>OX336335.1:3251904-4565984 GCA_946902875.1 Nematopogon swammerdamellus | reverse complement strand
GTAGCGATCGTCGCACGCCGCTCGCCGACCGCGACCCGCCACTCCTAAGCTCGGACGTCAGTGCGAACGCACCCAAGCAATTTGTTGGACATTCAGGAGGTCACTCATTCATTGATTGCGAGCCAATTGAAGTAATGAACGCAAACTGAACGCAACGGTATGGTCGTGGAACGTTGTGTGCGCGGGAGTAAATGTAACAAAATTTTCACCGCTCAAAAGAATTATAAGTAATTATATATATTATAAGTAAACTGTGACACAGTCCATCGTCATATCCATTTACTTTTGATTTTATGTGGTCAGAATTATCAAGTTTCAATTATAGTTATTCTAGCTCTCAAACTGTATGATAACACTGTAAGCGGTGTCTATTGTGTAGCTAGTCACAACGTATTGTAATCGAAGACGTTAAAAAATTAACTCTGCCAAGTTTCTTGCCGGCTCTTCTTTGTGGGTGTAATCGAACCGGATTGTAAAAACTAAACAGGACAATTTCAAGCGTAGTGTACTACCATACGAATGATGAATAAAGAATAAAGAGTAAAGAATAAAATAATCGGACACAGCCAATAATACAACTCCTCGCGAAGCCACACTCAGTGAAGTGACATGGCAGACAAAAATGTTGTTGTCCATGTTATTGACACGTCTTTGGAAGATCGCCATGCTATAGGGGCAAGGGAACACACTCATCGGAGCTCCATTCCATATTTGAGCCGTACGACAGAGGAACGATTTCGAAAAACGACGTGTTCTAAAAAGATGGTGTCTACGATTATTATGGATGTTCCAAGCGTGTACGGATTGCCCTAACATGGATGAATGAACATGAAATACAGCAAATAATTAACACTCGTGACCTACATCAGCCATCAGTGCTCTATACTCTATGTCATAGATAGAGTATAGAGCACTGATACAGTCTATGAGATGAGAACAGAGTTTATTAATACTACAAATCAATAGAATATAATATCAATCAAAACACCAGATAAGTATGTAATAATCCTAATTAATCGATTATTTATATTAACTATCGAATGATCAGAATAATATGATTACAGTTCCAGCGTCAGTACATACATAGCGTCACGTCTGTTTCCCAGTGGGGTAGGCAGAGACAACGGATCTCCAAGTGCCACGATCCTGACACATATCTGCCGCCTCTTCCACTCTCATAATGTTTTTAGATGTACCTACATGTCCGACGATTACAAGTACTACGAGCCTTACCCTTTTGTCTTCCGATAAATGAAATTTGTCATTATTTAAGTTGAAGTAACTTAATGCCTAGTTTGATTATGTTTGTTGCGGAGTTCCCTGAACTCGCCAAACCTTATCACAAAGTTGTAAAATGTAGAGGTAATAATTAATCATATTTTTTTGTGTTTTAGACTGCTTCCAATTCAAGAATTTCATTCCCTACGTTTAATTACACACTTTTTAGGATTCCGTAACTCAAAATAGGAAAAACGGAACCCTTATAAGATCACTCTCGTGTTTCTCTGTCTGTCTGTTTGTCCGTTTGTCACACCTTATGTTCTCCGAGTCTACTTGACGTTGAAATTTTGTACATAATATATTGTTTGATGACCCAATCACGGAGGTATAGCGTGATGAACGAATTACGATTTTGTACATATATAGAGTTTGATGACCCAATCACGGAGGTATAGCGTAAATGAACTAATTACGATTTTCTACATGACTCAATCACGGAGGTAATAGCGTAAAGGAACGAATTACAATTTTGTACATATATAGAGTTTGATGACCCAATCACGGAGGTATAGCGTAAATGAACTAATTACGATTTTCTACATGACTCAATCACGGAGGTAATAGCGTAAAGGAACGAATTACAATTTTGTACATATATAGAGTTTGATGACCCAATCACGGAGGTATAGCGTAAATGAACTAATTACGATTTTCTACATGACTCAATCACGGAGGTAATAGCGTAAAGGAACGAATTACAATTTTGTACATATATAGAGTTTGATGACCCAATCACGGAGGTATAGCGTAAATGAACTAATTACGATTTTCTACATGACTCAATCACGGAGGTAATAGCGTAAAGGAACGAATTACAATTTTGTACATATATAGAGTTTGATGACCCAATCACGGTGGTATAGCGTAAATGAACTAATTACGATTTTCTACATGACTCAATCACGGAGGTAATAGCGTAAAGGAACGAATTACAATTTTGTACATATATAGAGTTTGATGACTCAATCACGGAGGTATAGCGTGATGAACGAATTACGATTTTGTACATATATAGAGTTTGATGACCCAATCACGGAGGTATAGCGTGATGAACGAATTACGATTTTGTACATATATAGAGTTTGATGACCCAATCACGGAGGTATAGCGTAAATGAACTAATTACGATTTTCTACATGACTCAATCACGGAGGCAATAGCGTAAAGGAACGAATTACAATTTTGTACATATATAGAGTTTGATGACCCAATCACGGAGGTATTGCGTAAATAACCGAATTACGAAGTGTTAAGTTCTCATGAAAAAGAGAGTGGAACCCTGTCCATGCGAGTTCCACTCGCACTACACAGTTTTTTTTTCATAAACATTTTAAATATAAAGTGTAAAAAAAACACAAAAATATATCTAAAATTAATACAAAAATACAGTAAAAATGTACAGCCCTTAAAGGTAGGACGGACGGTGAGTTCGTGCGCCCTAAGCAGAGCCCGTTCCGGAGCCGGTTCGGTTCGGTTCGGTTCATTTCGGTTCGGTTCGGTTCGGTTCGGTTCGGTTCGGTTCGGTTCGGTTCGGTTCGGTTCGGTTCGGTTCGGTTCGGTTCGGTGGCAGCCACTGCCGCCGTCCTGCACATTAAGGACATGCAGCCCGTGGCTAGCTCAAAATCTTAATCTAATTGATTGAATCCAGCTTGACCGATTTCAATAAGAATAGAATGCCTCGCGGCATTAAGCTCGCCTGTTGTACCTAATTTTTTAAATTGGTGTTCAATAAATAATATATACGTACACGTATTGAACACGATGACCTAAATAAAAAAAAACGTAGCCGAGAGTAGATGGATAAGAAGAGCGGAAGAGCGTATGTGGTGGCTTGCCTTATGGGAGAAGCCCATGTCCAGCAGTGTACCGATATGGGCCGATGATGATATGAAGACGGCCTAGACTAGAACACGAAAACCGTTGCAACAACCACAGCGACGCTTCAACGATAACTCAGGACAAGGTGTAAACTCACGCCGTCTCGGCCGGAGGTCGTCTCGGTACGTTAGTAGATAATATATTCGGTGCCTGCTCCGCCGCCGCTATTACGGCGAATAAATAAGATTAGTTGGCATCTTAAGTGTGGACTATCCGCCACACATCATGACTATTATAGCTGCAAGTGGGACAGAGGTCGACCGATCGCTGTGCAAGTGCGGGGCGCGCGGTCAGACGGTCGGGCGATGTGCAATTCCGCAAATAGGCAAGCTGCAGCATATCGATTGGAAGAGACGTGATTGGGAGATAATAATAATGATACACTTTATGCCACTTAATATAGCTATGGCAAGGGCGGGATTATTGCCTTAGACAATTTTCTCTAGTCAACCCAGTGGGCTTACATTTTTACATGGAATCCGAACCATGGAGCAGTGGGTTTTATGCACGGTTTTTTTTTAAATCAGAAAAAAATTAATTTATACACGCCGCGGCATTCGAACCTCGGACTTCGGACCTCTCGCAAGAAAAGCCGACACCCAAACCACTCGCCCGCCGCAGATGGCAGCCGACATGGCAACGTGATGCATCAGTCTCTCTGCGTATTTTAAAACGCATCGTATGTATTTCGCGTGTCTCCACGTTGCAAAAACCAAATATTTTGTGGTCAACATTTTTTATTTTATTTAATACTTAGTTTAGGTTAGTGAGTACTTTGTAATACAAAAGTTTGTAATACAAAAGTTATCTAAGTCAGATTCTCGTGATTCTAGTGTAAAAACAGCTACTCTTTGGATTCCATTTATTTATTTTTTTTTAATTGCTTCCGAACTGGGTGGCTCTGCCCGAGGGAGAAGACTCAGGAGCAGCCAATTTCACCGCCAAGGAGGTGCCAGTCCGGCTTGGAGGTGGACTAATGTCGCTGGGCGAAAGGCTATTAACCTGCGATTTGAAGATCCGTGGAGAGTGGGGAAAGATATTGCCTGGAAGCCCGTTCCACACCTTTGCAGTGCGGCACAAGAACGATTCATGAATCCATATGAAAATATCTAAGTTGGCAGAAGTGTGTCAATGCCACAGCGAACTGGAGCGAAGATCAGAATGCAGTTGACTTGTGAGAGATATCGCTTTGTTGTGCTTACTCTAGTGCCTAACGCAATGGTTCTCAAACAGAGAGTAATTACCTCATTTTTGGGAAAAAATAATTGTGATACATATCAAACTAAGGTAGCAAAAATTCTTTATTACATTTTATATAAAATAATACTATGAAGCAATACCAAACCGACTTTACAAATTCGAATGTAATAAAAAACCCTGGACTCCTTAAAAAGTCATGACCGCTAAGTAAATAAAATATAAAAACTCAGAGCTAAGCGGATACTTACCTAGCGGCCCCCGACTGCTTTAAGTAAACGGAAATTATTTTTGACTTTTTAAGAGGTCGGGTTTTTTTTTATTTGTAATTTAACTTTTATTTCAGGTTTTTTTTAAACCGCATGCAAGTCGGTTTGTCCTTGAGACGTTATTTTTTGATTACTTCATAATTACTTGATAAGTTGATTTGATTACACTAACAACAGCTGAGAACCATCCCGGTTAAACCAGCTTTCTAATAAAAAACTGTCTGCTGTCAATATAAACGAAAATTTCATCCTGCCTTCGCGGCCGTCAGTGTCATCTATTATTGCATAATTTCACTATACATTGTTTCATACGTCTTTTCCGTTTCCAGAATCTCGGATTATGCCACCATGTAGCAACTTCATAGAAACCCGAAATCTAAAACCTATTCACACAAATACAGGTGTGTTTTCTTTGAGGCGTATCTAACATACTAGTTGAGACTTGAGAGTTAATTTTGAGAAGCACACAGTCCAAGCAGGATACGATAAGAAACGATACTGACAGATAAGAGACAGCTTCACCCATCACAAACAGAGTTGGCCTATTGAGCGATACGGACCGTATTTTACTATGAATCTATCACAATCTGTCAACGCAGAGAACTTGGAGACAAACCAGAGATAAGGCCAATGTGAAATATGTTTTAGAAATACCTAAATGTCGTAAAATCTACTTTATTGCTCCTTGATAACCAACTATGAATGACACGCAAATGAAGAATGAAATCAATTAACTATAAAATTAATTTAGTAGCATCGGTTAGAGGTTTCCACTAACAAGTAACTGTAGGTTCCTTCCACAGAGCATCAAATGCGCGCGCCCGCCCCTCCTAGAGGCGCCCTGAGCGCGATTTCTCTACAACGCCGTTGAAGCCTGTAGGCGTGGCCTATGACTTACATATGTGTGTTGTGCGTGTGCATTTGTTTTGTGCGTGTGCCTAACTTGCTCCTCTTTGTGTGTAGTGTCGATACTAGCACACACACACACATACGAAGCGCTAGCAGCACTGCGTGTAGTTTTTGGGTTTTAAATATCATCGCTTAGGGCGCCTCTAGTAGGGGGCGCGCGCGGTAGGTATTTGATGCTCTGTGGTTCCTTGCCTTGCCCCTTACTAGATAGATAGATAGATAGATAGAAAAGCTTTAATTGCTCCAGTAAACATTAAACAGTAAGTACATTAGAAATTTTACATAAGGTACAAAGGCGGGCATATCCCTTACAGAGATTTTTTAAAGTCAACCTTTGGATCTTTGAGATTCGATAATATATAGTGGAATGTAAGTAGGTAGTAGCAAAAGAGTTGAACGTGAGAATTGAAGATAAAATAATAATAAGAATAGGTACATACAATAAGTACATGCTAGTTAAATACAAGCCATACCTGTGTTAATTCATATAAATTACTAAATATATAAAATACTTATTAGGTGGTAGGCTCAAATTGTGGCCGCCTGGGTTGATACCACCGCGCTGGATGTAAGATGGCCGCATAGCAGCCTCGGCTGTGTTCTCATCTAGCCCAGCATAGCCAGCAATTTATCTACAATGGGAAGTTTTCGGTATGTCGCCTACCTTCTCTTAGGTGACATTGGCTGGTCGGAGAATGTGCAAACTAGAAGAGATAGTTTAAGATGGTTTGTTAGTTTAATATAATAGGTTTATATTTTATGTTATTGGATAATAATATATTAGTTTAACTAGAAGATCACATCGTTAGACGCACGTACCTGGACCAGATCGGGGATGTGCTCAAAAAGGGTCAAGTGCGTAGTACCCGTAACCGACGAGCTTGCATGAAGAACATTATGAGAGTGGAAGAGGCGGCAGAGGTGTGTCAGGATCGTGGCACGTGGAGATCCGTCGTATCTGCCTACCCCAACGGGAAACAGGCGTGACGCTATGTATGTATGTATGTATGTATCACATCGTCTGTTTACAGCCCATTTTAGTCAAAACCCATACTCACTAGCACCCTAATCGAAATATTTGACGTGTTACTACCATGTTGCTACACGCTGATTGGTTACAAATGAATTAATTTTATTATATTTTAAATAATATTTTTTTTTATTTCGAAATAATACTTGAGTGTCATATTATGGATTTGATATTCCAGTTAAATTATCTTCTTCTTCCTCGAAGTAAAAAACTATGATAATAAAAGCCTTCCTTCCTACCCACATTCATTATTTGCCAATACCGAGTTAATTAAATTTTTTCCGTGACCCCAAGCCAACCCTGTGCTAGCGTGTGAATGAAAAATCACTCTTGTCGCGGCAAGGTGTCATACGGCAATTAAAATGCCAATGCCTGTAAAGGAATTACACACATAACAAACCGCCCTCCGTTGCTCCACAAAGTGTTTGCTAAGTGTGCAAACATCGCATGTGTAAACTCAACTTTTGCTGCTCATTTTACGTACTTACATAAAAAAAGTAAAAAGGTTGAAAAGGTTCATGTGACTTGCCTTTTGAATATTTGCTTTGAACATCACAATGTACACATAGGCACAGATTACTTAATAGTTACTTCGTACATAGGGTTAGTTTAGGGGGCAGACCTTTAAAAGTGGACCAAAACCAAAGTGGAATAAAAAACATTCGTTTTATCGATTTCATTAAGTTTTTTTTTATTATAATATCGACTAAGTTTTCCTGTAACACGTTTTTATTTCCTTATTAATAAATATTTTGTACTTTTAGGTGAATTATATTGGGCAAATTTTATGCAACTTTAATATAGTATATTTTATTTTATTACGTAGGTACATATTTAAGAAGATCGTACATGCATTTTTGGTGGTTCACAGAGATTCTTAACTCCACGGCCCCATATTTCAGTCGGCAACCCCAAATTTAACTTCACGACCTCATGTAATTAACTTCACGACCCCATATTTCAGTCAGCAACCCAAAATTTAACTTCACGACCTTATATAATTAACTTCACGACCCCATATTTCAGTCGGCAACCCAAAATTTAACTTCACGACCTTATATAATTAACTTCACGACCCCATATTTCAGTCGGCAACCCAAAATTTAACTTCACGGCCTTATCTATTTAACTTCACGACCCCATATTTCAGTCGGCAACCCAAAATTTAACTTCACGACCTTATATAATTAACTTCACGACCCCATATTTGATGGCGAACGCTGTAAAATTTACAAGAAACGTCTCTTGCACTATAACTCGACATAGTATATGGAATACTGTTTAAAATAGATCAATTTAATATTTAATTTATCAAATTAACAATTAGATAATTAAAACCCTGATTAATCAACAACAAATACCTTGCATGCAACTCTCAAACTGCTTAGAGAACTTACCCTTATCATGTGACCCTTTGAGAAGAGGGGGAGGTCTGTCAAAATACCACGCTGAGTCACAGGGGGTAACGGGCGTTATTCACCCTGTCACGTGGTATTTCAAAAAATTTACATGTGTGTATATGTATATGTGCAATGGGTATCTGTGGCATCATCGTAGCTCCCAAACGGATGGACCGATTTGGATGCCGTTTTCTTTATTAGAAAGATGGTTTGTAATCAAGTAATTAAGTAATTAGTTAATAAAAAAAATATTATTTTAAAAAGCGGACCAATTGACATGCTGTTTTTTTTTAAAAGCTTGAAATAAAAGTGAAATTACAAATTTAAAAAAACCCCGACCCTTAAAAAGTCAGAAATAATTTCCGTTTACTTACTCAAAGGAGTCGGAGGACAGCTAAGTAAATACCCGCGCAGCGCAGATTTTTATATTTTATCTACTCACTCTATTTTATCTACACTGATCTGCGCGGGTATTTACTTAGCGGTCCACCGACTCCTTTAAGTAAGTAAACAGAAATTATTTCTGACTTTTTAAGGGTCGGAAGTTTTCTAAATTTGTAATTTTATTCCTAAGAACTCGACAGGCACTGTTCAATTACAACAAAAGTATTCACCTGCTCACATTCAAAAGTGAAATTGTTGATACTTAATCCACATAAATGTATTCAAAGACAGTAAGTTGTGAAATACCACGTGAAAACTGGAGGGGGGGGGGGGGGGGGGGGGGTTGGTCAAGATAACACGCGTGGTCACAGGGGGAAGGGGGGTCCAAAGGTGGACTAAATAGGTCACGCACGTGGTATGGCTACGTTCCCTTCTGATTTATCCATAATCCAATGATATTTTAGGAAAGATAGGTTATCTATATGACATTCAGTGCACACACATGGCACGTCCTTGAAAAGTTCAGAGGAAGAACTATAAAGTGATGCGCCGACTCGAATAGTCTTATTCCAATTATTAGAATTAGTGCAGAATCTCACACACGACGGCATTTTCGATGTGTTAGCGGCTCGTGGTTAGCGGTCCGAACGCGTGCGTAGTTGGTGGGCGACTAACTTCAGATAGGACTGTGGTCTTGTATTTAATGTGCCACTTGGGAGCTCAGATAACCTATCTACCTCCTTTTAACTTATAATATCATTGGATAAATCAGATTGGATTATTCATTGACGTCCTCAGCAAAGAGAACCGTTGTCGCCTCGAAAGGGGTTAGAAGACGGCAAGCGGGCGGGGAACGCTGCGTATGCGATGTACGTCAATGTGTGGCGTAGTCATTCTCAATCGTTCCCTGACTAGATTCATAGATCTATTGAGCTTTCGCATTGATATGTAGAGATAGTTTAAACCACAGAGCATGGAATACCGCGCGCCGCGCCTCCTAGAGACGCCCTGAGCGCGATTTCCCTACATACATGTGTGTTGTGCGTGTGAATTTGTTTTGTGCCTGAGCCTAAGGCCGGTTTACATTATCTTAGTGTTTAGAAGAGTGCTTTAGTTCAACTAGAGAGGCAACTTGTGCACTCTCCTAAAGTTCTCACTAAATTCTCAGTTTACACACAGATAAGTAACGAGGATAGTGACGCGCCGGGGTGTCACTGAAAACAAAAATAAAAACCAATCCTATTTTGATTCTAATTGAAAGGCAAGTGGAACCGTACTAAAGCAAGTAGCGTTTACACGTTTCTACTAAAGTACTATCCTAAAGCACTCTACTAAACACTAAGATAATGTAAACCGGCCTTAACTTGCTCCTCTTTCTGTGTAGTGTCGATACTAACACACACACACACATACGAAGCGCTAGCAGCTCTGCGTACGATTATTGGGTTTCAAATATTATCGCTTAGGGCGTCTCTAGGAGGGGGCGCGCGCGGTATTCCATGCTCTGTGGTTTAAACACATACGTACCCACGACGACGTAGCTAATTGCGACGATTAACTGGTGCATAAACTAGATGACGTCATTAATTAGTGTAATATTATTCAATTTAGCTCCCCCTGTGCGAAGCGCTTAGCGGCTCATTCGGTTGTTTATCCAGTGCCGGTGTTGCACTAAAATGCACTCGCTGGAACTCATTATTGAGATAAGGGACTAAGGTACCAACCCGGGCGGATTTAAGTAAGGCACGCAGACCCTCCTGCTGCATGACTCGGTGGAAGCACCGTGCCAAGGTGAGAGGTGGCGAGCCTGTCGGCCTTTAGCACGGCATCTTGTCCTTATCCCTTAGTCGCCTTTTACGACATGCACGGGGAGAGATGCAGTGGGGATATTCTTTTTAAGTACCGGCCCCGCACGGTACCCGGCCCCGCACGGTACTATTTCACATGATTTTTTCAGAAATCTAAAGCGCTAAAATTTCTCAAGGTAATAATTTTACCTAAGTCCGGTTGTTTGTACGAGCCCGGCTGCGAACCCGCTCGCGTTATCACTCTTCCCACCATCTACCTCAGTTAGCGAGCGCTATCAGCGGATGCTAAGAGTTATTTGTGTTTGTACAACTAACGAACGCCGACGTTATCGATAAACGCATTTTTTTGTATGCCTGCGGCGCGGCGGCGGAGTGATTAAGGTAATATTTTGAAAAAACAGGTGAGAGCGAAAATGTGTGAAATTTGTAAATCTACTTCCAAATCCAAATGCAAATTCAAAATATTTATTTCTTAAAAAACATAAAAGAAACACAGTAACAGAGACAAAATTATCTAGATAGTATTATGAAAGTTTATTTATTTATTATCACATTCACATATTACTTCAAGTCATACTACTATAACAAAAATAAGTATATAAAGTAAATACAACCATACACTAATACGCTAAAACTAAAACTAATCTAAAATTAATATTCAGAAAACCTGCAAAAAATAAATTTCTGAAAAGTCCGAAAAATTATGAAAGTTGTTTATGTATTGTTAACATGTGATCGGAGAGTTGAGTTGACATTCAGATATTTATTTCATCATAAAGAACACAAAAGTGAATGTTAACAATATTTACATATTGTATATCCAATAATCAGTAAGTATAGCTCGACATAATATTTAGTGTTGTCCGTGCCTTGTACGATAAATCGTTCAATACGATAATTCGGAGTATAAACAAAATTCCCAAGACCAAATCTTACCCTGAGATAATTTTGTAGCATGTTTGCTACGGAACCCTATAAATCAGTTAAAATACTCTGTTTATTCTTTCTATATCCTAACTCTTTATTCTTTATTCATCATCCATAGACGGTACACTGCACTCGGAATCGTCATATTTTATTTAACAATTTTGTCAGTTCGATTCATTATCAAAGACGAAGAAGAACTGGCAAGAAACTTCGCTGGATACTTTTAACGTTTTAATTTACATAAATCTCCTTTAAACATTTACATAAAAATATAATAGGTACGTCTGTTCTTAGTTCAAAACACGATTTGTATCCTAATTAATTTTTTAAGTTATATCTATGTGCGATCTCGCCCAGATTTAGTCGTCTAATCTGTATCATCATTCCGTCCATCTAATCTGTAGGCTAAAATGAGAAATCCAACCATACGTTTTCGATATATTAAAGAGAGATGAATATAGTTTTGGTTCGCTATTCAAACGCTTCTGTCGTCTATTTGAACATGGAACGTCACAGCAATTTTGAGATTGACGCACTAACGTCGCGTTATCAAAACGTCATCTAATCTCTTCGGTACCTTGCGCGCTGTTGAATTCCGCTGGAATGTACACCTGTGGAACTTTTACACACAACTGTTCGTATCACTTCTTTAGATGTTCTCAGAGAAATTAAACTGGCGTCTGTGACTAAGTTCTTCAGGTCCATCTCTAAGTGTTACAACATGAGAGTATGACGCTCACAAACATTGATTTAGCCGTTGGAAACCGGCCGTAATTTTTTACGCCACATTGCTAATTGTTGACATATTCACCGCATCACGTCACGAGGGGTTTTAGTTGCGATAAAAAGCATTACCCACACAGGGGATTTTCAAAAACGCTGTTCTTGAATTCCAGCAGAATCAGGGAAACTTTAATTTGACATTGTGTTCTCTTTATTTATCTGCGACCAGCTTTTGCCGCGGCTTCGCTCGCGTGAAATTCGTATTTGAAAAGAAGAAAGTGAGTAAGCCCGCTATCGTACCTTTATTTCGGCGCGCGGAACAATTCGGTTTGTATGAGAGCGTAAACATCTTAGCGTAAACGGAACTGAATTTTATTTAGCCTATCCTGTGTCCCGTATAGTAAAATGTGCTTGTACTAAGTTTCATCGAATTCGGATGATCGGTTTAAGAGTTATGGAGGAACATACATACATACATACAGAAAAGATTTAAAAAAAAATCGTCAATTTAGTTTTAGTATCATATGTAAATAGAGTTTACAAATGCAATATCTCATAAAACAAAGTAAATTACTCCATTACTATTCCTTACAGATTTATTATTAGTAGTTTAACTTTAAATATTGATGATAAGAACTAACTAGACAATCGAGGATTGGCGTTTATTAACGGGTTTCAGTACCTTAGTGACAAAACTTTGAAGTTGAAAGTCTTTGTATTGAGTAAAATAATTATAATAAACTTGTAAAGGTTTGGAACTCATTTTCCGTTTCAAACTTCACATTTATTGTTGTCTTACATAAATAGTTTAATTAAATTTTCACTTAAATACTCAATAATAACTCCACGGAAAGCAGTGGCTCCGTACCGCTGAAGGCCGAGAGGACTGAAGGAAAGTTGGAGAGGCTTATGTCTAGCAGTGGCCGCATACACATTGAGTGACTCAAAACTGTAAAGATTTTATTATGTTACTTTTGATTTTAAGATTAAATATTTCAAACGGAACGACACATTGTTGGAAATGCAGTAATGATTATTTACGCAGCAGAAATTACGCAAGGTGTGGCGCCAGGCGACTAACGCCGCACTGAGCGTAAATTCTGCCGCGTAAAATGGCGTCACGTAAAAATGTTTATACTTGGAGGTAACGACGTATTGTGGCGCGCAGTAGAAATTTGTATGTAGCGCATTGTATGCGCGTAACTTGATACAATTTCCGAATTAAGCGAAGTGTGGCGCCAGGCTAAAGAATAAGAAAAAAATTCGGTGCGAATCGTACTCGCGCACCGAGGGTTACGTACTTCCGTATCGCTCTGTCATGGTCAGCGCCACTCACGCCACCTATGTATTAGTTAAAATGCTTCATACTCTTTTCGGTAGATGGCGCGCATACACTTTTTAGTTTCTTGTATAGGGGCCCCGTGAAATTTTTACTTTTTCTTATTTTTATTATTGGTTGTTATATCGGCCATAATAGCACATATTCTGTGAAAATTCCAACGGGCTACCTATTACGGTTCAAGAGATACAGCCCTCGGACATACAGACAGACAGACAGACAAACGGCGTAGGCTTAGTAATAGGGTCCCGTACCGCATACGGAACCCTAAAAGTCACATCGTCCGAGAATTAAAAGCGAGCGAAATTTAAATATTTTTACGTTAACACTGACGTGTTACGTTTAAGCTGTGGGTAGGTGCGTTCATTTCAAATGGTTCTCAAGTCCTAAGGGCTGCGTCTTATGGCGGCGCCCGCTCTGTCGGAGGCCAAGGAGGCCCAAGTTTCAGGCACAAGAGACTTCGAAAACGTAGAAAGAGGATCGTTTTCTTTCACTTGCCGAGAAAGTGAAAGGAAATTCATAAAGACGGAATTAAAAAAAACCGGCCAAGTGCGAGTCGAACTCGCGCACCGAGGGTCCCGTATCGCCGTGTCACGGCCGGCGCTACTCACGCCATCTAGATGGCGTGTTATGAAATGCTTCATATTAGTTAATGTCATGCTTCATAATCTATTCGGTAGATGGCGCGCGCGCATACACTTTTTGGTTTCTGCTATGGGAACCCCCGCGAATTTTTTACTTTTTCTTATTTTTATTATTTGTTGTTATATCGGCCATAATAACACATTTTTTGTGAAAATTTCAACGGGCTACCTATTACGGTTCAAGAGATACAGCCCTCGGACAGACAGACTGCATAGGCTTAGTAATAGGCTTCCGTACGAGATACGGAAACTTAAAAATTAAAAAAAATGCCGAATCGGCTGAACACAACTGCTGCTAGTACATAAAAAGCGCTAGCTGCTGATTTTAAGATCAAATCTTTGGCGTTACATTTTATTTCTACCTGATTGTTTCAGGCTGCTCCGCTTAAATCCTTATCAATTGACGCCCTGACAGCGGCTGAGAGTGGAACGCAGATGTGAGCGGAACCTCCTAATGAGATACGCAGAGCGCGGTCCACCGGCGCGGAGGCTGCAGCGCTCACCGCTGCTAGCCAAGCCCGTTTCCTGTCTTTTCATCGCTGCTTCGCATTCATCTCTCCGTATGCCCTGGCGGCAGGTAGCCGACCCGCGGTGACCCGATGCGAATTAGGTCGACGCTCAAACACATCGTACCGCAGAAAAGTCACTGTCTAGGTGGTAGGCTCAAATTGATGCTTCAGTTGGTACAACCATAAGAATGCCGCACGGCAGTCTTGGCACGCATGGCGGATATAAAAACAAATAGAAAAAGTAAAAAATTAAGGGGGGTTCCCATACAAGAAACGGGTTTTTTGACATGATAACGTCACCTCTTATAAATTGATGAACACCGGCTGCACGCACGAAAAAGTGTCACGTTCCATCTGAGCCTGTGTGTGCAAGCGAGAGCGCGTAATAAGCGATAGAGAGGCACAATCGGCCCAAGCGTCGGCTTGTACACATTTATCTCTCTGGTTCTAAAGTACCAGGACAGCAGAAATTGATGACGTTATCACGTTAAACTATCGTCCGTAAATCGACTTTACAGACAACCAATTTTTTTCAATGTTGTGTTGCGGAAACCTCGCTCTGGGAGTCCGACTCGCACTTAGCCGTTTTTTTTTTTATTATTTGCTTTGGTGTATTTTTTTTAGATAATCATAGTTAATTTGTGTATTTATTATGATATCACTGAAATTGTAATTGGAAACGTAAAACATTACAAAATCTACCCATGCACGGTCGATGCGCGCAAGCATAGTATTATTTATTACAATATGACTATACGTCATGTTTTTTATTTTCCGGAAAAGTTGAACTTATCCTTTGCAGAGATTTGTTCCAGTCAACCTTTGGTTATTTGAGAGTCGCATGTAGTGATATATACAGGGTGTCCCAGAAACCGACGATAATCCTTTAACAGGAGATAGGGCTGCTAATTACCTCTCAGAATATCTAGTTTTAGGTCTAGTAAAAATGGCTTAGTTTTTGATATATTGTCATTTTTGTAAAAATCCAAAATTTTCTCCCTCAGATAATTTTTTTAAATGCCACAAGTACAAATGTAAGATTTTCTTAAATCTAGTTTTTTCAAATATTCCTGAAAAGTAAGGCTTTCACAGGGTATAATTTATTTTTTCATGTTTAATCCTGTTTCGCTGAAAAACGACTTAAGAGCCACATGTTAAAAAAAATTCAGCCTCATGCCTTGAGTTTGGCCCTTCGCGATGAAAAAAAAAATTAATACACTAAAGTGGCATTATGCAACAAAAATACGTCCATCTAATGTAGTTTTTAAAATGGTACATCACTTATGTAATATGATAATAAATGGTATCTGCACTTGCATCGAGTACTTGCTCGACGTATCAACCGGGCATTTGTGAGAAGATGTCGAGCTAGCATTTGTGCAGGTTGAAAACAATTTGATCATCTACTTTAACAGGTTAATAAAGACCAATTACTTCAAGTGTTTATTTTATTCCAATTCGTAGTTGGTAGAACAGTTATCAAATTCCGAGGTATTTTTGCAGTTAAATAATAATATCTCATAAATTATTGGGCAAATCGGTAAGTGATGTACCTACCATTTTAAAAACTACATTAGATGGGCGTATTTTTGTTGCATAATGCCACTTTAGTGTAGTAATTTTTTTTTTCACCGCGAAGGGCCAAACTCAAGGGATGAGGCTGAAATTTTTTTAACATGTGGCTCTTAAGTCCTTTTTTAGCGAAACAGGATTAAACATGAAAAAATAAATTATACCCTGTGAAAGCCTTACTTTTCAGGAATATTTGACAAATACTAGATTTAAGAAAATCTTACATTTGTACTTGTGGCATTTAAAAAAATGAGCTGAGGGAGAAAATTTTGGATTTTTACAAAAATGACAATATCTCAAAAACTAAGCCATTTTTACTAAACCTAAAATTACATATTCTGAGAGGTAATTAGCAGCCCTATCTCCTGTTAAAGGATTATCGTCGGTTTCTGGGACACCCTGTATACGCATATATGCAGGGTGTCCCAGAAACCGACGATAATCCTTTAACAGGAGATAGGGCTGCTAATTACCTCTCAGAATATCTAATTTTAGGTTTAGTAAAAATGGCTTAGTTTTTGAGATATTGTCATTTTTGTAAAAATCCAAAATTTTCTCCCTCAGCTCATTTTTTTAAATGCCACAAGTACAAATGTAAGATTTTCTTAAATCTAGTTTTTGTCAAATACTCCTGAAAAGTAAGGCTTCCACACGGTATAATTTATTTTTTCATATTTAATCCTGTTTAGCTGAAAAACGACTTAAGAGCCACATGTTAAAAAATTTTCAGCCTCATCCCTTGAGTTTGGCCCTTCTCGGTGAAAAAAAAATTACTACACGAAAGTGGCATTATGCAACAAAAATATGCCCATCTAATGTAGTTTTTAAAATGGTACATTACCTACCGATTTGCCCAATAATTTATGAGATATTGTTATTTAACTGCAAAAGCACCTCGGAATTTGATAACTGTTCTACCAAGTACGAATAGGAATAAAATTGAAGTAATATACACTTGAAGTAATTGGTCTTTATTAACCTGAGTAGATGTTCAAATTGTTTATAACCTGCACAAATTCTAGCTCGACATCTTCTTACAAATGCCCGGTTGATGCGTCGAGCAAGTACTCGATGCAAGTGCAGATACGTCCACCTATGCTATGTAGTTTGTGTTTTCCGTCCAGTTGAGTGTAGCCGGCACGACCGAAGGCAAGCACTGACGTGGCACCAAGTTCACCCGGTGTTATGGGCTGACATCACGGATGTTGTAGGTGATGTAGCCAACCATGTCAGTTTACATAAAAAAAAACCTGAGCTACTGCCGTAATTCTTTCTTTGAGCTCTATCAAGTTTTCCACCGGTTTCCCGTAAACTTTTTCTTTTAAATAGCCCCAATAATAAAAATCTAACGGATTTAAATCCGGTGATCTAGACGTCCGGTCTATCCGTGGGGATGCAAGTGGCTAGGAGGTCACAAGACGTCCGTTGAATTGTAGAGACTTTAAACGGGCGAATTATCTTGAGTTTCTGCAACAGGAGCTTCAGAACCTTTTAGAAGATGTACCATTGGACATACGGAGGTGGTTGCTAAATGATGGCTGCCCAGCCCATTACGCTAGAGAAGTGCGTAATTTTTTAGACCAAGCATATCCCCACAGATAGACCGGACCAATTACGAATAGAATTTTAAATTTACCATTAAAATTTATTTACTTCCATATATACACACAAAATTGGTTTACGTGCCTCAGACTTTAACGATCTTACGCTAATTTGAATTATCTTCGTCCAATGAAATACGATTGGGCCGAAAAAGGACTCCGCATTTGTCGCGACTCGCGCTAGACAAAAAGTGCATCCGTACCAAACAATAAGGAAACTCCTCAACTCCTCGACCGTGCGATGTTCTATCGAGGTAACAATTAAGCTGCAAAGAATATTAAACACTCACTAACAAGGAGACTCCAGGGCGAGCTCCCAGCGACGCCGGGCGTGGGCGGGCCGGTGAGACTGCACACCCATTAGCCGACGCAGTCTAAGTGCATCGGCCATTCATTACGACAACACGAACGCGATCCTGGACTACCGGCCACGGTGACAACGGCGGCGGCGGGGGGCGGAGGCCAAACTTTACCTGAAACCGAGCGAAATGAAACACTTTAGCGGCGCGAGTAACATTACACGCTCGTAAAACGCGACTCAAATAAAACTTAAAGGCGAAAATACACTTTGTTAAGACAACAAAGTGTAGCCCATTGATTAGTTGGCGAAGACGCTACCTGGTCGCACGTTTTATTTGTTCGGAACGCGACGAGTCGATAGTGCACTCCGCCTCCGCCCCCGCCTCCGCCCCCGCCTGCGCCCCCGCCGCCATCGCCCGCTCAGCCCCCGCCGAGGCCGAACCAGACGAAGGACAAATTAAAACTGAAGGCATTAAGTACTCGCTCCGCTCTGAAGACGAAATAAGAAAAAGAAGACGCAGTTTAGTTCAAGAAAATGCATAGCCGCCGAGTAAAGTAAAACGTTCTATGTAGCAAAAGACTTTCGTGTGAGAATTTAAAATAAAAAATACCTTATAAATAAATTATTTTAATTTGAAAATACATTTGTGAAACATGAATACACTTCATTTCTGATAGGCAAAGAGTAAAACTTTCAAAATATATCAACCAACCAGCAGTTATTCCAAATTCGTAAACAAACCATATCGTCCGACATGTCAGTCAGTCAGCGTGTAAGCGTCCACTGCTGGACATAAGCCTGTCCAATTTTCCTCCAGTTCTCCCGGCCTTCAGCGATACGGAACCACTGTTTTCCGCCGACGTACTTGATGTCGTCGTCCCACCTGGCGGGTGGTCTTCCCACACTCGTTTTCCTGTCCACGGCCGCCAGTGTAGGACACGATTACTCCAACGGTCATCGTCTCTTCCTCTAACGTGCCCAGCCCACTGGCTCTCGAGCTTAGCGACCCGGTGTCCAATATCGACTACTTTGGTGCGTCGGCGGATTCCCTCGTCCGACATATTGAAGATTAATAAGGCCGGCACAGGAGAGGTATTACAAAACCAAATCATAAAGAGATAAAGATCTTGTTGGGTTAGCTCTCCAACTCTATCTGCATTACAAACACAGCGACATAATTTTAAGGAAAAATCTAAACATTCAGCAAATAGTTATAAATAAACACCAAACACATTACACTCACATCACAAAGTGCCCGAAAACCGCTAACCACAATCTCGAGCAAACTACTACTTTATTCCGCATCAGTGTCAAGGTTGGTTTATCTATTATATTAATAATCTCGAAGCCGCCTATAAATACAGTTGCCGCGAGAGCTCAACAGATGGAATAGAAAAAGAAATAGTAGGAGTATATTTAGAACACAAAATAACCGAAGCTCACGACGCGCGATGCCATGATGCCTAATAAAGTGTACTCGGCCGGATTGCCCTAGATAGAGCTGCAGGGATGGGCAAACTTTTTTCTACGCGGGCCAATATTTTTCAAACATAATCTATGGTGGGCCAGGTTTTTGAATTTTTTGCTATAATATGATCCTTTATTTAAATAAAAATATTTGTATTTTCCGAAATGAAGGTTTCACCAACATTAAAAGTTCTCGTACCTATTTATACAAAAGTAAATTATATGAATATCTATAGATTCGAATCAGGCACAGTATACCTGGTGCACTATGAAATAGGGGTATTTATATGTATTGCAGATAATCTATAAAATAGGAACAAAGATTTATTAATTTATACCGAGTACCTACACTATATTTAATGTATAAAGTAATGTATAATAAATTTATCTACGTCTGGGTCGTTGATCGCTCGCGGGCCGGATTGCAGCCGTTCGCGGGCCGTAGTTTGCCCATCCCTGAGCTAGAGCATCTGAATACATCGTAAAGTTATATCTCGCGCTCCACGATGCAGGAATCCACTTACTTAGACAGAGGATTGCGAAACAAACTGCTCTAATACAACATATTTCCCGGACCAGTATCATAATCTACATGTTTATCCCCGTCGCGATTCTGTCTGTAATCTCCAGCCACAATAAAATCTCGCTATTTCTCGTGCGCCGCTTCCGTCTCCATCGTGAGTAATTTTTTTTTTTTTCGGATTGTCTGTCTCGCCTTTTTTTTCCAGTCGCAACCGCGACCGCTCTTGTACTGGTATTAGTACTCGGCAGGATGAACACAATCTGCAGTTTCTAAGTTAAATAAATAACATATCATATTTACATGTATATAGACATTTTTAACAACTCGGGAGTCGCGTAAGTAATGTAGAGCTCGTCATTATTCTTAGATCTAAGTAACCGAAAATGAACCGAAAATCGGGCTCTTTCTTGAACGGCTGACAAGAAAACGTTTTAACTTCAATATTTCATTTCAAATGATTAGGGTTCCGTATCTTGGTACGGGACCCTATTACTAAGCCTACGCCGTCTGTCTGTCTGTCTGTATGTATGTATGTCTGTCTGTCTGTACGAGGGCTGTATCTCTTGAACCGTAATAGGTAGCCCGTTGAAATTTTCACAGAATATGTGTTATTTTGCCGATATAACAACAAATAATAAAAATAAGAAAAAAAAATAATCACACATCTACCGAAAAGAGTATGAAGCATTTTAACTAATACATAGATGGCGTGAGTGGCGCTGACCATGACATGGCGATACGGAACCCTCGGTGCGCGAGTTCGACTCGCACTTGGTCGGATTTTTTCTTCCTATAACCTCACAGAATATTTACAGAATCTCCCCACGTCCAAATGTTGGAAGACATTCCGTGGATTACACAATTTATATATCTGACTCGCACGCACATGTACAACATTCTTATACGAACGATTCCTCGAAAATCGTCCTGATCCGATTGACACAAAGTTCATTGCCGAATGAAATATCTGGTTAATTTTAGCCTCAAGTATACGTGGAATTATATTGGATATCTGCCATTATTATTCCATATAATAACTTCTCAAATATTATTTGCATGCATATTTCAGTTGAAATTATTGTTTGTCAATTGCCATATTTTCGAATTTATAATGACTGCTCATTGGTTTATATTTGAACGTTTTAGCACAGAAGTTTGACGTTTGCATAATTTTTGTGTATTACTGTTTCAGAGATTTATTTTCAAATTCATTTTATTTATTGAACATTTTGTTTAAAATATAACAATTAAGATTGAACTATAGTTTAATATATTTTTCAAAATTCGGAATTAAGATCATGCTCATAATATTCACATAAATGTATTAATAAAAATTTTAGCTGGAATAAAATGTAAATTATGGTTTGTATTTAACTAGCATGTACTTACTCATATTTTTAATAAGTACCTATTCTTATTATTATTTTATCTTCAATTCTCACGCTCAACTCTTGCTGCTACCACTATTCCTAATTCAGTGGCTGCTACCCACTTACATTCCACTATATTAATCTAATCTCAAACAAAGGTTGACTGTAAGACATCTCTGTAAGGGATATGTCCGCTTTGCACCTCATGTAGATTTTCTAATGTATATACTTATTACTGTTGAATGTTTCTTAAAGCAATAAAGCATTTTCCATCTATTTATCTACATCAATAAATAAACTTTTAAATTAATCGTTGAGTATTTCTTTTGTTTGGGCTGCATATAAGTTAAGTAGTGTGAATGTATGTATGTCAGGTGCATTATGCAGTTGAAGTAGAATTCCAGCTAGTTACAGTACAGCACAGTACAGTTGCTTTCACGAGTCATGAGCACAGATGGACAGTGGACTTAACATTGCACGCAAGTGTATAGTAGTCGAAGGACGCGTGTGAGCCCAATAGGCGACGAGCGTCGACTGACGCTGACTGAAGAACGAATCGCGTGAAGCGTCGGGCGCCGTCGACGTCACATCCCGTCAAACCGACCAATGAAAGGTGTACTCATGACTCGTGAAAGCAACTGTAGAGTCCGTCTCACGAAAGAAGTCCCGCGGACGCGGCAATATCTACGGTCATACACTTCCACTTATTGCCGCGGGACTTCTTTCGTGAGACAGCCTCCTAGAGAGCGTTTCAACTAAAAGTTCCCTTCGCCGTTATGTTGGCTCCACTGTCAGTGCTTAAATTCGTGTTGCCAGATTGTAAAAATTATATTACCTAATAATGTAATCGGTATTTACCGTATAATAAATACGGTAAATACCTATAATTACGGGTAAATCTGTACACATAGCAACTCTCAACGCTGTTTTGACAGATAGACAGTGGAGCCAACATAACGGCGAAGGGAACTTTTAGTTGAAACGCTCTCTACCTGGCTACTCCGCCGCTCCCGGTAGTCGACGATGCATGCCGTCTGTCATTCATAGCAGTAATTTGACAAATTACCCACATGTTACTTTTCACGGAAGTTAATAGTTTTCGCTATAATTACTCGTTCGAACAACAATGTTGTTACATTTAAACGAGCCAGTTCTCTGCGAGTTTACGTAGTGGACCATTTCAATGATGTTGGTAAAGGAATGGACAAAATTCAAAGTAGGTATAATTTAGATACCAATGAAGATTGAAGACACACAAGACATTCATAAAAAAAATTATACTCTAAACTTTAGAGTCTAAGTATAATCCCTAGCACACCAAATACAGTTCGGTGGCACACCAGCACATGTTCGCCGCATTTTCGGTGGAGACGATGGGGGCATGGTCTGAGGAGGCAAAGCGGCTCGCGATTTTTAATATTACTAATATATTTATACCACCTAGTAAGGTGAGAAGGGAAGGGACCTCCATCCACGCATTTTTTAAATGCGTGGAAGGAGGTCCCTTCCCTTATTTAAGAAAAAAGCCAACGAAATATAGATTCAGATATTTATTTCGCCATAAAGAACACACAACATTAACAATATTTCATTGAGACATAATATGCCTATTACAAATTTGAGTTTATGCATATAAGCAATTTAGAATCATCAAAGTCAGCTGAATTTTTATTTACAGTAAAAAAAAATTCACTTAACTTATAAAATGGATTGTCTAAGAGAAATATTTTCAGCTGACTCAGGAAAACATTGTCATTATTTATTGATTTTATTTTATCATGAACATTTTAGTACAATTTGGGTGAGCCATCGACGATTTTTTTTTGTTTTTTTTGTTTATGGAACCTGACACGGTTGGCTACATCACCTACAACATCCGTGATGTCAGCCCATAACACAGGGTGAACTAGGTGCCATGTCAGTGCTTCCCTTCATTTCATGTCGGCTACACTAAACTGGACGGAAAACACGAACTATTTACATAGCCGTTTCGACCGACGTTTCGTTCAGTGCGGTGGTACCAAACCGGCCGGGATAAACCCTACCACCTAGTAAGGTAAGAAGGGAAGGGACCTACAGTTTAACGTGGAATCCGAACCACGGTCAGCCTCCAACGGTCGAGCGGTCACCCATCCAATCACTGACCGCGCTCAGCGTTGCTTAACAACAGTTGACTAACCAACCGCGCCACTGAGCTACCGAGGCTGACGAATTTTCTTATCCCTTAGTCGACTTTTACGACATGCGACGGGGAGAGATGCAGTGGGGCTATTCTTTTTAAGTACCGACCCCACACGGTACAAATGCGCATACGATTTATGCGCAACAGATTTTAAACGCACATAGTCCAAGCATTTTAAAGTATTAAAACCGCCTTCAAAAATGCATGAAATAAAAAAATAAAAATCGAACCCTAGAGTTGAAGGCGGTCGGTTATTTTTGCTTGCTTTAGCACCACCGCCTTCAACTCTAGGGTTCGATTTTTATTTTTTTATTTCATGCATTTTTGAAGGCGGATTTTATATTTTTTTAAATAGTTTTTTATTTCACAGTTTTTTTAGTAATTTTATTTGCTATTAATGTACTCGGCGGAATCGCTCGGCCTTCGGCCTCGCGATTCCGCCTCGCTTTCCAATCCGATCTTGACCAAAAAAAAATGGGACCACCTTGGAGCTAGACTGAACCGAACACAAAAAGAAACATCGAAATCGGTTCACAATTGGGGAAGATATTGCTGAACATACATAAAAAAAAATACATACAGCCGAACATAGAACCTCCTCCTTTTTTGAAGCCGGTTAAAAAGTACAGTTGCAACGCGAAGGCAGAGTAAGAAGACGGAAATGTCTAGCGATTCGCGCGGACCCTGGCGGCGCGGCGGCGGCGTGGCGGCGGCGCGGCGGCGCTAGAACAAACTAAATTATCTCACGTTCTCGACCCGGCTCCGAACCATCAACTCTATCAAAGGAGCAAACAAATCCATTAGTAGGAGTTCGCAGCCTCCGCCGCCGCCGCGCCACTTTGTAATCCAAGCGGGCGTGTAATGCCGGCCTATTCGATTACATTTACGTTTATACAGGGCGGGCGGCGCGGCGGTGCGGAGGACCTGAGATATAAATCCCTGAAGCGCTCGCGTAAATACTACGTTCAGGAATGAAAATCTCGATTCAGTTTTCGTTGCGGTTACTCAGTGGCTTATCACTCATGCACGGAGGGTTCCGGTAGATCCATTTTATTTCTCTATGATTATGATAACATACCTGTCAAAAAACAATATCCGTCTATATTTTGACTGTCTGCAATGCAAAGCAAAGTACCTTGTGGCGCCATCTATGGCGCTATCTATTAGTAGCGTGAATATGTACCAATCTATTCTTAGCACGTTTCTTGTATGGGGACCCCTTAACTTTTAACTTATTGATTCTTTTATTTTTTTTTTTTTTTTTTATGGAAACTGACACGGTTGGCTACATCACCTACAACGTCCGTGATGTCAGC
Source organism: Nematopogon swammerdamellus (assembly GCA_946902875.1). Lineage (NCBI taxonomy): Eukaryota > Metazoa > Arthropoda > Insecta > Lepidoptera > Adelidae > Nematopogon > Nematopogon swammerdamellus. The sequence continues at coordinate 4,541,354 of OX336335.1, read as the reverse complement.
CCATAACACCGGGTGAGATTGGTGCCACGTCAGTACTTCCCTTCGGCCGTGCCGGCTACACTACTGTTTGTATATAAGCCATAATAATACATATTCTGTGAAAATTTCAACCGGTTACCTATTACGATTCAAGAGATACTGCAGTAGGACAGACAGACAGACAGGTAGATAGACAGACAGACAACGACGTAGGTTTAGTAAGAGGCTTGCGTATGGATACAGAACCCTAAAAAGTATATTTTGTTGGTCAAGAGAGGCTAATAGACAATCTCACCGCACCTTCGGTGCAGTGTCGGCTAACAGTTATGTGTCTGTAACGGTGACCTTTCTATGACAGCTACATTTTAGCGGAAGTTAGTGAAATCGGCCTTAAGTGTTCACAGGACGCAATTTAATATAATTATATTATACGGATGAAGAATAAGAAATGAATATAAAGCCAAGTGTCTGTTAGTGTCAAGTGTCAGTTATGTCTCGATTAGATTTACTTTTATTCAGCGCGCCGGGAGGAGGACCAGACGTATAAATCCCTTAAGGGCACAATAGTATGGATAATATTTTTTTTGTTTTATTATTTGTAACGTATTTTTATTTTATTTTATTTTAGGAGGGATAACTAACAGTGTACAATTTATAAGTTAAGTTTATACGCAATTGTTAAATTTTCTGACGACGATTACGAGTTTTCTAAGTTATAATGGAACAATAATGAAACATACTAAGACAATGCAAATTGAACGCACGAGGTTGTAAGAGATCTTATAAAATTAGTTCAAATCAAAATCAAAGTTACCTCTTTTATGCTTAGTCAAAATTTATATTTTTACAAAATTTCTTGTTCGTTTGTTAAAAAATCTCTCTTTCTTCTAATTTGTGAAAGAAATCTTCACTGGTTTAATTCGTATACTCATAATGTGTTTGTTCTTTTAAGTTCTTATGTACTGTTTGATTCCCAAATAAATAAAAAAAGAGTACATTCAATTACGTATGGATCAGATTGTTCATAAGATTACCACAATGATTGAATATGTATTGAGTCCGAACGGATGTGTTAATATTTATCACAAAACAAAGTGAAAACACACAAAAAATGCGTCACTAAGATCAGCATGCCCATTCCAAGTTTAGAGCAGTACAAACACGCGAACGATATATTTTGTAGGAACATAACATGATGTATAAAAAGCCTTTAACTCGTTAGTTTTCAGTGTAACCTGCAGGCATTTGGGCCGCCTTTTTCTTAAAATTTGTTTAAATTTAAAAATAACACATAATTTTAATTTCATATCGTACAAGCAACTGAGTCGTGTAAACTAACGCTTATTTAGGGTATAACGCTTACGACCAGTGGCGGCTGGTGACTTCAGTGACCGGTAGTGCGCTAAGTACCTACCTACTTAAATACCATTCATTCAACCCAATACCCAACACATTCCCGTCATGTTATTTTAAGATCGGGACTTCCGAATTTTTTAAACGCCTGCGTTTTGTTATGTACGTACCTAGTATGAATATTCTCAAGACACTCAATGAGTTGCAAAAAACAAGAAAAGAAATCCAAACAAGTTTTTTGACTCATTTTTAGTACCTTTATGAACACACCCATAGACCACAACACTACTGCAGCTTTCAAAAATAAAACGGTAGTAATGTTCCAAAAATACTTCAAAAAATATATAAAAATAGAAGCATTTGAAAAGTAGGAATTGAACCCGGGATCACCTGATTGTAAGTAAAGTCTTACCTTTAACCAACGCTTTGGCAAATATCGGCACCACTTAATTCACAGTATCACGTAACAGAAAGCACAAAACCTAACCATATCCAATTTTAAATATTCGCGCGCTAGTGGGTATGTGACATCCCATGACAGCGCGCTGACTCTATAGGTAGACGGACTCGTGCAAAACGAATCGCTCGCCACGTGTCGCACGCGCGGCTATTCACGATATAGCGTCCTTGTTTGGCGCTCGTGCGCCGCACGCAGAACTCCATTTCGGCCCATACTGTTTCTATGAAGTATCTTTTGTCTCACGCGCCAGCAGTGTTTTGCCGATACCCATACATTCAGATTACTCGCAAAAAAGTGTCTTGTGATCTATAAAATAAGGTCGAATTCACATTCGTATTTATTTGGAGTACGATCTTTATCGTTTTAATGTAGGTCTGTTGTAAGATATTATTTATTTTGAGTGAAGTAAAGACTTCTCGTGGTATGGTAGTGCGGCGCACGAGCGCACTTTAGGACCAGCCGCCAGTGCTTACGACTATCGCTGCATACAGATACACAGCATCCCAGCAATGCCAATGCAGTTTTGCTTGTAAGTATTCTGTCTTCTTCTTCATTTAGGGACGATTGCGCCAACACAAACTTAACAATTAAGTCCACTTATGCTCATCTTAAAGACAATTACGAAAAAGCTCAGTTGCGTCCACGGTTAAATGCTCTCCTTTGTATGCTAAGCTGACATAACATTATGTCTGGGTGTTCTGTTATAATCAAATTGACATCTGCCATGCAGAGCGAAGAATACCGTCAGCTTTCTGTCAAATTGTTTTAGGAATTTTTACTTACAAAATTTAGTGTCATCTTTGTATACTTAACGTTAAAAGATAGAGATAAGACTAAATAATTGCTCATTGCTTGTTATAGAATGCTGCCAGAGCGTAGAAAATTATTTTTTTATGAAAAAAGAACACATTCTCGGATATTACGACCATTTAATTAAAGACGAGTCATTTTGTCTTGGTGTATGTCGTGGTTTCACATAACGAGATACGGATTTAGTGAATGTGTCTTTTGAGATAAGTCTGCATTGGTAGAATCGGACTTTAGAGTTGGCAACCAAACGAATGAACTTAGCTTATAACTTACTTCCGGAATCCATTGACGGCTTTTACACCGTCAGTTCGACAAGATATTAACTTTATGCATATCGAACTTGGAATTGAACTAGACTCCCCCTTGACGAAACTGACGAAAAATACACACACGTTGAACGATATTGCCGAGCGCGCTGAACTTTCAATGTACAATAGCGTTATTATGTTGATGCGGTTTCAACATTGATATTCGCGGGAAGTTTTAATATTCAGAAGGTGCTATACGATACGACTGAAACGAACTATTTGTACCCAAAATATAACAAATTGCCTTTATTGAAATTGTTACACTTACCAACAAAACGGCCGTCGGACGGTAAAACGATATATGTTCAAAGTATAGTTTTGAGATAAACGCGTTTGAAGGATTTTGTATATTTTAGATGCCTGTGTCATTAATAAATGGCCAAATGTAATGTAAAAAATGGAGCATGTTCCTTTTATTGTTTATTTGTAGGCCCTGCAATTTTTTCTAAATATTAATGTCTATATTTAATGTAAGGAGTACAGGGGAGCGAGGACTTTCGCGCACCTGATGTAACTTAGCGCTTTCGATACAAGTCCGCACCCAAATTTATACTTCGGTGTTATGGCTAAACGCTATAACTAGGCGGTGTTATGGTGAAACGATGTATTGGATATTACATAGTCGTGGCATACTAAATGGAGGGTTCTGGAAAAAATGCATCGTTTTACCGTACATCATCGTATTTATTAGGACATACATCGTCATATCGATCTTCATAACTTCTTCAGTGAAGGTCCTACAAAGATAAAATTTATATTGGGTGATAGGGCACGCCAAGAACTTTCGATTGAGCCGTGTTACGTAAAAACGCTGTATGTGCTCATACATCGTTTTACCGTCCGACGGCAGAATGAGGAAAAGCAACCGTGCCTGGTGTCTGCGTATTCGTAGAGTTCAGCCAGAGATGAATGACGTACGTAGCTATGAACGTATGTACATATTATTATTATAATATTGTTTTTGGAAGCTCTTGTCAGCCTTGACCGTTCGATAGAAATGCGTAAACGCATTTATACATTTTAAAAAGTATCATTTAGTTTGAAGATATCGGTATATAGGTCGACGCAGGCAGACAGAAATAGTACTATTGTGAACTACATACATATGTAATTGATCTATAGTTATCTTGTCCTAATATTTTGCTAAACGTGGTGGTCGATGTTGTGCTGTAATTTATCAGAGTTCATGCAGCACAACACCAATTACACTGCTTACCCCGATTTTCGGGACACAGCGTATGTATGTAAAATACATGTTGCTTAGGAGTTGCGAATCTTTTATAGGAACTGACACCAAAGCTACATCACTCACCTACAACATCCTTGATGTCAACCCAAAACACCGGGTGAACTAGGTGCCATGTCAGTGCTTCTCTTCATTTCATGTCGGCTACACTGAACTGGACGGAAAGCACGAACTATTTACATAGCCGTTTCGACCGACGTTTCGTTCAGTGCGGTGGTACCAACCCAGCTGGGATAAACCCTACCACCTAGTAAGGTAAAAAGGGAAGGGATCTACAGTTTAACGTGGAATCCGAACCACGGTCAGCCTCCAACGGTCGAGCGGTCACCCATCCAAGTACTGACCGAGCCCAGGGTTGCTTAATAACAGTCGATCGTCGGCACCACTGAGCTACCGAGGCTGACAACTTATCGCACTATTGCCACAGATTTAGTAATGCCATAAAAAAAAATGCTATTGAATCAAACTATTACTAATATGAACACAATCAGCACAAACATATTACACCTAAACCAAACAAAAGCAAAAGACAAATGATGAATCAGAACCGACGAGCATGCATGAAGAACATTATGGGAGTGGAAGAGGCGGCAGAGGTGTGTCAGGATCGTGGCACGTGGAGATCCGTTGTCTCTGCCTACCCCACCGGGAAACAGGCGTGACGCTATGTATGTATGTATGTATGAATCAGAACATCGAAACCATCGAATGGCCTATTATCTAAAATACATAATTATCAATTTCATTCAACCCTCGAATGTGACAAACAAAATTTTTACCATATTTATATTATTTTTCCGACTGCATACAAAAACAACTTTATTAGGCAAACCCATACATTTACAACCAGACATTTTCTGCTTCCTCTCTAAATGTTAATCGTACGTAGGTACGTAAGTTATTTGCGATCGTCAGTTGACAGACGTGTAAAAGAGATAGCAGATATTCATTACCTCCGTGCTTGTACGAGACGAAAAGTGAAAAAAAACCGGCCAAGTGCGAGTCGAACTCGCGCACCGAGGGTATCGCCATGTCATGGTCAGCGCCACTAGCGCCATCTATGTATTAGTTAAAATGCTTCATACTCTTTTCGGTAGATAGCGCGCATACACTTTTTAGTTTCTTGTATGGGAACCCCCATGAATTTTTAACTTTTTTCTTATTTTTTCACCCACAAGGCTATCTAATGATGCCCATGGACATTCTGTGATGCACGGGGATTGCGAATGCCATGCCGCCCTAACAGGAGCTTTTTCACGCCCCTTTTGAAAAACACGAGACTGTATTTGGGAGGACATAGATAGGCAGGGAGTGCGTTCCACATTTTCCCGGTGCTGTGAATAAAAGACCTACAGAACCGATCAGAAATATTGTTAATATCATTATTCCATACAAACACGCCAATATGTTATATCCTCGTACACATACTTGTTATAAGACATTCGCCAAAACTCCAGCAAAGACAATGTGACACACAGAAACTAGGCAAGATATTTTTTCCGTCCACGGTCAAGAGAACTACATAATGCATGCCTCGATCGGTCATCTTTGAGCAGGACAATTTTAGAAAACCGTGACGGTCGAACCGATAGAGACGAATCGTTAACACTTGAAGTATGAATGCTACTAAACTATCCATAGAACAGTGAATGCAGTTTGGGAAATCGCAATCACAAAGTCAGTACAAGAAAATGTCAAAATGCATATTGTCGTAACCGATTTCGAGAATGATTAAAGGTGATAAGTGCTGAAAATATAAAATAAGCGCATGCAACTTCCAGTGAACCGACGATTAATCTCAAAGGAAATATTTTTAAAACTGCTGGACTTGCGCCAAAGATCACATCGATAAGTCAACCGGGATTCACTTGAAATTACTCTGTCGTGTAGGATCTTTGACAGTTCGCAATTTATAGCTATTTTCTCTTTAATAAATAATATTTTACAAGGCATAATGTCACTGCAGCAGCAATGCAATAGTTTTTGAAAAACTTTGTAATTCCATAGTAGGTGTACGTCCAAAAACTCGCAAATTGTTCTAAATGACTGGAAGCAAGCGAAGTATCTGTGCATTATCTAGGGCATATCGGAGTAGGAGACAACGAGCAGTGAAACTATTACAGTTACATCCGCGCAGACCTGAGATAATACCCGCGTGTGTAATGTAAAACAGTCACTATAGCTAGTAACACTAAGAGCTAAAGTCTCTAAGCAATACCGACGATTAACGACGAGAGAATCGTCTCTACTTCGCAATTTATAACAGTTGGTTCTTCCCACGTATACGCACTAGGTATTAGGATGTCTACCTACGGGAATGCACCAGTTCCGTCTTCCCGTAATCCGCATCGGACGACTGCCTCTGCCTTACAAGATATGGGAGTAAGCGTGTCTCACATTCGATCCGATCTGCTGTATTGGTTTTCTGTTGCGGGGACTTAAGGATGATTAAAAATGTTTCCCGAGCCTTTTGCCAAATAAATGTTTTAACCGAGAACAACATTGTTGATAATTTATTGATGGCTGAACATTTCTAGCATTTGCATACGGAATCTCCCTAGATTCCTTAATTTCTAGCTTATCGTCAACAAAAGCTTGGGATTATCCTTAGACATCGTTCTGGCCGCATTCCATTGAATAAATTTAAGTTCCTAATGAGAAATAAAAGCTCCCAGAATTGTAGTCAATGTGGTCGAGATGAGAATTTATATAATTTGTTGTTGGAATGTGGCCAGCATGACTGAACACGAAATTTAAAAAGTAAAATTACAACTGATAATTATGCCCTCCAGGATACCTGAGCTCTAATCGCTTAGAGCTTAGTGCCCCCAAAATAATGAACAAAATAAAAACGTTACGAGGAACCCTCAAATCCCTTTCAAATGCAACATTCCGCTTAACTACCTTCCAATTACAAGAAGCGGTGGTTCTAAAAATTCGAGTGTAATTGAAACATAAAATCCGTGCTATTATTAATTTAACGGCTGACCGTACGTACATCGGTCGTAACGCAAAATTTTATGGCATAAACAGTGAGAGTGGCGCGTGGTCGAGGCGACGTTTACTGCTGGCTCGAATGCCGGGTTTATGTCGTCAACTGAACGCGATCAATGCTGCCCGTAGTCGCTACCCGATGCGACGCGCGACGCTGCCGCTCCGCCGCCTCCGCTCCAGACTCCTGCCTGCCCGCTGCTGCTGGGTGGCACTGGGACCCATCCGGTGCCCCACTCTATTGACTTTTCATCATAAAGTGTATATAGTGAATGAAAAGCTGAAAAGAACGCCGACACAGACTATTTTTATTGTTGGTTTACTGTTACACGTTGTTCGTTTCTGTACCTATGACATTTTTGTTATGTATCTGCTTTGATTTTGAAAACAGAATGGCCAAAAGTTGTGCGAACGCGGGTAACGTGACTGTCTTAAAATAAAGTGTTTCCAGTTTCCAGAACAAACATAATATTATTGATGACATTCATGGTCAAAGCCTTTACTGAAATGTGAGGAGTTGAATTGCGAGACGAATATCAAACGCACTTAAGCCTAAACCGAAATGTAACTACGTACTGAAAGATATTAAACAATGTTAAGTCGGCGAAATAAAAATACTCCCCCAGGATAAACGCTGATTTCCTTCCAGAGTAACGTCCACAAATTGCAGTAGCAGTATTATTGGAGTCTGTAACTGATCCACTAAGCTACCTGAGTGACGTAGATACTTAGGATCTGTTCGATTCTCCGACGCAAGTGAGCTCAGTTGGGAGCACTCTGTCGCGAGACTGTGTGAGTAAATCAAGACACGAAACACTGTCGGCACCAGTGCTGCCGCTGTTCTCTTCGTGTCTGACGAGAGTTCTGCGAGTATGCGTGTGATATTGATACTCGGTGCCGGTGCAGTGACCTGCAGAACCATTGCCTTACTTAGGGCGATATTAATAAAAGTTAATATTACGTAAATAGTGGTTCGAGAATCGGGAAAATCTCAGAACTATAGATGCTAATGATTCACGCAGAAACGTGAAAGGTGTAATTCGATAAGATTTTTCACATTATCATGCTTTGAATGGAGTTCATTAAATATAACAACCAAATATGATCTGTAAATATGTATGGGCGAATTATTATGATAAAATAGGAAATGTAACCTCTAATCCAAACAAATATTGATAAAATATTGATGCAAATAGTGAGAAGCACCAACACTACAAGACACAAACGCAAAAGTATGACGAAGCATGTGAACAGTGTAGAGAAATGTATCGTCGACCAAAGTGCAATCATCTAAAGAGAAGGATATATATAAAGAGAAAGAAACTGAAGAAGCAGTTGAACTAAAAGGGATCAGCGTGTGGAGCTGCAGTTCGCCGTCTCGCGTCGTTGCTGCGGCGACGTTGCTCGCACAAGTTTGGAGAGCTATAGTGTGTGTAAGTTAGAAGAGAAATGAACCAGGAACTGGGACAGTACTGGACTAAGTAATAATTTGAATTAAAGAAAACAAACGAACAGTTTATGAGTTCAAAATCGTGGTAGGACTTTTTAAAGTGTCGCATACGGGGTCGATCATCCGTCAATTCTTAACATATTTCATTCTAAACAATGCAACACTACTGATTACCTTCCTCCAACCAAACACATGGGCGTCCCGCTTACAGCCCAGGCACCCACCCATTGGGGCTCATCACAAATAATGATCCCTCGATTCAGGCATCAGAGTTGATTAGAAGCAAATGCAAGAACTAGAAAGCAAAACTATTCGAGATCTAGAATTCGGTTACACGTAGGTGGATGTAGAGATTGAACTTCCTTTTGCATAATCGTGTATATTCCTATGGTCATATTATTATGGAGTTCATGAGTAAGATCAAAGAAGAATTAAGAAGAATTGCGTGTACTCTGAGAACATGAAATGCTCTTATAATAGAAATGGGGTTCAGATTCATCAGATAAACTTCAAGAAAACAATATAATTTCGATAGCCGTAAAAAGAGGCTGATCATGCCCATCCCAATTCAGTTCCACGGCGGAGAGCGAAATGCGGCGGAGGCGATGGCGCACGGCAGACACGAGACAGGACAGTCGTGGACTCGGAGCGAGCACGTAAAGGATATTGTCCTGTATCGCCGGCAGTCGGTCAAGCGAGAACGAATGAGTGTGTAGTCGTCGCACGCTCGCCTGCAAAAAGTACGGCCCATATCGATCTTCGGGCGAAGTTGTACCCTGTGTCTGCGAGACATACCTACACCTATGCGCACGAACGCAAGTGGAGATACATTTTGTACTGTAAAATCTGTAGAAATCTTGCTCTTTTCAAATATTGACTTAGGTAGGTATAGGTTCGACCAATGAAACTTCACTTTATTGCGTGATCGTGCCGGGGTACTTACAGCAATCGGTTACGTTTGTTCTGCCGAGTTGAGTCGTAGAGGAAAGCCCAATTCAATAAGATTGATCACCGGGGAAGTGTGAAGCTAGGTAATTCGGTGAGAAAAATGACGCACACGCGTAGGAGTTACTCAATATATTTAGCGGCTCTGCCGCAACTGTATTCTTTATTTTCGCGTCTGTCTATTCGATCATAATTCGAAAATTGCCATACAGATTTCGATTTGGACACGGAAGTGCTCTTTATTTTTTTATGAAATATTGAAGAAATATCAGTGCATAATGAAAGTATAGTCCATTCCATTACGTCACATCCGCGGTAGAAAATGTCAAACTTTCATCAAATAACTGAAGTCGAAAATGCGGAGAGCGATTTAGAGATTTGTACATCAAAATCTCATTATTTATTGCGCTGTAGGCCCTTTTATTATCGCTTCGTGATCATAAACATAATGGAATCTGATTGTAACATACGTATGCTGTGATAACGCAACGATCGTAAAATTATGCACTTCAGTCTTACCGTATAATCATAAAAAGCTCTTGTCGACACGCGCGGCGCGGCGCGGCGGTCCCACATTCATCCATCAGTCGGTCAGTCGGACTCTCGGTCGGTCAGTCTGTGAGTCGTCTGCGGTCGTTCGTGCATCAGGGGGGTAGACCGGGATGAGTGAGTATGAGACGCGTCAGCACCGCAGACCTAGAAATCAGGTAGGGCACTCGGACTCGTCGTTTAAAAGCTCACTTCATCTTTGCATAATTTCTCTGGTGGCCCAAGGAAACGGCAAAAAAAAATTTGTACGAACATGTCATTTTCATTGTAGTTTATGTCGATGGATGACAGACCCAACATAAACACTTTTCATTTCCGATGGGAGTCTAAACATCGTCGAAAGATATTATTTTTTTTATCTATGAATCTAAATAAAGAAGGCACAACATTACGAAACAATGCGAAGCTTATCAAAAGATGGTGATCAAGAATGTTATTAATATTTTCATACCTCAACATTATCAGTCGAATCAAACCATCTTATATCTACCAAACATAGTAGGTATTCAGCAAAATTACTGTTTACTTGCAGAACTTTCACAAATTAACAATGACATGCTTATTTCCATCTGACTCAATTTAGCCGAATATTACTAGTCGATTATTATTTCTTTCAATCATTTAGTTTGCCTTTAATAGTACTATTTTAATTTACTTTTCAGCATCAGGTAGCAGCACAAAATGCAAACTCAGTCCATCCGGGTTGATTAGGTTAAAGACGAATTGACTAGAAAGCTCCGCTCGTAACGGTATCTCCCATGGGATTCTTTTCCTACGAAGTAAATAGATTGTAGGCATGCCATTGGAAGAGTCAGGCGCTAGGGTGGTGAGTGTGTTCACGTCACGCTGCAACAGTGCAGTCCAGCACAATGCACAAGTAACCAGACGAGTCTCTCAATCGAGGGGTTAGTCACTAGAGCAAAAACTGTACACCAGATTACCTGTAGGCAAGATTCCCAGGATTACCTTGTAATTTCCAGATTCCGAAGGATTTTAAAGATTCCTAGGGATTTCCAAGATTCTTTAAGGACGATCAAAGATTTCTAAGGGATTACTAAAGATTTCTAGGATTACCAAAGATTCCAGGATTTCGTAAGATTTCTAAGGACTACCAAAGATTCCTAGGGATTCCCAAAGATTCCTAGTGGATTACCTAAGATTACCAAGATTTTGATCGTATTGCCAATTATTTCTTTGGGATTCCTAGATTCCCTGATATACCTAGATTCCCTGGGATTCCTAAATTCCCTTGAGTTACTCGATATTCCTAAGATTTCCAGATTCCTCGGACTCCCACCTAAGATTACCTGAGATTACCAAGACTTTGATCGGATTCCCAATTATTCCCTTGGGATTCCTAGATTCCCTGGGATTACTCGGGACCGCCTAAGATTTCCAGATTCCTTGGACTACCACCTAAGGTTACCTCAGGTTACCAAACAATTGTACACCAGATTCCCTAAGTGACTGACCCCTCGCTCTCAATCAATCCCGCAGGTGAGGCGTAAATAGGAAGCGTCCGGCGGCGCTGCAAGCCCACGGGGCGGCGCGTACCGAGCCGAGTCGCAGGAAAAAGTCGCTCGTGCCGAGCATGTCGCACCGGCGTCAATTAGCATGTCGTTTGAAGAAGCGGCCGGCCTCCGGCTGGAAACACGACTGCGCTCCGGCATCACCAAACTCGTCTCTATCACGTCCGCTTGAGAGATCACTATCGAGGGCAAATCACCGCAGAAATATGCGACATTCGGCGCCGCAGCGCTGCTCCGCTCTCGTGCACGCGACAAATGAGTAATGACTTACATACACACACAGCGGAGCGAGTTTATCGTCTTGTAGAATTGTAGCGTCGTCCGCGGCGCTACTAAAGCTGGCTTCCCACGGTGCGTTATTCTGCGGATTATCACGCCCGGCCGACGACCACGGACAGCCACGCACCGCGCAGCAAGGCTCTTCCAACGGTGCGTGATTCTGCGGATTATCACGCACGGTCGACGACCACGGACAGCCACGCACCGCGCATGTTGCCATTCCAAAATGCAAAGTGATAGAGAAGAGTCTGTGTTTATACGAACGTCCGCGGACCGCACCGCACGAGCACGCACGAGCTCGCACCGCACCTTTGAAGTACCGACTCGCGGCGGACTCGTCGCACCGCTACGGACGTGTCTGCGCTTTCACAGACGACACTCTTCCCATGGTGCGTCGTGCGGGCTGGTCCGCGTCCGTCCGCAATATCACGCACCGTGGGAAGCCAGCTTAAGATGCAGCTAGTGGAGCGACGTCGAGGACGCAGCGTCCGGAGAACGCTTCCAGATGTGAGAGTATCGCACGGCCTATTGAATGCCGTAACGTTGTGCAACGCAGACGCGCGCGCCGCCGCGGTAGATCTACGTAGACGTGCACGTCATAATATTTATCGGTGCGGCCGTCGTCACATCGCAACGTCGGCTGTGCCTCATCAGTGTTATGCCGGCGACGAAAGTTTGTTGCAACTGCCTTATCAAATGTTGCATATCTTCGCGCTGCACAGAATGCGATTTGTCTCCTTCCTTCTATATCGCGCGTATCTGTCTGGCCGCCTTCCCAGCTGCCTAAGATGGTATCGCTGACATTCTTCAAGTAACGCATCTGGTATGCGAGTATGAGTGAAGGGACTATGAATAATTCGTGAACCAATTTCCTTTTCTACATAACGAGCAAGCATATTTTTGATCCCTTTAAAAAAAGCGGAACCACGCGCCGCCGCGGTGGCGCAGATTGATGGTAAAATGAACCGACGACGAGTCCCGAATGAATGAATTTAATCATCTGTCGTACACAGAAACCTAATGAAGTCTGTTAAAACTGGAGCTCGTTATGAGATGTAGAGCGGTTGGACGGTTCGTATTACGCGAGACGTCTAGCTTTGATCGTAGACACCAGCACCGCGTCGAATGTGACTGACGACGTAGACGGGGCATGGCCGCCACAAAAAATGTCATCATGTGACTGACGGCCCCCGCGTAGCTCCGTACCGTCGTCGTCGTCGCGTCGTCGCGTCGCGGGGCTCGGGGGCGCGGCGGGGAGCGGAGGGGCGGGCATGCGCAGTGAAGCGAGGCGCGCAGCAGCAAGGTGCGTCCGCGCATGCAAGACAAAATCCTCAAATTCCCCTCTTATATTATAGGTAGTAATTTATTATAATACTACGAGTAGCTTTTCCCGCGGCTTTGCTCGCGTGAAATTCGTATTTAAAAAGAAGTAAATAAGTAAGCCCGCAACTCTACGTTTATTTCGGCGCGCGGAACAATTCGGTCACACTCCGTACAACGCGCACTGGGCAGGGATTGCATCCCTATACGCTGGATTTACCGCGGATGCGTACAAATCGGTTCTGCAGATCCTTTCTCCACAGAACCGGCAAACTCTGGAACGCTCTACCTGCCCACATATTTCCCCCCAAGTATAGTCTCGGGTCCTTCAAGAGAGGCGTGAATAGGCACCTGTCAGGCCGGCATGGCATTCGCAGCCCCCGCCTGCGTCCGAATGTCCATGGGCGTCGCTAGACACCTTATGGGTGACTCGGCGCCACATGTCGCGCTTAGTATAAAAAAAAAAAAAAAAAATCTTAGCGTAACCGGAACTGAATTTTATTTATGGCCTATCCTGTGTCACGTATAGTTAAATGTGTTTGACTAAGGTTCATCTAATTCGGATGATCGGTTTAAGAGTTATGGAGGAACATACATATACATACAGAACATATTTCCAAAAATCGTCAATTTAGCTTTATACATAGAGTCTACAAACGCGGTATCTCATAAACCAAAGTAACTTACTCCATGACCATCCCTTATTAGTATTGATTGATGATGATGATGATACTAGACAAACAAAGTTTGAAAATTACTACTAGTAAAAGTAATTAATTGCTTCATCTTTCTTCAGAAGTGGCCGAAGACAAATAATAAAAGAATCAAGAGGTTTCGGCTCATGAAATGTTAGCAGTTAGCGGCGCGCGTGCGATTTGTGGCTTCCCCGCTCGTCCGCGATATCATCCCGTCGTCGTGTCGGTTTGCGGTGGAGACGAGAGACCACGAGAGACCGAATGCCTCGCTAGTCGCAATCAGGGTTGTTGCGAACATCAGCATCAGCATCAGCATCCGCGGAACTTCAGCATCATTTTCAACATCAGCATCGCATCAGTATCCGCATTGATCTATGCTGATTATTAATGCTGATGTTCGAGTCGTGCGGAACAGACTCGAAGCCGAAAAAGCAGCACATACAGTTCCAAATAGTTCCAAAGTTCCATCCAATACTAATAATTTAATTGCTAAGATAATTACTAAACTGGTGCTGGTATCAGATTGATAATCTTTTTTTTAATAAATGTCACAAAATTATTAAAACACAATCTTTTATTTCAATACCAACCAAAACTTTGGATATAAATTCGTACAGTCCATTATTTTGCACTTTTTTTAAAGAAAATCATTAAAATCAGCATCAGCATCAGCATCCGCTGATGTCAATGATACAATATCAGCATCAGCTGATGTGAAAAAATGTGCATCAGCAACAAACCCTGGTCGCAAGTCTCAGTACATATATTTTACTGCGTCTCTCGGTAAGTCCATTTTGTTTCGTCACTCGTCTCCGTCTAGCCGTGATATTGTGAAGCGCTGAAACCGCGGCCATTCCATGATTTATTATTTTTCTCAAGCGTTGATTTATGTGTTAGTTAAAGAGATGGCGGGCGGCGGCGGCGGCGCGCTGCGGTAGCGAGCGACGTCGGATGTCTACGTCGACGGAGCGACCGGTGACTTGTCTATTTGTGTCCGAGCCGAAATAAACGGTAAAGCGAGCGGTATATCCGGCTTCTTTCAAACGTTACTTTCTGCTTGCGGTCAGCGATGCAATTAGGCGACAATTGCCGAGAGTGACGGAGCTACCGCCGCCGTGACCCCTGACGGTAAAGTACGAGTAAGTGAGATTATGATGGTTTCATTGGAAAGCTTTAAAATCAGCTAGTTACGCAATACGGGCTTACGTGAGCTTACGTATATAAAGGTCTTCCATCAAATTGACCCGCCTGTTTATGGCCTGATTATAATATGATGAATAATATCGCTTTATGTCCAAATTCAAATATTTTTTAGGAAATTTTCTCTCCACCTCAGTCCTTTACAAAAAAGGTTGCTTTTTTATGGAAACTGACACGGTTGGCTACATCACTTACTACATCCGTGATGTCAGTGCTTCCCTTTGGTCGTGCCGGCTACACTGAACTGGACGGAAAAGACGAACTATTTACATAGCCGTTTCAACCGACTTTTCATTGAATGCGATGGCATCAACCCTGGCGGGGTACCTACCAGTTACCCTGCAGAACGTTAAAGCGGTCACCCATCAAAGTTCTTATACTGCGCCCACGTGTGCTTATGATCACGACTGACAAGTATTTTTAAACTGTTTTTTGGGAATTAAGATCAGTCAACTTAGTTACAATTTATCTCTTTGGCCCTTTTCTCACTTTGGTCTTCGTCCCAAAAAATCATCAGTCTCAACTGGACTTGAAGTCTAGCTGCATTTTGAAGCAGTAGGTATAACTTCCAACATAAGCTTCACAATCAACGAATTGAACGAATTCATACTCAGCGTGCTCGTTCATTCCCTCCTCACTACGCTGACCGATTATAATTGCATACATTTCAATCAATAGGGTTTATCCCGCCCGGGTTGCTACCACCGCACTGAATGAGACGTCGTCGTCGGTCGAAACGGCTATGTAAATAGTAAATGCCAACAAAACTTATTTTGGTGGCCTATTTTTGCAATTGAAATGGCAGGAACGTCATATTCAATTAAAACTAGACGACTGGGCGAGAATCCAACTGCAATTATTAAATTTTATGTGTATTTTTTTTTTAATAAACGAACTACTGTCTTTTCTTGTGTCCTTTCCGAAAGCAAAAGAGCTAACTAGAAAGGGTTGCTTAATCCTAGTTAGAGCTTGTTGGACGCTGCTGTAATCTGGCGTCATTTCGTTTTTTGCGTCTACATTTGAGCCGTCAGATGCTCACTCCCAGCCCGACGACCGAAGGCGCGTGCCGGTCGCAGCAGACCACTTCCTACTGCCAACCAATTACATTGGATACATTCGCTGAATGAGTGTGAAATTTCAACCGCTTTCTTTGGGAAAAGTCCCTAAAGCTGGTTGTAAGTGGGACTTCACGACGCCAAATTCATCTAATGTCTAATGATAAGATCATAAATGGATAATGCGGTAATATCCGCTTGCTTTCTTCGCCGCATATATCCGCCAGTAATACGATCCGGATATAAGATCACTTTATATAACACTAGATTCGCTTGCTGCATTTCCGCTAATTCTCTACCCACTGATTAGTAGCGCGATGATGTGTATGTACGTACCTACATCTAAAATAACATTCAACAAAAAAGGAACTTTCACGGCAAAAAGGTCAGATGTAGCAGTCAACACCGTCTGCGGTAGCAAAAGAGACAACAAAAAAAAGGAAAACTAAAAAACTATTCAAAATAAAAATATAAAAACCGCCTTCAAAAATATATGAAATAAAAACCTAAAAAAAAAAACGAACCCTAGAGTTGAAGGCGGTGCTAAAAAGGCTACACAAATCACAAAGGATATTATCATCCACTCATGTTTTCTTTCATGCATCATTTTTGCTTGCTTTAGCACCGCCTTCAACTCTAGGGTTCGTTTTTTTTTTTTTAGGTTTTTATTTCATATATTTTTGAAGGCGGTTTTTATATTTTTATTTTGAATAGTTTTTTAGTTTTCCTTTTTTTAGGAAGTCGGTTTTATGTTTTTTAAAACTTTTTTTTTATTTCACAGTTTTTTTTAGTAATTTTTGCTATTAATGTACTCGGCGGAATCGCTCGGCCTTCGGCCTCGCGATTCCGCCTCGCTTTCCAATCCGATCTTGCCCCAATTAAAATAGGACCACGTCAGCTTCGATAGCTCAGTGGTGCAGACAGTCAACTGTCGCTATTGAATGTTAAGCAACGCTGGGTGCGGTCAGTACTTGGATGGGTGACCGCTGACCGTTGGAGGCTGACCGAGGTTCGGATTCCTCGTAAAACTGTAGGTCCCTTCCCTCCTAATCTTACTTGGTGGTAGGGTTTAACCTGACCGGGTTGGTACCACCGCACTGAATTAAACGTCGGTCGAAACGGCTATGTAAATAGTTTGTGTTTTCCGACCAGTTCAGTGTAGTCAGTACGATCAAAGGGGGAAGTACTGACATGGCACTTAGTTTACCCGGTGTTATGGGCTGACATCACGGACGTTGTAGGTGATGTTGCAGAACTTAGTAGAATGGACAGACATAAACATGTTACGGAACCCTACTTTTATTATAAAATAACCGTCGGAGGACCTTGGTTGAAAATTGTGAAATTTAGTAGAACGGACAGACATACATTTGTTACGGAACCCTACTTTTATTATAAAATAACCGTCGGAGGGCCTTGGTTGAAAATTGTAAAATTAAGTAGAACGGACAGACATACATTTGTTACGGAACCCTACATTCATTTTGAAATAAATGTTAAATTTTGTAGAACGGACAGACATGCATTTGTCACGGAACCCTACATTCATCTTGCAGAACTTAGTAGAATGGACAGACATAAACGTGTTACGGAACCCTACTTTTATTATAAAATAACCGTCGGAGGACCTTGGTTGAAAATTGTAAAATTTAGTAGAACGGATAGACATGCATTTGTTACGGAACCCTACATTCATTTTGAAATAAATGTTAAATTTAGTAGAACAGACAGACATGCATATGTTACGGAACCCTACATTCATTTTGCAGAACTTAGTAGAATGGACAGACATAAACGTGTTACCGAACCCTACTTAACAGTTGCACTCCGGGAGTGCCGGCAGATCCCGTGCCACTCTAACTTAACCCTTAATGCAATGACTTAAGGTTTCATTTTAAAAATGACGCTGACGCGATGTCGCGAGTTATACATTTTTTACCCACCTAAAAAAGTGCCAAGCGCCGCTAAAGAAGTTTTCACTTCAAAAACCTCAGGGTTATCCCCTTTCAAATAAAAAAAAAAAGAATTTTCAAAATCGCCCACAATTGACGGAGTAATCGCGTAACAAACATCAAAAAAAAGAAAACATACTGTCGAATTGAGAATCTCTTAGGTCTAAAGTAAATTTCTCGTGAAGACAAATGCAACGAGCCCAAACACGATGGGTTTATCATGTGTAGTTTAGGAGTTCCTATGGCCACCTTCTGTCTCCATCATCAGACCAGCTCGATGGTACTCGGTACAGTAGGTACCGGTCAGGTACCATAATAAATTATGCGCACCTGGCCGGTCGGAAAAGATAAAAAATTTCAAATTTAGAATATTCATGAAACAAGGGTCCGAATATGTATCACTAGTAAATATCGATTCATGTATTTCAACAGGACAGAGAAAATTTCAAAATATTAGGTATTTAATACTTTTTAGTTCTTTTTGTTTTTTTGTTTTTTTGAAATCGGTTTAATATTTTTTAAAACAGTTTTTATTTCATTCTTTTTAGTAATATTACATAAATAAGAATAATCGAAATCGAATAATCGAAATCGATTGAAGTGGTACAGAATTATTCGCCATATGTGTCAGACTGCAAATTGCTGAATAAGTCCACATCACAAAAGTTTTGCTGAAGGTAACCACACACCATACTAATTTATCAAACTGAAAAAATTGCCGAATACGACCACATCACAAGTTTTGCTGAAGGTAACCACACACTATAGTATTATGCTGATTTTTCGAAAACCACTCAACCAATTTCGATAAAATTGAAATGGGACCACCTCGGAAGTATGACCTAACTAACAAAAAAAGAATTTTCTAAATCGGCCCTCAATTGACGGAGAAATCGCGTAACAAACATACAAAAAAATAAAAAAAAAAAAATAAAAAAAAAATAAAAAAAAACATACAGACGAATTGAGAACCTCCTCCTTTTTTGGAAGTCGGTTAAAAATCTAAAACTGCTGATTGACGGGCGACCGACTCCATAGATAGAGGACTATGTTTCCTGACTATGACGCTGTGACGTGAGGACTGACGACAATCTCTCGAGGTAATTTGAGGTTTTTGCCGCTGTTTCTAGCGTAATTTTTTCGATAGGAACGTAGCCGAGAACATTGCAACAGTAGGCAAACATTGGAGTCGATGTACTTCAATAGATAATAGGCCGAGGAACGCATTTTATGGGTCCCCCCAAAAGTAGCTTGGATTTGATGCTTGTTGACTGTGTAAGCGTGTGGAACTTCCGAAAACATGTTTCCTTGAGTAGATATTATATTTAAATAAATGATAAAATCGATCTCAATGTGCATCAGGCTATGACTGCGAGGCACAAAGGAGAGAAGAAGGGAAGACAATAGTTAAAGAATAGTGCTGAGCTGGAGAACACGTACTGGTAGGAGAACCGTGAAATGGAAGGCCCTATTGTGAGGTGATCCCAAGAAAGATTAGTTCTCATTAAGACTGCAGGTCGAATGCCGAATAGAAATAGTAACCATTGAGAGATGTTGATATCCAGAATGAGCGACTTGTCAGTTCTTCAAATATTGGTTATTTTGGGAGGAGAAGAGAACATTATGAATGAATTATCTATTAAATACAGTATCTAAATCTTGAGGAGTCGGCCAAATGACATACAAACGGTACCGACTGAGAATCTGAAGAAGGAGCAACTTCGGGAGATTTATCCCAGCAGCTGCGCCATCCGGCCCGCGTCAGAGCTCGCTCAAGTTGCCGAACGTCAACGTAGGAGGCGTCGCTGGCGAGAGTTGAAATTAAATAAGGACAATCCGTTCCTTTCGCGTCATAAACTAGACTACTACATTATTCATCGTATGCAAAATATCGGGATTATTAATAGATGAATGCGCCGCAAAGTTCTCGAGCTCGGCGGGCCACTCCGGGCCACGGCACTGCTATCTCAATCTTAAGACGATTATAGCAATGAAGTGCCCCAGTGTCTTGAGACGGTGCTATATCAGAAGTGTGATTGACAATAAACAATATTCCTTTTCGGAGTTCCTTATACGTAGGAGTGCACTAAGAAAGGATTTTTTAATTCAGGGGATTCTTTAATTTCATTTCAGAGATTTAATAGGGGATTAAAAGTTTGTATTGAAGTTCGTCATGTTTTAAGTTAGAAATAGGGAAATTGGTGTTTAAGCTTCTGTTTATGAATAAAATTCAATAAATTGTATCAGCGTTTTTTAAATTTAATTTCCCTAAGGGGGTCAAACAAGGGACGAAACGTTGTATGGGAAGCAGAGCTGCGCTTCGTGCGCACGAAGCGCAGCTCTGATGGGAAGTGCGTCATTTTTTGAAGTTTTGTTTGGCACCGAATCAATTCGTACCCTAAGATAGGGAGGCAGGGACGGGAGGAAGGAAGAAGGGATGAAGGTCAAGGTACAGAGGGAATTAGGGACGAAAGAAGGAAGAGAAAAAGAGAGAGAATATATTGCGTTGACTCAAATTAAGCATAACCTACAATGCCGCAAGCGAAGTCGCCGGTAAAAAGTTAGTATCTAAATAAATGTGTGCAGCAGACGCTGGCTGCTGTTCTAGTGGTGAGTCTGGACTCTGGAGCGCTACGATACTAGAGCTCCTCGTTTGAATAGCGAATACATATCTGCGTCAAACTGGGGGCGTTTATGAGTTCAATTTGTAAGAAACCCCATTTGAATATGTTTAGGATCCTTAGGATAATGCGAGCTTCGTGCTTAGCAGACGTCGCCGGTAATTGTGCCAAAAATTTTGAGATGACTATGCGACGCGACGCGACACACAGAATGAAGCGGCGCGGAAGAGTGCGGGTTTCGGTTCAGCACTTCTCGGGCTATAATATGTCGGTGCCAAATAAACAGAGAATATTTCCTTGTGAGAGTGCGTAATATCAAAACTCTATTTACATAATCTCCCCGGAACGGCGACGAAATGAACGCCATTAATCTTATCTAACCACCAATAAAGAAGTTATAGTGCGTGAACTACATCGCATACGACAAAAAAAGTTGAGCTGAACTGCATTCGGTCGGAGCAGGTGGCTCCCTTGCGGGGGCGGTGTGGCGGCTACCGAGACCGGCGGAGACAACAGACTGACTGGCTTAGAGAGGACTATGTAAATGCAACCGTCTGATTGGAAGAACAGCGTAGCGGTAGGAGTCGGCGAGCGCTAGGAGCTGTAACAATTTCCATATTTGATCCTTCAGGACGTCACAGTTCGCACGCCTCCCGGGAGGACGTGCGCCTCGCTCGGGCGTACAGTAGAACTGGAATGTACCTACGAGTAACGGAGCGGTGCGGGGTAGCAGGCCTCACGCACTCTATGTACTTACGCGCGCTAACTACCTACCGCCCGGCGGGCCGCCAGCGTTCTAATTCAGTAGAAATTCTTCAGCCGCTCGAAACATACCTACACGCTCGCCCACGCAACTGCGCGCAGCTTCAAAGCAATAATGCACTTTACCCATCGTTTAGGTACATTTTCGCACGCAGCTATTGGCGACGTGAAGCAGTAGGCTATTAAAGCCGAAGGTATGGAACTTTTTCTATGGAGTGATTTATCTGTTACGAAGTAACTATTAAGTAATCTGTGGTGGTAGGTAGTGCGTTGCGTACGCGCAATCGTGACATGCACGACGGATCCGCAAACAATCGCAGTAAGCTGCGGCGAAATAAATGGGATCAGCGTCTGCATTGTGTTACCGGGCCAGTTGCGCTTTACAATAACGTACGTAATTCAATGTATTATGCTTTACCTACTTATACGAGCCGCCGAAACAATTCACTGCACCCCGGTGCAGGGCATAGCATAGAGAAGTGATGCGCGAGCGATGCGACAAGCGATGCGCCAAACGACGTGTCTTAAGACGAGACGGAAGTTAACGTTTTCCATACAAAATCGTCATTCGGGGTTTATGTTTTTTACCCCCCTAAACCTTAACCGATTTTAATTTTTTTTTTTGTTTTAATAAGGACAGTCGAATCTACGATCGTGTCATTTTATTTTTTGAATAGGTACCTATCTAAAGTGATGGCTCAATAAAGTTTAATGAACTTCATGACATTAAAAAAATAAAAAATTCAAATTTTTTCGGTCGAAATACAATTTTTTACTCCGGTGTTGTATATTTCATCTAAACAAAAACGACAAAGACAGGAACGTAGATTGGGCTGTCCTTAAGACCAAAAAAAAAGTAAAAAAATCGGATAAGGTTTAGGAGGCTAGAAAACATAAATGCCGAAAGACGATTTTGTATGGAGAAAGTTAACTTCCTCTCGTCTTAAGAGCGACGGCGACAATACTCTGTTCTCCAATTATATTGCAGGTAGTAGCAAAGTAAATATTCATGGTAGCATGTCAATAATACGTCAGGCAGACGCGTTTGCGCGTGCGCGACTCTTGACGAGCCGCCACGCGCAGCGCGGAGCGACGCGCACTCGAGCCGCCTCACCACAATGAGATAATGACGCGACCGTGTGCCTTTTGTCTAATTTTATGCCGCCATGGAAATACATTTTCTAGTTGTATGCGGCGCGTCTTTTCACACGATACAATCGCCTTCGCCGTAATAAACTTCCTTCGTATGTAATAAACTATGTAATGTATTCTTTTCTTTCTCTGTCGCACTTCAGCCCAATTTACGAGGTTGCTCGGCGCAGGCGGCGTTGGATAGAGTCGGCGGCGCGTCGCATCCTCGAAAATGAGTTTGTTTTGTCGTTAAAATGTCATTAAAGCTCTCGTGTGAAAGGATGGGGCGATAGGCTAGTATCGCTCCCGCCTCTTGCTGATTCATATGGATTACTCACATCTCCGCATATGAGATGAGAGTGAATATCGCTCAATCTGCGAAGAAGGTGCCCAGTTTAATCAGACAGAGTAGCCGATCGCGTCGGGCTGCGCTAGGGTTGCCGACTTTTTTTAGAAGAAATAACGTATTCCGATTTCAGGGATGGCAAATAAAAAGTACTGTCTCGTAAAGAAAAGTTATTTATTTGAATTTTTGAAATATATATTTTTTTAGTGATCTTTGGACATTTCAGCAGTGATGATGAGGTATGTTTGAATACACTATAATATAATGCCACTGCATTTGATTACTGAGGTGCTGTCAGTTTGCGTTATATTTCACGCATTGTTAGAACTCTAAGGTTGAATTAAAGTATTTTCGCGTACTTTATTGATATTTAAAAATATAAAGTGCGGAGACCTAAAATAACGTATGATACTTTATGTTTATAAGTACTAAGCATGTACTCGCTTTATGTATATTTTTAATTACAAAAATGCAAATCGAAAATCATTGGAAAAAATACATCACAACCAGGATTCGAACCCGGGTTACGGCCCGGTTGCGTAGTTGGTTATCGCGTTGGTAGCTCAAGCCAGAGACCCAGGTTCGAATCCTGGTCGGGATGTATTTTTTCCAATGATTTTCGATTTGCATTTTTCTATATTTTAAAGTACGTTTTGGCTACCCTACGCTGCGCGCGGCGGCCCAGAGAGGAGAGGCGACAGCGGAGTGAGAGACGTGTTGTGTTTATTTCGAATTGCTTACTCATGTCACATCTTCGCGGTCCTTCGCGGTCGCATCGATACAGAAATAGCTCATGATTTATGGGTATCAGAATAATCACACGGCCGCGTTATCAATAAATCTATACAACTTATCGCCGAGATTACACTTCGCGTCTTATGTCGAGCGATAGGGCTCGCTCTACGCGCGCTCAAACAAATCATCAAATCAAATACTAATAATAAATCTGAAAGGGATGGTCATGGAGTTAAGTTGATTGGTTTTATGAGGCACTGCGTCTCTAGACTCTATGTATAATACTAAAAATTTACGATTAATTTTTATATTTTCTGTATGTATGTATGTATGTTCCTCCATAACTCTTAAGCCGATCATCCGAATTCGATGAAAGTTAGTACAAGCACATTTTATTATACGGGACACAGGATAGGCTAAATAAAATTCAGTTTCGGTTACGATAAGATGTGTCTCTCATACAAACCGAATTGTTCTGCGCGCCGAATTAAAGGTACGGTAGCGGGCTTACTTACTTTCTTCTTTTTAAATACGAATTTCATGCCAGCGAAGCCGCAGGCAAAAGCTAGTATACGATAAGAGAGCTGTCCATATCTGGCGTTCGGGCGTTTGCTTACAGTCTTTGGCGGGACGGTTCCTCCAGTGCTATGTCGAGGCGCCGCCGCCCTCGCATCGGTTCGTCTATTTTAAGAGATAACAGTATCTTATCTATAACGTGTATGTTAAAGAAATGATTCTCGGCTCACCGAGATTCTTCGTCAGCCTCGGCAGCTCAGTGGTGCGGTCGGTCGACTGTTTTAGCATCCCTGGGCGCGGTCATTACTTGGATGGGTGACCGCTCGAGCGTTGGAGGCTGACCATGGTTCGGACCCCACGTAAATCTTTAGGTCCCTTCCCTTCTTACCTTACTAGGTGGTAGGGTTTATCCAGCCCGGGTTGCTACCAAACGCACTGAATGAAACGTCGGTCTAAACGGCTATGTAAATAGTTCGTGTTTTCCGTCAGCTACACTGACATGAAATGAAGGGAAGCACCGAAAGGACATCCAGTTCACCCGGTGTTGTGGGCTGACATCACGGATGTTGTAGGTGATATAGAGAACCGTGTCAATTTCCATAAAAAAAAACTAATTGTGATTTCGTCTAGTCAGATATCACTCTTCAGTGAAGGAACGGCGCATGCGCTTGTTTACTAGATGTTTCTATTGCGTGTCATTCAAGGCCACTGATAAAATGTTATTACGTCTCACAAGATCTGTCTGTACAACAACAACTTGCATAATATACATCACACCACAGAGCATCAAATGCGCGCGCCCGCCCCTACTATAGAGGCGCCCTGAGCGCGATTTCTCTACAAGGCCGTTGAAGCCTGTGGGCGTGGCCTATGACTTACATATGTGTGTTGTGTGTGTGCATTTGTTTTGTGCGTGTGCCTAACTTGCTCCTCTTTGTGTGTAGTGTTGATACTAGCACCCACACACACATATGAACCGCTAGCAGCTCAGCGTACGGTTATTGGGTTTCAAATATCATCGCTTAGGGCGCCTCTAGTAGGGGGCGCGGGCGGTAGGTATTTGATGCTCTGTGCATCACACGCATACGCGACACGCGCGAAAGCTCGCTTTGGGAGGAGAACAAGTTGTGGTAGGAAGTGATGGATCCGTCTTTGAAAGAAAACTCTCGATGGCGAAGACACGGTGGACAATTAAGTTAAAATTATTATTAGCTCATGAAGATACTGATATCAAATTTATAAAATTTAAAAAGCTAAGAATTTAAGCTTTTCATTTTTTTTATGGAAACTGACACGGTTTGCTACATCACCTACAACATCCGTGATGTCAGCCCATAATATCGGGTGAACTAGATGTCATGTCAGTGTTTTCCTTCATTTCATGTCGGCTACACTGAACTGGACGAAAAAGACGAAATATTTACATATCCGTTTAGACCGACGTTTCATTCAGTGCGGCGGTATCAACCCGTGCGGGATAAATGGTAGGGTTTATCTAGGGCTAGTAACGTATGAAGGGAAGGGACCTACAGTTTTACGTGGAATCCGAACCACGGTCTATACTTCCAGATTCTATACTTCCAGATTATTTGTTAGTTTTTTTGTAGTTTTAGAAAACAATGGCAAAGGTTGAGAACGGCGTTGCATATTATGAGCCAAGAATTGTCTACAAAAACACTAAAATTTAAATTTAACAAAATGTCACCGATTCTTTACTCATCCTATTTTTTCCTTGCATCTTTGTAAGTCTCGCTGTGATAAGAGAACCATTTCAAACAAAATTGTGATTCAGTGGTGATACCAGGATCAGAGAATCCATTAAGAAAAGGAATAGAATGTCTGATAGATGAAAAAAAAACTCAGGACTCACGTTGAGAGTAATGCGGAAAATTACTAGAACCAACAAGGAACACGTACAATGTTACAATGATTAATCTTTAACCACCGAAAGGATTGATTGGCACGACACCTAGTCCACCAAGGTGTTATGGGCTAACATCACGGATGTTGTAGATGATATAGCCAACCGTGCCAGATTCCATAAAAAACCGGCCAAGTGCGAGTCGAACTCGCGCACCGAGGGTTCCGTATCGCCATGTCATGGTCAGCGCCACTCACGCCATCTATGGCGTGTTTTATGAAATGCTTCATATTAGTTAAAATTGATGATTAGTTAAATGCTTCATACTGTTTTCGGTAGATGGCGTGCATACACTTTTTAGTTTTTTGTACGGGGACCCCCGTGAATTTTTTACTCTTTCTTATTTTTATTTGTTGTTGTATCGGCCATAATAACACATATTCTGTGAAAATTTCAACAGGCTACCTATTACGGTTCAAGAGATACAGCCCTCGGACAGACAGACGGACAGACAGACCGACAGACGGCGTAGGCTTAGTAATAGGGTCCCGTACGACGGATACGGAACCCTAAAAAAACCGTAGTAAGTAATTTACCCATATCCCATCCACATGAGATATGGGGGTTTAATATGGAGATATAACCCCTTTCAAAATATACAAATTGACAAACTCAGAATAATTAACGAAATATATTATAAATCTTACGAATTAATCCAAGCTAGAAGAAATGGGAGAAAACTGAAAGTAATTATACAGATTGTGTCTCGGGGAAGATGACGGCGTCTGAGTAAAACCGAAAAGAAGAGTGAACGGTGTTTGCACAGACGTGTAGGTACTGAACAAGATGAAGACCGAATTGAATGATTAAGCAGAATTTTCTGAGGCAAAAATCTTCACGAACGAAGAAGAAATCTGTTCAGAATTAGATTTTCTTATTAAAATCAGCTTAGAGCTTTAGGTAAAATATAGTCTCATTTAATGTCTTAAAAGTGTTATTCAAAAAATCAATTTAATAATATATATTACTTTTCAAACGTCAGATCATACAGAACCACTGAAAAGGATTGCCCGCAGTTACAAAGTTGTAAGGTTGATTTCTAATAAATTAATTGTATTCGTCATATTTACTTTTTAATAGCTAGCTAATATTATAAAGTCTACATCATTAGAATATCATGATATAATTTAATGTTAGATAGTTGTAAGTTATTTTTATTTTGAATAGTTCATAGTTAATTTTTTTTTTGTGCTTGCACCATCTGCAATCGGAATGTGACCATAAACAGACTTTCATCAGTCGAGTCATCTATTGATAACACTCCTCGTATGTCTGGTCCTCTACGTGCTTATTTATGTCCTATCCTCCAGTGCAAGGATGTGATAGATAGTTAATGTGTATGTAATTATATTCCTATATATACATATTTTTTTTTACTTTTAAAGAAACAGTTACAAATTGATCTATAGAAAACTAACTCTAGGCTACACCTAAACCAGTAAAGTTTCTACAATTTAATTTTAATCCTACAAATAATAATATCAACAAAACTTATAGATAATATATTATGTATAGATAAATATGAAATGTATACATTTGTTTAAATTTGGAAAAGAAAGGAAAAATATTTATTGAATTGTTATAAACGAAAAAAAAACTAGAAGAAAAACATTGAGATTTAGAAAATTCTTGAGACCTATGGTATTATAATATTATAACAGAGTTTTTTGAATTGACATAAACTAGTGTTAAAAATGTCGACACTGCAAAATAAATCATTTTATGTCTTACAGCTTCGATTTATGAATCGCTCGCTATAATTACAATGATTTCTGTACAATGAGAATGTGTCAGTCATTTCATACTTTGTAACATAGTCTTTTAAAAAATTTATCAAAGAGTAGTATATTTACATCTTATACATACAGTACGTAGTCCGGCACCGAAACGGCAAGATATTATTTTTTTTTTCAGTGACAACGTCTTCATCCAGGTTCAAATCAGGTCAAAATGTTGGAACAAACCCAAAAATAAAAATCGAATATCACTCGTCAATATTAGTGCGTTCTTCAATGTCTTGTCTACATTACATTGCATTCGTCGATCTAACCTAATTTTGTTTCGATAATCACTTTAAAGGATGTCATTATATTTGTGAACTTATTTCTTCAATTAATTTATAAATGTTATTCCGTCTTCGTAATTTTTTCCAATTTATAAAATTGAAAACATTTTATTGCTAACCGGATTCAGAAAGTGACTAACGTTTTGTTCCCAGAAAAGGAACAATCCTTTCTTCGTCAAGTGTTCTTCTATTCTGGTTGCTGTGACAGAGATACTGGTGTAGGTACCTAATGTGAGCTGCTATGCGCTTGCGTTCGATGAGCACGCGCTTTGGTGTTCAGGAGGGTATTGTTAGACGAGGAGGGGCAAAGTTCAAGCTGACTATTCGCGACCCAATATCGTCTCGAAGGTGAGATGCGGCATGCGCGTGAGCTTGTGTGCGTGCGCGATGCACTTCGCTGCAATCACTTGCGTAACGAGCCGTGCGGCGGTGCGCGCCACCGTCCCGCCGCGCACCACGCCGCCTCCGCCGCCGCTATGCGCGCGCACAAAAATACTTACAATCGAAACACGGTGCGTCAATGCGCGCGTCAGTCTTTGGGCTTGATGTTTCAGGGGCGCCTACGCGTTTTCGCAAGCGAGATGGGTGAAGTGTTGGGCGGGCCCTTTTATCGTTTACAGTCTAAAGGATAAAAGGGCCCGCCCAACACTCAACAGTCTAAAGTTTAGACTTTGGGGATATCTTACTGAAAAATGTATGGAAAGACGTTAGAATTAGCTGTAGTGTTTCAATAAGAAAAAAAATTACGGCCTAACTCAAGGTCGTGCTCCGATCTATGTAACTCGACATTTTAGGCAAAACTTAAGGACCATTGTCATTAGTGTTCTGCCGGAGAACCGTGGCTTAAACCGTATAATAACAACATTAAAATGTTGTGGTGATAGCGACACCTATCCCACAACTGAATAATAACCTACATCGCTTCGCGACGAAGAAACAGAAAGATTCACTAGCACACCAACAGGTGGCAAATAACGGCTAATTAAGAATTCCATACGCCACATAACACATTGTTGAAATATCAAATACGCCTCGCATAAATACAGATCGCTTGGCAGAACAACTGGGCACTAGCCCATACAACAACATCAGCTGCGGCTACACGTGGAGCCAGAGGACACGACACCGCTTCACCTTTTACCTCACAGCTCTACATTGGTGACCCCTACAAAGAACATCGCAACCTTCATGAAGCTGACATCGCAACATTACCTACTGGCTTCCCACAAGCGGGTCTCAACCAGTAGGTAATCGTAGCAAGCAAGACAACACTCGGTCAACGCCCCGCCGCCGCGCGCCTCCACAGAGGACTACGTCAGCAGTACGCGACACCAACTGACCACGCCGACCAAGCTGCGTCATCGGAGCGTACTGACTGATCGGCTCTCAATCGTCACGGACTACGTCACGACTGAGGGGGGAATACTGTGGTGATAGCGACACCTATCCCACAACTGAATAATAACCTACATCGCTTCGCGACGAAGAAACAGAAAGATTCACTAGCACACCAACAGGTGGCAAATAACGGCTAATTAAGAATTCCATACGCCACATAACACATTGTTGAAATATCAAATACGCCTCGCATAAATACAGATCGCTTGGCAGAACAACCGGGCACTAGCCCATACAACAACATCAGCTGCAGCTACACGTGGAGCCAGAGGACACGACACCGCTTCACCTTTTACCTCACAGCTCTACAATGTCATAAAAGTGGTGTTTCCATTTTTTTATTTATAGTTGACATCACTTTATTAATTAAGCTTTTGCCCGCGGCTTCGCTCGCGTGAAATTCGTATTTAAAAAGAAGAAAGTAAGTAAGCCCGCTACTGTACCTTTATTTCGGCGCGCGGAACAATTCGGTTTGTATGAGAGCCACATCTTAGCGTAACCGGAATTGAATTTTATTTAGCCTATCCTATGTCCCACATAGTTAAAATGTGCTTTTACAAAGGTTAATCGAATTCGGATGATCGGTTTAAGAAAAGATTTAAAAAAATCGTCAATTTAGTTTTAGTATCATACTCGTAGATAGAGTCCACAAAAGCAATATCTAATAAAACAAGTAACTTACTCCATGACCATCCCTTACAGATTTATATTGATAATAATAATAATGTGAGAACTGCGACATAAGTTGCTTTGAATTTTATTATCAACATTCAGTCTTGGTTTTACGTTTGTGACTGTACTGTTCCCGCAACGCACGCGGCTGGCAATGATCGCAAGCGCATACCGTGCTCGCGAAAGTTCATGAAGTTTGCAAACATTTATCCGGCACTTCAATATCGACCGCGAATGACCAGTAACTCGAATTAGTAACGGAGCGGTTTGTCAACAACTGACACTCATATCTACTTGTTGTCACGCTGTCGGAGATAATGATCGAGACTCTAATATTGCATCAGCCTTCGATATTTGATCCGCTACGTCAGGGGTCTCCAAACTACGGCCCGCGGGCCGGACTCGGCCCGCGTCGCCACTTTATCCGACCCGCGCCACGTTTGTGACCTAAACATTTATTTTTAATTCATCCTAAATTGTGCATGGGCGAGCTGCTTACCTTGACTCTAGGTAGAGTCTCTTATCTAGGGTAAACATAGCACCAATGGGACCAGTGCTATTCGGTCGGTCTGATAGCGGCGCAGCGCCGCCCGCCGCCGCACAAGGCTCTCTGATGAACATTTACGGTCTCTTTTAATAATAGGTACTACAAAATTCGACCCTAGTAATAAACATACAATTGTTGAGTATCGACAACTGCATGTGTCACATTAATATTTAATTTTTTTTACCAAATTGTTTTATCTTTCTCATTATTATACTAAACATTATTCAAGGAAAGTACCTACACATTTTGAGTTTACAATTACTTATTAAAAATGTTATAGGGTGTTGTAACGGCCACTACATTAAATTTAGGAAATGATTATTGGGATCAATAGTAACAAAAAAGTCAAATAACTTTTTCCTGAATTCCCTTTAAATAAAAAGTTACATTTTTCATACAAACGAATTGATTAATTTTGTGTAAAAAGGATCTAATGTGCCGCACAAACGTGGGAATGAATGGCGCGCGGTAAGTGAGCGAGCAGGGACGAGTGCGCGGAGCGAGGAGATGCGCAGCGGCGGCGCGGCGTGAGTTTTTCAACCCCAGCCGCTCCCGCGCCAGCATCCTCCCCCCACGCGCGTCAAATTACACTTGACGAAAACATAAAATTCAAAAATTAATATCTCCAAAACTAGATACTTTAGAGAAAAACTTTACTAACTTTTTTGTCTCGTAAAAATATGAGGATTGCGCTGGCTAAATTAATGTTCTTGCCGTTACAACATCCTTTATAGAAAAAAAAATAAGTTTGATTCTGGCCCGCCAATATTTTTCCACCTGTAAAATAGTTTGGAGATCCCTGCGCTACGTGGTAGCCGACCTTTACACCGCGGCGCGAATGTAATAGGTAACACGCGAAGGAAAGGAAGAGCTCACTTGAAAGCTATTTTCACACATCAGGAATTAAAATGTCGACTGAGATGAGCGGGCGTAGTATGCGTGTAATTTCGAGTGAGTTTCCAGCTCTCTGAAGTGGCGGTTACACATGTCGGATGGGCTTACTGCTCGTTGTATACACTAATGTACTGCTTCCGTTTCGTAGAGTTATTAACTGCGACTCACATCGCCTAGATACAAATGAACGTAGGCGGAGTGCTGGCGCGAGGAAGCGAAACTTTACAACCACCGCGTATTTTATGCTAGGCTAGCTGCTCCCGCGAGCCGCCCGCCCGCCCCCGCGCCCCCGGCTGCACCCCCGCCGCGCCCTCCGCCCTCATACTCTACCCATTCTCTACCATCGCCACACAACGCCAACTAACTCGGGATGATTCTGCACTGGTTCACGGAAAAGGTTTGAATAAAACAATCAAGTTCGGATTATCCGTCAGATATATTTAAAAACCGATTAAGCACAGTAACACAATTTTGAAAAGCGTATAAAATCAAGCGACTCGCAGATAAAATCGGGCACTCTCTACCGCCCCCGACTGAACTTGCGACCCCGATCGAAATGCACTTTGGTGACGTGCGGGCGGTGACGCATGTCACGGCGGGAGGGAGGCGGGGCGGGAGGGGGCTCGAGAGTGAGGTTATGTTGTGAGCCGGGGGGGGGGGGGGGGGGGGAGAGAACGGAAGCCGGCACCGGCGCGGTGGAGACGATGCTCGAGAACATGTGTTTCAAAGGTCCATAAATCTGGTCGGGTTCTTAATAAGGACGTAAACTGCCTCCGCGGGGAATAGTTAAGGCACGAGAAGCGGAGGCGGAGGCGGCGGCGGTGGGGCGGGCGCGGGCTGCGGCAGTGTTTACAGCGAGACGGAGGATGCGCGCGCAGCCTCTTCCGGCCGGCATGGCCGCTTCCGAACATCTGACGTCGCGGAAGTGTTTTCACAGCCGGTAATCGGCTTTTCTGAATTGAACGGGTCGTTATTTTGATTTCAGTACATTCGAGTGGTGTGACCGGGCACTAGTGTCGCGATGCGCAGGGCGGCCGTGCCGGCCCCGGCGGCGGAGCATTGCGGAAGTCACCGATCAGCTGATCATTCGGAAAAGTTTTTCCCGGTCAACCTGTCAACTTTTTCCGGTTTAAGTATATTATTATGGAACTCGCAGTCTGTCGGAACGAGCACGAATTTGGGGTGATCCTAGCGTCAACTGTGAGGTTATCGGCGAAGGGTCTCCGCGGCAGAGGCGGCGGCGGAGGCGGGCGGCCGGCGGCGCGGGGCGCGCGGGCGGAGGGCGGATCGTACCTGGACTGGTCTGCCAGCTGAGTCCTCCGACGAACATCTTCCTGCAACAGAAGCGGATCTCGTTAGAGCGGGTCGCGGTCCGCGAGCGAGCGCAGTGCGAGGGGCGAGTCGAGCGAGCGAGACGTACCCCGGATCGTTGGGCACCTCGGCGGGGCTGCCCGCCGCGATCGACTCGTGGATCTGGGGCTCCATAGGGGCGCCGGGGGCGACGCGGGCGGGTACCGGCGAGCGACGGGCCACTACCGCTACGACTAGAAAAGCGACTACGCGAACCGGGCGGGGGAAAGACGGCTCCCGATGATCGCTCGGCCACACTACCGACACGAGACTGGCGGCGGCGGCGGCGCGCGCGGCCGCGCCCCCTCCACCCGGCCGCCGGCCGCCCCGCCCGCGCCGCCCGCCTCCCGCGCGCCCGCCCGCCTCCACCCCGCTCCGCCGCTGCCTCCGCCCCGCCTCACATCGATTCATTCAGCGCGTACACAATTATTCATACTCGGCGGTGGGAGCGCGCCGCACGCCGCGCCGCACGCGGCCGCGCGACGCACGCGGCACCACGTGAGCCGGCGGCTCTGCACGTGCTACTCGCCGCCGCCTCCGCCGCGGCCGCCGCGCCCCCGTCGCGCGCCGCCTCCGCCGCGCCGGCTCCCACTGTTTTTTCACTCTCTTGCATCACGCGGCTAATCACTCGGTCGCGCGCGCCCACGCGGTCCCGCCCCACCGCCGCCGCCGCCCGCCCGCTCGTTGAGAAACACTTGAAACTTCGCGAAAACTTTGGCAATCGTAGATAACTTCGTTCTGTTTCCGGATAAATTAAGTTTCATCAAACGACCCAAAGTTCGATATTCATGCCAAAATTATTTTAATCAATCATAATATATTCCTCTGAGTGAACACATTCATCGATATCACGAATTCCAGGTGCAAAATCGGAAAATTTATTGTCCTCAAATTTAATAACTAAATTAATCAACTTTCACTTTAAAAGTCTAATGTTTTCTTAACTAGCATGTTTTACATTCAAAACATTATTTTTAACATAAGAAAGTAGCATATTCACACAAATAACAAGTCATTCGATAGAAGTCGATGTGTGTACTATCTACTCGTACATTTTAATCGAATTGAAATTCGCAAACTGTCGCGCGGCCGATTGCACTGTGGACTCTACGCGAAAAGTAGTAGCGCTATGGAATATGCGCGAGAGCGGGGGGTTGGCGGCGGCGGGGAGCCACGTACCGTTCACTCAAAACTTAAATGACGCTCGCTCGACCTACCTGAGCACAGTCAACGAATTTTAGGTCATCACTCGTAAACCATATGGTATATAATTACTTCAGCCTACATGCACGAACC
Source organism: Nematopogon swammerdamellus (assembly GCA_946902875.1). Taxonomy (NCBI): domain Eukaryota; kingdom Metazoa; phylum Arthropoda; class Insecta; order Lepidoptera; family Adelidae; genus Nematopogon; species Nematopogon swammerdamellus. Next base: position 4,506,979 of record OX336335.1, on the reverse strand, counting down.
CAAGATGCGAGCGACATTAAATTCTTCCCTATGTTCTACGAATTATGACCTAAAATTCGTTGACAGCGCAGATAGGGCGAGCGGCATTTAAGTTTTGAGGGAACTGTACTTACGCGCACGGAGTTTGGGCGGGCGCCTTGGGCGGGCGGACGCGGGCGGCGGCGCGGCGGCGACGTGCGTTCTACGTGATTCTTCGTTTTTATGACGTAGAGCTACGCGCATCAGCGCTCCGGCCAAATATCACACTAATCTTGTTTTATAACTATTGTTTTATTTTAATTGCCTGAAAGCTAGTAATTTCGAGAATTTTACATATAATAAAATTGGTGTGTCTGTGCATTCAGATACTCATATTTACAAAAAAATTTACTGGGGGGATTTTTATTGTTTTTCTTTATTTATATCAAACACCAACACACGGCATTAAAACATAAAAGATTCATGACACAAATAGTACATAGTAATATGTGCACCCCAATGACAGGAGCACGCTGCAAGCATAATACGGATATAACTAATCAATCAATACTAATAATACATCTGTAAGGGATGGTCATGGAGTAAGTTAGGTACATTGTTTTATGAGATATTGCGTTTGTGGACTAAAACTAAATTGATGATTTTTAGAAATCTGTTCTGTATGTATGTTCCTCCATAACTCTTAAACCGAGTATCCGAATTCTATGAAACTTAGTACAAGCCCATTTAGCTATACGAGACACAGGATAGGCTAAATAAAATTCAGTTCCGGTTACGCTAAGATGTGGCTCTCATACAAACCGAATTGTTTCGCGCGCCGAAATAAAGCGGTAGCGGGCTTACTTACTTTCTTATTTTTAAAACCGAATTTCACGCGAGCGAAGCCGCGGGCAAAAGCTAGTAACTAATACATAAATAAGAGGGGATCAAAGATTTTTTTGTCTGTGTTTTTGTTTGCGCACGCATCACGTGAAACTACTGAACCAATTCGAATGAGGCTTTCAGAAAAATATACATCTTAACTCTTTGAGGGGATCACCACAGTGTTGATGCGGATCGAAGCTTTACTGAACTCACGACCGTTGTGTCCAATTTCATCGGAACCTGTGGACTTGAAAGCACTGCCGATCGACTCTGACTCCAGCTCATCTTAGTCGGCCGACCTCTAGTCGCTGTCCCGGAGTATGAGTGAGAGAACATAAATAAAAATAGGTTTGAGTAGATTTTCAACTCCTTCAATCTATACTATAACACAACGGTTTTGGAAGGTTTGGCAAAATCTGAATAACATAATATATGCTAAATACATATGCTGCAAATGCGGAACAAGCGGTTTTAAGAAACCTAGACTAGGTCATTTAATTTTAATAAAAGATGACAGGACGCCATCACCCACGTGTACAGTGGAAGAGAGTCTACCACTCCTTCAACTTTTGTCTGGCAAAGTTGGCTTGGTGAGAGTTGTCGTTACCAGAACTTCTCAAAAATCAAAATCAAAATCTTTATTGTTTTTTTTGCAACTGTTTTACAGTTTCTTCCATTACGGGTTTTTTTAATATGCAAAATGCCTGAATGGGCGTACAATACAGCCTTCACATGTATAGAGCCATGCAAGGCTGGCTTTACAAATATAAATTTTACAATTTTATGCATAAAAATAAAAAATAACTAAAAATTAAATAATATACTTAACCTATTCGAAAATTTGCACAAACTCGTTCACTTTATAAAAGCATTTGTCTAATAACCATTTAAATAGTGCATTTTTAAATAGTTTGAGTTCAGTGATCTCGTTTATTTCCTTTGGAACACTATTATACATTTTAACTGCCATGTACTTTTGCGATATTGTATAGTTCTAGGTTTTGTATTTATTAGTTTATTTTTCTGTCTCGTGTTATGGCTGTGCAATTCTTTCATTGGCTTAAAATATTCTGAGTGAGTTCTACACACGTTTCATAAATGTACATAGACGGTACTGTTAATATCTAAAATTTTTTAAATAGCGGTTTGCAGCTTTCTTTCTGATTTACTTGGCAAATAGCGCGAATACGTCGTTTTTGAATTTAAAAAGGAGTGCTTACTAGGCCGGTCGGTGGTCAAAATTTTTAGATTGCCTGCCTGTATAGGATAGTACAAATGATTCTGCGAGAAGCACGGGCACATCAACTAAAGTACCTGAGTTTTCCTTGTGTACACGAGGCAATTCGCCGACGCACCAGAGTAGTCAATATTGGACACCGGGTGGCTAAGCGCAAGCTGGCAGTGGGCTGGGCACGTCGGCCGAAAAGACGACGACCGTTGGTGTAACCGTGTCCTGCACTGGCTGCCGTGGATGTGAAAACGGAATGTACGAAGACCACCCGCCAGGTGGGACGCCAACATCATGTAGGTAGACGAAATCAATGGTTCCGTACCGCTGAAGGCCGGGAGGACTGGAGGAAAATAGGAGAGGCGTATGTCCAGCTGTGACGCACAAACGCTGACTTACTGATATGATTGGGGTTACTTTCTTTGAGAGAGCAGGTATACGAACTCGGCCTTCGGAACTTCTTAATTACGTTTAAATCAGATTTCCTATTAAACCGACTTTCAAGCGAGCAGAGCCGCGGGCACACCTAGTAGAGAAATATAAACGTTAATACTCTAGAATACTCTACATGATATAATTTTAATACCTGTTTTTTAATACTGGTTTCTTCTAAATTGTAATGTTTATTAGTGTGGGAAGTGACTTATATAATCTGTAATAGTTATGTATGTTGTGCTAATACATTGTTAATTTTGAAAATCAACTTAGAAGTTTAGTGGTAATAATAGTTTTTTTGTCGCACTCTGGTTTGCATATTATATTATTTAACTTATAAGACATTATTAGTACAGGGCATGCGTGAAAATTTAACTGTAGTTCCAGTTAGCTCAACGTATCTCACCGCGAACTTTTGAAATAAAGGGCATACGTATATCCAACCATTCCAATACATACAAAGATAGAAAGAAGAATACCTAAATTATGTATACCTGGACTATCGAACCATCACATCACCGACACAGAAATATGCTAGTGAGGTCGTAAAGTACCTCGACCTTTTCATTTCTTCTATTTTTAACCGCCAATACTCAAAAGAGGGGTGTTATATATAAATTTGAAGCTTTCTTTTCCGTACCTCAAACAAAAGTGGAAAAAACTGCACCCATATAAGATCACTCTCGTGTCTGTCTGTTCGTCTGTCACAGCTTATTTTTAACCGACTTTAAAAAAATGAGGTTCTGATTTCGACTGTATTTTTAAAAAAATCTAACCCCAGACTTGAAGGCGGTGCTAAAGAAAGCAAAAATAACCGACCGCCTTCAACTCTAGGGTTCGATTTTTTTTATTTCTTACATTTTTGAAGGCGGTTTTTTCTCCGAATCTACTGGACGAAAAAAGTTGAAATTTGGTAAAATAAACTTTGATGACCCAAGTCAAAGGCGTATAGCGCAAATGGACTAATTTCGATATTGGTATTCACTTTTGGGGGACAGATTAGAAAGTTAAATTTGGTTTTTCAAGGAAGTACATCATGTGACATATCAATGGAAATGCATTTTTTTTTTATGGAAACTTGACACGGTTGGCTACATCACCTACAACATCCGTGATGTCAGCCCATAACACCGGGTGAACTAGGTGCCATGCCAGTGCTTCCCTTCATTTCGCGCCGGCTACACTGAACTGGACGGAAAACACGAACTATTTACATAGCCGTTTCGACCGACGTTTCGCTCAGTGCGGTGGTACCAACCCAGCCGGGATAAACCCTACCACCTAGTAAGGTAAGAAGGGAAGGGACCTACAGTTCAACGTGGTATCCGAACCACGGTCAGCCTCCAACAGTCGGGCGGTCATCCATCCAATAACTGACCGCACCATTAACCTGCCGAAGCTGACGATCCCTTAGTCGACTTTTACGACATGCGACGGGGAGAGATGCAGTGGGGCTATTCTTTTTAAGTACCGACCCCACACGGTACAAAACCAGATTATTAAAGAAAATATACGAAAATCTAGCATAACGACGTTGGAGGCTAAACGTGGTTAGGATTCCACGTTAAACTGTAGGTCCCTTCCCTTCTTACCTTACTAGGTGGTAGGGTTTATCCCAGCCGGGTTGATACCACCGCACTGAACGAAACGTCGGTCGAAACGGCTATGTAAATAGTTGTTGTTTTCCGTCCAGTTTAGTGTAGCCGACATGAAATGAAGGGAAACACTGACATGGCACCTAGTTCACCCGGTGTTATGGGCTGACATCAGGGATGTTGTAGGTGATGTAGCCAACCGTGTCAGTTTCCATAAAAATAAAAATAATACAAATATATTGTGTGATGGTACGGAATCCTCGGTGCGCGAGTCCAACTCGCACTTGGCGGTTTTTTTTTCTATACGGGACACAGGATAGGCTAAATAAAATTCAGTCCGGGTACGCTAAGATGTGGCTCTCATACAAACCGAATTATTCCGCGCGCTGAAATAAAGGTACGGTAGCCGGCTTACTTAATTTCTCCTTTTTACTCTTCTTTTTACTCTCTACGGCTTCGCTCGCGTGAAATACAAATTTCACGCGAGCGAAGCCGCGGGCAAAAGCTATTTTTAACCGACTTCAAAAAAGGAGGAGGTTCTATGTTCGGCTGTATGTATTTTTTTTTATGTATGTTCAGCAATATCTTCCCCAATTGTGAACCGATTTCGATGATTATTTTTGTGTTCGGTTCAGTCTAGCTCCAAGGTGGTCCCATTTTTTTTTGGTCAAGGTCGGATTGGAAAGCGAGGCGGATTCGCGAGGCCGAAGGCCGAGCGATTCCGCCGAGTACATTAATAGCAAATAAAAATTACAAAAAAAAACTGTGAAATAAAAAACTATTTAAAAAAATATAAAAACCGCCTTCAAAAATGTATGAAATAAAAAAATAAAAATCTAACCCTAGAGTTGAAGGCGGTGGTGCTAAAGCAAGCAAAAATAACCGACCGCCTTCAACTCTAGGGTTCGATTTTTATTTTTTTATTTCATACATTTTTGAAGGCGGTTTTTATATTTTTTTAAATAGTTTTTTATTTCACAGCTTTTGTATAAAAAGCGTAATTGTATGATTCTATAAAGCGTACTTATTATATAACCTATAAAATAGAGATAAAGTCAACTCAATATCATTTGATATCTAAATATTATTTCTCTATTAAAAATCTAGATTGTTCTCCTTAAAATGCGCCGTATACATACTGTAAGCATGAGCATGATTTTTTTTTTACTCATTGCAAATTTGCAAAATGACTCATTATTCGTTATTCCTTTCGAGCGTCGATATGCAGAAGGTTTACACATTTCAAAATGTTTACATTACACGTAAGCAAAATATAAGTGACTAGCTGTGCCCGCGGCTCCGCCCGCTCTCGTATTTCACCTCACTGCTAACCTCATAAGCCATTTAGCGTGATATTAAGTAGCCTATAGTTGATGGGAAGAATCGCGCTATCCGTAGAATTTTTTTTATTAAAATCGGTTCAGTGGTTCTCGAGTTATAAGCGGACAGACAGATATACATACATACATAACGCAGACGTTGGATTTTATTCAAGGTAAGGAAGGAAGTAAAAAATATATTGAAATAAAAAACAATGAGTCCGAAAAAATCAATTTTACTGTTTTTAAAATTAGAACACTTTTCAAACAATGATGGAAGTAACTAATGAAATGGCAGTGAATGTTCACATTATAGTAGGTACGTCTCACTCAATGTACAGCAATATAGCAATATTGTAATAGAAACAAACACTAACAATAATATCATTTTGTTTTGTAATTGTTTACAATATTAGAATATATTAAAAATATGCTTACACAACACTGTATAACACTGAGAAGAGTGAGTAGACTGGTTGTGGAAATCGAGTGTTGTACATGTGGATTTATTTATTAATTTCGATTAAAAATATTAATTTCAGCACGACACATCCACAATTTATATTAAACTCCTTAAAGCCAATTTCACCACCTTTAGCTACAGTGTAGCCACCAGTTAGCATTTGTCAGGCGGTGAAAATGGGGGTAAGTTGATTACAAAATATAGGTAGGTATTCATTAAAATTACACTCTTATTTTGCGAATGAATAACAGAGTAAATATAAAGTGTACTATTTGCCTACAGTTTACACTTAGTCACAACATTCAGTTTTATGCCAATTGGCGAGAAAATATTATTCATACTATAGAATCTATCCTTTACTTAAGTGCAATACATACAATAAGGGCTCGGCCACACGACCGATTGTATCACCAAAAGTTTAGTTGAGTCGGGCATGACGGCCGATTTCTCTCCAATTCAACTGTTTTTATGGTTCCGTATCCGACGTACGATACCCTATTACTAAGTCTTCGCCGTCTGTCCGGCGTTTGTATGTCTTGAACTGTAATAGGTAGCCTGTTAAAATTTTCACAGAATGGCCGATATAACAAATAAATAAAAATACGAAAAATTCTAAAATTCACGGGGGTGATACAAGAAACTAAATAAGTGTATGCGCGGCATATACCGAAAAGAGTATAAAGCATTTTAACTAATACATAGAAGGTGTGAGTGGCGCTGACCATGAAATGGCGATACGGAACCCTCGGTGCGCGAGTTCGACTCGCACTGGGCCGGTTTTTCGTTGCGGTTTTTTATACGGACGATTGTTCTGTCGTTTGCTCTGCATATTGCAGCGTAGGTTGGCGGTTGACTAAAAAGTCAGCGGTCGATTAAAAATTTGGCCGCTGTACTGACGGCGCTGTACAACTTGTTTAGTTGTAGCAACTTTTTAATTGAGTCGTGGGGAATAGGTGCCAACTAAACAGTTGAGTTGGCGTCGTCATTTTGCATGTATTTTGGAAGTTTTTTTATTACGACTAACAGTTCAGTTGGCTAAGAATCTGTCGTCTGCTCAAGCCCTCAACCTGCGTTACTGCACATGTTTTCAGGTAGTACATAGGTTGTGCTACTTACCTACTTAGTTTTATAAATACTGTATGGGGAAGACAGCCGACGACCTCAATTTTTTTTTTTGTGTATTTTATTTTACGTAAAATTGTATCAATTATGACAAATTAGATTTAAGGGGGGTGTACTAGGCAAACATCACATCGTTGCTTGCGCTGCGGCCGCGCATTTTCGAACGTTTTTACCACTTTTCACTCACTTATTATTCAGAGAAATTTAGAAAAGTACATTACAATAACATATTCACATTATACCTTGAAACTTTACCTAACTATAAGCATATAAATGATACTTAAATCACTTTAAATATGGCTATGGTTAGGGTAATACGATGTGATGTTTGCCTAGTACCCCCTCTTAATGAAAATACATTTTGAAATTAATGATGTCACCAGTAAATAGGACCAGTCAGTCTCTAGGACCCCGAAGTTTGAGTACCTTCTCAAAAGTGACTGATCGCAAATAATCTTGTTTTCTCTTTCTCATTTAGTACCCACAGACGAATTGCAGAAAAATTTAAGCAATCATATTGTTCTAGATGTAGTAAATGAAATACATACTTTTCGTTTTTAATAAAACAATAAACAAGATTCATATATTTGCTCTCCTTGCCCAAATATTATGTATTTTCCCTCCAAAGTACAGTTTCGGGTCCTTCAAGGGGAACATGGACAGACACCTGGCAGGCCAGCATGGCATTCGCAACTCCCGCACATGACGGAATGTCTGTGGGCGCCGTTACACATTTTATGTATGGCTCGCCGGCACAATATGTCGCGATTTCAATGTAAAAAAATAATAAATATATTTACTGATGACACTTGTGCAAAGTTTTTAATAACTATTATTTACATAACTCAAAAAATAGTGTGTATCTATGAATAATTGGCACAGTAACATTTTGGCGTACATTTTCCTTATAAATATAAAACATTCATAACATCTGGGTGCTTTTATAAATCACTGCTGCCGTTGCAGGGTTGAATTATTTTGAAGGTCAACTTTTTTTGTTTATGGAAACTGACACGGTTGGCTATATCACTTACAACACCCGTGACGTCAGCCCATAACACCTTGGTGAACTAGGTGTCATGTCAGTGTAAACTTCACAGAAGTTTTGCGGGTACATATTCAAGATTACAATACTACAACATAAAAAAAACACTCGTGAATTCTTAATAAATAACCGTGCATTTAATATCACCATTCCAGCACTAACAGAGTACTGTAAATTTAATTAAAACGATAACTAACGATAACTTCATTCAAGACAAATAAAAATTAATTTAAACAAAAACTAAACACCAGGTTCGAAGTTTTAAAATAATGTTATATTTGGCATAGCATCGAATTATCAGATACCTTGAGCATACAAATATTTTAGTCTCAGGTACATATACCACCCGTTTTAAATTGTATCTGTAAAACTTTTTATTAAGTATATAAGGTGTTTCGTTAGTCATGTCAAAAATTTCGGGAGGGTTACATACACACTCAAATAAACACGTTACGCAAAAAAAAAATTATGTTTTTAGCATTACTTTTCGAGAAATTTAACAAAACATGTTTGCTAACTAAACATTAACCTGTGTCTAACAGTAGGTAACTTTCATTGTACGGGGTCAATGACTGTACTATGTTCAAACGCAGAACAGCTGTTTGTCACAAGGTCACTATGATTGGTTTTTACAGCTACTTATTTGATTTTATTTTATTGTTAGGAGAAATTTTTTTCCCATAAACATATGTTTTTTTTTTGCGTAGTGTTTTAGGGTGCGTATGTAACCCTCCCGAAGTTAATGACATGACTAACGAAACACCTTATATAAGATGGAAAGTAAGTAACACTTAGGGCGAAACATTTTTGTTCAATCTTAAATATCGAAGAAGATAAGGAAATCTACATTTGATGCAACAGATTCACAGAATGTTTACTATGTTTAAGCTCACTAGTGTACAGTTACACCAACTTCGAAAGGAATGCACAAGCGGGACTGTTTACACAATTTATATTACACTATTCTAACCTAATAATATTTATTCAAAAGGACGCTTTTTTTCAGTTAAATCACTTGAGACCTCACACAATGTAGGAGCTTGTGCCATATCACAGTATAAAGCAAAGCATAAACTATAGTGGAGCAAAATCAGGCAAATTATTGTAAAATCATTACAAGCAAAGACGGTATTTTATTTTTTATTTTTACTTCTTTCATTTCAAAAATATGATTTAATGTTTAGCCAATCCTGCAAGTCGTCGCAAATTTTATACATTTATAAGAAGCATATTCTATAAAAATGATAGCATAAACAGAATAAGCTAAAGATAATTTCTTTAATTATCAGCATTTTAAAAAAAGCTATAAAAGCCAATTGCACATAATAAACTCACGAACACTAAGTTGGCCCATTGGAAAAGAACTGAGAAACAGATGGTATCGCTGTTAAGGTTATATAGTAGCCGGTGGTATGGATAATGCAGGCACCAAGTAACTAATAGTAACTTTCCAAAAGAATTGATGAACATTTATGTCACACTGGTGAGGAACCGATTCAGAACCACTGACTTTTCAGCATGATACTTGTTTAAATATGGTAAAATAAATATTGAATTTAATAAAGGAATGGAATCTGAAAAGGATTCAATTCGATTAATTATGATTTGCTCCGCGTCCTAGTCAACGCAGACTAGCTGACTAGGGCTCGACACGAGCCGAAACAACTAGCGTACTGTAAAAGACCAAAATCAGCAAATTGCTAATCTGGTACTTGATTGAGATGTTCTTCTATGTGAAACGGGCCCGGATGTGTTCGGTGAAGTCATGGAGCGCAAGTTCATCGCCAGCTGAGCCAATGGCCACTATGCATGAAAACTATAAATTAGAATATTTAAAAATATGACAAAGATTTACTCTGACAAAGCACAAGAAGCAAAATAAGCTATGCAAAATATAAATAATTATGTAAATCTGTATAATTTGTAAAAAAATATTTTTATCTCAAACAAATGTTTTTGGCATAAACAAAATAAGCTAAAGCTATTAAATTATTAAAGCTTTAATAAAGCTATAAAAGCCAATTGCACAAAATAAAAATAATAATAATAAGCCATTTCATATTGAGTTCAATTAGGCATAATTGAACTAAAAAAAACATATATTTTTTAAATACTAGGCAAAACATTAATTTTTTTCATGGTAACTGACACTGTTGGTTACATCACCTATGCGTGATGTCAGCCCATAACACATTGGTGAAATAGGTAACATGTCGTGCTTCCCTTTAGTCGTACCGGCTACACTGAACTGGATGTAAAACACAAACTATTTACATAGCCGCTACGAACGACCTTTCATTCACTGCAGAGATACCAACCCGGACCTAAACCCTACCACCTAGTAAGGTGAGAAGGTAAGAGTTAGCCTGAACGGTCGTTCCAAGTTCTGAGCGCGCCCAGGTGTTCTTGAGATCACAAATGGCGGTCGATCGATCGCACCACCAAGCCACTGAAGCTGACAAATGTCATTTTCCCTACCTCACGAAGTAGTAGGGTTTAATCTGTCCGAATTGTGAATGAAGGCTATGAAAATTATTCTCTAGCCGGTACGACCAAACAGAAGTACCGATCTGATACCTAATTCAGCATGTTGTTATAGGCTGACATCACGGATGTTGTATGTAGCCAACCGTGTCAGGTATCATAAAAAATATACATTATAATGTATTTTTGACGTGAATTCGATGAACGTCTTACGCTTCGCAACAAGGGGGGCATTCCAGAAAGTTGGCGACATAAAGTATTGTACTTTCGACGGCTTCGTGCTGCCAAACTATACAACCTAAAAACGTGAACGCTACCACGCCTTAAAGACCCATCCGGAGACTACACAAAACCGTGCACTCGACCTCACCCCCGCGACCGATGACGTCACCACCATCTCCACAAGTGTGCTCTCGCGCTCAGTACAACTTGCGATATCGTCAAAATTATTCCTCCAATTTTCACCAAATAAACTCTCACGGACAGATTCAGGCCCAACATACATTTTGGCCCAAAAATATAATTTTTCGAACACGAAAGCACACGGGGAACGTTCATAGAATTCGCGAAACCAAACCAACCAGGCGGTAGCACAGATTACCAATTAGTAGCTCGCCTACTACCTCTTATATTTTTTGATAATGTTGATAACATTGATGATCAATATAAACAATATATGATAATATTGCAAGCGTAACTTTATATAAAATAAGGTATTAATTTGACTAGCGAAAATTTATATTGCAAGCAATTTTAGTTCAAGCTAAAGCAGCATAAATTATAAATAAATAAATCTAAATTGCTAAAAGCGTAATAATTGCACACATTAGACATTTGAGGAAGCTTACAGCATCAAATTCAGCATACATTAATATCAAATAAATGTTCAGTACATCCTACATAAAGTTTTTCACACGAGGTCCTTAGAATCACAACCAAACTTGTACTTACATCGAGTAGAGAAACAATCAATAAATAACTTACAAAAATACATTCAAAACTGACATCAATTAATACTGAGTGAGTTTGTACTTATTAGCTTTGGCGCTACAAATCCTAGAGATATAACAAGAAAAACATATTTAACACAACATTTGTCAAATATTTCGTCGCGTCCATGTTAAAATTGCGAATTTAAAAAAACATTCTTTCGTGAAATCATGGATCAAAGATAGATAGGTATACAAACACACGGAAACGTGTTACCTGTCGATAAGCGAGTGTGCGTGCCTTCACATGCAATCAACATCACGAATACATTCAAAGAATCGCAACAAAAGCCATCTAGTGCTGTGAATGCGCTAACGCTCCTTACTCGGGTATTTGCGGACACATTAAGACGATACGGTGAGCCATACAACGCAAGCATGAGTCATTGTGAACTCTGCTTACAAGCTGATTTGGTCCGTGACATGTTTTTTCGGGAGTGATGTACGTGAAAGGCTCCTCTAGTATTAAAAATCAGTGCACAGTGACACATTGACGAAGCTGTACCTCCGATATACAGGGTGTCCCAGAACGACCGCATAATATTACCACCACGCGATTCCTTAGCGCATACGCTACAAAGGTGATATTGGCTGTTCGGAGCATTTGCTCTTGCCCCTCTGACTCAGCCACCCATACAGGATTACATAAAATAAAAGTGGTAATTATAATTATTTTAATTCGGCTTATAGTTTCCAAGTTTTTGAGAACTTTATGCGGCAAGATAGGTGTTACCTGATACCAGGATACCTCACAGCTCGATAGTAGCTGCTCATGGGTGTCCAGTATTTCCCACTTTGGCATTACTGTTATTATTACTCTCTGTATAATGGTTATAAAGCGATTTCTCAAATGTGAGAATCTACAATTTGGTACACAAAGTGCTGTGACAAGAGGTTGACTTTTTTTTTTATTCGCAATTATCGCATGGATGTGCCGACTTGTAGTTTTATAAAATTTTAATTTCTAATAAATTATCTAAGCCTGCGGCTACACAACTACATAACTACCGAGAGAGAGAGAGAGAGAGAGAGAGGACATATAGGTGGGTAACTCAGGGTAAGAGGTAGATGAATAAAATATTCTAAAGCTGTTTCAACTTACAACAGCAATAAATATTGAGCTTCCAACCTTTACACCACCAGTCTTAATCGAGAGTTTTCATTCAAAGAAACCTATTAAACAAATTTAAAGGCCCTAGGTAACTTCATTATTACCTCTTTGGAATACTAAATAAATAATCAACACAAGCTTGTAAATTGTAAAAATGAAAAAAATCTTTCATAAGAAATCAAAAAAGACACTATCAACAGGAGGATCTCAACAAAAATTCTATAAAACACCCAAAAATGTCATAGTAAAAATCAGATGTAATAGGATGACAAAATTATCTATAAAATTTTTTTACACAGTAACCATCAAATTGTATAGGGACAAAAGTACTCATCCTATGGAACTGCACACTAGATTGACTCGGTGACAGTAAATTCTAGGCGCCTGATTTGCAAAACAATTAAAATGTGTATAATATGTAACAGCATTAACAATAAATAGAACTGACCGTGAAGACACATCTCCAGGACCAGACTATGGCGTTATTCAGCTCTAAATTCTACATAGTCGAAAATTTTTCGTGGCTATAACAGTAACGAGATATGCGTAAGGGCTATACCGTACATCAATGTAGAACAGAGATAGCACCTACTTTCTGCATTCAAAATGATGGCTGCCATACAATATCGTCTGCAGTGAATAAGTGCCTAGAATTTACAAACGCTACCTTCCACCGAGTCGTGCAAGATCTTTGTACGCTACTTAAGAGTTACCTTGTCCCAATACTACGCTAAACATGGTGATTGGTGTTGCGACCCAAGTTCTTGCAGCACAGCACCGATAACTCTGTTTACCCCGATTGTGGGGATTCAGCGTGATGGCATGCACGCGTATAACCCATTTTTTTAACTGTGCACTTCGAGCTGTCAAAATCGTTAGGTTTTCAGCACTGAATTCACCCCCCGCTTGTACTTCCTCACCTCACCGCCGACGCCTAATCAGTATAGAGTGAAGACCGTACTGATAGGCGTCGGTGGAGAGGTGAGGAAGTGAGCGGGGGAGTGCATTCAGTGCTGAGAACCTAATGACTTTGACAGCTCGAAGTGCACAGTTAAAAAAATTGGGTTATAAGTAATAGACAGTTGAATACATGCATATTAGACATTATTCTTCGCCTGCTGTGCGCCCTCAGCGCTAGCGGCGAGCAACGCCGACAGAGTAGCGTGCGTTGCGCTCAGCGTGCTCGACGTGCTAGAGAGCGAACTCGGCGAACTTACAACGCTCGAGCTCGAAGCCGGCCCGCTGCCCGTCGCGAACCCAGTCGACAGTATTTTCTGAGTGTTTTGCATCATGAACGATTTGGCCGCGCCCGCACTCCCTAACGTCAACACCTTTTTGAGCATGACGGATGAGTTGCACGCATTGTCGATCATATCCTTTGTCGTTGAGATCGCATCGAAATCGTTCGCCGTCGATGAGGGGACGGATATCTTCGAAGTAGTCGTATGAAAGACAGGTCGCGCGGTCGACACGGCGTACGAGGTGGAATGCGTTGCGTTTGTGACGGGGTGGAGTATGTTGCGACTGAGCATATTGCGCGACACGATGGCGTTGTGAAGAATGTTGCCGGTGGGGAAGGACTTGACGTAGGAGGGCACGAGGGCGGCCGGCGCGCGCGCGCCGAACCCGATGATGCTGGCCGTGCCGGTCGACATCACCGTGCTGAACGTTCCCGTTTTCGTGTTGATCGGCAGTCTGCAAACATTTTTTTTTTTTATGGACACTGACACGTTTGGCTACATCACCTACAACATCCGTGTATGTCAGCCCATAACACCGGGTGAACTTGGTGCACCGTCAGTGCTTCCCTTTGGTCGTCCCGGCTACACTGAACTGGACGGAAAACACAAACTATTTACATAGCCGTTTCGACTGACCTTTCATTCAGTGCGGTGGTACCAACCCGGGCGGGTTAAACCGTACCTAGTAATATAAGAAGGGATTCATATCCCTTAGTCGCCTTTTACGACATACACGGGGAGAGATGCAGTGGGGCTATTCTTTTAAAGTACCGGCCCCACACGGTACAAAATGTCACCTACAAAACATGCTCATCATTATATCATCATCATTATACAGCATAATGTACATACATTAAAAAGCTAATTATTTTGTACTAAGAACTGAACTGTGAGTTTGGTCGACACAACTAAATAAAATTAACCTTAAGTATCCGAGCCAATCATGTCCAGTACCCTAATCACGAGATTTAACCTGTAATTTTGTATGGAGAAACGGAGCAGCGCGTCTAGTGATAGATTTGCGAACTTCGTTTCTCCATACAAAATGATGCGGAGAACACGGCGTAGCGTAGTAGGTTAAATCTCGTGATTAGGGTACAGGTAAAAAATAAATTTACAAAAAATGTTTTCTTTCCAAAAATAACAGAAAAGTATATCAGGTAGTCACCCCCTAATGAGCTGCGACGTGCCGCCCGGCACACTATGTATGGTAACGGTGGCCTGCGGCAGATGGTGGATGGTAGTGCGGTGCGCAGCGCGGCCGGGAGTCGTGGACACAGCGGCCGCCGCGCCCGCCCCGCCCGTGTAGTGAGCGGTATAGTGCACCGTGCCCGCGCTGATACGCGACGGCGTCGTCAGATGTGCGACCGGCACACTGTGGATCATGCCGCTCGTCGTGGACGCTACGGTTATGCATTTGGTTGTTTGCGTGTCGGGGTACTGCAAGGAGATAAAAGCATTATAACAGATTAAACATAAAACTTAAGGAACATTAACTCTTTTTAGTTATGGCGTTATATTTTAGGGCTTATTACTTTATAGTTTAGGACTCCAACACCTGAAGTACCTCCTTTCTAACATAAAAATAATCATCGAAATCGGTTGGCGTGGCATATAATTATTCACCCCAATTTGTCATGCACATGGTTATGCAAATTTAAGATTTTGATGATTTATTCATGGATCCTATCACCAGAACTTGACCAAATCAGCCTCGATAGCTCAGTGGTGCAGACAGACAACTGTCGCTATTGAATGTTAAGCAACGCTGGGTGCGGTCAGTACTTGGATGGGTGACCGCTGACCGTTGGAGGCTGACCGAGGTTCGGATTCCTCGTAAAACTGTAGGTCCCTTCCCTCCTAATCTTACTTGGTGGTAGGGATTAACCCGCCCGGGTTGGTACCACCGCACTGAATGAAACGTCGGTTGAAACGGCTATGTAAATGGTTTGTGTTTTCCGACCAGTTCAGTGTAGCCGGCACGATCAAAGGGGGAAGCACTGACATGGCACCTAGTTCACCCGGTGTTATGGGCTGACATCACGGATGTTGTAGGTGATGTAGCCAACCGTGTCAGTTTCCATAAAAATAAAAAAAATCAAGTAGTGGCCAAGGAGGTGTGACTATTTGCAGTCATCGTGAAGATATATTTTAGTTCAGGGCAGTCAAAGTGACCCCTGATGATTCAGAGTCCGTTTCTCTATGAGACCATAATTTTGAGCTACATACTGGAATCAATCAATCAAATCTTTATACCGTTATCTGTCTAAAAATGTAATGTAAGTTAAGTTTATCACTGATTAAAGTAATGCCTGGTTGGGTTAGAAAACCACATAACTTCAAAGCATCAAAGATGCTAGCAATATTTAGCAGGCCAAATACACTATGGAATAGATATTACGCTAACTCCAAATTGGCTTACGCAACTGCTTTATACACTCCATATTAGCAGAGTGAAGCATGTGAAGCATGCGCGGGAAATTTAGAGTGGCCACTCGCTAGTCCCGACCTCGATTAACACCCTTCTCTACTGCCGATGGGCCCGGATATGTTCGGTGAAGCCATCGCAAGCTGAGTTCCACACCTTCCTTCTGGGCACGGAGGTGGCTATCCACCACAACCAAGCGGCGGGTGGCCGAGTAGTTTGGGCATCGGCTTCTCGTGCGAGAGGTCCGCGGTTCGAATCCGATCGGCGTGTACCAATGAGGCTTTTTCTGACGAAAAAATTTACGTGCATACCTACACCTGCTGCTTACAGTTCAGAACTGGTGTAAAACTGTAGGTCCCTTCCCTTGCCCCTTACTAGGTGGTAGGCTCAAATTGTAGCCGACTGGGTTGATACCACCGTTTGGATGTAAGATGGCCGCATAGCAGCCTCGGTTGTGTTCTCCTCTAGTCCAGTATAGCCAGCAATCCAGCAAAGTCTCCGGTATGTAACCTACCTTCTCGGATGTGATATTGGCTGGTCGGAGCATGCGCTTTGGCCCCTCCGACTCAGCCACCCATACCGGATTACGTAAAGAAAAAAATGTTATGCCTTGGTGAAGTAATTGAAAAATCTGTGCTTCAAAGCTTACATTAGTGTTGAGCGTGGTCCCAAAGTCGAATTCGTCTCCCATCAGAGTGAGCGTGTCCGGATTAGCACCGGTCAGTTTCTCTATAGTCTTCCGAGCGTCCGCCTCGCTCTCGATGTTACCCAGATTCCTGCTCAGGAACTCGATGTCCGCATCCAGCAGCCCCTCCACCAGGTTGGACTGTTCGTCCTCGCTCTGCTTGCACATGGAGAAAGCGTCCTCGTTCTCCAGTTTGATGTCTTCCACTTTTATTCCGTCGACGCTGATGTCGTCCATGTTTTCCACTTTGATGTCATCAACGTCGATATCTTCCACTTTAATGCCTTCGACTTTGAGATCTTCGATATCCTCGACCTTGATGCCGTCCACTTTGATCAGATCAAAGTCGGGGTCCTCCTCCTTCACGGGCAGCAGGTCGGGAAAGTCGTCTGCGTTCGACGGGTTACTCGATTCGGGCTTGATTTCATCCGGTATTTCTAACTTGATAACTCCCGTGTCGAAAGGCAAGGAGCTCGTGGAAGGTTGGGGGCTGGCGGGGGCACTAGCGTTGCCGCCGGTCAGGAGCCTCTTGGCGAGGAACATCTTCATCTTCTTCAGCATGAACGGGGGCGCCTTGAACCCTGTCAGTTCACCCAGCATTGGTAGAGCATTGTTGCGATAGTGATCGGTCGCCGCGAGCTCTTCAATGTCTTCCAACACCTGGAACACAATTTTATCATAAGGTGTCGCCACTTTGACATAATGATATATTAAGACACCGGGTGTATAAGCTTAAACAGCAGTGGGTTGGACACATGTCAGCCTCGGTAGCTGAGTGGTGCGGTCAGTACTTGGACGGGTGACCGCTCGACCGTTGGAGGCTGACTGTGGTTCGGATTCCACATTAAACTGTAGGTCCCTTCCTTTCTTACCTTACTAGGTGGTACCACCGCACTGTGCGAAACGTCGGTCGAAACGGCTATGTAAATAGTTCGTGTTTTCCGTCCAGTTCAGTGTAGCCGACATGAAATGAAGGGAAGCACTGACATGGCGCCTAGTTCACCCGGTGTTATGGGTTGACATCACGGATGTTGTAGATGATGTAGCCAACCGTGTTAGGGTCCATAAAAAAAACATCTTCCAACGAGACGACGACTGTTGGAGTAAACTAATTCTACACTGGCGGCCGTGGACAGTTGACCGTGAAGACAGTTCCACCCTCTAGCGGTGCGACAAAGAAACGATCATGAGAACCGATGGGTTCTCAAAAAGTCCAATGTCAACAACAATAAAAAGGTGCTGGATCTCTCTAACGCGAGTGCTGTGGAGATAGTACGTTTGGCAAGGAATAAGGGATACTAGTTCCACAGAGCAGCAACCGTGATACTACCTGTAAAAACAGACTAAGCAACCTGTCACTTAGAAACTGGAGTATCTAAGTAAGGGCTCGACTGTACAACCAATCAACTAAACAGTTTAGTTGAGCTGGGCACAACGGCCAATTTCTCTCCAACCCAACTGTTTAGTCGTTCGAGGTGCGGGGATGAACATTTAGTTGATCGCTCTGCATATTGCAGATGAAAAAGTTGGCCGTATTAAGCATTGTACAACTTTTTAGTTGTACCAACTTTTTAATTGAGTCGTGGAGTTGGTGCCAACTAAACAGTTTATTTGGTGTCGTGTAGCCACCCAACGAGGGATTTGCATACATTTTGGGAGTTTTTTTTTTTGATACGCGAGACACTTGGCGCCGTCAGCATGGATTGTTGAGCCGACGAGTATATTTATTACGACTAAACATACTTCCAAAATATATGCAAAACCCTCTTTGGGTGGCTACACGACACCAAATCAACTGTTTAGTTGGCACCGACTCTCCACGACGATAAGAATTGGTTGTATGCTCGAACCCTTAGTCACAGACGATCGTAACATCTACTTGTGCTTCAGTACCCGTATGGTAAGGAATCCTAAAAAATAGTTATTCTGCACTCACCATGATATAAGTCTTCCCGCCGACTGCGTTCATGAGGTTGTGTGTAGCGATCCACTCCTTGTCCGCGCTGTCCGCCGGGTAGCGCAGCAGCCCCGAGTGCTTTGTGTAGAGACGACCACGCGAGTTGCCTAGACCCAGCACCTGATGCATAACATTAACTTTTTTTTTTTTTTTTTATGGAAACTGACACGGTTGGCTTACATCACCTACAACATCCGTGATGTCAGCCCATAACACCGGGTGAACTTGGTGCCACGTCAGTGCTTCCCTTCGGTCGTGCCGGCTACACTGAACTGGACGGAAAACACAAACTATTTACATAGCCGTTTCGACCGACCTTTCATTCAGTGCGGTGGTACCAACCCGGGCGGGTTAAACCCTACCACCTAGTAATATAAGAAGGGAGTCATATCCCTTAGTCGCCTTTTACGACATACACGGGGAGAGATGCAGTGGGGCTATTCTTTTAAAGTACCGGCCCCACACGGTAGTTAACTGATTGTTGAAGGTATCTACGGGTATACATATATTGCACCGTGTTCCCGTCAGAACTAGATGCAGTGCCAGTTAAAAGGCGTCACTTTGGTTGTACTGGCTACACTGAGCTTAACGGAAAACGCAAACTATTCTCGTATATAGCGTTTTCGACTGACCTGCGTTCAGTACAATTTTAATAGTCTGAACGAGTTATTATCGTTTTTATATTATTATTAATTTATTTAAAAGTAATTTATATGATTATAGTGTTTTTATCATATTTATATCTTTATATTCTTATGAACCTCCATATATTTCATTCTACATAGATTACAAATACTTTGAATAACCAAAAAGAATTTTGAAGAAAAAAAAACCATGCCAATAGGTATTAAAAAAAAATATTTATTTATATATTTGTCAGCCTCGATAGCTCAGTGGTGCAGACAGTCAACTGTCGCTATTGAATGTTAAGCAACGCTGGGTGCGGTCAGTACTTGGATGGGTGACCGCTGACCGTTGGAGGCTGACCGAGGTTCGGATTCCTCGTAAAACTGTAGGTCCCTTCCCTCCTAATCTTACTTGGTGGTAGGGTTTAACCCGCCCGGGTTGGTACCACCGCACTGAAAGAAACGTCGGTCAAAACAGCTTTTTTTTTAATGGAAACTGACACGGTTGGCTACATCACCTACAACGTCCGTGATGTCAGCCCATAACACCGGGTGAACTAGGTGCCATGTCAGTGCTTCCCCCTTTGATCGTGCCGGCTACACTGAACTGGTCGGAAAATACAAACTATTTACATAGCCGGGCTATGTAAATAGTTTGTGTTGGCACAATCAAAGGGGGAAGCACTGACATGGCACCTAGTTCACCCGGTGTTATGGGCTGACATCACGGACGTTGCAGGTGATGTAGCCAACCGTGTCAGATTCCATAAAAAAAAAAAACCATTACAGCCAAAGCGAAATCGGAATACATGGTATAGGTAGTTAAGTACTGTTTATTACACCAAATCCTATCTAACATATTTTTTGCATTATTGGAACCACAAAAAATATAGATAACACTGATAACTTGTTTTTTTAAAGAGATAGGAAACCACGAGCACCCAACCACCAACCTTATGTGCGTGAGAGCCCATAATGAACAGGGTGTCCAGAGTGAGTCGCGCTGGGTTCCACTTGTGCGGGTCGCGGAGCGCGGCGGGCGGCAGCGGCGACGGCGCGCTATCTCTCTCAATGTTCTCTTCTTGCTTGACTCGCTTGCGGCGCGTACCGCTCCCTTCTGAGTCCGTGTCTGATTCCTTGCGCTTGTACATTGGGCTCTGTAAATGTTATGTTTTATCAAGATTATTCATATTGTTTATTGTATAATTTCATCCATAGGTAGGTAACCTACGTTTGGACATGTCGAAAATTCTGCCAGTTCTAAATTCAATGCGAAGAAGAACTGACAAACAAACTGCGCAGGTCACAATGTTTTGTTAATACCAACCTTATAAGTATTATAATTATAGTAACTTACAAATAATTAACCCACAAGAACATTAATATTTACAGCATAAACGTAAATACTGATGAATCTGAACCACTCTGCCTATTTACATTACCTATATCTGTTGTATAGTGCCATCATCAATTTTTATACTCAAATATATCAAGTCAAATCAACAACAAAGAAATGTAATAAATAAGTCATATTAAACATCTAAAGATACAAAAAGACAGAAAAGTCAAAACTAAACATTTGTTTAGAATATGTACACCGAAGTTTAGCAATTTAACTTTATTTTCAAATTATAGCATCAAATAAAATAAGAAAAGTATTTTATGAGGATGACAAACTTTGATGAAGTTGAAGACTCATGGATGCTTGATCAGATTCTTCCGTGCATAAAACATGCTGTATCCCCCTCTGAGTACACACACACCACGTGGGCGCGCTGTGACATAGACAGCTATCTCAATAAACTAAAGGGTCACTTGTTGGCAATGAAATTACCTATAAAATTACGTCAAATATGTAAGGATTGTATTGGGTTTATGTCGTGATCCATTGGTGTGAACTCAAAATATGGTACACACACGATAGCGCGAACGCAGACCTGATCGGTTCTGCTGGAACTTGAAGGGTTAAATTAACACAGAAGCGTCCATACTCAGAACTGTTCACATAATTTTGAAATATTGTTTTCCGACCACTCAACATCGTAAGCATGCATACAGCATGTCTTTTTTTTGCCCAAACTCGTCTAACCAAAATTTTTACTACCAGATTTAAGCTTGAAATTGCTTATGAATGAGCTGGCTGACTGAATATAAGGATAAACTTACACTATGCTGTCTGTTGAGGCGGGCATCTGCCGTCTCGCTCGAGTCCGAGTCGCTCTCTGCTGGCGAAGGGGAGGCGCGCGGCGGCACCGCGTACAATGCACGAGTGGCATCCAGCATCGCACGACACACTGCACGAACCTGTAGTAAGGCATCAATGTGACCAAAGCGAAGCACTGGCATGGCCACTAGTTACGCAAATAACAATGTGTTTGTGTGTGTGGACTTTAAAAAAAATATTATTATGACAAACTATACTGAATATGCATATGTCTTCATGAAATATTTTGTTAATGTTGTGGGCTCTTTATGGCGAAATAAATATCTGAATTTGAATCTCAAATAAAGTACTAGCTTTTGACCGCGACTTTGCACGCATGAAATTAAAGTATAAAAAGTACAAAGTAAGTCAGATTTGTATGGATTGACAACTCTCACAATTAGCCCTACTGCTCAGTACCCCCAAGTCGATAGCGTGATGATGATAATATATCCTAAAATGATCAAAGAATTGCCACAGACATCATATTTTTTATTTTCTTAAGTTTCTATGCGAAGTTTTATATTTTTTTATTACACAGAAGGTAACAGGTATGCCATTCCCTATAAAAAAAAAAGTTTTGGAAACTTTCGTAGCAATGAGCCCTATTTGTCTTGCGCTGCAGTTAGCATTTTATATTATGTATTAATGTAGTGGAATATATATATATATATATGTTAGATTACATACAAAATTATTTTAACATTTGCAATCGTGACTGACGTGTTGTGATAATGTTGAGGTAGGTATAGTTTACTAAGTTTTGCATTTCTCACATACAAATATGAAGATTTTCCGAGTGTATTTGCTAATGGGGCATGTCAACTAGCGCTACGTAAAATTTTATATTGACACATGGCCTTGACAGCAGAAGCCACAGAGAACAAACAAGACTCCATTTGAATTTTTCTGAAAGTATAAGAGCTCGTGAATGGAAAGAGAACTAATTATACAGGCTCATAAGAACATGTATATTGTTATAAACCTGTATAATCAGTTCTCTTTTATATTATTATAATAATTAGTTTTAAACAATAATTTTTTTTTTATGTAATCTCCGGTATGTTTGGCTGAGTCGGAGGGCCAAAGCACATGCTCCGACCAGCCAATATCACCTCCGTGAAGGTAGGCACCATACCGGAGACTTCTGTGGATTGCTGGCTATACTGAACTAAAGGAGAACACAAGCGAGGCTGTTATGTGGTCATCCTACATCCAGTACGTCGGTACCAATCCTTGCTACAATTTGAGTCTACCACCTAGTAAGCAGCAAGGGAAGGGACCTACAGTTTTATACCGGTTCCGAACTGTGAACCAGAAGGTACGCACGTAAATGTTTTTGTCAGAAAAAACTCATTGGTACAAACTGACCGGATTTGAACCTGGGACCTCTCGCATGAGAAGCCGATGCCCAAACCACTCGGCCACCCGCCACTTAAAATTTATATATACAATATATACAATTTATGCAATCCAATACCTGATCTTCACTGACAGATTCCTCTCCTAAGTTAAGTCGGATGTTGTTCACGGCTGGAACAAAGAATTTCTGGAAAAAAAGAGAACATTATTTTTAGTGCAATAAAGACACCTTGAACAAACAAATCTTTTCATATGATTGGCATTATGTCATTTGCCCATGCGTTCTGGCGATTTAAGGTGGAAAGACATCATGGTGTCGTGGCGTGCACGTTGTTGTGTCGGGAGTCCTGGCGCGACAGGCTGTAATTCTCACAACATGAAAGAACGGTAGCGCTTAAAATGTATTAGAGTGATCGTCCCGGCGGCCGCGCGCCAATTGATGCATGGCGGGTTGTAGAATCATATAATCATGGCGTGGCATGACGCGCCAGCGATCCTGTGGAGGGTGATGTGGTGTAGCGCTCTGGCGCTGATCCGAATAGTCGGGTCGGCGACAAGACACTCTGCCCCACGACCCTCCTCATATCCCTTTCAGGCCTGAATTTTTTTTCGAATCTCTTGATTCTGTGTTTGGTTTCTTAGTACATAGACATAAATGATCCCAAAAAAATAAAAATCTCACCCCTCGGGAAGCCCTTCCCGAGGCGTGAGCCCTCCCCTTCCTGTCACGATCGTGCGGTATAGGCTTTAACCCTTCCATCGGACAGTGAGCATGTAATGTGAAGTCACCCCAAAAAAGACGATATTGCACGAAAATAAACAAGATTCTGTTTTATTGTTTACGTATTATTGTTTATTTACTTTTTTATTCTTAATGAACAGTAATAAGTCTTTATTTTTTTTATTGTCAGTCATTTTTTGACACTCAGTCAGTTGAAGCCGAAGTCGCACTTTTGTGCGTATAAAAATGAACACCACAATATTTACATCTAAACTATTTGTTTTCATTAAATTATTACTTACACACGAAATAGGCTACATAAACATAAAAACAAGCACAAAACTAAGCAGAATTAAACACTGGAAATCATATCAGTGTTTACTCAATTCGATCGCGACGATCCACAAAGTGAGCCGCCATGTTTGCGAATGAACTGACAGGAAACTACTTCACGCAAGTCCGCCAACTGCGCCAAATTCATATTAAAAGTGAATGCACGATCATGTCGTCGATGCATCATCTCATCACGTCGGTCGAAACGGCTTTCGTGTTTTCCGTCCAGTTTAGTGTAGCCGACATGAAATGAAGGGAAGCACTGACATGGCACCTAGTTCACCCTGTGTTATGGGCTGACATCACGGATGTTGTAGGTGATGTAGCCAACCGTGTCAGGTTCCATAAAAAAAAAAAACCGCACTTAACGACCAGTCAAAATGATTAAAATAGCGTCTATCATTAAATCTGACCCATAGAGTAGTAAGTATGGCCTGCGTACAATAAATTTAATTTCTTATTATTATTATTAATTAGAACATTAATTTCAATTTCTTCTAATTCTTGATTAGGTTGTTGAATTGGATTAGAAATTAACTTATTAAGATTTATCCCTATTATTCTAATAATAATAATCTTCTATCCGCATGACGAAGTAGCCATAATACAAAACGAAAAAACCAAATTTTTTTAATAAATTTTTTTTCATGTAATTCCGGGTGTCTTTCACACCGGGTGCCGCCTAAGTCAGCTGGCGGGGCTTATAAAAAACACTCTAAGGAGTAGCCATGAGAACAGGTTATGTCGGGGTGGTGAATTTAGTTTCCGCAAAATACGCTAATTACCTGGGTTTTTTTTAATGTAATACACACCTGATCACGCGGCTAAGGAAGTCGGATTAAAAAAAAAAAAAGAAACCAATTTTTTTCAAGTTTCCGCAACTTGAAAAAAATTGGTTTCTTTTTTTTTTCTCCGAAACTACGAGTTTCCGGCAAAAAAGTATTTCACTAAAATTTATCTCTTAATTCGGTCTACACAATAAGCTTACCTACTAGCAATTTGCTAGCTAGGCGCCACTCTACTACTCCACACCCATTAGCTCAAATTTATATCATACTATGAAAGATAATTTCATCTAGATTACAATGAGGTGTAATTTTATACAGGGCCCCAAAAAAAATGTCAAGAGCCATGATTTTATAAATGGAGAAAGCGCGTAGGAAATTTCGCACGTGAAATTTTGCATGAATTAAACATTTTCGTGGAAAATCACGTTTACCTGTATCAGGAGTTAATAATTATAGTACAAACTTGCTCACCTCCAAATACTTCTTGATGACCTGATCAATTTCCCGAGTGACAGCGGACTGTATAGTCTGGCGCAACATGTCCAGAGACTTGTTAGCGCTGGCTCGGAACTCGGCCACGGGCCGCGAGTGCGGCTGCACCGGCCCGGGCAGGCTGAACCGACGATGCATCGCCGCCAGTGTGTTTATCGCCACTTGACGGGTGATCGGCTGTCGCTGAATAAACAGACATTTCACATTTTCAGTTGTTGCAACTTTGATTTGCACATTTTGAGTTGTCACATCTTGATAATAATACAAAGTAAGAACTAACGGCAGGTGCAGATTGCGGCGTGACAGAAGCGCGACCAGCCGGCGCGCGCCCCGGCGCCGCCCATGAACCATTCGAGTCTTCGGACGACGAGGTGAGCTGGCCGGCGGTGATCCCGCCTCCGCCCGTGCCGCCGCCGCTTGTACCCGCATCGGCGCTGCCGCCTCGCCACCCGCGCTGGATCACCATCTCTCTCACTTTGAAACCCGCACGAGCATCAAATTAACCCGCATCTTGTCCCGATCTGAATCACAAAAATGTAAGTTGTTACCAACAAAAATTTTGCCCAGAGCTGTCACAAACGACGCGTTATGCACACATACAATATATTTATCTATCTTACCGCGGGAAGTCATTCAGGAAAATCGTGAAAACTACGACGTTCAATGAAATTTATAATTATTTCACCTTGTCAAACTTCATTCAGCGTTCCTTTGGCAGCCATTTTTGTTTTGCGCGAATTTTTTCGATATACATCGAGAAACTATATTTAACGGTGCCTGTAGTCTAGTTGCATTAATTTGTTTGTCGTAATCGAAGTGACGCAAACCACAGATTGAATCCTGTTGAACTTCTAAATGAAGTGAGTGTGTACGTTCGTTTACATTATTTTATTTTGGTATTTAATAAAACATCTCTTTCAATAAACTACACGTTGACTACAAGTGATTAGACAATTAAGACGTTTCTCGTTATTTTCTTGTTAGAAAAGACCGAAACTATAATGAAATCGGCGTTCTTGGCCATAACAGCAGCAAAATTATGGATTACGAAACACTAAATTCCCTGCACACGTTTTCCGGCATGCATAAATATATTTTCTCAAAACTAACTATCCCGCCCGCCCGTTCCCGCCTCCCTCGAACACCATTTCTTGCACAGACTAAATTCAAAATTCAAGTTATTTATTTTTCAATTCACTTAGATATACAATATACAAACATTTTATTTTTTTTTATATGTGAATTGAAGAAAAGGTGTAGCGCAGCATATGGCACTGGCATTTCATGATTTCAGTGCCGCTGATTTGAAGCCTAACCTGACTTGACTGTTTTATTTATTTATCTTATTTTTATCAGCATACCTACACCTACATCCAACAACTGACTGGCTTAGATAGAATGGTTCTTAATCTGAAATCATGGACTGAAATATAAAAAAACCGGCTAAGTTTAGTGTGACTGACTCACACCGAGGTTTCTGTACCTACCACATAATTGAATGACTTTTATTATTTGTGGTTTTCTTTAGATTTACGATTGTAAGATAGAGCAAATACAAAAATTCTTTGGAAAGAAACAAATTTCCTACGTATGGTGGGCACACCTATTATACTTTTTCTTTTTTTCATTATTTGTTAGTATATCTGCCATACATAACAAACCACATTCTGTGATTGATAGATAATCTATCAATCAATCAACCGGCTACCTATTACGGTTCAAAAGATACAGCCTTCAGATGGAGAGACAGACAGACGGTGTAATATTAGTAATTAGGTTTCCGTACGGTTACAGAAACCTAAAATTAATAATTGCTGGTTGGTTCGTTCGTCTTCTATGCGTTCATAAACCATATCTAGTTACAATGAAACTATGGTGGGTTGTTGTGCGTGCGCCCGCAAAGGTTTCTGACAAAAATAAAATCACACGAGCGGAGCCGAAGGCAAAAGGTAGTTGGGAATAAAATATCATAGTTTGTTTATATTTTATTAAATAAAAGTTAACATAACATTACTTAATACAGTGTAAAAGTACAATTTCAAAGACGAACCATGTAAAAACTCCACCAAAATTAAGAAAATGCTACATTATATATTAAAGACGACTCTTCTTTTTGTGACAGTTCACTTTGCCCTTACATGTTAGTCACTTGGCCAGCTTGGCGGTAAGATTCTCAGCCAGTTTATCCATGAACGCGAACGTTTCATAGTAGTCGTCCTTCTTCACATTGTTCATTCCCTTGATGCAGATGGCGAGATCCTTCGTCATGACGCCCGACTCGATGGTCTCGATGCAGACACTCTCGAGTGTTTCTGCGAACTGTTGCAGCTCGGCGTTGTTGTCCAGCTTGGCGCGGTGCAGGAGCCCCTTGGTCCAGGCGAATATGGACGCGATGGGGTTGGTGGAGGTCTCCTTGCCCTGCTGGTAGAATCGGAAGTGTCTCGTGACGGTGCCGTGAGCGGCCTCCGCCTCCACGGTTTTGCCGTCAGGACAGATGAGGACGGAGGTCATGAGACCGAGAGAGCCGTAGCCCTGAGCGACCGAGTCGGACTGGACGTCTCCGTCGTAGTTCTTGCAGGCCCACACGAAGCCGCCCTCCGACTTCATGGCGTACGCGACCATGTCGTCGATGAGGCGGTGCTCGTACCAGATGCCGGCCGCCTCGAACTGGGGCTTGTACTGCGCGTCGTAGATCTCCTGAAAGATGTCCTTGAATCGGCCGTCGTACTTCTTGAGAATAGTGTTCTTGGTGCTCAGGTAGAGCGGGTACTTGCGGTCGAGGGCGTACTTGAAGGAGGAGTGCGCGAAGTCAACAATGGACGCGTCCGTGTTGAACATGCCGAGAGCGACGCCGGGACCGCTGAACTCGTTGACGGTGAACTTGATGGGATCGCCGCTGGGTGGAGTCCACGTGAGCTCGAGCGTGCCTGCGCCCGGCACCACGAAGTCCGTCGCCTTGTACTGGTCGGCGTGGGCGTGACGGCCGATGATGATAGGCTTCTCCCAGCCGGTGACGAGTCGAGGAATGTTCTTGCAGATGATGGCCTCCCGGAACACGGTGCCTCCGAGGATGTTACGGATGGTGCCGTTTGGTGACTTCCACATCTTCTTGAGCTTGAATTCCTCAACACGGTTCTCGTCGGGAGTGATGGTGGCGCACTTGATTCCGACATTGTATTTCTTGACGGCATTGGCGCAGTCGATGGTGACCTGATCTTCGGTTTTGTCGCGGTACTCGATGCCCAGATCGTACGTGTGGAGTTCGATGTCGAGGAACGGCAGGATGAGCTTGTTCTTGATTAAATCCCAGATGATCCTCGTCATTTCATCTCCGAGGATGTCCACGACCGGTCCAGCCTTGATCTTCGACATCTTGGTATTGATATCTGTAACAAGCAAATTAAAATTAACAACTATTACCTAAAAATAGCATTTTAGATAACGGAATATGCAACTTAACCCTTCAACTTTGGGAGCATAAAACAAAAGAATCCTTCGGGTTAAACATTATATTAGTGCCAGCTCATCA
The DNA here is from genome assembly GCA_946902875.1 of Nematopogon swammerdamellus. Taxonomy (NCBI): domain Eukaryota; kingdom Metazoa; phylum Arthropoda; class Insecta; order Lepidoptera; family Adelidae; genus Nematopogon; species Nematopogon swammerdamellus. The sequence goes on along the minus strand of OX336335.1, from coordinate 4,477,980 downwards.
AATGTTTAGGTATATAATTCAACAATTCCAAAACAAGCTACGAGGTTTCCTAAAAAGACCTTGAAATTATCAAAGTAAAAGAGGAAATAGAAATTTGGCTTCAAAAATATAAAACTCTACTTCAACAACATGTGAATCCGCTGACATTTCAACTTCTCAATGCAAAGGATGAAGAAAGAACTATCTACTTTTAAATTAATAAAGAAAAAATTTAATGCTGCTGTCAATGGACAATAGCTTCCCCATGCCATTCATTGCGTACTTATAAAATAGTCAAATAAATGCTAAGCTGATGGAAAATTTTGAAAAAAATATCCAAAATATTAATTAGCAAGTATTAATTCCTGCACTCTGTCACACTAATAATAGCTGATAACACTTTTACTTTTAACCGCTTATCAGGTCAAGTTGTATTTTCATTGCGTAAGCTAACACTACACATTAAACTTGCGGGATCAATGTACTAGCCACGCCTTCGATAAATATATTTTGCAAGTCGTGGAGAGTAAGCAAGTCATTACAATGGACCTTGTCTTTTAATCAAGTGTCGTTTATCGCACACGTACCTACGTAATTAATATCGAGCGTCACACTGGTTTGCAAAATACAAGCTTTTGATAAAATCATTTTTATTTGTTTTTTATCTGAGCAAAAATTAAAAAGATTACAGAAACAACCATTTTAATAAGTGCAAATTTTAGCTTTGCACTTAAAAAGTATGTGAGCACTAAAGTATTTTTTTGAAAATCACCTCAAGACATTGGTGTCCAAAAGTTTCGCCTTAAGACTAGACGAAATTTAACTTTCTCCATACAAAATCGTCTTTCGGCCTTTACGTTTTTTACCCACCTAAACCTTATCCGATTTTTACAATTATTGTATGTAGCTGTCTTATTATTTTTTTAATATCTAAAGCAGTGGTTCTCAAACTTTTTTAGCTGACGGCGCCCTTAACCCGTTCAAGAAATTGTGCAGCACACCGCTTCAATATTCGGTTGGTGTCTTTCATAGGCATCATATCTGAACTGTGATAAACGAATCATGCAAATATGTAAATCAAGTAATATTTTCGAAAGGAATAAAAAACACAATTTTACGATGCGTAAAAGTTACGCATCGAAATGTAAATGTTTCATTATTATTTCGATTAAGTATGTAGGTAGGTACATTACTTTTATACTTATTTTGAATTTAATTATTTACTACTAGTGAGTGGCTCTGTGAGCTGTAGACCTCGCGAGTCTGTTTTTGCCGAGGTTTTTGCATAGCTTAAAACTGAATAAATGTTCACCGGCGCACCTCAACCCAAATTACCAAAAACTTGTTGAGAAACAGCCGGACATCCGGACATACGTACGCATTTTTGCCCAAGCTGAAACGGAGACGCTTCTCTCGCGCTTCGCGCTCGCTCGGTCAAATAATGTCCACTTTTTCGCGGCACCCCTGGCATAGGCACCCCGGGGTGCCGCGGCACCCAGTTTGCGAATCACTGATCTAAAGTGATGTAAAAAAATAGAAAATTCAAATTTTTTCCGTCGAAATACAAATGTTTAGCTCCGGTGTTGTATATTTCATCTAAACAAAAACAAAAAAGACAGGAACGTAGATTGGACTGTCCTTAAGAAACAAAAAAAAACAATTTAAACATCGGATAAGGTTTAGGGGGCTAGAAAACATAAATGCCAAAGACGATTTTGTATGGAGAAAGTTAACTTCCGCCTCGTCTTAAGAACTACTTCCATATTTCTGTCAAGCCCAGCAGGCACCTTCAAGTGGGGACAGTACCTATGTATGACATTTACCTATAAATTTTAATGGGATATCTGACTATTTTGATATTCAGACAAAGAGCAATGGTGAGCTCCCATACATGAAAATTGTTGACATTATTTGGCAACGTCTAGAAATAAAAAAAATATGATTAGATTCTGTTAAAATCTCTTAAAATTGGTGTATATTTTTTTTTGCCGAACGAAGTCACAAAAAAAAATTATTAAGGTTTTCATTTTTAGGTTATGTTTGACTGGGTCTCTTATTCTGTCCAGTCTATTCTCAATACCCTGATATGTAATAAGTAAGTAAAGTGTTAGTAATAAGTAATTAGGTGAATTATTTTATTTTTGCCTCGTTCTTTCGTGGTGATATTAGTGCTTGGTTCTGGTGGTAAGACATCTGCATCTACATCTGTGATACTCTAAGGTGCACTGGATCTACATCTGTGATACTCTAAGGTGCAACAGTATATTTATATAAATATCTTTGTTTGAGTATAGGTCATTCATTTAGAAGTCAATAAAGCTTCTTATAATAAGAATATATTTTATGTGGCTTTTATAAATCTAAGCAATTATTCCTAAAAACTAAGAAAATTATTCCATGCAGATTTACTAATATCGTGTTTATAGACGCTAACAAACAAAGTCAAATATTATTTCGCCATTGCTCTTTACAAAATCTACTATATAATCCATATGACAGCATGACAGCATTAGTCAATTTTTAACATGTTCTACAGTCAATGTTTTTTTTATGTATATGTTTTATTCTAGTATGGGTGTCTGAGTCAGAGGGGCCAAAGCACATGCTCTGACCAGTCAATATCACCTCCGAGAAGGTAGGTGCCATATCGGAGACTTCGCTTTGAATTGCTGGCTATACCGGACTAGAGGAGAATACAGCCGAAGCTGCTATGCGGCCATCTTACATCCAGTATGGTGGTATCAACCCAGTCGGCTACAACTTGAGCCGACCACCTTGTAAGTTGCAAGGGAAGGGACCTACAGTTTTACACCGGTTCTGAACGGTGAAGCAGCAGGTGTAGGTTACGCACGTAAATTTTTTGGACCTCTCGCACGAGAAGCCGACGCACAGGCCACTCGGCCACCCGCCGCTTCAATATTTCTCAATTAACGTATTTCAAAATTTATTTTTTAGAATTTTTTTCGCCGTATTATTTCAATGTTTATCTTTATTGGAACGTCTGTGTGCGGGCGCCTAAAAATAAGGTCGCGTGCTTCTGATGGCCAACGTACTACCGGTTGGACACCGCTGCCCTAAGAGGAATAGAGAAGGAGGAAGGGAGGGAGAGATAATATATTGTGTCTACTCAAATTAAGCATACCTACAATGAGCTAGTTACAAAAAGCTAGTTATACAATATAAACATCTGCTTTATAGAACAGCCAACGAGTACTGCCTATGAGTACGTCTTTATTCCTCTTGGTTGCCGCCAATGTTTCATTATTTTAGTAAGTACAAAGTACTGTAAATATGTAATTGATCACTTTGGCATTTGCAGTTCGGCCCTATACCAGGCCTCACGCACTTTATGTACTTGCGCGCGCTAACTACCTACCGCCCGACGGGCCGCCGGCAGTCTATTTCAGTGGAAATTCGTCAGCCGCGCGAAGTATACATAGACGCTCGCCCACGCAACTGCACGCAGCTGCAAAGCAATAACCACTTTACACTTGATCGTTAAGGTACATTTTCGCACGCAGCGATTGGCGTCGTGAAGCAGTAGGCTATTAAAGCCCGAAGGTAGGAACATTTTCTATGGAGTGATTTATCTGTTACGAAGTAACTATTAAGTAATCTGTGCCTATACATTCTATATTATATATATATATTTCTTTTTTTTATGGTAACTGACACGATTGGCTACATCACCTACAACATCCGTGATGTCAGCCCATAATACCGGGTGAACTTGGTGCCACGTCAGTGCTTCCCTTCGATCGTGCCGGCTACACTGAACTGGACGGAAAACACAAACTATTTACATAGCCGTTTCGACCGACCTTTCATTCAGTGCGGTGGTACCAACCCGGGCGGGTTAAACCCTACCACCTAGTACTATAAGAAGGGAGTCATATCCCTTAGTCGCCTTTTACGACATACACGGGGAGAGATGCAGTGTGGCTATTCTTTTAAAGTACCGGCCCCACACGGTACATTGTACACGGTACGATATAGGTACCTAAGTAGTTTAGACTTGAACTGGAAAAAGTCTGCTAACACCCACTGTCAAAAAAGACACAATCATGGCTATCTACATAATTAATTCATGTTATATACCAGTATTTTATGTATTATGCGACAGTGGTGGGGTGGTATGTAAATGTATATGTAAATTTACCTTTTCGTTATTCTCAACTAGCGGGTAGTCACACTATGTATGTATTTAACAAATTCTATAATTTATTATAAAAATTTAAATATTCTATGATTATGACTAATACTAATAAAATTATTTTTTTTATTGCAAAGTACATAAGATAAGAAAATACATTTTTTAATTTTTAGTTATTATAAGCGAACATACATACACACATGCATACATACATACATTCACACACACACAGACTGTAGATGTTGGATCCTATATTTATTTTTGAGAATATTATTGTGACCCCATTTATCATATTTTATTGTTTGGATGACGGGTGCTGCGAATAGAACTGATAAAGCATATTATCAATGAGATGTTTATAAAATTATTACATGTGATGGATGATCTACATTCTCGTCTATCACATTTTTGGCTTTGGTTTAACAAACTGAAAATATATACTTACCTACAGTTTTTATAAATTCTGTTTCATTGACAGAAAAAGTGGATGCATAAAATATGAAACAAAAATGAAGAAGAGTAAAACCAAAATATTCACAAAATTGTTCCTGTAATATCTAATTTTTTCCAGCTTTTAAAAAATATTTAAATTTCATAGTTTCAATTTACTTCTGAATAAAACAAATAATTGAATTGGAGATATTTTATCAGTACCTATTGAAATATGAAAGTCATTTTTAAATTTTATCTTTGCAACACGCGTTACGAGCAAGTATGACTACTTTGCTATCAAAGAATGACAGGTGATAATGTTTTATAAAATTCATGCATTCAACCTTGAGTAGGAATCCGCTGGGCTCCAAAAAATATACTTCATTTATATAATTATATATTATGTTACTTAATTGTACATATAGACGGTGGCGGTTGCAGTAACTGTGTCCTATAGAAGAAGGCCAACTGAGGGCTGGGAGGACTGGAGGAAAATTGGAGAGAGGTTAGTCCAGCAGTGGACGTTTGGAAAGTTTACTGACTGACTGACAAGTGTGACTACATTCTACACATGCAAGATAATGTTCAAATCAACTGGTTTATAGCCTTACTATATTTCAAATGCATTATTTGAATACCTAGTTTGTTTCTTCACCCACACGTAGGTAAATGATCTGTAATGGATAATTTGGCAATTTTAGGTTAGAAAATTTCATATATTGAGCGTGTTTTGTTTTTCCCAGAGTGAGTGAAAAAAATTCATGTTTGCTTCTAAATAAATTTTTATATATTAATATTATTTATAAAATTACACAATTAATACAGATATTTTGACTGTGTTGTCGTCATCAGTGAAAAATATAACATATTATTCTAAATAAATGAATCCTCACTTATTTTACATAGTTTTGTGGGTAAAATCATTGGCTATACGTGGCAATAGAGTTTATTGAGCTGACTTCTTCATTATACGAAGTATATTATACATAAAAATTGGGAGATATGTTATTTTACGATGCGCACTCTGAAATTTCGCGAATTTCCGCACGGCGAAGATGTCATGGAAGTCAGGGTGGGTAAGCATATAACCGTGGCGTGGAAGCCAACACATTAACCCTTAAAATTTTACAAGCCCCGTGCGGAGATTTTTCAAAGACAAATCTTTAAATGTTATAAACTCCGCACGGGGCTTCTAACATTTTAACGATTAAATATCTGGTACGTACTTCTAAACAAGTAAGGGCTCGTACCCATACTACGTGACCGATTTTACCCACTTTTTGACCCCCTCCCCCCCCCTCGTGACCTACCGTGGTATGTGCTGAGACCCCTGAACCATTTTCACGTAGCATTTTAAATATTATAAAATAGCTATTTCTTGACCGGTACGCGTGAAAATAATTAAGGAGGGAAGAGCAATTAATTGATGTTATAATTGAAGGGTTAAATAACTTCATTAGCCATAAGCAAGTTTTACTTGCATAGTTACATTCCAATGTAAAACTACCTACATTTATAATTTGTTGTGCACTAATAAATGTTAATATTGAGTGACTATTCTTTTATATGTGTATGAAACTATTTTAAATTCATCTCAAAATACAACTAGGTAAGCCCTAATAACTCGTCAACGAGTTTGGCTCAGGTATATCCACGCCTCAGGTGAAACTTGCCCCACACAGCAACAAGTTGTACGTACAAAGTCCAAGCACTAGCTAGCACTCATGTTATATCAAGTAATTAGCATTATTCAAACACGTATTTTCAACAGGTATATTCCTAGTAATTTTTTGTTAGATAAATTCAGAAAGGTGGTTGGCTACATTACCTAAATGCCTCAGCCAAAATGCACAGCCGCAAAGACGACGACGGGACTCCACACACACGGTATGGACACGAGCAGTGGTTCGAGTCGAGTGAAGTGAAGTCAAGTGAAGTGATCGGTCGCGGTCCTCACTCCTCGTTCGTTCAGCTATCTGTGAGCGGGTAGAGACGGAAGCGGGGAAACGTTGACGTGTACAGTACAACGCAACGCCACCGCCGCGCCGCGCCGCCGCGCCCCGAAGAAACGGAACGCGGGTAGTTCGCGGGAGGCGAGGAAAAATCAGCTGCTGGCTGACGTTTCCAACTGTCAAAATTCCAGTATTGCCAGTTTGAAGATTGAACCCAGTGGAGTGTCTCTTTGTAGTAAAAGTTCTTAAAAATGATGTCATTATAAATAATCGAATCAGATATTCGTATGGTCGTCCGTGCTGAGTGTAAGGCATAGTTTTAATTTTTGGATCTCATGGTCGTATGTTCCAGCCTCAAGTAATTTTTTGACGTGATGACGTCACGTCTTATAAATTGATGAACACCGGCAGCACGCACGAAGAAGTGTCATGTTCCATCTAAACCTGTGTGTGCAAGCGAGAGCGCGATAGAGACCTGTGTCTGCAAGCGAGAGCGCGATAGAGAGGCATATACAATAGTAGGAAATACAAAATATATTTCTCCGTCTTTTGCGAGCCTCGAACCCGCGGTCCCTGCCACCAATATATTATGACCGAGACGTCTTAAACCACACGGCTAATCGGTCGTGTACTTATGAGGCAAATTTGGGAACAGTTGGTGAATATTTCATGGAGCGACATCTAGCACTTCAGTCATGTACTTAAATCAAAGAGATTAAAATAACCAGGTTATAGAGAGGCATTGATTTTATAGGGGGAGTCAGATGTACTGTCAGCGACGTTTTAAAGGTAACATGAAATTAGTCTTCATTTAAGTCCTAAGATGGCGCCAGGAGTATCGTATTTGAATTAAATAATAATTATATTTTTAAATCTGCTAATTATAGAACGGTGCTAAGTGGGAACAGCATAGTTAAATTTTAAGATTATTTTATATTATGTTAAAATTTCGAAATAGTGCATTTTTAGGTTTTCATAATTTTTCCAATAAACATTTTCATGTTTTGTCAGCCAGTGAGCTTGTAAGAGTGGTAAGAGTGTAGGATTTTTATTTTTTGACAATGGGTTCAAATCCCTCAAATTTTGTTGTTTTTTTTTCTTATTTAAGCAATGTTATGGTGTTTAAATTTTTAGGATGTTTAGTTTTTTTTATAACCACCTAAGAATTATTTTCGGAAATACAAAAAGTGTTCACTTCTGCCGGCACTCCCGGAGTGCAACTGGGGCTTTTGACGTAATGACGTCACGTCTTATAAATTGATGAATACCGGCTGCACACACGAAAAAGTGTCACGTTCCATCTGAGCCTGTGTGTGCAAGCGAGAGCGCGTAACAAGCGATAGAGAGGCACAATCGGTATTGTCAAAGTTACCATGGAAACGTCTTAAGAAGTAAAACTGTCAAGATCAGAGAACAAAAGTTTATTGATGGCCAGTCACAAGATGATTAATCTTTCTACTGGAAATAGAATTACTGATCTTTGCTCTATGTACTACAATTATTCCACGTCATCACGTAAAACTATCGTCCGTAAACCGACTTTACAGACAGACAACCAATTTTTATTTACAAGTATTATCGGAAGTAATTTTTTAGTTTTGTTAGGGTATTAATAAAAGGTTTTTGTTTTGTTTTATAACCACATAAAACCACTGTTTTATCATTGATTCACGACATATTATTTGACCTTTTTTGACAACTACAAACAAAAACACAAAGAATATAATCAAAAACATATGATCGGCGGCGTGAACCTTATATACAAGAACTGTCAAATTCTGCAAAAGTGGCTATTCCGACGCCGTTTATTGAAGTGTGTGTGCATTTGTGTACACGCAAAGTATTTAACACGTATACCGTAAAATCAGCATAGGGGTGGTAGTGATAGTGATATGTAATAGTATTAGTAATACCATAGACAATCGGCGTCGGAATAGCGGCGGCGTTAATAGTATTGGAGAGTTGGGCCAACACGCACAATCATCACGAGTGTCTCTTTGTAGTAACAGTTAACAATTTTTTTTACACCAGTTTATTAATTTGTTTGAGCAAACCTGACAGCTAGTATTATATTCTTTGGCTCACGCTGCTGGAAAAAAATTACCACGCACGCGCTTGCCTTGCCACGCACAACGCTTATAACGAAGTCGAGAAGCGAAGCAAGTTCGTCGTTCATCGTACAGAATGGTGTATAAATAAGGTGTATGTTGACAACATTTGAAAGGACAATGGAGGTAAACTAAATCCACCGCCCCGACATAACCTGTTAGTGTGGTTATTCCCTAGAGTGTTTTTATAAGCCGGAGGCGCGTAGGGAGTGCAGCCCCCGTCCGCCGTAACACAGCGCAGGCACCCGTGTGAGCCTGAGCGGCTGAGGCTGACAGCTTTTTGGCCGCAGGCGACCAAAAAACTGAAGCTGGGGAGGCGAGCTGCCTTTACGTAGAAAAAAAAAGTTAACGTTACTACAAAGAAACACTCGTCAATCATCAGCATCACACACAGACCATGTAGAGAAGGCTTCCAGTGCGCCTCCTGAAAGACTTCCTAGCTCGAAGGAAAGTGTGGTATGAGCAAACCATGTAGAGAAGGCTTCCAGTGCGCCTCCTGAAAGACGTCCTGGCTCGAAGGAAAGAGTGGTATGAGCAAAGAGATATTGGGTATGAGTGATGTTTTTGTGGTTTAAAAAAAAATTACCAGGGTTAATATAGAGAAGATTCGTCGCGTAGTGTAGTCACCTAACCTAACCTAACCTACCCTACCCTAACCTAACCTAACCTAACGTAACGTGACGTGACGTGACGTGACGTGACGTGACGTGACGTGACGCGACGCGACGCGACGCGACGCGACGCGACGCGACGCGACCCGACCCGACCCGACCCGACCCGACCCGACCCGACCCGACCCGACCCGACCCGACCCGACCCGACCCGACCCGACCCGACCCGACCCGACCCGACCCAACCCAACCCAACCCAACCCAACCCAACCCAACCTAACCTAACCTAACCTAACCTAACCTAACCTAACCCAACCTAACCTAACCTAACAAGTAAAGTCCACACGGAACTGGAGGTCATGCGTGCCTCGGCTGAGTCTGCAGCCCCGCGTTCGTATGCCGACGTGGTGTCTGCTGTCCGGTCTGAGCCTGCGGCCAGGCGGCCTGGTGCCGGTGGCCACGCCCTCATCGTGTCCTCGGAGGACGTCGCCGACACCGCGGAGGCCGTGATTGGGAGGATCGCTGCGGCGGTGAAGGTCGAAGAGCTGGGCGTCGTCGGGGTGAACCTCCTCCGCAAGGCCCGAGACAGGAAGGTGTATAAATAAGGTTGGTCTTGAGTCTTGACACTTCGGAAACCAGGGCCAAGGTGCGTGATATTCTTGTCTCGGCGAAGTTGAATGTGGAGGAGGCCCGAACGAGGAACCCTCTCGTCGTACTCACTGGCGTGCAGAAAGACCTGACTGACGCGGAGGTGATCGGACACCTCGACGCGAAATGAAGGTGAAGTATAAAAGGCCAGCCCGAAACATACAACACTGCCATATTGTAATGGAGGTATCACCTCCATTACACAAGAAAATGGTGGAGTATGGTTGGCTCCATCTTCATTTTCGGGTCGTGTCCGTCTTATAGTTGCAAAACTTGCGAATTATTCGGAATAAATAAGGAATACTTCGAAAATAATGGAATCTTTCCAGGATTTATAGAAGTTTATTCAGTATGAAGAGGAATGCGTAATACCTATTTTGTTAATTTTAGACCCAGCCGGATATAAGTTGTTATTTTATGCATATTCGTAGATACATTATATGGAATGCCCCAAGATAATTATTATTTCAAAATGATAATACCTACTTATTTCAAAATGATCGAAAATAGCGCGAACGAACGAAACGAATCCATGCAAGAGCGGCCTACCTACACTCGCGTCTCGCACGCAGTCGGCCGGCCGGCGGAGGCGACGGAGCGGCGCGGTAGTGCGCGGCGCGGAGGGGGCGCAGCGAGACGGGCGGGCGGCGCGCGAGGCGGTAGGTAGGTACCTGCTATGCGCTGTGTGGTTGTTATGCGTATAGTTTCGCGTGACGTAGGCAGGGAATACTTCCCAAAAGATCTGTTGTATACTTCGGAAGTTTTCGTTGAATAGATACGGCGCTGCGCGCGCGATGCGTCATGCGAGTTGACGAATATTTAATAATTATATTGTGGTTGTTGTTTGTGTGGTAATTATATAATATAATGATGGTTGAGGTTTGAATTGTAGATATTTTTAAACATTGTAATAAATAATGTTCAGTTACAAAATAATTTTGAGCTAATTTTTTTTTTCTGACCATGTAAATGTTTTTATTTTGTTTAATTTTGTAAAATTACCTAGATCCTGTTTATTTTTTCATATATACCAACTTAAGGCGAGAATAAGGGTCAAAATTGAAAATAGGTGAACTTAAAATTCTGAGCTAAACATAAAAAATCTATAAAAAATATGTGTTCTCAAACTTCAGGTCTCGGAGAGGTCTATCCATCTGTCACGTAAACTTTTGTTTTGGTCATAGCTCGAGAACGACTGGTGCTAGACCCATCGTGTTGGTACTCAAACTTCACGTCTCGGTGAGATCTATCCATCTGTCACACGAACTTTTGTTTTAGTCATAACTCGAGAACCACTGGTGCTAGACCCATCGTGTTGGTACTCAAACTTCAGGTCTCGGTGACATCTATCCATCTGTCACCTGAACTTTTGTTTTGGTCATAACTCGAGAACCTCTGGTGCTAGACCCATCGTGTTGGTACTCAAACTTCCGGTCTCGGTGACATCTATCCATCTGTCACCTGAACTTTTGTTTTGGTCATAACTCGAGAACCACTGGTGCTAGACCCATCGTGTTGGTACTCAAACTTCAGGTCTCGGTGAGATCTATCCATCTGTCACGTGAACTTTTGTTTTGGTCATAACTCGAGAACCACTGGTGTTAGACCCATCGTGTTGGTACTCAAACTTCAGGTCTCGGTGAGATCTATCCATCTGTCACATGAAATTTTGTTTTGGTCATAACTCGAGAACCACTGGTGCTAGACCCATCGTGTTGGTACTCAAACTTCAGGTCTCGGTGAGATCTATCCATCTGTCACATGAACTTTTGTTTTGGTCATAACTCGAGAACCACTGGTGCTAGACCCATCGTGTTGGTACTCAAACTTCAGGTCTCGGTGAGATCTATCAATCTGTCACATGAACTTTTGTTCTGGTCATAACTCGAGAACCACTGGTGCTAGACCCATCGTGTTGGTACTCAAACTTCAGGTCTCGGAGAGATCTATCCATCTGTCACGTGAACTTTTGTTTTGGTCATAACTCGAGACCTGAAGTTTGAGTACCAACACGATGGGTCTAGCACCAGTGGTTCTAGGGTTATGACCAAAACAAAAGTTCATGTGACATATGGATAGATCTCACCGAGAACTGAAGTTTGAGTACCAACACGATGGGTCTAGCACCAGTGGTTCTCGAGTTATGACCAAAAGAAAAGTTCATGTCGAAGTTTCTAGTTCTAACAGAAAACGGGATGGTACGGAACCCTCTTTACGAGGGCACGACTCGAACTTGACCACTAAAAGAAATCTCCAGTTGTAAAATCTCCAGGTACGCTTCCTACCAATATACAAAGTTTCGTAAAAAAATCCTAAGTCTTCTAGTTCTCACAGAAAACGGGATGGCACGGAACCCTCTTTACGCGAGCTCGACTCGAACTTGACCACTTTCTTTTATACATATTTGCCCATGATTTAAAAAAAAAAAAAAGTTATAAACTTCAAGAATTGAACCGACGACCCATCGGGTCGTAAGCACGCACATTACCGCTGAGCTACAACCAAGGGTTAATAATCCGCGCAAATTTCCGTATATGTTGCTGAGCCCGACTCACAGCTACCTATAGTTTCGCGATCTTCGCCCCTTCCCCACCGACGTGTTCGAAATTGAAGGCCGCGTCCACTCCTATTTCCGCCTTAAATAAAGATTAAATGAGGGTTAATAAGTAGGTAAATAAGTATTTACCTATCATGGTTGTTTCTGTTTTTTATTAGGTTCTTAATTCCTAAAAAAACAATGGACAGTAGGTTTTTTTTTTTTTTTTAAACTTCTCTATTTCATTCCCCTATCCCTTTGTTGGGATATCCAAATGTTTTGTGTCGATTTTCTTTTATTGTCTCGAACGGTTTGTGACCATTGTCACAATTCCATTATATGATGTTAAGGTTGTCCTGCGGCAGCCTCCTTTTCAGTCTCCGGGGTATCTCCATGTCTCTCATCAAATTTTTGGCTAGCTCGTTGGGATGTTGCTCGATCCTTTTCTGATAGGATTTTGTTAATGTTTTTATTTCAGCTTCCACTGTCGGTATGTCAAGGTCGTGATGGAGCGTGTCATTTGTAACAAACCATGGGGCATCCATGATCATGCGCAGCATTTTTGATTGAAACCTCTGTATGATGGCGATATTGGTCTTAGCTGAGGTGCCCCATAGCTGAATGCCATAGGTCCATACTGGCTTCAAGATGATTTTATAGATAAGCAGTTTTGACTGTCTTGACAGTTGGGAGCTGCGTCCTAGCAGCCAGAACATGTTCCTGAGCTGTTGGCTTAGTTGTTTGCGCTTTGTGAAAAGGACAGTAGGTAAAGCCCGTTCGTTTTCATAGAGTCGCTCTTTGTAATGCCGACAAAGCACATGCCGACGCCGACAAAAGGTGCCGCCGAGAAAACAAAGGCGGCGCCGCCGGCGCGTGCGCCTTTGTCGGCTTTTGACCGTATCTGAGCGAATGGGCTAAACCTACCTACTCCGTACGGTAGGTGAATTATAGTACGTAGTGTTAAATCTTGTACGATGATACGGAAACATTCGTGTGCGAGTTCGACTCGCACTTGGCCGGTTTCTTGTTAAAATGACTTCTCATCAACCTACAAAACGTGAAAACATCACAGATGGATAAAACTATAGTTAATTCGAAAGATTCCGAAGCTTTCGGTAGTTTTGCGAATGATTCCGAATGATTCCCTTTGGAAGTATTCGGAAACATTCCTTCTCGCATCTATATCCGTCTACGACCAGTCACCCCTCGTTCAGTGCGGTAAGTGCCTGGGTTACGGCCACACTACACGAATGTACAAAGCCGAGGCCCAGGCCTGCACGTACTGCGGCGGTCCTTACAAGAACGCGGCTTGCGAGGTGAGACTAAGTGGAGGACAGCCTTCTTGCGTAAACTGCAAGAAGAGCCCCAAGTCTCACTCCGCGGATCAGGTGCGCCACTCTGCATACAGCCGCGACTGCCCGGAGAGAGCCCTCTGGGACAAGTTGACAAGAGCCGGACAGTGCTATCTGTAATTTATTAGTTAAACCCTTTGAGTCCTTTTGACGGGAAAATAGTACTACTCCCCTTGGCTCCCAGGCCCTTTTAGCTGCGCTCAAAAACGCAAAATTTTGGCGCGCGCGCTCCCACACAAATTCGAATATCCCGCCTCAATCGATCGATCCATCAATACTCGTTATTCAGTCTTGTTTGTACTCAAATTACGCGTTCAGTGATATAAACTCTTCAGGATTCACTTATTTAGAAGCACAGGCCGATTTTTTGAACTCCAGGCAAAACAAAACACACTCGACATTTTTTTTTTTTAATTTTTCTGACCAAAACTGTACAATTTCGTCTTACATATCGCATACCGAAATAAGCGCATTGAAACGAACTATCGAATACCGAACAACGTTTACGAGTAAGTACAATCTTTGTCTATTCCAGGGTTAGTGGAAATGTCAGCTGCCAAAAGTGACATTTTATTTTCTGTCAACTTCATAATTTATTTTCTGTCAACTTCATTATTTATTTTCTGTGTGAAGGTTATTGTGTGCCCAGTCGTGTCTGAGAATAGTTATTAGTAAGTTTAACCAAGAAATGATACCAGTATTGAGTGTTTTGGTGGAAAATTGGTAGAATTAGATAATGAATTCAAACTAGCGGCGCGCAAAAGGCGCGCAATAAGTGGAGCGCGCGCCAGCGGCGACTCCTGGTCCTGAATATTGGGTTGGCTCTGGCTAAGGATTTTTTTTTCATAATTTCATAACTTAGGTACCTACGCGTTAATTTATTTCTTCCACAATGAGTTCAAAAACTGAAAGATGATTACGATATAGATAGTTTATAATATTTAGTTTAAATGATTTATTTTGCTCACTTACGATTTATTTGTCTGTAGATAGGTACAGACAAATCTAAATGTTGAAATTTTAAATCTAAAATCAAACCTACTGGTTGTGTCAAAGCTGTCGAGTTGCAGCCGACAACAGCGACGTCTCCTCTGGCACGACGACGACGAGACAGGCATACAAGCTTGAATTGTTACATTTTATTTGTACATGAAGTCCACTCTTCGTTCCACAGACAAGAAATGTTCGATGACTCGATCGTGAAAATCTTCTTTCTTCCTCAATTTTGTTAGCAACTCCTTTTCCACAGATATGTAAGAGTGCCAAATTACTGAGTCTCTCTTGTCCTTGAGTGCTCCGTAGATAGCTCGGTAGGAGTTTGCCATTATAATTACCAATAAATCACTTTAAATTTAACAACACTGCACAGGATTCATCTATACAAAGTCCATACCTACATAACGGAATATATGCAGCTATCAACTCGCGAGCCAATGCGCACACACACGCGCACACAACACACCTAGCCTAGCTCGCTAGTCGCATCGCATCGCACGTCGCACAGCACAAGAATACTCGTCGTGTGGACGCAGCGCCCACACACCCGCACACGCAACACACACACCTAGCTCGCTCGCTAGCTCGCTCTACTTGCTACCGCGTCACTAAATGCACTCCCCGCTGCGCCAACTCGAAAGGCTGATCAGCGGGTCCGCGCGGGACGGGGGGACATCGGTCGCTTCCGCCTTGTATGGAATACGATGGCGCTTCAAAATGTAGCCAACCGGCCAATGAATGCCTTGATGTGTCGTCATTCGTCGTCGCCCGCGTTTGACGCTCGCGAAATTTCAAATTATGTAACGGGTACGGGATTGACGTTTTATCTTATTAATCGTGGATTATATGACATAAATAATATAACTCCGAAATTTTTTCACATTTATTTTAGCCTGATACTTCTGTATTAATGGTGTCATTCATTTTATTTGGTTTGGCGGCGCCAACCTCGCCAACTGAGAGGAGTCGCCGCTGGCGCGCGCTCCACTTGGGAGCCATGGGTAGGCGACGAAAACTGGAGCGCGCGCTCCACTTGGGAGCACAAGGGTTAAAGTACGTAGCTGCGTGTCATAAAAGAAGCAATCTTTATTCTTGTACCTATGTGACTAGTGACTAGGTGGAAATTAATGTATATGGTACAGTGGTATAATTCGGCAATCTGTTAATAATTGTAGTAGGAACAGTTTCTGCAATCCTTACCTATAATAAAATCCAACTTCTGCTTTCTGTCTGAGTGTATGTATGTATGTCTGTCTGTCCGCTTATAACTCGAGAACCACTGAACTGATTTTAATAAAAAAAAAATCTACGGATAGCTTGATTCTTCCCATCAACAGCTACTTACTATCACGCTAAATGGCTTATGAGGTTAGCAGTGAAGTCAAATATGAGAGCGGGCGGAGCCGCGGGCACAACTAGTTTATTATAATATTGTAAATTCTAACCATAAATTTCTAAATTCTCACTAAATAGTCAAAAGATAATAATCAAAACTAATAGTAACTACTATGTATATGTCATGATAATATATATTTCAATTGTAGTAGTAATATTAGGTAATTTAGTCATATTATTGAAAACAATTTCTGGTGTAAATAGTCTTGTACTTTGTGTAAATTAGCTTTAATTTTGTTTCATTTATAATAAATCCCTAACCTAACCTAACCTAACCTAACCTAACCCAACCTAACCTAACCTAATGTTGAGGCGGTGCTTGTTACGTTTCGTTTCGAGCCGAGTGTTCACGAAAGGAGCCAAAGGAGCCAGGAAGGAGCCGAAATGTCTTTCAGGTGTCGAAGGCGAAGGCTTTTGAAATCTAATCATTTAAAGAGCAAGCCAACATTATATTTTATAACAAATTTATTGCTGCCTTTAAAGTTGAGGCGTTTAGAGATCTTAACTTTTTACCTCTCTGTGTTCACACAGAGAGGTAAAAAGATAGGAAAAAAATGGAGGGTAATATTTTTGTACAATTTATAATGTTAAAATTTTTTGAAGAAGTTGTGCTGTGCTTGTAAGTAATAGAGAAATAAAAACTTGCAATGTGATTGTTGTTTTTACTTTTATTTATACTTACAATATTTTCAACACCTTTTGTTCACCGACTCTTGCCAATCCATCGTTTACCAAACATTGAATGTAAGTATGTATGTGTTTGTTGTTTTTACTTTTATTGATACTTACAATATTTTTCAACACCTTTTGTTGACCGACATTTGCCAATCCATCGTTTACCAAACATCGAATGTGACCAAAATGTATTCTTCTGAGAAGTAAGATGATTAAAATTACTGCCAAAGTGCCTCAAATAGTTTAACGCACGCAATAGGCCTAACAACAAAGCCTAACAAGGATAAAAGAGCTACGTGACGTCGCCCCGCAGTCCGACGGATACGGAGCTCTCCGGGATGGGGGTGGTGGTGGCCTGTCTCAGTCAGTTGTCTGTCTGTCTGGTTGGAGGATTGTCTCCCGCCGCCGCCGGCGGCGGCGATATTACCGCTTTTATTGAATTTTTGTATTAATTTTGTATATTTTTATCACTTTTTAGTATAATATAATATAACTTTAAAAATAAAATAAAAATATTAAATTTTAACAAAATGTGAAATAAAGGATCTAATATAATATTGTGACTCTGGGTCAACTCTTGGTTAATGAATTTTTTTTTAATTAGAATTTAATATCTTTTTTATTTATCTTTTATCTTTTTTAATTTTATTCTTAAATTATAATGTGCATTTTTATTGTATAAAATTTGTACAAATTCTTAGATGAAATTAGACTAAATTCAACTAAATTGTATTAGTCGAGACACTTTGACATCTGTCAGAATTTGTACTTGACACTGGTCAAAATGTTTTAAAAAGACAATTGCAAAAAAAACACATTATTTCATAGATAATCATCCCAGTTCACGTTGAATGCATCCACGATGCGCATCGTGTCGTGCGTGATGCATCCTACCCAAAGAGCAAGAACCTCATCATAACATCAAGAACATTTAGTTAGGTACTTAACTATTTAAGATAAGTCGCAATAGAGGATGTAAAACCAGGTACCGGCGACTATTTTTCCCGAAATAAAACCCATCGCAGTAAACCCGGGGTCCTGCCTGAGATATAAAGAGCTTACAAAATAAATATAATTATTCTGGTAGTTATGGCCTTCGTTATGGCATTGTTTCGCGTGGCGAGAACGAGATACATTTGGCTCTTGCATTTTTAGGGTTCTGTGCCTTATTAGGGTTGCGTAACTTAAAAGGTAATAAAAATGGAGCTCTCATAAGATCACTTCCTTGTCCGTCCGTCTGTCAGAGAGGTTTTCTCGAAAACCAAGTAACGTAGATTAACATATCGTGTGGGGTATCATTTTAAAGAGCTAACTGTTAGGATTCTCAATTATTTTATTAGTTCAGTGTTCTATGTGCAAAAAATTACCGATGGTGAGTAGGTAGTTAGTTTTCGACAATGTTATACCTAGTTGCGGCAAAAAAAAGGATTTATTTTTTATATATTTTTCACTACAAGCAGCAATGGTTTGCCTGACATTCAAACCATTATTGTAGCTTTCAGCTTAACCAGGTGTAATTTGATTTAGGCGTATCGTTACTTTCGAAAATTCAATGATTTTGGTAAACAACATATTAGGTTGGTACCACCGCACTGAATGAAACGTCGGTTGAAACGGCTATGTAAATAGTTTGTGTTTTCCGACCAGTTCAGTGTAGCCGGCACGATCAAAGGGGGAAGCACTGACATGGCACCTAGTTCACCCGGTGTTATGGGCTGACATCACGGACGTTGTAGGTGATGTAGCCAACCGTGTCAGTTTCCATAAAAACAAATTAAAAAAAACACTTTATATTGCGTGGTGGTAGATACGGAACCATTACGGAACCCTCGATGTGCAAGTCCGACTCGCGCTTGGCGGTTTTTTAAAGTAAGTAGGTATGTAATAAAATTAAATGCTTCCGACTAAGTTGGGACTGCACCATTTGCTGGTTTTCATAAAAAAAAAATACTACGTTGCACTTTCACTCAGTGCCAAATGCCAATCCGTCAGTATCAATCCGGTCGGATTAAACCCTCCTACCATCCATAGAGTAATATTGTTAAACCACCAACTAGGAAGGTAAGGGAAGGGACCTACAGTTTTACGTTGAATCCGAACCACGGTCAGCCTCAACGGTCAACCGTCACCCACCCAGTTCTGACCGCGCGCGCGCGTGCTTAATGTTCACGATCGCACGTCTATAAATTTCACCACCCAGGCTGACACGCTGTAATTAAATAATGTCAGATCAACTAAAAACTACATACATGGAGTCAGAACGAACAAGGGTGCTCCAAACCCTCCGTGACTTCAAGCCCGCGCGCCCGTTCTGCGGTGCACCCCTCACCCCTACACTAGAATGTCTCAGCGGCAAATAAATTTAGTTTTCTTCGTGATTATCGGCGGCCGCGGTTTCCCCTAGTCTGGCGCCCTCCCCGTTTCGCCGCCTCCCTCCTCTCGTCTGCGGACTGCGAGGCACCGTCATGGTGGAGCTCCCGCCCGCCTCCGCGCGCCAGTGCACGGGACAACGCCGAGCGAACCGCACCGGAGTCCGCACCAAGAGACGCGAGCGCGGGAACAAACTGTTCGCGATTGTAAACAATGAACAGCGTGTGAAAAACTCGCGACTTTGTACATTCACAGCAGTGATAATATTGTGGGCACAATGTTTCGTTACTACCAGCTACTGATTCTCCAGTTTATTATTGCAGCCAATGCATTTTCGGTGAGTATTTTTGAGTACCAATAACAACAAAGCTTCCTCAAATATTCTACGAGAGTTTTTCCTGAAATATGTAAAAAAAAAATCGACTACCTGAACATATTTGCGGGTATGAATAAAATGTTATTTCGGTGCTTATAATAATAACTAAAACTTATTATTTTAAAACTTATTATTCTATTTACTAAAAACTTATTATTTTATGATAGATGTAACTAATGAGGAATTAAAGAAATATATAAGCCCTTTAAGAATGTTATTAACCCATCTATCTACCTAAACGATATCTATGAAAGAAAATCATATTACCTTTTATTTTTCCTCAATCAAAGAATTCTAACTATTTTTACGATTACTGAATCCCAAGAGGTAAGTGACTCCGACCAAACAGGAAGAAGTTGAGTGTAGGCGTGCATTGCTTGCTCGCTATACAATTGCACATTGCACGGAAAAGCTCACACGGACAAAACAAGCGAAGAAGGAAGCTGTTTTGAACAAGTTTACAGAATGTTTGTTGAACAACGTAGATAAATTGTTATTATAATTTTCTCACGAAGCATAAATGTATCTACAATTTGTTAGGGTTCCGTCTCCAGCCCTATTACTAAGGCTACGTCGCCTGCTGTCCGTCCGTCCGTCAGTCCAAGTGTCGTATCTTTTGAACCGTAATAGGTAGCCGGTTGAAAATTTCACAGAATAAGTGTTATTAAGGCGGACATGCCAACAAATAATAAAAAAGCAAAAAGTACAAAATTTATATTAGCCCCATACAAGAAACGTGCTAAGAATCGATTAGTGCATATTTACGCTACTAAATAATAGACTTAAATAAAATAGACGGATATGTGTTTTTGACAGGTATGGTATAGCGGATCTACGGAACCCTCCGTGCGCGAGTTTAACTCGCGCTTGACCTATGTTTTATTATTTTATCTTTACATATTAAAAATCGTCCACATTTAAAATATTATGACTTTTATGACCAAACATGCAATATGGAATTTGACTCACCTGGGCCAAACCAAAGTAGGCATATGGGGCCCGTTACCCACTTACCATCAGGTGGAACGGGGTCACTGTCGCGCTTCCTACTTGAAAAAGAAAGATTTCTGAATTTTCAATCAATTGGTTACAAATTCTGAAACAGCTACAGAGATATTAACTTTAATTTAAACAAAATTGTTTAAAGGAAACAGCAAACAGCCCTTTGGTTGACAAGGCCTAGGCCTGGTAACTGAAAGAAATCACTTGCAGTATTTTTTTCTTTTTTCTTTTTCTTGAATTTTTTCTTGCAGTGAGCTTTTGCTCACCCCTATGTATTGCTTATTTATTTTCGTGTACCTACTGTTTTTCTTTCAATTATGTGAATTAGAGTATCAATTTTATTATAATATATCCCCTTTCTCTTTCCAAACCCTTTCTTCCTCTCAAAGTTACAACCAGTGCCAATATAATCTACATCAGCAAAAGAACAGCAGTAGTTATCAATTGAGGAGCCATTTGGAAAAACAACCATTGTCACTTTCGACAAACTTTCCAGGAGAGAGAAAAAACTTTGTAAAATGGGCATACATGACATTTTTTAAATTACTATATTTATTTCAATAAGAGCAATTAAAGGTCTTTCAGCATAAGTTACGCAATGACCAATAAATTTTATAGGAAAATAGATATTTGTGTCACTGGAGTTTGGTTGTTTTTCCCATAATCCACTTCGACATTGTTTTTTGTTTTGCCAATACTACCCGGATTTCTCTGGCTATTTTAACCATGACACTGGTTGTTTTTACTTAGTTTGGTTTTACCAACCGACCGATAATCCAACAGATAAGGAATCCATAGAGCGAAAAAAACTGTTAAGCCAAAAATTGGCATTGATTGTTTTTCCAAATGACTCCTCAATTTCATTCAACCTATAAACATCATATGACACGCACGAAGAAGTCCCAGTCGCACCTTGCTACATTTTAAGGCATGCATACAAGGGCATAGCTGTATTAACTTGCCGCGGTAGAGAACCGCTAGCCCAGGCATATCAATTACCTACTCGAGCCGCTCGGTTGCGCCCAATTACCGACTCTGCCTTATATGATTTCTAGCCACGTGACCGCCTTACTAGATTGCGACTCGATTAAAAACCTATCAGCAGAGAGCTTCCAATTTTGTTGTGGTTATGGGCCGTGAAAGTTTCACGGAGATAGAGCCAGCTCCTGGTGAAGATTGGCTGGGAGCGCTCCGGTGATGTCGAAAATGGGAACTATTAAAGTTTTTAAATTGACACTCTAGCTTGGATAGCTTGTGTATAGATGTTTCCGGAAAGCTTATTTGTACTTACATACCTACATACGAATAAATTCGAATTACTTCTGAACAAAGCACTAACACATAGATAAGGCCTCTATTTAGTAATGTATATGTATTAACACAAGTATGACTTTTATTTAACTAGCATGTATTATTACTACTTACTACTACATGTATTATTACTACTACATGTATTATTAATAAGTAATCTTATTATTATATTATCTTCAATTCCCACGCTCAACTCTTTTGCTACTAACTACTTACATTCCATTATATTAATCGGGATCTCAAACATCCAAAGGTTCACTGTAAGAAATATGTGTAAGGGATAATTCCGCCTTTGCACCTTATGTAAATTTTCTAATGTCCTTATTACTGCTGAATGTTTCTTGGAGCACTAAAACATTTTCCATCTTCTATCTATCTATCCTCGTACTCACCATAATTCCCTGATATTTCTAAGAGCGGTGACCAAGGATTTGATATTTCTACAGATGTTCTAGGGAAGAGTTTAGTGGAATAATGTTTCCTGTTACATTTCAACATGGACTTAGGTAAACAAAGGAAAGAGGGGTTCTGAACGTGAGAGTCGTCTCCAAGGTTGCTGCAATTACGAAAATGCCACCGGCGGCGCGGCGGCGTTAGCGGCGTCTGCATGCCCTCTCCCGCACGGTCCCTTATGTGAGGGGTCGTTACTCCAAGTGCACGTAATTAGTGGACGCTTTATTATCGCTCGTGTCCTCGAGGCCGACACCTGCTGCCTGGTGCACCGCGGTACTGGGCCTTGGATTGGCGCTTATGGGTGAACGCTCCCTGAGAGTAATTTCTTGTGTTACCTGAAAACCTTAAACTTCTGGACGTCCTTTTAATAATCCACGATCTGTTGACACGGTGCGGCGCTTTACTGAGCTTCGTTTCTCCAGGCGAGGCTGATTTGGCTGCGTTGAATGCAAGCCACTGGTATATCTATACCATAGCAAATCTTACTTCTGTGACAACTAGACATAACCACCCATGTCGGTGTTCATAAAAAAACTCAAGTCACTGCTATTTCATGGACGTGAACACCGACATTCCTGGTGATGAAAGCGAAGGAAAGGAACTGATAAAACAAACTATTTGTACGGCGAACACTGAGTTTTCGCTTGATCAAAATTATACTTATCAAATGCCGATCGGTTCAGCGGCATCCATTAATCCACCGCAAGCCAAAGACAAGTTTAAGCTTTTAACGATTGTGCTCAAGCACTGATTATGCAGTGCGCGCAAAAACTAAATTATTGTCGTTCGCACTGCAGCTTACGCCAGTTACGCCTCTTCCTTATTTAATGCGTGCAATTTCAATACACCGGCACCGGAATGACGAGAATTTAGCCCGAGGTCTTGTTGTATATAGCTTCCATATTAATTTATTTTAATTTTAATAGGAAACTACTTATTCATCATCAGTGTCGGCACCTATACTTAAACACTGTAATAAATTAATTGTCGAGAATATTTCGAAAGTGACAGTTTTGCCGGCAACAACGGCACGACACACGAGCCGGGCCACGGGCATCTACCAGGCGCTCGTGTCAAAGACCTCAGTCCAATTAATGTTGCATAATGGTATACATTCATTCAATTTTATCGCTGAATAAATAGGTTTTTTTTTTACATTCCGCGATTGATTAACTGCGGATAGATAGCGTTCCGATTGACGCGAGAGGCGTGTCGGTGCGCCATACAGGAATTGCGATCGACATTTTGGTCGGAGTGTGTATACATACATGCGGCTGATCATGATGGCTGCCGACGACAGATGTTCTATTATTCACGCGTACGGGATTCCGAGCGAGATCGATGCGATATTGAGACAGATAAACTATGTAGGTAGTCTACAGCTCGAAAGGTTCAATGTAATTTAACAAAAGCTCTGTTAAATGTTCTCAAATGTATACTTTGGTATATTAAACAATATATTTCAGGAAATAGTATTAAAAGTATAATAGTATTCAAGTTTTGTCATTCCAAGTATTAGACGCTGGAAAGTTGGTGAATATGCGAAAAATTCAATTTTGGGCGTCATAGGTTTGTAAAACGCCAATCAATTAAATTTTCATCAATAAGCTTTCAAAATGGCTTCAACAATTATAATATTATGTCGGCTTCACTGTATATTTCTCTTCCTAAAACACATTAAACTTAATCGGCGACTAGACCGCAAGTTAATATATTCCACGTGTGCCCACCGGCTCCTATTAGCAATGTTAAAGGGTGCGGTGAGCGGCTGGTTGTACCGTTGCAAGTCAGCAGAGTTATCGGGCCGAGGACTGTACGTGTGGTATTGATCAGCCGTGCCGTGAGGTCGCGCTCAGGTACTGTTGCCGTGTGCAACACCGCTGCTACCTGTAAAGAATCTAGGTACGAATTAACAAACGTTCGGGATTTTAACAGAGTTGTACGGTCCTCATTAGAAGTGAGAATACTTAAAGGTGCGTCTTGTTATACTGTAATTAAATCTTCATCAAAATATTCCACTACTGTGAGGGGTAGTGCTGACCTATAGTAGATCTAACCTAACCGATCGACTGCCTGTCTATAAAAAAGATAAATTACAAATTTAAAAAATCCCCGACCCTTAAAAAGTCTAAAATAATTTCCGGTTACTTACTTAAAGGAGTAAATACCCGCTCGTGAGTTTTTATATTTTATTTACTTAGCGGTCCCCCGACTCCTTTAAGCAAATAAAGCGAAATTATTTTTGACGTTTTAAGGGTGGGTGTTTTTTAAATTTGTAATTAAATTTTTGTATCAAGCTTTTCCTCATCCCCATCGTTCCATCCGTTTGAAAGCTACGATGCCACAGACAGACATTCACACAGACAGACAGAGGTGTTAAACTTAACCCCCCAATATTTTGCGTCGGGGGTTGAAAATGAATTCGCTCCCTGTTAGTTGATGATCAGAATACTTTCAAACCAGGGCAAAAAAACCGCTCGGCCTTACGATTCATTCATTCATTACATACAGTTGCAATATTCCTACAGCTCCCCCAGTTGCAGAATTGCTGACCTTTCCCGTGCCCCGTCGCAAAAAGGAACGACATTCGCCCGACTCAGCAGGCCGCCACGTCCGCAAATAATTCGACACCGCTGCTTAATTCAATCAGTCGAACTATTACAGTCTGGCTCGTGGAAGTAACTGTCAGTCAATAAGTCAGTTACAATGTAGGCACGATCCGTCGGTCGTAGGTGGCGTCACGATCCGACAAGCGTTCGGTCGTCGGCGACCAGGGCCGGATTAAGCCATATAGAAGCCCCTAGGCAACTCAAGTCTCGGCTCGGGGACGCAAGAAAATTTGAATTTCGCGGGCTAGTGCGTTTGACGGATACACCTTAATGAAAGTGCGTGGAGTTAATTTAGAACGCGTTCCGAAATTACATATAAACATAACGAGGTAGAGATAGGACAGTTTTCTGTTTCAATGTCATTGAATTTTATTTTAGAGAAATAAGTATGTACCTTATATATATGCTTATAAGAAGTAAATAATGTAAAATTGTTTCTGTGCAATTGTTTGTCATAAAATAAACCTTTGTAAAATGAGAACGAAAGCATCAAATTAAAAGTACTTTGACATATTTTTCTCACGGGCCGCGGGGTCCCTAGGGGGCGCCGGGCCCATAGGCAGTTGCCTACATTGCCTATATGGATAATCCGGAACTGTCGGTGACGAGACTGGTTGGAACTGTATCCGTCCGATGGTCAATCAATGAAGCTTTTGGTGAGCGTGCAAAAACTTAATGCTGTTATCTGCGCAACAGACAGCGCGGCGCGTTTATCACCTAATCACGTAGCGACTGGACCATCGGTCAAATGAAATGTAGGCGTAATGGAATTAGATAGAACTCTTTGTTATTTTAACCAATGGACGATCCGTCTACAGAATAAAATACGGGTAGGAGGCAAATAGCGTTTTCTTGCTTGCCTAAATGGGCTCTTTTTAGGGTTGCGTATCGATCGTACGGGACCCTCCCTATTACTAAGCCTACGCCGTCTGTCTGTCTGTCTGTCTGTCCGTCTGTCCGACGGCTGTATCTCTTGAACCGTAATAGTTAGCCCGTTAAAATGTTCACAGAATATGTCTTATTATGGCCGATATAACAACAAATAAGAAAAATTAGAAAAAGTAAAAAATTAACGGGGGTCCCCACACAAGAAACTAAAAAGTGTATGCGCGCCATCTACCGAAAACAGTATGAAGCAGCGCTGACCGTGACATGGCGATACGGAACCCTCGGTGCGCGAGTTCGACTCGCACTTGGCCGGTTTTTTTTTAGGTTTCCGTACCCCGTTAGTACCTTGTAAGTATTCTGTGACCCCATACGGAAGCTCCGTCTGTCCGTCTGTTCGCTGTATCTTTGGAACCGTAATAGCTAGCCGATTTAAAATTTCCCATAATATGTGTTATTATTATTATAGCGGTTATAACAACAAATAATAAAAAAATTAGTTATAAAAAACTAAAACCCGACTACGTAAAAGCTAATTATGAAAATCGTTTAAATAAAAAAAAATAGTTATAAAAAACTAAAACCCGTCTACGAAAAAGCAAATTATGAAAATAGTTTGACTAAAAAATAACAAAATAATGTTTTCCATATAATTTATCAGATACAGCATTTCTCTTTTTATATTGATTTTACCTTAGCACTAACTCTATAAATTTTGATAAATTTATTATTTTTAACGTTCTAAATATAGAGCCGTGGTCGGGCGTTCTTCGTTCAACAAGACAAGTGAGGCCGTCGTTGTGCATTATAGCCGTTGACGTTCGGTATGTACCTATGTATCTACTTATAATAATTTTAGATTGGCTCTGACTGATCTTACAAAAAGATGCCAGTATGACACAATGGCGATGGCCGTCCTAAGTTCCGCGCTCTAATAATGCACGACGAGGGCCTCACTTGTCTTGTTGAACGAAGAACGCCCGACCACGGCTCTATATTTAGAACGTTAAAAATAATAAATTTATCAAAATTTATAGAGTTAGTGCTAAGGTAAAATCAATATAAAAAGAGAAATGCTGTATCTGATAAATTATATGGAAAACATTATTTTGTTATTTTTTAGTCAAACTATTTTCATAATTTGCTTTTTCGTAGACGGGTTTTAGTTTTTTATAACTATTTTTTTTTATTTAAACGATTTTCATAATTAGCTTTTACGTAGTCGGGTTTTAGTTTTTTATAACTAATTTTTTTTATTTTAGGCTTTTTTAAAAACTGTTTGCATACTTTAAATGTTGTATGTAACTCGTATATTGATTTTTTTTTATGGAATCTGACACATCACCTACAGGCTACAACATCCGTGATGTCAGCCCATAACATAACACCGGGTGAACTTGATGCCACGTCAGTGCTTCCCCTCGGTCGTACCGGCTACACTAAATACATAGCCGTTTCTACCGACCTTTCATTCAGTGCGGTGCGGTGGTACCAACACGGGCGGGTTAAACCCTACCACCTAGTATTATAAGAAGGAAGTCTTATCCCTTAGTCGCCTTTTACGACATACACGGGGAGAGATACAGTGGGGCTATTCTTTTATATAAGTACCGGCTTGATACTATCCGTCCGTTTATTTGTCGTGATCTCTATTTGAAACCTCGTTTGAAACTAAAGTTTTCTGCAAATAGCGCATGAGTGAGTACCTACATATATATACAAATTATGTATAGTTGAACGATGTATAGTCTTGAAGTAAAATGAAAGCTGTGTAAGTACACGATTTTCTTTGTCTATGTAAGTAAATATATCTGGCTGGGGTGAAGCGGATTCGGGCAGTAAGTAAACCAATCAGTTCAAGGCCGAAGACCGAGGGAGGTTTCAGGTTGTACATAGTTGAATAATGTACTCACTCGAAGCAGGTAAGCCACTAAGGCGAGGCCAAAGCTACTGATATTATTTTTATAGTAAGCGCGACATGTGGCGCCGAGCCACCCATAAGGTGTCTAGCGATGCCCATGGACATTCGGTAGCATGCGGAGGCTGCGAATGCCATGCCGGCCTGACAGGTGCCCAGGTTGAAGGACCCGAGACTGTACTTGGGGGAAAATATTTCTCTCTGTTTGTATTTCAACAGGCTCTGATTTAGCTATGTATTCCTACGGAGTTGCAGTGGTTTTAGATCGCGGGACATTTGGGAGTCACCTACTATTCGCACGGCTCGACGCTGGATCGAGTCCAGAGGCGCCAGCTGGTATTTGACTGAGCCATCCCATAGGTGCGGTGCGAGCAGTACCGAATCTGCGATTTATACGGCCTTGCCCTCGATGTCACGCCGGAAGTTTAGATCGTGCGAAAATTCGACTCGGAGGACCCCGAGGTGGTCGCAAAATTTAAGTGACGTGCCTTGGTAGGAAGGAGCTGGTGTGAACGCCGCTCTCTTCGCACTGAACGCGCAAACTCGTATCTTGGAGGTATTTAACTTGAACAACTTGCTACGGCCCATTCGGAAATAGAGCCGAGTGTTTGCTCAAGTTCAGACACAAGTCTTCGCCTCTTCTCATCCACATCCCGCCTAGTTGAAGGGTAACTGGTGTAGAACCCGTGTTCCGTACTCTCGTATGTATAACAATGATATGTTGCCCCCTGAATGCTACGCCCACGCCTTCAACGTTAGCAAGGCTCAGTGCTGCGCATTATCTGCGAAGGTCGATTTGAAGGTCCTTTTGATTTCCAAGCCAGTTTCTAAGTCAGCGTCATACCTGTCTGGAAGCACCTGAACCTCCTGGGCACCGCCATTTCCAAAGACGTAGGGTTCCGGCAACTAATCGAGTCTAGGGCTAAAACTGCACCCAGAAAATTGGGAATACTTTTTCGCAATCGGCGGTTCTTCTCTTCCACAATATCCCGCTTAGCTGAAGGGTAACTTGCATCCGAAAATATTGAATTAATGTACCTACCTTTTTTTTTTATGGAAACTTGACACGGTTGGCTACATCACCTACAACATCCGTGATGTCAGCCCATAACACCGGGTGAACTAGGTGCCATGTCAGTGCTTCCCTTCATTTCGCGCCGGCTACACTGAACTGGACGGAAAACACGAACTATTTACATAGCCGTTTCGACCGACGTTTCGCTCAGTGCGGTGGTACCAACCCGGCCGGGATAAACCCTACCACCTAGTAAGGTCGGCGGTCATCCATCCAATAACTGACCGCACCATTAAGCTGCCGAGGCTGACGATCCCTTAGTCGACTTTTACGACATGCGACGGGGAGAGATGCAGTGGGGCTATTCTTTTTAAGTACCGACCCCACACGGTACACCTACACTACATATTATGCTTACACTAGGTACCTAGATGGACATTTAATACCAATTTATTTTAGCATAGTACTGTGGTGGTACTGTATCTAATAATAATATTATATATCTATATAAAATTTGCGGTAGATCAGTGAGTAAGTATGTAGGTATATTACCAACAATACCATGTCGCTTCTTGGCGTCGTCGTCGCGCGTGGGTGGGGGCGCGCGGCGCGGGGCGCGGGCGACCACGGTTCATCGCGAATAATCGCGATTCATACATACATTCGCTACACATTTTGCTCTATTTCTCTGTACACATAAGTTTAATAGATAGCAAAGTATATATTTTCGGAATCGTAATTTAATTATCTTTAATTTGATACCCCACTCAATATATTTTGAAAAACTAATTTGACATTTTGACGCCGTGCGTCCGCCATTTTGAATTTTGAAAATTGTTATATAGCCTATGACACTCCCGTGAATAAGACGAATCCAATAGCACAAGAATTATTCAAATCGGTCCAGTACTTTAGGCTGTAGAGTGGAATATAGATAGTCACATACATACATACATACATACATACATACATACATACATACACGCCAAACTCATAACCCTTCCTTTTTTGGCTTCGCCGTAGTCGGGTAAAAATAGGAAAAGTTATTTCATTAAGGGGTCCCCCATAAAATAAACGTGTTTTTAAATTATTATTTTTTGTAGCGTGGAAGCCTCGGTCCGGGAATCCGACTCTCACTTGGCTGTTTTTTTTTTTTTGAGAAAAGATATTTATTCTTGTCTGCTTATAACCTCGAATAATATGTAGGAATACATACATAGACTGCTAAAATCACAACCCTTCCTTCTGGCTTCGCCGTAGTCGGGTAAAAACAGCGTTTTCATAAATCTTCCCATAATACTCCAAGATTCCGACGAAGTTTCATATCCACGATAATAATTGCCAGTAGATTCGATTAACCGCAGCTCTATACCGCCGCCGCGCCCGCCCCGTCGTCGTCGTCGCGTCGATCCGGCACGTCAGTATTATATACAGGCTGTCATTTCTGTGGTCATTTCAATGGGCTTTCCATCCATTCCAGCGAACCAATGAGTAGAGTTACTCACTCACATTTATTATGTTACTAGCTTTTTCCCGCGGCTTCGCTCACGTGAAGTTCGTATTTAAAAAGAAGAAAGTAAGTAAGCCCGCTACCCGTACATTTATTTCGGCACGCGGAACAATTCGGATTGTATGAGAGCCACTTTTAGCGTAACCGGAACTAAATTTTATTTTGCCAATCCTGTGGCTAGTATAGCTAAATGTGCGTGTACCTACTAAGTTTCGTCGAATTCGGATGATCGGTTTTAAGAGTTATGGAGGAACATACCTCTTAAACCGGAAAAGATTTCTAAAAATCGTCAATTTACTCTTAGGCCCAATTGCGCCAACACGAATTTAGAGTTACCCGTTGACTGTGGGAACCGCGTTTAAATCCATAATTCGCTACTTAACTCTAAATTCGTGTTGGTGCAAGTGGGCCTAAGTATCTTACATAGAGTATACAAACGCAGTATCTCATAAAACAAATTAACTTACTCGATGACCATCCTTACAGTTTTATTATTAGTATTGATGATGTTAACTTCCGTGTTGTTTTTTTTTTATGTTTATGTTAATATATCTAACTGTTTGTAATTTTTAGGTTTCCGAATCCGTAACGCAGGTTATTACTGAGCCTACGCCGTCGTTTTACTTTAAAAGGCTGTATCTTTTGAGCCGTAATAGGTGCCCAGTCGGATTTTTCACAGAATATCCTTAAAACAATTTAAGAGGGGTCCTCATAAACAAGAAACGTGTTTTTTTCAACCTTATTTGTTTTTAGGTTTCCGTATCCCGTACGGAAGCCTATTACTAAGCCTACGCCGCCGTCTGTATGTCTGGCCGTCCGTCTGTCCGTCCGAGAGCTGTATATCTTGAACCGTAATAGGTAACCTTAAAACTTATTATAGTTAGATTTATTATTAACTATAAAAATAAATGTAACTATAAATACAAATAATCGTCCATAGGGACCATTCAGCACGGTCCCCATGACTGAAGCGGCGGCGTTCCCCATAGCAACTGGATCACCGCCCCGGGCTGATCCGGTGCTTGAAAAGCGCCCGGCCTGATGGAATGATTTTTCTTAAGACGTTAACTTTTAACTTTCTTAGGAAGTTAACTTTCTCCATACAAAATAGTCTTTCGGCATTTATGTTTTACTAGCTTTTGCCCGCGGCTTCGCTCGCGTGAAATTCGTATTTCAAAGGAAGAAAGTAAGTAACTAAGGCCGATCTGCGTTAAGGAAAACGATAAACCTTCTCAACTAAAGTAAGTAACTAAGGGCGAGTCCGAAGGCCGAGCTGCGTTCAGGAAGACGATAAACCTACTCAAAGAAAGTATGTAATTGAGGGCGAGGCCGAAGGCCGAGTTGCGTACAGGAAGACTATAAACCTTCTTGAAGAAAGTAAGTGATTGAGGGCGAGGCCGAAGGCCGAGCTGCGTTCAGGAAGACGATAACCTTTTCGAAGAAAGTAAGTAACAGAGGGCGAGGCCGAAGGCCGAGCTTCGTTCAGGAAGACTATAAACCTTCTTGATGAAACTAAGTAACTGAGGGCGAGGCCGAAGGCCGAGCTTCGTTAAGGAAGACTATAAACCTTCTTGATGAAAGTACGTAACTGAGGGCGAGGCCGAAGGCCGAGCTGCTTTCAGGAAGACGATGACCTTTTCGGAGAAAGTAAGTAACAGAGGGCGAGGCCGAAGGCCGAGCTGCGTTCAGGAAGACTATAAACCTTCTTGATGAAAGTAAGTAACTGAGGGCGAGGCCGAAGGCCGAGCTTCGTTCAGGAAGACTATAAACCTTCTTGATGAAAGTACGTAACTGAGGGCGAGGCCGAAGGCCGAGCTGCGTTCAGGAAGACGATAACCTTTTCGAAGAAAGTAAGTAACAGAGGGCGAGGCTGAAGGCCGAGCTTCGTTCAGGAAGACTATAAACCTTCTTGATGAAACTAAGTAACTGAGGGCGAGGCCGAAGGCCGAGCTTCGTTAAGGAAGACTATAAACCTTCTTGATTAAAGTACGTAACTGAGGGCGAGGCCGAAGGCCGAGCTGCTTTCAGGAAGACGATGACCTTTTCGGAGAAAGTAAGTAACAGAGGGCGAGGCCGAAGGCCGAGCTGCGTTCAGGAAGACTATAAACCTTCTTGATGAAAGTAAGTAACTGAGGGCGAGGCCGAAGGCCGAGCTTCGTTCAGGAAGACTATAAACCTTCTTGATGAAAGTATGTAACTGAGGGCGAGGCCGAAGGCCGAGCTGCTTTCAGGAAGACGATGACCTTTTCGGAGAAAGTAAGTAACAGAGGGCGAGGCTGAAGGCCAAGCTTCGTTCAGGAAGACTATAAACCTTCTTGATGAAACTAAGTAACTGAGGGCGAGGCCGAAGGCCAAGCTTCGTTAAGGAAGACTATAAACCTTCTTGATTAAAGTACGTAACTGAGGGCGAGGCCGAAGGCCGAGCTGCTTTCAGGAAGACGATGACCTTTTCGGAGAAAGTAAGTAACAGAGGGCGAGGCCGAAGGCCGAGCTGCGTTCAGGAAGACTATAAACCTTCTTGATGAAAGTAAGTAACTGAGGGCGAGGCCGAAGGCCGAGCTTCGTTCAGGAAGACAATAAACCTTCTTGATGAAAGTACGTAACTGAGGGCGAGGCCGAAGGCCGAGCTGCTTTCAGGAAGACGATGACCTTTTCGGAGAAAGTAAGTAACAGAGGGCGAGGCCGAAGGCCGAGCTGCGTTCAGGAAGACCATAAACCTTCTCGATGAAAGTAAGTAACTAACGGCGAGGCCGAAGGCCGAGCTGCGTTCAGGAAGACTATAAACCTTTTCGAAGAAATTAAGTAATTGAGGGCGAGGCCGAAGGCCGAGCTGCGTTCAGGAAGACTATAAACCGTCTTGAAGAAAGTAAGTAACTATCGCCCATAGTTACCTACTGTCAGCGAGAAGGTTTAGCGTCTTCCTGGATACAGCTCGGCCTTCGGCCTCGCCCTTAGTTACTTACTTTCTTCGAGAAGGACTTACTGAACGCAGCTCGACCTTCGGCCTCGCCTCAGTTACTTACTTTTTTTTTCTTTTTTTTTTTTTAAGAATACTGACACGGTTGGCTACATCACCTACAACATCCGTGATGTAAGCCCATAACACCGGGTGAACTCGGTACACTGAACTGGACGGAAAACACAAACTATTTACATAGCCGTTTCGACCGACCTTTCATTCAGTGCGGTGGTACCAACCCGGGCGGGTTAAACCCTACCACCTAGTTATATAAGCAGGGAGTCACTTTCTTCTTTTGAAATACGAATTTGCTCTCCCTCTCCCTCTCCCTCTCCCTCTCCCTCTCCCTCTCCCTCTCCCTCTCCCTCTCCCTCTCCCTCTCCCTCTCCCTCTCCCTCTCCCTCTCCCTCTCCCCCTCCCTCTCCCTATCCCTCTCCCTCTCCCTCTCCCTCTCCCTCTCCCTCTCCCTCTCCCTCTCCCTCTCCCTCTCCCTCTCCCTCTCCCTCTCCCTCTCCCTCTCCCTCTCCCTCTCCCTCTCCCTCTCCCTCTCCCTCTCCCTCTCCCTCTCCCTCTCCCTCTCCCTCTCCCTCTCCCTCTCCCTTTCCCTCTCCCTCTCCCTCTCCCTCTCCCTCTCCCTCTCCCTCTCCCTCTCCCTCTCCCTCTCCCTCTCCCTCTCCACCTCCACCTCCACCTCCACCTCCCCCTCCCCCTCCCCCTCCCTCTCCCCCTCCCCCTCCCTCTCCCTCTCCCTCTCCCTCTCCCTCTCCCTTGTTCTCTCCCTCTCCCTCTCCCTCTCCCTCTCCCTCTCCCTCTCCCTCTCCCTCTCCCTCTCCCTCTCCCTCTCCCTCTCCCTCTCCCTCTCCCTCTCCCTCTCCCTCTCCCTCTCCCTCTCCCTCTCCCTCTCCCTTCCCCTCCCCCTCCCCCCCTCCCCCTCTCCTCCCCCGCCCCCTTTACTGTAATATACACTTAATTTACAGGAAAACGTAAACGAAAATCCCAATCCTTCTAGTTCTCACAGAAAACGCGATGGTACGGAACCCTCTTTACGCGAGTTCGACTCGAACTTGACCTCTTTTAAAAAAAAATTGTTACCATGGGATATACACTTAATTTACAGGAAAACGTAAACGAAAATCCCAATCCTTCTAGTTCTCACAGAAAACGCGATGGTACGGAACCCTCTTTACGCGAGTTCGACTCGAACTTGACCTCTTTTAAAAAAATATTGTTACCATGGGATATTCACTTAATTTACAGGAAAACGTAAACGAAAATCCCAATCCTTCTAGTTCTCACAGAAAACGCGATGGTACGGAACCCTCTGTACGCGAGCTCGGCTCGAACTTGACCACTTTTTTAAAAAATTATGTTACTCCGGGATATACACTACCCATATACGAAGTTTCGTCCAAATCCGTCCAGCCGTTCAGGCGTGAAAGAGGAACAAACAAACAAACAAACAAACAAACAAACATACTTTCACATTTATGATATTAGTGAGAAGATGAGATAGCCCCCTAAACCTTATCCGATTTTAAATTTTTTTTTTCTTTCCTTAAGGTCAGTCCAATCTACGTTCCTGTCATTTTTTTTTGTTTAGATGAAACATACCTACAACGTGTGGGGCCGGTAGTTTAAGAGAATAACCCAACTGCATCTCTCCCCGTGTATGTCGTAAAAGGCGACTAAGGGATATGACTCCCTTCTTATATTACTCAGTGGTAGGGTTTAACCCGCCCGGGTTGGTACCACCGCACTGAATGAAAGTCGAAACGGCTATGTAAATAGTTTGTGTTTTCCGTCCAGTTCAGTGTAGCCGGCACGACCGAAGGGAAGCACTGACGTGGCACCAAGTTCATCCGGTGTTATGGGCTGACATCACGGATGTTGTAGGTGATGTAGCCAACCGTGTCAGTTTCCATTTAAAAAAAAAACACCGGAGCTAATGCCGGCACTACACTTGGCTGTATGCACACAAATATTTGGCAAACATTTCTGTTTCGTCTCCCTTTAATGACTTGTTTAGAGCGAGATAAAACTAAAATGTTTGCAACAATCGCGAATACGCTAAGCCAAGTGAAGTGCCGGCATGAAAATTTGTATTTCGACAGAAAAAAATTGAATTTTTAGTTTTTTGATGTCATGAAGTTCATTAAGATTTATTGAGTCATCATCAGTCATCAAGTCATCACTTTAAATATTAAAAAAAAAAATAAAAAGACAGAAGCGCAGATTCGACTGTCCTTATTACAAAAAAAAATTGTAA
The DNA here is from genome assembly GCA_946902875.1 of Nematopogon swammerdamellus. Lineage (NCBI taxonomy): Eukaryota > Metazoa > Arthropoda > Insecta > Lepidoptera > Adelidae > Nematopogon > Nematopogon swammerdamellus. The sequence continues at coordinate 4,442,469 of OX336335.1, read as the reverse complement.
AAATCGGATAGGGTTTAGGGGGGTAAAAAACATAAATGCCGAAAGACGATTTTGTATGGAGAAAGTTAATTCCGTCCCGTCTTAACTTTTCGTGCAATTTTTTTCCATCTCCTAACTCAACCTGTAGTCATAGTCTCTCAAGAGGATGGGAGGGAGAGGCGTGGAGTATGGACTTAGTAGGGAGGGAGACATGTGAGTTGGGATGCTCGCGGGGAGAGGGGGAGGTAGCGACAACTCGCGAGGGTAGGGTGCCCCCGCGACTTGATCCCGCTCTATAAATCACTGTCCAAATTACTGGATTTATTGCACACGGCACGGACGAATAGAACATTTTATTACACATATATACTCGTATGACGGCTACCATTTGCGAGATTGAAGTCCGCGATTAGAATGAGCCACGAAGGGCCGCGTTTAAGTGCACGCTTTTCATTTCAAAGAACGCATTGGTTGAATAACCTCTATATTATGTCTCGAGATGGATATGTGATTTACATTAAATACTATATTTTGCCCGCGGCTTCGCTCGCGCGAAATTCGTATTTAAAAAGATGAAAGTAAGTAAGCCCGCTACCGTACCTTTATCGCGCGCGGAACAATTCGGTTTGTATGAGAGCCACATTTTAGTAGCGTAACCGGAACTGAACTTTATTTAGCCTATCCGGTGTTTCGTATAGTAAAACGTGCTTGTACTAAGTTCCATCGAATTCGGATGATCGGTTTAAGAGTTATGGAGGAACATAGATACATACACACAGAAAAGATTTCTAAAATCGTCTATTTAGTTTAAAAATCGTCAATAGAGTCTACAAACGCAGTATCTCATAAAACAAAGTAACTGACTCCATGACCATCCCTTACAGATGTATTATTAGTATTGATGATGATGATTATGTAATTATGAATGGGAATAGATACCTATAGAATATAAATTATAAATACATACATACCACACGCTGTATCCCAATCGGGGTGAGCAGAGTAATCGGTGTTGTGCTGCAAGGAGTCTTGTATATTAAAGCACAAAACCGACCACCAAGTTTAGCAAAGTATTCGGGCACGAAGAACCACCTGCTGCATGACTCGGTGGAAGGACCGTGTCACCAAGTTGAAAGGTGGCTACCTGTCGCCATTTAGCACGGAATCGTTTCCTTATCCCTTAGTCGCCTTTTATGAAACACACAGGGAGAGATGCAGTGGGGCTATTCTTTTTAAGTAGGTAACGGCTCCACGCGGGACGGTAAATTATATTTTTCGCAATAAAAATCCAAATGAAAATGTTTGTGATACAAAAATAATTATCATTTCCTGAATAATTAACATTTCCCTTATTAATATACCGTATGAGGGAGCATTTAATTTCACAGCCCACTTAATGTGCCGCTTAATCCTCTCGCATTCGACGACAGAATCAACCGATGTAGAATCCAAATTGTGGAGTCAGACGCATGTGTACATCGTGATGCATATATTTTTTTAAAGATTACTATTTAAAACCACTTTTTTCAGCCTCGGTAGCTCAGTGGCGCGGTCAGTACTTCTATCCTGTCGCCCTTTAGCACGGAATCGTGTCCTTATCCCTTAGTCGCCTTTTATGAATCGCACGGGGAGAGATGCAGTGGGGATATTCTTTTTAAGTAACGGCTCCTCGCGGGACGCTAAATTATATTTTGTCCCAATAAAAATCCAAATGAAAATGTTTGTGACATAAAAATCATTATCATTTCCTAAATAATTAACATTACCCTTATTAATATACCGTATGGGGGAGCATTTAATTTCACAGCCCACTTAATGTGCCGCTTAATCCTCTCGCATTCGACGACAGAACCAACCGATGTAGAGTCCAAATTGTGGACTCAGACGCATGTGTACATCGTGATGCATATATTTTTTTAAAGATTACTATTTAAAACAACTGTTTTCAGCCTCGGTAGCTCAGTGGTGCGGTCAGTACTTGGATGGTTGATCGCTCGACCGTTGGAGGCTTAGGCCGTGGTTCGGATTCCATGTAAAACTGTAGGTCCCGCCTTCCCTTCTGGGTCTGGGCTTATAGGCTGACATCGCGGATGTTACAGGTGATGTAGCCAACAGGTTTCTTGTATGGGGCTTTAACAAAATTTTTTACTTTTAGTTTATTATTATTTGTTCAAATTAAAATTCAATGTTATTTATTTTTCAATTCCTTTAAATAACATATACAATATACAACCATTTTATGTGTCATTCATTAGATGTGGATTGAAAAAAAGGTGTAGGCGCAGCATGTGGCACTGACATTTCAGTGCCGCTGATTCTAAGCCTAACCTTGTAGGTGCCTAACTAAAAACCGAGCTAAAAACCAAAAGTGACAACCACCGTGACAACAATGTAAGTGAAAGGTAGGTAGTCGAGAAAGAAAAGATAGGCGATGTGTTAATAAGACGAATGAATAGTGTTGAATAATGCTGTGTTGTGTGAAGGTAGTAGGTGTGAGTATTTATTGAATTTGATTGTTGTATTGTTTATTAAGCATTCATTAGACAGCATGACTGTACTCGAATTTGTCACAATTTGTTCTATCCGATTCGATTACACCCACGAAGAAGAACCGGTAAGAAACTTCGCAGGGTTTTTTTTTTCATAATAATTTTTACAAGCATTTAGTGACTATCCACATAATAACACCGCCTACAGTCGATTGAAAATACAGCTTGAGAGCAAGATCAAAAACAGATTTTTGTTTTGTTTTTGAAGTTCTGACTGCAAGGACTTAATTTAGTGGATCAGGTGTAAAGAGCCTTTGTAAAATTTTTTATACGTCATTTGTATCAACTCAATAATGTTAGTAATAAATAAGTATACATACTACAACGTAGTATTGTCAAATAATAATAAAAAAAAATTATAATAAAAATATTAAGATACTTGAAGTATCAAGTTGTCAATCGGTGAGTAAATAAATTTGAGTACAAATAGTACCTAGTCATAATAAGTATACATACTACAACGTAGTATTGTCAAATAATAAAAAAAAATTATATTATAATAAAAATATTAAGATACTTGAAGTATCAAGTTGTCAATCGGTGAGTAAATAAATTTGAGTACAAATAGTACCTAGTCATAATAAGTATACATACTACAACGTAGTATTGTCAAATAAAAAAAAAATTATATTATAATAAAAATATTAAGATACTTGAAGTATCAAGTTGTCAATCGGTTAGTACATAAATTTGAGTACAAATAGTACCTAGTCATGCGCTAACTAATTATGCAGTCAGAACCTCAAGATATAGTCCTGTCGACTAATGCCTCTTTTACAGTATAGTAGGCTTTCTTTACAAGAGTTGATTTTATATGTTTCTTAAACAAAGTATCATTTAGATTTTTTACCTCTTCTGGTATTTTATTATACAATCTAACACTGTTGCAAACAAAACTTTTCGACATTTTAGATGACCTGTGCTTCGTAATTAGAACATTATTTTTATGCCTAGTATCATGCTGGTGCATATCAGAGTGAAGCGTAGCATCCTGTATCCTGTATATACTGTATGATACTCAAATTATTAGATTTAGTGGTTTGTTAGGACATCCGCGCGGTTCAAAAGATGGAGCTACAGCCCTTTAAGGCAGGACAGACGGACGGACGGACGGACGGATGGACGGACGGATAGACGAGACGTAGGCTTAGTATATCCAGTATAGTACGGAACCCTAAACTACCCAATATACTGTTTAATTATTTCATTGTATCCTTCATTATCCACTCGTCCAAAAACACCTCACAAATGTCCACAATATAAAACATCCCTTCTTTCAGTTCTCTCATGGCTGAGGGATTTACATCTAAATAAGCTCCCACAGTGCGGTCCCGAACTGGTAAACACTCTGTGTCAAGCGCGAGAGGGCACGCACGCCGCGCTACCCTCACTGAGCCCTCACATCGCGCTCCAATAACTACTTAATATTTTATTACTTGCATTTATTTCATCCGAGTTCGTTCTGCTGCATAATCAGAATCACTTATACTGCGTGTGATTCATCTTTGCAGTCCCCTGTCCCACAGTACATACACTGTATCAAAATTAATTATATAAAAATTGAACTAGAAAGCACCACCGCAATCATGGGACCCCGCGTGAATATACATATAAACTCATCCTGGAAAAAGTGAAAAAAACCCCCGACCCTTAAAAAGTCAAAAATAACTTCCGTTTACTTACAGGAGACCGCTAAGTAAATACCCGCACAGCTCTGAGTTTTTATATTTTATTTACTTAGCGGTCCCCCGACTCCTTTAAGTAACGGATATAATTTTTTACATTTTAAGGGTCGGGAGTTTTTAATTTGTAATTTAACTTTTAATTCAAGCTTTTAAAAAATACCGCATCCAAATCGGTTCAATTTGTTTATTACTCCATAATTACTTTTCTTGATTACTAACATAGATAAAAACCATCCCGGTTAAACCAGCTTTCTAATAAAAAAAACCGCATCCAAATCGGTCCATCCGTTTGGGAGCTACGATGCCACAGACAGAACACAGACAGACGGAGGCGTCAAACCACCACTCGTTTTGCGTCGGGGATTAAAAAATATATTAGGTAGATCTTTAAATAAAAACAGTTTCATTATTACCCTCGGAGTAAATCAATATTACCCATGTCATAGCGCTATAAATTACTGTTTATATCCCGTGGTCTGCAGAGTTCGTGGGGTGTGGTGGCGGCCCGGATAAGATGTTTACACAACAAAAATTGCGTGGAATAGGATTCTTAACAATATCAAGAGAGGAAATGAGAATATGGATATGGGAGGGAATTTGTTCACAAAATGTCTATTGTTAAAATATTTTCATTCATATCTTTCAAAATTTCATTTTCTAAAATTTATTTCGTTTCCTTTGTACGTCGTACATAACAATCTCTTCATATCATAATAGCTATAAACCTTTCTATTGTTACCACGATTGAACTTGCCCGGATGCATCCTCCAATCAGAAATTTCCTCTCGAGAAAATAACAAGATACGCGAAGAAAAAACTTTCTCGAGACACAATGGGGTGTGTTATGAAAGGAAGAATGTTTGTACAAACTCTCCCCGGCAAGTAACTTGCGTGGGCTGCGTTCGCAGAGCACACAAAAAGTGTAGAGGCACAGATTAATCAATAGTTACTTTGTTACTTCGTTACTTCTTTACTTCGTTACTTAGTTACTTAGTTACTTCGTTCGTAGATTACTCAATATTTACTGGTACCTAGAGGTTCCAAATAAATACAGGGTGAAAATCGAAATTGTATTAATGCATATTTTCCCTGATTTTATGGTATTTTTTCTTCACACCAAATTGTAAAGTAGTAAGTGACTCTATTGTACTCTAATGTTTAGCAAATAACATATCAAGGAACGATTTTATTTACCAAAATTATAACGTCATATAGGTGCCATTTCCCATAGTAGGTATTCAATTTAACTTAAATATGTGAAGGGTGCACCTATAGACTTACTTAATATTGTTTATAAACTTTATGCCGCTTAAGATGCTGCAAGATCGGACTCATTGCCTTGGGCAATTTCCTCCAGTCAATCCGGTGGACCTACAGTTTTACATATTAATTTTTGAAGACCTCTTGACATTTGATGACCAATAAAATTTTGTTGCCTCTACCTATAAACATTCCACGTGTCTAAAAGATCGCTGGAACGTTTTAGAAGCAACGACCCGTGACAGACAGATGGACGGACGGACGGGCAGACATCTGAGCGATTTTATAAGGAACCCCAAAAACTTGACATCAGTACATGAAGATGTATAAAATCTAAGGAATGATGTAAAAACTCCACACCACCACCCGCACGAAATTTGTTTCTCTATAACCACGCTGCATGCTGTGTAGAATCGAAATAAGATCAACCCGTGGAATGACGTATTGTCTAGACTCCTAGACAGGAAGAGGACACCGTAAGGTCGCGGCGGGAGACACAGGTCGCTATAGGAGACGCAAGTCGCGTTCCCGAAGGAGATGCGACATCGAGCTCCTTCTAGAGAACCCACGGGGTTCCTTTCTTTGGAAAATCCAATACGACAGATCGCGGCGGATTTATAATGACACGGTCTAACGACCTTTGGGATTCAGTTTCGATATTGTACCTACGAGTAATGCTGTTGTATGTAGTAGGTACATATAAACACTAGTACCTTGACTAGTACCTGGGCGAGCTCGGCGTCTACACCTATCTAACTAGATAAACTTAAAAAAATAACATTATCTAAATACTAAATTTCATCCAAATCGTTAGAGCCGTTTCCGAGAAACCAATTGTATATAATATGTATATACAAGTTTAGCTCACTTAAAGTAATATGATTCTATTCAATATATTTAGCGACAGATTTCGCTCGTTGTCAAATTATAGAATTTCGAATTTGAAATTAGAATTCCACTCATATTCTCTGTTACCAGATTCCCAAACCTAATTTAACCCAATACGTATTCGAAAAGCGTTCAACTTTTGAGGGAACGGGGCCCCGAAAACGATAGAGCACCAAGCGCCGCCGCCGGCCGAGCCTACGCATTGAATTCCGTTATCGCGAGCGACCAGTCGTACGAACGACTCGCACCTACAACCGATCCAATTATACCTCAATAGAGAGTCGTGTCTGGACTTTTGAGCGAAAAAAAAGTGAATCATGAGGGGCAGATTAGTGCAAGTTTCTCACGAATACAGTAGAATAATAAAATTTATCACTCTTATTATACAGCCATTGTTACACTTTGGCAAATCGTGGTTAACCCGTTCCCGCCGACGCGACGACGACGTCGAGCACGAAATAACTGCACGCTTTAACGGTTCAACTTTGACATACAAACTGGAGTAATTCACACCAAATTCCACTTATTCAGTTATACTTGCATTTTAGTTTGCGCTTTTGCCAATTAAAAGTTGCTCGGAACACGAGTAAGAGCGAATGTTTCGCGAGGCAATCGGCAAACGTTGCAATCGTAAAACGCAACTTTCTCCAGTTTCATTGGAATTCTTGCTTGCTTTCACCCTGAAAGGACACCACACAAAGTGGAGAGTAAGTAAGACACATGCTGTGGATAAGCATTGACAAAAATATCGGTTAATAAGTATTATTTTGTTTTGTACATTATTTACACTTCTTAAATATTTCGGCGCTGTTGCCGTCATCAGTAAGAAAAAGTATAATATGAAGTAATGTATATAGTATATACAGTACTCAGCATGTAAATTATGAATTTTTCATTTTGTGGTTTTATAGGAGGAAATTAAGTGAAAAGTAATATTTTTAAAATCATTTATTAATGGTCATCATTTAACATATTGGAAACGCCAGAAATATCTTGAAATTCTGGTTACATTTAGTTAAATCAATATTTAGTAGTTGAGCCCGTGGCTGCTATGAGCGCGGCGATTCTCCTAGGCATGCTGTCGATGCAACTTTCTGCTATTTCCTTTATCTGTGGGTTGTAGTGCCAGTGGTGTATTATTCTCTCGATCAACACGATCTTATTGGGGACGTTATCCTTTCCAATTTCTCTTTTTAGACACTTCCAAACATTCTCTATGGAATTCAGTTCAGGATGACATTATGTGGACAGATTAAGTAATGTTGCCATGAATAGGACATATTTTACTGCCACATTATTGCCAGAATAATAAAGAACAAAACTGCACACTATTTAGTGGCAGTACTGAAGAATATTTCGACATATCAGTCACATTATAAAATGAAAAATGCATAATTTACATGCTGAGTCTATTAATATGAGCAGGGACTGTAAGTGGTTGAAAAAACGCGAGATTGTTTTTAATATTTATCATAATATATATATATTTAAACTTTCGGTTATTATGTAGGTACAGTAGTTATTTTGACTCAATTTCTACAAAATGATTAGGTAGTTGGGAGAAAGGGCATTATTCTTAACTCTGAGAAACTTGATTCCAACTTTATTTTAGTAAACACTAAAATTGAAACTAAACTTAATAAACTTAAACTAATATAAATAAAAACTAAAATAAAATTAAAAAGTACGAAAATGTCCAGTTCGACCGTCGTCGTCACCCCGCGGTGTCCATACACGCTGGCTGCATTATGCCCCCTGAATCTCGAGGCTAATTCGCCGCACGAGATGATCCTTGTCACCAGACTTGTCCAGTCGACAAGCATATCGTCCAGCTTGTAGACGATTATAATTAAGTATATAATTAATGACTTAGAATAAAAAGGTAGCCGGGAGTGGATGGATGAGAAGAGCGGAAGACCGCGTGTGGTGGCGTGCCTTGGGAGAGGCCTATGTCCAGCAGTGGACCGATACAGGCTGATGATGATGATGATATAATGACAGTTTTGATAAAAAACGTTGCACCGACTTCAAAGAACAAGTAGAATTTAAAAAAGTTTTCAATAATATTTTTATTCATATTCGGACCGTTGAGTTGAAGGCGGTACAAAAGCACAAAAGCGGTCCATCAATTTTCAGGTGTGCTTTTGTATCGCCTTCAACTCAAGGGTTGTAGTTGGACGCGCGAAACACTTGTATAAATATCCGGCACAATACGAATTGGCTAGATATATTCCTGAGGCCGCACAAGCAATCGAAATAAAATATTTCAATTTTAGTAAATTGTTCTTTCATCTTATACTCGTATTATGTTTCGACTAATTGTAGAGCAAACAAAGAGTACGAAGGCTTAATGGCAATATCAGACGAATTCTGCACACGTATGAGTCTACTCCGCACCTTCCCCGCTATACAATGCAACGATCGTCCCCGGTCCCCGGTCCCCAAGCACCACTCGCGGCTGCTGGGTCGTGCGGGGACTATTTATGAGAAACAACTAACTTACCTTTATCCACGCCTGTGAGAAGAATAACGATTTCAGCTATTAAAAAAGCCTGTTAGGTGCGAACTTTGTTCACACACAGAGGGTTTCGTAGCCATTTCCTTGCACGCATAGCGATTGTGCGTAGCAATTTCACGGTATCACCGTGTCTCAAAAATTCAATTTGTCTGCGAATGTTGTCTTTGAGATATATGTGGTATTTGGAATAGAAAATATAGTATAAACAAATCACTATTAGCCGTTAAAGAAATTCGTGAAATGAATGAAAACAAATTAAATTGAATTAATGAAATGAAATGAAATGATATGGAAAAGTGAGAAAAATTTGAAAAATCCTTGTAATGAGAAAATCTAACGAATGCATATTTCTTCAAGTCATACTGACTTGTTACTTCAACAAAACGCCAAGACAATTTCGAATACTCTTTAGCCAAGACAAAGGTTTTGGGGAATGGTATTTTGACAATACTTGAAGTCAAAACGAATCGTGTCTAACGCGATGTTTCCGCTAAAGTGGATGTCCAATATTTGCTGGCGTTAGAAAAGCTCCAAACCTATTGTCGAGGCGTCTTCAAAGAAAAGAGGAAGAATAACGTCAGTTTGCGGATGTGCTTAGTGAGTGTTTGCTTGTAAATATGTGAACAAGTGTGAAAATTATACTCTCGAATGAAGATACCGTAAATTCTACAGGCGCCATTGTTTTAGACAATAACGTCAGTAGGGTAACAAGTGAAGCTGACCCAGACAGACAAGAGTTTATAAACCGGAAAAATTACATATAAATCAAGAGCATTAGCTTAATTACCGAGTTCAGAACAAGAATCTCCTAATTGTTATAACAATCCACGCAAGCAACCAACTCTCCAATTGACTCCAATTGATAGGTCCAACGTTCTGATGAACATATTTAGCACATTTATACTTTGTTAGTACAGCAATAATTCGTATTCAGGTGGATTGATTAATCGGAAGCTTCTAAGGAACGCAGCGAACAAAAACCAGCATTCACAGGCATAATCATTATCTTCAATCACTGACAGTTCAAGCAACTCACTGTCGCAATAAATTATTTTCACATATCTTCAAAGTAGATAATGGTTGACGTTATCCATGACGACGTGACAGATCTCCCAATACGCTTCGTTCGCCTAAAGCCATAGCTCCCGCCGCGTCGCTACCGACTGTCTATATATCCTATTGTGTAATGGCTTTGCCGCAGTAGCGACGACTGCCTTCGCCGCAAGCTCTGCTGTGTACATTTCCCCATTACTTGCAATTAGATGCGGTGGTAGAGCCGCACCGTCGATGTGTACTGATACTCGACTCGCCGTCGACGGCTTTACCCGGACGTGCCCACAAAGAATTTAATTTAACAATTCAGATGTTATTAATATCGCTTTCGAAGCAACCAGTGGAAAGTTGAAATGAAATATAGAAAAAAACGAGCATGCACAAGTGAAAATAAATAAAACAGTTAAATTTCGTATACGTGCGCAGAAAGCCTGCCACAATAATATTACCAATGCAGATTGAGAACATAAATGTATTGATGATATTTCCTGTAAATTCACAAGCGTAGCATTTGCACGGATTCCAGTGAGATGTGTGTGTGAAATTTTGTGGCAAGTTGGAACTTGTCCGCCCGCCTACCTTCTATGAAAGTACCTATATAATCAAGTACTTATTTCTGTTGTCAAGTGGGGGGCCACATTTCATTACATGCATAAAATGGCTCGTAAAATCATCAATACTATAATCGAGCGAGCGCGTAAACGAGTAGCATCAAATTTACTTTCTGATGAGTTTACTTACACCGCACCGAAGAAGACGTGTCCTCAGTTTAAAGTTTAGTTTAAGTGCCGCATACTGTCGCTCGTAAAGTCGCCCGCTCGTCAAGTTACGGTAGCGGCAGCGGTAGCTGATCCGAGGAGATATTAAAACATGTTGCGAGAGCTCTCGCCCGATGAGGCTGATGCCTGTCCTATCCGGGTTCACAATCACGACGCACTTTGGGCGGGCTCGATAGCATCTGCGGAGTGGCCAACTCGATCCAGAGACCATTTGTCATCTTTAATAACGATACGCCTACGGCTTATGTATCTACCGGTAGAGCGTTTTGTTTGCGCAAATCAATGAGTGTTTGTCTAAAAGCATAGCCGTGTTCCATAACGAGTTTCCTTGGGAAATACAAAGAACAATAGCGGTAGCCATAAATGGCCGCTTCTACATAAATCATGGAACCGAAAATGACAACGAACCTAAAATAGGAACCTTGAATAAGATGCCCCTGGATTTTTTGAAAATATTCACATGTTCGCTTCCGTCAATGAGTGCATAAGTATTCGGAAAAGACTCAGAGCTCTCAACACACCATAACATCTTCGGACGCTCTTTAAAGTTATGTATTGTGTAACATACATGTAATTATGAGTACTTAACTTTTATTTTATTTTTGTATTGTAAATTGTATTTTTGGAAATTGTCGATGTTCTACTACTTGTGGATGGTGTTATTACGTTTCTATTGTGTTGCGTTAATTGTAGATAAATAAAGCCGTTAAATTTAATTTCACATGCTTTGGATTGCTGGCTATACTGGACTAGAAGAGAACACTGGCTAGGCTGCTATGGGGCCATCAGTGCGTGCACAAGTGCGGTGTTGCCGACCCTGTCGGCTACAATTTGAACCTACCACTACCACAGTTTTACACATACAGTTTTACACTTTTAACTCATTAGACGGCAGCGGCGATGCCGCCGCGCCGCCGGTCCAAAATTTTTCATATTAATTACTGCTTTCCGCTTTTGTGCAGTGCCCCGCTACTGCCGCGCAGTGCGGCTGTGCAGTTCCGCTTAGTGCGGTCGGACTCTTACTGTTATTATATTTACAATGGAGACAAATTTTTATATGTACAAAATTGGCGACAAAATTGTTACACAAAATATATTTATTGGATTCATGCAACTCGAACAGATAATGAAGTACCTATGTTATGGAAATATTAGCCAAGAAATACTTTGAGAATAGTTCTTCTTGTTCTCGAACTTGTTCTTCGTCCACCAGGCGGCTGGAAAGCCCTCCTCCGGTGTCAATCACAGTTTCACAGTTGTGTGGGCTGGTCTAAGTCGAGAGCGTTTGGTGCATGTTTGATGGCACCAGTCGTAGCCGTATTAAGTACTGGGTACGGTGCCATGCCCACCAGTCGACCCCGTGCCTTGTCACCGATGATACGAGCCATGCTATACTTGGCATATCATAGTATATCTGAAAATTGTCATCTTCTCCATCACCGAAAATTTGAATTGTTTCTGCTGGGCCTTCCAAACTAAGGACAAGCTTACAAAATCACAAACTCGTTAGGTACTTAAGCAATGCACTATTATTGGATCTGCAAGAAGAAATACCGATAGCTTCCAATCAAGAAGCGAATATTTTATTATCTGCGTTTACGAACTTTCGCCCCGGGATCGTGTCTTCACCAGCCGTCGCTGAATAAAACAATGTCCGCGTGCGCCATATTAATTATGACAAGCTAATTAATCACCACGATTGCGGTAGCAGACGTCTGCGGAGCCACAACAGTTATCCAGAGTGGCATAGGAGCATAAAACATTGGAGCAAGAAAAGAAATTGAGCGTGAAAGAAATTATCCTCTCAGACTGGCGCTCTGTCAGCGGATTTGACCAGAATATTCATGGAAAAGACCATCGAGGACGTGCATGTCAACGGCAGGACTGCCTTGATGGCCTTTATGGATTAATTAAGTAGTAGGAATACCATTTTCATACTGCCTGCCTGCAGGCAATATAAGTTCCACTGTATGGATAAGTCTCTAAACATTTCTTCTGCGAGTTAATTAAATTGTGGCAATACCAACCAAGGTCAAGCATGACAGTACAAAGGTGCAAGCTATCGGCCAGACTCTGGCGAGTTTGTTGTGTGCCACGAGCGTTTCCAACGTGCGGCTGGACAACCACGCCACCATCACCAATATCGGGGTAATAAACAGGATCCCCAGCCCGTCCAACACCAACTGTAGAAGAAATTATTGTATTAATATATATATATGTAAGTCTGAGTAGATTTACAAAGGCAGTTCTTAAAAAAATTCCGCACATATATTCAGAGATGGAATAAAAAGGATTAGGTTCTGAAGCTGATCGTTCTTGAACGGAACTAATGAAATCCATAGTGGGATTGTTTTACAGAAGCAGTAATGTTTAGAAAGAATTAAATAAAGGCATACCAGAATCCTGCGACAGATTTTCTCTTCTTTTTCCATCCCCATACCATTGCAGGTACAACGACAACTGAATCCATAAATGCTCAATGTGTACCTAATTTGAGTTTAAAATGTTTCTATACCTAAGGCTTCACGCATGTACAAACTCGTACTACTTACCTCTTTAGGATTCTGAACGAAAGCCCACACGGCAAGGGAACGCATAACGCCGTACCGATGTTCCCGCCGAGTTGAGTAGCTGGTGCCGCACAGCTCACAACAGGTCTTGCCGGATTTCGTCAGCCACTTCTCCAGGCAGCGCGTGTGCTGGAGGCCCACGCTTCCGCGGCACGCACACGCGCACACCAGCTCTCCCAGCTCCACACTCAGCGAGGAACCGCCGCGACAAATCCGGCACATTGCATCCACGCATACCGAACTGCTGCGCCTTGCGCTGATCTTTTGCACTACATGTTTCATAGCTTCATCATTAAACATATTATAATTCCACTCATCTCTCGAAGAAGTCTCCATCGAATTTTCGCTGCTGCAAGGGGAAATATTTTGAATGCTGCCCTTACATTTCCTAGAACCTACGTTATTCTCTGAACTGGTTTGTGTTGCAACATTTTGGCGATGCTTTAATATTGACCTGGGTAGTATCATTCCGTGGGATCGTTCATTCGTGAATGCATTCGACTCACTTCTGTATGCGGCACCGTCTCGTGTACTTCGCTCTGGGTCTCCGGGTCCCAACATGTTTTCTCATTTGAGGAAGCGGGCTCGTTCATTCTGATTGGTTTCAATTCATGGGTTTTTACTGGGATCTTATAAACACTTATAAAATTATCGCATTGTCAACAATTGTTAACTTTGATTGTCAATCGTTATGTTTTCATTATAAAAATGTCAAATTTGGTAAAGTTGGATTCAAGTACGACACATATTTACGTCAGTGAAAACCTATAGATCGTTCACAGTTATTTTACCTCTGACATGTGTCACTTAATTTGCCCGCTAGGTTGGCATTGTGTGCTAAATCGCGAAAAATGTTACCTACCTGCTATTTATATATTCCCCTAGTAGTGGAAAATAAAATTATATATATTGTGCCTCCTTATTAGGACAAAGACTGACAAAGCAATGCGAAAATGTGTGCCACATTGAAGATCGGTTTTGTGAAACGGATCGATGTATGGACGCGGCACTTGACAAGTTTATTATAGAATTGAATGCCGATTCTGATGAATCTGACAGCAAATTTTGATGATTCATGTTCATCAGATAGTGTTTTTTACAATTAGATATCCGCCTGGATCACTCGTATTCAAAATAAATAAAATTATAGGTATGTAAAATAATCTGTAGTTTTTTTATAATTTTAAACATAGAGTAGACTTTTTTAGCATAGAGTAAACAACAATAAAGTTTATAGAACTTAAAAGCATTACAAAATTAAATGCATAGAATATTTACAGGGAAATCGTATCAATCGAATATGGCGACACAGAGCTCAGGTTAACCAACTTTATAGCCAGAGGTAAAATAACTGTGAACGGTCTGTAGTCGGTACCATTGGGATTTGGAGAAGCGTATGGGGGCGGGCAGTGCAGTAAAAAGTAAAAGACAGGATGTACATATATACGAGTAATAGCATAAACTGATAAAATAAATGGACGTAAACATATAATAGATAATATACGTACAGCACGCGGTGGTAAATAATGCACTTCGGACTTTAGAAAGAGACAATCCGGTTGTAGAGCGTCGTCCCTGTCGCACAGAGACGTGCTAGTTAGTACATTCTTGGCTTAACGTACAAAGGATAATTTAATATATTTACATGGCGTAACTTTAAATTACTAACAAACATATAAATATTTTATATTTTTTAAGTCAACTAAATAACTATCTGTTTATCGCAACAAATTTTATTATATTTTTTATTAAAAATTTTATTTTTAATGTATTTTTTTTGTTTCATATTATATTTATTTCCATTGATAATTCTCCGCTATCGCCCACTCCCGACAACAATATCGCTAAGTGTGTTAGATCCATTGATCAATTTGGGTGCGTAAAACGGTAGACGATTGTCACCGGAGGAGGAGGAGGGAGCCACACACGGTCACTGACCCAAACAATCTTCCGACAAGTTCACGAGGACGGGGACGACGGGAGCGAGCCGAGCGCGGATCCTCTGTGGCGGTTCATTGCAGGCCTGAAGACGTGACGATTCACGTTATCGTTCGTTGCGGCTTCTATAGTAAACTATTGGAATGTGCCGCCTGACCATAACGTTTCTCGTGGTTCAATTTCCTGTATATCGTGGTCGAAGAAATAAATCTATGGAGAAATAACTGTCTAGACTAGAGACTAGTCATTCCCATGTCACAAAACCTATTGAAGCTTTTGTCTGAAATTATTTATTGAAATTACGTGGTTCGGATTCCACGTAAAACTGCAGGTCCCCCTTCCCTTTTCACCTTAATAGGTGGTAGGCTTTATCCTGCCCGGGTTGGTACCACCGCAATGAATGAAACGTCGTCGGTCGAAACGACTATGTAAATAGTTCGTGTTTTCTGTCCAGTTCAGTGTAGCCGACATGAAATGAAGGGAAGCACTGACATGGCACCTCGTTCACCCGGTGTTATAGGCTGACATCACAGATGTTGTAGGTGATGTAGCAAGTGTCAGTTTTAAAAAAAATCACGAGAATAACATCAGATGGTGATCATAAATAAGGATGTTGAAGTTCTACTCTGTGAATAAAGAAGGAAGAAAGTAAGGAACAGAAGAAACGCAAGGATAGCTTCATATTATTCCGTAAATTACTACTTCCTTCTCAACTACTTATTCCCACTGGTTATTCCATAAACGAGTTCCATCTTCGCGGTAGAGTGTTTTCAACCTGATGCACTTGCAGGTTCATATTCGAACGCGATTGCGCTTCCGGAGTCGTGATCTCGTTCAGATTATAGCTTTGAGATGGAATGGATCACTGTGTAGCCTTCTTTGTAGCTATGAACCGCCTTAATTGTATCCTTGCCTCGGTGCAAATCATGGAAAACATTTAATGCAGGCTTAGGTATTTCACTTCTTGAAGCAATATTTTTTTTTTTATTGACGTCGCAACATGTGTCGCCTTTTAAGTCTAATGACGCCCATGATTCGGTCATATGCGGGTGTTGCGAATGCCATGCCGGCCTGACAGGTGCATATTATTCACGATCTTCTTGCAGAACCCCGGACTGTACTTGGGAAGCAGGGAGAGCATTCCATAGTTTATCGGTTCTGTCTGTAGATCGTTCTTTCCTCTACATGGTTGCAGGTTCAGGTTCAGCCCTATAGTAAACTTAATAAATAAATAAATAAATTAATAAATAATAAATAATAAATAAATAAATAAATAAAATATAAAATAAATAAATTAATAAATTTGTCAAGGATGGTAATGGAGTATAAGTTACTTTGTTTTATGAGATATTGCGTTTGTAGACTCTATCTATGATACTAAAACTAAATTGACGATTTTTAGAAATATTTTCTGTATGTATGTATGTTTCTCCATAACTCTTAACCCGATCATCCGAATTTGATGAAACTTAGTACAGGAACATTTAGATAAACGTGACACAGGATAGGGTAAATAACATTCAGTTCCGGTTACGCTAAGATGTGGCTGTCATACAAACCGAATTTGTTCCGCGCGCTGAAATAAAGGTACGGTAGCGGGCTTACTTCCTTTCTTATTTTTTTTAAATGAATTGGGCAAAAGCTAGTCTAGAATAAGATAGGAGCTCTATAAAAATGTTCTAGCTCATGATTATTATAACCTCTTGATACAATGAAATCTGTTTTGAGTTTTAACAATGACGTCATTATAATCCTCGCAATTGTGTGCGGTGTACATCCGCGATCATTGCCGCGTGTTCTTGCACCTCTCCACTTGCATAGGACAAAACATCGAGATAGCATCAAGCGATCACATCGTAAAGCCCCAAGTGTGAACTCGTGGCAATAGAGCCAGCTGCTTGTCTCCCATTGTTCTGTTAGTATAAAGCCTCGCAAGTTTTCCTGTTCAACTATTCACCTGAAATCTACACTTATATTATAAAGAAGTAAAGTTTGTAAGTTTGTAAGTTTGGATGTAGGTGGTTATATCCGAAAATACTAATCCGATTTAAAAAAGAAATCATGTAGTTTCTGTATATTTTTTTTTATAAAATATGTTTTTTAGAAATTAAAAAAATACATTGGCTTGCGCGGCCACTTCGAATTCCTGGCCTTTGCTGTGGAAACACTTGGTTTGTGGTCACCCGACGCAAGGACCTTCGGAAACAACCTAGGAAAGCTCCTTATCGATAAGTGTGGTGACGGCCGTGCCAAGTCTTTTTTTCTTTCAGCGAATAGGGCTAGCCATTCAAAGGGGCAACGCAGCCAGCGTATTGTGCACTGTGGCGAAGTCGTCTGAGTTGGACGAAATATTACAGTAAGACTTTATGTAATTATTTAGTTATTAGTAATTTATTAGGTTAATTTTATTTAATTAGTTTTACTCATTATTTAACTTGTTTCACTATTTATTTTCGTAATTAAATTAAATATGTTTTTTTTATTAAATCTTCAATTCAAGGACGAAAGTGTACATTTAAATTTCTAGAATTATAAAATAATTTTACTAAAATTGGTGATACGTAGTTTTCTCCAGTTCTTCAAGTATTTTAAATAAATGTTCTCACAACAGGCAAAGCAAACGTCTTACTTCAACCGAACACTAAATTATTCCGTCAATAAGAACTGCGAAGCCCGTAATGAACATCTCCAACACTTGACTTGACTATCAAAATAAAAAAATAAATAAATCATTCCACTTGCAGTTAAACAGCTCAATGTTTATTTATTACGCTTCGGTTGCACATGTCTGCATGCACCTAAACATATGAACAACTCCACACAAACATGCTCGGTTAAAAACTACTGCATACGTAGGTACGTGCATGATACCTGCGTTGTTAAGATTTTACGTATCTAATATTTTTCTTTGAAGTTTTAAAAAATATAACAATTTTCGTTGTTTTGCCATATAAATCCTCTTAAGTACCGGCCCCACACAGTACCACAAATTGTAAAAAAAAATTATGAAATAAAAAAAAATCTAACCCTAGAGTTGAAGGCGGTCGGTGATTTTTGCTAGCTTTAGCACCACCTTTAACTCTAGGGTTTGATTTTTATTTCATACATTTTTGAAGGCGGTTTTTATATTTTGTAAAGCGTTTTTTATTTCACAGTTTTTTTAGTAATTTTTTTGCTATTAATGTACTCGGCGGAATCGCTCGGCCTTCGGCCTCGCGGCTTCGCCGCGCTTTCCAATCCGACCTTGGCCAAATTAAAATGGGACCACACGGGAAGCACCAGCTTTCAAATAAAAAAAGAATTTTCAAAATCGGTTCACCGAGTCGAAAGTTATGAGGGGACAAACATAAAAAAAATACAGTCGAATTGAGAACCTCCTCCTTTTTTTGAAGTCGGTTAAACAAATAAAGAAAAAATCACGTAAAATTTGTACCTACGTACCTACAAGTTCCTTGACGGCTCCTGCCCTGCACGCACAATGCTGCTTGACCCTACGAGCCGATTCGCATTACGATACGAGCCCTTCACTCCGCCTCCGCCGCCGCCGCCCCGCCAGTCAACACCGCCTCAAGCGGGGCTTCAATTGGCTAATCTATCATTCGTCTTGCTTTTTATTGCGGTAATCATTACTTGAGTTCTGTGGGAACAGCCGCCGCCGATGAAATAAAATAATGCACGCCGACGAATCAAGATACGGCTCAGCAGTCCTGGATTTCCCATTAGGCCGTATAGGCCGCGGCCTAGGGGCTGCAAACTTCAGGGGGCGGCAGATTTCCGAAGGCACTAAAGAATATTACAAGTAACACGCAAAGATATATTATGTACTAGCTTACTAGATAAATCACTCGGCCAACTAACATGTTCCACCGAGTTTCGGTTCACGATCCTCAAGTCTCTTAGTCGAGCGCGAGAGGCCGCAGCGCGCAGTCGTCGCCTGCATGCTGCGATCGTGGCTCGCCTACTTTAAACTAATACATTTACACATCTTCGTCGATGCGAAGGTGCGATGGCGAATCTGGAGATGAAGTGTTAGAATGAAAAGACAACATGCACAACGACGCACGAGTGCGATTGCTCTCCCTACCCCTTGCCTCTCTCCCGCACGCTTCCCGCCCCGCGCGAACCCCCCACACCGGCCGCCAGACCGTCTCCCGCACGCTTCCCGCCTCGCGCGTGCTCCCCTCTTCCGCTCGACTCTGCGCTACCTTACCCCATACCTCAGCCGCTGGAACACCGCTTCTCTGTATATTTCTTCGGAGCCATAACTCTATATAATATTTCCTCAAAGGTAACACGTGCGTTTTGATATGTTTTTGTAAGCCGTCAAGTTCGTGCGCGATTATGGACGCAATACTCAAGCAAGTCACTTGTGGATAGAGTTTTCGATCTATTAAATGCTAAATATCATTTGGGTAAAGGTTTTAAGTCCCCATTGCGACTTAGTAATACTCATATTCTATGTTATTTGTGTTTTGCGCGGGCGGCGAAAGTCAAGGTCAAGTGGCCTATACTTAAGAACAGTATACGTCCGGCACTGGTTCAGTAGATGAGATGACACGAAGTTCCCTTTCTGCGGTCATTGAGATATTTGCGGTGGAGAAAATCTTTGCGAGGAACCTCGAAGCGAAGACTATGGAATAATTGTTGGAAAAAAGTTCTGCGGTGATATGCTGATACGTCAAGTGTTTCTTGGTGAACATAATCATTAAAATGTTTAACCATAATTTGTGTTCCCTAATGCCTGACTTCACTCACCACCTTCGTTTAAAGTCTCATCCAACAGTTATATTTTGTCGGTAAAATATTATCGTACATTTGACAGGAATTAATCGGCAGTTACATTTTAGCCGAAAGTGACCGTAAGTTAACTACATACAGATATACATACATACATACCACACACTGTATCCCAACAATTGGGGTAAGCATAGTAATCGGTGTTGTGCTGCAAGTATTCTTGTAAATTACGGCACAACACCGACAGGACAAGATAACTATCAAGCCGCAAGTAAGGCACGAAGACCCACCTGCTGCATGACTCGGCGGAAGGACCGTGCCAAGGTAAGAGGTGGCTATCCTGTCGCCCTTTAGCATGCCACCTTGTCCTTATCCCTTACTCGCTTTTTACGACATGTACGGGAAGAGATGCAGTGGGGCTATTCTTTTTAAGTACCGGTCCAAGATAACTATCAAGCAGCAAATAAAGCACGAAAACCCACCTGCTGCATGATTCCATCACACTATTTACCTATAATAATTGAGATGTAAGCTTAACTTCATTTAAAAATTAAAATAAGCATTCACGCTTATTGGCGCTAAACATTAATAACAAATGTCATTTAATGGGCAATAAATTTTTATAGTATCGACTGATTTAATTTTATTGGCCAATGTTGTGAGTGACATTGTCGTTATTATTTATTTAAATGACGCATTCTGAAGGTTCCGTCGTCGCCTTCTTCATAATCAAAGAGCTGCCATGAAGTTAAAACTGATAATGAACTCACGTCCTTGCGAGGTATGGCTGATAAATATAAAACAAAATTTTGCAAACAAATGATGAATAATTTGAATATGTTGTTTAGGTTAGTTTATTATTAGTCATTAATTTTTTTGTTAATTTCATATTGTGCAATAAATATATTTTTCTCTTTTAGAAGAAATAAAATAAAACATATCTAGTATTTGAATATTGAAGAAAAAAACACAGACAAAAATACAGGTGCGAAACGTGTTTTTTTTTTAACCAAAACTATTCTTTACGGAACCCCAAAAAGAACTACTGGATCTTCTATTAAGATATCTCCATAATTCTCCCATCCGTTGAATTTTCTATTCATTTATGGAATTTGAAGGTGAAAGGTGAGGACAGATCAGTGACCGTCCTCGGGATGCCAAATGATGTTGGTTTTATTTTTGTTTTCGCGGAGAAACCAGTTTTGATATCAGGTATCTAGGTTTTTTTTTTTTAAATCTAGGTGTTGAAGCTAATTTATGTAATTTATGGTGTTATCATGTGCGCAGTGTCGGCATTTTGATACTGTTTCCTTCGCCTCTTTGGTTCGACGACCGGCATAGGATTTTAAAAAGATCTCCAATCAATTTGATTCCGCTAATCATAAAATTGTCCTAAGATAGAAAATCCTAATATTTGTGGAACCATAAACAATTAGAGGAATTCGAATTTGTTTGCGGTTGAAACCCTCTGTTCGTGGAGCAGTGAAGCCAAAAGCTTCTTGAAGAGGCCCTCTGCTGGTGGACGCAACTGGGCGTCCCGCAATCAAGGGCCTACCTATTTTCTTCAAAGTGCCATCTAGCGGGGTAATGCCGCTTTGGAAGTGATCTGGGTACTTTTGAAAACGCCCCTTTTAATAGTTATTTTAAAGTTTGTTAGGCAGGTTATTTGTATTACTTTTTATATTTTCTTGAATAAACATTTGAAACCTGATCAGAGGATAATCCTGCTACGCACACTGGGGCATGTGTTGTGGGTACATCTATAGCTTATAGTTATTTTGGTTCAGTCGTTCTACATCCCGATCACGTTTGTCGTGAGAACGTCTCAGTCCTCTTAAATACCTACCCACATACTAGCGTAGGTACGTACGACCAAACTAAACGTGTTGCACGGACCAAACAGACACGTGTAACGACAACCGCACGATCCCATTCTAAACTCTGTTTACACTTTGCTAACTTCATTTAGTGACATCTGATGTTAAATTGCTGGGCTTTCGAGTGTTCTACAAAAGGTTTACAAATAAAATTTCACGATCCATCGGATTAAACGGCAGGCGGTAATTTTATAAAAATACAATTCATTAAATAAAATAAAAACATACAAAAACATAATTTTAAGTATAATGTTGAAATAAGAAAGAATAAGCACGGTCTCTCCGGAGTTATTATTCACCCTGCAAGCCAATTTTGCACCTCACGAGGTAGGTACTGCTGTGTTTTTTATATTATGGAAACTGACACGGTTGGCTACATCACCGACTACCTACATCCGTGATGTCAGCCCATAACATCTTGAAGTAGGTGCCATGTCGGCGCTTCCCTTCGGTTGTGCCGGCTACACTGAACTGGACGGAAAACTGGACGAACTACTCCGTGTCTTTAATTTCAAATTCAGCCACCCAAGCTTTTTATGTTTAAAATTAATCTTTAACCACACTTTGAAGAACCCTGGACGCTGCGACGATCTCATCGCAGTCTCTACGTATTTTATATGTCGGCGGAGGCGCCAAAGTTCATTCCATCATACGTTCTCAAGAGAACACGTTTTATGACCGTTTTTTTGCATAATTGAAGATATAAAAGCACTCACGTAAATAGTTCCTCCATTATGGAATGAGGTATAAAATATTAACTAGGTACTTTCGCTCTCCGTCATGCATGATGTCCGAATCGAGTGATAGCATCTCTATGTGCCGAGACATGTACTTGCGAAGTGCATGCATAAAAAAGATGAAAAAAAACGAAGCTCCGTCAAAAGTGATCTGATCAAAATTTCATGATTTTTTCCAAAATTTCACGCTCTCTCGCTCGACGTAATGCTTCCATTCTGGCCTATAGCGAATGCGTAACATTTTGGCGCAGATGTGATCTCGTTTTAATTACAGCTGTTATTATCTCAATGACATCACGACATCTCGACGATGTAATTACACCCTCGGTACATGAGCGAGTCAGTGAAAATACATTACGCACATCGCACGCTCGCTAATCATCGCTGGATGGAATGCAAATTGCTCACGCGCACCTCATAGAGTGTAATTATGGCATTTCTCTCTCGGCAACATCGAGAACATCACAAGACATCGTCCGAACGATTTTACCATTTCGTTATGTATGTATGACATTTGTATTTTATGCGGTAAGTAAGACCTCTTTGCGCGACGATAAATCTAGATAGCTCGAACTATAATGCTTGCACTGTACATATCATTCGGGTGATGTTCTATGTTATAAATAGCTATCGTATTGAACTAGTTGGGCGGGATCCGTTACCCGCTGAGTATTATTTAAAAATAATTTTTACCGTGTGGGGCCGGTACTTAAAAGAATAGCCTCACTGCATCTCTCCCCGTGCATGTCGTAAAAGGCGACTAAGGGATAAGGACAAGATGCCGTGCTAAAGGGCGACAGGATCGCCACCTCTCACCTTGGCACGGTATTTCCACCGAGTCATGCAGCAGGTGGGTTTTCGTGCCTTACTTGCTGCTTGATCGATTGCATCTTGTTCGAATGCTTTGCGAAACGTGGTGGTTGGTGTTGTGTTGTAATTTACCAGAGTTCTTGCAGCAGAACACCGATTACTCTGCTTACCCCGATTGTCGGGAATCAGCGTGTGTGATATGTATGTATGTATTTTTTTAGCTATATTTATGTATATATATGTATGTAAATTTTAACATTTTTTCTCCATTTTTTTTTAGAGTAAGCAGGAATGCAACGACGATATTCAGTTTATCCTGACAGTTATTTATCTTGAAATATAATTTCATCTTTAGGATCTGTCAATAATTGCCACTGAATGTTAATACAACTTTAGCTTCCTTCATACGCCGCATCAGCCTAGAAATTCAAAGAGTGAACGCTATAAGCGTCCTCCGGACTATGACAATATTTTTTTATTTATAAGTTCATGTTTAATTTTATTTTGATAGATAGATAGGTAAGTTTTATTTTAGGTTAGTTTTATTGTGATTAACCTATGTTTTACTTTGTACATATTTCATTTGTAAATTGAGTTTTGGGAAAGAAGGGGAAAATAATATTCAATGTTAGTAAACAAAATTTAATTTTCGTTTAATACCTCGAAAACAAGAAATAACAAAGTATTTTGGGATATAATGCACCCCATATTGAGTCTCAGTACTAAAATCTCACTTGTTATACTCGTTTTCAACAAGTCACCTGACCGGTCCCCGCGGGAGCCTTTATGGCCCAAATTGTAAGAATTACACCATGGTAGCGGTCATTCGAAAGAAACTGGTCGCAAATTAGTCGCAATTACAACTCTGAGCTCCTAAACCCAAAATAAACTCTTATCCGAATTGGTATCGCCTTAAAGGCAGGGAAGTCAACCTAAATGTAAAAACCTTTTAACAAGCTTTAATTTAAGCCATGCGTAGGTATAATGCGCGGGACGGATCTCGGCGTGTCGTCGCCGCAGCGGGCGACCCGCCACGCGAATACACTATACAAGTACTGTGCGGGTGCGAGAGAGAACACTGACGAACCGCTGCGGCGGCGACACGCCAAGATCCGCCCCGCGCATTATAGTAAGACGAATAAAATAAAAGTAATTTTCAAAAAGCTTGTCACGCGAATTGTAAAGAATGTACATACTTCGGCAAGTACCTACTTTCTTATCCACCAAACACTGTCGAATGAAATTAATTGGTACTTACTATAATGAACATTTCACAACAAGCTTTTTGAAAACTAATCGAAAACCTAGACTTAGTTTATTCGTACATGGCTTAAATAAACATTCATTATTTATTATTTTATTTTAAGCTTTTTAGTTTTTTTACAATTTTGAATATATTAGATTGTATTGTCACCAGCACCAAATGTGTGCGCAAAATTTCAACTCAGTCGGTTGGGTGGAACTGGATTAAAATTCAGTTAAAAGATTTGACCCGCACAATCTTAACAGACCACATACTAACAGGTGAAGTTAAATAAACGCTTATAAAATCAAGATACTTATCTACGAACCTAAGGAAAGAGAGCTAATAACGGAAACAACAGAATGAGCAACCACTTCATATCTTATAAGAGCATTATATTCTGCTGCCGTTCTTTGAGTAATTGTGAGGTCAAGTCTGGGAGGCATTACTTAATTCTGGCATAAGAATGAAGTGAAAGAGGTTTATAATATCAGTGATAGATAAGATTTAATGCTTCTTAATACATATAATCTTATCTTCCACACTGCCCATTAACTGATGTTTATGATTCACGTTAAAAAAACCTAAAATTCAGGTCCACACAAAGCAACGTCATGAAGATTGGTAGTGGTAGCTATTTTCTCCTATTTCAAACAAGATAGGCTCTCTACTTTATATGTATGCCTCATTGATATGATGTCATGATACACGTCCATCCCACTGACCGACAAACCCAGTGAAGTAATGATCAGCGGACAATAATCGCTGCAAGAAACCATAAAGAAACGTTACATTTCCGGAACAGAAGTGCGAAGAACCCGCGCGCCCAGAACACGTAATGCCTCTGATTGTATGTTCGGATTCGGTCGGCGCGCTCACTGGACCACCGAAAATTATAACGGAGGTTTTTTGCACGTTTCGGGCCACTTCGACCTACCCGAACTGCGGCATTGGCGTAGGACAGTGACGTTGAGAGGAAGCTGGACGTAAAGAGAGTCTAAAATGATCTTAAGTTTCGTTTAACCTTTCTTTGTAAGGTTCTGCAGCCTGCAGACGGCACTGAAGGTGGACAGACTCAATTTGTTTTTAATATACATACATACTTCCACCGAGTCATGCAGTAGGTGGGTCTTCACGCCTTACTTGCTGCTTGATAGTTATCTTGTCCGAATACTTTGCGCCAAACGTGGTGGTCGATGTTGTGCTGCAATTTACCAGAGCACTTGCAGCACAACTCCGATTACTATGCTTACCCCGATTTTCGGGATAAAGCGTGTGTGCGTCGGGTGTGCATACATAGACTGTTGGCGAGTCCAAGGGAGAGGGATTAAGCATTTGTGTTGGATTCCGTTGAACAAAGAAGTAAAGACGATAAGTACTATGGGGCTGATATTTACAAATCATTATTAAAAGCCTTAAAAATGAACAAAATATAAAACAAAATAAAGTACTGACGATGTCCCCAGAGCGAGGGACAAAACGTCGACGAATGTAAGTCGCTTTGAGTCCATATATCGCGTAACCGAAAAGATTACTATAATGTGTAACAGCGGTAAAATTCTAAACGAACATAACAAAAACATAAAACCGACTTCCTAAAAAAAGGAAAACTAAAAAACTATTTAAAATAAAAATATAAAAACCGCCTTCAAAAATATATGAAATAAAAACCTAAAAAAAAAAACGAACCCTAGAGTTGAAGGCGGTGCTAAAAAGGCTACACAAATCACAAAGGATATTATCATCCACTCATCTTTTCTTTCATGCATCATTTTTGCTTGCTTTAGCACCGCCTTCAACTCTAGGGTTCGTTTTTTTTTTAGGTTTTTATTTCATATATTTTTGAAGGCGGTTTTTATATTTTTATTTTAAATAGTTTTTTAGTTTTCCTTTTTTTAGGAAGTCGGTTTTATGTTTTTTAAAACTTTTTTTTTATTTCACAGTTTTTTTTAGTAATTTTTGCTATTAATGTACTCGGCGGAATCGCTCGGCCTTCGGCCTCGCGATTCCGCCTCTCTTTCCAATCCGATCTTGACCCAATTAAAATAGGACCACGTCAGCTTCGATAGCTCAGTGGTGCAGACAGTCAACTGTCGCTATTGAATGTTAAGCAACGCTGGGTGCGGTCAGTACTTGGATGGGTGACCGCTGACCGTTGGAGGCTGACCGAGGTTCGGATTCCTCGTAAAACTGTAGGTCCCTTCCCTCCTAATCTTACTTGGTGGTAGGGTTTAACCAGACCGGGTTGGTACCACCGCACTGAATTAAACGTCGGTCGAAACGGCTATGTAAATAGTTTGTGTTTTCCGACCAGTTCAGTGTAGTTAGCACGATCAAAGGGGGAAGTACTGACATGGCACTTAGTTTACCCGGTGTTATGGGCTGACATCACGGACGTTGTAGGTGATGTTGCAGAACTTAGTAGAATGGACAGACATAAACGTGTTACGGAACCCTACTTTTATTATAAAATAACCGTCGGAGGACCTTGGTTGAAAATTGTGAAATTTAGTAGAACGGACAGACATACATTTGTTACGGAACCCTACTTTTATTATAAAATAACCGTCGGAGGGCCTTGGTTGAAAATTGTAAAATTTAGTAGAACGGACAGACATACATTTGTTACGGAACCCTACATTCATTTTGAAATAAATGTTAAATTTTGTAGAACGGACAGACATGCATTTGTTACGGAACCCTACATTCATCTTGCAGAACTTAGTAGAATGGACAGACATAAACGTGTTACGGAACCCTACTTTTATTATAAAATAACCGTCGTAGGACCTTGGTTGAAAATTGTAAAATTTAGTAGAACGGATAGACATGCATTTGTTACGGAACCCTACATTCATTTTGAAATAAATGTTAAATTTAGTAGAACAGACAGACATGCATTTGTTACGGAACCCTACATTCATTTTGCAGAACTTAGTAGAATGGACAGACATAAACGTGTTACCGAACCCTACTTAACAGTTGCACTCCGGGAGTGCCGGCAGATCCCGTGCCACTCTAACTTAACCCTTAATGCAATGACTTAAGGTTTCATTTTAAAAATGACGCTGACGCGATGTCGCGAGTTATACATTTTTTACCCACCTAAAAAAGTGCCAAGCGCCGCTAAAGAAGTTTTCACTTCAAAAACCTCAGGGTTATCCCCTTTCAAATAAAAAAAAAAGAATTTTCAAAATCGGCCGGACGGAGTAATTGACGGAGTAATCGCGTAACAAACATCCAAAAAAAGAAAACATACCGTCGAATTGAGAATCTCTTAGGTCTAAAGTAAATTTCTCGTGAAGACAAATGCAACGAGCCCAAACACGATGGGTTTATCATGTGTAGTTTAGGAGTTCCTATGGCCACCTTCTGTCTCCATCATCAGACCAGCTCGATGGTACTCGGTACAGTAGGTACCGGTCAGGTACCATAATAAATTAAGCGCACCTGGCCGGTCGGAAAAGATAAAAAATTTCAAATTTAGAATATTCATGAAACAAGGGTCCGAATATGTATCACTAGTAAATATCGATTCATGTATTTCAACAGGACAGAGAAAATTTCAAAATATTAGGTATTTAATACTTTTTAGTTCTTTTTTTTTTTTGTTTTTTTGAAATCGGTTTAATATTTTTTAAAACAGTTTTTATTTCATTCTTTTTAGTAATATTACATAAAAAAGAATAATCGAAATCGAATAATCGAAATCGATTGAAGTGGTACAGAATTATTCGCCATATGTGTCAGACTGCAAATTGCTGAATAAGTCCACATCACAAAAGTTTTGCTGAAGGTAACCACACACCATACTAATTTATCAAACTGAAAATTGCCGAAAACGACCACATCACAAGTTTTGCTGAAGGTAACCACACACCATAGTATTATGCTGATTTTTCGAAAACCACTGAACCAATTTCGATAAAATTGAAATGGGACCACCTCGGAAGTATGACCTAACTAACAAAAAAAGAATTTTCTAAATCGGCCCTCAATTGACGGAGAAATCGTGTTACAATCATACAAAAAAAAAATAAAAAAAATAAAAAAAAAAAAACATACAGACGAATTGAGAACCTCCTCCTTTTTTGGAAGTCGGTTAAAAATAAAGGTTCTGCAGTCTGCAGTTATGTGAAAAACTTCTGTAAATTTTCTGAATAGAGAAAAGCAAATAGCTGATTACTTTTTGCTTCGCGCAGTCTGGTAAATCCACATTGTATCGATCTCGCTGCAAAGTAAAGTCTAATTTTAGTTTAGAGCATTCGTGCAGAGCCTATGAATTTTTAACCCCGCCTCGCTCCTTGCCTTATTTTCCTCAAACAATAATTTATGAATTACCCTTCAAAGGGCCTTATGAATTTATAATTCCTTAGCCAGGAATGCATTAGCAACATGAATACAAAATGGCCCCACGTTAGATATGAAGTAAGCACGCGAAGACTGCGGCGCTTTTAGTGGAGACGTCGCGTCACTACCCTGCTCTGTCCACTCTTATCCTTTATCTGCACTTCTCTCTATTTATGTTCTCCCCAACGTTCGTATCTTCCTTTGAATTCTTGAAGTAAATAAATTGTCCCCATAATCTGTTGCTTATATTCCGAATGCTGTCTGTAGTAGGGTTTTGGTGCACTCCTCCCTATTTATGTCCTCCTAAACGTTCGTATCTTTCTTTGAATTCTTGAAATAAATGGTTCCCATAATCTGTTGCTTATAATTCGATTGCAGCGTGCAGTAAGTAGGGTTTTGGCTAGATAACATGAAAGCGACATTAGGAAATTCAAAAGCTTCTTTTGTATAATATACAAAACAAATTGTGATCGATTTTAGCCACTTCGAATTGCATCGAGAGTAAAGAACTAATGTAATTTATGTATTTCTGTCTCAACAATGAGACAGAAAAAAACCAAGAGGATGATAAATAGAGTAGCAAGAAAAGAGGTGTTCTGATTTGTTCCATATTCCAAGTGCCCGGAACAACGCAGGGAAAAGGCGACCATTTTACAGAATTTGCAAAACCTATAACAGTAGCTTTAATTCCATCGACATATTCGCAACAAGTCAGCGTGCTTTTAGAGACACTATAATAAAAAAAATTGAGAATAAGTGAATAGATACTTATAATATCAGACTCAGTAAATATTAAAAACTGAAAAAATTAATAAATAAATAGGTAAATAAAATAAAAAATTATAATAATAAAAAAAATATATATATATAAAAAAAAAAATATATATAAAAAAAAAAAATATTCCTAAATGATAGTTATGTATTTGTTAGTTTGTTTATATTGTAACTCTTGTTTATTTGGGTGGTGGGTTTATTTTGCAGTAATTGTAGCATAGTGTGTAATTTGTTCTTGTTAGTTATAATTTTAGTATTAAGCCATACTCTAAATAATTAGTTTTTTACTTTGTGGCAATAGAGGTAGGCTTTAGATTAGTTACTATTAGTTCTTGTTTATTATTTGTGTTGTTATGTTTAAAGCTGTTGTGTTGTCCTTGAAATAAAATAAAATAAAAAAAAAAAAAAATAAAAAAAAAAAAAAGAAGGAGCTCAATTATTGTCTGATCAGGCGTAGCTTAACAATATAGGAACATGAGAATAACGTTGCCATAGGTAAATTATTATGACATAGATATTTTATGGATATCATTTCACGAAGGCGACGATGCCTATAAATAAAACTTTAACAGACTGATAATTTAAATATTTTGCCTAAAATCAAGAGATTGCTGATCAAAAAAGTGCTGATCAACTGGGCTGCATTTATTTACCAATTCGGTTGATGCTTTACCGTAAAAACTTCTTTAAATGAATGTTATTTTCAGTGCAAACGAGGTTTTTTGAATAAAATTATTAAGATATGGAATGCTTGCTGCGAGCAGATGTGGGCGAACGGACATCCTTATCTCGAGAAAATTGTGTCGTTTTAGCGGCTTCACTCTGTGTCAGTGCGGTGTGTTCACGCATCATGCATGAGTGACCAATGCGAGTGACTCATGAGATGACGCTGTTGTAGGTTTGATGGATGCTCGCGAGATGCCCACTCTTTTTCACTCGTCACCAACTAAAAATGAACCAATGGCCCTCTTCTAGATTCCGCTAGACCCATTTGCATCAAACTCGTCCTGGACATTGATTTATCAATGATCCTGGATGACGTTTGAGGTTTGGGCCCCATTCGATATTTTGCTAACAAATTTTTTCACTCCCAACTCAGCACTAAGTTAAATTATCTGGGAGCTTTCAATCATATTTTACTATTTTCTCAAATCTAAGTCTAGAGGACGAAATCATCGTAAAATACAGATCGAGAAATAAGATCCACTATTACACTATTTCAGTTGTGAAACTGTTATATTTTCTAATTTAATTATTAGTGTACCATTGGTATTTTGCAAAGAGCTCTCAAACAACTGTTCGAACGTCGCCCTAAATCTGCTAAGGGAGAAAACCTGTACGCAACACTACGTACGCATACATATATTATGGTCGAATTTAGTTGAAGAGAAGTCCACACATCACATTCAACTGGTTAAAGAAAGGACCGTCATGTCTGAGGTGATAGATAGTAAACAAATCTCCATTTATAATAAGAACAAGTTCTAGAACAAAGTGAATACGAGACGAGAAGCAACTCCAGTTATATGCAGTTAACCGAACAATAAATTACACAATACGTGTGAGCTGGCCCGTAGATCGGCTGCGATTACATTCAACTGACTCCCGACATACAAACCAGAATATTTCAATTTACAACCGGTACTATTTACGATGATGGCGTTCAGAGAGATACACCTATGCATTATCATAACCGCATCTGTAGCCGAATTATTATTGGAAGCATTGTACCTCTCGTGTTGTGGTTTCGTGTTGATTTCTTTTATTTTCTTTATCATCTCTTGTCTTCTTCGAAACAGCTTCTCAATTACATAAAGCTACTTATATGTGTTAATTGTGACTAATGGGAACTGCGTGACTGTTTATGATACTTCCATTAATAATTCAGTGAAATGAAACATCACTTTTTCCAAATGACAGCGCGGAGTTTTTGTCCCTGGCGGTATCGATGGAGATAAACGCGTGTAGCCACGTTCGTGTCGTGTCGCTACAGACTGTCCATTTAACGCCCAGCTGGACGTCGACAATCGAGGATTAATCAATGGACATAATTACGTGACCGAGAGATCTATCAACTCGCTTCAGTACCCGCGTCTGTGGCGATTATTTAGAAACAATCCCCATTTACCATTTTATGGGCCAATTAGTGTTGAACTGTTCACCAATTAGATCGTTATTTAGATTAACACCGTCCAGAGAATATCTTTCCTTACTCCTACCCACCCAGGAATAATCAAAACGTGGATAAATTGCCTTTTCCCAGAGACTTTAGTTCGCCTACAACCCGGACTGGCATCTCCTCGCTCGGGAGAATAAGTAAGTCAAATTTTTCTAAGTTGAACATTTTCAAGACTTTCAACGAAAGGTGACAGTAACGATTAATTTAACAAATATAACAATTCAGAAACTCACTGTATCCATCATAATTTACCTCCAAGTATTTAAACCGTGCTGGTCTAAGATCAATGTATTACTTACTGCCGAGTAATCTTGGTACTAACAAAACATTGTGACTTGTGATGCGAAGGTTGTTTGTCAGTTCTTCTTCGCATTTAATTTAGAACTGGCGGAATTTTCGACATGTCCAAGAGCAGGTTACCTACCTAAGGATGAAATTATACTTAAACAATCCCATTCGCACAAGGCAAAGCAGAGACATTGATTGAAAGCGCTTGTATAATCATAAAATTAGAAACGGACTGTAATATTCTAAAATCCTGCCGCCTTCCACTGGCGTGCACCACTTCTTCCTCATTCCAAGTTTAATAGGTGCACTTCCGTTAGGAGCACGAATTACTCCGTGGTTCGGATCCCATGTAACATGTAAGTCCGTACTAGTTGGTAAAATAAAATCTGATTGGTACCACCACGCCAAACAGTGACCGTACAGGCAATTGTTTATTGTTTAATGTTTATTTAGCATCTATTGGCAGTACACTGCGCTCAGATTTTACAATATTTACATTGTAAAATACCGCCAGTTCGATTATCACAGCGAAGAAGAACTGACAAGAAACTTCACTGGAAATTTTTTCAATGTACACTTAGTCTACTTTACAAAAATGTTTGCCACTGCCTAGAATGCAATTGGATCATGTCGTTCTCCGGTCCAGTGGAGCCAGCAATACCAATGACGATGACATGGCATCTAGTTCCGACAGAAGCATGATGTAGCTGGCTGATACATCACGGATTTAGCAGGTAACGATCGAGTATTCATGAGCACAGTTACCCACATACCGCCGAGTGGAGTCACGTGTCGATCTTTCACGAAAAAGGACAGTCTTAATATTCTAAACATAATCGCATAGCTCAAACACGTCCAATCCAAAACCCGCTAGTCTCATATTGGCATGCTTGCCATCCGTCTGTTCTGCATACAGTTCAAAGTAACCCAAGAGAATCGCTCGAATCGTAAACTGTGGCAGGACTATGAGTATGAATGAATGGAGTATCGCATTACTGCACGGTGCCATGTCCCGCATGCTGAGCGGGTTCAATCTTACAACGAGTATATGGTTGGCGCATCTTGCTTGGTACTCGCACGGCAGTCGTATGCGGTACGTAGGCGCATGGATACATTTCGTGCGTTCCCATTACTGTTAGGCATATCGCAGATGCTTTCGCAAAAGTAGCTGAGTATATTTGTTATGGAACCTGATGGGATTCAACTACATCGCCTACCTCATCCGCGATGTCGTCTCATCCCTGGGTGAACTAGGTGCCACGTCAGTGCTTTCACTCGCTCGTGCCGGCTACACTGAACTGGACGGAAAACACAAACTATTTGCATACCCGTTTCGCTCGAACTTTGTTCATTGCGGTGGTAGCAATCCAGAAGTATTAAACCCTAAACACCTAGTAAGATGGACAACAAGACACATAGCTCGGGAATAACCGTGAGTAACGCTTATTTGATTTAAAAATAACAAGACGAAGTTAACGCACAGAACAAGAATTAAAAAAAAGCTAGGTCGGCCAACTCATGAGCAAAAATTACCTTTCTCTTCTTATTTTCGAAAAAAGTCAACTGCAACGCAACGCTACAACAACGCATGGTCGTTGCAGTAAGCTACTACAATCGGCTGCGTTTGCGATGACTATAAAACGACATTCTCATATTGTTATAACGGAGCGCACTGGGAATTTTCTGGTACTTCTTAATGTCACATCTCATTATCATTGTTAAACCCTTCTCGCAGGGTCGCTAGGGTCGGCTAAGTGCTACTCAGTTTAAACTCAGGTTTGATGGGCTATCCTAATAGCACTCGAATTAAACCACTCTATATACCATAATTATACTCGTATCATTGTGGAACACCATTGCTCTCTAAGAGGCCACTTTAAGGGTTTCTGCTTTATTCGATTACATAATTCTCAGATTCTTGAATTTTGCAGAAAGTTGATTCTTCAAACGATTTAGCATTAACAAATAAACAAATAATAATAATTCATGTGAAAAATAAAGCAGTGAAGCTTACATGAATTTTTAATGATGAACGTAAACACAACGGTATGGTGTGCAATCTTGATCACAACGACGCGAGTTGTCCTGTTGTCGTATGCATAAAAATCGTCACTTTCTAGATCAGATTACGAAGAATTAATTTATTTTACACTTTATATCGATATTAATTTAAAAATATACAAAAGTTGTTTCGTGCATAAGTTGTTCTATGTTGGTTGCTACAGCTTTAAATGAAACCTTCGCTAGAAATTTTGAATATTGTTAACTGCACAGACAATTGTCTTGAAAACATTACTGAAGTAAAATCTCATACTTACGCACTGTCGTGTCTATTTTGATCTTGCTGGTCATTTCTACTTTAACTAAAATTATATTTCCATCCGCCATTATGTCATATGTAGGGGCATGAATGGGCACCTGTCAGGCCGGCATGTCATTCTCAACCCCTGCATATGACCGAATGTCAATGGGCTTCGTTAGACACCTTAAGGGTGGCACGTCGCCGTATGTCGCGCTTTAAAAAAAAAATATTTTAGTAAGTAATCAACACTAAAATACATCATGTCACTTGCCAGTGATATGTTTTTAATTGTATTCACTAGAGAGAGACTATTAGAACTCCAGCTAAACTGAACTAAATGACAGCCTCGGTAGCTCAGGTGCGGTCGGTCGACTGTTGTTAAAAAATCTATATTGTTAAGCAACGCTGAGCGCGGTCAGTTCTTGAATGGGTGACCGCTCAATCGTTGTAGGCTGACCGTGGTTCGGATTCTAGATGTTAAACTGTAGGTCTGAAGGACTTCTTACCTTAATGCCAGTGTTTATCCCGGCTGGGTCGGTACCACCGCACTGAGCGAAACGTGTCGGTCGGAACGGCTAAAAAAACTGCATATGGTAGAGTTACTGTCGCCGGTGGCGTAAGTAGGTACTATATGAGGTCAATTATGTTGCAGTGATGTGTAGCACTTCTCTCAAGACTAATTATGACTTTATTTTGTTTCAGGCTTCACACAACACACACAGCCTCGAGCTGGGCGGGTCGTGCCGGAGTAGCGGTGACTGCGATGCGACAATCCCGAATTCCCGCTGCCTGAACCGCGCATGCGTTTGCCAGCCGTATTATGCGCGTGCCAATCAAACTCTCTGTTTAGAATGTGAGTGCCGATATATTACCCGTGGAATCGTTCAATGATATTATTATGATTTCCTTTGCTGTGGGAATTCTTGGCGTGTGGTCACCAAGACAAGGACTTTCGGAAACGTCCTAGGAAAGCTCCTTATTGATAAGTCTGGTGATCGACGCGCCAAGTATTTCTTCTTTCAGCAAATAGGCCTAGCCCACAGGGCATCAAATGCGCGCGCCCCTCCTAGAGGCGCCCTGAGCGCGATTTCTCTACAACGCCGTTGAAGCCTGTGAGCGTGGCTTATGACTTACATATGTGTGTTGTGCGTGTGCATTTGTTTTGTGCGTGTGCCTAACTTGCTCCTCTTTGTGTGTAGTGTCGATACTAGCACACACACACACACATACGAAGCGCTAGCAGCACTGCGTGTAGTTTTTGGGTTTCAAATATTATCGCTTAGGGCGTCTCTAGTAGGGGGCGCGCGCGGTAGGTATTTGATGCTCTGTGGCCTAGCCATTCAAAGGGGCAACGCAGCCAGCGTATTGGGTACTGTGGCGGAGTCGGAGGAGTTGAACGAATTTTTTTACTTACAGTAAACTTAAATGTTAGTATGTATTTAGTTTTTTATTTATTTATTAGGTTAATTTTATCAATATTATACATTTGTCTCATTAAGAATACGTTACTTCGATGATATTATCAAATCCAATAAAGCCATTTAAAATTTTCAACAATACATCAAATCATCTCAACCTACGGTTTTGCACGGTTGTGGAATTTCAGAGGAAAGTAAACGGTCAAGAGATAGATAAAGTATCTACTACCTCGTAAAAGGCGACTAAGGGATATGATTCCCTTCTTATATTACTAGGTGGTAGGGTGTAATCCGCCCGGGTTGGTACCACCGCACTGAATGAAAGGTCGGTCGAAACGGCTATGTAAATAGTTTGTGTTTTCCGTCCAGTTCAGTGTAGCCGGCACGACCGAAGGGAAGCTCTGACGTGGCACCAATTTCACCCGGTGTTATGGGCTGACATCACCACGGATGTTGTAGGTGATGTAGCCACCCGTGTCAGTTTCCAAAAAAAAACTTGAGAAGCACACAAATACACTGGTAACAACATAATATAACATATGAAATTTACTCTAAACGAATTGCTCGTTTCCTTAAATATATATACATATTTGAAAACCTTCAAGAAATTACTTCTATGCGCTCGCAGGTTTTTAACACACAAAAGTGATTATGAAAACTTTTACATCTTGTCAGAAACTGTCAGCCTCGCTAGCTCAGTGGTACGGTCGGTCGGCTGTTGTTAAGCAACGCTGAGCGCGGTCAGTACTTGGATGGGTGACCGGTCGACCGTTGGAGGCTGACCGTGGTTCCGATTCCACGTTAAACTGTAGATCCCTTCCCTTCTTACCTTAAGGTGGTAGGGTTTATACCACCGTACTGAGCGAAACGTCGGTCGAAACGGCTTATGCAAATAGTTCTTGTTTTCCATCCAGCTCAGTGTAGCCGACATAAAATGAAGGGAAGCACTGACATGGCATCTAGTTCACCCGGTGTTATGGGCTAACATCACGGATGTTGTAAGTGATGTAAGCCAACCGTGACCGATTCCATAAAAAAAAATCTTTACTCACGTTCATTCTCCAGCCGAACATCGAGCCACATAGCTAGTATGTGGCTCGCTGTTTCTGGCCAAATGTATTGCCCATCCTCATGAGCACTCGGCCAGCGGGACGGTTGTCAGATATAGAGAGATAGATAGATATAAATGCTTTATTGATCCAAACCATTTTAAAGTAACAAACGATAAGTAATTTACATGAGGGGCAAAGGCGGACTTATCCCTTACAGGGAGTTCTCCCAGTCAACCTTTGGATGTTTTAGAGTCGTATTTTGCGAGATATAAGTAGGTACTCGTAGTAGCAAAACACTTGAGTGCGGGAATGTAAAATATAATATAAGGAATATAACAATGATAAACTAATACAGACAGAGAACTATTGAGAAAAATCTAAGAATCATAAAACATACACTCATCAGTTCTTAAAATGTTTAATAATATTGAACAACCACGGTAATTTAAAAACACAATGTGATCATAACTTTTTGCACACGGAAGAAATCAATCTTCTTATGAGGTCACAAGATGAAATGCTCGCTAAAAAGTCCGCACATACCATTGAGCATGATCTGTTCATTGTCAAGCTGTCTTCTCTCCGTCGCTGCCGGCGTCCGACGCAGATGAAGTCGTCGACAGCATGACACTGAAGTCATTGTAAAGATACGACTGATGCAGAATGATTGTAAAGAGATAGCATTACGTCGGCATCTACAGAGATCACGCACGACAATGGCGAATTTATTTCACTTTCTAGGGAATTTCTCTTGCTTTTTTTCTTTCTCTCTTTTCAATCTCAAGATCTCTAACATTGTATGGTTCAAAACTGCGTAGGAAAGAAATTTCTCGTCAGCATTGGGTCGGTGGTGTCACCTTTACTTGACACTATCTCGATTTACCTTCATTGTTGTTGTCTTGCTCTCCCACAATTTTCTCGTTTTGTGCCGAATATTTTAATTCGAGCTCGTTTTGGTGAACGAGTCCGTCCAGTTTCGCCGTAACGGGAACATTTCCAATAAAGACGACATTGGCTTTTGCAGACTCGAATATGTTCGATCACTGTTTATATGAGGTTAGCTCGCGGTTTCGCGCAATCAATATTGTTCTGTCAAGAAGAACGTAATATTACGTTAACGGTACGTACTTTTATTGCTTCGGCGTCCGGTTCGTCTCCATGTGCGGCAGATTTAATCTCACCAACACTGTCGCTGACATTTTTCACATCCACTATAAAAGGCAGAGCGGACCTAGTTTAATTATTGGATTCCACGTGCATGTGTGGATCGTCCGTAGTAATGTTTACCGTATTGATCTAGATTCTGTGACGCTATCAGTCTATTTGTAATGGTGATACTCAGTCATATTATATCCTATCCCTTCTCAAGTAATGGTATCATTATGAGCAGGTCATGCATTTTCAAATAGAAGTACTTTGACGAACTTTATCCTATGTAAGATAAGCTCGCTCCCTTAAACCAAAGACGAGACGATGGTATAACAATCCTATAGCTCTTTCTTCATTAGATACTGTTAGCTTGCATGATTATATAGTAATTAATGTAACGTGGGCAACTGTCGTAGCTAATTTAAGCTGTCTCAAAAAAGGGTAGTAAGTAAGCAAGGCCGAAATATATTTAGGTAAGTAAGTCAATGAGGCAGAACATTTCGGTAAAAAAATCCCACGCGATTATGAATGGCCGCTGCAATGTGGGTAATTTAAGCAAGAATGTGTGCGTAGCGGTGTGCCTGCCGCCGCCGCCGCCGCTGGCGGTATCGGCAATGGGGTGAGTGAGACTGCGGAACCAGGCTGATCCAGTCTGGCAACATTTCTCGGCCAGGATCGAAGCGGGATCCGCTAGCTGCGCTTTCGCATCTGAAATGTGCTCTTAGATAAAAAATTGCGCTGCGAATACGTGAGACTATCAAATCCCAAGTAACTTTTCTCCGCAGTGTCATGAATGTATGTTAGACATTTCGTTAGAAGCCGGGCTAGGTACTCAATCAAATGTTTTAGCTAAAATTAAATTGATATAAATGAGTTCCTTATTGATCACATTTCAAATTGAAGATTTTCATTGATTCTTCTAATATGTTTAGCACGATTTTCCTAGCTACGGTTTGACTTTGGTGTCTCGGATTTGATCAGTGAAGTTCCATGTCGGTTTGGAAAACATTATGCTAGGAATATTAATAATTCCATCTTGGCAATGTTCATAATAATTGCATGTTGACAAGCTTAATTTACACTCTTGCACAAGCAATTGACTGTGCGACCATCGACGTTTCAACACGTGTTTCCAACAATTTTCCTACCAGTCCTACATCCGTTTCAAGTTGTGGTTGTTATCACTGCCCCAGATTCACAGGAGGCGTTGTGGAAAACGATATATAATTGACAGCTCGGTCATCGCGGAGACGGCTTGGAGCGGTCTTCGTAATTCCACGATGTCCACAAGTGCCGCAATGTCCGACATTGCATCACTATGTTACTCGTGACGTTGTGTTTAGTAGTCGCCTCTTAGATGGCAGCTCGGTGGCGGTTACTAGAGTTACTAAACGGTCGCCGGAGCCATATTTGGAAGCGGTTTCGAAGGCAGAATATGCACTGGGCTCTCAATTTGTGACTGTCGTTTCTCTATGGAGCGCCTCAGATGTCGGTGTAGCTAATGAGATAGATATTTCGCTGAGAATGCTTTAGTAAGCAGAACAAGCGGATATGTTCAAGAAAAGTAGTAATAGAGACAGCGATTGTTTTTTGTACAGTCGGGTCAATTATTCCATATAAAAGGTTTTGAAGCTTGGATAGTAGACACAGTGGTGATGGATGACTAATGAAATACATTTAAAGGAAACTGATTAAGTTTGTAATCAACTAGCTGTGCTTACCACAGAGTCCAATATTCATAACAAAAGCTTGAATTTTCTCCAAATTTAGTCACTTCCGACCTTACTGCTTGGCCTTCGTTAAGGATGACGTGATTTTATATAGCTGAACCTCACAGAGATTTAACAGAAACATAACAGGGATAATGTAAAATGGTTGAACAATTCTCGAATTATAAGCTAACTTGAATGCTCCTGTCTACTACAGAAGATTAAGTGGTGCTCTCCACACCAATCAGACACAATGAAATAACAACCAACTCTTTCTCTAAGGATTAAGTCTACTCTTTGATTAGCGCGCTTGATAGCTTCTTCGTAAAAATCGCTCTTGTTCCGGAAGAAGTTAAAATAACTACAGAAAAAATTTCAGTCTGTGGCTAACAAGCGATAGGCCATCATCATTGATGGGTATTACTTTGTGCTGATTTCTGTTATTAAATAACCTTAAAAAGGTCAATTATTTCTTTTATTTAAGTTCACACCATTAGGAAATACGTACTTAAGTACATAGATTATAATTTGAATGGAAATTAAATTTATACATGCACAATACCTTTAAAAAATTTAAACAAGAACAAAGTATTTGCAAGTTTGCGAAGTATACATACTTCGCAACCTAATAATATAATATAGTAATAATAATCAAACCTATAATAATCAATAAAACATACACGTTTTATTGACAATAACACATTTTCCAACATTAAAAAATCTTCAAAAATTTTTAACAAAATCTCCTAATCCTCTAAGGATCACCTCGCCTCTAAGGATCGCCTTACTGCGCCTAAGTCGGTTAAAGTGACATTTCTCATACAGCTAACAGGAGTTAACCGGCAGCTACATTTTACGCGAAGGTAGTGAAATCGGCGCTGATACAATCAGAACTTTATTTACCGGTTATAGATTTTAACAATTTACACCGCAGATGCGACACGGTAGTAGAGTGTTTGACCAGTACAGTACAGGCGACGTCGTGATCCGAAGTACATCCGAGGGGGGACGAGCGGTCAGTGGGCCACCGTGACTCTCGCCAGTACTCCGTGCTGATTTATGTAAGGGTTCGTACGCTCGCGCAGTGCCCGGCGCAAAGCCACGCCAAATATGCCACGAACCTCGCCAGGGCCGCGCACATGTACACAGCCCGGCCTAACATATGCTTTTTATTTAATTAAACCCAGCATGGGTGGCTGTGTCGAAGACAGAGTCAAATTCACCGATCCTCGCGAAACCGCGCTCAGTGAGATACCATGACAGCAGATTTACGCAGTTTAGTTTGTTATTTTTTATATAATGTTATTAGGGTTCAGTATCCAGCGATTTCCGCGGATTGAGGATGCCTAGCTAGCCTATATTTTTTTATGTAATCCGATATGGGTGGCTGAGTCGGAGGGGCCAAAGCACATGCTCCGACCAGCCAATATCACCTCCGAAGGTAGATGCTATACCGGAGATTTCCCTGGATTGCTGGCTATATTAGACTAGAGGAGAACACAACCAAGGCTGCTATGCGGCCATCTTACATCCAGTGCGGTGATACCAACCCATTCGGCTACAATTTGAGCCTACTGTGATGGAATCACACAAGGTAAAAAGATAAATATATAGTCAATAATAATTCAAAGCTAAAATATAGAACATTAAAACTTTTCATTAAAATATTAACAAAATAATTTATATTACAATTTAACTATTCACCTAATAAATTCAAA
Organism: Nematopogon swammerdamellus; assembly: GCA_946902875.1. Lineage (NCBI taxonomy): Eukaryota > Metazoa > Arthropoda > Insecta > Lepidoptera > Adelidae > Nematopogon > Nematopogon swammerdamellus. The sequence goes on along the minus strand of OX336335.1, from coordinate 4,400,907 downwards.
CGTAACTGCATACTCCACTAAGAAATAAAATGGCGCGAACGGCCATTACAATACGACGCGCAATTAGACAAACAAGAAATATAATAACATCAGTTGGTTCGCATATAAAAACACTATAGAGCGCCGAGGTGGGGAAGGTAGCATGAGGTAATCCTGACACGCGGTGAGAGGGGAACAAGACATGGGCGCGTACGAAACAGCGGAGAGGTGAGGTAAGAAGACGCGCGTCTTGCGGGCGCGGGGACGGAGATCGTGGTATCATCACGCCGTTGGAAGCGCGGCTTGAGGTAGCGAGTTAAGGAGCGCGAGTAGTGATTATTTCGCTGCGAGTTGATAGTATGAAAGAATGAATTATTGTCAGAACACGAGCGTGACACGTCCATACTGCGAGGCCACCGTACGTTTTGTTCCTACGTGTCAGAAACGTGTCAAGCACATATTAATAATTTATTTTTATCTCCATACAAAAATTTGTGTCAGGACACGAATGTGTCATGGCCATACTGTGGAGCTACGGTTCGATTTGTTCCTGTGTGTCCAATTCGTGTCGAGCCCATACTAATAATCTAATTTAATCTCCATACTAAATTCGTATCAGGACACGAATGTGACACGGCCATACTACGAGGCCACCGTTCGATTTGTTCGAGCGTGTCACAACCGTGTCCAGCCCATACTAAAAATTAAATTCTATCTCCATACGAAATTTCGCTCTGTGACACGAACGTGTCACGGCCATACTACGAGGCAACCGAGCGTTTTGTTCCTGCGTGTCAAGAACGTGTCACGGCCATACTAAGAGGGCGCCGTTCGATTTGTTCCTGCGTGTCCGATTCGTGTCGAGTCCATACTAATGATTCAATTTAATTTCCATACTAAATTCGTGTCAGGACACGAATGTGACACGGCCATACTATGAGGTCGCTGGTCTATTTGTTCCTGCGTGTCTGGAATCTGGACATGACGGAGTTTATGGGAATTTGAAGTTTTGTGATCTGTGTGAAGATATCGCACAGGGTCTAAAATTATTTTAATAATTATTTATTAATGATTCAAACTAATACACTAAACATTTTTATAAAGGGAAGAGTATATAAACAAAGTACCAGTTATTAAACAAAAAACATAAAATAAAACAAAACAACGTTTCATTGAGTATGACGCCAACATTCAAATAAATATCCGTTGGAGCGTGCGCGCGGGGCGGAGAGAGGTATGAGGTAAACAAGACAAGGGGTGAGGTATTACCGAGCTGCGGGCGCGCGTGGGCCGCGGGGCGAGGCGGAGCGACCTGAGGTAATTTGTCAAGCGGTGCGGGAGGGGTTTTCATTAAGCGATGTTAGTATGAATGAATGGATTTGTGTCCTGACATGAATAAAACACGACTATGGTAAGGAGATTTCGATTGGTTTCTGCGTGTCCAGGTTCCGTACATGACTAGCATTAGCAAACACGGAATATGGTATCACGTATGTACAGAAATTAATATATATACAAAATTAAACAAAAATATATAAATAAAACACTCCGTCATGGCGCTAAAAGTCGACTTATTAATAGAGCACATGTAATAACATCAATTAATTTATATAATAAAAGCAACAGTTCTCTGCATGCGGAGATGCACAATGGGTGCGGGGAAGTGGTGTTAAAACCACCGAAGTAGAGGTAAAGCGCATCGCTGACGAGCGAAACAGCTTTAGGTACCATGTGGAAGGTACGAAGAGGGTTTGTTTTCCCTCCAAAATCGAATTTATATCGTGTCACAAACGTGTCCAGTTCATACTAAAAACATAAAATTATCCTCCATACAAAATTACGAGTCCGGACAGAAACGTGACACGGCCATACTACGAGGCAGCCGATCGATTTGTTCCTGCGTGACACAAACGTGTCCAGCCCATACTAAAAATCAAAATTCAATCTCCATACAAAATCGCGCTCCGTGACACGAACGTGTCATGGCCATACTAGGAGGCCACCGTTCGATTTGTTCCTGCGTGTCAGGATTGTGACACGAGGAAAGATTATAAAAGGAGAGGGAGGGGAGCGTGGAGAGTTCAGTCTGTTTTGGGAGTCGAAGGAGACGGTCGTGCGTATTTAGCGAGAGTCCAGGTACGAAAGTTGGTACTGCTCCGCTCGCGTGAGTTTTCGAATAAATTCGGGAAAAGAAGTTTCGCTCGGCTTCGCTCGCGTGTATTTTCGGTTGGGTTTTATTAGTGAATATTTTCGCTCGGCTTCGCTCGCGTGTATTTTTGATTGGGTTTTCTTAGTAAATGGTTTGGTAAAGAAACCGGTGAATATAATTAATTTAATTTCGTAAAATTTAGTGTGGGAACTTCTGTAAAGCTTTCGGAGTTGCAGATGAAGGTGTCTGGATTCTGTAATTTTGGGGGTGATATAGGGGTTGTCAACTAGTTTTACGGAAAATATTTTGGATGTTCTTTTTGAGCCTTTTGAGTTCTGGATGAAGGCGTCTGGATTCTGGAATCTTGACTGGTGATGGAAGGACTTCCAAAGAGCTTTTACAATGACACTATGTCCGAACTGGCTTACCATGAGGACTGGTACATTGGGAAGGTTTTCTTAGTACATAAATGATTTTGAAAAGAAACCGGTGAATAGAGTTTGTTGTTTCGTAAATTTTAGTGTGGGAACTTCTGTAAAGCTTTCGGAGTTACAGATGAAGGTGTCTGGATTCTGTAATTTTGGGGGTGATATAGGGGTTTTCAACTAGTTTGCGAAAAATATTTTGGATGTTCTTTTTGAGCCTTTTGAGTTCTGGATGAAGGCGTCTGGATTCTGGAATCTTGACTGGTGATGGAAGGACTTCCAAATAGCTTTTACAATGACACTATGTCCGAACTGGCCTACCATGAGGACTGGTACATTGGGAAGGTTTTAAATTGGATTAACATATATTGTACTGGGACCTGATCTTAAATTACACGCAAATAAGGGAAGTCAGTGAATAGAGGTTGTTTAATTTCGTGAATATTAGTGTGGGGATCTCTGTAAAGCTTTCGGAGTTACAGATGAAGGTGTCTGGATTCTGTAATTTTGGGGGTGATATAGGGGTTGTCAACTAGTTTTACGGAAAATATTTTGGATGTTCTTTTTGAGCCTTTTGAGTTCTGGATGAAGGCGTCTGGATTCTGGAATCTTGACTGGTGATGGAAGGACTTCCAAAGAGCTTTTACAATGACACTATGTCCGAACTGGCCTACCATGAGGACTAGTACATTGGGAAGGTATTTTAAAATATAGGGAAAATTAAAAGAAACAAAACCCGATTTTTAAATTCGTAAATTCTACGTATATAAGAGTGTTTGAACCACGCGTAATTATTAAAAAATATGTCGGTTTTAAATATGTAAAATCAGTGGTTTTACCGTATTTTGACATAAAAGTATATTTTTATTAAGTGTTAACTTCGCGATTAGATTCAGTGGTGGGTGTTGTGGTTTCGTTTGAATTTAATATTTTACGCTATTCTATTTGTAATGGTGTTTTATTTAAGGTGATTTTAGTGAATCGTGTCAGACCGATTAGGATAGTGGAATTCTAAGGTAAATTTTGTAATATATATGTACATGCAACATTCTGGCTAGTTACGTTTTAGGTCGTGGGGAGATTGCGTAAATCAGGTTTAAATATACCTGTATAGGTTATATAGATTATGATCAGCACACAATTTTAATAAACCCTTAAGAAAATATTCCTAAATGATTTCGGTGAAAGGTGGACCCTGACCGCATCATTTGGAATAAAACAATTTCTGTAGGTATATCAATAGATAGCCACAGAAATGTAAACCATAACATACACTATACACTCACAATTAAAAGCATACACTTCTGCCTTTAGGGAGGACAAAAGAATATCTTTTGAACTCCAACATAACACTACGAGATTAAATTGGTAAATCTGTCTGAAGATGTATATTTTGTACAGATTAGAAAACGGGGACTCCTAGGAACAAATAATAAATTTGTAACTTAAGTACAAATTTATCTGCGTTGGGAGTCACGGGGACTGGCGATGGATAAATATCGTATGGACAGAGGATCCATACGAATTTAGTGGAGCCAGTTCCACAAACCCCTTCAGGGGGGGTTTCAATAAAAGTTTGTATTGTTGAAGTTCTAAAATATAGAAGAAAATATAAACAATAGATTTCATCTATTGAATGGCACAACAAAATTAAGCTATCAAGTAATACATTGATCATAATTTAATAATAACAATAACACAAACATCAGAACACTTTTCATTTCAAATTTTGGCGGGTCTCACAAGCTCGCAAGCGAGGCGCGTGAGCGCGCTGTCGAAGCGTGCACATAGAACACAGAGGGAAACCAGAAGGGTTTAATGACTATAGATGAATGAGCAATTAGTTTAGTAAGTGTTTTAAATGTTGATATTAGAATTTACTAGAATAGATTTAGGAAATGAGAGTTAGTACTCTGAGTTATTACGGTACACAACGACTTTCTGAAAAGGAAGTAATAATTGGGTCCATTTTACAGGAAATATGTGTACGAATTAGCGACACTGTTTCTGACAAACCTAGAGATCACTTGAAAGCTATACGCTGGCCATATTTCGATTCTTTATATTCTAGTTGTTCTAGAGCTATAGAGTTGATTTTTAATAATTCTGCCTTTAATATCTAAGGTAAAACAATAGGTATAGGGTGGAGGTTATTACAGTAGTGCGCGTGACCAGCATATAAAAAAAAATTATGTAAAAATAAGTTCTTTTTTTAGTTATAGTAGTGTTATCATAAATCCATGGAATTCTAAGGTCCAGGTACGAAAGTTATCGCGGGTGTGCCCGTGACCATGGTTTAGGAAAGTTTAAAATGTGTAGATATATATATATAAACGTTTTGTAATGGTCTGACACGAGAAATCTTATTATTTTGTGCCAAAACGTAATTTGCGAGCGAATTGTATGGTTACGATTCGTAATGTAAGTCTAGGCGTGCCCAGTCTACTGCCAGTAAACATCGGAGCAGTTTCCAGCAGATGACATCTAACTATGGTTTGGTCCATAGCAACAATGTGAGTTATTCCATTATCCGGCGAGATACAAAATAAGTGTTTCTTTTCAGAGGGAAAATGTTGTACGTAATTGTGAAATGAATTACATGACCTACGCAATTACATCGTCATAAGTATGTTATTATCCATTTATTATAAAAAGAAATTTTAATGTCACTTGCATAATGATTATTTGTTCTATGGAAAAGTGGAACTGGAGAATTATTGATTGATGAGCGCTTGGCCAGGGCCACAGAATACTTGCGGGCGCAGGGCTACCAAAATTTTGAAAGACTAGTGTGGACTGGTTTTAAAGATGAAGCATGTTTGGGTGCATTGTGTGTTTAAAGAAATTCGTGCTAAAGGGTTTGGGAAGTTTAATCTGACTTGTTTAATTATCTTGTTCAAAAAAAAAAAAAAAAAGAAGGAAATTGAAAGTAATAATATGTGGTGCACGGAGTCGTATTATGCAGATGTTATTTATGTATGTGTCACATTATGTATTGAATTGTTTTGGAATAAAACGAACAGATACTAAGGTCTTTGTGGCGCAGCGCTGATTGCTCTGCTTGCCTGATCTGTCGGAGGGGGAAGCGTGTGTTGTGTGTATGTATGTATGATTTCAATTACTTTGTTATTATGTGGAAATTACAATCACGAAATTTGAAGTAAGAAGGTGGAATATTTTTGGCAACCCTACACAAGTTTGTAAATTTTGTGTTGATTAGGCCCATGAGGAGAGAACCATGGTCAAGAAAGATTGATTTATGGTTGCACGTGTTGTACTGTTTGTGTTTGATCATTAGTTTCGTTTGGCGTAAGTGTACGAATGATTCTTATCTCTTTCTCACTAGTATAAAGTGTATGCAATGCAAGTAAGAGTTAGAACGAGACAGTAGACTAGAGCGCTATTTTAGACTTGCTCTTCTAGTGGGGTATGAATGAGAGAGAGGGAGATACGATTTATATACGAGACTAACAAAAGTTAGAGAATTTAGCCACGTGATCGGTGCAGGTGTTCGGTTTAGACAAAAAAAATGGAGAAGCGCGTGGTTTAGCTCAGATTGCTAATGCATTGATGCTTGTCTGGTTTGTGTACATTGGTAAAAGAGTGGAATGAATATTGGTATATATATAATTGTCAGAGGAAATGAAATAGCAGTGCTGAGAAAGAAAAAAAATTTTTTTTCATGTTTAGGTAAACGAAATGAATAGTGAATGATGAGTAGGTAAATGTATGTTAGATTTTACTGTTAATTTTTTGGGTAATTTGTGTATTTTTAAATGTGTGCTTAATAAACTGTGCGAGTATCATACCACAGTGGATGTTTGTATATGAAATGGTTTTACTTGATTGAGAATAAATCAATACATATTGATTTATTACTTCGTGACTTTATGTGTTGCTGTGCGATAAGACGACGGACTAGCCACCTCTCGTTTTGTCATGACTTACTCGAATGTTGTACAGACGGATGCGTTTTGTACTGTCGTGCGTAGTTACTGGAAAAAGTGTCGCAACTGTACTTGCGACGTGCTACACCTCAGTGGTGAGTAGCTGTGACAACGTGTCTTTCGTTTTGTTGAAGATAAAGATTACATATTTATCTAGTATGAATGTTTGTGTACGGTTTGACTGGATGGATTGTCAACGCACGTTGACTAGACCGTTTTGATCATTTTGTGACGCTGGGACATACGCTCATTGGACGGATTGTTGTTATCTTAACATGATTCAAGTATACTATGCGGAGACTCTGTTGAATTGATGACCGAGCAGGGCGTAGCTCGCGCGCGCGTCCTGCGGGCGCGGGGACAGAGTTCGCAACACCATCACGCCGTTGGAGGTGCGGCGTGGTTAGCGAAGTATTTGAAGAATAGGAAGGCCATTAGCGATGTTAACAGTAGTACGGTTCTTCTGTTGTGTCAAGTATCTCGTCGGGAAAACAATGCGCAGAAAATACAATTTATTTTGTCATGCACTGAGTCTTGAGATGTGTATGGGTTGAGTGATCGGCGTTGTGCCTCGGTTAATATAGTATTAAGCGGCATAGCATAGAATATTACAAGTTGTAGGATGCAGGTTTGTGCACAAAAAGCGAATGAGGAAATCGTTTTGCGGGGCCTACGCTGTCTGCTTGTATGTCTGCCTGTTCTACTAAAGTTGATATTTGTTTCAGGGTAAATGTAGAGTTCTGTAGAATGGTTGTGTCTGTCCGTTCTACTAGAATTGACAGTTAATTCGGAAGGAATGTGGAGTTCTGTAATAAGTGTATGTAGATTTTGTTTCTGTCAGTACTCCTGGAGTGCAATTGAGGGTTTTATTGTTGTGCTGTGTCATTGTAAAGCATTGGGATGCTATGAGTTCGTTTTACGTCCGGTCCTATAGTGCCACTTAAACATTAATAATATGAACATGCCGGCTACAGCGTCAGAAACTTGCAGTTTCATAAGAACAAATGAGAGGCCGGACGGTTACAATTTGGAATTGTCGCCAGGCGAGGCGAATTTGTTGGGGCGCATCGGGAGATTTTTTTTACTGATGAATTAAAAACCTTTTATCAAGTAAAATGTTAAGAAGAGAGTATAGTTTTACGCTAGTATATAGGAGTGATTGTGAGTGAGGCGGAACTTTGCGGATGACGAATCGCGCTTTGTAGGGAAAGAAAAAAAAAAACGAACTTGCGATGTTTTGCTTCTTGCGAATTTGTTGGGGCGCATCGGGAGATTTTTTTACTGAAGAATTAAAATTTTATCAAGTAATATGTTGAGAAGAGAGAGTAGTTTTATGCAAGTAGAAAGGGGTGACTGTGAGTGAGGCGAAACTCTGCGGATGGCGAGTGACGGACTGGCCACTTCTCACCTTGGCACGGTTATACTGTTAGGTAGTGCGGGAAAAGGACCCTGTATCTTGTTGCAATGTGAAGGTTGACTTGCCTGGATGCAGCATGTTGGTATGTGTGGGAGATAGGATTTATGGATGCCATGTCGGAGTGTTGGTTTTCTGTGGAGTTGAATATACGTTAGTGTGGTCAGCAGTATAACGCTGTTTATTTCACTGCTTGGGATGTGGGTTGGAATAAAAAATATATATCAGTTTGTGATTGTATGTATTTGTCAAGCAGTAATGTATATAATTGGCTGTAGAGCAGAAGTTTGATATTAGATGTAACGTTTCAGCTAATTAGAACATTATAATTGTGCCAATTAATATAGATAATGGAAGGGACTACAGTTTTACAACGATTCAGAAAGATGAAGTTATAAGTGTTTGTTGAAAATCAAGCAAGAAGGCTATTAAGCGCCTAGTCCGAGGCGACACGCAATAGAATTACTAGTTGATGGTTTGTTGCGGTGTGATGTTGAAGGCGTATTTCACTATCCAACGGTGTAGATCCATTTTATCAACTTAGTTATGGATTGGAAATGTTGGATGGTATGTATTTGAGGAAGTATGTTTGTGCTAATGTAGGTATATGAATTCCGTGTTAATTGAAGTCATATATTTTGTGTATGGGAACGAAGCATAAATATTTGTCTAGTTGAAGGAGTTTGTTCATTTTATAAAAGCGTGTACATGAATATATTAGTATTTGTGTATTCGTACAACGTGATTGGGCGTTAGAATATAAGATAGTCGTATCTTGTCTCACTAACATTATTGGGGTAATTGAATGGATGTGATGGCGGTCTAATAGAAAACGTATGTATTAACATTTTCTATGTAGAAATTCAGTTCTGAAGATGTGGATTATTGAATTCCGCTAATTACTTTATGTCAACGTATTGACTGAAAAGGGAGGTTTTCCTATATTAAGTATTCTGTCTGCGGATGTCGGAGCGAGACACTGTTGTCCAGTCGGAATTTTGACCTGACGTGCTCAGTCCATTACCACTGGAAGTGGACAGCAGGTGTTACCTGTTTGTGGGTAATTTGTATGTGAGCTGGTTGCTTGGGAAAATTACGTGAATAAAGGTGCGGGTGTGAAAGTTGCCAGGAAGAACACGTTGGTGCCACCATTTTGAGTAGAAGATTGATACGGTTGTATGGATGATTCGAGTTTGGTTCGGTTCAGTGTGGCCGACACTAACGGGGTAGGCATTCGTGTGTAACCTGTTCCGCCAAATTATTAGAGCAAATAGCTTAGATATTATAATTAGATTATTATATTATTTTAAATACGATTTAGATATTGAAAGAATGGCGTGAGATCGTACATTAGCCGGTCATTCATTAGATTCACACAAGATACAAAACCGTGATGGCGTTTCGGTTCAAGGCTTTCCGAGAATCAATATGCGATTGGAAAATCATTTAAATGTGGAAGTTATAGAAAAGCTTTATAGAAAATCCATATTCCAAACTGATCTTCTTATGTGGAAATCTGTAAAATGATAAAACTTGTATGAAATGCCCGGATATTTAATTCCACATTTTATCTTGAAAATCATTTAAAAATGGATAATTCCATATAAATGGTAACGTTGCTGTGGTTGTGTATTAACTGACTCAGGGCGCCCGGTTCAAAAATATTTGAAGGAATATGGATCTTATCGCGAACAATAAGAACCAATGACAGTGTTTGTTTTGCTTTCACAGCGTAAGGGGACCAGACTTGCGTACTAAAAACAAATAAGTACCAACCTTACGGAGTGAAATTCGGAGTAAATCCGAAAAGGAGGAAAAAGGGGAAAGAAAATAAGCCGAATGGAGAAAGATTTGGTAGGGTACTCAAATACTCAAGAACCCGGGAAAATGGGAAAAAAGAAGGGAAAAGGGAAAATTTTAAAATTAGGAAATAAACATACCCACAGTTCACAATGTTCACATCATAGTGACATCTGAAAGGAAGTGGTTAAAAGGCAGGGAGGGAGTGAGGAGTTATGAAAAATGCTTAATGATTTTGCAGAAGCAAATTATACTTATACAATACTAGTATTATGTTTAGAAGTGAGTTTTGTGAAACATGGAGTATTCTATTTACTTGCCATCTATTGGTGTATTAGTGAAGTTTTGACATTACAACGTAGAAAATTTTGTTGGGCATTGTTATACATAGTGAGATAGGTGTCGCTGGAACAAAATAATTATATTTAAAATTCAAATTAAACTTTTCCTCCCTTTTACAAAAGTAAACATCAGGGCCCCTGCCGTGCTGGTTTCGCTCGCACGACGAGTTCGGGTTGCGTTCGACTCGATCGATCGCACGAAGCAAATTATTTTGGTACCGGCGTACGGGTGGGTGCGCATGCGAATGTTGTACAGGTGACGAAATTATCGAACGAGTGTCGATCCACCAATCTTGCCACTATTAAATTTTACTAAATGTATTATGCTACCTAGAATGCAAAGCGCTCATTTTGTTAGGTATCAAACGGTCAATATAGTATGTATACTATTTTTCAGAATCTTTATGATAATTAAAAGAGGAAAAAGAGTATTGACTAAATTGAAAACGCGTATAAATTGAACACCCCGATATTTAAGAGTAGCTATTTAGTATTGGTAAAAATTACATCGTGGTAACACACGTGATGTTGGTTGTCGGTCGGTCAGCCAGTTGTGTGAGTGATGATGACAAACATTTTGAATCTCTTCCCCTCAACCCTCCGCCCTTCCTCCAGCCATATTACCTAGCCACAAAAATACCCCGATAACGGTACTAACGAGGTGAGACCGCGGTGAAGTGCGGAGGAAAGCGCATTTATTCGAGGAGAGGAGGTGCCTAGCCTATAATGCCTATATAGAAATTCCGACGGGTAATACATAGCTGTAGATACCTAACTATCTAAAATAAATAACTCCTGTATGTACCTATCTATTATTATCATACTTGGTTATACACTATAGCTCCACTACCGGTCACCTATAATTTAGTTATATAGGTAGGTACATACTTAGATAGGCACTGTCAAATTGATATGAGTCGTGTACTTAGAACACAAGACTTTAATGCGCATTAACTACGGTACCGTGCATGTGAGCCGGTCGGTATTAATGATAGTGGCCCCGCTGCGTTTCTCCCCGTGCGTGTAGAGGGGGAGGCGGCTGGGGAGGGGGAACATGATGCCGTGCTGAGGGGCGGCGGGCTGGCCCCTGTCGCATTGTCGTGGTCCTTCCGCCGAGTCGTGCGGAGGGGTGGGTCTTCGTGCTTGCTTGCTGCTTGAAGTGGTTGGGTGTGTGTGGCGCGGCACCGGTTGCTCTGCTTGCCCCGGTTGTCGGGTTGATGGTCGGGATGTGGCGTGTGGTATGTGTGGTGTGTTGTGTGTGTGTGTGTGCCTGGGTACAGACTTTATTCTTGTTTTATTTTAGTGATGGGTACGTGGGTGCCTACTTGTATTTTGTCTATAGTATTTGAGTGAATACTTAATGAATGAAGGAATGAACAACTTGTAGATGGAATGATACATGTTTGAATGCCTCTACACTAGATTCAAAGAAGGGAATCATTAATTTGGCATGTGATCAACCCTGAGATTTTCTAAACTGTCGCAGGGGATGATCAGGAACGATCGGGTGTTTGGGTGAGCGTATGCGTCGAGATGACTCGGGGTCCGGGTTCACATTTCGTGCAACATTGCCAGTGACTGTCAGGGTGTGGTGGAGCGACGTTCGAGTTCGAGTGGACCGCGAGACCGTTTCGTGCACTCACTCGCTTGTACATTTGACGGATGCGACGGTGCCATTTGTGCCTACTCGTTCACTTTGCTCGAGCTCGTCGATCGAGTGGAGTTGCCACGGTCGGGCTGCTGAATGTATAGCCTAATGGATGGCAATGTTAAGGGTATGAGAGTTGCATTAATCCGAATTAGTTTAAATTTATATTATTTATTTGAGGTTTACCATAACTAAAGATCTTGAACTTGCTCATTGATGAGTATTTTGAAAGGAAAAGTGACAGCGTAAAGTTTCGGCGCAAAGGTGTTTATATATTTTGTAGGGGGTTTTATCTAAATACCTTGGTTCGTATTAATCGGCAACGGTCTGTGTCGGACTGCTGCTGGACGTGAGCATTTCCAGGGGGTTTCCCACCTCGCTCGGTGTTTCACTTTAATTTTATTCTGCTCTTGCCTACCTATGGGGTTATAGGTGCACTTAACTGAAGGAGAAGCGTTCCATTTTATGCGTGGGCGTGATCGACGATCGGGCGTCTGTCTGCTTATTGATTGTCGGATAAACGACGAATGTGCTCGGACACTGCATATGATTGCGCAACATTTGTTAGAATGGAATTATGGATATCTATTTAAATTTGTATGTGTAAGATTGGATGTATAACCTTTGTTGTAAATGGGCATTGCCAATGGACGAGCATACTAGAAAAGTAATGGGTATGCTTTTCGAGTGAACGGTTTCGGATGAATGAGTGTGTGAGGGGATGATCGATGCCTGAAACTTTTGAAGTTCGTTATTTCTAGGAATTCATAACGGAAAGTGTGAGTTGGTAAAAGTTTTGAATCAGGGTTAAATGATAATTCCCACAGAATAAGTTTGTGAGTGGAATTGTAAGGGGTATTACGGGGTTTGAGTGATTTAGGGGATTTGGCATTGGATGGATACTTGCTGAAGTAACAAAAATAGGAGGAAGAAAAAAAAAAAAAAGGAATTTTAAGAGTTAGTTAGTGGGATTTGACCGGTTAATTTCATCGTTTGCGGAGTCCGTGGTGTTGGCCGTAGCATAGTATGGATGTGGTGCCACGTTGGTGCTATTCTTTGGTCGATTATTAATTTTAAATTTTCCAAATTCCAATAGAACTTAGACTAGGTAAGCATTCGTTGCATGATAAACTTGGGTTTAAGTCTGAAGAGGAGACTCAGATACATGCTGTTATCCAAATTTACAGAATGAATTTCAGATGCGGATGTGGTTATTCTTGAAAGCAAATTCAAGAATCAGTTCAACAATTGAACGAGGAATATAATCACAAGTTGTGACAATTGAATAATAATATATGTTGCATGACGTTTTGAAATAAGTAATATTTAAGTATGTGTGAATATACGAATAATGGTTAGTATAAAATTGCGTTTTGGCACAAAATATTATAAAATCACTTTAATATGATAATTTTAAAAGAATTAAACCACCCCGCTACTGTAGCTTTATTGATTAACTTTAAGAAGTTAGACTGTTTGTTTGGGGATCGATATTGTCTCGGATTTTGAAAAAAAAAAAAAGAGAAACATCGATTTCTAAGCAATGCTTGGCGTTCTTTGTCTATGCTATAAGTAGAATATTTGCTTGCGGCAAAGCGAAATAAGAGAAAGGGGAATTCCTGAAAATAGGTCGTGATAAATAAGAAATGAAATCCTAGTAATAAAAAAAAAAAAAATAATAATAATAATAATATCAAAACGAAAAAAATTTTTTTAAAAGTAAAATTGTTAAAATTGATAAAATAAATTACTAAACACTAACAAAACTTAATCAATTTATATAATACAAACAACATTATAAGGTAATCACATTGGAAAGAGAAAACAGGGATTCCCAAATTTCTTTAATGAAACTACATATAGGAAATTCTATTCTAAAAAAAAAAAAATTCTAAGTTAAAATAAAGACAACACAAGCATTATTCTACACTTAAAAATTTATAATGGCATAGACAAATAATATTATTATATGCTAAATTACTATTTTGTTCTGAAAACAAGTAATTAGTAATTAATTATAAATTAAAAATTTCCAGACTTAAGAAGAATTCACACAAACAAGACATTATACAACATTCAGACATAAATTTACAAATAATACTACATGGACCACACACACGGAACACGAGCAGCAAAGAAGGGCAAAGAAGGAGGTACACAAAATGCTACGGGAAGAGTGCATAAGCGATTCGGAAATGTACCACCTAACAGAAGAGCAAAGAGGAAAATTATGGGGCCTTCCATCGCTAAAATAATTAAGGATAGTATTACCCCGATAGCTAGGCGAATGGAAGAATTGGAGCGTTCTTCTAACAGCGAAAGGGAAACTGGTCTTCAACGTAAAGAACCAGAAACAGCATGGATGCAAAGACCATTAACGTTGACCTCACCACCTTTCAAGCCAAAATTTTCCGGGGAAGGGAAAATTCACCCGGTGGAATTTATAGAAGAACTGGACAGATACATAGCAAAAACGAACCCTGGACGTGGCGGAGAGTTAGACTTGATCGCGGACTGTCTCATAGGAGAAACGAAAAATTGGGCAAGGATTTACAAAGAAAGATGGGAGAATCTCGACGATTTCAAGAGGGATTTTCTTGAACAATATTGGGGAAAACCAGTACAACAGAAATTGAAGAGAGGAATTTTACAAACAACATGGAATAATAAAACTGAGATGGCGACACATTTTATTGAGAACTTCGCAATGTACAAGAGGATGCAGGATGCAGGGGATGAAGAACATTGTGTACGAGAATTGATGTGCCAGTTTCCAGCAGATATCCAGCGGCTATGGATGACTGGTGGCGGATCTACAGCACCTGAAGCAATCTCCTTTCTCAGGAGCATGGGAAGCATAGAAGAAAACAAGAGAATTCGTGAATCATCACAATTAATACCAAGACAAGATGTTAAGAAGAATGTACCTGCAAGAGGACTTCGAGTAAACAACATCTCTACCTGGGAATCAAAGTATGGTTGGCAGAAATCATCGAACAATAATCCAACGTATGAGCAACAGCGTGAAGAAAATGGACATGTGGGAAACTGAATAAAGTTACCAGTACGACCCGACTGGTGACGATACCTAAAAGGAACAAGAGGGTCAATGTTAATTTACCACCAAAATTATTAATTAAAATGGGTTGGATGCCAGGAAGGGGTTTGGGTAAAAATGAGCAGGGTAGGAAAACCCCGATAACCTTGGTTGCACAATGTAACTCTTTTGGAATAGGATACAAATCAAACAAAAGAAAGAAAGAAAATTGTAATAATTTAATCAACCAAATAACCAATTGTATAGTATTGTTAAGAGAAAAGGCAATATATAGGAAGAACTTTGATAACGAATTTATTTCAGAATTAAAGGTTACTTCTGTATTCGAAGACGAGGATTACGAAGAAGACAATGAAACTAGCATACTACCGAAGTTACCGGAGGTACAAGCCAGAATAGACGGTCAATTAATAAATTGTTTAATTGACACAGGAAGTCAAGTAGCTTGTATATCCAAAACTAGCTATGACGAGTTGACAAAAGGCGGGAAAACTTATCCAATCTTACCAATTTCAGCATTACATATTATTGGAGCGACAGGACAAAAGTCACCAAGAGTGTGTAAAATGGTATTGTTACCTTTAAATATAATGGGAATAATAATAAACGTACCATGTTTGATAGTAGAGAAATTGGTGAGACCCATCATACTCGGATACAACTTCTTGGAAGAAAATAATGCAACGATAATATGCAAGACACCAACAGCATTAGAGTTAAAAGGAACCGTAAATTTAAGAGTGCCATTACATGAGTCCAAAGTAAATAAGAAGGAAGAATATTTAAATAACAACATAACAATTAAAGAAAAGGATACTACAAGACAAGAAATTTTTGAATGTTTAGAAAACATAAAAATTATTAGCACACGAGATAAACAAAATTTTGAGAATGTGCTTATAAAACATGAAAAACAATTCTCAGAGATTCCAGGCTGTACGCAAAAATATGTACATAAATTAAAATTAATAGACGAAATACCTTTTGTGAAATATGCATACCCTGTACCACATGCTTATAGAGGAAAAGTAGCGGAAAAATTGGTTGAAATGGTGAACCAAGGTATATTAATGAAATCCGCTACTCCTTATTCCAGTCCGTTAACTTATACTATAAAAAAAGATCAAAGTGTAAGAATATTATTAGATGCAAGAACTCTAAACACCAAATTGGAAGGAGAGATAGAAAAACCACCATTGATATCTGAAATATTGCAAAAATTTCATGGGGTGAAGTACCTAAGTACAATAGATTTAAGCAATGCTTACTTTCAGATCCCGTTACACCCTGACAGTGTGAAATATACAGGATTTACCTTCTTGAATAGATCATATGTATATTTGCGATTACCACAAGGATTAAAAACTTCAGTTTCAGCTTTTTCCCGTGCAATGTACTTAATATTAGGAGAAGATGTAACAGATTTCTGTGTAAATTATTTGGACGACATAATAATTTTTACAAAAGGCACCGTGGAAGAACATATTCACCACATAGACATAGTGCTGGATAAATTAGAAGAAGGCGGATTAACGTGTCGTTTAAAAAAGTGTCAATTCCTAAAGCAAGAAATCAAAATATTAGGACACATAGTTTCACAAAAAGGCATAGAAATGGATCCCGAGAAAGTGGAAGCTATAAATGATTTCCCAGTTCCAAAGAAAGTAAGACACCTCAGGGGGTTCCTCGGTTTATGTAATTATTATCGGAAATTTATAAAAGACTACGGAACGTCAATACAACCATTATGTGAATTACTAAAAAAGGGAACTAAATGGGATTGGACAAACGACAGACAAACTCAATTTGAAACAGTAAAAAGTTTATTTTTAAAATCTGTTATGTTAACACATCCTGATTTAACAAAGCAATTCTACTTACAAACGGATTGTTCTGCATATGCTCTTGGTGGATGTCTTTATCAAATTAACGATGAAGGAGATCACTTAGTAGTAGGATTTTGCAGCAAAGGATTATCAGCAGCCGAAAGGAAATGGACAGTGAGCGAAAGAGAACTCTGGGCAGTAATATATTGTTTACGGAAATATGAAACATATCTTAGGGGAGTATCAATCATCATAAGAACGGATCATCAATCCCTAACTTTCCTAAGAACTTGGAAATTACACAACAGTAGAATAACCAGATGGTTATTGTATTTAAACCAATTTAACTTCATTGTAGAATATGTAAAAGGTACTGAAAATATTTGCGCAGATGTATTATCGAGATACACCAATAAAGCAGAGAAAATACAAGAATTAAAGGAAATATGCCCAGAGTTAGCAGCGTTTCGAGTAAAAGGAGTTAACGAATTGAAGAATAAACTAAAGGATTTAAAAGAACTACAACAGACGGACTTCGCTATGAAGAAAATCGCCGATTCCATAAAAACCCAAATAAAACCCTCAAAACCTAAAATCAAAACATACGAAATGATAAACAATATATTACACTTTCGCACTGCAGACAATATACCAAAAATAGCAATACCCGAGGGGGAAATAGATAACATCATTTGGAGATATCATGAGGAACTAGGACATTTCGGCACTCTAAAAATTAAAGGAGTACTCAGCAAGAAGTATTATTGGCTAAATATGGCAAAAAGAATTAGGGAAGTACTAAAAACTTGCCATATCTGCCAATTAGCAAAAGTTAATAATGTACGAACTATGGGAAAATTGAGCCCAGTAATCACAAATCACATAGGAGAAATAGTACTGGCTGACATATATGGACCACTACCTCGATCCAGAGGGGGAATACAATACATATTCATCATTCAGGATGGATTTTCAAAATTTATAAGAATTTATCCTTTAAAGAAAGCTAACGCCACGGCTCTTTCGAAATGTTTGAAAAACTTTGTGAAAGTTATCTTCCCTGAAATCATTATGACAGACCAAGGTACACAATTCAAATCAATAGTATGGAAAAGATTGATAAATGAATTAGGAATTAAATTAACATACACTTCTGTTTACAATCCAAGACCTAATTGTGTAGAACGAGTATGCAAAGAATTAGGAAGACTGTTTAGAACATACTGTTGTGATAGACATACTAAATGGGGTTTTATAATGAAGGAAGTAGAAGACTGTTACAATGAAATAACACACTGTAGTACAGGTTTTGCACCAACATACTTACTAACAGGGAAAACATATCATTCACCAATAGAGAAATTCCTACCAAATATTATAAAAATTAACAAAGATAAATTAAAGATAGAATTCGTGCTGCAGAAAATATTCGATTAAACGCAGTAGCAAGAATTAAAAGATATAACAAAAAGTATCAAAATGTGGTATTTGAAATAGGACAATTAGTAAAATTAAAAACAATACCTAAATCTTCAGCAGAGCAGAAAGTCACGAAAAAATTCTCACTAATTTACGAAGGACCATATACCATAGCAGCGACACCTTATAAAAATAATTACACACTAGTACACCCAGACACCGGTAAAATTAGAGGAAACTTTAATACCATACACTTAGAAAAATATTATAAAAACAAGAAAGTTAAGGAAAATTGTTGTTGAAAAATTTTAAATAAAACTGAAAATTTCAGGATTCAAACAAGACTACAGATGGAACAAATAAAATCAGTAATAATACAACTAACTGAAGAAATGATAACACAAAGACATAAAATACTACAACTCAACATTGAAATAAATATAAAAACAATAAGGAAAGAAGTCCTTTACAATAACCAGGAAATTAGCAACAACATCAATAAGGAAATTTTGGAAAACACAGCGAAGTTGGACCAATTGGAAAAGGAAATGAAATTAGAAAGAAAATTTCATCTTGAGAAACAAAATAAGTTAAGAAAATGCATGAGCATTTACAGAAGATTAGGGAAAATAAAAAATAGAATGATCCTTTTGGAACAAAATAACAGGGTAGAGAAGGCGAAGATACATAAAGAATTACAAAATTTAAGACTGGCCTGGAAAGAGAATTGTGGAAAATAAGAAAGCATACATGAACTACATAACACTCAAAACAAAACAAATAAATAATTAAAATTAAAAAAAAAAAAAAAAAATAGATACAAAATTAGGATTTCAAAAAAAAAAAAAACAAAAACAAAACAAAATATTTTATGACCACCTATTTTCAGAAAAAAAGAAAAAAGTTTTGATGAAAATAATTTTTGACAGGTTTTAAGAAGATCAGAAAAAGACATGATGAATCAGAAGGAAATAGAGTCGAAAAAGAAAGAATTAATGCAGTTTCAAGAAGAAGAAGAGAAAGAGGAACAATTATTAAAAATAAAAACTTACAGACTCGATATAACAAAAAGAATGTTAACAATAATGGAAGAAGAATACCAAGAAACAATAGGAACAGAGGAGGAACAGGAGCCAAAAGCAGGGAGCAGACTTCAACATGATTTAATCAGAAAGCAGAAACGGTTGGAGAAAGACATAACGCACCATAGGAAAAAGATAAATACCAGGAAAATCAGACGTGAGAAATTAATATCAGAATATGAAGGACAACTTAAGCAAATCACACAATTTGTGACGGCGGAAATGGAATGGTTGTCTAAACATAGAAGCAAGAATCAAGAATCAGAAGGGCCTGAGAGAGAAGGATCCATCATCAATCCACAGTCAGATTTGATTCCGGTTATAGAAGACTACATAGACCAGAATTTTAATCATATAATTAACACATTGGAGTTTTAAAAAAAAAAAAAAACTAAATCTAAACAGATTTCATAGTAAAGATATTATTTTGTTTTCTAATCATACAGGATGTTTTCCATTCATACAGGTTGTTATCTATTCATACAGGATGTTTTCTATTCATACAGGATGTTTTCCATTCATACTGGGTGTTTCCATTCATGCAGGGTGTTATCTATTCATACAAGGTGTTATCTATTCATACAGGATGTTTTCTATTCATACAGGGTGTTTTCCATTCATACTGGATGTCTTCCATTCATACAGGGTGTTTACCTTTCAAACAGGTTTTAGGTTAATTCATGTACGTCCCAGCGTGAATCTCTTATAAAAAGAGGGGGTCACTTAACGTTCTCTGTTAGGGTTTTAGGTTAATTCACGTGCGTCCCAGCGTGAATTCCTTATAAAAAGAGGGGGTCACTTAACGTTCTCTGTTAGGGTTTTAGGTTAATTCACGTGCGTCCCAGCGTGAATTTCTTATAAAAGAGGGGGTCACTTAACGTTCTCTGTTAGGGTTTTAGGTTAATTCTTGTGCGTCCCAGCTTGAATTCCTTTGTTACAATATGAGGACATTAACATGTTCAATAGGGTTTAAAATTAAATCTCGCTAGTTCTGGCGTGATGCATCTGTGATAAAAAATTACAATAAAGAACACAAGTACACATTGTTAATATAAGATTAATTTTAAGGAAATTAATTTTTGTTGCATTTTATGTAATTTAACAGTTTGTAAACAGGTTTAATTTTATAAAAGAAGATTAATAAAATGATTTTGTTGCATTTCATGTAATTTAACAGGTTGTAAACAGGTTTAATTTTATAGAAGAAAGTTAATAAGATGATTTTTGTTGCATTTCATGTAAATTAACAGGTTATAAACAGGTTTAATGTTATTGAAGAAGATTGATAATATGATTTTGATACATTTTATGTAATTTAACAGTATGTAAACATGTTTAATTTTATAGAAGAAGGATAATAAAAATGATTTAATAATAAAAAAAATTTTTCTTTTATTAAAAAAAAAAAAAATAAAGAAAACAATCCTTTTAAGCATTTACAAACAGGTTAGTATATATTTATAAAAAAAAAAAAAAATTTTTTTTGTAAAATATATAAAATATTGACATTTTGTGTTATTTTACAGGTTACAAGAAAACCGACAATGGAAAAGGATTGTGACAAAATAGAAACCAGAGGAAAATTTTATTTAATGGAATAACTTTGTAAAATAAAGTAAAATTTAAAAAAAAAAAAAAAATTAAATAAAAAAAAAAAAAAATGTAATTTTATTAAGCGCTTTGTCAAAATTGATTATGTGAAACAACTTACTGTTACGCATAATCGTTACACTATACAAAACCTTCTTTAATTTCTATTTTATTATCACGTTATCTATCGGTGACTTTATCATGTTAAGTATGCTTTGTCGGGAGTGAGCGTATTGAATTGTTGATAGACATAGTTGTGGGGTTACATTCTCATAAATACTGTAAATAAACCACTAGAGTAGTGCTCTTTAAATTATTGTTAAAATAAATAGATTCATGCGGATTAGAAAATTAAAATTAAACTTCACAGAGTAAGTAAAGTCATGCGGGCGAAAATAAAACTAAAAAAAAAAAAAAAAAAATAAATGAATGAAATAAAAAAAGATAAGAAAATAATGCACTACTTGCATAGCCTAAGCCGGAGGTGGTAAGGTATGTTATGTGTTCTTCACGGACCCGTTCTGTCCTGCCGAACTGCTTGCATAGCCTAAGCCAGAGGTGGTAAGGCGTGTATTGCATTGTAAACGGTGATGTACTGTTACGGTCCTTACAATAAATAATAATAATAATAATAATTCTCGTCTCCCGTCGCCGGCGAGAATACCGTCTTTTGTTTTGTCTGTTTGTATAAATTTTGTATAGGTGGTTTATTTTGTAGTTATATAGAATTAATGTAAATATAAAAAAAAAAAAAACGTGAAAATAAAATATGACAAAATAAATAAATAAAATGCTGTTCAGTGAGGGGAGTTAGACTAAATTTCTTCTGAACAAGAAGTAACAAAAATTTAAAATAGACTTGTTGACTTGAGTGGATGGTTTTGGATGTTTGTGTAAAATACGCGAGTAGACCTGCGGGTATTATAGTGTCTGTACTCTGTAGTGAAATTTCCTTCTAATGAGAGCAGCGCTCTAACCTGAAGGGACCTTTACAAGGAATCAGGATACTTTGGTTTCGTTTGGTTTTCCCATACATTGCTTCGAAAATAATGTTAAATTAAATTCAGTGTGAAGAACACACAATTTGGGACTTAGAAAAGGTGAGGTGAAAATGCCTTAAGTGCAGAACTTTACATTTTACTGAGTCTGACTCACGCTGGGGAGGGATTATGACATCGTCTACTAAAGGCGTTCCGAACACACAAAAAATGGAGCGTTGGAAGTTCAGGATGACATTTTCTGGTCTATGTACAGTGAATGAGTGTAGTATTTGGTTTGAAATCATTAACCGGAGCAATGTTGGATGAGTTAAAGTAGAATCGTTTACAAGCATACCGAGTCCGTCTATTCGTCAATAGGTGAGTTAGGATCCAAAATGATGCATGAGTCGATTTCGAAGTCTTTTGAAAATATGTATCCCGACTACTCTGCCTTTAATGGAAGCTTGTTGTGCTAGGATACATGCATAGCCTAAGCCGGAGGTGGTAAGGTGTGTTATGTGTTCTTCACGGACCAGTTCTGTCCTGCCGAACTGCTTGCATAGCCTAAGCCGGAGGTGGTAAGGTGTGTATTGCACTGTAAGCGGTGATGTTCTGTTTCGGCCCATACGGTAAAGGGTGAGACTAGAGGTTCCTGCACTGTTGGGAAATCTGTTAGAGGCAGAATATAGGGATCTAAGGCTTTGAGGTGATGACTTTTGCTTAAATTCCTAAATTTATTAATAATAAACTAATTCAATTACACTAAATTTGATTAAAGTAGTACTGGCACGAGCTGTAAATGGAAGATAAGGGAAAGAGTGCAAACATGGTCTAAGCCGGAGGTGGTAAGGTTGTGGTATGCATTCTAAAAAAAAATCTTTTCTCTTTAAGCTAAGGGAGATAAATCCTAAGCTGGAGGGTAAGAACTTCCTAAAGCACGTGGACAGATGGGAAAAAAAAAAAAAAAAAAAAAAAAAAAAAAAAAAAAAAAAAAAAACACACATAAATTAAAAATTTTAGAAGAGAGGGGGTCTCTGGAAGGGAACTTGAACCCTAACAGTGATAAATGATTATATATACAAACTTCTTGGAAGGGAACAATAAAACCCTAACAAAGAAGAAGTAATTTTTCAAGATCATAATGTATATAGCTTCTTAACGAGATCAAGCGTCGCGGAATGAGGTTCCGTTGACTTTGCTTCGTTACGAACCTCTATGCGGGCGACTGTGATGGAATCACACAAGGTAAAAAGATAAATATATAGTCAATAATAATTCAAAGCTAAAATATAGAACATTAAAACTTTTCATTAAAATATTAACAAAATAATTTATATTACAATTTAACTATTCACCTAATAAATTCAAACGTAACTGCATACTCCACTAAGAAATAAAATGGCGCGAACGGCCATTACAATACGACGCGCAATTAGACAAACAAGAAATATAATAACATCAGTTGGTTCGCATATAAAAACACTATAGAGCGCCGAGGTGGGGAAGGTAGCATGAGGTAATCCTGACACGCGGTGAGAGGGGAACAAGACATGGGCGCGTACGAAACAGCGGAGAGGTGAGGTAAGAAGACGCGCGTCTTGCGGGCGCGGGGACGGAGATCGTGGTATCATCACGCCGTTGGAAGCGCGGCTTGAGGTAGCGAGTTAAGGAGCGCGAGTAGTGATTATTTCGCTGCGAGTTGATAGTATGAAAGAATGAATTATTGTCAGAACACGAGCGTGACACGTCCATACTGCGAGGCCACCGTACGTTTTGTTCCTACGTGTCAGAAACGTGTCAAGCACATATTAATAATTTATTTTTATCTCCATACAAAAATTTGTGTCAGGACACGAATGTGTCATGGCCATACTGTGGAGCTACGGTTCGATTTGTTCCTGTGTGTCCAATTCGTGTCGAGCCCATACTAATAATCTAATTTAATCTCCATACTAAATTCGTATCAGGACACGAATGTGACACGGCCATACTACGAGGCCACCGTTCGATTTGTTCGAGCGTGTCACAACCGTGTCCAGCCCATACTAAAAATTAAATTCTATCTCCATACGAAATTTCGCTCTGTGACACGAACGTGTCACGGCCATACTACGAGGCAACCGAGCGTTTTGTTCCTGCGTGTCAAGAACGTGTCACGGCCATACTAAGAGGGCGCCGTTCGATTTGTTCCTGCGTGTCCGATTCGTGTCGAGTCCATACTAATGATTCAATTTAATTTCCATACTAAATTCGTGTCAGGACACGAATGTGACACGGCCATACTATGAGGTCGCTGGTCTATTTGTTCCTGCGTGTCTGGAATCTGGACATGACGGAGTTTATGGGAATTTGAAGTTTTGTGATCTGTGTGAAGATATCGCACAGGGTCTAAAATTATTTTAATAATTATTTATTAATGATTCAAACTAATACACTAAACATTTTTATAAAGGGAAGAGTATATAAACAAAGTACCAGTTATTAAACAAAAACATAAAATAAAACAAAACAACGTTTCATTGAGTATGACGCCAACATTCAAATAAATATCCGTTGGAGCGTGCGCGCGGGGCGGAGAGAGGTATGAGGTAAACAAGACAAGGGGTGAGGTATTACCGAGCTGCGGGCGCGCGTGGGCCGCGGGGCGAGGCGGAGCGACCTGAGGTAATTTGTCAAGCGGTGCGGGAGGGGTTTTCATTAAGCGATGTTAGTATGAATGAATGGATTTGTGTCCTGACATGAATAAAACACGACTATGGTAAGGAGATTTCGATTGGTTTCTGCGTGTCCAGGTTCCGTACATGACTAGCATTAGCAAACACGGAATATGGTATCACGTATGTACAGAAATTAATATATATACAAAATTAAACAAAAATATATAAATAAAACACTCCGTCATGGCGCTAAAAGTCGACTTATTAATAGAGCACATGTAATAACATCAATTAATTTATATAATAAAAGCAACAGTTCTCTGCATGCGGAGATGCACAATGGGTGCGGGGAAGTGGTGTTAAAACCACCGAAGTAGAGGTAAAGCGCATCGCTGACGAGCGAAACAGCTTTAGGTACCATGTGGAAGGTACGAAGAGGGTTTGTTTTCCCTCCAAAATCGAATTTATATCGTGTCACAAACGTGTCCAGTTCATACTAAAAACATAAAATTATCCTCCATACAAAATTACGAGTCCGGACAGAAACGTGACACGGCCATACTACGAGGCAGCCGATCGATTTGTTCCTGCGTGACACAAACGTGTCCAGCCCATACTAAAAATCAAAATTCAATCTCCATACAAAATCGCGCTCCGTGACACGAACGTGTCATGGCCATACTAGGAGGCCACCGTTCGATTTGTTCCTGCGTGTCAGGATTGTGACACGAGGAAAGATTATAAAAGGAGAGGGAGGGGAGCGTGGAGAGTTCAGTCTGTTTTGGGAGTCGAAGGAGACGGTCGTGCGTATTTAGCGAGAGTCCAGGTACGAAAGTTGGTACTGCTCCGCTCGCGTGAGTTTTCGAATAAATTCGGGAAAAGAAGTTTCGCTCGGCTTCGCTCGCGTGTATTTTCGGTTGGGTTTTATTAGTGAATATTTTCGCTCGGCTTCGCTCGCGTGTATTTTTGATTGGGTTTTCTTAGTAAATGGTTTGGTAAAGAAACCGGTGAATATAATTAATTTAATTTCGTAAAATTTAGTGTGGGAACTTCTGTAAAGCTTTCGGAGTTGCAGATGAAGGTGTCTGGATTCTGTAATTTTGGGGGTGATATAGGGGTTGTCAACTAGTTTTACGGAAAATATTTTGGATGTTCTTTTTGAGCCTTTTGAGTTCTGGATGAAGGCGTCTGGATTCTGGAATCTTGACTGGTGATGGAAGGACTTCCAAAGAGCTTTTACAATGACACTATGTCCGAACTGGCTTACCATGAGGACTGGTACATTGGGAAGGTTTTCTTAGTACATAAATGATTTTGAAAAGAAACCGGTGAATAGAGTTTGTTGTTTCGTAAATTTTAGTGTGGGAACTTCTGTAAAGCTTTCGGAGTTACAGATGAAGGTGTCTGGATTCTGTAATTTTGGGGGTGATATAGGGGTTTTCAACTAGTTTGCGAAAAATATTTTGGATGTTCTTTTTGAGCCTTTTGAGTTCTGGATGAAGGCGTCTGGATTCTGGAATCTTGACTGGTGATGGAAGGACTTCCAAATAGCTTTTACAATGACACTATGTCCGAACTGGCCTACCATGAGGACTGGTACATTGGGAAGGTTTTAAATTGGATTAACATATATTGTACTGGGACCTGATCTTAAATTACACGCAAATAAGGGAAGTCAGTGAATAGAGGTTGTTTAATTTCGTGAATATTAGTGTGGGGATCTCTGTAAAGCTTTCGGAGTTACAGATGAAGGTGTCTGGATTCTGTAATTTTGGGGGTGATATAGGGGTTGTCAACTAGTTTTACGGAAAATATTTTGGATGTTCTTTTTGAGCCTTTTGAGTTCTGGATGAAGGCGTCTGGATTCTGGAATCTTGACTGGTGATGGAAGGACTTCCAAAGAGCTTTTACAATGACACTATGTCCGAACTGGCCTACCATGAGGACTAGTACATTGGGAAGGTATTTTAAAATATAGGGAAAATTAAAAGAAACAAAACCCGATTTTTAAATTCGTAAATTCTACGTATATAAGAGTGTTTGAACCACGCGTAATTATTAAAAAATATGTCGGTTTTAAATATGTAAAATCAGTGGTTTTACCGTATTTTGACATAAAAGTATATTTTTATTAAGTGTTAACTTCGCGATTAGATTCAGTGGTGGGTGTTGTGGTTTCGTTTGAATTTAATATTTTACGCTATTCTATTTGTAATGGTGTTTTATTTAAGGTGATTTTAGTGAATCGTGTCAGACCGATTAGGATAGTGGAATTCTAAGGTAAATTTTGTAATATATATGTACATGCAACATTCTGGCTAGTTACGTTTTAGGTCGTGGGGAGATTGCGTAAATCAGGTTTAAATATACCTGTATAGGTTATATAGATTATGATCAGCACACAATTTTAATAAACCCTTAAGAAAATATTCCTAAATGATTTCGGTGAAAGGTGGACCCTGACCGCATCATTTGGAATAAAACAATTTCTGTAGGTATATCAATAGATAGCCACAGAAATGTAAACCATAACATACACTATACACTCACAATTAAAAGCATACACTTCTGCCTTTAGGGAGGACAAAAGAATATCTTTTGAACTCCAACATAACACTACGAGATTAAATTGGTAAATCTGTCTGAAGATGTATATTTTGTACAGATTAGAAAACGGGGACTCCTAGGAACAAATAATAAATTTGTAACTTAAGTACAAATTTATCTGCGTTGGGAGTCACGGGGACTGGCGATGGATAAATATCGTATGGACAGAGGATCCATACGAATTTAGTGGAGCCAGTTCCACAAACCCCTTCAGGGGGGGTTTCAATAAAAGTTTGTATTGTTGAAGTTCTAAAATATAGAAGAAAATATAAACAATAGATTTCATCTATTGAATGGCACAACAAAATTAAGCTATCAAGTAATACATTGATCATAATTTAATAATAACAATAACACAAACATCAGAACACTTTTCATTTCAAATTTTGGCGGGTCTCACAAGCTCGCAAGCGAGGCGCGTGAGCGCGCTGTCGAAGCGTGCACATAGAACACAGAGGGAAACCAGAAGGGTTTAATGACTATAGATGAATGAGCAATTAGTTTAGTAAGTGTTTTAAATGTTGATATTAGAATTTACTAGAATAGATTTAGGAAATGAGAGTTAGTAATCTGAGTTATTACGGTACACAACGACTTTCTGAAAAGGAAGTAATAATTGGGTCCATTTTACAGGAAATATGTGTACGAATTAGCGACACTGTTTCTGACAAACCTAGAGATCACTTGAAAGCTATACGCTGGCCATATTTCGATTCTTTATATTCTAGTTGTTCTAGAGCTATAGAGTTGATTTTTAATAATTCTGCCTTTAATATCTAAGGTAAAACAATAGGTATAGGGTGGAGGTTATTACACTACCACGTAGTAAAGCCTTTAAAGAATGAAGACAGAATAAGAAGTTTTAATGAGAAAGAAATACAACCAATATTACAGAGTGTTTAGATTGAGCATAGGTAGACTACCGAAAGCCGAAAGAATGGCACAGATTATCTAGACCGTTCACCAGAATTTTGATGATTTAACTTTCAGGCATTTTTTAACTTAACAGGCACTTAAGAAATGTCAGAATTGACATCTGCCACGCAGACCGAATTATTAGCGTCAGCTATCTGTCAAACTGTTTTAGGAACGCACTCTCAGATATAACAAACATTTAGCTAAATACATGGAGGTGGGGAAGATTAAAATCTTCCCCACCTCCATGGCTAAATAAGAGTAATTTTATCTTGGTGGAAATCATGGTTTCACTTAGCGAATTACAGATTTAAGCTGTCGTTAGGTTACGGGTCTTTATAGATGTTTAAGTCTATGTTGGCGCAATCGGGCCTAAGCATGATTCATCGCATAGTCTTGAAGCGAAATATTTCATTCAATGAAAATAAAATCTGACCTGAACGTTTTCTGTCACGATAACTCCAAGAACTGAATAAGGTCTAGGATGTTTAGCGAAAGCCATCGTATGTAGCACAGCCTCAGGTCCCGACAGCGCAGCGGGAGAAGCGAGCTGCCAGCGATCGCAATCAGGAGCGGGGCGGGGTCACGACCGCGCCAACAGCTTCCATTTGCTCTAACAGCTTTTTAACAGCTCGAATCGCACGCCGCGATCGGCTGACTTGAGCCGTTATTTGTTGTTTTCGAGCCCGCGATCCCCCTTAGTTATTACGTGAAGTCGTTAACGATGCTGTGTTAAAATAATTGAAATTGCTGAGAAGGTGACTTGTATTTATGACAAGGAAGGGAAATGCAAGTAGGAAAACATTGGCCATATTTACCGGACTTAATTTAGGTTTTGTAGCATTGACTTTAACAGGTTGATTAAAAGAAATCACTGCTAATGATAAGACTTTGCGCGCTGTTGTTCCTATTGTATCACTCTGTATTATTGTATATTTCTACGGTTCTTATTTTTCTTAATGGTTTCTTTGTGTACCTATATTGTTTGTTATTGATTGGTGTGCAAGAATTTCTATTCTATTTCATTATTTATTCATTATATTTTATTATATTAAGGCCCTGTCAACCCGTATTCACCTGTACTCCTCTTTTAAGGCGCCGCCGCTTTCGCTGGTTGCAGTAGGATGCAACACAATCAATCAATCAGAAATTAGGTTTTATTTTTTTATTCCAAAACTACGAATCGAAACAAAAAAGTAAAAAACTACGGATTTAGATATATATTCAACAAATAAAATATATTTTTTCCAAAGCCTTGATTTGGTTACGTTGCTTTAAATACGTTTTTATAACTAAATTCAGAGGCATGTTCATGATTTTTTCCATCGAGCGAAGTTAATCAAATCGTGTTTTCAAAAAGCTATCGATCTGCGCTGATATATGAAGTTTTACATATATTAAAACTGAATTTGTCAGGTAAGAAATATTGGCGGTACACTTCTTGAAATTTGAGTCAGACGCAGTCTGACATCACCTTAAGGTTTTGAGCTTCCTACCCGGTGTCCAAAATATACTACTTTGGTGCGTCGGCGGATTGCCTCGTTACGCACCATGTCACGTAGCGATATTCCCAGCATGGCTCACTCCATTGCAACTTTCCGCTGGGCAACTTTCAACCATTGGACAACAGAGATCGTCAGAGTCCACGTTACACCCGTACGTCATAACCGGGAGGACGCACTGTATACGGGTGCGAAAGCAGTTAGGCAATACGGAAATATCTTATTTCGCGTAGAAAGCTTTCGGATTTCACACGGGCGAATGAACCGAAAGGTGAACTTGTAATAAGTTTCTAATTCACCAATAATTATGATGGCATGTCAAATATCCGACGAAGCAAAACTTTTGCACGGATTTCTATAATACCATCAGCATAAAAAGTCCATAATGTTAAATAGTGATTGATTTGTTAATTGAATATGTCATCGATTTCTCTCATAAATTAATAAGACACCGATGTAGCTTTCAAGATGCCAAACATCATTTTGCGCAGACGGATCCGGCGCTGACGTCGTGAAAGCCGATTGAGCGATCATGCCCCGGTCCTGCGCAGGCGCCGAAAGCGAACGAATAAAATGTAATTTGTACAATTCATCTCGTTTAACCTTTCTAACGTCTCGTCGTGTCGAATGCGGTAACTCCGGCGCGGCGGCGACGGCGGCGGCGCGGCGGCACGACACGCGCGCGCCTCCATCCGTCAAGCTAGCAAGCGGTCTGCGCGAACTTGGTAGACACATCGGACTATCGACTCCTACAAGAGACATCAACGCGTGTCGTCACCGCCGAGAAACCCTCCGGCCTGTGTACAAATAATAAAACATGAACGCTTACATTATTATTTTGATACAAATCTGAATAAATATTTCATTAGTCTTTATTAATAATTTAAAAAATTCTATTTTCTGGAAAAAAATACACATGAAAAGTCTTTGCAACTATTCTTTACAGTCAGAGTAAGAAAGTCCTTACAGTCTATTATTTGCTCCATGGCTCCATGGCTCCATGGCTCCGTAGCTCCATGGCGCCCGGCGCAGGATGTCAGTGTCAATGTCTGGAGCTCGCGAGCTCCGCTGCGGCGCGGCCCAAACCCACTCCGGCAGCGCCGCGGCGACCGGCCTGTCAGCGCGAAGCTGTGTCATTTATATGGCGGCGAATTCGGCGTGATTACAATCTGACCCCGTCCCGTTTAGTAGACAAGAAGCGAGATCTTGCTTGTAGAGTCTATAAAGAAGTTAAATGTAATAAACGTATATTTATCTGGAGTTTATGTTCGTTTATGTATAAACCTATAGGCTACTGTAAGAAGAAGAGGACACCACGATGGTCTGCGATGTCGGTTCGTCAAGTAGGTACGCACGACAATTAGAGGAACCAGTGGATTAGCTGAGAGAAAACTTGCAAAAGTAATGGTACCGAAAACCTATAGTTTCTTTGACAGTAACTATTCCCGCGTCATACTATCCTATAACCTTCCTTTAGTTGCGCCATAAAGCGTCAATGAAACCCCCATGTGAATTGATTTCGTAGTTCTAGGGCGGCGGCGGCGCTTAGAGATTTTGCGCTTAATTAACAAGCTTTTGCCCGCGGCTTCGCTTCGCGTGACTTTTTGCTCACAGCTCAGGCCGCCAATGACGGCGTAGCATTATGATTTAGCCTAAAACCATCTTGAGAAGTGACAGAATGCAACAATGAAAACCGTATGTAAATCGATTAAGTGGTTCTCGAGTTATAAGGATATCCGTGCATTGGCGTACATAACACGGCCGGTCGCCCGCACGCCCGCTCCGGTCGGTCGTCCGTAGAAATTTCGCTGTATTTTTATTAGGAATAATTTATTTAATAAATAACAAAAAAGTAATACTAATAACTAAAGAAATAAACCTACCTAACAAACATTAAAATAACTATCAAAAGGGGCATTTTCAAATGTTCCTAGAACACTTGCTGCATTACCCCGCTGGATGGCAAGGCTTACCCTTTGAATGAAGTAGGCCCTTGATTGCGGGACGCCAGTAATAATTAGAATGGAAATTATTGTTAGATGTAAATACATTACTGAATGTCCATAAGAGCGAGTTCCATTCCAGATTCGTTCGTAATTTGGAAAAGGTTAGTTCTTTCGTGACGCGTTCGAAATTCGAATCACTCATTCCAAAGCTCCGGGCACAGCATATATATGGCTAAATATGCTGTGCTCCGGGCTCGTGGCATATGTTTATTCGCGTCTAAGTACTCGTACATGCACGTTTGCGGCTCACTCCTATGTAAACGTGTCGAGCGGTACAGTTACGGGCACTACGCCATCAACAGCTAATTACTATCACCTGTCAATTACCAGAGACTGGCTGGCACCAGGCTCTTTACCCGAGTCGTGCCCGAGAACTGGGTCGCATGTCAGTTTTCAAGATTTCGAAAAACTCTTGTCAGATCTTCCGCGAGGATCGGAGTTGCGAAGACGTCTGAAAGCTTGGCAGACCGGTTAAACTGCGCTCTGCCCCGATGTCGGGCATTGAATTATGTATGATACTGTATGAAGAGTTAGAAAAAATCATATCTGAGCCGATGTGCTGTTTGACAACGCCGGCGCCGGGTTAATTTCATTTTGAGACATTGATAATAATCAGTGCGACCAACTCGTAAGCAAAGTTTATGGTGTGAGAGACTCACACCATAAACTCATCTATCAGCTCATTCATCCATAAATTTTTTATTCTCTTCAAAATATTCTTCTTCGTTCTTATATTATTTTCTGCTTCGGGTGGCTGAGTCAGAGGTGCCAGGACACGCCTCGATCTGCCAATATCACCTAAAGAAGATGCCATTCCGGAGACTTTCGAGTGGATTGCTGGCTATACCTGACTAGAGGAGAACACATCCGAGGCTGGTTATGCGGCCATCTTACGATCAGTGCGGTGGTATCTACTCAGTCGGTTACTATTTGAACCTACCACCTAGTAAGGGGCAAGGGGAAGGACCTACAGTTTTGCACCGGCAAGAGAACCCAAGGGTCCTTCAAGGATACTTCACTCTCTTTCAATATTTCACAGATGAAAGTAATTTCGTCTCGAATTCCTCCAAGATTGATAAAGTACTGCATAACGTGACGGTTTCATATTTACTGCGAGTTGATTTCGCCGGCAGCGAGCCCATTTGTTTCGGTTGTATCTCGCCGGCCGGGGTTTATATTCCTGCAACGGCAAAATTCTCGCCCCGGGCGCTTGTGGCCCGACTCTCTAGTGAACTCGTGACAGACAGACAAACCGACGTTAACTCTCGTTAAATACGGCCATTCATCACGGAGGTGCCGTTAAGATTTTAATACAGCCTTTCTTGTTTAAGAGTCAGGTGTAGTGAAGAAGTGTGAAGAGTTGCAGAGGAAACGCAAAGGTACTCTTAGCAACAGTTAATTGTAGAAAGGAACTAACTGCCTTGGATGATGCTGCCAAACTCGAGAAAAAAACTACCTACTTACATTCCACTAAAATCAAATCTCAAACATCCAAAGGTTGACTGTAAGAAATCTCTGTAAGGGATAAGTCCGCCTTTGCACCTTATGTAAATTTTCTAGTGTACTATTACTGTTATTATTGGAGCAATAAAGCATTTTCTATCTATCTAAAATATTTTAATGATTTTTTTTCAAAATGATTGAATGAAAATTTATAGATTGAAATATTAAACGATAATTCCAAAACAAAATGCTCAAACCGTCTCACGGCACGGGCGCGCTTCGTAGCGCGGGACGGTCAGCGGTGATGGACAAGTACGAAATGGCTACAGAACCCTCTCTGTGTGAACATCGTTCGCTTATGTTCGCAGAGGTTCGGTTATCGCCATGTCGTTAAGTTCTAACTTTTATAATCAATGTAATATCAATTGCAAAATTGGAAGCATTGATCCAAACTGAAGATAAATTCAACTGAACCGAAATGGCGGGTGATTCAATTAAATAATTAAACGAAAGTAAAATTTTTAGTGAAAGCGTTCAGTCTCGACTTGAGCGACGACGCGACGGCGATCGATTCCGTTAATGAAATAAGAGAATTCGAACCAATTTCACGTTTAATTAACAAACCTCCTGTTGAATCGAATCGGAGCACGGCACGCGCAGGACTACTTCGAAAAGTGAAAAGTTCAGCGTGCCAAATCGTACAATATCCTAATTTTTTCCATTATAAGAGTAGTATATATTACATTGATTGACCATTTAATTATTATAAGCAATGATCGAATGTGAATTTTACTTACGCAAGGGGATTCTAAATGAATATTTACTAATAATAAATCTGTAAAGGATGATGGTCTGGTCATGGAGTAAGTTACTTTGTTTTATGGGATACTGCGTTTGTGGACTCTATGTACTCGTATGATACTAAAACTAAATTGACGATTTTTAGAAATCTTTTCTGTATGTATGTATTTATGTTCCTCCATAACTCTTAAGCCGATCATCCGAATTCGATGAAACTTAGTACAAACGCATTTTACTATAGGGGGTACAGGATAGGCTAACAAATTCAGTTCCGGTTACGCTAAGATGTGGCTCTCATACAAACCGAATTGTTCCCCGCGCCGAATTGAAGGTACAGTAGCGGCCTTACTTACTTTCTTCGCGAAGCCGCTGTCAAAAGCTAGTTTTACATAGGGGAAGTTGTTGACGGTCTCACTAGAAAAACACATGCAAGAAACGAAACAAATAATAGGTAATTTTGGTTTTTAGGTTTCCATACCCCATACGGAAGCCCAAGATATTACTAAGCCTACGCCGTTTATCTGTCTGTCTGTCTGTTCTACTGCTGTATCTTTGGAACCGTAATTAGATAGCTGGTTGAATTGTTCACAGATTGTATGTTATTATGGCGAATATAACAACAAATAATAAAAAAAAAATTTAAAATAAAAAAATAAAAAATTTAAAATTAGTATAAAAATATTTTTTTGTGGTTTGCAAACATCTGTGCGCGAATCCGACTCGCACTTGGCAAGTTTTTTTTTGAACAACTAAACTGGCCTACCTAACTTCACCAAATTGTTGTTTGTTTATTAGTGAATTAGCTAAATCATGAATCATTTTAACAACTCTAAGTAGTAGGTACATATTCTCCTAAATACATTTGAGGTATTATTGTTTTTCTTCTCGACGATCAAATTCAGCTTCACCCAATGCCGCGCTAGTTGATCACGAGTCCGAGGGGCCAAGGACAACAACAGGAAGCGCACGTCCGTGCCAGTTCAATTGGGGAACGCATGCGTACTATGAACTATCTTCTCTCAAGTAAGTAGCTCGCACGCTGCTGGCACCTGCTGTGGAACCCGTCCCGTCATACACGCACCTGTAATGTTTTTTTTTATTGAAAGCGCGAAATATGGCGCGCGAGCCACCCATAAGGTGTCTAACGACGCCCATGGACATTCGGTCGTATGCGGGGGTTGCGAATGCCATGCCGGCCTGACAGGTGCCTATTCACGCCCCTCTTGAAGGATCCGAGACTGTACTTGGGGGGAATATATGAGCAGGGAGAGAGTTCCAGAGTTTACGATGTTCGAGCCGTCAAAATATTCCTGTATTTTTTCAAAGCAAATTTCCAGTCTCCCGGATTACCGATACGAAGAGTTGCCAACCCTAGCCAGAAGGGATGGAATGACAAAATAAAAATGTATTACGTATTCGTTCGTCAGATGGATCTTTCATCCGACATATTTAGAATTGTTGTACGTAGTCTGGTTGCTGAGTACTAAGCGTCGCTAAGTACAAAAAAGTCTTTGTTTTTTTTTTGTCTTATTGATTATAGCAAAGTTATATATTTTTGAAATTGCCTTAACAATACCTATAGAATGACATGACATTTGATTAATTTAAAAAAATAAAAAATATTTTTGGCTTACATTTTGGGGTACCCTGTACTTTCCACAGGACTATTAGACAAACTTATCTATAACATATCTAGCGGCAAAAATTACACGTAATTTGGCGTTAGTTTCATCGAAATCGGTTCAGTAGGTTCGGAGATATCTGCGTGTGACCGACAGACAGACAGACAGACAGACACCAGAGCGATCCCATAAGGGTCCCTTTTTCGCACTTTGCGACGGGACCCTAAAAATTACTTTTACTCTCTACAAATGCATCATTGAAGCTTTATCAAGTGTAAAATTTAAACATCGACCTGTCAACGGTAACACACCGAGCGTGAGTGCCCACATTTTTTTTTTTTGCTTCCGGCAAAAGCAGTTCTGTGGCCAGTTCTGTGAACAGACGCTGTCATGTCAATTTTTGAACTGCTGAATTTTCTAAACCAGTTACCTAAGCGGACGTTCTTTCGAAGTATTTCGCCAACAACTGCGCAGGAGTGCAACACCACGACATTCGCGTTTCTCCTCGTGCAATATACATTAACCTAGAAATGCATAGCAAGTGGGCAAACATTATTTAAGTATAAGCCGCAAAGAAATCGATGAAAGTTCCGCGGGAAGATAAAATTGGACCTGCCGCGCGCCGCCATGACTAAATGGATGTTCATTTTGCAATTTTATCGCGCCTAACTTCAGAGTACTCGATCACAATTATTATGTCGGTCGGGCGGGACTCGGGGATGTGAATATTCCCGTATCCTTACGAAAGTAAATTCATTTATATTGCGTAAACATTTTTAACTCCCCTCTTCTTTCCCTTCGTCATTGATATCGTACACCAGTTTCACTGATCAGTGTACCAACATTATATATATATTTTTTTATGGATAGCGCGATATGTGACATTTGGGCGGCGAGTGGCCGAGTGGTCTGGACGTCGGCTTCTCTTGCGAGAGGTCCGAGGTTCATATCCGGTCGGCGTGTACCGGCTTGTTTTTTTATGGAAAAATGTATGTGCATTCATATCTATAACTGCTGCTTCGTCATTCAGAAGAATGATGGTTCGTAAGATAGCAACCTCGGCTGTGTTCTCCTCTAGTTCTGTATAGTCAGGAATAGAAAGGAAAATCTCCGGTGTGGCACCTACCTTCTCGGAGGTGATATTGGCTGGTCGGAGCATTTGCTTTGGGTCCTCTTGCCCGGCAACCCATACCGGATTGTGTGGTGTGGAGTGTGTGGAATAGTAAAAGTACCTTTTTCCTGTATTTGCAACAATCACAGATCTTGTACTCCTACTTAGCGTCGCAGTACACATATGAGAAAAGATCATTCAACAATACGTTATGACTTGCGAAGTTTGTCAGTTCTTCTTCGCGTTGAAATAGAATTGGCGGAATTTCCGACATCCAAGTGTACCATACATATTTACTTCTATGGATGAAATTATACAGTAAACAATTTACAATAATTTCCTTTCCAACGACCGACTTTAGGGCTGCATTTAAGCGTAACTTAAGTTACGAAATCTATAATGTTCTCACATTTGAATATCGAACACGCAAGACCATTGCCAGCTTAGCAGCCGGAAATCGTTTCCTCATTCTCGGCACGACTTATTTGGCCCTAAACCCGTTTCATTATGCATTGGAATACGATGCCCTCTCAACATGGCTGCGGAGAACCGTGCATGTTGCACTATGGGTAATGGACTCCGTGACGTTAAAAGTTCGATGCAAAAACGAAGGTATACGATTATGAATGCATGACCAAGTTTGTGCATCTATGGGCGTTTCATTGTTACAAAACAAAACAGTTACCTATCAGTTTTATTTGCCAATAATAAAGAGGTCACGTGGGGAATACTTTGAATAGTACATTATTAATTGTATAACTGTTTGCTCCCATAAGGTCCATTGTTCCAATTGCGGGTTGCACCAAAACTTTACAGTTCACAAATCTCCCCCCTATACGATCGACCGATGCGTACAAACCGGTTCTGTAAGGTCATTTATTCACAGAACCGGGACAATGTGGAACGCACTTCCCAGCGGTTTCCTGCCAACTACAGCCTGGGTTTTTTAAAAGGGGCGCAAAAGGGCTCCTATCAGGCCGGCATGACATTCGCAATCCCCGTTCACCACAGATCGGCCATGGGCATCGTTAGACACCTACTTCTAGGTGTGACGATTTAAAAATGCGATTTTTATTTTGACAATTCAGGAAGTTGGAATTATAATAAAGTTGGACTGATGCGAACACACCCAGGATTATCCTCTAATTCCGCTAGTCTGGGGAGATTGTCTCACCGAAATGTGTAATGTTTTCTTCTCTATTTGAGAGATCATCCTAAAATTTATAGAAACATAAACGTACAGAAGATAATCCTGCTAGTGGCATTGGTTCATAGACCACGTGTTTACATTTCCAAAAAGAACCTGAATCATTTAGTTCAATTCCTTGTAGAACCAGAACCCACTTGACCTTCTTGGGGTTGAAATTTACTTTGACTATTCAACATCGAGTTCAATGATCCCAATAATCCCTCTGATAATAAATTATTTATCGTAACGCACTACACGGACATGGCAGAGACATAATAAGTCACAGAACCAAGCTATAAATGGCAATAAACAATATTCGAAATCGATGCAATGATTCACAACCTATATTCTGTGCACGTTGCACGTTGATGAGAAGGCTAGAAGTAGCAGCGCAGATAGATTATGATGATAATATACTATTAAAGTCAGCGATATGATATTGAGTTGATATTACAACAACACAGACTCAAACAAGTACCTTTAATGAAGATGACATTTCCAAATATATAATCTACCTCACGATTCATAAGATTTGAGGTGAAGTGAAGACTCAAGTTCGATCACAAAAAGGGGTTACAAGAGGTGCTAAGCCTATAGTCATAGCTGCGTGATGATTCGCGAAGACGGGGCCGTCCTTGAGACCACCGCAGATGATATCGCATTTGAAGACTTTACCGAAGTCATGGTCAGTATGGGCACACGACTTCGTGACCGCGCAAGCAATCACATCCCGCATCTACCGGACACAATGCGCTGACCGAGAAACGCCAACGCGTCTTTTTGTGCTTTGCACAATAAAATATGATGAATATAAATAAATAGACACCGAGCAGATTCTATCTAATCACGGTGCTTTGTTGAAAAATATGATCGCTTTTGTTCACCGGCCGATGAATAGATAAAGTATTGCCGGCGATTAGCACATTTTTTTGCTAACACTTTAAAGGAAAGTTGCCGCTCTGGTGATCCACTTTGGATTTGAGCGCGAGTGTTTGGTGAATGTTTGTTTAGGTGCATGTAATTGTGTCGTAGTAATGATTAGCTCGTCAGCTAAGAATACTTAACGAACCCTTTTAGTAACTAGTATCTCATCTGTTCCCTTTTCATGTACCACGACAATCTTCGCGCTATAATTAAACTGTTTTGATCTTTGGCTGATCTTTATGATTGTGGCGCTACTTATCTATCTCTAGAGGATTCCAGAATTGCATACATACATTCCAAATTTTTTAACAGATCTACATTGGCCGAAATAGCGTCTCTATCAAGGTGTCCAGTGCTAAGTTTTAAAATGGCGCTTCCATGTTCACGCTCTACTTGTAGCGAACATTATTTAACTTAATAAGGGTGCGTTTGGAAAACATGCAGAGTAGAATTTCACTCGGTATATTTTCCGGTTCCACGCACACCAGCAATATGCGGCAATTAACCATTGAAATCGAAAGTGAACAAGTGTTATGCTAATTCGGCCGGCAACGCGTTCATTAACATTCTTGTAAATTGAAATCGCTACTTTTTGCCGTGCCAAAGATTGATCAGATTAAATAAGGCGGTAACAGGCCTGTGTCAATGGAAACTTCACGGCTTTCTGATCCGTATTCTCTTCCATTTCTTTCTTTTGTGCGTAGACGCAGCGTGACGACAGCTGCGACTCTAGGTGCCGTCACAACTAGAGTGGCGGAACTAACGTTTTTATTTTGTGAAAATCTTTAGCATATTTCTTTTCAATGACTCGTAAAATTATGAAGATGGTCCGTGCCTCGGACGGAATACAGTTTCGAACTAAATTGTAAGGAAAGAGAAACACGCGAAAGTGCCCACGGTGTCTTCAACTGGATACCTAATTACATGGATGACCTTTCTTGTAGGAGCACGACACGTGACACTGTTCTGTGAGATCTTTATCGATTTAACGATCCTATAGATAATGGGTGGTTTTTAGTGTTCGGTACCTCAACAGAGGAAAAAAAGAACCCTTATAGGATCACTCTTGTCTCTGTCTGTCTGCCCGTCTGTTACAACTTATTTTCTCCGAATCTATTGGACGAAAAAAGTTTAAATTTAGTACATAATACAGAATTTTAGGACCCAATCACGCACGTATAGTATAGCGTAAATGAACGATTTTTTTATTTTGAGTGTCAATTTGGGGGGGGGGGGGGGGGATAAATTACAAAGTTAAAAAAATATTTGAAGTGCATCATGTGATATAATTTTAAAATGAGTAAGTTAAAAGATATTAAAGAAAACATACCTGCAAAAATCTACCATTTCGATTCTGTAGATGTGCATCCGCGCTTCACCATCCAGCTAGAATATCCGGCAAAACAAACATGATTTTCGATAGCGCAAAACTTTTTTAATAAACTACCAAAAGAGATAAGAGAGATAAGAGATATTGTGTTTAAATTAAGTGTAATAAATACTTATGAATAAATACCTCGTAAACATGCACATCTTA
This sequence comes from Nematopogon swammerdamellus, assembly GCA_946902875.1. Taxonomy (NCBI): domain Eukaryota; kingdom Metazoa; phylum Arthropoda; class Insecta; order Lepidoptera; family Adelidae; genus Nematopogon; species Nematopogon swammerdamellus. Next base: position 4,360,935 of record OX336335.1, on the reverse strand, counting down.
TAAATATTTCAATTCTGTGTGTCTGTCTGTCTGTCTGTCTGTTGGTCTGTCCATCTGTTTACCGAATATTTTATTATTAATTAACTTTACCAATCATACGATATGTTTAGTTTTAAATTTTAATTTTAAGACTTTGCTTTGTAACATCTTATAATAATCTGTGCAAAGGTATGTGTACACGTTCTTCGAGATAATAAAGATTCTTTACACCGAAATAAAGCTACTGCAGTTGAACTGGTTTTCCCAAAAGCCCACGCCCAGAGCTACGCCTATATCCAATGCATTTCATGATCATTTTAATATTTATTGATCGTAAATCGTGAGGTATTGTTGTCTTCCCCACGACTGGCTAGCGGCGTCGCACGTATTCGATGAGTTGTGGACTTGCATGAGAGGTGGGGCGCCGCGCATGGGGATGAATTTCAAGTAATTGTCGGCTTACTGCATTAATTTGTATGCAGACTATCGGTGTCGATGTCCTCGCAAAGCTCATAGCTTGCCAACACTTCGCTTCGTTGTGCATTATTTAAGAATGTGTAATTTATGGATTATTCATCTTGAACCTGGGGAGAATTTGATGCTGAACATTGGGTAAATCTGGCTTGACAGCGCCTGACTTCGATCAAACTTCGTTCGGATAGATGTCGTTTTTTAACCGACTTCAAAAAAACGAGGAGTTTGAGAACCTCCTTCTGTATTTTTTTTCTGTATTTGACTGTATTTTTTTATGTTTGTCCCTTCAGAACTTTCGACTGGGTGAACCGATTTTGAAAATTCTTTTTTTATTTGAAAGCTGGTGCTTCCCGTGTGGTCCCATTTCAATTTGGTCAAGATCGGATTGGAAAGCGAGGCGGAATCGCGAGGCCGAAGGCCGAGTGATTCCGCCGAGTCGAGATCGAACCCTAGAGTTGAAGGCGGTGCTAAAGCAAGCAAAAATGACCGACCGCCTTCAACTCTAGGGTTCGATTTTTTTTATTTCATACATTTTTGAAGGCGGTTTTTATATTTTTTTAAATAGTTTTTTAATGCGAAAGTTGCTTTCGTTATATTTAACCGTTTCACAAGATTGATCAGTATCTAAATTTGTCAATGCTGTTTTGTGCGATATCTCGTTCTTTGCAGTCTCTCCACATATACTTTTCAACCCCCGGCGCAAAAAGAGGGGTGTTATAAGTTTAACATGTGTGTGTGTATGTGTGTATGGGTGTGTCTGCCTGCGGCATCGTAGCTCCCAAACGGATGGACAGATTTGGATGCGGTTTCTTTTATTAGAAAGCTGGTCAATCGGGATGGTTCTTAGATGTTTGTAATCAAGTAATTAATTAATCAAAAAAATTATTATCTTAAAAAGTGCACCGATGTGCATGCAGTTTTTTTAAAAAGCTTGAAATAAACGTTAAAATAACTTATGAAATATTTCGTTTTGTTGATTCATGCATACATAGATTGTAAATGGATACGTCAGAAACGTTTGCCGGTCCTACGTAGAACCACAGAATACATTAATAGTACTAACGTACAGAAGGATCACTCTATAAAGACACATAAATAAATATCTACTCTTGCTAGGACGCAAGAAAGTGCAAAATTCAGCTCACACAGCGCTGCTTCCCTAAAATGCCGGGCCCGCGCCGATGTAATTGTAGCTTCATACCTAAAGTGCGGAGTGCGCCCAGCCCGGTAGAATAGAACTTAGAATAATGAGCTGAAATCAATGTCTATTAGAGACAAATGCGCCTATGTGCTTACGATTGAAGTAGCTATGCCAGCCTGCCAGCGGCTCCTTTCGCGGTAATGTCAATGTAATAACAAACGGTAGAAAACAAATATTCTCCGACTGTGTTCGATTCCGGCCTCACTGCTTAGCTCATATAAACAATGGCGTGATGCTATAAACCCCATAACCTTGCCGAGATATGCAGTAATACATAGGTAAAACAGTAAGTAAATAAGTTGAGACGTTCTTGACTTGTAAATGAACAAACATAACACAGAAGGCAGACGTTGGATTTATATTATGTAGAGACGATTTTAATGACTTATTGAAATATTTATAAAATATTGCTACAAATTCAAATAAAAAATAATTATTTATTTATTTATGGCTCTTGTATCTGTGTACAATTTACAGTACAATCAAATCAAATCGTTTATTTATTCAGGCACTTGTCCCATTTCACACATAACAAATTCAAATAGAATAATATACACGGTGTTGCAGTTGCCCCCATAATTTTTCAAACTGACATAAGGAGGTTATTCTATATGTGAAACTAAACAACTTCTGTGGTGAAAAAAATTATTTTGAAACAAAACAAAAATTATTTTTTCCATACAAATTTTAAATACCTATTCTCAAAATGTATGGAGAAATACAATTTTTTTTTCTTCAAATTAAAAAGTCGTAGAACAAAAGTTGTTCTATTTCACGCACAGAATCACCCCCTTTCGGGTTTTACGGTTGGGGTTGCAACACCGTGTATAGTAAACAATAAATATGAAAAGATTTAGGTAAATAAATGCAAATTAAATAAATTAAAACTTGCATTAAATCTTGTGTGTACAACACCTCCGTACAACACCTCTGTACAACAACAATAAATCTTGCATTTCCTAAAGACACAATCTGACGGAGCCCTAGTTGTAACCGCGCATCTGTTACTTGCAGCGGTGCTACTGGGCTCGGACTGCCAGGTGTCGGAGCAGTGTTCGCTGAAGGTGGCCAACAGCGCCTGTCTGGACAACGCCTGCCGCTGCACGGAGGGCTACCTGCAGTTTCGCAAGCACACCTGCTTGGGACGTGAGTATTCTATTTTTGGGTTCCGTATCCGGTACGGGACCCTATTTCTAAGCCTTAGCCGCCGTCTGTCTGTCTGTCCGTCTGTCCGAGGGCTGTACCTCTTGAACCGTAATAGGTAGCACGTTGAAATTTTCACAGAATATGTGTTATTAAAGCCGATATTACAACAAATAATAAAAATAAGAAAAAGTAAAGAATTCACGGGCGTTCCCATAGAATAAACTAAAAAGTGTATGCGCGCGCGCCTTCTACCGAATAGAGTATGAAGCATTTTAACTAATATGAAGCATTTCATAACACGCCATAGATGGCGTGAGTGGCGCTAACTATGGCACGGCGAAACGGAACCCTCGGTGCGTGAGTTCGACATAATGTATATAATTTATGTTTATTTATTTATTTATAAATTGGGATTAAATTGAGATTAGTTCAGAGACAGGAACAGAGTTTAGCATAAATTAATACACAATATGATTTCTGACCTGCCTCCGCCATACAATCCTCCAGAACAAAATTTGTGAATATGATGGATGACTAAACTTTACAAAGAGAAAAGTTGTAGATAAATAAAGTTATATAGTGGTGAAGTTAATAATAGAATAAATCGGATCAACTATTTTCTAATTTACCCGTTATAAACATACATAGCGTTTTTTTATAAATTTGTACTGGGTAGTTGTTTATGCCAATTTCGCGGGAAAGTAACGTGGCAGCCCGCTTCCGCTTGATGCGAATGTAGACTTCGTTCGGTCCAGGTTACTGGAGTAGATCGAAAGGCGCGCGGCCGAGACAAAATCCCGTGTAATTTGTCCAAGACGCGAAGGCGAGAGTGAGACCAGAGGCTTGAGTTATTGCATTTGAAACAGATAAGATGCGTACGATTTATTTAATTACAGGCTTTGCCAGCGCCTTTGCGCTGGTGTCATATTCTGAGCCTATCTGCAAATTCGGAACGACAGTTACCTTGTCAGCCTTGGTAGCTCAATGGTGTGGTCGATCGACTGTTATTATTAAGCAAACCTGGGTGCGGTCAGTAGTTGGATGGGTGACCGTTCGACCGTTGGAGGCTGACCGTGGTTCGGATTCCACGTTAAACTGTAGGTCCCTTCACTTCTTACCTTACTAGGTGGTAGGGTTTATACCGGCCGGTTTGGTACCGCCGCACTCACGAAACGTCGTCGTCGGTCGAAACGGCTTTAGTTCGAGTTTTTCGTTCAGTTCAGTAATAGCCGACATGATATGAAGGGGAAACACTGACATGGCACTTAGTTCACCCGGTGTTATGGGCTGACAACACGGATGTTGTAGGTGATGTAGCCAACCGTATCAGTTTCCATAAAAAGAAAAAAAACCTTCGTGTAAGAACACGGCTCTAATTTAACACCTTCGTCTCCAAAAGATGTCTGCCCGTTGACGTAGACGAGGCGAGGCGGAATACAGGCGAACTCTTTACGACGTTCCTAGCTCTAATACTTGTCACGAAGCTCGCCGTAAACGTGATTATCATCGCGATTAGCATAGAAAACTAATCCTAGTACGAGTAGGATTCCACAATGAGTTCCCAAGCTCGACGCGGCGCGGTAGGCAAGATGATACTATCTTCATGACATGGGCATTGTTATAATTATGAGAGCGCCCGGCATGGTGATAAAATAACTCAAATACTTAGCTTTAATCATGCATTGTAGTACCCTCTACTTCTTGCCAGGAAATAAATTAGTGTTTTGATGTATCAATGTCTAATTGGAAGGTGTGGTGCTAAGCTTGCGATGTCTTCACCGAACATATCCGGGCCCATCGGCAGTAGAAGAGGGTGTTAATCGAGGTCAGGACTAGCGAGTGGCCACTGTAAAATGTCCTACCTAGATGAGTTTCCTGTTAAAATTTTGCACTGCATTTAGTTTTTGAAATATTTAGAAGCATATAATTAAAAAACATTGCACCGACATCATAAAACAATTAGAACTTAAAAGTGTTAAATAATATTTTGATTCATATTCTGACCCTTGAGTTGAAGGCGGTGCAAAAGCACAAAAGGGATTCATCTATCAATTTCAGGTGTCCTTATTAAAGTCGGTCAAAAAAGGAAATAATTTTTCCATAGGAATGGAGCCATGGTATGCACTAGTAAGTATAGATAGGTTCCATGCCAGTACTTCCGTTTGGTCGTGACGAAGACTCCGCTGTCTGTCCGTCCGTCTGTCCGTCCTTCCTGTCGCAGCGCCTTGATTTCTAAATCATAAATCGTAGAATATTGAAATTCGGAACACAAAAGATATGGTTTTTTTCTTGTGCAAATCTGGAATATAACATAATTAGTCAGAGTTACAGGAAAACTATAGCGAAGTATATTGTTAAGTATTAGTTTTTGAGATTATAGCTAAAAACTAAACTATCGCTTCGCCCGTAGGAAGTTTTTTCACTAAATCTAGATCTAGGTTTTTTTCTAGTATACCTACTCTTTTCCGACCACTAATTCTAGATGTTTACTAGTCTTGCTAGATCTAGTCGTGTGGGGCCGGTACTTTAAAAGAATAGCCCCACTGCATCTCTCCCCGTGTGTGTCGTAAAAGGAGACTAAGGGATATGACTCCTTATATTACTAGGTGGTAGGGTTTAACTTTAACTTAGAAGCACTGACGTGGCACCAAGTTCACCCGGTGTTATGGGCTGACATCACGGATGTTTTAGGTGATGTAGCCAACCGTGTCAGAATCCATAAAAAAAAATTATAATAATAATACGCGCACGCATGTTCGTACCTCCAATCGTGCATTTATTGCCATTTTAATGTATGTATCTGCGTGCGTTTATTGCGTTATTTCTCAATATACACTTCGCACTTACGTGTGATGCCTATATGCGAAATCAATTAGTGATAGGTATCAGTCGTTGGTGATAATTTGGTTAGCTCAGAATAAATATTCACAAATATTGAGTCTTGATCATTGCATTGCATATTCCTATGGCTTCGTTCCGGCTCTATCATCAGGACCCTGGAAATCATATATGACTAGAGTACTTGCGAAGACAAATCCAACGAGCCCAAACATGGTGGATTTATCATGTGTAATTTAGGAGTTCCTATGGTTTCCTTCCGGCTCCATCATCAGAACCCAACTAACAAACTAACAAAGTCATCCGAGGATCTGCAGAGCCGTGATTTGATTTTTCACAATTTTATTTCATACATTCGGATATTCCTCCCCGCTCTCTACGCTGTTGCACTTCCAAAAGTCGATTTCATACTATCAGCGAAAACGGGAAAAATTTGAGGGACCACCTACCATCATCTCGATAGTCGAATGTTTTTTTTTAAATGTAGCCCAAAGTCCAAATCTAAACAGTTTTTTTTTTATTTTTCGATATCACCTTTAGCTTTTGAGATATAAGAGATTTAGTTCGAAAAAATATATAATTTTTCACATTTTTGCATAATTTTTTTTTACTTTACTTTACTTTTTGGAAAAAAAAATCACTATATTGTAGCCCTAGCCGATACGCGTCTTTTGAGCACTCAACCACTCGCGTAACCCCAAAACTCGCGACACCAGGACGATTACACACTCTCAGCGAAAATGGGGGGCTATACTGTAGCGATCGAAAAAACAATAATCATTAAAATCTGTTAAGAATTGGCGGATAAATCGGGTAACATACACACAAAAAATAACATACAGACGAATTGAGAGCCTCCTCCTTTTTGGAAGTCGGTTGATAATAAATAAAAAGGTGAGGCTATCTCCGTTCGATGCAATAATTTTCACATGGGTACCTACATGAATACATCTAAGAAAATAATGTAATGTCATCATAACACATTCCAAAGTGCCGCCTTTTCAGTCACTTTACGATCAATTTTACGATTTCATTGCCATTCGCTGGAATGGCTATTCGCGAGTGACGACGTGCCAGATTGAAACGTTCTCGTACTTACAATACGCCCGGATGTGTTCGGTGACCGACCGAGTGCCGAGTTCGTCACCTGCTTTATTACTGTAATAGCTTTTGCCGGCGGCTTCGCTCGCGCTACACTGTGTAAGTTCGACTTAAACGCAAATATGATAAATAAACGATCTCTTCTATTATATTCTCTCTCTCTCTCTCTCTCTCCCGTCCATACTATACTTTCTTTGATACTGCTCAGCCCTAAGACTATTTACCGTGATGGCATATAGCGTATAGTGAGCCTCAAGAAATACTCTTTCCATTGGGTGCAAAGTAAACCGCGTCAAAGTCTGTTTAGCGGTTCCGGAGTTTACCTCAAACATACATATATACAGACGTTCCCTTTTTATAAGAAGTAGAGATAGAGATAGAGATAGAGATAAAGATAGAAATAGAGATAGAGATAGAGATAGAGATAGAGATGGAGATGGAGATAGAGGTAGAGGTAGAGATAGAGATAGAGATAGAGATAGAGATAGAGATAGAGATATATAAGCTTTCATTCATTCGAAACCTCAAACTGGAAGTGGGAATAAAGATCTAGAGAGCGCACGGCACCGTTCACGTCAGCTGCATGCTCGTCATTACGCGCATGCGCACAGTTGGAGGGAGCATAGATACGTAATTGCACGTAACTGCGCCGGAGTCGTAGTCGTGACCGGTCTCGAAGTTTGTCTTACTTAACCGCATTTACATTTTCGTAAAAGTGTCGTCGTGACGTAATTTTCGTATATTAGTGAAATTTTCGTACAGTAAATAATGAACAGCGTGCTTTAATAAAAAGAGATAATCCGGTTGTAGAGCGTCGTCCCTGTCGCACAGCACAGAAACGTGCGAGTTCGTACGACAGGGACGAGGACGCTCTACGCTACAATCGGATTGTCTCTTTCTAAAGCTCGATGGTAGAGATAGAGGTCGAGGTAGAGATAGAGATAGAGATAGAGGTAGAGATAGAGATAGAAATAGAAATATAGACAGAGATAGAGATTGTATTGTATTGTATATACTCTTATTTATTGCACTCAAATTGAATATGGGGAAAAGGTAACACTTCATGCCTCTAGGCATTTTCTAACAGAATACCTTTGAGGTAGTGCTGCTAGGTGAGTGGCGGAAAGAGATTTATAAGTATTATGATATGAGAGAAGTACGGGAATACAAAAGATAGATCAACTTAAATATGAATATTTTAAATTCTATACCTATATACCAGATATATACATAAGACAGAGTAAAAATACTTAGTTTTTACATATTATATATATTTACTAACTCTGAATATGAGAGACATCGTTTTGGATCAGAGAAATTACGATGACAAAAAGTGCTTCATTAAAAGATAGAGATAGACGACGACGCTCTACAACCGGATTGTCTCTTTCTAAAGCTCGATGTTCATTATTTGCTGCCAAGTACTTACGTTTTTTTTATTGAAAGCGCGACATGTAGCGCCGAGCCACCCATTAAGGTGTCTAACGATGCCCATGGACATTCGGTCGTATGCGGAGATTGCGAATGCCATGCCGGCCTGACAGGTGCCTGTTCGCGCAACTTACGTGCAAAAATTACACTATAAAAGTACCGTCGCAACAACGTTTTTGTACTATATACGCGTAAATGTAAAATCGCCTCCACGCGTTCACACATAAATAAACCAAACAACAGATTACCATCTCATGCGCATTTGAAGGAATCTCCAACTCGCTTCCATCGAAGAGGTGCGTTGCTTGCCTTCATTTGAAAGTAAATTGTGTGTCTGGTGCCCCATAATTTGTTACTCATGGATGGACTAGCAACTTCCATCAAGTTCAAGACACACTAAATTAATTTTGGATTCTAGGTCCTGTTCAAGAATCATTAGGTATTATAAATGAGAAGAGATCATACGTTATACCATAAATACGCAACGTTGTATCGCGACAATCGGGGTGAGAAGAGTAATCGGTGTTGTACTGCAAGAACTCGGGTACAAATGAACGCACAACACCAACCACTAGGGTTGCCAACTTTTTCAGAAGAAATAACGTATTTCTTATTTCAGGGATGGTAAACAAAAAGTAGTCTCATAAAAAATATTATTTATTTAAATTTCAAAACATATATTTTTAGTGCTCTTTGCACATTTCAGCAGTTGAATACACTATATGATAAACTGCATTCGATTGCTGTCAGTTTACGTTTCATTGTACGCATGGTTAGAACTTAAAGTTGAAATAAAGTATTTTCGCGTACTTTCAAAAATTAAAAGTAAAATTTTAAAAAACCCCGTCCCTTACAAATATACATTTCCGTTTACTTAAAGGAGTCGGGGGACCGCTCAGTAAATTCACGCGCAGCGTTTTTTTTTCTACGTATTTGTTGTTCTAATTTAGAGTTTGCACTATCACACCACGTTTGATGATTATATATTAACGTTTTTACGACAGAGCATAAACAAAACAAAAAATAACCATAACGTATTTTTTTTTAATACCGTAACAATACTTAAAAAAAAAAATTTGCACAAGTGGGACTCGATCCCATGCATGACCATCGGATCATATTGGCTGAGCTTTTTAGTGTTTCATGAATTCCATACATGATACCACTAAAAAGCTCAGTCAGTAGCATTTTTAGGGTTCCGTACCTCAAAAGAGAAAAAAACTTAATTAAATTAATAATCCTGTGGTGGTGCAAATTCGATCTCACTGGGACACCTTGTATATAGCTACAAACCGGTATACATACACGACGCCACTATTTATCATTGAGGTCACATGATATTTTCAACAATGTGTGTGTAAACTTTTGCACTCAATTTCTAATTATATCCTAATACCGCCCAACAATATCAAATACAACTTTCTCGCTTCTAAATTAGATTATAATACAGTCTTTAACAATAATGACGGCTTACAATCTACAGAATACATATAATTCAGCGACATTTGACCAATGATTACACGTTACGTACAAATTAGTATAATTTGTAGAGACATAGTCAGTTTATTTAGTAGATAAGTATATGGTAGAGCGCATCGGAATCCATGTCACGCCTTGTTTCCGACTCATAATGATACCATATTACAGCTCGTATAGTTCTACTTATAATAAATTAAGCACCAATTTGCTTTCCGTTGATAGAAGAAACCGATAGTGACTTTTGCTCGCGATGATACACTATCACCACTTTTGTTTTATGATTTCTTACTTTTTTTATTATTTTTTTATGGAAACTGACACGGTTGGCTACATCACCTACAACATCGGCGATGTCAGCCCATAACACCGGGTGAACTAGGTGCCATGTCAGTGCTTCCCTTCGGTCGTGCCGGCTACACTGAAATGGACGGAAAACACAAACTATTTACATAGCCGTTTCGTTTCGACGGACGTTTCATTCAGTGCGGTCGTACCAACCCGGGTGGGTTGAACCCTACCACCTAGTAAGGTAAGAAGGGAAGGGACCTACACTTTTACGTGAAATTCGAACCACGGTCAGCCCCCAACGGTCGAGCGGTCACCCATCAAAGTACTGACCGCGCCCAGCGTTACTTAACAATCAATAGCAACAGTCAGCTGTCTGCACCACTGAGCTATCGAGGCTGATAACTTTCATGAGCTCATTAAGTATTTTTACTTCGCAGCCGCGCAGCCCGGGCAAGTGTGCTACAGCAACGAGCACTGCAGGTTGTGGGACACGGAGAGTCACTGCGAATTTGTCATCCCAAACCTCTTCGGGCGTTGCGCCTGCAACTCCTTGTTCCGACAGATCGGGAACAAGTGCATAGATCAGAAACCAGCTGCGCACGACAACATTGTGACCGAAGCTGTCGTCGCCGAAGACGATTCCATTGTGGTCGAACCTTCCCCAGGCACAGAACCTCAGGAGACAAACATTCAAAAAATACCAAAACCTATAATATCACATCTAAATCCGGGCTCGGAAGACCCGTTCGGTCCTCCGTACGCAATGATCGACACCGACGATTTAATGCCCGGTAAGCATCAGACCTCCGCCTCCAAGGAGGAAACTGCCAGCGCCCAAGAAGAAGACTCCCCACTCATGCAAGCAGTCTTGAAAATTCCCACGCCAAATCCGGTCAAACGGATACCCCTCGCCAACAGGAAGGACGGCGATTCCAACGAAGCCGTGAAAGTCGACGAGCTGACCGCAAACCTGCACGCGAACGATCAACCGATCTACAGAGTGGTAACTCAACCTTCAGTCGATAAGAAGGGAAACAAAAAAACGCAAACTGTTAATAAAGTGCAAAGCGAACCAGAAAAGCCGACCGCACCGGGGAAGCCCTACAAAAGCACCCACCAAAAGAAATCTTCGTTGAAGGGTAAGTTCCGTGCTCATTTTTTATAGGGAAAGTAAGGGGTCTTACACATTAACACGCGTCGTGCTACGACGCGGCGTCGATATAGCGTCGAGCCCTATATCACTATATAAGGTGTTTCGTTAGTCATGTCAAAAATTTTGCGAGGGTTACATACACACTCAAATAAACACGTTACGCAAAAAAAAATGTGTTTTTAGCATTACTTTTCGAGAAATTTAACAAAACATGTTTGCTACCTAAACATTAACCTGTGTGTAACAGTAGGTAACTTGCATTGTACGGGGTCAATGACCGTACTATGTTCAAACTCAGAACAGCTGTTTGTTGTAAGTAAGTCACAAGGTCACTATGATTGGTTTTTACAGCTACTTATTTCATTTTATTTTTTTGTTAGGAGAAAAAATGCTCCTATAAACATATGTTTTTTTTTACGTAAAGTGTTTATTTGAGTGTGTATGTAACCCTCCCGAAATTTTTGACATGACTAACGAAACACCTTATATAGGGCTCAACACAAGAATACGCTACGACACGTCGCGTCGTAGTAGCACGACGCGACGTCGTCGTATCGTGTTTATGTGTATGAGCCCTAACACGGTGGGTCGCCCACTTAGAATATTTTACATATATGATTCGTTATGGAGCGTCCGTCATCTCATATACCGTTCATGAAAGTTCATGACCGAAAATTTACTAATAACCAACTAGCAAAGAATTATTTTTACTTTGATTTAACAATAACTGAACCCAACCCAACCAACCATTGTGAAGTTTTACTTTTCATCCTTCCAGAGAAGCACCGTACGCGAATCGAAGCGATGCTCCTAGAAGACCGCGGCCCCGTGTCCCTAGGCATGGCTTGCCTGACGGACGCGCAGTGCCAGCGCGGAGACGAACACTCCCGGTGCGTCAATAAGCGTTGCGACTGCGCCTTCCGGACCAACACCACCGCTGCCTGCTCCGCTAGAAATCGGGGCTGCTTACCTGGCACGTTCCAGGTATGGTTACACCTTCTTCGTACATATATTCTAAGTCAAGTTTTTTTTTTATGGAAATTGACACGGTTGGCTGCATCACCTACAATGTCCGTGATGTTAGCCTATTACACCGGGTGAACTAGGCGCCATGTCAGTGCTTCCCCCTTTGATCGTGCCGGCTACACTGAACTGGTCGGAAAACACAAACTATTTACATAGCCGTTTCGACCGACGTTTCATTCAGTGCGGTGGTACCAACCCGGGCGGGTTAAACCCTACCACCAAGTAAGATTAGGAGGGAAGGGACTTACAGTTTTACGAGTTATTAATAATCGGCGCCCTAAGTGTGTTCTATCGCTTATTCCACGGGGAATGCTCGGAGGAGCTGTTTAACGCGATTCCGCCGTCCCCTTTCCACCTCCGTACAACGCGCACTGGGCAGGGATTGCATCCCTATACGCTGGAGTTACCGCGGATGCGTACTAATCGGTTCTGCAGATCCTTCCACCACAGAACCGGTAAACTCTGGAACGCTCTCCCTGGCCACATATTTCCCCCCAAGTATAGTCTCGGGTCCTTCAAGAGAGGCGTGAATGGGCACCTGTCAGGCCGGCATGGCATTCGCAGCACCCGCATGCGACCGAATGTCCATGGGCGTCGCTAGACCCCTTATGGGTGACTCGGCGCCACATGTCGCGCTTACTATAAAAAAATAACAATAATAACAGCCAAATTGTTTCCCTCCTTGTATTTGACGAAATTTCTTTCTTTCTACATTCGTTTCGATTCTTGGTCAACTACATTTTTTTTATGGATAGCGCGACATGTGGCCTCGTTTCACCTACAAGTAGGTGTATAACGATGCCTATGGACATTCTGTGATGCATGGGGATTGCGAATGCCATGCCGGCCTGACAGGAGCCTCTTCAAAGCCGCTCTGGACTGCCTCGCCGTCCGCATTTAGTCTCTTTATCTTTTCTTTTATTTCACAATACGATCCTACCGGTTCCTGATCTGATGCTGGCAACTTCAAATAGCAAACATTTATATTTCGTTTCAAAATTTCGCTGTTTGGTTTCAGTGTCGCTCAACCGGTAACTGCATCAGCTGGTACTTCGTGTGTGACGGCAGGAAGGACTGTCCAGATGGGTCTGACGAGAAATGCGAGGGCACTGGATTAGGTAAGATCTTCACCGGTGCCCAACTGTTGTCTAATTCAATTGTTGGAAGTATTAGGTTCTGGTGAGACAGTGCATCTCCAGACAAAAACGCAGATTTTGTTATTTAATTTTTTTTTTATGGTAACTGACACAGTTGGCTACATCACCTACAACATTCGTGATGTCAGCCCATAACATCGGGTGAACTGAGTGCCACGTCAGTGCTTCCCTTCATTTCATGTCGGCTACACTGAACTGAACGGAAAACACGAACTATTTATACAGGCGTTTTGACCGACGTTTCATTCAGTGCGGTGGTATCAACCCGGAAATGATAAACCCTACCACCTAGTAAGGTAAGAATGGAAGGGACCTACAGTTTTTCGTGGAATCCACCACGCTCAGCCTCGCAACGGTCGAGCGGTCACCCATGCAAGTACTGACCGCGCTCAGGGTTGCTTAACAACAGTCGACCGGCCGCACCACTGAGCTACCGAGGCTGACAAACTTTGTAAGAACTTGGTAATTCGTGACTTGTTGGTCAATTACAGATTTACTTCGCTTCCCACCACTGTGTATCCTGTAGGAATGTCTGTATGTTTTTAGGGTTCCAACTAAGCCTAAGCCGTATTTTTGTCTGTCTGTCTGTCTGTCTGTCCGTCTGCCTCTCCGAGGGCTGTATCTTTTGAACCGTAATAGTAGCCCGTTGAAATTTTCACAGAATATGTGTTATTATGGCCGATATAACAACAAATATAAAAATAGCAAAAAGGAAAAAATTCGCGGGGGTCCCCATACAATAAAGTAAAAAGTGTATGCGCGCCATCTATCGAAAAGAGTATGAAGCATTTTAACTAATACATAGATGGCGTGAGTGGCGCTGACATGGCGATACGGAACCCTCGGTGCGCGAGTTCGACTCGCACTTGTTTTTTGTTTTTTGTTTTTTTTTTAATGGAAACTGACACGGTTGGCTACATCACCTACAACATCCGCGATGTCAGCCCATAACACCGGTTGAACTTGGTGCCACGTCAGCGCTTCCCTTCAGTCGTGCCGGCTACACTGAACTGGACGGAAAACACAAACTATTTACATACCCGTTTCGACCGACCTTTCATTCAGTGCGGTGGTAGCAACCCGGGCGGGTTAAACCCTACCACCTAGTAATATAAGAAGGGAGTCATATCCCTTAGTCGCCTTTTACGACATACACGGGGAGAGATGCAGTGGGGCTATTCTTGTTGTTGTGAATGTTACCAGTATGCCATGTGTTAATAGTATGTGATCGATCACAGACGGAAACGGAGAGCGGTGTCCGATGCACGCATTCCGGTGCGGAGGACAAGGCAGCCCCTGCGTATCAAGAGCGTCGCGCTGCGACGGCAAGAAGCAGTGTCCCGGCGGAGAGGATGAACGGAACTGTAAGGCGACGAGGAGGAAAGGGTAAGAGAAACAATACTCATGGAGCGTTAGAGTAGTTACATCAAAAGGCGACGAGGAGGAAAGGGTAAGAGACACAATACTCATGGAGCGTTACAGTAGTTACATCAAAAGGCGACGAGGAGAAAAGGGTAAGAGAAACAATACTCATGGAGCGTTACAGTAGTTACATCAAAAGGCGACGAGGAGAAAAGGGTAAGAGAAACAATACTCATGAGCGTTACAGTAGTTACATCAAAAGGCGACGAGGAGGAAAGGGTAAGAGAAACAATACTCATGGAGCGTTACAGTAGTTACATCAAAAGGCGACGAGGAGGAAAGGGTAAGAGAAACAATACTCATGAGCGTTACAGTAGTTACATCAAAAGGCGACGAGGAGGAAAGGGTAAGAGACACAATACTCATGGAGCGTTACAGTAGTTACATAAAAAGGCGACGAGGAGAAAAGGGTAAGAGAAACAATACTCATGAGCGTTACAGTAGTTACATTAAAAGGCGACGAGGAGGAAAGGGTAAGAGACACAATACTCATGGAGCGTTACAGTAGTTACATCAAAAGGCGACGAGGAGGAAAGGGTAAGAGAAACAATACTCATGAGCGTTACAGTAGTTACATCAAAAGGCGACGAGGAGGAAAGGGTAAGAGAAACAATACTCATGAGCGTTACAGTAGTTACATCAAAAGGCGACGAGGAGGAAAGGGTAAGAAACACAATACTCATGGAGCGTTACAGTAGTTACATCAAAAGGCGACGAGGAGGAAAGAGTAAGAGAAACAATATTCATGAGCGTTACAGTAGTTACATCAAAAGGCGACGAGGAGGAAAGGGTAAGAGAAACAATATTCATGAGCGTTACAGTAGTTACATCAAAAGGCGACGAGGAGGAAAGGGTAAGAGACACAATACTCATGGAGCGTTACAGTAGTTACATCAAAAGGCGACGAGGAGGAAAGGGTAAGAGAAGCAATACTCATGAGCGTTACAGTAGTTACATCAAAAGGCGACGAGGAGGAAAGGGTAAGAGAAAAAATACTCATGAGCGTTACAGTAGTTACATCAAAAGGCGACGAGGAGGAAAGGGTAAGAGAAAAAATACTCATGAGCGTTACAGTAGTTACATCAAAAGGCGACGAGGAGGAAAGGGTAAGAGAAACAATACTCATGAGCATTACAGTAGTTACATCAAAAGGCGACGAGGAGGAAAGGGTAAGAGAAAAAATACTCATGAGCGTTACAGTAGTTACATCAAAAGGCGACGAGGAGGGAAGGGTAAGAGAAACAATACTCACCATGAGCATTACAGTAGTTACATCAAAAGGCGACGAGGAGGAAAGGGAAAGAGAAATAATACTCATGAGCGTTACAGTAGTTACATCAAAAGGCGACGAGGAGGAAAGGGTAAGAGAAAAAATACTCATGAGCGTTACAGTAGTTACATCAAAAGGCGACGAGGAGGAAAGGGTAAGAGAAACAATACTCATGAGCGTTACAGTAGTTACATCAAAAGGCGACGAGGAGGAAAGGGTAAGAGAAAAAATACTCATGAGCGTTACAGTAGTTACATCAAAAGGCGACGAGGAGTAAAGGGTAAGAGAAACAATACTCATGGAGCGTTACAGTAGTTACATCAAAAGGCGACGAGGAGGAAAGGGTAAGAGACACAATACTCATGGAGCGTTACAGTAGTTACATCAAAAGGCGACGAGGAGAAAAGGGTAAGAGAAACAATACTCATGGAGCGTTACAGTAGTTACATCAAAAGGCGACGAGGAGAAAAGGATAAGAGAAACAATACTCATGAGCGTTACAGTAGTTACATCAAAAGGCGACGAGGAGGAAAGGGTAAGAGAAACAATACTCATGGAGCGTTACAGTAGTTACATCAAAAGGCGACGAGGAGGAAAGGGTAAGAGAAACAATACTCATGAGCGTTACAGTAGTTACATCAAAAGGCGACGAGGAGGAAAGGGTAAGAGAAACAATACTCATGAGCGTTACAGTAGTTACATCAAAAGGCGACGAGGAGGAAAGGGTAAGAGAAAAAATACTCATGAGCGTTACAGTAGTTACATCAAAAGGCGACGAGGAGTAAAGGGTAAGAGAAACAATACTCATGGAGCGTTACAGTAGTTACATCAAAAGCTTTGTCTGGTTGCATGTGCATACATAGTCATCTTGATCATCAATAATCACCCTGTCGAATGGACAAACCCCATAAATATATATGCACACCACACGCTGTATCCCGAAAATTGGGATAAGTCGCGTGATCGGTGTTTTGCTGCAAATACTCTGTTAAATTACAGCACAACACTGACCACCACATTTACAAAGTATTCGGACAGGATAACTATCAAGCAGCAATTAAGGCACGAAGGCCCACCAGCTGTTTGACTCGGTGGAAAGACAGTGACAAAGTGAGACGTGGCTAGGATGTTGCCATTTAGCACGGCATCTTGTCCTTACTCCTTAGTCGCCTTTTACGACATGCACGAGAGAGACGCGCAGTGGGGTTATTCTTTTTAAGTACCGGGCCTACACGGTACAAAGCCCACTTCAATGCTTATATGTTTATCCAATATATTTTTCTTTATGTAATCCAGTATGGGTGGCTGAGTCAGAGGGGCCAAAGCACATGCTCCGACCAGCCAATATTACCTCCGAGAAGGTGGGTGACATACCGGGGACTTCCCTGGAATGCTGGCTATACTGAACTAGAGGAGAACAAAACCTAGGCTGTTATGCGGCCATCTTACATCCATTACAGTGCTATCAACCCAGCCGGCTACAATTTGAGCCTACCACCTAGTAAGAGGGAAGGGACCTACAGTTGTACACAGTTTCCCAACGGTAAAGCAGCAGGTGTAGGTATGCACGTAAATTTTTTCGTCAGAAAAAACTGATTAGTTCGCGCCGACCGGATTCGAACCTCGGACCTGTCGCATGAGAAGCCGATGCCCAAACCCCTCGGCCACCCGCCTCTTAAACCAGTAAAAATTAACTCCTTACTTGACATCGCTGGTGGTTCTTTCCAACAAACTAAAGTTAGGTTACTTTTGGCAGATGCCCCCGTCACACGTTCCGGTGCGCGAGCGGAGAGTGTCTGCCGGAGTACGAGTTCTGCAACGCCGTCATCTCCTGCAAGGACGGCTCCGATGAACCCAAGCATCTCTGCAACGAACAGTCCAGGTAAAATAAAACCATACCCACCACACACTGTATCCCGACAATCAGGGCAAGCAGAGTAATCGGCGTTGTGCCGCTAGTACTCTTGTAAATGACAGCTAAATACCGACCACCACGTTCGGCAAAGTGTTAGGACAAGATAACTATCAAGCAGCAAGTAAGGCACGAAGACCCACCTGCTGCATGAGTCGATAGAAGGACCTTGCCTATCGCCCTTTAGCACGGCATCTTGTCCTTAGTCGCCTTTTACGACATGCACGGGGAGAGATGCAGTGGGGCTATTATTTTTAAGTACCGGCCCCACACGGTACTAAACCCGCAAGATAACTTCAGCACTCTAAATCGCCAAGACCACAGAACATGACAATGATCAAAAATTATGACGACTATTGACGAGATGACTATTAGTGGCCCTGGGGCGATTATCATAAAGCCTGTATTATAATACTAGCTTTTGCCCGCGGCTTCGCTCGCGTGAAATTCGTATTTCAAAGGAAGAAAGTAAGTAACTAAGGCCGATCTGCGTTAAGGAAAACGATAAACCTTCTCAACTAAAGTAAGTAACTAAGGGCGAGTCCGAAGGCCGAGCTGCGTTCAGGAAGACGATAAACCTACTCAAAGAAAGTATGTAATTGAGGGCGAGGCCGAAGGCCGAGTTGCGTACAGGAAGACTATAAACCTTCTTGAAGAAAGTAAGTGATTGAGGGCGAGGCCGAAGGCCGAGCTGCGTTCAGGAAGACGATAACCTTTTCGAAGAAAGTAAGTAACAGAGGGCGAGGCCGAAGGCCGAGCTTCGTTCAGGAAGACTATAAACCTTCTTGATGAAACTAAGTAACTGAGGGCGAGGCCGAAGGCCGAGCTTCGTTAAGGAAGACTATAAACCTTCTTGATGAAAGTACGTAACTGAGGGCGAGGCCGAAGGCCGAGCTGCTTTCAGGAAGACGATGACCTTTTCGGAGAAAGTAAGTAACAGAGGGCGAGGCCGAAGGCCGAGCTGCGTTCAGGAAGACTATAAACCTTCTTGATGAAAGTAAGTAACTGAGGGCGAGGCCGAAGGCCGAGCTTCGTTCAGGAAGACTATAAACCTTCTTGATGAAAGTACGTAACTGAGGGCGAGGCCGAAGGCCGAGCTGCGTTCAGGAAGACGATAACCTTTTCGAAGAAAGTAAGTAACAGAGGGCGAGGCTGAAGGCCGAGCTTCGTTCAGGAAGACTATAAACCTTCTTGATGAAACTAAGTAACTGAGGGCGAGGCCGAAGGCCGAGCTTCGTTAAGGAAGACTATAAACCTTCTTGATTAAAGTACGTAACTGAGGGCGAGGCCGAAGGCCGAGCTGCTTTCAGGAAGACGATGACCTTTTCGGAGAAAGTAAGTAACAGAGGGCGAGGCCGAAGGCCGAGCTGCGTTCAGGAAGACTATAAACCTTCTTGATGAAAGTAAGTAACTGAGGGCGAGGCCGAAGGCCGAGCTTCGTTCAGGAAGACTATAAACCTTCTTGATGAAAGTATGTAACTGAGGGCGAGGCCGAAGGCCGAGCTGCTTTCAGGAAGACGATGACCTTTTCGGAGAAAGTAAGTAACAGAGGGCGAGGCTGAAGGCCAAGCTTCGTTCAGGAAGACTATAAACCTTCTTGATGAAACTAAGTAACTGAGGGCGAGGCCGAAGGCCAAGCTTCGTTAAGGAAGACTATAAACCTTCTTGATTAAAGTACGTAACTGAGGGCGAGGCCGAAGGCCGAGCTGCTTTCAGGAAGACGATGACCTTTTCGGAGAAAGTAAGTAACAGAGGGCGAGGCCGAAGGCCGAGCTGCGTTCAGGAAGACTATAAACCTTCTTGATGAAAGTAAGTAACTGAGGGCGAGGCCGAAGGCCGAGCTTCGTTCAGGAAGACAATAAACCTTCTTGATGAAAGTACGTAACTGAGGGCGAGGCCGAAGGCCGAGCTGCTTTCAGGAAGACGATGACCTTTTCGGAGAAAGTAAGTAACAGAGGGCGAGGCCGAAGGCCGAGCTGCGTTCAGGAAGACCATAAACCTTCTCGATGAAAGTAAGTAACTAACGGCGAGGCCGAAGGCCGAGCTGCGTTCAGGAAGACTATAAACCTTTTCGAAGAAATTAAGTAATTGAGGGCGAGGCCGAAGGCCGAGCTGCGTTCAGGAAGACTATAAACCGTCTTGAAGAAAGTAAGTAACTATCGCCCATAGTTACCTACTGTCAGCGAGAAGGTTTAGCGTCTTCCTGGATACAGCTCGGCCTTCGGCCTCGCCCTTAGTTACTTACTTTCTTCGAGAAGGACTTACTGAACGCAGCTCGACCTTCGGCCTCGCCTCAGTTACTTACTTTTTTTTTCTTTTTTTTTTTTTAAGAATACTGACACGGTTGGCTACATCACCTACAACATCCGTGATGTAAGCCCATAACACCGGGTGAACTCGGTACACTGAACTGGACGGAAAACACAAACTATTTACATAGCCGTTTCGACCGACCTTTCATTCAGTGCGGTGGTACCAACCCGGGCGGGTTAAACCCTACCACCTAGTTATATAAGCAGGGAGTCACTTTCTTCTTTTGAAATACGAATTTGCTCTCCCTCTCCCTCTCCCTCTCCCTCTCCCTCTCCCTCTCCCTCTCCCTCTCCCTCTCCCTCTCCCTCTCCCTCTCCCTCTCCCTCTCCCCCTCCCTCTCCCTATCCCTCTCCCTCTCCCTCTCCCTCTCCCTCTCCCTCTCCCTCTCCCTCTCCCTCTCCCTCTCCCTCTCCCTCTCCCTCTCCCTCTCCCTCTCCCTCTCCCTCTCCCTCTCCCTCTCCCTCTCCCTCTCCCTCTCCCTCTCCCTCTCCCTCTCCCTCTCCCTTTCCCTCTCCCTCTCCCTCTCCCTCTCCCTCTCCCTCTCCCTCTCCCTCTCCCTCTCCCTCTCCCTCTCCCTCTCCCTCTCCCTCTCCACCTCCACCTCCACCTCCACCTCCACCTCCCCCTCCCCCTCCCCCTCCCTCTCCCCCTCCCCCTCCCCCTCCCTCTCCCCCTCCCCCTCCCTCTCCCTCTCCCTCTCCCTCTCCCTCTCCCTCTCCCTTGTTCTCTCCCTCTCCCTCTCCCTCTCCCTCTCCCTCTCCCTCTCCCTCTCCCTCTCCCTCTCCCTCTCCCTCTCCCTCTCCCTCTCCCTCTCCCTCTCCCTCTCCCTCTCCCTCTCCCTCTCCCTCTCCCTCTCCCTTCCCCTCCCCCTCCCCCCCTCCCCCTCTCCTCCCCCGCCCCCTTTACTGTAATATACACTTAATTTACAGGAAAACGTAAACGAAAATCCCAATCCTTCTAGTTCTCACAGAAAACGCGATGGTACGGAACCCTCTTTACGCGAGTTCGACTCGAACTTGACCTCTTTTAAAAAAAAATTGTTACCATGGGATATACACTTAATTTACAGGAAAACGTAAACGAAAATCCCAATCCTTCTAGTTCTCACAGAAAACGCGATGGTACGGAACCCTCTTTACGCGAGTTCGACTCGAACTTGACCTCTTTTAAAAAAATATTGTTACCATGGGATATTCACTTAATTTACAGGAAAACGTAAACGAAAATCCCAATCCTTCTAGTTCTCACAGAAAACGCGATGGTACGGAACCCTCTGTACGCGAGCTCGGCTCGAACTTGACCACTTTTTTAAAAAATTATGTTACTCCGGGATATACACTACCCATATACGAAGTTTCGTCCAAATCCGTCCAGCCGTTCAGGCGTGAAAGAGGAACAAACAAACAAACAAACAAACAAACAAACATACTTTCACATTTATGATATTAGTGAGAAGTTAGACAACTTGACCACAGCTACATTTTAGGCTTTTCAAAACGCTTTGGATTGATTTTCCACCTGTCGCCATTTTGACCTCTGAACCTAACACCATCGATCACACACATCAAATTAAATCGAGTATAAGTTTACGTAGTTATATAAGCCATGACAATAATTCTCAACCGGGATTATCCGAACCTGGAGTAATCAATAAAATTGTGGAATCCCTTCCGGGAATGTTCGGGCTAAGGGTTTCTGGGTGGTATGCCCTACGCTATATGAGATTATGTTCTCTTTGAATTCCTTGACGAAATAACTATCGGCGCTTCCCCCATGTTGAACAGAAATTGTAAGTTGTCACTTAGAAATAAGCTAACAATTTACAAAACCTGCATCAGACCCGTCATGACCTACGCCTCACCGGCGTGGGCGCATGCGGCCTCATCAAGGGTCAGGCAACACAAACTCTTGCGCATCCCCACAGGTACCACAGAAACGCCAACCTACTCAGAGATCTAGAGATAGCACCGCTGGAGGAGTATCTCCAGAAGCTGTCCGCGGGCTTCTTCAAGGGGGCGTACCGACACGATAACCCGCTGATCGCTAGCGCTTGCGACTACCGACTGCGGGATCCGTCGACACGGCGCGCGGCGCCACCTGTCGATACTTAACACATCCGTTTAACTTCGCAGGTGCGGAGCCACCTTGCCGCCCTACCGCCGACGACCGGACACGACCCAGCGAAGTTTCTTGCCACTTCTTCTTCGCTGTGATAATCGAACCTGCGGACTTGTCCCTTCTAGCACCATCGCCCCGGCAGGCGCCGGGGACGATGTCGACCAAGCAGGCGGTTCGACCGACATTCGCGACTCATTCGCTTTTCTCCTCACCACAGGCAGCTGCAGCAGTCGAGAGACTGCAGAACGTGCCAGCAGCAGAAGCGGCTTCGGTGCCGCTCGCCCATAGCCAGCCACCTAACCTAACCTAACTTAGGGCGGACAAAGTGACGGCAGGCCTCGCGCGGTTTACCGCTCAAAAAATACCGGTTGCAGTGTGATAGTCTTACGACTAATACCTTTTTTCCTTCGCAGATACCAGATACCAGATATAGGCTTCTCGTGGAAACTAGGCTCGATGATCATGTCTCATCTCTGTGGCCGCATTACCAGGCCTTCGTCACTCGTTCAAGGTCGCGCGTTAAATGCCTACCGCTTGGCGTGTCGGTTAATGCACAATAAACAGTTGGCTGCCGCTATCCAGCCAGAGAGAGAGAGGTTTAGTTTTCTTATTTAATTAATTTCAGTTCTTAATTATTTGTATATGTGTCTCTCAATGTGGGTTTTATACAATAAAAAACACCAATAAAACAATAGGTACATTGTAGATGATCATTAAATTTATTGATCAAACAAAACTATCATTGTCTGGAAGGTGGCACGCTTCCATGTGAGAAACTAATTGTGACGCTAACGCATGCATGAATTTGTTCGCATGAATTTGCCGTAGCTAAATATCGTATCGTTGGTAGGTATCATCTTCATTTTATTCCTCACAAAAAGACAGCCCCTTTGGGCTGTCTTTTTGTGAGGAATATTTGTAAAACTTATATTTAAAAAAATATTTGTAAAGGAATTTGTAAGGGCTGTGTCTTCACACAGCCCTTACACGCGCTGAACGACGCGTTTTCGAGATAGAGTTATGCGACAGAAAGAGAAGCGAAATGTAGGTGGTTATCGTGGTTAGGCATGCAGCTCTGTGCGAGTCAATTTGTACTTTATCGCGTCGTCGCAGAGTAGCTATTTCTTTGTGAGTATAATGTTGAATGTACTGGCTGTTACTGTTGAATATGGAAGAAAAAAAGAATAATGTTCTATGTTAATATTCTATGTACAAATAACAAGAATGTTCCAAGAATAATTCCAGTTGATTGGAAAAGACAATTAATTATTCCCATTCTCAAGCCACAGAAAGACCCCAATGATGGATCATCTTATCGTCCTATTGCCCTTTCCGCCACTCTCTTAAAGATTACAGAACATTTGGTGAAGAACAGGCTGGAGTGGCTGTTGGAAAATAGAGGCCTTTTGGCCAAAAGCCAATTTGGTTTTAGAAAAGGCAAGAGCACCATGGACAGTCTTTCCATATTCAGTACGGATATCCGTCTTTCATTTAGCCGTAATGAATCAATTGTCGCTGCCTTTTTGACATTTCAGCCAATGACGTATCATGTGATTTCAGCCGCTTATGACAATGTCTTACTTCCGATTCTTAGACAGAAATTGATTCATCTCAAAGTTCCAGTTAAATTTGTTTCTTTTATCTTAAATATACTTACTGAGAGAACCATAGTTCTTCGGTCTGAAGGGGGTGTGACTGATTCCCGAGTTGTTTGGAAGGGTCTGCCCCAAGGTTCAGTCCTGAGTCCGCTTCTATACAACTTGTATGCCCACGACCTTGACAGACCTATAAATCCCTTTGGTCGAGTTCTGCAGTATGCCGATGATCTACTTATTTATGCTTCTCATAAATTAATTCCGGAGGCTGCTAGCTCAGTCAATCGTTCCATCTTTTCCTTGTCATCGTGGCTTGATACTCATGGACTAGACTTATCTGCGTCCAAGAGTTCTATAGTAGTATTTTCTAGGAAAAGACTCATTCCACGAATAGATGTGTTTTATAAAATTGTCGCATTCCCACTTCTAATCAGACCAAATTCTTAGGCGTTATTTTAGACTCTAAAATGTCTGGTTCTTCTCACGTTGAACATATAGTTTCAAAATGTGAAAAAAACATTAACATATTACGAACTCTTGCTGGAGTGTGGTGGAATGCTCATCCATTTTCATTAAAATTAATTTATAATGCGATCATACGGAGTCATCTTGATTATGGTACTTTCATATTGGAACCTTCAAACAAATCTGCTATGCAGAAGCTTGATCGTATTCAATCCAAGTGCCTCCGCATCATAACGGGAGCTATGAAATCCAGTCCAATCAACGCCCTTCAGGTTGAGTGTGTAGACCCTCCTTTGTTTTTACGACGTCAGTTTCTGGCTGACAGATTTCTATTTAAGGCCATTCAAATTTCGAATCATCCACTTTTCCCCAAACTACGACTCCTTTCAAAACTGTCATTTGAAAAACCCTACTGGATTAACAAGCCAGCTACTAGACTAGTCCGTAGTTTTCGTAAATTTAATCATCTTCGAGCTCCAGTGCAACGATCTCTTCATCTTCCCTTATTCATGACTCCATACGAGGCAGTCATATACAAACCAGATGTAATTAAAAATTTTGGTATAAACAAAGATTCTAAGAAAGCTGATAAATTATTTAATTTGCTCATCTCCAAAAATTGGCAAGGTTGGGATCTTATCTTTACGGACGCTTCAAAATTATCAGAGAAAGGTAGTGTAGGGGCTGCTGTATATCATAAATCCAGCAATACTTATCAAATAATTAAATGTCCTCCGGAGACTACAGTCTATACGGGAGAGTGCATAGCTCTACTGCAAGCAGTCAAATTTGTGCATTTGTTTCAAAAATTAGACAAAGTTATCATATTTACAGATTCACTTAGTGCTCTGCAGACCCTAGTGCAAAACCCTTTTTACTCCAAATTACATAATCCCATAATTTTCAATATAAAGAATTTAATTTTCAACTGTCTTAATAAAAAACAAATCACCCTGGCTTGGATTCCGTCTCACTGTGGCATCGCAGGCAATGAGCGTGCTGATGCCCTTGCTAAGGAGGCTGTGGTGCGAGGGGATAAATTTCCCTATGTCAATTATTCACATGATCTGGTTTCACTATCTCAATCATATTTATCTCAATCTTGGACTAATGTCTGGAAATCATCCAGTAAACACAAAGGCTCTCATTATGCACAGTTTCAGACAAATATTCCAGCCCGACCATGGTTCTTTAAGCTAAACGTCTCGAAAGTGGCCACTTATGTAATCTGCAGACTTAGGCTCGGTCACTGTTGTACTCCAGTTCACCTGGCCAGTCTCCGCATCCTCGACTCTTCCATTTGCGAATGTGGTCTGGAAGAGGGAGATCTTAATCATATTTTTTTTTCCTGTCCCTTATATCATAATTCTCCGCCTCTGTACTCTTCTTTACCAATTCTTAAGGTTCCCCTCCCCACTAGCATTAATTGCTTACTGTTGATTAATAATGTTAATTTTTTTAAATTATTAGCTAAATTTATTGCCAATAACAATATAAAATTATAAATGGGAATGATGATTAATATTGTATATAATTTTTTCTTAGTTTTAAAGTAATTTGTGTTTAGTTATAAGTTATTTTATTATTTTCATGCACGCAAGCTACTCATTGTTAGCTTGGTTCGTAAGTATGCGCGGGCGTTAAGTTAACTTCATCCATTTTTCTGCTGATAACTATATTGTTGTATGTTTTTTTTTTAACTTGGTAACTTGGTTTTTAACTTGGCAACTACTATTGACCTAAAGACGTGACTCTGGCTTAAATACGCTAGACTAAAAGCGTGATCGCCAAAAAAAAAACAAGAATGTCACTTGATTTTTTCATGTCATATGCGTAAATTAAATATATATTCGAGCTTCGGGTTTTTTTGCAGTAATATGCGTAAAATGCAATAAATATAACATCTGGCGACCGTGACATGACCCGTCTAGCCGGCATGGAACAACTTCGAAAGAAGAGGGCCATATATTGGCAATTTTTTACCATCGCCGGAAAGAAGTTGGAAGAGGCGCTAGAGGCCGAAGAACCTGAACATATAAGGTCAGCATACCACTGCCTTGAAATAAAAGCCAATAATTTAATTCAGGTCGATTCTATTATCGAAGATCAAGTCATAGAACTCGACAGTCTAGACGAGTTATGACTGTCCAAAGAATTTGACACGTTTTACGAGGTGCAAACACGATTGTTTCAATTAAAAACCAAATATGAAACATTTATGGAATCACGATTGGAGAACACACTGCACGGTAGTACGGAACTTGAAAACCGCAGTGTGAGGTCGCTCAAAACGGTACTTACGAAGTCACCCGACGAACGTAATATCCCATTGGATAATCAGAGCGTAGTATCTCGAGAATTACAGAGATCAAACCCGACTTGCGGCCACAGCCAAGAGAATGTCAACATGACTTGCAGAGAGTCGAAGTCTTCAGGACATATAAAGAGACATTTCAGGTTACCGAAGTTGGAGCTAAAGAAGTTCGACGGCCAAATAAAAAACTGGCTCGGCTTTTGGGGGCTATTCAAGAAAATTCATGAGGATGACCACATCGATGATGACGACAAATTTCAGTACCTCGTTCAAGCTACAGTACCCGGGACGAATGCGTGAGAGCTGGTGGAAAGTTTCCCGCCATCGGGGCTTAATTACCATAAAGCTGTTGATCAACTGAAAGGCAGATTTTCTCGGGATAAGCTTATGATCGAAAACTATCTGCGCGAGCTGCTAAATTTGGTTTTAAATCAAGGAAAGCAAGGACAGAAACATGATCTACGTAGTCTGTATGACAAATAACGACACAGCTGCGATCGTTGGATAAATTGGGCGTTACAAGTGATAAATACGCGGCCATGTTATATCCATTAATTGAATCCACGCTACCAGAGGATATTATTGTAGCGTGGGAGAGGAGCAGTGTGAACAAAAATACCGACAGACTGAAGACTTTGCTAGACTTCCTGCGGAAGGAAGTAGAAACAGAAGAGAAAATAAAATTAGCGAAGACAAATTTTCAGCATTTTTCAGGTACGTCAGCAGTACAGCCGTCTGCTGCCTGCACGCTTGCAGAGGAAGTGAATAAAGAAAAATTGTGTATCTGGTGTGACAAAGCTTCACATAATAGCATTGAATGCTACCAAGTCACAAAAATGACGTTTGACGCCAAAAAGGATTTGATTAAGAAGAAGCGTGGCTGTTATATCTGCTTCAAAACAGGTCACAATGCCAACAAGTGTAGGAATATCGTGTTTTCCGTCCAGTTTAGTGTAGCCGACATGAAATGAAGGGAAGCACTGACATGGCACCTAGTTCACCCTGTGTTATGGGCTGACATCACGGATGTTGTAGGTGATGTAGCCAACCGTGTCAGGCTCCATAAAAAAAAAAAAAAAAAAAAAAAAATTATCCTAAATGTATGTTCTGTGGTAAACGACATACAATTGTAATGTGTCAAGATTTTTCACTAAAGAAGACTGACAAGGCAGAATCGATCAAGAGACCAACAGAAACTTTACTTTGCCAGAAAAATACAACTACTTGGTTGCAGACACTGATGGTGCGCATCGTTAATGGAGCCAACATGCTGACAGTGCGAATATTGTTGGATAATGGTTCACAATAGTCATACATTAAGAAGAGCACTGCACATAAACTTGGTCTAAAAGCTATTGGTAAAGAAACTCAAGAAAATTGTCTTTTCGGTGAGGATATTGGATAATGGTTCACAATAGTCATACATTAAGAAGAGCACTGCACATAAACTTGGTCTAAAAGCTATTGGTAAAGAAACTCAAGAAAATTGTCTTTTCGGTGAGGATATGACAAAATTAATTGAAAGGAACACCTACAGTCTTACACTCAAAAATTTGGCTGGCACTTATACATACAAGATGATCGCACGCGATAGCGATAAAATATGCGGATATGTGCCTAGAGCAAGAACTGAAGATTTGTTTACTCAACTTCGTGAACGAAATATAATTTTATCAGATACAGGAGATGACAATACACCAGACATAGAAGTTCTAATAGGATCAGATTTTTCTGGTAGCCTATTGACAGGAAGTCTCATCCATTTAAAAGATAATCTGGTAGCTCTAGAAACAAAACTAGGTTGGACACTACAGGGCCCAGTGACCGGAATACACAGTAACATTTGCAATACAGTCAGTAATAACTCTATACGTCTTGCTAACGTTGATATATCCGATTTATGGAACTTGGAGACCCTGGGTATTAAAGATCCTAGTGAAAACAAATTGAAAGAAGAACAACAAGCTGCACTTATGCAATTATTTCGAGAGTTAATACATGTAAACGAAGACGGAAGATATGAGGTTTCTCTACCGTGGAAGGAAGGTCATTCAGACCTAGAAAGTAATATGGAAATGGCACGGAAGAGGCTCGATACAACCACGAAACGACTTATGTCGATGGGAAAGTTTCAAGAATATGATGCGATTTTTAACGAGTGGATCGATTCAAATATAATTGAACGTGCGCCGTACAATGAAGTCGCTGGTCACTATTTACCACATCAAGCTGTATTTAAATATTCGAGCTTGACCACTAAAACGCGACCGGTGTTTGATGCGTCTGCAAGATATCGCAAGGGTCACTCTTTCAATGCATGCCTGGAAAAGGGAATTAATATGTTGGAAGTGATACCGAAGATGCGAATTAATTTCAGAAGCAATGCTATTGGAGTGACTTCAGACATTAAAAAAGTGTTTCTACAAATATCTCTAGCAGAGAGAGATAGAGATTACTTGAGATTTTTGTGGTGGAAAAACGAGAGCAGAAGAGAAGTTGTTATCTACAGACATCGGCGAGTAGTATTTGGGGTAACGTCAAGCCCTTTTCTACTTGCTGCTACCCTTGTGTATCACCTATACCACAGTCCAGATAGGTTGAAAGATACTGCTAAAAGGCTTAAAGAATCATTTATGTTGACAATTGCGTGACAAGTTTGCAAACAATGGAAGATGTACAAAGATTTATTTCAGAGTCCAGAGAGTTGATGTCGTCAGCGAAATTTGACCTGAGATGTTGGGTAGTGGGCCCGGGGTTCTGTGAAGAGGCAAGTAACGAACATAGCGTCATATCTGTGCTCGGAATTCAATGGGATTGTATGAAAGATGAACTCTATTGCAACATGAACTCATTTACTACGACGGTTGAAGATAAATTGACGAAAAGATATTTACTTTCGGTTGCTCAAAGAGTTTTTGATCCTATAGGTTTTACAAGTCCTACTACTTTTATACCAAAAATAATTCTACAAAATAGTTGGATTTACAAACTAGATTGGGATGACGAGCTACCGCAGGATTTGGAAAAAGAATTTAAGACATGGCTGAAATATATACATTTTCATAATGATTGCCGTGACCCAATGAGATTGGCCATAGAAGCGATTCATCGATGTGAATCAAGTCTAATTACATGTCTTCTGCGACGCGAGTAAATACTCGTACGCAGCTTGCATTTTTCTGAGAACCGCCAATCATCGCGGTGTCAAAGTAGAATTAGTACAGGCCAAATCAAGAGTTGCTCCTATCAAAGAAATCACTATACCAAGACTAGAGCTAATGGCAGCACTTATTGGAGTACGGCTATTCAAGGAAGTAAAGACCTCAGAGATCTTTTTAAAGGTTGAAAATATTAAAACATATTTTTGGTCCGATGCTAGTGTCGCATTAACATGGATTAAAAAACAAGGCAACTGGAATGTTTTTGTGGAAAATAGAGTCAAGGAGATCAGAGAACATACAAATATAAATTATTGGAATCACATACCCGGAACACTGAATCCTGCTGATTTACCTTCAAGAGGTTGCAATGCCAAGACATTATTGGAAAGTAGTTGGTGGAAAGGACCAGATTGGTCGAAAATGGATTTAGATAAATGGCCTATTTCCGAGATTTCTGTCGACGAAAAAGAGGTTGACGCTGAGCGCAAGAAAAATGTTATTTCCAGCGCTACATGTTCTGCATTACAATTTAGTGGGGCGTTAACATATTTTTCCAAGTATTCAATGGTTATAAGGACTACTGTATGAATATTACGATTCATTTAAAATTGCCGAAAGGGTAGACGCCAAACAGGCGAACTGACGTTTGATGAATATG
Organism: Nematopogon swammerdamellus; assembly: GCA_946902875.1. Lineage (NCBI taxonomy): Eukaryota > Metazoa > Arthropoda > Insecta > Lepidoptera > Adelidae > Nematopogon > Nematopogon swammerdamellus. The sequence goes on along the minus strand of OX336335.1, from coordinate 4,330,434 downwards.
AGATAGCCGAACGGCAAATATTAAAACTCATACAAAGATAAAGTCTCACAGAAAAGAATAAAGATGGATCGCTTAAAGACGAAGGATTATTGGGAGTCTTATACTAAGACTTATACTTGCTGAAGAAAATCAATCTTTTAAGTCACCAGTGCTACTTCCCTCAAATCGTGTCATCGTACAGTTTTTGGTGCGCCAGAAACACAGTCAACTACAACACGCTGGCGTACATATATTGATGGCAAATCTTAGGGAGACGTTCTGGGTTATTGGAATTAGAAGATTAGCAAAGAAAATAATATCTGAATGCGTCATCTGCAAGAGATATAGAGCGAAAGCTTCTCAGACACCATTCGCACCCCTACCGAGCGACCGAGTAAACGTTGCTGCTGCTTTTGAAGTAACAGGGGTGGATTTAGCTGGTCCCCTACTATTACGAAACAATGAAAAATGTTGGATAGTACTTTTCACATGTGCCGTTTATCGAGCTGTTCATTTCGAACTAGTAGAATCGATGTCTACAGAAGCCTTTATCGTGGCTTTGAGAAGATTTACAGCACTCAGAGATCGTATACGAACGATATACAGTGATAATGGTACGAATTTCGTTGGTACAAACAACTATTTCAAAAGTTTGGATTGTGGTCATATTTTGGCTGAATGTACTATTAAACAAATCTCTCCGAGTGCACCTTGGTAGGAGAGTGGTGGGAAAGACTCATCAGAATGATGAAATAAATGATGAGAAGAATATTGGGCAAGGCCTCGCTCACCTACGTTGAACTTGAGACAATTCTTTGTGATTGTGAGGCGACGCTGACCACTCGACCGCTCACCTACCTACGTTGCTGGCGACAATGATAATTTAAAACCACTTACTCCTAACAAGTTTGTTCAAGGTTTACCTCACAATGATGTTACTGACTTAGATCATATCGACGGGCGGAGCTTGAATGTTCGACTTCAATATTTGCAGAAGCTACGCTTAGACTACAGGCAACGATTTAGAAACGAGTACTTGGCTATGCTAGTACAAAGAGGGAAGGAGAGCAATAACAAACTCAAAGTTGGCGATGTGGTTCTAATTGAAGCGGATACCAAACGGGTCGAGTGGTATTTAGGTGTGATAGAAAAACTCTTCCCAGGAGTGGATGGTATCGCTAGAGTGGCAAAAGTCAGAACCGCTAACGGATTTAGAACTAGGCCTCTTCAGCGACTTTTCCCTTTAGAAGTAAACACATGCGAAGCAGGGGAATTGGCAACATTTATGCCTAGTAATGACAACGCTGAGTCAAGTTCTCCCACAGTAGAGAAGATGGGCCAGAACTCTACAACATGGCAAGCTGTTACGGATAATTCAACCGAGAAGACACCTAAACAAGATATTATAGCGCCACCATTGAAACATACCCCTACAGTTACTAGAGCAGGGCGCGTAATTAGGGTGCTAAGAAGGCTGAACATTTGAATTGTTTAAATTACAAGTTTGTTTTGAGCATTTGTCAGTAGCAAATCCTCAAGGTGGGGGGGATGTTGAATGTACTGGCTGTTACTGTTGAATATGGAAGAAAAAAAGAATAATGTTCTATGTTAATATTCTATGTATAAATAACAAGAATGTCACTTGATTTTTTCATGTCATAAGCGTAAATAAAATATATATTCATGCAGTAAAATGCGTAAAATGCAATAAATATAACATACAGAGATGCTTCTGTACTCATTTATTCTGTGGCATTACGCTGGCTGTCATGCATGAGTGTCATGTCATGATGTTGTTGTGGCCGACAGATGGCGCGCGGCGGACTTCTGCCCGCTGCGGTGCGGAAACGGGCGCTGTCGCAGCACGGCCGTCGCCTGCTCCGGACGGGATGGCTGCGGAGACAACAGCGACGAGATCGCCTGCTCTGTCTGCAGTAAGTTACTTTTTTGAAGTGGAATCACGTCTTACTCATATGGTACAAGGTGGGATGCATGTAAGCTAAAATATGACTTCACCGACACGAATCATGTACCGGGAAAAATTGTCAATGCTCAGTTTCTAAGTAACGCACATACAAAACACATACATATCAGCAAATGAGGAAAGTGGCGCAAATACAATAATAATAGTACCACCACCTATCGCTCGTAGCTTGCCTCGCGTCGTCCCGGAGAGCTCCGTAGCCACGGCCTGCACCCGCCGGCGTGCTTGGAGGCTTGTCTCCCGCCGCCGGCGGTATTACCGTATTTAATTTTTATATTAATTTTGTGTATTTTTATTACTTTTTTGTATAATATATATAAAATTAATGTAAAATTTTCAATATGTGAAATAAAGGATATAAAAATAAATTATAATTACTATTATTATTTAAAAGCACATAAAAGTTAAGACGATTTGTTTTAATTCGTTTCAAGATTTCATGGTTACATGACAACCAGATTTTTTAATAATTTTTGACATTAATTGTTTATCAAGAGAACATAAATATGTATTCGCTACGTGCCACCGTGATTCCACGTTTAAAAGAACAGCGGCAGGAGTACGAAGCTACTCCCCGGAGAATGTTTTACCTAACATGGTTCACTACATATCTAACTATGCCCATAACGGTTCTGACAGCCTAACTAGCACCAAGTCAGTGCTTCCCCCCGTGGTGGTGCCGCCTACAATGAACTGAACTGGATAAAAACACAAAAAAATTCATAGGTTTTTTGATTGACTTTCTGTCGGTATAGGTGGTACGATCAGCAGGCCAGGAATAGAGCCGACATCACAATCATATCAATTGGAAAACACTTCGAAATTGCCTGCATTGAAACTAAATCTTTTATCGTGGCATGTTCTCCACTTTTTATCCATTAGGCACGGGCGTAGCCAGGCGGGGTTTTGGGGTTCACTATTTTGAGTAATATCACATAATATTGTTGACGGGGAGTAAGTGATTGAAAAAATTCCTTAGTGTGAAATATTCATCCCTCAATTTCCCACCCTTAGGGGTGACCACCAGTGGCGTGCACAGACATTTAAGACCGGGTAGGCAGGCAACAATTAAGATTCAAAATAAGTACTTAATTTAGAAACAAGTTGAATTAATTTTAATTTTACCTCAGCCCGGTTTTCATCTCTTACATCTTCTTTATGTCCACATGAAAATGTTCTGTCCAGCAGATTATTTTTTTTTCAATGCACCTCAGATATCCATAAAATGAATAAATTTTAATTAACTACACAATGTCATAAATACAGATACTAAGGGTGACTTTTAAAAACGCCTTTTGAGTGATTTAAACAGAACCAATCTCAATAAAGAGTATGCAGTGCAGTGAATATTGACTACAAAAAGATGAAATAGAAATAAGTAGAGAAGAGGGGCGGTACTTTTTTTATTTGTAAAAACATAAACAAAAGAATACAACACTTCTTTATAAACTGTACCAGACAATTGCACCGCCGCGCCGGCGGCGGCGGCGCGCGCGCGCGAACGATGCTAGACCAGCTACACCTACGTTACGAGGCATTGTTGTGGTGTTAGTGAAAGGCAGTCCTGCCCTGGCGTACTAAACCGCGCATCGAAACACGCATACACACGCAAAATTCCAGCATATAATGAATGACGCAGGATTTGAGTAATAGTGTGAGTGACCACCAGGTAGTCGTGTTGTCTGCCTTTGTCGCGCGGTGGCGTTGCGTTCGCGCGAGCGGTCGCGCCGAGAGGGAGGAGCGCGCGCCAATTTTAAATCATACGTTTTGTCGTGAACTTGAGTAGTTCTATATGTTTTAATTTGATTGTTTGGATAGGTGGAATTGGGACTTTAACTCAGGGTGGGCAGTGCTTTTCTGCCTTTATGGGATGCACGCCCCTGGTGACCACCCCTGAGATATATCCTACTCATGAAAAAAAGAATCATAAAAATCGGTTTAGAATTGGCAGAGAAATACACACACACAAAAAACATACAGACGAATTGAGAACCTCCTCCTTTCGAAAGTCCGGAAGTCGGTTGAAAAAATGTAATATTTTTTTGCATTACTTTTTGAGAAATTTAACAAAGCATGTGTATGCTCTAACTATGAAAAACCACTAGGTACCTAAACAGCTGATTATTTGGGGTCACTGACTCTCATGGCCGCGCGCGCGGCGCGCGTGCGCTGAAGGAGAGTCAATGACCATGAGCGTACGGTGCGCGGCCATGAGAGTCAATGACCTCAAATAATCAGCTGTTTAGATACCCAGTGGCACGGTTTCATCGTTAGAACATAGACATACTTTGGTAAACGTCTCGAAAACTAATGCTAATTTTTTTTATATATTAACGTGTTTATAATGATGGATATGTGTTCCTCCCTAAATATTTGCAGTTAGTATGGAAACACCTTATATAGATCCGCAGAGGGTTAATTTCAAACATGCTTAATTTGTTTGGAACAAGTACTACAGTAATTACCAACGGAAATTACGTCAAAATGATTTTTTTTTTTTTTTTTTTTTTATACTAAGCGCGAAATGTGGCGCCGAGTCACCCATAAGGTGTCTAGCGACGCCCATGGACATTCGGACGCAGGCGGGGGCTGCGAATGCCATGCCGGCCTGACAGGTGCCCATTCACGCCTCTCTTGAAGGACCCGAGACTATACTTGGGGGGAAATATGTGGGCAGGTAGAGCGTTCCAGAGTTTGCCGGTTCTGTGGAGAAAGGATCTGCAGAACCGATTTGTACGCATCCGCGGTAAATCCAGCGTATAGGGATGCAATCCCTGCCCAGTGCGCGTTGTACGGAGGTGGAAAGGGGACGCCGGAATCGCGTTAAACAGCTCCTCCGAGCACTCCCCGTGGAATAAGCGATAGAACACGCTTAGGGCGCCGACATCCCTACGAAGTTGCAGCGGTTCTAGATCGCGGGACACGTCGGGGTCATCCACAAGTCGCACGGCTCGACGCTGGATCGAGTCCAAAGGCGCAAGCTGGTATTTGGCTGAGCCATCCCACAGGTGCGAGCAGTACTCCAAGCAGGACCTAATCTGCGATTTATACAGAAGCAGCCTTTGGCCCGGCGTGAAGTACCGTCGAACCTTATTGAGTACGCCTAGCTTTTTTGAGGCCAGCTTGGCCTTGCCCTCGATATGGCGCCGGTAATTTAGGTCGTGCGACAGTTCGACTCCGAGGACCCCGAGGTGGTCGCTTAATTTAAGCGACGTGCCTTGGAAGGAAGGAGCTGGTGTGAACGCCGCCCTCTTCGCACTGAACGCGCAAACTTGTGTTTTTGAAGCGTTGAACTCGACCAAATTGCTACGGCCCCATTCGGAAATAGACCGAAGCGTTTGTTCGAGTTCAGACACAAGTCTTCGCCTCTTTTCATCCACAACTTCTCGTCTGGCTGAAGGGTGACTGGTATAGGATCCGTGTGCTGTACTGTCATCCGCATAACAATGTATGTTGCCGAGTGGCAGCATGTCATTGATATGCAGAAGAAACAGTGTGGGTGACAGCACAGATCCCTGCGGTACGCCGGCATTCACTGACATGGCGTCCGACGAGCAACCGTCCACTAGGACCTGAATGCTACGCCCATGTAGGAAGTCGGCGACCCAGTCGCAGAGGCCAGAAGGAAGTCCGTACGCCGGAAGCTTGCCCAGGAGCGATTTGTGCCAAACCCTATCGAATGCCTTGGCAATATCGAGGCCAATTGCCAAGGATTCACCATGTCCTTCAAGCGATTCCCCCCAAAGGTGAGTGACGTACGCTAGGAGATCACCAGCAGATCGGTTTGGCCGAAAGCCATATTGCCGATCGCTGATGAGGTTATTTGTCTCCAGGTACGCCATGAGCTGGGCGTTGATAATACGCTCCATCACCTTGCAGAGTAGGGAGGTAATCGCTATAGGTCGGTAGTTCGAAGGGTTTGAGCGGTCGCCCTTTTTGGAGACCGCTTGAACAAATGCAGATTTCCAGGCTGCCGGCACACGGGAAGCAGAGTAAGAGAGGCGGAAAAGGCGCGTTAGCACTGGAGCCAGCTCGGGAGCACACCGTTTCAGCACCAATGCAGGAATCCTATCCGGCCCACTCGCCTTCCTGGTGTCTAGGGAGAGAAGCTCCGCCCGCACAGTTCGTTGTCGGAACTGTACTTCCGGCATAGAGTTCTCACACCTAGTTATGGATGGAGGGATGGCACCCCCATCGTCCAGGTTGGAGTTCCCCGCAAAGAGAGACACCAATAAATCGGCTTTCTCCTTTGCGGAGTGGGCAAGTGAGCCCCCAGGACACTGCAGTGGTGGAAGTGAGGAGCGGCAAAAATTCGATTCGACAGATTTGGCGAGAGACCAAAACTCACGGCTCCCAGTTGGGTGCTGGTTCAGCCTATCACCAACTCTGCCGATATGCTCGAATTTGGCCCTGGCAATAGCCCTCTTGCAGGATCTGGAGAGGCGGTTGTATTCTTTCTTCAGTTCGGATACATTTGGATCGCGTCTGGCACGAGCGCACGACCATGCACGATAAGCTGCGCCATTAGCTGCGACAGCTTCAGCACAGTCGCGGCTGTACCAGGGCTGGCTTTTACCACCGAGGCGGACGAGGGCGCTGGGAATAAACATCTCCATACCCCCCAGAACCACCTCGGCTACGGCATTGGCGCATTCCGACGGATCATCCGAACTGAAGCATAGCTCTCTCCATGGGTAGGATGCGAGGTATTCTCGCATACCATCCCAATCTGCTGAGGCGTAGTGCCAAATTCGACGCATTCCTCCAGTACGGGACTGAGGAGGCGAAAATGGCACCGTGGACCCCACTAGACAGTGGTCAGAGGAGCCAAGAGGAGCGCTCACTGTGACTTTGTATCCAGCAGGGTTCGTCGTCAGCAGAAGATCCAGCAGAGAGGGTACATGACCGTCTATATCTGGCACTCTGGTAGGTTGATCTACCAGTTGAGACAGGTCATGCGTCAGGGCGAAGTCGTAGGCGGCTCTCCCCGCGAAGTCAGTTCTCCCGGAGCCCAGCCACACCTCGTGGTGGGCATTAAAATCTCCAAGCAGAACCATATCCGCGGAGGGAAACCGCTCTTGCACTTCATCTGCCGCTCTACTCAAGTGCTCGAATTTCTGATACGTAGTGATTTTAAAGTGAACTTTTTGGTATAAAAAAACTATTTAAAAAATATAAAAACCGCCTTCAAAAATGTATGAAATAAAAAAATAAAAATCGAACCCTAGAGTTGAAGGCGTTCGGTTATTTTTGCTTGCTTTAGCACCACCGCCTTCAACTCTAGGGTTCGATTTTTATTTTTGTATTTCATACATTTTTGAAGGCGGTTTTTATATTTTTTTAAATAGTTTTTTATTTCACAGTTTTTTTAGTAATTTTTATTTGCTATTAATTAATTGCCGAAATTAAAAAACTGTCTTGTCTAAGACCTATCTATTATATCTTATGATCAAACTATAAAAAACTGTTTGCAATCCTAAAATACTACGATGGTTACTTATTTATCAATTACGCCTGTCAACTAACGGCATTCGTGTGTCCAAAGACCGTCTGTATGAACTAAATACATTTAAGTCAGTTAATATTACTATGGCTAGTTATGTAAAAAACCGCCTTCAAAAATGTACGAAATAAAAAAAATCGAACCCTAGAGTCGGTAGGCAGTCGGTTATTTTTGATTGCTTTAGGACCGCCGTCAACTCTAGGGTTCGATTTTTTTTATTTCATACATTTTTGAAGGCGGTTTTTATATTTTTTTAAATAGTTTTTTATTTCACAGTTTTTTTTAGTAATTTTTTGCTATTAATGTACTCGGCGGAATCGCTCGGCCTTCGGCCTTGTACCGATCTTGACCACATGGGAAGCACCAGCTTTCAAGTAAAAAATGAATTTTCAAAACATAAAAAAAAAACAAAAAAAATACAGTCAAATTGAGAACCTCCTCCTTTTTTTGAAGTTGGTTAAAAATAGAGTAAAATTTTAAAATAGGTTAAATTAGCCAAGAAAATTTTGCAGTTTTTCTTTATGCTAGAGCAAGGTAGAGAAGGTATAGAGAAGGGAGCTACTGTTTTCTAAAAATCCATGGCTTCTATTATGTATTTGACTTCAGTTTTTAAGATAAAATTTATTGTTTTATCCATTGACTACGTGAGTTTCATTATATTGATTAAAGTTTTAAATTTTAGTTACTTAAGGCCGTGACAAACGCCAACGACCTTGAGCATTCGGGAATTCTACATAATGTACCATGCGACTGCTAATTTCGCTTCGCACGTTCAAGTCACATTTAGCGTAGTTTGTCGCTATCAGCCTAAAGAGTTGATGGTTCGGGGTTCGAATCCCACTTTCGTATGTTTTTTTTTTTTTGCTTTTTTATTATTTTAATTATTAAAATGATTGTGGCTTATGTAACTGATGCGTGATTCTAATTTTTTATTTTTTATTATTTTACCTAAATAACATTTTATTGTAATTTCTTCCAAATTATTTTAGTTCATGTACTTACCACTTTTTATAAACCTCTAAATAGACTATCGATGAAAACTAAAATAAAAATAGGTAGGTAGGTAATAGGTAGATAGGCATTTAGGTATGTATGGCAAATATCATAGCAACATAGGTACCGGCCGGCGCGCGCGGCGCGCGCGGCGGCAGCATGGCACGGTGCGGTGGGGTGCGGTGCGGTGCGGTAACTCAGTAGCAGCGTGCGGTGCGGAGGCGGCACGGCGGCGGCGGCGGCGGAGGCGGCGGCGGCGGCGCGGTGGAGGCGCGGGAGGCGCCGCGCCGCCGCGTCGTCTCCGCTCCGCGCCACCACAGTGCCGCCGCCGCCGCCGCCCCCGCTCCGCAGCGCGCCGCTGTTGCTAGGCTACTTTTATTTAGGCACGGTTCTATAGTCCTTGCATCTCAAGCGCAGACAGCGTTATACCACAGTACCTATTAGTTATTCTGTGGTTATACCAACGAAAGCCATGCGTATAACGCCCCGTCAAGTTACGTACCGGAGTGTATACTGATAGATACCACAGAAGAGAGATATTACTGATACGGTCGTACTGTATACTGGTACGGAAAATGACACGGTGGCAACATCACCTACAATACAACATCCGAGATGTCAGCTCGTAACAACTGGTGAAGTAGGTGCTATGTCAGTGCTTTTCTTCGGTCGTACCGGCTTCACTGAACTGGACGGAAAAAAAGAAGGGAGTCATATCCCGAAATAGTTTGTATTTTCCGTCCAGTTTAGTGTAGCCGGCACGACCAAAGGGAAGCACTGACATGGCACCTAAGTTCACCCGGTGTTATGGGCTGACATCACGGATGTTATAGGTGATATAGCAAACTGTGTCAGTTTACATAAAAAAATCCCTCAGTCGCCTTTTACGACATGCACGGGGAGAGATGCAGTGGGGCTATTATTTTAAATTACCATCCCACACGGTACAAATATACCTAACCTACCTATCTTTTTTCCATTCGATCCAAACACAGAAGACAGAAATGACGACCGACACGCGGGCGCAGCAGGGCAGGAGCGAGCAAGCGAGCCCGGAACTAAAATTGTATCTACATAGTATTGAAGTGCCTGCTAAATTGACGAAGGCAAACATTTTACCCTTCCGACTGAAGAATTACGTCAATAATTTCATGTAGGCGTTTTTTGTTTTTTATTTTTATCTCCTTTCGTGGATAAAATAATAAAACAAATTGAATAGAGTTTTCTCAGAGCTTTGTGACCTTTGAATCGGTGGTATTGTAAAATTGTAATAATACACACATACTCAGATTTTCAAAAATTCATGCTTTTTTTATATATTTTTAATTTTATGTTTATTACTTACTTTTACTCATTATTAAAAAAACCAGCAATGCACTTTGTTGGTAAGGAACCAAAATATAGGTTGGTATTTTTTTAATTTTCTGAATGTGTGTCAATTGGTCAGTTTTGGACCTTCTTTGTCGCACTTTTTGCATGTTTTGCGTATTTGGCGTTTGTCACCGCCTTAATGTTAAATCGTTTCATTTGTTCTGTACTTTGTTACGTGTAGGTACCATTTGTTACAGAGCCTGTAGTTGGTTGTAAATATTGTAACAAGAAATAAATCTTGTTCCACGGCCGGCGTCTCGGCAATCACACATTATGTTCTTAAATCATTACTCTGTAGCCATTAATTTAAAAATATTATCGTTCAATTTTAGCAGCTTCAAGTCATTCAGGCGTTTGTAAGTGGTTAAGTAAATCATGTTGGTTCCGTGTATGGTTTGATGGTGATTTTCCAAAATTAGCTGAAATTATAGATTATCTTTATGAAACAATACAAATCGTAGAACTTATTTGACCTTATGAAACAATTTTAATATAAATTAAATTGTATTTTTCTTAACAACATATTGCTTTTCATTTTACTAATGAAACACTCTTGTTCCAGGTTGTCCGACGCCTCCTCTTATCATCCTGTAGCTCATCCTACTCGCGAATCAACACTACTCTATATCAAAGGCTGATATTTTTATATTTATTCATTCCCCTTCTGCTCAAATCATGCGGTAATTACACTTTCCCTGAGTAATTTTACTGCATTGTTTAGCCAATTAGACATAATATAGCACGTATCATATTTTGTCATTTTCAGTTGCTAACAAGTTCAAAGTTCTATTTAAATTTACAATCTACATTTTCGTTTCTCCTCGCAACCAAAATATAATTTATTTGTATTGAAAAATTTACAGTGTTAATAGATGTCAAGTATTATATAATTTGTGAACAAGATTATAATTAAGTCTCCTCCGTTAGTGTAATAAAGAGTGTCTGTAAATATTGATTTCCTAATTTATATTGTAGTAGATAATGTGATTTTTATATAGAATTTTTTATTCCCAAATGTCGATAAATTTTTCGATAATACGACTGTTCTCCGATTAAGCTTACCGAAGTGTATTAAGATTAGCTCCTTTTAATGCTAAAATGAGTGTAAACAACCGAAAATCGATTTTGTTCAGGAACGAGCCGACGGCAGAACAGTTGGTGTGCAATAGAATACAAGTAATTCTAGTTAAGTTTAAACTACAGTTTAGGTTAAATCATAACGTTATGTACAACAAGCGACAGTGTGTGTGTGAATGTGTGCGTATTTATTAAAATTTAATTTATTAAAAACTTACTGTTTCTTATTCATCACATTAGGAATATTCCTTATTCCCTCATCCTTACCTATAATAAAATCCAACGTCTGCTTTCTGTCTGAGTGTCTGAGTGTCTGAGTGTCTGAGTGTCTGAGTGTCTGTCTGTCCGCTTATAACTCGAGAACCACTGAACCGATTTTAATAAAACAAAATTCTACGGATAGCTTGATTCTTCCCACCAACTATAGGCTACTTACTATCACGCTAAATAGCTTATGAGGTTAGCAGTGAAGTGAAATATGAGAGCGGGCGGAGCCGCGGGCACAGCTTGTTTTATATATATTTTGTTATATAAACCAACATGGGCGGCTGTGTCGAGGGACCAATGTTATCGTTGACAAAGCCAAAAACACCTCCACTCGCGAAGCGCTCGGTGAGGCACCATGCCAGCAGATTTGCGAACTGTTGCTAGGTTGTCTAGCCCGTTGATACGACGTTTGAAGACACCCGGGTTAAAGGATTTGGGAAACACTCGCCTGAAGACAGTTCCACACCCTAGCGGTTGCGACAAAGAAACTATTTTGAGAACCGATGTCAACAACAAAAGTGTTCTCAGTTTCTCTGCGGCGAGTGCTGCGAAGATAGGTTGGATAGCAAGGAATAAGGGAAGCAAGTTCCTCCATATTATATAAACTAAATATTAAAATAAAATCATGAAATATTCCTGAAAGACTTTGGTATACTGCTAGAACCATTGAACTAATAAAACCACGCTAGAACTCTTGAAATCTTGTTTTCAAACGATGTTTACAAACAGTCTTTACCCAAATCTACATACACAAATACATACATACCACACGTATGTAACCCGTATTCCGTACACGACTGTTTCCCGACAATCGGGTTAAGCAGAGTAATCGCCGTTGTGCTGCAAATACTCAAGGTAAATTACAGCACAACACCGACCACCGTCCACCACGTACGTATCCGGTTTACTAGCGATCGTCTCCGAGCTATGCGTGGCTCCTTTGTGTGGCTCGACGTCCCGAGCCAAACGTATGGCCCATTCTTACAAGGGGGGGGGGGGGGGGGGGGGGGGATGGTTAAACGAAGCCCACCCAGTGTTTTACATACTATTGTAAAGTAACATACCTACTTAATAAAATATTCGACTCTTTTTTCGAATCTATACGCACCGCACGCCGTATCCCGACAATCGGGGCAAGCAGAGTAATCGGTGTTGTGCTGCAAGTACTCAGTTGAATTACAGCACAACACCGACCACCACGTTTTGCAAAGTATTAGGCCAAGATAACTATCAGGCAGCAAATAAGGCACGAAGATCAAGTATTTTATTGTCAAAGAACTAGTTCAATCAATAGATAAATTTGAATAAGATAAAACTTGCCAAGTCGCACTATTGAGTACCAAAGAACATAACAAATTTTCTTTTAAAGCAGAAGAACGTTATGCACAATGCAGGAGCTATGATTTAAGGAACTTCGAAAGAACTTGGTAACCAAGTTAGATCTCACTTCTTTTATTAGCGAAGCCGTTATCCTAGTGCTTATCTTGCAAGTTTTTTTGTTGCGAACTTGGCAATTTTTTCACATTTATGTTTTTGGTGGGATATCATTATTTTTTGGCAAGTATATATGTTCTGTTTTTAAAATAATAGGTAATTAAATTACTTAAATACTTTAATCTTACAGTTAATTTCTGTATTTACGTACTGTGAAATTACAGACAATATCAACATTTTTCCACCGCAAATCGTAACCATAAAGGTAACTTTTCGAGAGAAAACCGAACGGACAGCATAGGGCGCCGCGAAGCCGCGGGCAAAAGCTAGTATTGAAGTAAAACTATATAATTATAATAACCTTGGCCTACGTGTCTAGTACCACCACCTATCGCTCGTAGCTTGCCTCGCGTCGTCCCGGAGAGCTCCGTAGCCACGGCCTGCACCCGCCGGCGTTCTTGGAGGTTTATTTCCCGCCGCCGGCGGTATTACCGTTTTTATTAAATTTTTGTATTAATTTTGTATATTTTTATTACTTTGTACTGTAATATAACTATGTAGAAATAATGTAAAATTTAAAAAAAAATGTGAAATAAAGATAATAACCTTAATAATACGGTCGGTATAACGTTCACAAATACGTTCTCGGTTATTTAGAGTAAAATCTTTCAATACCTTGTTCGAAAGTGGCCGCATTAATAATTTTGTTTAACTTCCTAGGTCACCTGGAAGTAGTCTAAGCTTTTGATGAGTCAGTCAGTCAGTCTGTGATAAAAATAGTGATTTTCGGACCTCATTTTCTCGTGAATGGTAAGAGGATTTGTATTTCAATTTCATATAAAATTTCAAGTGTGTAGGTCAAATAGATTTAAAGTTATGGGGGGGTCGAAAGTGGCCCGAGATGGTTCGTGTAATATAACCCACTGCCGGTGTGTCGCCCTTTTTAACCGACTTCCAAAAAAGGAGGAGGTTCTCAATTCGTCTGTATGTTTTTTTTTATTTTTTTTTTTATTTTTTTTTTTTTTTTATTTTTTTGTATGTTTGTTACGCGATTTCTCCGTCAATTGAGGGCCGATTTAGAAAATTCTTTTTTTGTTAGTTAGGTCATACTTCCGAGGTGGTCCCATTTCAATTTTATCGAAATTGGTTGAGTGGTTTTCGTAAAATCAGCATAATACTATAGTGTGTGGTTACCTTCAGCAAAACTTGTGATGTGGTCGTATTCGGCAATTTTTAGTTTGATAAATTAGTATGGTGTGTGGTTACCTTCAGCAAAACTTTTGTGATGTGGACTTATTCAGCAATTTGCAGTCTGACACATATGGCGAATAATTCTGTACCACTTCAATCGATTTCGATTATTCGATTTCGATTATTCTTTTTTATGTAATATTACTAAAAAGAATGAAATAAAAACTGTTTTAAAAAATATTAAACCGATTTCCAAAAAACAAAAAAAAAAAACTAAAAAGTATTAAATACCTAATATTTTGAAATTTTCTCTGTCCTGTTGAAATACATGAATCGATATACTAGTGATACATATTCGGACCCTTGTTTCATGAATATTCTAAATTTGAAATTTTTTTATTTTTTCCGACCGGCGTTTAATTTATTATGGTACCTGGCCAGTACCTACTGTACCGAGTACCATCGAGCTGGTTTGATGATGGAGACAGAAGGTGGCCATAGGAACTCCTAAACTACACATGATAAACCCATCGTGTTTGGGCTCGTTGCATTTGTCTTCACGAGAAATTTACTTTAGACCTAAAAGATTCTCAATTCGACGGTATGTTTTCTTTTTTTGGATGTTTGTTACGCGATTACTCCGTCAATTGTGGGCCGATTTTGAAAATTCTTTTTTTTTTTATTTGAAAGGGGATAACCCTGAGGTTTTTGAAGTGAAAACTTCTTTAGCGGCTCTTGGCACTTTTTTAGGTGGGTAAAAATGTATAACTCGCGACATCGCGTCAGCGTCATTTTTAAAATGAAACCTTAAGTCATTGCGTTAAGGGTTAAGTTAGAGTGGCACGGGATCTGCCGGCACTCCCGGAGTGCAACTGTTAAGTAGGGTTCCGTAACACGTTTATGTCTGTCCATTCTACTAAGTTCTGCAAAATGAATGTACGGTTCCGTAACATATGCATGTCTATCCGTTCTACTAAATTTTACAATTTTCAACCAAGGTCCTCCGACGGTTATTTTATAATAAAAGTAGGCTTCCGTAACACGTTTATGTCTGTCCATTCTACTAAGTTCTGCAACATCACCTACAACGTCCGTGATGTCAGCCCATAACACCAGTGCCATGTCAGTGCTTCCCCCTTTGATCGTGCTGACTACACTGAACTGGTCGGAAAACACAAACTATTTACATAGCCGTTTCGACCGACGTTTAATTCAGTGCGGTGGTACCAACCCGGGAAGGTTAAACCCTACCACCAAGTAAAATTACGAGGGAAGGGACTTACAGTTTTACGAGGAATCCGAACCTTGGTCAGCCTCCAACGGTCAGCGGTCACCCATCTAAGTACTGACCGCACCCAGCGTTGCTTAAAATTCAATAGCGACAGTTGACTGTCTGCACCACTGAGCTATCGAAGCTGACGTGGTCCTATTTTAATTGGGTCAAGATCGGATTGGAAAGCGAGGCGGAATCGCGAGGCCGAAGGCCGAGCGATTCCGCCGAGTACATTAATAGCAAAAAATTACTAAAAAAAACTGTGAAATAAAAAAAAAGTTTTAAAAAACATAAAACCGACTTCCTAAAAAAAGGAAAACTAAAAAACTATTTAAAATAAAAATATAAAAACCGCCTTCAAAAATATATGAAATAAAAACCTAAAAAAAAAAACGAACCCTAGAGTTGAAGGCGGTGCTAAAGCAAGCAAAAATGATGCATGAAAGAAAACATGAGTGGATGATAATATCCTTTGTGATTTGTAAAGCAAGCAAAAATGATGCATGAAAGAAAACATGAGTGGATGATAATATCCTTTGTGATTTGTGTAGCCTTTTTAGCACCGCCTTCAACTCTAGGGTTCGTTTTTTTTTTTAGGTTTTTATTTCATATATTTTTGAAGGCGGTTTTTATATTTTTATTTTAAATAGTTTTTTAGTTTTCCTTTTTTTAGGAAGTCGGTTTTATGTTTTTTGCTTTGCGAACTTGGCTGACACACTGCCGTGTGTCTAGATAACAACGGTAAGGTAATTTTAAAAACCCATATAGGCACTAGTCGTTAAATATTGCAGCACGCACTAAACGTGTTTACAGAAACATTTAGAAATAATGTTGGCCGAGATAAAGAAAATATAATTTTCTCTGTATTTCGTACAAAGTTTATACCTACTTACTACGAGTAGGTATGTAGGCGGGAAAAACGTTCGTTCGCGTTAGAATACATAAATAATTCAGAATTATTTAATGACGTACATATGCGTCTGAAGCACCGACTACGGAACTGGTTCACAGTCGTGAAGGTGTTTTGCCGGGGTGTGGGTTCACCACACCCCGGCAAAACACCTCCACTCGGCGAATTTTCGCGCACGCGTCCTTGGCCCCGGGAAAATTAAAATGGCGTCGCGCGGTGGGCGGCGGCCGGACCATCTCAGATCGGTCGCATGCAGTGTAGCGCTAAATGTTTATTTTTATACACGACAATGCACAAATATAACGTGAATAATATCTGACAGTGCGTAACAATCGAAAGAATAATGGCCCTCGTTCGGAACAATATGACAAACGGAGCGGTGTGAAAGTGTAAACAAAACCGGTCACATCCGGATTACACACGTGAGTTCTATTTTTGTCAAACTCTACATTGCAGTACGAAAGTAAATTCTAGGCACCTGTTTGCCAACGAAATTCGTATACCCCGCTTAGTTTATCTAACATATCGTTTCGTAGTCATCCAAAATGTGGTGTTACATTATTTCAGGCTACGGCAGGCGTTCCATTATGGATTGGAAATTATTTTTTTTATTAATAGTTGAATGTCACGACGCCAAGAATTTTCAGTCGCACAGTAGATAAGGTGAAAATACCGGGAAAATTGCTATAAATATGAAAAACATGCTTTTATAATGAGTTTCATGAAATAACTAAAGAGTTAAAACCTACGCAACAAACATTAAATGAACTATAAAAAAAAATGACCAAGTGCGTGTCGGGCCACGCGCAGGGTAGGGTTCCGTAGTTGCGGAACCCTATCAATATAAATTATTTGATTATTTGTATAATTTTGTAGGGGAAATAAATGAATGTTAATTTGAAAAAGTTCTTCAACAGTGAAATGATGGCTGTCGTCCGTACATTTTATAAGTTGGTCGACTATTACTCGTCAACCTGTACAGCCTACTTAGCTGTGATAGTTTTCCTTTTAATTTCGATATATATACTACTGCTGTGAATTTTTTCACATATCTAATAACAACCGTTTAGCTGGCAGGGGGGGGGGGGACACTTGACTCTAACAAAAATTAGCACTTAAAAGCTTAATAATTCGCAAACGGATCCCTAAATCGAAAAATGCTTATCCAAAAAGGACCTATCCAACGATACCCCACACGATGGGGTAGACGTGAAAAAAAAATTCATCCCCACTTTAGGTGTAGGGGAGGTACCCTAAAAAAAAATTATTTCAGAATTTTTATTCTACCACTTTGTCGGCGTTATTAATATGTATGTATACCCATACCAACTTACAACTTTCTAGTACTAAGGGTCTCTGAGCTAAGCCGCGGACAGACAGACGGACGGACAGACGGACAGACGGACGAACATGGCAAAACTATAAGGTTCCGTGTTGACTACAGAACCCTAAAAAGGGGCGTTTTCAAAAGTTCCCAGAACCATTGCGGCATTACCTCGCTAGATGGCAAGGCTTACCCTTTGAATAAAGTAGGCCCTTGATTGCGGGACGCCAGTTGCGTCCGCCAGCAGAGGGCCAAGCCTCTCCAAGAAGTTTAATAATTTTATTTTATAAAATAATTTTATAAATTATATAACATCTTTCATAAGTAAAACTAGTTAGCCAGTAACCGCCCCATGAACTTAAACAGTCATTAGATGTAATTCAGGAAAGATCAATAGCGTTTGACCCGGTTGCAAGTAATGAGTATTAGGGAGCGCGAAGCGAGCTTTAGCGATAAGAAACCGACATCAAATCGATAAATGGGAGGCGCCCGTAAACAAGAACCTGTTGCGGAAAGCGATGTTGTTGTTACCAAGACACCAAGCGCTTGTTTGTGTAACAGGAATATCGTGCGGCATTGTGTCCCAGAAGTAATAACATAACCCACGATGAACTGAAACATAAATCTCTGTAGGTAGGTACCGACTTCGTGAAAAATCGCAACTTCGGTTTGCGTTTTATGTTATTTACTCTAATACTCGTATCGGTACTTAGCCGATTTACATAGGATTTCGATCATGCAGTTATTGACATTTTTGTAAAATCACGCCATCGGGACATAGGGACATAGAGGATGGCCGAATGGGTACGGTCGAAAGTTATAAGTTAAAAAGTATTAAGATAAAATAATATTGATCGTCAGTTATGTTTATCACAATTTAGCCCTTTAATTTTTACATCCAGTATATAAACATATATATATACCTACATATATGTATATTTATATTTTTTGTTTTTGACAATTGTATTTTTTACAAACAATATTATTAGAACTATTAGTCGTCTGTTTCCAGAATGCACCCGATGACGGTTATGACGTCACAGCTAGCGGTACCGTAGACAAAAAAGTCGGATAGACGAATGCTCCCACCACTAGGTGTTAAACTGAACTGTCGTTACTTCGTATTTCAAGCATAGAAGTAATATGTACTACCATGTAATAATAATTCTACGTAATTAAGTGACATGACTAGTGAGGCTAGCGCACACGTAATAATCATATTACTTGTCCTTTTTTTATTCATATTGGCATTTAAACACAACAAAATGTTAGTAATTAAAACAAATAACACAAAAAAACACAATTCGTACACGCGCGAGGGGTAGGTAGCTCAATTACACGGAAGTGTCTATTCGCAGGTATACCTGCATGCAGGTATACCTGCGAATAGCCCTGTCCGATCGGGCATGTCTATTCGCAGGTAAACCTGCATGCAGGTATGCAAACTGCACTATGGGAGTTTTCAACGAAACGTAACAAAAACGACATGCGCCGCCTCAACATTAGGTTAGGGTTAAATTACGTCGATGATGCGTCACACAGACACACAGACAGAAGATGCGTCGCTACGCGGCGCATCTTCTGTAATTTAACCCTGGTAATTTTTTTTTAAACCAACTCTCATAGTGCAGTTCGTACCTACGAATACCTCATACATACCTGCGAATAGCACTGTCCCGCCTGGTAGATCTATTCGCAGGAAATCAAATAGGACAGTCCCAGTTCTTATTTAATAATCTCTGTTTGGCAAACCTACGAGTTTTTAGTTAATAATCTATGTTTGGCGTACCTGCGAATAGCCCTGCCCCAATTACACATACAATACGAACGTGGCTACGCGGTATTATATTCTTTGGCTACGCGACAGCGATACTAACGCTACTGAGCTGGGCGTCAGCGGGTGTAGGGTGAGGCGCGATGTGCGGAAGCGCGGGCCGAGGTAGAGGCAAACCAGAAGAAGACAAGTAATAAATGTGCAGAAGAATCGTAAAAATTACATGTTGCCGCTGGGGTAGTGCACCGCTTTAAGGTCTTTGCTTACGGTGACGCTTGGTCCGGGTCGCCTCTCACCCTCAAATATGGTTGAGGGAGGCGATGGCTGGCCCTGGTGTGATGCTCGTGAACGGGTGCTGTTTGTGGAGACCGGCCTTTACTTACTTACTTTACAATAATGTTTGCTACTGCCTAGACACGCACGAGGGGTTAGTCAGTAGAGCAAAAAGTGTACACCAGATTACCTGTAGGCAAGATTACGAGGATTACCTTGTGATTTTCAGATTCCAAAGATTCCTAGGGATTTCCAAGATTCTTTAAGGACGACCAAAGATTTCTAAGGGATTACCAAAGATTTCGAAGGGATTACCAAAGATTTCTAGGATTAATAAAGATTCCAGGATTTCGTAAGATTTCTAAGGACTACCAAAGGTTCCTAGGGATTACCAAAGATTCCTAGAGGATTACCTAAGATTTGAGAGAGATTGCCATAATGATTTCTTTGGGATTCCTATATTCCCGGGGATTCCTAGTTTACCTGGGATTACTCGAGACTCCTAAGATTTCCAGATTCCTCGGACTCCCACCTAAGATTACCTGAGATTACCAAGACTTTGATCGGATTCCCAATGATTCCCTTGGGATTCCTAGGTTCCCTGGGATTACTCGGGACCGCCTAAAATTTCCAGATTTCTCGGACTCCCACCTAAGGTTACCTGAGATTACCAAACAATTGTACACCAGATTCCCTAAGTGACTGACCCCTCGGACACGCATGTGCTGATTTATGACAGATTCAGCAGTTCATGATAAAGTGAAAACATTTTTACTATGAAATTGTATGAAGTTATATCCCACCACACTTAGCAGCACATATGAGTAAATTGTTCGTGTTTTCCGTCCAGTTCAGTGTAGCCGACATGAAATGAAGGGAAGCACTGACATGGCACTTAGTTCACCCAGTGTTATGGGTGACATCACGGATGTGGTAGGTGATGTAGCCAACCGTGTCAGTTTCCATAAAAATACATAATGCTCTCTGTATGTATATATGTATAATCGCTTTATAACTCAGGAAGGACTCAACCAATTTACTTGTGATTTTGACCTATATAACGTTATATATCCCCGCCAGCCTCGTAACATAAAATCCAACCTTTACTCTCTGTATGTATGTATAGGGGGTATATTCACGTTTATATTTTACGTTATATATAACTCAGAAAAGCCTGAACCAATTTACTTGCGGTTTTTATACCTATGTAATGCTACATATTCCAGCAAGGTTCCTAATATAATATCCAATGTGTGCCGTCTGCAGGCAAGGTACATATTATTTGAGTCAACAAAGGCGAGGCTGAAGGCCGAGCTCGCCTTCAGCCTCGCCCTTGGAGACTTCATATTTGCGCTTCAATCAGTTTTGCTATTAAACCGACTTTCACGCGGGCGGAGCCGCGGGCACGGCTAGTATAAAACTATATAATAGCTATATATAGCTATAATAGTATATAAGCTAAAGTGGAGGTTGTAAAGGTAGGTCGTGTCGTGATCAACCTCGCTGATTGTTGATTTATAAATGTTCGAGAAGAAGAGAAGCCATTTTTGTTGTGATTTGTAAATTTACATTTTTCAAATATTTAAATTATGCTTAATTGTACACCTCTTCGTGCTTATAAAAACTACCTACTTCGTTCTGCGTTCTTCCGTACAACAAACAATAAAACGTGAGTTTTAATTTCAGGGTTATGAATATTTCAATTAAGTCTGATTTGAATTTGGCCTTACGATTTCAATAAGAAATGCAATCAACTCAATGAGCAACGGTCAATGTGAATATTTTTTTTTCTTACTAGCTAGATGGAACGCTACGAAAATAGAAAAAAAAATTACTTCGTACCTACCAGAATTATTCTAAATTCAAATTTCTTGACATTGGCATCACAAATATGATGGTACCTTACCTACCTATAACTACCTACATAGGTAGTTTTTTTTTATGGAAACTGACACGGTTGGCTACATCACCTGCACACATCCGTGATGTCAGCCTGTCACACCTGGTGAACTTGGTGCTACGTCAGTGCTTCCCTTCGGTCGTGCCGGCTACACTGAACTGGACGGAAAACACAAACTATTTACATAGCCGTTTCGACCGACCTTTCATTCAGTGCGGTGGTACCAACCCGGGCGGGTTAAACCCTACCACCTAGTAATATAAGAAGGGAGTCATATCCCTTAGTCGCCTTTTACGACATACACGGGGAGAGATGCAGTGGGACTATTCTTTTAAAGTACCGCCCCCCCCCCCCCCCCCCCGCGATAATTAGGGTTCCGTATCCGGTACGGGACCTTATTACTAAGCCTACGCCGTCTGTCTGTCTGTCTATCTGTCTGTCAGTCCGTCTGTCCGAGGGCTGTATCTCTTGAACCGTAATAGGTAGCCCGTTGAAAAGTTCACGGAAAATGTGTTATTATTGCCGATATAACAAATAATAAAAATAAGAAAAAGTAAACGGGGGCTCCCAACTCATAGAAGAAACTAAATAAAAAAGTGCATGCGCGCCATCTACCGAAAAGACTATGAAGCATTTTAACTAATCATGAATTTTAACTAATATGAAGCATTTCATAAACACGCCATAAATGGCGTGTGTGGCGCTGACCATGACATATCGATACGGAACCCTCGGTGCGCGAGTTCGACTCGCACTTGGCCGGTTTTCTTAAAATTACTGTACTGCCTAACTGAGTCAAAGAATTTGAATACGCCACTGCGCTCCATAACTGAGTAGATATTACCTAAGAATATGTCAAACAAATTCACACTTTCCGACAAGGCCGAATTCAATTATCAAACAACTAGCTTGTGACTTGTCGGAGTTAGGGCGAAGGTTTCTGCAGTATCATTAGAAGTAATGTCAGCCTCGGTAGCTCAGTGGTGCGCTTAGTCGACTGTCGGTCGGATCATAAGCACACCGGGGCGCGGTCAGTGGATGGATGGGTGACCGACCGCTCGACCGTTGGAGGCTGAATCTGAATCTGACATAGTTTATGTTGCGATGCTTAGGCTACGCATCATCACGATATATTTTATGGGGCGAAGCAGTGAACGAAAATTTTAACGCGAGGCCAAGGAACAATTTAAACTTCGCTGGCTTATCTCGTAGTTAGAGATGTATGATAAGAAATATAGCATTTAAATAGTTCTATGAAAAGTCTATGGTAAGTAAGTATATACCTTAGTAAGTTAAGGCTAAGTAAGGTAACCTTACTTTTTTTTATGGAATCTGACACGGTTGGCTACATCACCTACTACATCCGCGATGTCAGTCCATAACACTTTGGTGAACTAGGTGTCATGTCAGGCCTTCCCTTCTGGACGGAAAACAGGAACTATTTAAATAGCCGTTTCAACCATTGACTTATATATTACTAACGTACTTTAGCATATCACTGGTTTCAACCGACCCACCTTTCATTCAGTCAACCCTACCACCTTGCCTACCACCAATATACCACCTACATAGTAAGGTAAGAAGGGAAGGAACCCACAGTTTTACGTGGAATCCGAACCAGGGTCAGCCTCCAACGATCGAGCGGTCACCCATCCAAGTACTGACCACGCTCAGGGTTACTTAACAACCAGTCGACCGACCGCACCACAGCTACCGAAGCTGACATATCATACCTGCCAATATAGCCTCGGAGAAGGTGCCAACGAACATCTATGAAGAACATTAAGAGAGTGGAAGAGGCGGCAGAGGTGTGTCAGGATCGTGCCACGTGGAGATCCATTATGTCTGCCTACCGCACTGGGAAAGAGGCATGACGCTTGAATGTATGTATTTAGTATATAGTATATATTTTTGTCAGCCTCGATAGCTCAGTGGTGCAGACAGTCAACTGTCGCTATTGAATGTTAAGCAACGCTGGGTGCGGTCAGTACTTGGATGGGTGACCGCTGACCGTTGGAGGCTGACCGAGGTTCGGATTCCTCGTAAAACTTTAGGTCCCTTCCCTCCTAATCTTACTTGGTGGTAGGGTTTAACCCGCCCGGGTTGGTACCACCGCACTGAATGAAACGTCGGTCCAAACGGCTATGTAAATAGTTTGTCTTTTCCGACCAGTTCAGTGTAGCCGGCACGATCAAAGGGGGAAGCACTGACATGGCATCTAATTCACCCGGTGTTATGGGCTGACATCACGGACGTTGTAGGTGATGTAGCCAACCGTGTCAGTTTCCAAAAAAAAAAAAAAATATAGAAGGTGCCATATCGGAAACTTCCCTTTTGATTGTTGGTCCTTTTGATAAAGGCGAACACATACGACAAGCTTTCGTTCAGTAAAACCGCGTCTCCTGCGCATGCTTTTTCGAAACATTACACAAGAAACATTACAAAAAAACATTTGATTTCACACAAATGTGTATGGCCACACCCAAATGTTTCGATGTTTCTGTGTAATGTTTCGAAAAAAAAAACATTCGCAGGAGACGCGGCGTGAGCGTGACGCGGCTTATAGTGGTACCACAGAGCATCAAATACCTACCGCCCGCGCCCCCTACTAGAGGTGCCCTAAGCGATGATATTTGAAACCCAATAACCGTACCCTGAGCTGCTAACGCTTCGTATGTGTGTGTGTGTGCTAGTATCGACACTACACACAAAGAGGAGCAAGTTAGGCACACGCACAAAACAAATGCACACACACAACACACATATATAAGTCATAGGCCACCCACGCCCACAGTTGTAGAGAAATCGCGCTGAGGGCGCCTCTAGTAGGGGCGGGCGCGCGCATTTGATGCTCTGTGAGTGGTACCAACGCAGTCGACTACAATTTGAGCCTACCACACATGTAGCACACACACACACACACACACACACACACACAATAATAAAGTACTTCGTAGAAGCTGCACGTGCGTACTTACATGAATGGAATGAGAATGATATGATATGAAAACATAACCCGGCGACGTATGTAGGTACCTACGTCAACAAACATAACTTCTTCTTCTTCCCATCACGGAAGCATCGAATCAGCTTGTCAAATCAATCGGACTTTTTATGAATTTATTTTCTACACTGCGTCGATGGCCTTGCTGCGTTACCGATGAATCTCGCTTTAACTACCTAAGTACCGTGCCCTCACTCAACATCGCCGCTGCAACGATTTTGATGATCTTGAACTGTTTAAGCGCGGCTGTCAGCAGTCGATTGTAAAAGGTATTTTATAAAGTGCCTAGGTAAGCCGACCGTGGTTCGGATTCCACGTTAAACTGTAGGTCCCTTCCCCTCTTACCTTACTAGGTGGTAGGGTTTATCCCGGCCGGGTTGGTACCACCGCACTGAGCGAAACGTCGGTCGAAACGGTTATGTAAATAGTTCGTTGTTTTCCGTCCAGTTCAGTGTAGCCGACATGAAATGAAGGGAAGCACTGACATGGCACCTAGTTTACCCGGTGTTATGGGCTGACATCACGGATGTTGTAGGTGATGAAGCCAACCGTGTCAGTTTCCATAAAAAAAAGATAATGTTTTAAATGTAAAACCATAATATGAGGAGCGAACATGCAAAGAGTGATTCGTCACATTATGACAGTGGCGGTTCCCCAGGTGAAGCAAGTGAAGCACCGCCTCACTTAATTATCTTGAAGGTAAAGAAAAAAAACATTTCAAAATATCAAGAAAGAAAATTTTAAAAAGTCTAAGTACCTATATCCGATCACAACATTAGCGCGGAGGCGGCGGCGGCGCGGCGCGGTGCGGAGGAGCGGAGGCGGCTGGTGCGACGCGCGCGACGAAATACGTTAAAGATGTGTTAGTGCATACAATATACATGACTTGTCCACGTCCAAGCGCGTGTGTTGGCGCAAATGCCGACATCACCAACACAGCACGCACACGCACACAGACGTGACGTGTCACGTGCGGCATGGCATATGGTGACTCACCTCCGGTGCGGCGCGGAATCGCTTATGTTGCTATCGCTTCACCAAGCGTAAAGACAACAGTTTGACCTTGAAGGCTTTGGATGTAGGGAGCAACTGAGGCTCTCATAAATGCCGCCGAATGAGACACCTATATCCAATCAAAAGAATGCAGGGCGAGATGAGGCGATTCACGTTTTCTAGTGTTAAGTCGGCTTGTTGTACCTCCGTGATTAACTTGATGGCGAAGTCTTCCCGGAGTCTTCCCTGGATTGCTGGCTATACTGGACTAGAGGAGAACACAGCCGAGGCTGCTATGCGGCCATCTTTCATCCAGTACGGTGGTGACAAACAACCCAGTCGGCTACAATTTGAGCCTACCACCTAGTAAGGGGCAAGGGAAGGGACCTACAGTTTTACACCGGTTCCGAACGGTGAAGCAGCAGGTGTAGGTATGCACGTAAATTTTTTCGTCAGAAAAAACTCATTGCTACACGCCGACCGGATTCGAACCTCGGACTTCTCGCATTTGAAGCCGATGCCCAAACCACTCGGCCACCCGCCGCTTGTCTGTCCGTCCGTCCGTCTGTCCGAGGCCTATATCTCTTGAACCGTAATTGGTAGCCCGTTGAAATGTTCACAGAAAATATGTTATTATGGCCGATATTACAACAAATAATAAAAAAAGAAAAAGTAAAAAATTCACGGGGGTTCCCATAGAAGAAACCAAAAAGTGTATGCGCGCGCGCCATCTACCAAATAGATTATGAAGCATTTTCTAATCGTGACTAAACTAATATGAAGCATATGGCGTGTTATGAAATGCATCTAGTGGCGTTAGCCGTGACATGGCGATACGGAACCCTCAGGGCGCGAGTTCGACTCGCAGTTGGCCGGTTTTTTATTATCTATTATGTATTATTTGTATGGTTTGTTGCTACATCTATTGAGCGACATAATAAAACACGACTGATGCTGGTGAAATTATAATGTACACTGAATTAATGTTAAACAGTTGGCGCGTGCGCGGCCCGTGCCGCGGCGCATGACTTGCTGTGTAGGCAAATGTGCGGTTGCACCGTACATGCTCCCGAACGAGAGAGAAACGCAAAATTACAACAATCTGTATGAGTTTACATAATACATGTTAATAGTCTATGTAAGTAAGCACGATTATTTGAACGTTTGTTTTGAAAATATGGGAGAGGTGGCAATGTCATTTTGTTTTTTGGTTTCACTTTCGGAACGCGCTTTTTTGGTTTCACTAACAAAACGTGCACTTTCACTGAATTGACACTGCACACCGGTGTTGCTCCTGGAGGCGGCGGAGGGTTGAGAGTCGCCTCCCGCAGCCCTCTTGGTCGCCTCAGCCGTCGCTGACACGGCCGTCGCCGCCTGCGCTGTCGCCGGCGCCGGCACCGCTATGTTGAGCTGATGACGTCGCTGCTGCTGCGTTCTCCTCAAAGACATTAAACTCGTTCTCCTCCATATGAAGATTGCTCCGGCGATGATCGTCAATCCGAACATCCCGTAGATTAAACTGTAGTGGTGGATGTCGTGGTAAAATATGGATTGTTCTATCGGTCTCTCGTTCTCTTTCATTATTCGTATTTTGTTCTGAATTTGCTCGAGCTGTCTTTCTCTGCTGTCAGCTTCTGGATCGACAGTCGTATAGTTGGTTTCTTGAATGCTGATATTGATAAGGTGATTTATAGGTGCGATCTTTGGTATATATACATTTGGAGTGTAGGTAGTTTCGCTTTCGTGATTGTTGTGTGAGTATATGGTGAACCATTCACTCTTCATGGCGCAGTTTCGACCCATGCTGAGGATCCCCGCGTAGTTAAGCTGAAGAATTTCAACTCGGCGATCGCATATGACTCGAATTTTGCAAGGTTGGCAACAATAATATAGGAATGTATTTATTGCGCTAAGTGCTGTCCAATTGTTTTCACAAGCCACGATATTAATTTTACATTTTTGTGTTGATTTATCGAAGATGCATAAGTCGTAATCAGACTTTATATTACTGATGGGGTCTGACACAATCTTATGGAGGTGTCGTATAGAACACAATTTTGAAGGTAATTTTCCGTCATGGTTATAAATGTGTCCTTTTGTAAGTTCATTGCCATTATGTGTGTGACGGGACCAAGGAGAATACCTACGGGAGACGCAACGCTACTGCGTTTGTATCGGAGCACGGCTAGCCATAAATCCCTACTACTACGAAAATCGAAATCGCAATTTAATCTTTTATGACGTGACTTGTCTATCTCCGTTACCCATATCGCGCCCCGCGATATGGAGAGAGACAGAGCGAGCAAGGCGAGCGACAGGTTTGTTATCGCTGGCTTGGCTCGGGTATCTGGTAGTAAGAGCCGACCGTCCGACCAATCGGAAGCCTTGCTTGACGGCAACTTGACGGGATCACTACGAATGCCAGTCTGACGGACAATGATGGTGCGGTATATTTGTGAATTTTGAAATTGTTATTTGTAATATTATTTCAAATAGTTTTTACTGAAAGAATATTATTGTTTGAATCCAAAAAAAATATTGAAAAATTAAACAAGACTGTTGTTTTAATATTTTTGAAAAGTTGTACTAATAATCAGTGATAGGAATAAGTAGGGCTTATTTACCTAAATTTCGAGGAACAGAGTAAAAGATTGGAGACTTCCTTAAGACAATATTTTTTTCCGGTTTAATAATATTCATGGTGTTTTAATTTCGCGATTTGAAAAAAGTGGCCACCATTTTGAACTTTTTAGTTACTGGACCGATTGCTTTCAAAATCGATATCTGGGTGTCAGTGTGGGCTCTGAATACGAATCTGTAGTAAAAATTTAAAAAAGTGGCCGCCATTTTGAACTTTTTAGTTACTGGACCGATTTCTTTCAAAATCGATATCTAGGTGTCTGTGTGGACTCAGAATACGAATCTGTAGTCAAAATAAAAAAGAAGTGGCCGCCATTTTGAACTTTTTAGTTACTGGACCGATTTCTTTCAAAATCGATATCTGGGTGTCTATGTGGGCTCTGAATACGAATCCGTTGTCAAAATTTAAAAAGTGACCGCCATTTTGAACTTTTTAGTTACTGGACTGATTGCTTTCAAAATCGATATCTGGGTGTATGTGTGGGCTCTGAATACGAATCTGTAGTAAACATTTAAAAAAAGTGGCCGCCATTTTGAACTTTTTAGTTACTGGACCGATTGCTTTCAAAATCGATATCTGGGTGTCTGTGTGGGCTCTGAATACGAATCCGTTGTAAAATTTAAAAAAAGTGGCCGCCATTTTGAACTTTTTAGTTACTGGACCGATTGCTTTCAAAATCGATATCTGGGTGTATGTGTGGGCTCTGAATACGAATCTGTAGTAAACATTTAAAAAAGTGGCCGCCATTTTGAACTTTTTAGTTACTGGACCGATTGCTTTCAAAATCGATATCTGGGTGTCTGTGTGGGCTCTGAATACGAATCCGTTGTCAAAATTTAAAAAAAGTGGCCGCCATTTTGAACTTTTTAGTTACTGGACCGATTGCTTTCAAAATCGATATCTGGGTGTATGTGTGGGCTCTGAATACGAATCCGTTGTCAAAATTTTAAAAAAGTGGCCGCCATTTTGAAGTTATTAGTTACTGGGCCGATTGCTTTCAAAATCGATATCTGGGTGTCTGTGTGGGCTCTGAATACGAATCCGTTGTCAAAATTTAAAAAAAGTGACCGCCATTTTGAACTTTTTAGTTAATGGACCGATTGCTTTTAAAATCGATATTTGTTTGGCTGTGTGGGCTCTGAATACGAATCCGTTGTCAAAATCTTAAAAAAGTGGCCGCCATTTTGAACTTTTTAGTTACTGGACTGATTACTTTCAAAACCCATATCTACATGTCTGTGTGGGCTCTGAATAACAATATGTAGTTAACATAAAAAATATGATATCGATTTTGAAAGCAATCGGTCCAGTAACTAAAAAGTTCAAAATGGCGGCCACTTTTTTTAAATTTTGACAACGGCTTCGTATTTAGAGCCCACACAGACACCCAGATATCGATTTTGAAAGCAATCGGTCCAGTAACTAAAAAGTTCAAAATGGCGGCCACTTTTTTTAAATTTTGACTACAGATTAGTATTCAGAGCCCACACAGACACCCAGATATCGATTTTGAAAGCAATCGGTCCAGTAACTAAAAAGTTCAAAATGGCGGCCACTTTTTTTTAATTTTTACTACAGATTCGTATTCAGAGCCCCCACATACACCCACATATCGATTTTGAAAGCAATCGGTCCAGTAACTAAAAAGTTCAAAATGGCGGCCACTTTTTTTAAATTTTGACTACAGATTCGTATTCAGAGCCCACACAGACACCCAGATATCGATTTTGAAAGCAATCGGTCCAGTAACTAAAAAGGTCAAAATGGCGGCCACTTTTTTTAATTTTTACTACAGATTCGTATTCAGAGGCCACACATACACCCAGATATCGATTTTGAAAGCAATCGGTCCAGTAACTAAAAAGTTCAAAATGGCGGCCACTTTTTTTTTATTTTGACTACAGATTCGTATTCAGAGCCCACACAGACACCCAGATATCGATTTTGAAAGTAATCGGTCCAGTAACTAAAAAGTTCAAAATGGCGGTCACTTTTTTTAATTTTGACAACGGATTCGTATTCAGAGCCTACATAGACACCCAGATATCGATTTTGAAAGCAATCGGTCCAGTAACTAAAAATTTCAAAATGGCGGCTACTTTTTTTAAATTTGACTACAGATTCGTATTCAGAGTCCACAATGACACCCAGATGTCAATTTTGAAAGCAATCTGTCCAGTTACTAAAAAGTTCAAAATGGCGGCCACTTTTTTTAAATCGCGAAATTATAACACCATGAATAGGTATTATTAAACCGGAAAAAAATATTGTCGTAAGGAAGTCTCCAATTTTTTACTCTGTTCCTCGAAGTTTAGGTAAATAAGTCCTACCTATTCCTATCACTGATAATAATAATACTTATTATAATAATACATAATATACAATATATTAGTTTTGTATAGGTATATTTGTTTTATAATTATAAAAAATAGAAAACGTAATATTAAAGAAATAATAACAATACATATTATAAATTGAATTCATCCATGTCATTGCCATAAAAAAACTAACACCCATATACAATAATTGATTTCAAATTTCTTTCCAGTCTGTCAAATTTGCCTATCATGTGTACGCGCCCAGTATGGCGCGCAGTCGTGCTCCTAGCTCGCGGAATTTTTGTATTTTACACGCTTTAAGCATTGTATTATCATTAAAATGACCTAATTATGAAAGGTTACGCCATCTTTTGTCATTCCTGATGATCTTGAGCTCTTTCGACACGCACGAACTGCACAAATCGCCATTTTGCGTAGTGCACATATACGTGTTCTTCGTTCCCAAGTCGCGAGCGCACTGACGGTCGATCCCGCAGCAGCGCTATATGTTAGTGCAAATGCTCTAACACGCGGCTAATTTTCCTATATATTAGCGCTCGACGGTTGCCACTCCCGTAGGTATGCTCGGTGGACGGGACTTACGGTTTTCATTACGTCTCCGATCCTGTGTGGAATTGGGAATACTTTGTAGATTTCGTAGCTGTCGCGACTGATTAGTGGGATTTTTGTTTCAAAAATTATGTATTGCTTTGTCATTCGTGCTCTCACACTTAAAAGTGGGTATAATTTTCTTAATTAAAGGGTTAGTAGCGATAAATCGGTCGTTAGTTGTCCTGATATGATGTTTAATTCCTTACGTAGTTGCTCAGGGGGAATTATATGTATGTTGAATTTTCCGTTTTGAATATTCGTGACAGTCTCTACCAGTGTATCTTGAATTCCTTTCATATGTTGTAATATATTGGTTGCTGTGATTGATGATAATATAAATTCATTAACCATTTCTGTATTTTCAATCTCTGATTTAAGTTTTCTTTCTTCGTTTGCTAATTTGATAATACGTTGATTTATTGCCTTATGTTGTTTTGTCATCGTGTTTTCAGTTCTTTTCAATACGTTGTACTCGGATTCTATTATGCATGTTTGATTTTTCCATAAAAACTCCAGATGTCTCTCATTATGTCTAGTAAGGGCGATGTCCTTTGCATATTGTTCTGCGAAATTCTCATCCAATACTCCGAACAGACTGTTAGCTAGGTACCCGCCGGCGTTGATAAGGCCACGCTTCGACCTTGTTCGACTGAAATGCTGATTTTGCAGTATGCTGTTGTAATGCTCCAGTTCATTGTATTCGTGACGTAATTGTAATAGGATACTTGACAATGTGATGTATTGTTCAGTAGTCGACATATGTTTTCAAGGTGAAGGTTGTACTTTTGAACAGCTGTTTTCCCTTCCCAATATGGGTTCAAGTCAAAGAGATTTTATGTCGTAATATACCACGAGTTTCCATTGGTCTCTGATGAGTTGCATGTCAGCCACTTTGTCAAAATAGAGACTTTGACTTTCATTCAGTGACGTTTTATTGAAGGAAGATGTATGTGATACAGTCAAAGTTGAGAAGATAAGAATGATTTGTAAAAGTGTAGTCAGTACTGAAGTGACGCTCCGTGTAATGATTCGCCGACGTGGTTGGTCGGTCGATGGTGTAGGTATTTGTTCTGCTGATTCGGCTTTATGTCGCGATGCTGAATTTACCGGAAGCAGGGATAATTTTACTATGGGGCGCTTGAGGATTCCATTTTTTGTTTTTAGCGAGACAACTCGCACGTACCCATCTTTACCTGGGTGAAGCTCGGTCACTCTGCCCAGGGCCCACTTTCCTGCAGGTAGATTGGCGTCATGAATTACGACAACGTCGTTGATTTTAATGTTTGTTTGTGGTTGTTGCCATTTACTCCGAGGTGATAACTGACTAAGGTATTCGGATTGCCATTTATTCCAAATGTCTTGAAATATTTTTTGTGTGAATTGCCATCGTGTTCTTTAATCTTTTTCCGTCTCAATGATTGTTAATATCGGTCCACTAGCGAGGAAGTGTGATGGTGTTAAGTAGTTTAAATCATCTGGATCTTCTGTCAGTGCGCATAGTGGTCGGGCGTTGAGACATGCTTCTAGCTGAGCTAGCAACGTCGAGTACTCTTCGAATGTTAGCTTCTGTTCTCCTATCACTCGGCGTAAATGATATTTGAGGCTTTTGACCGCAGCCTCCCAGAGGCCCCCCGCATTTGGCCAGGAGGGGGCGTTGAAATGCCATTGAATTTCCATTTCACTGATATCTCTGAGTAGTTCGTTATTTATTATTTGTTTCAACAAGGAAGTCTCCCTTTGTAGTACTCTGCTTGCTCCAACGAAATTTGACCCGTTGTCGCTGTACATATGGCGTGGAGATCCCTTTCGAGCCGCCATTCGTTTTAGCGCTCCTAGAAATGCTGATGTAGACAAGTCCGAAACTAATTCCAAATGTGTTGCCTTTGTCGCCGTGCAAACGAAGACTGCTATGTATCCTTTGCTCGTTTTTATTCCTCGACCTTGTTGGCCTTTACTTCGACGTGTCCCGTGAAGTCTACTCCCGTATGATAGAAGGGGCGCGTTAGGTTGACTCTGGATGCTGGTAAATCCCCCATTAATTGGGTTTGTTTGGTTGGTTGTGTCTCCTGCACCGGACACAATTTCGAAGCCGTTTTTTGACTGCTCGATTACCACCAACAATCCAGTATTTTTGTCGAAGGTATGCTGCTGTCAACCGTGCTCCTCCGTGGTAGGTTTGCGCGTGTGCGTTATCTATGAGTAGATTGGTCATTTCACACTTGTTTGCGACGATTGCGGGATGTTTCATTTCTGTGCTGATGTGAGCATTCTCAATTCGTCCGCCGACTCGAAGAATTCCATCTTTGTCTAGAAACGGGTTTAAGTTGCTGATTTTGCTTTTTCTGGGAATTAACTCTCAGTCTTGAATATGTTTTATTTACGTACCGAAGTGTTCTTGTTGAACATGTTTCACAATAAAACTTTCCGATTTTTTCAAATCTTGTACTGTGAGGAAGGATTGTTTCTCCCTTTGTTTTGATGTAGCTCTTAGTACCCAAGCTAGCACTCGCACTACTTTTCTAAATGAGCTATATTTTAGAAGTAGTTGGTGCATAATGTTTTGATCGCTGTTTTGTATAACTACATTAGTTTGGGTTGATTTTCTTATTTCTTGATCTGTTTCGTATGGTTTTCTTTCAGATGTAATATCCTCAGTGTAAGTCGAAAGCCAATTTGGGCCTCGCCACCACAGGGAATGATCTTTGAGCTGTGAGGCTGTTGTACCTCGGCTGGCGCAGTCCGCCGGGTTTTCCGCTGATTTAACGTACTGCCAGCTTTCCGTAGGCATGATTTCTGTGATATTTTTTACTCTGTTTGCTATGAATGGTTTCCATTTTTCGGGACTTCCTTGGAGCCATCCTAGAACTACTTTGGAATCTGTCCAACCGAAAATCTTGATTGTATGATCTGTCAGGCATGCTGTAACCTTTGACATGAGTTTTGATAGTAGGACCGCACCGCATAGTTCTAATCTAGGCAGTGAAACCTCTTTGGTAGCTGGTACTAGTCTCGACTTTGCTGAAAGTAGTGTTATCTGTGGTTTTCCATTATTGATTAGCTTGCTGTATATGACGCATGCGTATGCTTTGTTTGAGGCATCGGAGAATCCGTGTAACTCTATTTTGTCCTTTTGCTGTGTGCCTATCCATCTAGGTATCTGTAGCTGATTGATATGTTCTAAGTCAGATTTAACTTTCAACAACTCCGTATTAATTTGATCTGGCAGGTTACTGT
This sequence comes from Nematopogon swammerdamellus, assembly GCA_946902875.1. NCBI lineage: Eukaryota > Metazoa > Arthropoda > Insecta > Lepidoptera > Adelidae > Nematopogon > Nematopogon swammerdamellus. The sequence continues at coordinate 4,296,379 of OX336335.1, read as the reverse complement.
CCCAGTCAAGGTTTAGTTGCCAAACTGTCTGAAATAGTAATTTCAGTTTGGTTGTCACTGGTACGATCCAGCCTTGCGGATCATATACTTTAGAAATGTCGGACAGAAGTGATCTTTTAGTGGGAACTTGTTTGGAAATTTCCACCTTTGATGCAAACGTAAAAACGTCGTTTTGAGGATTCCAGCTGAGTCCTAGCGTCTTTTTTGATCCAGCTTCTTTGAAATCGAAATACATCCGTCCTTTGTTTGGACGTTGACAATGGCTGTGGCTAAAAGAATTTCGCACATGTTCTGATGTTGCGAAACATGAGTGCTCGCCTTCGGGGAATTTGAATTCTTCGGCGCGACGAATGCCTCGTGCAGAAGTGTATTGTGAAATCCGTTGCATTGACGACAACGATGTTCGGAATTACATATTCCGTCGTGTTTGTGTAGGCAGTTTTTACATAAATCGGTTCTTGCCACCTCCTTACGCTTCAAATTTGCTGGCATGTCGATGAACTGTGGACATCGGTAGATTGCGTGTGCTGCATTGCACACGGGGCATGGTGATTTCCATGAATGAAACGGTTTTTTCTTTGATGAATTTTCTTCATAGCCTGAGTAAGCTTGTTTACGGCAAACAAGCAAAAATGCGGTTTTCTGATTATTAATTCCTGTGTGGGCTTGGTTGTAGCCTGATTTTTGAGTACTCGGTTCCGGTTTCTTCCTTGAGCCTTCTAATGCCTGGAACTTGTTTTCGAGAAATGTCAGGAATTCCTTGATTGTAGGCAATTCTCGCGGTTGCTTCAAGGAGGACACGTACTCGTTGTGTGTATCGGCATCCAACTTTTGAGACAGAATGTATACGAGGAGTGGATCCCATGTACCTATGTCTACGCCCAAGTTCTTGATGGCGTTTAGACTTTCGGTAGTCGAGTCATGAATGCGTTTGACCTGATTTACCGAACTCGATTGAGACATGACAGGGAGCTCCGTTAGAATTTTAATGTATGACGTGAATATTAGCTTCCTGTTGTTAAATCTATTGTTAAGAATTTCCCAACTTGTTGCGTAGTTTTCTGAACTGATATTTAGATGTTGTATCAAACGTTTCGCTTCACCCTTGACCTTACTTTTAAGGTATTGAAGTTTTCGGGCGGTTGGGATAGATGGGTTATTGTAGATGGCTTCCACGAAAAGATCTTTGAATGAAACCCATTCTTGGTAACTACCTGAGAATTTTGGTATTTCCAGTTTTGGGGTAGACTCGTCTCTGGGAGCGGCGTTCCACCTCTTGTTATTAATATTTTTGACTAATGCATTGTATGATTTTTCGTGGTGTGAGTAGGCTTGCTCGTACTCTTCATTATTTTCGTTTGACCAACTGTCGATCTCCCAATGTAGAGAGTCGATGGCTGACCAGCGAGATTCGAGCTTCTTTAGAGCATCCTCGAATTCCCATTTCTCCTTGAGAGAATCAATGTCTAAGCTTGTCCTTGTCCTATCGAAGGCTTTGAAGTTGATTGCCTGTTTTCGTCTTATCTGGCTCTGTGTGGCCAGCAGATTCTCCATGATGAAAACGTGAAAGATCTTACTTGTCTTGATGTTGATGATGAAGAAGGGAGCCCGGCTGCCGGATCGTTGCTGTCGACGATCCCGTGTTGCAGGCAGGCACTGAATCCTCCTGGCTGCTGATGGTCTGGACTACGCGCACGACGATGAACTGTCTTTCACACGTCAACGCGAGGTCCAGTGAGCTCGAAGGACCATTTAGATGTATGGTTTGTTGCTATCTATTGAGCGACATAATAAAACACTACTGATGCTGGTGAAATTATAATGTACACTGAATTAATGTTAAACAGTTGGCGCGTGCGCGGCCCGTGCCGCGGCGCATGACTTGCTGTGTAGGCAAATGTGCGGTTGCACCGTACATTATTAGCATATTAAAAATAGGTTTGGGTTATTTTTATAGCCACATAAAAACTTGATTTTCGATAGTAGTTTTTGGTTAAGTATTGTTAGGGCCAAAAAAAATTAGGTTTAGGTTTTTCAATTCATCATAAAGTAATTGCAATGTAGGTGGATTTTAGTCGCCTCACTAAGATTTATAGGTCAAAGCCGCCACTGCATTATGAGAATTCCTGAAGGAAAAAAAATTATGGTTGCTTATCTCCAGGATAATGAATGAATGACTACTATTTATCAGCAAATAATTTTCACTCAAAGAGCTACAGTTCCCAGCTTCGGGTTATTGAAAAACAGGCCAAGTGCGATTCGGACTCGGGCACCGAGGCTTTGCTTTTTGAATAAACAGTTTTTCCGCTTTTCCCAAAATCATGATTACTATTACAAAACACATTTTGGATATTTGTTCCTCATATCAGTAGGTAATTAATACAAGAATTATAGGACATTTAGTTAGTCAATGTCTCAACTGCAAGCTCTTAACGTACTTAGAAGCGAATAAACTACTGGATGACAATAAGTACGGTGTCCATAAAGCGCGGTCCACAGGAGATCTTCTAACGTACTCTACGAATATATGGGCCAAAAGACTGGACAACTTCGGGGAATCGCTGGCAGTCGCATAGGATATCTCCAAAGCCTTTTACCCCGTTCGACACCGGGGCCTTCTATGCAGGCTTCCGTTATATGGCATCGCTCCAAAGATCACCGCCTAGATTGCCAGATTCCTGGTGAGTCGCTCCCTGTTCGTTTCAAACATATATATGCAAACACATATATGGTGCGAAGTCGGACGACTTTCCAATAAACGCTGGTATCCCGCAGGGCTCTGTGCTGTCACCTATGTTATTTTTAAACTTCACTAACGATTTACTGTCCCTGGGCATGATTAACAGTTATGCAGATGACAGCACGGGGCATGAAGGAAGGAAGGTCAAGGACTGGAAAAGCAAAGATGCACAGGCGTAATGTTCTGTGGTTGATAGGGATGATAAGGTTCTCGAAAAAGTTGCCACTTGGAGCCAGGTGAACCTTCAACGTTCGCAAGACGGAATACTGTGTATTCTCTGCTAAGATCAACCCCTTCCCTTCCTTGCAAGTTTTCCAGACAGCGTCGTTCCTGTCTCAGAGCATCTAGACCTACTGGACTGCAACAAATTAACGACAAAATCGTTTTTCTTGTTTTCGTTTTAAATGTACCTATAGGAGAAATAATATTTTCATTTCATTTCATTTCAAAATTAGGGATAATTTGCAAGCGTGCCCGCGCGACCGGTACATGTTCAAAATTTGAAAATGCTCCCGAAAACGCTCTCAATACGGGAAGCGACCACCGATTAGTGCCCGTGTTGTCGTTCTGTTCTGTCTCTGTGCCTAATTTTGACCACATAGTGAATTATTTGTATGACATGTGGTATACCGTTGGAAAGGGCGTAAACTAGCGAAAAGAAAATGCTGTTAGTTTTTTTTTAATGAATTAAGAAATTAAGATTCTGTCACATTTTTAATCGTTCTCGGGACTTTGGGAGGTCATAAAACCTTTTCATGGTATTAACTTCATCAAATAATATTTTTTCTAGAACAAGGATACATCTTAAAATTCAATCAATTTTATTCCGTGCTGATACAATCATAAAAAAAAGTTAGAAGGGTTTTTTTTTTTTTTTATGGAACCTGACACGGTTGGCTACATCACCTACAAGATCCGTGATGTCAGCCCATAACACAGGGTGAACTAGGTGCCATGTCAGTGCTTCCCTTCATTTCATGTCGGCTACACTAAACTGGACGGAAAACACGAACTATTTACATAGCCGTTTCGACCGACGTTTCGTTCAGTGCGGTGGTACCAACCCGGCCGGGATAAACCCTACCACCTAGTAAGGTAAGAAGGGAAGGGACCTACAGTTTAACGTGGAATCCGAACCACGGTCAGCCTCCAACGGTTGAGCGGTCACCTATCCAATCACTGACCGCGCTCAGCGTTGCTTAATAACAGTTGACTAACCAACCGCGCCACTGAGCTACCGAGGCTGACGGTTTATACCTGGGATTTTAGTAATTTTCAAAAATAAAGAAAAAAAATCGTATCTCGATACCAGGTGACATCTGACAAAAGGTATCATGGGTCAAAACGTTGCAAATGACCCCACTTACCTACAAAATCATTTTGTCGGTTGATGTGCCGAACAACCTGTATAACACTGTAAATGCGCTGGGAATTCACCGAAATAAATAAATAAATAAATAAATAAAAACAAATGTATCAATGATATTTACCTCCCATCGTACACATACCTACTCGTAAAGGTACATTTCTAAACAAACAAGCGCTAGATTCAAAGTTAGGTACTATATGTAAATAGTAGGTAATGCGTGCTAATAGAGGTATCCAGCCTAGTTCGCCTGCACCCAGTCGCCTGTGATGTGATATGAGGATGGCAGTGTTCCAATCACCGGCCATTGTATCTCGACTCGACTACGCAAGCGAAGGAAGTACCATATCAACCGGCTAATGTAGGCATTGTGTCGGTAAGAGGAATCACTCCTATGTACAATCGCGTAAATGCATTTTAATACCATTTACAATTGGCTTAACATGCATGAGAACACTTCTTGGAAAATTGCGATACGCCTGTAACCTGAATTTTTTTATGAACCAGCGTACTCGAAACACCCATAAATCCACTTCGAGGGTACGCAAACCTAAAAAATACATAAAAAACCGACCAAGTGCGAGTCGAACTCGCGCACCGAAGGTTCCGTATCACCATGTCATGGTCAGATCTTGTATTAGTTAAAATCCTTCATATTCTTTTCGGTAGATGGCGCAAATACACTTTTTTTAATTATTTTTTTTTTGTATGGCCACCCCCGTGAATCTTTTACTTTTTCTTATTTTTATAATTTTTTGTTACATCGGCCATAATAACACATATTCTGTGAAAATTTCAACTGCCTACCTATTACGGTTCAAGAGATACAGCCCTCGGACACACAAACAGACAGACAGACAGACAGACGGCTCAGGCTTAGTAATAGGGTCCCTTACAACGGATACGGAACCCTAAAAAGAAAAATACATACGCCAAAACAAAACATAACTATTCTTTGGCTTCGCGCAATCGGTTAAAAATGCGCTATTTCCATATAAATAAATATACAAATTCTTTAATCGTATCTTCTTTAACCAGATCAATACATACCTAAGACTAGAAAAACACACAGATAAAACAATTAGCATACAAATAGATAGTCCGTCCACAGTAGTCATTTCAACGTTTTCAATATACGTCAAGAGTTCAAGACACAAGACTTCAGTCTTAGCGAACGGACAAAATTTTACAAACAGAACTTTTCGCGAGCGAAGTCACGGACGAAAACTAGCAGCATATACAGGAGCGGTCCCCAAATTGACACGCGACATGTCCATCATTATAGTCCTTCAAAGTTACACTGGCCGGTCCTCGCTCGCCCTGTCATACGAAACAAGGTCGTGCATCCTTGCAATTTATAGTAGTTGGTCCATACACAGTTTCGTAATTGTGGAAATAGTTTTGCGCAATTCATATTCGCGATATCGCACTTCATTGTCATCCCAGTAGCACGTTGGTCGAACGGCGAAGTGGACGCCTTGCGCATCCTTCGGCGTTCGAACTGTGAAGTTAGTAACACAACACTGAAAAAGTACAGTGAGATAACTAAACTAACTAATAAAAAAAAATTGTAAGATCATTTAAATAAAAATAAGCTTAAGAAAACATAATCTAGTCCAAATTAAATTAATCTAAATTAAAAAAATATCTAATTTGTTCGCAAGTATAAAAGTTCGAAAAACGGTGTAAAAGTACTTTTCTTAAGACGGCGGATGTGTTTAAAAGTGTAAAACATCTATTATAGATATCATGAAAAGAGTGATAGATAACAGTCTAGACTAGTGATACTAGAAAACTACAAATGTAGAGTTTGTCCCAACTATAGTAAGTTCTATTAAATGGATTTCGGATACAGCAAGAGACTCACATATAGTGTGAAACGGTAAGTAGCTCCTAATCTAATAATTAAACTGTTGTTTATTGTTTATTGAGTATTCTTAAGTTTGTAAGACAGCACTCGAACTTGACCGATAAGAAGAACTTATCAGGGGTATTTTTGTCATAAATTATTAGTGGCATACATACATACATATCACACACGCTGAATCCCGACAATCGGGGTAAGCAGAGTAATCGGTGTTGTGCTGCAAGAACTCTGGTGAATTACAGCACAACACCGACTACCACGTTTCCCCAAATATTCGAACAAGATTAAATCGATCAAGCAGCAAGTAAGGCACGAAGACCCACCTGCTGCACGAGTCGGTGGAAGTACCGTGCCAAGGTGAGAGGTGGCGAACCTGTCGCCCTTCAGCACGGCATCTTGTCCTTATCCCTTAGTCGCCTTTTACGACATGCATGGGGAGAGTGGGGATATTCTTTTTAAGTACCGGCCCCACACGGTAAATTATTAGTGACTGTCCACATAATGTCTTCGCTTACAGTTCATCAAAAATGCAGCTCGAGAGCAAGCTGATTATCCATTTTACTGACGGATCTGACCTCAAAGACTTATTAATTAAGTGTATCAGGTGTAAGGAGGCTTTGTAAAATTGTATACGTAATTTTAATCACCTCACTTGTATCAATTTCGTGTCTGTCTGTCTGTTTGTTATTCTTAAACGTAAATTCATGCGCAGCTCTGAATTTTTATACTTTATTTACTTTTTAGGGTTTTTCAAATTTGTAATTTAACTTTTATTTCAAGCTTTTTAAAAACCAGGGCATGCAAATCGGTCCAATTTTTAAGATAATACATTTTTTGATTACTTAATTACTTGATTACTTGATTACAAACATAGCTAAGAACCATCCCGATTAAACAAGCTTCCAAATAAAAAAAAAACCGCATCGGTCCATCCGTTTGGGAGCTACGATGCCTGTGCCTGTGGCATACACACACATACACACCCTCCCTCACACACACACACACCCCTCCGTTTTTTTCGTCGGGCGTTAAAAACGATTACTGTTACAGGCAATTCTTTAATCTTTCCTCCTAAAATCAAGGTACTTACCTCCTCTACAAAAAGTGAACCCTCACACCTCACTTACTCACTTTAACCTAATCACGATTTTAATTAGATATTCGAAGAAGCATGACTCACTATTGCGATGATGGTAAACAGTGAATCTGTATCCGCAAATAAATTACAATTAAGGTAATTTGTTCATCTGGCCAACATCGATATTACATTAATCATTCTGAGTTTTCTGATGCGGAAATAAATAGTTTATTATTGTGTGTGACCCGTTACTTAAAAAGAATAGCCCCACTGCATCTCTCCCCGTGCGTATCGTAAAAGCCGACTAAGGTGCCAAGACAAACAAGATGCCATGCTAAAGGGCGACATGGTAGCCACATCTAACCTTGGCATGGTGCTTCCACCGAGTCAGGCAGTCCTAAGTCCTAGTCCTTTGCTCTTTCAGCACCACGTCGGTGTTCTACTGTAATTACTTGCCAGTTCTTGCAGCAGCACCGATTACTCTGCTTACTCCGATTGTAAAATAAATAATAATATTATAATATGTAGGTAATAATAATAAGTAACCTCGTCAGTAAGGAAACAGAGAAGATGTTATAGTATCTGGATCTGCAGCACGAGGTTACCAAAATGTGGCCCGTCCACTCCACGATCGTTGTGCCGCACGTTTCGGCGCATGGGCTGATAGCGAAGAGCCTCGACGATCACCTTAACAGGCTCTCGCTGAGTGGTTGGGTCAAGGGCCAGAACCAGAACGCAGCCCTGCTAGACACTGCACGCATCGTCCGGAGGTTTCTCTCCCTAGGGTCCGACCATCGGTGGGTTGGGTTCGCCCCGCGCCACCGCGCCGCGCCCCGTTGGTGGAAACTCCATTTGTTTTTTGTATCAATTTTAGATTTAAATTTTTAGTTGTAAATAATGTAAAAATGTAAAATTGTTATAAAAAGAAAATGTGTAAATAAAGATAGAATAATAAGTATATATAGATACACCGGATAGATACAACTTTTTTAATGTTTTACTAATGTTTGGAAAGGCGAAATGTATGAAAAAAAAATTTATATAAAAAAATACAACTTCGCAGTATGTTCGCGTTTTTTCAATATAACATTTATTCAGATATTTATTTCGCCATAAAGAACTCTATCATACTAATGTTACTGTCTCTGTTGTGCTACAGCAGTCAGTAATCACTGAGCAGTGTCCAAAAGTTGCAAAAATAGAGTAGATATTCACGCACAATTACCGACCTATTTACATAAACTCTACCAGTCCATTATACACGCTGGTGAGTTTTCTTGCGTAACTCACAGCAGAAACACTGAGCACTAGAACTAAGAAAGAAACCATCTTCTGTCAAATCGTAACAGTAGTGGTTCGCACTTGGTGTTACGAAAATGCTTGTCCAAAGCAAAGCCAGCCTATGCGAAGTATTTTTATAGGAAAACATATAAAGTGAAAAAAATTAATTTGAAATGTAAGTAATAAAAAAAATTATTAGTTTTAGTTTAATAGAATAGAATAGAATAGAATTACTTTATTGCAAACAAAAACTACAATACTTCACACAGAAATACAAGAGAACAGTAGCGTGCAAAGGCGGACTCATAACTTTAAATGATTTCTTCCAGTCAATCTTTCCAGTACTTCCCTTTGATCGTAACGGCAACAATGAATCGACTGACACGGCACCTAGTTCACCGAGGTGTATGGTATGTATATATAACTAGCTTTTGCGCGCGGCTTCGCTTGCGTAAAATTCGTCCGAAGGCTGAGCTGCGTTCAGGTTAATGATAAACCTCTTCTCAAGTTATTATTTTCCGGCTTTCTTTAAATTACGAAAACAATTTTCATTTATTTTCCGACAGTGTGAAGTGAAAACCTAGAACAACCCTTTCGTTCATACCTAGATGGACAAGTATGTACCTATGTATATTTATTTGTATATTATATTTTACAAATTTAGTCATTTATGTGTATTCACACAAGTATAGTTATATATATCTAACTCGCATGTACCTACTTACGACCTGCGCTAATACATGCAGTCACGATTCAATAACTAATACCGAGTTATTTAATGACTTATTATAAGTATCAGCGATCTCCAAACTTTTTTATCAAAAATATTAGCGGACCAGAAAATAAACACAAATAATTTTACTTTTACTATAATAAACATTTTAATTTTCATAAATAAATAGTAAACTAATTAATGTAGGTGGCTAATTTTCGCGAATAATGTTGAAATCAGAAAAATAATACAAACTTCGAGAATTAAAAAAAAATTTTTTTTTGGGCGCGAACGCTGCGGCGCGCCCCTATAAAGTGGCGACGCCCGCCGACGCGCGCGGGCCGTATGCGGCCCACGGGAAGTAGTTTGCAGACCCCTGACTTAGATTATCAAATACTGTTAGAAGCATAGTTCCAGCATCGTCTTATAGAGTCATCGTTGGTCATCATCACATCATCCTATTATAAGTTGGTCACGAAATTGCAAAGGATACGTAAGTTAATCTAACTATTAATCAAATGAACTGATGTCATTATATACTTAAGTTAGTTAGAGTGCACCGTAAGGACTGCACTCCATTAAATTTGTATCTTAATGTTAAGTATTAAGGTTATTAGGTATATTAAGCAGCTTAATTTAAACTTAAGTATTCTGTCACCAACTTGCCGTAAGGATAGTTATCCTTATTGTTCGTTCAGACTACATTAGTAACCTCGTAAATTAATCAACCAATAAATAAAAGTTTTTTTTTTACTATCACCGGACTCCGAACTGTAACTCGTAGCCTTAGGTGACATCAGGTCAAACGCTTTCGAGCTATGCAAATGATTGATAATAACATTATTGATCGTTCATCATCAATCAATCATCAATCAATATACCAAAAATAAATCTGGGATGTCATGGAGTAAGTTACTTTGTTTTATGCGATACTGCGTTTGTAGACTCTATTTATGCTAGTAAAACTAAATTGATAATAATTGTGAGAAATATTTTCTGTATGTATGTATTTATGTTCCTCCATAACTCTTAAACCGATCATCCGAATTTTATGAAACTTAGTACAAGCACATTTACATATACGAGACACAGGATAGGCTAAATAAAATTCAGTTCCGATTACGCTAAGATGTGGCTCTCATACAAACCGAAATTGTTCCGCGCCGAAATAATAAGGTACGGTAGCGGGCATATTTACTTTCTTCTTTATAAATACTAATTTAACGCGAGCAAAGTCGCGGGCAAAAGCTATAAATAAATAAAAGTATTTTGTTTTTACTATCAGCGGAATCCGAACTGTTCAAGCTATGCAAATAATTGATAAAACATTATTGATCGTTCGTCATACGAGTATTATATTATTATATTATATATATATATATATATATATATATATATATATATATACTAATAATAAATCTGTAAGGGATGGTCATGGAGTAAGTTGCTTTGTTTTGTGAGTTACTGCCTTTGTAGACTCTATGCATGATACTAAAACTAAATTAATGATTTTTAGAAATCTTTTCTGTATGTATGTATGTTCCTCCATAACTCTTAAACTGATCATCCGAATTCGATGAAACTTAGTACAAGCACATTTGAATAGACGGGACACAGGATAGGCTAAATAAAATTCAGTTCCAGTTACGCTAAGATGTGGCTCTCATACAAACCTTTCTTTCTTCTTTTTAAATATGAATTTCACACGAGCGAAGCCGCGAGCAAAAGCTAGTTAATAATAAATTATTAATGCACGGTGCAGTCAAAGAGAATATAACCACTACTACGGTGCAATCACGAAGTAAGTACATTCAATGGGAAAACCATACTTGTATAACACAAGTTACATAGAACACTATAATAATTTAACTATTTAACTTTTGTAAGTTTTGAAGTTCTAGGTAAATACAAATAAATAGATAAAATAAATAAAATAAAAAGTAAAAATAAAAATCAAAAAGCCTTTACTTGACCATGCTGCATTTCAATCTTAGTTACTATTGATGTTATAATTACTAAATTAGGTACTTGATTTATTAGGTTGGGTAAAGGCCTCCTCCAATGATGCCCACTTCTCTCTATCCTGCGCTATTTGCCACCACTTTGGGCCAGCGACTTTTTTTATTACATCCTCCCATCGGGTAGAGGGTCTTCCTCTCTTTCTTTTTCCTTGAGGTCCTCTCCATACGTATGGAAATAAATAGACAAAAATATATATTGCTAGCTTTTGCCCGCGGCTACGCTCGCGTGAAATTCGAATTTAAAAAGAAGAAAGTTAGTAGGCCCGCTACCGTACCTTATTATTTCGACGCGCGGAACATTTCAGTTTGTATGAGAGCCACATATTAGCGTGACCGGAACTGAACTTTATTCAGCCTATCCTGTGTCTCGTATAGGTAAATGTGCTTGTATGTACGAAGTTTCATCGAATTCAGATGATCGGTTTTAGAGTTATGGAGGAAACATACAGAAAAGATTTCTAAAAATCGTCAATTTAGTTATAATATCATATAGATTCTACAAACTCAGTATTTCATAAAACAGAGTAACTTAATCCATGACCATCACTTACAGATTTACTAGTTAGTTACTTATTAGTAGGTATTGATATTGATTCCTTTAATGAAGTCGAAATATATTGGAAGATGTGTGTTTGTATTAAATTAAATAAGTACCGAATTAAATCTAATTACAATTAAAATAGAAATTAAAATTTGGTACCTAAAACAAAACAAACAAACCACAAAAATAATAGACTACAAGAATAATATATACAGAGAAAGGTAACATTCTAAAACATTTACTTGTATAAGGCCCACTTGCACCAACACGAGTTTAAAGTTAAGTAGCGAGTTATGGATTTAAACGCGGTTCCCACAGTCAAATGGTGCTAGCTTAAACTGGTTTAGCGAGTTAAACTGGTTTATATATTAAATTTGTGTTCGTGCAAGTGGGCCTAAGGAGTAATTGTGAAGTTCCACAAAGTAAGATAGAATACGGTTTCAAAACACAAATACTGACTAAGATAGACGGATTTCGAGGGGTAGCGAGTTCCACATACGTGCTGCATTCACGATGAAAGGAGTCAAGATTAGGTGAAAAGTTAATTATGGGAAATATCAAAGAAAATATTTTGAACATTTACATAATTACACATCTTAGGCTGACATGACACCTAATTTCTACATGAACAATGTATTACTGACATCAGGCGGGTGTGAAGCAGCTAAATAGAGACAACATCTACAACGACAGTCCTTTAACCTGGGTGTCTTCAAAACTTCAAACGTCGAATAAACAGGCTAGACAGCCTAGCAGCAGTCTGCAGATTGCTGGCATGGTGTTATTGGCTCTGCCGACTGCACCATTGGTCGCTCGGCACAACCACCAAAGTTGGCTTACATAAAAAAAACTTAACACTTCTTTTAAAAAAAATTACTTTTATGCTAGATATTACCTATAGCACAACCAGACATGCCATGTCGGTAGGTACTCTATAAAAAAAAAATTCTTGAGTTCTGTATGTCGGTTTAGTTCGTGCAATAATGTTACTAAAAGTTAAATTACAAATTTAAAACCCCCCAACCCTTGAGGGTCACTTAATTACTTAAGGGTCGGGTTTTAAATTTGTAATTAAACTTTTATTTCATGCTTTTTTAAAAAAAAACGCATGCAAATCGGTCCACTTTTTTAAGATAATTTTTTTTTTTATTACTTAATTACTTGATTACAAACATAGCTAAGAACAATCCCGATTAAACAAGCTTCCTAATAAAAAAAACGCATCCAAATCGGTCCATCCGTTTGGGAGCTACGATGCCACAGCCAGACACACAGACATACACACATACAGACACGCGTTGTAGTTACAGAGCTAGAAATGTCGTCGCGATCAAAGAGTTTGTATTGCGTCGCTGCGCAGCGACGTAATACAAACTCTTTGGTCGCGATAGCTTCTCTGTGAGTAGAGTATTGGCCTTATATACGATTGCGCCACAGAACCCCGAAAACCGGCCAAGTGCGAGTCGGACTCGCGCACCGAGGGTTCCGTTATTATTTGTTGTTATACTTTAGTTTGCGCTATAATCACACCAAGTTTGACGATTGTATGTATTGCCGTTTTTACAATAGAGAAAAAAGAAAACAATAACGTTTGAAAAACACGTTTATTGTATGGGGACCCCTTAATTTTTACTTTTGAATTTTCGCCATAATAACACATATGTGAACCGTCTTCGGTTCAAAAGATGAAGCCCTTTAAAGGCAGAGCAGATGGACGGACGGACAGACGGCGTAGGCTTAGTAGTGGGTCCCGTATGGATACGTAACCCTAAAAACCGGACAAGTTCGAGTCAGACTCGCGCACCGATGTTTCCGCACCACAAAAAAAACATTGAAAAAAAAAACACGCGTCTTGTATGGGAACCACCCTTAATATTTTAATTTTTCTATTTTTAATTATTTGTTGTTATATCCGCCATAATAACACATATTCTGTGAAAATTTCAACTGGCTACCTATTACGGTTCAAGAGATACCTACAGCCCTCAGACAGATAGACAGACAGAAGGACGGCCGGACAGACAGACGGCGTAGGCTTAGTAATAGGCTTCCGTACGGGATACGGAAACCTAATAAAAACGAGTTCCCCTGTCTTGGTTGCAGCGTAATGAGAAGTAAGCCGCTATGCGAGAAGAACAAGTCGCGGGTGGTGGCGGCCGTGAGCGTGGCTGCCATCTTCACCCTGTCGCTCTACTACCCCGGATCTGACAGTTGGACCTTCCACCGCGACGCCCGGGAATCTGTGATGAGTCGCTTCGGTGCTGGACTGCTCCGCAGAGATGAAGCGACTACCGTTCCATTCACAGACTGGTACGACCCTGCTGAAGGTATGTAGGTACAGTTCCCTCGAAACAGGCTGCGATGCGATATGAAAATTTTAGGAGAAAACGGGATTTTTGAAATTTTCAAAATTTTTGTCAGAGAAACCAGGCCACACAGAAAAAATATAAAAATTTATCACGAAAGCCAAGAATAAAGAGAATTTTATAAAAATTGCACTCAAAATTTGGCATATTTACTTAACAAGCCCCCTTCAAACCCCACCTTGTCGTAAACAATTGGTAACATGGTGTTTTTAGCACCTTTTTCCAGGGTCAACCTATACAAAAACAAAAAACAATTAGGATAAACCCTCGTTCTCATCTTTTTCTTGGGCTTCTCCAGTATACTTTCTGTATAGTTGTCTTGATTTTCTTAACTATTTCTTCTAAAAAAACGTAATTTATGGTCCTCTGTCGTGTTTTTTTTTTTGGCAGAATTTACATGTTTTAAGAAATAAATCACTAAGCATGTTATAAAGTTATATATAATTCATATATTTTTATTGAAAAAAAAAATACGATTGAAAATATGAGTATTTGGTTTCGAAAATTATTCTAACAAATTGCACATAATATAATCCAAAACGCTCATTGTTCGCATGTTTTGCATCATCGGCGGAATAGGGCCTTAAATGCCGCCCGACCAACCTGCGTAGTCAATGAATTTTAGGTCATCGCTCGTAGATCATAGAGTAGATAATTGCTTCACTGCACATGCGCGAACCCAAGACGCGAGCGACATTAAAGTCTACCCTATTTTCTACGAATTACGACCTAAAATTCGTTGACTACGCAGGTAGGTCGAGCGGCAATAAAGTTTTGAGAGAACTATAAGAGCTGTTTAGATTTTCCTTCTGATTGCGTGTACCCGGAAGCTGAAGTGACAGGACAGGAAACCAATCGGTGAGGTGATAACCCTGGAACACTTGGCTTTGGCTGGAATTTAGACCTTTCCTTATGCGAAAATATACCAAGAGCACGATAACTGCATAGGTAGTTAATGTATAAGTGTGTACAGAGAGCAGTCTTAGGCCCACTTGCACCAACACGAATTTAACTATAAACCAGTTTAACTCGTTAAGCTAGCACCGGTTGACTGTGGGAACCGCGTTTAAACCGCGTTTAAATCCATAACTCGCTACTTAACTCTAAACTCGTGTTGGTGCAAGTGGGCCTTAGGCCATGCAGGAGCCCTGGGGCGCACAAAGTTTTTTTTTATGTAGTCCGATATGGGTTGCTGAGTCGGAGGGGCCAAAGCGCATGCTCCGACCAGCCAATATCACCTCCGAGAAGGTAGGTGCCATACTTGAGACTTCCTGGATTGCTGGCTATACTGGACTAGAGGAGAACACAACCGAGGCTGCTATGCGGCCATCTTACATCCAGTACGGTGGTATCAACCCAGTCGGCTACAATTTGAGCCTACCACCTAGTAAGGGGAAAGGGAAGGGACCTACAGTTTTACACCGGTTCCGAACGGTGAAGCAGCAGGTTTTTCGCGAGCAATTTTTTCGTCAGAAAAAACTCATTGGTACACTCCGACCGGATTCGAACTGCGGACCTCTCGCATGAGAAGCCGATGCCCAAACCACTCGGCCACCCGCCGCTTAAAGGTAGAGTTTGGGACCCTTTTAGAAAAATATTGTGAATGAAAACATCAGAATGTAAATACTTTTAATTAATAATTAATTATAAATAACCAAATAAACAAAACGATTTATTGAAGTTTGAGACATCACGGGAATCCCCAGCAGATTAAAATTTT
Source organism: Nematopogon swammerdamellus (assembly GCA_946902875.1). NCBI lineage: Eukaryota > Metazoa > Arthropoda > Insecta > Lepidoptera > Adelidae > Nematopogon > Nematopogon swammerdamellus. The sequence continues at coordinate 4,280,687 of OX336335.1, read as the reverse complement.
GAAATTGTATCTGCAATTCTTAGTAAAATACGCTAATTAAATTGAGCTCCTCTCCTCTTTTTCGGTGTAAACAACGACCTCGGCACCTTGGGGCCCTCATCAAGCCGGTGCCCTGGGCTCGTGCTCCATGTCGGTGTAGGGGGGGGGGGGGGGGGGGGGGGGGGCACATGGGCCATGTGCCCTTATGGAAAAGACTCCCCTGAGTATGTATAATAAATAAGGTATGCGGCATACCGGGAACTTGCTTTTGGTTTCCTATACTCAAATCAAAACATACGTGCAGTTCGCATAATAAAGTTTTATGGCTTGGTAAAGGGAATCTCCGTTCACTAAGCCATAAAATTTTGTTGTGCGAGCTGCACGTTTGTTTTGATAATAGTATAGATATCCAATAATGGACTAGAGGAGAACCAACGTCTTTCGTCCTGTTAAAATACATTACGTTATATCCTTCTTTTTGTTGTTGTTGAAATACTTAATCCAGATAGTACTCGGAACCTACAAAGCGCGAAACATATGAGCGCAAAAGCAAACTATCAACAGTCACTTGACCAACGACGATGTTATTAAACGTTAATTGTACGTATATCAACATTGCCGTTGGTCAAGTAATTTTTGTTTTTTGTTTTATGGAAACTGACACGCTTGGATAAATCATCTAAAACATCTGTGATGTCAGCCCTCAGTGTCAGCCCATAACACCTCCGTGAACTATTTACATATAGCTGTTTCGATCGGCCATCCGTTCAGTGCGGAGGTAACAACCCGGCCGGATTAAACCCTACTTCCTAGTAAGATAGGAAGGGAGGGACCCACAGTTTTAAGGCTGAAATAAGACTCAAAAGGTCAACTTTAAACGAAATTATTGAGATATTGGTAAAGATAAAAAATCTGTAAAAAATATATGTTATGTATTGATCTTTAATTAACAAACGTAGCGAAAAAAATATATATATTTTACTACTTTGGAAAGGTGTTAAATCAATCTCCAAAAAAAAACGAAAACTACGAAAATTTTACTTTCAAGTTAAATTATCTTGAGAAACATCAATTTGTTTCAATACAAGACCCTCGTAGAAATATAGATAATATTTTTCCCTACAATCGTAGCGAAAAAAATATTGTTTTCCATCTTTCCAACACGTGATATTTAATATTATATAGGTACCTAGTGTGATTTTCGCGCAAACGATCTTCGTCGGCGCGACGTATCAGCCACCGCACGAGTAGAACGAATCTCGCACCTATTACATCTGCATGCGGTTCGTGTTTCAATCATCAGTGCTCGGGTAGCACTGTTTGAGTCTTATTTCCGCCTTAACGTGGAAACTAAACGGTCACCCATCCAAGTTCAGAACGCGCCCAGTTCAATTACGATAAAGAGTGTATCCGTAATGTTTGACCTCGGCTTGATAACAATAACTTTTTTTTTCAGAATCATCGCAATTCGTCCTAAACACTATAGGCTGCAAGATCCCCAACATGAAAGTTGGCTATTCAGCCAACATGTCCGCCTACAATTCGGTGTGCGGTGAAAGAATCGTCGATCTCAAGAAAATCAATGAAACACACGCGCAGTTTTCTCTCACCGATTCCAAGTGGAAGAGTATCGTTCGTAAATGCACCTTCAAGTTCGTCTATCGATCGTCTGAACCGGGAAAGGAAAATCGAGAAATACGGTAACGCTACCTACTCTTTGAATACAGAGTTCTGAAACAGTCGCAGTTAGAACCTTGTTAAACAAGATCGATAACAGTAAGAAAGGTTGGTACTTTCCACTTTCCGGTACGTAATTTTCGGAGTTTCTAGACTTAACAATATATGTCCTCGTCTAGAAGCACTATCATTATCACAGTGACACGATTAGTACTACGTCGTTGATACAAATCTCAGTAGATGAATGAAGAGAGATCAGTTTATTCAAACTTTTTACAGATATTCACCAGACATCACTTTTAAAAAGAACATCACTTTTAAACTAGAAGGTGACTTCATAAGGCTCAAGTGCTTTCCGATGCAACTTCACAAACTCCAGGACGTCAGCGAGGACGCCTTCGCTGTTGTGAGGAAAAGAAATAGCCCAAACGATACAAGTGACGTTCTGGCCAATGCGTGGAATGTTCTGGTCATCGGAATGGACACGATGTCGCGAGACCGCATGCTGGACACTATGCACAACACCGTTTCATACTTCCACCACCACCAGTGGATTGATTTCAAAGGCTATCAAAAGGTCATACATAACATAATCAAAAGTCATAGCTTTCATAATTTTTAATGCGTTCTGATCAATGTCGTTATATGGGTTGATCATAAAAGAACCATAATGTGATCAAATCAATTCCAAGTAATATTCATTGTTTCACATATCCATAATCGTTTTGACTTCTCAAATAAAATCACATCTCTGCCATTGTTCACAGATTGCTGACAACACGTGGCCCAACTTGATGGCGGTTCTCACCGGAAAAAAACGGTCTACATTCGACCGGGCTTGCAGCAAGTCAATGGACGCCTGCAGCCACCTGTTGATGTGGAGCAAGTACAGGGAGGCGGGCTACGTAACGGCGTACGGCGAGGATTATCTCCAGCTACCCGACACCTTCGCCTTTAAGGGCTTCAAACAACCGCCGACAGACCACTACATGCGACCCTTCTTCCTAACCGGCGAACATATTCGCCCGATGCGATCGAAATTCACCACCATCTGCACTGGAACCAAATCATCAGGAGAGCAGATTCTGGATTACGCTCTAGATTTCACCGAAACATACAAAAAGGACCCCTACTTCGGATTCTTTTGGATAAACTCCAACAGCCACAACATGGCCAACATGCCTGAGGCGATCGATGCCAAGTTGAGAGATATGTTTCAGCATTTAAAAGCAGACGGCACTCTCAACAACACGTTTGTCATTTTTCTAAGCGACCACGGCATTCGATTTGGAAACAAACGTGAGCCGATGGAGTCTTATTACGAGGAGCGACTTCCTACACTCTTCATGTGGGCCCCGACCGCCTTCCGGGAGGAATTTAGCGCGGACTTCGAAAACTTGGTGTCGAACCGTCTGCGTCTAGTAACTCCTTATGATTTATACATGACACTGGAGGACATCTTGCAGAGATCTTCCAGATCGAACTACTCTGCAACAACGTCGGAAGCTTGCCCCGAGTGCCAAAGTCTTTTCACTCCCATATCTTCGGAAAGGACGTGCCGTGATGCCGCAGTGGAGGAGAAGTGGTGTTCGTGTCACTCGCTGGATCGGATGGCGCGGAACGACAAAGAAGGCATTGCCAGTGTGAACACCGCACTAACTTACATACAAAATTTTTCATCTCATCTGGAGACGAAAAAGTGTACTAAATGTGAAAAGTTCAGCCTGCACTCTATAATGAGAATGCATTCCTACTACAAACGCGACAAGACCATAAAGTACATGGTGGTAGCATTCATGGTGTCCCCAGGGCAGGTGGGATACGAGGCGACCGTGGCGCACGACGGTAACAAATATGAAATCATGGGGCAAATCAGTATCATATCCCCGCATTTTGGGAAAGGATCTTGCGTGATAAATAGCAAGGTCTCGTTGTATTGTTATTGTGGTAAAGTCAAAAAATGCAGGTGAACCTAAAATGAAAATTAGGAAAACAATTCGAAGGCTGTGCTAACTGAAAGTAAAGTCTAAAGTAGGTACCTACCTGAAGTACCAGTGTAGGTAGGTACCTACATATTGAAATCTAAGTTTGAGTTCATTAAAGAAAAATCTGAAGCAGGTACCTAAAGATAAAGTTACTGATTTTACGTCAAAGATTACCTTTATTATAAACAAAAAGTGCCAAATTTGTACCTATCGTTAAATAAATAGTAAAATGAGGGAGGTAGAATAGCTAATAGATGCCATAATATCCCCTCGTAGTGTCTTATAGTATGATATGATATTATGTCCTATTATATTTATATATATACAGGGTGTTCGGCACATCGACCGACAAAAATTTTTTGTAGGTAAGTGGGGTAATTTCCAACGTTTTGACCCATTGATACCTTTTGTCAGATGTCACGTGGTATAAAGATACGATTTTTTTTTCTTTATTTTGGAAAATTACCAAAATCCCAGCTTTAAACCCTTGCAACTTTTTTGTTTATGATTGTATCAGAAATCAGAACGAAATAACGGGCACTCGCTTCCCGTCAAAGAGTTTGTCGTCGCTAGCGACGTAATACAAACTCTTTGCTTCCCGTATTGAGAGCTTTTTCGGGAGCATTTTCAAATTTAAAATTAATTACCGGTCTCGCGGGCACTCTTGCAAATTATCCCTAATTTTGTCGTTCTGTTCTGTCTCTGTGCCTAATTTTGACCACATAGTGAATTATTTGTATGACATGTAGTATACCGTTGGAAAGGGCATAATAAACTAGCGAACTTTTTAAAAGAAAATGAAGCTATCAATTGCGTTCAGTTTTTTTTTTTTTAATGAATTAAGAAATTAAGATTATGTCATATTTTTACTCGTTCTCGGGACTTTGGGAGGTCATAAAAGCTTTCATGGTATTAACTTCATCAAATAATATGTTTTTCTAGAACAAGGATGCATCGTAAAATTCAATAAAGTTTATTTCGTTCTGATACAATCTTAAACAAAAAAGTTCCAACGGTTTAAAGCTGGGATTTTGGTAATTTTCCAAAATAAAGAAAAAAAATCGTATCTTTATACCACGTGACATCTGACAAAAGGTATCATGGGTCAAAACGTTGCAAATGACCCCACTTACCTACAAAAAAAATTGTCGGTCGATGTGCCGAACAGCCTGTATATTTATTTACTATTAATTTCTGTGCTCTATCGAGAGCTAAGTATCTAGTCTGCATTTATCTTTTATTCTAATTTAAAAGTGTTGTTTTTTTTTATAAATTTTATTACCTAGTATATAGTTTAATTCAAATTTTTTTCTAGACAATTTGTTTACATAATAGTCTGAAATTTAAAAGAACAAATGTTTAATTTCCTGCATTTCTACAAAACTGAAATACAGCTTTCTCACAGTTTTCTTTCTTGGGTATTATTTGAATAGGTAGGTTAGGTACTTACTCGTATATACTTCTTCTTTCTCAATAATACATAGAGTAGAATCAATCGGTATATAGGTAATGAAAATGTTATGCCACATTTATGTGCACTAAATAAATTAGAAAACGTCTATATACTTACCAAACTTTCTTACTCTCGATGTATGTATGTGTCGTAGGTGTAATCAATCATCAATACTAATCAATCTGTAAGGGATGGTCATGGAGTAAGTCACTTTGTTTTATGAGGTACTGAGTTTGTAGACTCTTATGTATGATACTAAAACTAAATTGACGATTTTTAGAAATCTTTTCTGGATGTATGTATGTATCGTTCGTTACGCTAAGATGTGGCTCCCATACAAATCGAAATGTTCCGCGCGACGTAGTAGGTATTTATTGTATGAGCGAGCGGGCGCGGGTGGCGGCTGGCAGGGCGGAGCGGCGCGCGGGCGGCCTCGCTCTTAGGTACTTACTTTCGTCAAGAAAAATATCGTTAACTTGAACGAAGCTCGGCCTTCGGCCTCGCCCTTAATTGCTTACATATTAGTTGCTTACTTTCATCGAGACAGAAAAGCGTTTACCTGAACGCAGCTCGGCCTTCGGCCTCGCCCTTAGTTACTTTCTTTGAGAAAGTATATGGTTTACCTATACGGAGCTCCGCCTTCGGCGTCGCCATTAGTAACTTATTTTCATCGAGAAAAATATCGTTTACTTGAAAGAAGCTCGGCCTTCGGCCTCGCCAGTAGTTACATACTTTATTCGAGAAGGTTTATCATTTAACCTGAACGCAGCTCAGCCTTCTAGCAGCCTAATGACTTACCTACTTTCTTGTTTTGAAATACGAATTTCACGCGATCGAAGCCGCGGGCAAAAGCTAGTAAATATATATAACCATGTTTGGTTAGCAACGCCAGCAGTTTTAAACTAATTTTACTTACTTGTTTACAAATGTTAGCTGTCGAGTAGGTAATTTTTCACTTACTTATCTTATACTGTAAAAATAAATTAAATGAAGTTATTAAGAAACCATAGTTAATTTCATATCCCCCATATTATTTATTTATTTTAGGCAGGCAGCCCAGGCCGATGCGTCTATTTTCAAGTTTTTTTAAAAGATTATTAATTAATATTTTTGTGTGTCACTCAATTAGTTCAATCTTCTCCTCTTCTGTAATTGTTTAAATGTGTGTAGTAATTATTATTTCCAGTTATTTTGTTATTTCATTGATTATTTTAATTATGTAATAAATAATGTAAGGATGAAGGGAAAAATAAATATTTCTTATCTTATTATTTCTTAATATTTCCAATCCGATCAAAATCCCAAAAGACAGACACAATTTCATTCATATTTGGCAAAATTAAATATGCAGGTATATTTAATAAACATTTAATTAATAAATAATACATTTAGTCGATATCACAATACTTTGTGGCAACATCTCGTCCGACGGAAGAGTGGTCTAAGGTAGCAAGCTCTTGCCGGCAGGAGAACTGCTGGGGTAGATGATGAAGAGAGAGAGCTGGAAAGCAGCTAGCATACAACCCATGAAATTTGGCATCTGAAATGCAACAAAATAATCAGTCTGAATAAAAAAAAAATGGTACCTACGTAAGTATTCCCTACTCCTCTATACCGCTGTACCACCTCCAGTTCTTACAGAGGAAAAAAGGTAGGTATATCTCAAGCAGTTATGTCATTTGAACTACTGTGAACCACTACAATGGACCATCAATGAATCTGAAATCTGAATCTTAATAGGTACAACTAGCCACCTACAAATTGGTGCAATGGTGTCACATGGAGAGTTTTCTTTATAGCGAGCACAACATTAAATGTTCGTGCAGTGACAAATTTTGTCCCGGCACGCAAGCGCAACATATAGGGCTGCCATCCGTCCGGGTTTCCCCGGATTCCTCCTAGTTTTGAATGCGTCCGGGGTCGTTCGGGCGGATTTATTAAAGTGGTCCGGGTTACTTAGCAAACGAAATTAAAAAATCCCGCCTGCTCGCTCCAACGCATGGCACAAGTTCAAGAAACTCAAAATTCCACAGGTGCAAGCAAGATAGCGACATGTTTTTTTTTTCGGACTGGAGTAGGATGCATCACACGGAAATTTAGAGGCATTTCATCATTTGTTTCTATCGAGCGAAGTTAATAAAAACATATTTTTAATTTTTTAATTAATAAAAACATGTTTTCAAACAGCTATCGATCTGCCCTGGATAGCGTGAAGTTTTGCATAAGTACCTACCTATATTAGTACTGAATATATGTCAGGTGAGTAACATTATGGTACATCTCTCAGAAAGAGCTGAATTGTATGCAGCTTTAAATTAACTCCTTGGCGACTGACGAGTGACGGGCGAGCAAGACGCGAGACGGATCTTCGAGTTGGAGGAATAACAATGTAAAACAAATTCCTGGTTTTTATATGAAAATCCAGGTTATTACTAGAATGACAGGAAGCATTATTTAGTACCTACACATTAGCACAATCATATTACCTACTAGTAGATGCGCCTATATAGTGATAATAAATGTAAAGTTTTACAGAGTTTATGAAAAATTGTTTATGTTGGATCTGCATCTGTTTTGACGATGCCGGCACCATCTTCCAGACCGGTGCCTTTAATTCTTCTCCTTGTGGATTTTCTCATATGCTGGCTTAATTATTTTAGAGCCCTACGCCCATACATAAGTGCTAACGGTGCCCGTGGACATTCTGTTTGCAGTAGTAGTAGATGTACGCCGCAGGAAGTTTTTTTATAAACATTTTTTACTGGTAACCTACATAAATATATAAGTATATCAAAGATTTGCACATGAGAGCAATAACCGATACACAATGAACCATCAGAAGTTATCCAAATAGTTATGAGAAAGTTCGTCCAAAGTTTAAGATAGACTATTATAATTTTTCATTTTGCTGTAACTAATTTTGCACAAGTTAGAAGTGAGGTATGAAGATGTCACCTGCAAGAATGGATCTGCCACAGTCACACCGTACACGAACCAGAGCAGCGACACCACAAACGACATGATGATCATGGGGAAGGGCAGACAATCCGTGTTCTTCACCTTGAGCACGTGGTACAACTTGGTCAGCGGAGCCGCAACAAACAGCAGCGTTAAAGAGCACGCCAACAGACCTGCAACCAGTTCCAATCTTCAATATTCCCATAATTCATAATTTCTAAAATAAAGAAGGAACATGTAGGTATGTATTTCTCATTTTCCCCAAAAATCGTACTTGTAAGTAGGCTTGCCATCCATCCCCGGAATTCCGGGATTCTCCCGGATTCACATGTATAATTTTGATAATCTCCCGGCTCCCGGAACGATAGTAAGAACTCCCGGAAATAATCGCTTCATTCTTCTGTCGACATTATCCACCTATACATTTAGCCAAGAACACCTATTCAACATTCTTGCATTTAGCTCTCCATATTGAATAATTATTATGAGACATTAAAACAGAACTGTTTTGATGCTAAAAACGTATGTTTAATAGGGACTGGCTATTTTCTTTTATTGAAACACATTAATAAACAGTTTGTCTGCCTCTCTGTTTCTCTGCCTGAGGGAAATAGCTGCCGAGCATAAGGTCGGTGAGGTCTTAAGGAACTTATGATGGCACGAGTTCGAGCCGCCAAAATATGTTGGATCTACTTATTTTTCCTGTATTTTTTCAAAGCAAATTTTCAGTCTCCCGGATTACCGACACGAAGAGTTGGCAACCCTACTTGTAAGTGTGATTGATAAAGTAAGTAGGTACCTACCTATGTTCCAAGCTAACAAGAAAGATGTTTCACATGTAAAATTTGAACAAATCGAAGAAGTATCACCTCAACCTACGATAATGACAGAGAAAAAAGTATATAGGTATACTTTTTCAGAAATCGCGTTATGTTCAATATATTGAACATAACGCGATTTCTGAAAATTGTCACACATGACAACACACATTCAAAATTCATAGGTAACAAAATATACCTATTGATTTAGCATTATTTTCCTATCTACTGTTAGTTTATTGCTAATTCTGAGTTATATTTTTATATTAATTGTAAACTCATCTATCTGTCATTCATTAATAAATAATAAATCACTAAAATGTCTTATGAATTCGCTTCCAAGCCTGTAACCATGGAATGGCCGCAATTACAAACGCTGTTACATTTTAATTGACACCCTCAACATTTGATCTTTCAAACTTTGATATCCGCATTATATGTATAAACAAGCTGTGCCCGCAGCTCCGCCCGCTCTCATATTTCACTTCACTGCTTACCTCATAAGCCATTTAGCGTGATAGTAAGTAGCCTATAGTTGATGGGAAGAATCAAGCTATCCGTAGAATTTTTTTTTATTAAAATCGTTTCAGTGGTTCTCGAGTTATAAGCGGACAGACAGACACTCAGACAGAAAGCAGACGTTGGATTTTATTATAGGTAAGGATAGGTCTTTTTCGCCTCTTTTGTATGAAGACAAGTGTCTTGGCAATCCTTGCATATACGGACTGGCCGTAAAAAAATAAAAAAAGAATTTTCAAAATCAGTTCACCGAGTTGAAAGTTCTGAGGTAACAAACATAAAAAAAAATACAGTCAAATTGAGAACCTCCTCCTTTTTTTTGAAGTCGGTTAAAAAAAAAATATTAAACTATTGTGGGGTATAAATACAAAACCTAATAAATAGAACAATACATTACAGCATACTACGAAGCACACTATCGTGGCTCACTAAATTATTAAGGATGGCGTGGGTGGAATGATGCCATTACATTTGATAACCAACACAATAAAATTGCTCAAAAAAATCTAACTGAGGAAGTGGAACTGATACGCCTAATATTTAGTCTAATTGGCAAATTGTTGGCAAGCTCGGTGCCTTTATAACTATTGGTTATGCTGGGATTCATAGGATTCATTCAAGGTTTATTTTGAGTGAAGTTTTTTTTCTCCATCATTCTTTCTCTTGCTTCGCTACCACGCTCGCCATCTCGCTCTCACGCTTCTGTTTTGAGTGAGATCACCTTTCGCCGGCGACTCACTGCCCTAGGAATAGACCTGCTGACTTTTTTTTTATATAAACCTGCATGGGTGGCTGTGCTGAGAGACCAATGGTGCAGTCGACAGAGCCAAAATCACCTCTCCTCGCGAAACCACGCTCAGTTAAGTGCCATGCCAGCATTGCGGACTGTTGCTAGGCTGTCTAGCCCGTTAATACGATGCTTGAAGACACCCAGGTTAAAGGATTAAGGAAATACACTCGCCAGAAGACAGTTCCACACTCTAGCGGTGCGACAAAGAAACGATTTAGAGAACTGATGGGTTCTCAAAAGCCCAATGTCAACAACAAAAGGGTGCTGAGTCTCTCTGCGACGAGTCATGCGGAGCTAGGACGGGTGCTATTTCCGCAGAGCAGCATCCGTGATAGTATCTGTAAAACAGACTTAGCGAACCAGCAAATCGTTTGTGACTAAGAGACTCCAGACCATCTGTAAGTTTCGGGTCACCAACAAGACGGATGGCTCGGCGCTGTATCGAGTCCAAGGACACAAACAGATAATGGGGACTACCCTCCCGACCGGGACGGCAGCGAAGGACTATCCACTTGAAAAAAAAAAATCTAAAAAACACATACCTACTAATTTTTATCAACAATTATGAATTATGAGAGGTTTATAAGTGGGTACGTATATAAGTAAATAGCAAATGTTAGAGGTTTGAAACACCCAATTTCACTCGTAGGTGCAAATCCGGCTTGCTGGTAGAAGACCAAATGTATGTGGGGAAAGCTCAAATATACCATTCTACTTACTTACCTAATCGTTTCACGAGCACGTCTGGATCCACTTCATAATATGTATATGTAATTATAAATATTAAAAATGCTAATGCTGCCAAAAATTGCTTCATTACAGCAGATTTCTTTATAGTAAATATATAGAACAGCAGCGTGTATGCCAGAAACAATATTCCTCCGATTGTGTTCACGGCTATTATCTTGTCGTCATGTTTGATCAAACCGTATTCCAGCCATAAGGCACACCTGAAATAAAATTAAAAGCACCCATGTAAGTACACAATTTTGATACAAAATTACTAGTTTCAAGATGAGGTTTAAATTACCTACGTTTTAAAACTGAGCTTTTCTTTTTCATACATTAGGAAGGCATTACTGTTTGGGATATATTTTGCAACAAAAAGGTATAAGGCCCAAGAGTGCTTCATTTTGCTTCATTTTGTCATTATACAGGGTGTTTCAGGGTAGCCTTGAGAAACTTCAGGAATATAAAGTAGTAACTACAAGAAAAAAATCCTTACCTATCACTCAAATCAAAATTCAGTATATTTTTTTTCATACAAAATTTTTAAATTGTAATGAAAACTCGATGGACAGTGAGATTTAGCAACAGTGCCGTCTAGGTCTAGGGACTGCAATGACCTAGTCCAGTCCCCTTTTTCTTTTGATGTCATCCAAATTTAAGTGTTTGGAATTTACCTACACTTCTACTAGATAAGGCATGTAAGTTACCTAGTAGTTTATTTTTATTTAATAAAAGCGGATGTTAACCGTCCAACAAAGCTTTATGAAAGAATTTCACCAAAAAAGTACTATAAAATGACCGAATCTGATAAAAAGTTTCAGAGCTTTTCGTCTTCAAATATGGACCCCTTTCGAACCCTAAAGTTACGAAACCTTATCCTGAAACTCCCTGTATAATAGCACTGAAATGGCACATAGTTCACAAAGGTGTTATGGGCTGACATCAGTAGGTGATATAGCACAGCGTCAGTTTAAAAAAAATTATACATTATACCTACTGCCGCTATGTCTTCGAGCCTCAAATTGTAGCCAAAGTGTTAACTTACGATATGAAACCACTAACGAAAGGTAACGACGAACTTTCCGAAGTCGTCCGGTTAGCCACGTATTGCTTACATACCAGCCTGCAACACAATCAACTTGTAAGACAGCCACTCACTCACAATTTCAACAAAACTTCTATTGACCGATAAACAATACTCGCATGCCGGATAAGAACTGCAGCACGGTGGCTATTACCGCAGCCGAACCCACAGGCTCACGCCACTCTTCAATGGCCATGATTGCTTTTTGTTTCTTCAAAAAAACAAAACTAAATCAACTTTCTATAATGAGTTTCCATTAGAGATTCTCATTTCACCGAAAAGGTTCCTTCTATTTTGGTTTCAATTAGCTGCAATTCAATTCAATCAAGATCCAACCAGCGAATGAATTCAACAAGAAAAAGAAAAGTCAGCTGGCTGTCAATTTCTTTTTTTTTTATATTTATTCGCCTCCTCCCGAAACAGGCAAAACTCATTAGAGTATACAGCCAATTCTGTTGTAGCTTTTAACGTCTGTAGTATAAGTTCTCGCACCGCGAGAACCACAAAAATATATATTTTTAATTACAACGACGACGCGACAAACTTCCGCCGTCCGCCATCTTTTTCACGTGTGATTTTTTTTCCTTTTTCCTTTCGGATAAGCGAAGGTTAGTCGCCATACAGCCTTCACTATTTTTTTTTTATCAAGAGATGCCTACGGTCTTACACCATAATGCCAGGTTAATGTTTTTTAACACATCTTTTGCAGCCCTCACAAGCCTGAATAAAATATTGTGTTGCATCGCTAAGGGTACGCGTACGCGACCTTATTAGCACAGTACCACAGAGACAAGTCGATTACTATCATTTGATTATCTTTTTACGTTTTGTTTAGACGTCCGGAGATATCAACCTTGCGGTTACAAAATCCAGACGTCTACACCTGCACTCTTGCGAGTACAGTGATCATGTATGCAAGATCGAGGCCCCATAGCTGTACCGTCTTCGGAAAAAATCCCATAGGAAACACAGACTGTGACCTTTCCCCAGCCGATCCGAGCCACCACCCGTCCACCCGAAGGAACCCCCGACCGAAGCCGAGAGCCGGGGGTGAAGCCTTCACTGCCACTGGGGTCCGCTCCCTATCCAACCACAGCCTGTGCCCAGGGCCTCAGCACTTTGTACTAGCCGCAGCTTTTGTTTTCACCAGCTATGTATATGCAATGAAGTGCATATTATGACCACCACCTAATGTGTACCGGGGATCCACCGGTCTCGAAGAACTTATAGCGTCTTTGACTCGTGAGAAATCCAACCCACATCTACATATAAGTGTGTGTTGCACCGACATGCCGATCTACCGTATTCGCATGTCTACCAGTTCTCCACATTGGTTACAAAGCTCTAAGTGGCTCACCACTCGCAGCTTTCGCTACTTATTCTCGTATTTGATACTTCGAAAGAAGCACCAGGGAATCAACGCTAAACCACAACCCCTGCGAGACCAACTCCAGTGTTCCGTGCAGAAACACGAAGCATTCTGGGGCTTTTAACGGAACGCCGCAGTACTCAACCCAGCGTTTAGGGTAATATCTCATTTTGACCCACCGACCTGAGTGGGGTCAGCAGTGTGAGCTAAGAGGAGGCCTAAACCCCCAACTTAGTACTCATATGTTAGACTAGCAACGTTTAATGAGTAATCGTCGAGAACAAGTTCTCTACCACCCATTATTTCTAACAGTGACGCCCGTTACACCGCCCAGTTGCGGGATAGGGCAGCCATCTGCTAGTTTTAAGGGTGTTTTAAGTAGGATTGTAACGAATATGCGTATTCGCATTCGAAATTCCGAATATTCGGTTCATTTTCAATATTCGTATCCGTATTCGTATTCGGTTGTTAAATACCGAATATTTATCGAATATTTTACTTCGCATGTTTTACTAATGAAAGAGTGAGGCGCAACAATATTGGTAGGTGTGGTGTATACGCGCAAACCAATGGGCGCGTAGTGTGTGCGGTGGGGTGCGGGCGAAGGAGAGAATATGCCTATAGCGCAAAACGTGTCTGTCCTTGCTTTTTTTCTTTCAAAATGCAGTGTCAAGTAATCAAAAACAAAGAAAAACATTAGAACAAGCCCGTATTCATATAATTTTAGGACTCAATGTACAGTTTGTCTCAGTAGCGATTCCTGGTGCTGAATATTGGGTTGGCTCTGGCTAAGGGTTTTTTTTTCATAATTTCATAACGTGCGCGTTAATTTATTTCTACCACAATGAGTTCAAGAACTAAAAGACCATATACTTATTCCCTTTTGCTGTCTTTATGTACAGACTTTAAATTCGAGAAACTTGGGCAAGGGCGACCGTTTAAAAATTTTCAGAAAATGTCCTCGTTGAGAACGGTTTTTCCAAAAGATCTTCTATTATAGATTTCGCACTGGAGTTTGCCATTATTACCAATAAACAATCACTTAAGAAAACACTGTACAGGATTCATCCATTACAGGTCCATACCTACAAAACGGAATATATTCGCGAGATTTTTCTTAACAAAGCAGTCACGCATATACGCTGCCGCAGCAGCGTGCACACACACGCACACACAACACACCTAGCCTAGCTCGCTAGTCGCTAAATGTGCTCCCCGCTGCGCCAACTAGAAAGGCTAATCAGCGGGTGCGCGAAACGGCGCGGAGGGACATCGGCCGCTTGTATGGAATACGATGGCGCTTCTAATGTAGCCAACCGGCCAATGAATACCTTGATGTGTTGTCGTTCGTCGCCAGCGTGTGACGCGCGCGAAATTCAAATTATGTAACTGGATTGACATTTTAGCTTATTCATCGTGGGTTATAAAATATAATAAAAACAATATAGCCCCGATATTTTTTCACATTTCTTTTAATATTCGATATTAATGCTGGCATTCATTTTATTTGGTTTGGCGGTGCGAACCTCGCCAACTTATAGGAATCGCCGCTGGTTTGTCTATAAAGTCGTGACATTAATGTTTGAGGAACTAACATTAATTATGTGTCTGGCAACACCAAACATAAGTACAATCAGCTGTCAATGCTGTCACGAGTTTACCTATCGCTACCCTATTTCTTATTTGTTCAAACAGCCATTTAGCAAATTTTACAGTAGATAGTTTAAAGTGTTTTTAAGGATGTACGAAAATATTTAGGGTTGCAATTCTTTTTGTGAATAAACTAGGGTGGATTACCTATTCCATAAATAAATAAAAAAACATATTTTTTATGTCGTATCTAAGTTATGGAGAAAACAAAATGTCAGTTGAACAAATTGTCATAGCGCGGAGTGCGGTTTTGGCGGGTTGAACAACGTAACGTACGTTTGAACAAATAAGAAATCAATTGTCTCTCACAAAATATAACAAATTCCTTGAACAGGATGTCCTTTTTTGGAAAGGCAAAGAAGAATTATGGTTTTCAAACAAATTTCAAAAGTGTATTGATGTAAGTTTATTGATGTAGGTCTTTGAGTAATCGGGGAACATACATAAAAAAAAAAGATTTCGATGGATTGAGAACCTCCTCCTTTTTTCGAAGTCGGTTAAAAACATTGAACCGACTTCAAAAAACAACTAGAACTAAAAAGTATTAAATAAAATTTTTATTCGGACCCTTGAGTTGACGGCGGTACAAGGTGCAAAAGGGGTCCATTTATAAATGTTCAGTGTGCTTTTGTACCGCCTTCAACTCAAGGGTCCGAATAAAAATTGTGTTTAATAATTTTTAGTTCTAGTTGTTTTTTGAAGAAGGTTCAATGTTTTTTAAAACAGGTTTTTTATTTCGCTCTTACTGTATAGAATTATTCGCCCATTTGTCTTACACATATGCAAATTTAATTATGATTTTCGAATGGATGCTAATCTTCGAAATTTACCAAATTGAGGTTGACCACCCTTGAGGTACCCCCTTTCTAATAAAAAAAGAATTATCGAAATCGATTCGCAATTGTCGAAATTATCGTTGAACATACATAAAAAAAAACATACAGCCGAACATAGAACCTCCTCCTTTTTTGAAGTCGGTTAAAAAGTAGTTCATTATGACAATTTTCTGTACATAAAAATCTAGTACCTACCAGCTTTTCATTATTGCATTACCGTACCGCTAGACAAGCGTAAATTGTCGTCGACATAATATGTATTATAAAAAATTGTAAAACTTTTTATTTTATTATTTTAGATTTCTTCATAAATAACACAAAATGATCAGTAGGTATACAAAATGGTATTACAATAATACAACAATAAACGCCGTGTACTGTACTGTTATCATGTTCCGATCCAACAATGAACGCCGTGTACTGTATCAAGGCGCCCGTCGCGCGATGCGCGATAAATACACACAAACACACACACACTATCGAGTCCAGTGACTCGCGCGAGATTTTGCGGCGGCATAATAAAAATGGAACACTCCATACATCGAAGTGTAGCAAAACCGTTAGAATGATTGAACAAGAATATATCAATAATAAATCGTTCCACGTTGCTTTATTTATAATTACAATCGTGGAAAAACACAATGAAATGGAAGTTTAATGATTTTTTTCATAAAAACTAATAGATAACTGAGAAAACACGTCCTCACCTCAAAAATTCATAAATGAACCACAGATTACCAAGAATGAACTGTCGTTCCAAAATGGCCTCCTACGCTGACGTCACACGATCGCTGCGTTGCAATTGGTTCTTCGAGTCGTTTGAACATATAAGAATGCGCGCTCGGTTACGATGTTGTATGAAGTAGCACAATGGCGACCGTTAAATTTGAATATTCGAATCTTATTGAACAAACAAGAAGTGAAGGTTGTTTGTGGGAAAGTTTAATTGAACAAGAGAAAAGCTGTTACAGTGAGTTTTCATGAAAAATTTTTTGCTGAAAAAATGCGGATATTTTTTTTAAAACGGACTGCATTCATAAGTCAATTTCGCTAAAAATGGCCGTTTGAACAAATAAGAAATAGGCAGCGCTATAGCGAGACATAGACGAGTTGATCGTTCGCTTAGGCGATGATAGCAGCAGTGGTGACAGCAGCTGCTGTAGTGATGACAGCGCTGCTGATGAAAGTGGCAACGAAACGTTTCTTGATGTTGAATAAATTTGGAGTCCGATGATGAGTGAGAGTGATTAATCTTAGTTTTTTTAACTATAATAATTTTATTTTGGTTCAATTAGAAATGCTTAGTAAACCTTTTCATAAGCAGAGGTACCTACTGTAAATAAAACAGAAACAAAATATGACTGTAATGTGTCTTATTTATTTACTCATTTTACTTGAAGGAACTGCTAGTATCAAAATCGTTTTGGTCACACTATATAGGGTTGCTACATGCATGTCAGGAGCGCCATCATTTAATGTCACGACTTTATAGACAAACTGTAGGTAGATCTACATTTAAAATAGAAAATATAAGTGTTTTTTTATTTGGATATAAAATTTCATATAAATTTTTTCAATATTCGTATTCGTATTCGCGAATATAATTTTGGAATATTCGTATTCGCATTCGTATTCGCGAATGTGGAAAAATAGGCATTCGTTACAACACTAGTTTTAAGTTCTATGCCGCCGTGTGGTCTGCATAGGGAAACGTCACGGATACTAGTACCCAACTCCGACACCTTGGACGACTGAACGCCTCTGCGATCCCGCACAAGGGTCGCTAATACGGGGTCTATGGATCCTGGTGGCCGGGCCCGACACCTTGGGTAAACCGAAGTCTACCACTGCGATCGCTCCCCAGCGACTACCCAGCGATTACCACAGAGACAGTACGTAGTCTCGGAACCTAAGTTTCACTTGAATCTTTAAGCTAAGTAGGAAGGACCCCACATTTAAGTTGTATGGCAGAGCCTGGCCATAGTTTCGTTACTTATTGTAGATATACAAGGTGGGCCAAAAGTAATCACCTGATGTTCTTTGCCTGTAATTTTTTTTTAAAAAGGAAAACATTGGTTCTCCTTATGGATTATGTTTATATAATGAATTAGAATATTTTTCATTAAATCGAGAAAATGATATCGGTCAAGTGTGCGCCGTCAGAATTAATGACCATACAGCCCGTTTTATGGCATTTTTCATCACTTGTGTCAGAACTTCCGGCGATAGGTTCTTTAGGTGCTTCAAGAGTCCGAGCATTGTTTACATAAACCCGGGACTTTAAGTAACCCCACAAAAAATAGTCTGGAGCGGTCAAATCTGGTGATCTTGCCGAAGTCGGAAATCTTCGACGAAATTCACGCTGCGTCAATACCACAGACGAATTATTGCGCAAAAAAATGGATTCAATTATTCCGCGTTCTTGAGGAGAATAGCGTTCCATGGCTTATTGACGTGTATTCTGCATCTGTTTACTTCACAAATGTCTTCTTCTTCTTCTTTTTTTAAATAGTGGCAACCAAACGAATAGGAAATTCGTTTATTACTGCCAGTATCCAGTGACGGAGTTGCACGGTATAAATTTGTGATTACTTTTTAAAATATAATAAAACAAAATAATTTTGAAAAGAACGAAGCATTTGAAGTTACTAGTTTGCATGCACAAATTCTGGAAGACACATACTTAGTTGTAAATAAGAAGATGAAAATAAATAACTAAAACATTATACATATATTTATATATAATTAATTACAGTCTTACGTCATTACATTTTATAAATTTTAGTATATATTTTATAACATGGGAATTGTTAGTATACAGTATCGTTTGTATGTTAGTAGGAAGTGGGACTGTAAATGTAAAGTGGCATATAACGGAGGGGAATTAACCGCGAGGGTAATTGGACAACCAAAGAGGATATGGTCTAGGGTTCCTTCGTCCAGTCCGCACTCGCAGATTGATGAGTCAAGTATACGAAGTCGGGCTAGATGCACTGGAGTGCAGCAGTGTCCAATTCTCATTCGGCACAGAACTGAGGTTTCCTTTTTATTAGCCGTAATTTTAAAAAACCAAGGCTTTGCGGGTATGACCCGCTGAATTGTGGCATAGTAAGACCCTCTCGCTCGACTGGACACGGACCATTCATCGGACCAGGAATCATGAAGGTATGTTTTTGGAAGTGCCAACAAATCATGGGGAAAATTAATGAACGGAGCCCTATCTCCACACACCACCGCCTCCTTGGCTAGAGCGTCTACACGCTCATTGCCTCGAATGCCGGTATGTGAAGGTATCCAGGCAAAAACAAGTTGTTTTTGACCTAAGGTGAGTAATGTATCTTTAATACATAGAACTATGGGATTATGAATTTGGCAATTGAATGGGTTCTGTACCAATGCCTGAAGAGAACTGCGGGAATCTGAGAAAATGATGGTCCGTTCCAGTGTGTCGGAGAGGGACACAAATCTGACAGCCTCCAGTAGAGCCATACACTCGCCCGTATAGACCGAGGACTCGGGTAAAACAGAATTTACATTTGCCGCCATTTTGAAAAGTTATAGCGTCGTCCAATAGGGTGATTACTTTTGGCCCACCTGTTAGTAAACTTAACTCTCCATAAGAGCTGGCTGTATGGTTTCTATCTTGGCCTTTCTGCAAATGGAAATAAAAAAGAAGAAAACCATAACAACAACGAAACTACCCAACGTCAATTTGATGATTGATTGAAGTTGACATTTCTTTTCTTTCTTTCTTTTCCTTCGTTTCGTCCTTCAGTGCGGTATTTCTTTGAAGGGAAAATTCACTAAAATCAATTATTTGAAGAAATTATTCACTGTTATTGTGATTGTTGTTATCACAAGTTACTGGTTTCAATGTGAGTAGTGAAATTCAAATGCGTCCAAAATAAAATTCGTGTAATCAGATATATCCACCCTTGAACACAATGTCTCTGAAAAGTATTGTGCAGTTTATTCAGTACTGGTACTTCCGCTACCTCATGGTGACTGAGATGTACATGTTGGAGTCCTGGGAGCGATTCACCATGCGTATCCTTTTCAAACCAAGAACTATAGACGAACCATGAAAGCCTACAGAAAGTATGAATTATTGTCATCAAGGCCACGTCGATGAATCATTAATTTAATAAATTGTCTTTGGACTATAGGCCGCTCCCACACATTACTGTGTATGTTTGTAAAACCTTGTTAATTGACTATCCCAGCACACCGGAATTTGTGATGATTATTTGTACGATATTGTATGTGTATTTTACAGTGGTTGGAAATTGTTGTGTTCATACCATATAATGCCGGCACTTCACTTGGCTTAGCGTATTCGTGTATTTGGCAAAAATTTCCGTTTCGTCTCCCTTTAATGGCTTGTTTAGAGCGAGATAAAACTAAAATGTTTGCAACAAACACGAATACGCTAAGCCAAGTGAAGTGCCGGCATAACAATATTCATACCGTGCATATAATATCAATTCATATTCGGCCCGGGAACTTCTAAGTGAATGCTGGTGCCTCTGATTATGCCTTTCGGCGCCAGTCGCACATATTTGTGTGCGCCTATAGTCATTTTGTGAGGCCAGGCACACACATATGTGATTTAGAAAAAGTGCTTTCATAAATAGGTGGCGCCAGGCCTATTATAGTCTTTCTGCGAGGCCAGGCGCACACATATGTGATTTAGAAAAGTGCTTTCATATAAACAGGTTTAATTGTAGTTTATTGTAGTAGTAGTACCGGTGGAAGTTTTGTAAAGCCTTGGCCTGGGCGCATGACTGGGTCCTGGCGGGCCTGGCGCCGAAAGGGGCATACACCAAAGTACACTCAAATTTTATTCCAATAGGTATGTATGTATTTATGTATACCTACAAACCTTTATTTAGGTAGATAGATAGAATTTACTTTATTTCTCCAAAAACATTTTTTTTTACTGAAACAAGACAACATGATAATATTCTAAAGTGAAATTTAAGTAAGTAATAGCAAGACTTCAGTATGATATAATTATTATAAATAAATAAATAAATAATAATATAAGCATGTAAAAAAACATGCTGGTTAAATAAAAGCTATAGGTACTTATATACTGCTATACTGGTTATTTAAAGAAAGGGACTGAAGATGTCAGTGTTTTAAAGCTGCAGTCAGCATGCAATTTTTTTCTTGCATAGTATATTTTTTATTTGCAAATTTTTATCTTTGAACAATTGCTTTATTTTCTTTAGACGGCAATACTGTGTGAGCGAGAGGAAAATAGGAACACAACCATTTTCAATCCCTTCCTTTAAATAACCAGGTGGTACATACATTACATACCTTGCCATACAAGTGTCGGTAGGTTGGTGCTACCAAACATGAATAAATATGCGTTTTTCCCTTCACCAATGCCTGGTATAATCTTTCTCCAAATGCCACGGCTCAACGTTAGAATATTATTTAGTTTTTGTTTATATTTCCTTGACAGTGTTCTACGCAGATGTATTGTTGGCGGTGTTCTTCGGAATGTGTTGGCTGTTCAACTACTCCATCGTGATGTCGGGGATCAGTCAACTTAGAGGATGGGACGCAGAAATTAAAATTAGCTAATACTAAACTTTGTTTTATTCGTAACTAGCTGTTCCCACCGTTTCGCCTTGCGGAAAAATATCCTGTAACCATCCTGAAATGTGCCATAACACATCAGTGAAAACCCCATACTAGCTCTCGACTTCAAATCAAGTTGTTTATTGCACTTAAAACATTTACCTTCAGCCAACCTTTGGTATATCATGAAGGGTGCTTCGGCACTCGAGCACAAACTATAATTATTGGGAGGGCACCCCAACAATTTTTTTAAATAATTTACACTACAGCCAGTCAATGCGTATGTAAGTAATCTTGTCTTATTACTTTGTTTAACACGTTGAGAGCCAAGTCAAAAAAGGTGTTTTTAATTTTTTTGACTTGGCATTTTTTTCCTCTAAATCCCTAATAATTCCTTGTGTCCCAAAAAGATACACGTGGCCCCTGAAAAAGTTGAGTTAAAAATTTGTTCAGGGGCCGTGTGTACCCTCCTTTTGGAAACATGTACAGTAAAACCCGCTTAATATGATCACGGTTAATACGATTTCCCTCATAATACGATCTTTTGTGCCGATCCCATACTCTACCTTAATTTTATGAAAAAAAATTTCCACCTAATACGACCCCCAATCTGCTTAAAACCATCTTTTTTGAGGACGTAGGTCGCCGCACGCGACCTCCGAGCGAGCTCGGACCCTTAAGTGGTCCTATACTGACAGAAAAAGCTCATACAATTTGCACAAACCTTGCAAATCACTGACTTCTCAGGCTCGAGCGGATGGATCGACGGATTTAAATCTCGCAATGGTATCATGTCATGTACTGCCAATTTTCTGGCGAATCGGTCAACGAAGAAAAGAAAGAAAAAAAAAGGCAAATACCTGGAAAAAAACGGTCCTTCCAACTCTGATAAAGATTACGCTCTTCGAGACATATTCAATGCTGATGAGTTTGGGTTCTTCTTCAAACTACAAAAGCGGCGGGTGGCCGAGTGGTTTGGGCATCGGCTTCTCATGCGGGAGGTCCGAGGTTCGAATCCGGTCGGCGAAGGTGAAGGTGTGGATCTAAGCTTACGATGGCTTCACCGAACATATCCGGGCCCATCGGCAGTAGAGGAGGGTATTAATCGAGGCCGGGACTAGCGAGTGGCCACTCTAAATTTCCCGCGCATGCTTCACGTTTCGGCTCGCTTCAAGCCCTCGTCAGCTAGTCTGCGTTGACTAGGACGCGGGGAAACCACCAGTCCCGCTCTCGACCTCCCTCTCTCTACCTATCCATATTCTGTAGGATGCTTCCAGTGACGTTTTCGAAGCTCTCTCCATATATGAGCTTAGCGTCGATCTTGGGAGCCCTAGATTCTTGAAGAGACTGTAGAGCGACTTCGCTGGTAGTCCCCTTGCTCCGACTTCCACAGCGAAGAGATCAGTCTTGAATCCGTTTCTCACAATCCGGTCTACTAAGTTGCAGTACTTGTTAAGTTTGATGTTGTGGTCCTTCGGTATGTTACTTTCCCATGGAACTGTAAGTTCAACAAGTACTACATGCTTTGTCGCTTTTGAGAATATGAGTATATCCGGTCTTAATGCTGTGGTACAGATTTCCGAAGGCATTTGGTAATGCTTCTCATGTGTGTCCATCAACAATTCCCAATCCTTTGCTGCTCCCAAAATTGAAGAAGGTTTAGTCCTATCTTTGGGCAGCTTATTGGCTCCAGGTTTCACAAAGTTGACCTTCTGGAAGCCGCTACTGGTTTGCCCTTTCCTGGTCCGTGCAATTGACAGGTTGATGGCGAAAAAATTTACGTGCATACCTACACCCGCTGCTTCACCGTTCGGAACCGGTGTAAAACTGTAGGTCCCTTCCCTTGCCCCCCTTACTAGGTGGTAGGCTCAAATTGTAGCCGACTGGGTTGGTACCACCGTACTGGATGTAAGATGGCTGCAAGCAACCTCGGTTGTGTTCTCCTCTAGTCCAGTATAGCCAGCAATCCAGGGAAGTTTCCGGTATGGCACCTACCTTCTCGGAGGTGATATTGGCTGGTTAGAGCATGTGCTTTGGCCCCTCCGACTCAGCCACCCATACAGGATTACATAAAAAAAAAAAAAAAAAAAAAAACTGATGCCAGACAAATCGTTCGTATTGACGATTGCGAAGATTGATATCTGTCAGAAATACAATAAACAGATTTTAACTCTTTGTATTTTAACTCTTCCCGCTTAAGACAATTTCTGCGCCCATCCCCTTGAGAATCGTATTAAGCGGGTTCTACTGTATATTTATTTTTAGTTTTCCTCTAATTTTTCTCAATTTCCTTCTTTCTTTTACTATCAAACAACCACAAAGCCAGCACGCAATGTAAATCTCGCAACAATTTTAGTGACCAGATAGCTTCATACAATTCTTTTTTGAGGTGTTGTGAGGTGGGGTTTGAGAAGCTCCACTAAATATGGCGCATGTTTTGAGAAGCTCTTCTGTAGTAAAATGTATTAAAACGTGTTTCCTGGCGGACACACTGGCCTCGTACTGAAGCATTGTCCGTGTATCCAAAAACAAACACGCCGCATCAAAAGGACACTTCGTGTATCCAAAGGATACACCTGGCGCTCAACGTGTCAATGTGGTGGCCGGTGTTGTGCCCCAATTGACCTGAATTGTTGCAGCACAACACCGATTACTCTATTTAACCCGATTGTCAGGATACAGTATGGATGGCATCAACATCATCATCAGCATCGATAGCTCAGTGGTGCAGTCGACGTCGCTATTGATTGTTAAGCAATGCTGAGCGCAGTCAGTACTTGGATGGGTGACCGCTCGACCGTTGGAGGCTGACCGTGGTTCGGATTCCACGTAAAACTGTAGGTCCCTTCCCTTCTTACCTTACTAGGTGGTAGGGTTCAACCCGCCCGGGTTGGTACCACCGCACGGCTATGTAAATAGTTTGTTTTCCGACCAGTTCAGTGTAGCCGGCACGACCAAAGGGAAGCACTGACAAGGCACCTAGCTCACCCGGTGTTATGGGCTGACATCACGGATGTTGTAGGTTATGTAGCCAACCGTGTCAGGTTCCATAAAAAAAAACCGTCCAGTTCAGTGTAGCCGGCACGACCGAAGGGAAGCACTGACAAGGCACCTAGCTCACCCGGTGTTATGGGCTGACATCACGGATGTTGTAGGTAATGTAACCAACCGTGTCAGGTTCCATAAAAAAAAAATCAAGGGAACACTAAAATAAAACCACTCGATAGTTGCAGCCGTCATTGGCGAGGCGGTCGTCGTCGCGCAGCTTTGTTTAATGTGTGGCCGGTGTAGTGCCCCAATTGACCTGAATTATTGCAGCACAACACCGATTACTCTGTTTAACCCGATTATCGGGATACTGCCGGGATACAGTATGGATGGCATCAAGGAAACGCTATAAAATAAAACCACTCTATAGTTAGTAAAATTGTATTGGGGTCGGGCGCGGGGCCTAAGCGTTATGCAGCTCGAGCTGGACCTTCTTCCACGAGTCGAGGGGGCCGTGCTCGGGGCGGTACTTGACGTTGCAGCCGTCGTTGGCGAGGCGGTCGTCGTCGCGCAGCTTCTCGTACTCCTCCCGCTCGTACTTGGTGAAGCCCCACTTCTTCGACACGTAGATCTGGAGACAACAAGACGGCGTTGCGTCAGTCAGCGACCAACGTATACCAGAACTAAACTTCCTACCTGCCGAGCTGTAATACATTTCAGCGGAGTTTTCTCCTTTGAAGCATGTAATGCAGTGGATCCCAAAAGTTGTTCCGCGGAACCCTGGGGTTCCGTGGGTTACAGCCGGGAAAAGCACAAAACGCTCTCCCTAATCAAAAACGTGTAATATGTTTTTAATTTCGAATAATAGTCTTGCTATTCAAATCAAACATGATAATCCGCCAACAATTTAGTATCAAAAATTTGTATAGGTCACATAAAGTTTTGTTTTTATGTTCACAATAGCTAATTAATTTTTTTAATTGACTTGGTGTTCCCCCAACAGAAGGACAATAATTTTGGGTTCCGTAGCCGAAAATAATTGGGAACCACTGATGTAATGTTCTTATTATTATTAGGAGAAAATATAAATAAATAAGAAAACATTTTAATAAAAACATGCTCCAGTATTGTCAGCAATCAAAAGGGAAATCTCCAATATGGCACCTATTGTCTCGGAGGTGATATTGGCTGGTCGGAGCATGAACTTTAGCCCCTCTGACTCAGCCACCCATCTAGGGGATTACGTAAACAAAAAAATAACCAAGCTGATTAGATAAATGACTCATCATGAAATATTATCATGCACTCCTTTGTCAATTAAAGTGAGTGACCAGTCATTATCATGCATGAAATTCAACATAAACGTGCTTTCATCACTGATCAAGCCTCAACCCTGATAACAAGTCATTGTTAGTGCACCGTTCTGAATGATTAGCAAATTTTAGAGTTTTAAACTATATGATTTTTCTGTAGTGTTAACAAACTATAAGTATCTGTCCCTCCTTTACTTAGCAAGGTGTTGGGTAAAGATCCGCTAGGATTGCTACGATCTCACTCGAAGTCAGTCAAAACACCGCCGCTGCGATTCGTTAACACTTTCACTGACACAAAAATGATCTTAGGTTTCATGATATGACACATAAAATTTCCATACAAACTCACACGCCGCCTGTGTTGTGTGCGGGGAAATCATTTTAGATTTGTTTCCTACGACACAAATTAAAAGTGAGTGAGTGACACAAGATTACGTGACTCCATAGTACACTATACAAATTCGCCTGCCTTCGGCCGGTTCGTCAGTTTTAACTTGCTTAAGTTCACCGACCACAGACGTGGCATCGTACCGTACTCGAAAAAGTAACCGCCTCTCGACAGAGCGTCCGTGAAAGTGTTAAGATTCATAGAGTTTATTTCGCATCAAGTTATTTTCTATCTACATAGTTCTCTCAAAATTCACTTCCAAGCTCGCTCTCGTGCTTCTTTTTCGCATGATATCACCTTTCGCCAGTGACTCACTGCGCCCTAGGACCAGGCGCCCAGAGCCTTGTGACACAGTTAGCCCGACAGCTGACACAAGCGAGTGTGACAAGGCTCTGGTGTGGCTTCTCATTCTGTGCCAGTAATAATATAATAATTTTCAAAGTAACCAACACAAACACAAGGCAGGCAGGGGCATTGCATATGTGGTGATAGCGACACCTATCCCACAACTGAATAACCTATATCGCTTCGCTACGAAGAAACAGAAAGATTCACTAGCACACCAACAGGTGGCGAATACCGGGTAATTAAGAATTCCATACGCCACTTAACACATTGTTGAAATATCAAATACACCTCACATAAATACAGATCGCTTGGCAGAACAACCGGGCACTAGCCCATACAACATCAGCTGCAGCTACACGTGAAGCCAGAGGACACGACACCGCTTCACCTTTTACCTCATAGCACTACTATAACACTTTTTTTGCTACACAGTGCGCTTATTGCGGAATGCCATTTCTCCTAGCCAAACTTTTTTTTTATTGCTTCCGAACTAGCTGGCTGTGCCCGAGGTCGAAGCCTCGGGCGCAGCCAATTTCACCCCCGAGGAAGTGCCAGTCCGGCTTGGAGGTGGACTAATGTCGCTGGGGAAAGGCTATTTACCCGCGATTTGTAGATCCGTGGATTATAGGAGTGGGGAAAGATATTCCCCGGAAGCCCGTTCCACACCTTTGCAGTGCGGCACAAGAACTATTTAGAGAATCGTGCAGTTCGAAGTACTTTTCTGTCCACTACAAAGGGGTGTACCGCGAGAGTTTGGCGAAGGCGAACAGGAGGAGGAGGGATAAGGGAAGCAATTTCGTCAGAGCAGCGGCCATAGTAGTACCGATAAAACAGGCTCAATGACCCAACGATACATCTGTGCTTTAGAGGTTGATGGTCCTTTATGAGTACAGAGTCACCAATGAGGCGAATGGCTCGTCATTGAATAGAATTCAAGGCTGAAAGAAGATACTCAACCTTGTACACAATGAGCATTGTTAATGCACAGGTTTCCTCACCGTGTTTTCCTTCACCAGAATACGCTTAGGCAAGAACCTGTTGTAATGGACTAATGTGGCAAGAACCTGGTGTAATGGAGCATGTGAGCAGATACACGTAGCAAGTCAGGTAGCATGCAAGAGGCATTATACCTTCTGGCGGCCGGGGAACTTGAACTTGGCGCGACGGAGAGCCTCGATGACCTGAGCCTTCCAGCGGTCGCTCGAGCGCACCGACATGATGGGCTGGCCGATGCGCACGCGCGCCACCGTGCCCTGCGGCTTGCCGAACGCACCGCGCATCCCTGTCTGGAGCCTGCAACCGCACAATGTTGTATTTATTACTGAGAACATTTTATGATATCCAAACTTCACAGTGAGCATTTTACTTATTGTTTTGTTTTTCGTGGAGTTCAAAAAATCCGTCTGTGCTTCTTAACCCTTTCGGCACCAGTCGCACATATTTGTGTGCGCCTATAGTCATTTTGTGAGGCCAGGCGCCCACATGTGATTTAAAAAAAGTGCTTCCATATAAATAGGTGGCGCCAGTCGCACATATTTGTGCCTATAGTCATTTTGTGAGGCCAGGCGCACACATATGTGATTTAGAAAAGTGCTTTCAAAAATTGGTTTAATTGTAGTAGTAGTACGGTGGAAGTTTCGTAAAGCCTCCATAATATACATAATATATAATATACATAATAATTATATATCCATAATATACAACTGGTCCCCTGAGCTGCTTAAGTTCTACTTAAATGCATTCCAGCTTACTCTCCCCGACCCGAGTAACCTAGTTAGATGGGGGAAATCTACAAATAGACTATGCCCGTCATGTAAGGAGTTCGTAGGCACGGCCAAACATTTGTTATGCGGATGCAAAATACTACTTGAGCGAGGCCAGTATTCCTACCGTCATGATAAAGTCCTCCAAATCATCAGAGAGGCCATCAACCTGTCAATTGCACGGACCAGGAAAGGGCAAACCAGTAGCGGCTTCCAGAAGGTCAACTTTGTGAAACCTGGAGCCAATAAGCTGCCCAAAGATAGGACTAAACCTTCTTCAATTTTGGGAGCAGCAAAGGATTGGGAATTGTTGATGGACACACATGAGAAGCATTACCAAATGCCTTCGGAAATCTGTACCACAGCATTAAGACCGGATATACTCATATTCTCAAAAGCGACAAAGCATGTAGTACTTATTGAACTTACAGTTCCATGGGAAAGTAACATACCGAAGGACCACAACATCAAGCTTAACAAGTACTGCAACTTAGTAGACCGGATTGTGAGAAACGGATTCAAGACTGATCTCTTCGCTGTGGAAGTCGGAGCAAGAGGACTACCAGCGAAGTCGCTCTACAGTCTCTTCAAGAATCTAGGGCTCCCAAGATCGACGCTAAGCTCATATATGGAGAGAGCTTCGAAAACGTCACTGGAAGCATCCTACAGAATATGGATAGGTAGAGAGAGGGAGGTCGAGAGCGGGACTGGTGGTTTCCCCGCGTCCTAGTCAACGCAGACTAGCTGACGAGGGCTTGAAGCGAGCCGAAACGTGAAGCATGCGCGGGAAATTTAGAGTGGCCACTCGCTAGTCCCGGCCTCGATTAATACCCTCCTCTACTGCCGATGGGCCCGGATATGTTCGGTGAAGCCATCGCAAGCTTAGATCCACACCTTCCTTCCTGGGCGCCTGACTGGGTCCTAGCGGTCCTGGCGCCGAAAGGTTTAATAAGTGAATTCTCACTTGCATACAACATTGTTTTATGGGGAATTTCATTGCAAATTCATGAACTACATCCAAACTTGCAAACTTTTTTTTTTTTTTAATTAACGATAGCGCGACATGTGGCATCGTTTCACCTACAAGTAGGTGCCTCAGTGGTACTTTACCTCTTTGTAATATTAGTGTAGATGTAAAGATGTTATATGTTGTTTCACTTTTATAGCAATAATATATAAGATTATAGTAATTTGATGAGACTGCAAAAAGTCTTCATTGTCAGGTTTGTTTGTTTAATAAATATTGCACAATAACGAGCAACTCTCGGAAAGTTTTTCGAAACTCTCTCTCTCTCTCAGCTCTACTGCTGTTCAGACATTGTCATGTCCAGCACTACATATATTTATCCATGTGCTTATTCTGCGATCAGATCAGACAAAGGAATGATTTGCACTGAATGCATGTAAGTGTATTCAGTGAAAATATTTTATGAATGTTATGTTTGTGGAGCAACCTGGGGGTAAAGAATTCCTATCTATTCTAGTACTATATTCAGGGGTCTTTACCAAAAACAGTACAAAGGGAGTTTTATTTACTTGAATAAACAATTATTATATTTTTATAGTGATATTCGATATTGATATATCGAATATCACTATAAAAATATTCTATGTTTGATGATATTCGACAGTGATATTCGTGTGGAGCCGGTACTTGAAAAGAATAGCCCCACTGAATCTCTCCCCGTGCATGTCGTAAAAGGCGACTAAGGTATAAGGAGAATATGAGGTGCTAAAGGGTGACGAGCTCGCCACCTCACCTTGGCACGGTACTTCCACCGAGTCATGCAGCAGGTGGGTCTTCGTGCCATACTTGCTGCTTGGTCGATTGAATCTTGTTCGAATACTTTGCGAAACGTGGTGGTCAGTGTTGTGCTGTAATTTACCAGAGTTCTTGCAGCACAACACCGATTACTCTGCTTACCCCGATTGTCGGGATTCAGTGTGTGTGATATGTATGTATGTATTCAAAAGCTATAACTTTTGTCAACTTGGCAATAAGAACATATTTCAGTTGTTCCTTGTGAACGAGGCCTAATAAAAAATTGTTTTAGGTATGCCGGTGCATGGTGCATACCTATCAGCGCCAGCGCACGACAACATCTTGTTGATGCGGATGACGTGGAAGGGATGCAGTCGCATGCGGATGTGGAACTGGTCCTTGCCGCAGTTCTTCACCAGATACTTGTTGCAGCAGATGCGACCCGCCTCCAGCGCCTCCGAGCTCAGCTGCTCATACTCGTCCGACACGAGGTGCACGCACAGGGGGAAGTCCTCCACAGACGCCTTCTTCTTGCCCAAGTCGAAGATGCGGATCTTGGGGTCGGGCACACCCCGACAGAACCGCGACTTGGGGTACGGTTTGTTTTTACAGTAACGATAGCTGCAACAGACGAGAAAACGTCAAAAATGCACCCTACGCAGACCTCACGAAAGGTTAGAAAGCAGAAATTTCAGAAAAAATAAGAGACGAAGGCTCACCATCTAGCCGGTCGGCGCCCCATTGTGACCTGAAATACAGAAATCACTTGAATAAATAACACATCAGCCAACCGTGGCGATCACAGTCACGGCATAAACGAACCGATAGGAAAGATTGCACAGGATTTTTATACAAGAAAATTCGCACCTTCACAAGTGGCACCTCACTCCCTTGACAGCTAGAGCGGAAGGACGGGTTGGTGTTTACACTATCAAAACAAAATTTCCACTAATTTCGTAAATGGGTGCGTTCAATTCGTATTATCCTTCACACTGGCTTAGAAAACTTTTGAAAAACATCTAATTCAACAGGACCTTTTCTGCGATTTATACTAATCAGCCTTTGGCCCGGCGCGGCGTGAATTACCGTCACATCTTTATTGAGTATGCCCAGCTTTTTAGAAGCCAGCCGTCGATATGGCGCCGGAAGTTTGGGTGTTGGAGACAGTTCGACTCTGAGAACCCCGAGGTGGTCGTGGGCGCGGCGCGACATGCCTTGGATGGAAGGGAGAAGCTGGAGGGAACGACGCTCTCTTCGCACTAAACGCGCAAACTCGTGTTTTGGGAGCGTTGAAATCGCCCAAATGACTGCCTATATAATTAATGCCTCATTCGGAAATAGATCGAAGCGTTTGTTCGAGTTCAGACACAAGTCTTCGCCTCTTTTCAACCACAACATAACATCCCTTCTAGCTGAAGGATGAGTGGTATAGAATCCGTTTGCAGTAGTGTCATCCACATAACAATTTATCAATGTACCCGTTTAGCTGCTCGTGGTGAATTAAATACTATGATGCTAGTAAAATAATATTTAATATCTTTCTTGAATGTTGTATGGAAGATTGACAAGTCTGCAATGACAAGACTATAAACAAAGTTGTCAAAATTAATATTCTAAATTTGTTCTAATGTCTAGTGGCCAGCACCGCCACATACTCCCCTTCCAGATTTAACGCCGGTCTTGAGGAGTTAATATCGAAATCTGGCTGGTATTCTTATATGTCTTCCTGTCCTCGAAGTCCTCGAAGTTGTGGGATCGTCCAAATTTGCTGGGATGTTGATACTATGTGGATCATTATCATTCAATGATTCATTTAGGCTTGTGGGAACGTTTTTAGCTATAGGGTCGTCCTTGGGGTTCGAGCCTGACGCATTGTTAGAAGCCATCTGTCTGTGAGGATGTTCTTCCTTTGCTGGAAAGGTTTTGTCTAAATGCGCCGGTTTTAGCCTGTCTATTGATGTTGGCTTGCTTTTTCCATCAATAAGAAGATGAAATGTTTTATTTGCTCGACTTAAAACTCGGTATGGTCCCTTATATGGTGGTATAAGCGCATATCTCAAAGAATCGTCTCGTAGAAATACGTGAGAACAAGTGTCCAATTCTGGATTGTGGAAAATTTTTGGGTTGCAGTGCCAGTTGGGGGGTTCATTTCGTAGGTGTCTGAAAAACATTCTAAGCTTTTCTGGGTATGTTTCTTCTGAAGGAGTACTTGAAGGTGGGATAAAAATTTCACCAGGCAGACGTAGAGTCGTTCCGTATACAAGCTCTGCTGGACTATGTTTTATATCTTCTTTGATGGCACTTCTAAGACCTAACATAATAATGGGTAGTTCTTCAGTCCACAATTCTCGTCTTTTGCTTAGCCGGCACATCAGAGATGCTTTGAGTGATCTGTGCCATCGCTCAATCAAACCATTTGCCTGTGGATGATAGGCGTTTGTGTGGTGTACATTTACACCCAGATGTTTTGATAGTGAATGAAAAAGTTCTGATTCAAAGTTCGCTCCTTGATCTGTAGTTATCCGACGTGGAACTCCGAATCTACAGATCCATGTACCTATTAATGCCCTAGCGACTGTTTCGGCTGATTGCTCTGGTATCGGGATTGCTTCTGGCCAACGAGTGAATCTGTCGATGCAAGTTAGAAGGTAGCGACAATTATTTGATAATGGTAATGGTCCAACAATGTCTATGTGGACGTGTGAGAAGCGTTCATCAGGTGGGAGAAAATGTTGAAGTTGCGATTTTTCGTGCTTGTTGACTTTTGATATTTGACATTGTTCACAGTTTCGTACAAAGTGCTTAATTTCTTTGTTCATGTTTGGCCAGACAAATCGTGCTGATATCATTTTGTAAGTTGCTTTAATACCGGGGTGTGATATATCATGTATTTGTTTACAAATCACTTCTCTGTACCTGAGTGGCAAATTGTACTGATTTTAGTACAGTCATCTGAGCTCAATTCCATGATTTCTGTAGCAGAATGGATCCATGTATAACTATCTATTAATCTTCTTCCGGGTAAGTCTACTATCAATTTGTAATGTAATAGAAAATCGGCTCCAATTATTGGGTATTGAACATTCGCTACAGTGAAGGAATATTTGAATTTCTTTTTGAGACCGAGCTCCAGTTCTAAGGTACGTTCACCGAAAGCAGCTATTTTTGTATTATTCGCAGCGTATAAATATTGCGTTATATTTCCTCGGTCTGATAGCCGGGGTGGTACAATCGAGATATCGGCTCCTGTATCGATTAAAAAATGTAGTTTGGTGTCTGGATCAGTTATGAAAAGGCGACGATTGTTTCCTCCATGACAAGCGCAAGTCGCCACAGCCTTGCCAATTATTTGTTTTTTGAATTGAATTCACATGGAGGTTGACACTTTTTTGCTTTGATTCCGAAGTTTTCGTGATACCAGCAGAGTGACGATTGTACATTGTTGTTTGAGACAGTACTGGTTGGAAGATTTCTCGTATAGCTTCTTTTAGAATGTGATGTGTTTCTAACTGTTCGTTTCAGTTCTGCTACTTCCGCTTGCAATTGTGCAATTTCCGATTGTTGATTTACTGCGACAGACGATGTGTTGTGTGATGTATTGGCATTTGTTACTGTGATGATTTTGTCTGCCATTAAGCCAAGATTGTCTAAGTTATCGGAGTTGGTTATTAGGATGGATTGTAGTGATACTGGTAGTCGCTGCAACCATAAATGACGGATGACGTCTTCAGAGAAATTGGAACTTGATAAATTTTTCATTTCTCGTAGCAGTTGCGACGGCCGCTTATCTCCTAGTTCGAGTGTGTTTAAAATTTTCTGCATTCTTTGCTCGTCGCTTTCTGATAAGCGTTTGATAATGCATTGCTTCAGTACATCATATGTTGGGGATGGGTCCGATTTGATAACGTCGGCGACAGTAGAAAGAGTGTTTCCATCTAAGTTAGCCAATAGATAATTGTATTTGGTTTCTTGTTGTGTTATCTTAGCGAGTGCAAATTGCGCTTCGATTTGGCGAAACCACAGCTGAGGATCCGGCGTCCAGAATGGTGGTATCTTGACAGCGGCATAGGAAATATCTCCAGTACCTTTTTTCAATTTTTCCAACTCTGCCTGTAGTTTCGTTACGCGTTCGTCCATCTCGCAGGACGTCTAGAATCGTCGGGGTCACCAGTTTAGCTGCTCGTGGTGAATTAAATACTATGATGCTAGTAAAATAATATTTAATATCTTTTTTGAATGTTGTATGGAAGATTGACAAGTCTGCAATGACAAGACTATAAACAAAGTTGTCAAAATTAATATTCTAAATTTGTTCTAATGTCTAGTGGCCAGCACCGCCACACCCGTAGTATGTTGCCGAGTGGCAGCATATCATTGATATGGCAGGAGAAGAAGTGTGGGCATATCGCGCGACCCAGTCGCTGAGGCCAGACCAGAGGGAAGTCCGTACGCCGGAAACTTGCGCAAGAGTAATTTGTGCCAAATCCTGTCAATGCATTAGCAAAACATACTAAATTTTTAGTTCCACATCTTTACAGAACAAGTTTTTACTTTTCGGTGAAAGAAGAGGGGGGTCAGTATGTCTTTAGATAGAATAAATAATGAATGCACAAATGAATGCATGTGTTTATGTATAATGTGTGAAACAAATCTAGTTTACTTATAAATTATATTTTAACGGGAGGAGAGGTTTTAGGGGGAAGGCACATTTTGGGATGGCAACTCCTGCTTTCAATCAGCTGTGACTCTGTGACTGTGACTGTGGGTCGTGTCGTGCTCGTGCGTGCGTGCGTGTGCGTGCTGCGTGGGTGGCGTGGCTGGCTCAGTGTGACCAGATTCAGTATTTTAATACTTTTTCAGTATATTTTGACGATTTTTTTGACCATCAGTATTTTTATAGGTATATTACTGAAAGTTAGTATTTTTTGGTATATTTAGCATACAATTACATTTTCATGGTAAACACTGGACGCAATCGTCCCCACGAACTTCGCTTCTATCTTCTGCCGCGAACATCGGCATTATGGGAGGGAATTTCGCCAAAATTGTTTCAGTTTGTGTGGTCTTAGAGCAACACAGGTAGGTTCTCGATCCTTTGTTAACGATTAAAGATTATAGAGCCCTAAAACTTGATCGCAAAGGAAGTCATTTGTTACAATCCTCAAGTACTGGCTCACCCCTTTCTTGTGAGCAATTTTGGGTGGAAGTTGGAAAAATTTCTAACAGGGATGGAACTTTAAAATATAAAAATATAGGTAGCTAGTTTAGTAAATCTTTGTTATGTATACCCGTGTCGAATGCTGCATGCGGGCGCATATTCTCACAGATAAATTTATGAAAACCGAGCAAAGAAACAGATTTAACAATAAAAATGTATCAGTAGTTTTAAAAACAAAGCAAGAGATTAAAGATGAAGGAAGTTGTAGAAATTTTAATCCTTCGAAAATAATGTTGAAGTAAAATTCGAACATTTATAATGATGATGATGAATAAAACCTTTTATGAAAATCGGAATTTTTATTGACCTGTCATAGAAAGTATATTTTAGTATTTTTTCAAGGTGGCAACGGTATTTTCGTAAAATTTAATCTGGTCACACTGGGCTGGCTGGCCAAATTTATAATCTATGGTAGTTATGGAAAAAGGAACAATAGACGCTGGTTGCTCAGTTTTCGTTTTTCTATTTTTATCATCTTTGATGTTGTAAATAAATCTGTTCTGTGCGAAGACCTACGAGAAGAATGGGTATCCTAGCGAGCCGTCAGATGCCGGGCGCTGAAGAAGCGGACGTGGTGTCCAATCACGCGTACAAATATCCACCTCGTTCGGGTAAGTGTGTGAGTCTGTGTGACCTTACTAAGCTAGCTCATTGTGATGTTTTCCACGCTCGCTCACCTAGCCAGTGGCTCCTGATGATACAATCTCTGGACACTCTTGCCTATGTGTCTGGCATCAGGGGTCAAAAGTATAAATACCTATAGGTATCATTTTTTATTATCTGTAATTGCAATTGGCACGGCCCTTCCACCGAGTCATGCAGCAGGTGGGTCTTCGTGCCTTATTTGCTGCTTGATAGTTATCTTTTACGAATACCTTGCTAAACGTGGTGTTCGGTGTTGTGCTGTAATTTACCAAAGTTCTTGCAGCACAAAACCGATTACTCTGCTCATCCCGATTGTCAGGATACAGCGTGTTGTGTGTGTATCTGTAATTGCCCAAGTACTAATTATATTTTGTAGACAAAATTTTTGTCAGCCCCGATAGCTCAGTGGTGCAGTCGGTCGACTGTCGGTCGTGATCATAACACATGGGCGCGGTCAGTGCTTGAATGGCCCAGATATGTTCGGTGAATCGCAAGCTGAGTTCAACATCTTGTGTCCATCCAATATTGGTGTGCAATAAAAACATTTCTATTATATTCCAAAATACTTTCAGACCATGTCCATGAACAGTTAAATTTTTCATGTCATGTCGGTGCTTCCCTTTGATTGTGCCGGCTACACTGAACTGGATGGAAAATACGAACTATTTACATAGCCATTTCGACCGACGTTTCATTCAGTGCGGTGGTAGCAACTCGGGCGGGATAAACCCTACCACCTATTAAGGTAAGAAGGGAAGGGATCTACAGTTTTAAGTGGAACCCGAACCACGGTCAGCCTCTAACGTTCGAGCGGTCACCCATCAATGTACTGACCGCGCTCAGGATTGCTTAACAACAGTCGTCCAATCGCACCACTGAGCTACCGAGGCAATACCGCGTAAAGGTAGACTTAGCGCTGGGAGTCATTTTTTTTTTTTTATCTTTATTTAAGTTTAGGGCTTCAGCCGTATTCGGAAATGTCAGTCCCATGGTGACTTTCAAGTTGATCGAGTTCAGAAATTAATTAAACATCCCGCAAAGTGAGAGAACTTTTAAAGAATTTTATAACTTCTTGACAGTGCGCGGAGAGTGGATCACCCAGTGCACAATGTATAGCACATACCAAGTTCATCCCATCCGTCTGTAGGGAGTCATTTCTTCCAGTCAACCGTCTTTGTCTTCTCGCTCCTCAGGAAGCTACTTCGGCACTCACTTCATAATGGGAGGTGAGAGGTTCGACACTCCACAACCGGAGGCGTACCTGTTCGGCGAGAACACCGACCTGAACTTCCTAGGCAGCCGCCCCACTCCAGTGAGTGCCGTTAAGGTAGACGGCTATACTGTCGGCACAATTTAAACAGTTATACTTACGTATACATATATATGTGTTGTTTTAAGATATTAATCATATGGAAACTGCAATGAGACATTTATATTAAAAATACATAAACAAAATTAATTTACTCACCATGAAATAATACTCGCTTCTAATATAAGTTTGATCAAATTATAGCCGTTTATCTTAATGTCTTTTACTTACAATTTGTTGCCTACAGCACCTACTAATTTGTAAACATAATTTGCTATATATTGAAACGCTTTTTTGCTTATTTGGATCAATAATTAACACATTCACGGAAACTCCGTCGAGAGGCGGTTACTTGTTCGAGTACGGTACGACGCCACGTCTATGGTCGGTGAAATTAAGCAAGCTAAAACTGACGAACCGGCGAGGGGCGAACAAATTTGTATAGATTACTATGGAGTCACGTTATCTTGTGTCGTATTGCACTCACTCACTTTTAGTTAGTGTCATAGGAAACACATCTAGAATTATTTCCCCGCACCCCTCACACACTATAGATACTTCATAGTGCGACGCTACGGCTGTGGCCATGAGCTACCCATACAGCCAGTGGACGGTAACGGCTGTGCACGAACCGTCATATCACAGGTACTTAAACCTGTTCGATATAACAGTTCGCCGACAGGCGGCGTATGAGTTTGTATGGAAATTTTTAGTGTCATATCATGAAACCTAAGATCATCACAGTGTCAGTGAAAGTGTTAATAAAGTTCTAATGAAACTAGATTTGCTAACCTGTACCAGGTTATCTGATACCAGCCAAGTGCGAGTTGGACTCTCGCAGCAAGGGTTTCCGTACCACAGCTTAATGGGCCACTTTTTTATTATTTTACTTTAGTGTTTGCACTATAATCACACCAAGTTTAACGCTTGTATGTATTTTCGTTTTTAGGATAGACCAAAAACAAAACAAACTTTTTTTTTGTACGGGCCGCCTTAATTTTTTCCTTTTTTTTTAAATATTTGTTTGGATATCTGCCTTAATAATATATATTCTGTGAAAATTGCAACCGTCTACCTATTACGGTTCAAAAGATACAGCCATCTAATGTCGTCCAGAGATGGATATGGTATCACTTGAATGTACTGCCACTTTTTTTAAACTGCGCACTTTGGCTTCATATCACCGCACGCGACTGGCGCCGGCTCACTAAGGGACTGTGAGTCTAAGCTTTGTTAAAATGTCAAGAATCACTATTATGTTGTCCAGGAAGTCTTCTGTTAGCACCTATCTACTCCGAAATAGTCCAGTCTCTATTTTATTCTACAATGTTTTCAGTTCCCCTACCCGCCCCCACAGTCCAACGAGCCGACAAAGACTCTCAAGAGCTTAGTCAACATCCGCAAGGAGTCGGTCCGCTTCGTGCGCTGCACTGAGGCCGCCAAGCTGGCTGAGGGGGACGCTACCGACGCCGCACCGGGGAAGGCGTCCCTGTACAACATCGAGTTCACGTTTGACTGCGACGTGCGATGCGCCATTACTATTTACTACTTCTGCACGGAGGAAGTTACGCCCACCGGCGCTGTGTGAGTTTATTTTTATTATTATTTGTTAATGAACTACCAGCTTAATATACTGATGTGTTCATGTCTATGATGATCACTGGCGTTGCTATTTGTTATATTTCTTAGATTTTTAAATACTTGTCAAGGCTATTTTTGAATGTGTTTATTGAGGGTGCTTCAATAATCTCCTCGGGCAGTTTATTCCAGCTTGTTGTTGTTGTTTTGGTTTGGGGTTGGCTCTAGGCCTGCGAACTAATCCCACTTGGTTGGGGGACCTTCGTGCAAAACCCCGCAGTCTCCAGCTACCCCAGCCAGCCTATGTCTTCCATGAAAGCCACAAGTCGACCGGGGTGTCTGCAGGCTGCTTATCCCTTAGTCGCCTTTTACGACATGCACGGGGAGAGATGCAGTGGGACTATTCTTATTAAGTACCGACCCCACACAGCACTTTATTCCAGCTGTTTACAATTCTGTTAGTTAGGAAGTGTTTTCTTGCTTCGGTTGAGAAGCTTGTTACATTGAGTTTCAAGCTGTGACCTCTTAGGTGAGTGTTTGAATTTAACACAAACATGCTTTCCAGCTCTGGGCAGTCATAGTGCCGCTTCAGTATTTTGTATGTCTCCATGAGATCTCCTGTATGTATTCATTGCTCCAGCGTTGTTATTTTGAGGATTTTTAATCTTTGTTCATATGGTATTTTTCTTAGAGTTTTTGGCAATTTTTGTCGCTCTACGCTGTACACTCTCAAGTAAATGTATGTCCTTATTTGTGTCATTATTCTCTTTGGGCCCATCCATATTATTACGTACGTCATTTGAAATTGGGGGGGAGACAGAATATACCATCTGAATTTTTTTATCAATACAATCTGTTATTTCTGTAGACATTTCTAGATTAAATTTTTTTTATGCTACGTACATACAACACGTATCCCGACAATCGGGGTAAACAGAGTAATTTGTGTTGTGCTGCAAGAACTCCAGTAAATTTCAGCACAACACCGACCACCATGTTTAGCAAAGGATTAGACAAGAATTTTTTTTATTGAAAGTGTGACGATGTTTCGCCGAGCCACCATGCTAACAAGGTCCGTGGACATCCGGGCGGGGGTTGCGCATGCCATGCCGGCCTGAAAGGTGCCTGTTCACGCCGCTGACCTATATAAGATAACTATCAAGCAGCAAGTAAGTACGAAACCCCATCTGCTGCGTGACTCGGTGAAAGGACCGTGCCAAGGTGAGAGGTGGCCCTCCTATCGCACTTTAGCACGGCATCTCGTCCTTATACCCTCTAGTTGCCTATTACGACATGCACGGGGAATGATGCAGTGGGGCTATTATTTTTAAGTGCCGGTTCCACAGGTTTTTTTTTTATGCTCTTTGCAAATATTTGTGACAGTAGAAAATGCTCTGTTTCAGCTACTGTCCGCGCGATGCTTCGATGAGCTCACAGACGTTCCACTATAGGAAAGGGGCGAATCAGCAGTTCTGCCAAACTTCACACGTCTTCGACCCGACCAAGTACCCCGAGGAAGACCTCAGCTATAACGCCGACAAGGAGATCATCCCGATAGCTATTCACTGCGTTGTTGAGGAGGGCTCTGAAGGTAAAACACCGGTTTAGTTACGTAACACATTCACCGACAGGAATAAAATCTTTTGGGCTGACGTCACGGATGTAGCCGAACAAATCAGGTTAAATAAAACATTTCAGGTTATTTCTAATGTGGCAATGATACAAAGACCGCTGTTCGCAAGCGACTGTTTCCAGCGTGTTGCCTGCGCCGCTCACTCAATCGATGATCAGCCTAAGAGCTTTTTACGTTAAACAAATTAATTAGTGACGCGTATATCTGGACCAGATCAGGCATGTGCTGAAAAGGCCAAGTGCGTAGCACAAAGCACCCATCACCAATGAGCGTGTATGAAGAACATTATGAGAGGGGAAGAGGCAGCAAAGGTATGTCAGGATTGTGGAGATCCGCTGTCTCTGCCTAACCCAGCGGGAAACAGGTGTGACACTATTTATGTATGTATGTAATCAGTTTGTACAAAAACTAACATTTTTTTAAACAGAATTCA
Source organism: Nematopogon swammerdamellus (assembly GCA_946902875.1). Lineage (NCBI taxonomy): Eukaryota > Metazoa > Arthropoda > Insecta > Lepidoptera > Adelidae > Nematopogon > Nematopogon swammerdamellus. The sequence goes on along the minus strand of OX336335.1, from coordinate 4,239,870 downwards.
AGAATAATTTAACTCTTAATGAGAATCCGGGGCACAGGTAGAAAAATAAACTGACGAGTTGGGCTAGAACACGGCACTGGCATATTATTATTTTTATTTTTTATTTTTTTTTATGTAATCCGGTATGGGTGGCTGAGTCGGAGGGGCCAAAGCGCATGCTCCGACCAGCCAATATCACCTCCGAGAAGGTAGGTGCCATACCGGAGACTTCCCTGGATTGCTGGCTATACTGGACTAGAGGAGAACACAGCCGAGGCTGCTATGCGGCCATCTTACATCCAGTACGGTGGTACCAACCCAGTCGGCTACAATTTGAGCCTACCACCTGGTAAGGGGCAAGGGAATCTACTGAAGAATAAGACTAATGTTGTAAAATTTTATAGTTCCACAATCACCTGTTCAAATTTTGGTAGTCTGTTTAATCGCCGTATTGACTATTCCATATCAGTCATGTTTATTTTAACTCTTGAATAATAATTTCCCAAATATTATCTTTTTTTTTTTTTTATCGAAACTGACACGATTGGCTACATCACCTACAACGTCCGTGATGTCAGCCCATAGCACCGGGTGAACTAGGTGCCATGTCAGTGCTTCCCCCTTTGATCGTGCCGGCTACACTGAACTGGTCGGAAAACACAAACTATTTACATGGCCGTTTAGACCGAAGTTTCATTCAGTGCGGTGGTACCAACCCGGGCGGGTTAAACCCTACCACCAAGTAAGATTAGGAGGGAATCTAGTGCCTGTTACGTGCGACATCCTGCATTCACACTATATTTTATATCTTATATTTTCACTGATGACGACAACAGTCGAAATATCTGTATTAATTGTGTAATTTTATAAATAATATTAATATAAAAAATTCATCAAACAAACATTTTGTAAATAAAAATAATTTATTGTGTATATTTTCAGAGCAAAGACAATCGCACACGACTATAGGGGTGGTTGAGAAACATTCGGACGGAACGTACGTGCTGAAGGCGTTGAAACAGAAGCTGTTTGTGGACGGGCTGTGCTACCTGCTGCAAGAAATCTACGGCATCGAGAACAAGAATATTGACACCAAGGTGCTAATGTTATGTAAATGTAATACAAGGTTGAGCGGAACAAATTCTGTTCATTCTGTAATAAGTTCGCCTTCTCACTAAAATACTTGCTGCCAAAATCGGTTGGAAGAGTAAACTTCATTTAAACAAGTAAGTAACAACTTAATTTTAAATTATATAAACGAAAGAGCAGGTTCTTCACATAACCGTCAATTGTTACATAAACCGTCATCTAATTGAAAACCTAGTCCTTTTTGTACACGTTTGAATATATCACATCTTGAATCACCCCCTAAATTTATCCTATTATCTTTGGGACCCTGTATCACTCATTATGTAGATGCAAAGCCAAAAATAAAGAGAAAAGATACATCCCGACCAGTGATCGAACCTGGAGCTCTGGCTTGAGCCGCCGACGCCATGGTAAAAGGAAACGAGTAGGGCAACTGGAGACCATTTTTGCCGAGCCACCAGGGTTCTCACAAATCACAACACTAACACAATTGACAGGCAGTGAGCCCATTATGGTAGAAATACAATTCCAGAGAGAAATAGAGAGAGAAGAGAGAAAGAGAAGTAGTCAATTGTGTCAGTTTCTAAGTAACTAAGTCGAACAATCTTTAACAGCAATACTCGCAAACATTTCATAACAAACAGAGTGGTGGACGACTGGAACCAACTTCCAGAGGAAGTATAAAATCCAAGATAATGACAAAAACAACAAATTTTAACTGGATTTAGACCACTCTGTTTGTTATGAAATGTTTGCGAGTATTGCTGTTAAAGATTGTTCGACTTAGTTACTTAACCCTTCGATTGTTGGACCCCGCGCGCGCGCACGCCCCCGCGCGTGTCGGCCGTTTTTTGTTTTTCTGGGTAGTTTGGAAGAGGTTAGGAATTTCTCGTTTTTCCAGAGAAACCACTAAAGACCTATTTATAGTGTTATACATCACCAGAATCTGCACGAAATTATCTATCTAATTGGTATAGACAACAATATGGTTTCTACCTTATATCTAGAAGATATGGTGTGGTGAACTGGTGAACACGAACGAAATTTTTTTTTTAGGTTATGTCGATTTACACAAACACTGCACTTATAAAACTGCTAGGAACACATTTATCAGTTCAATACACTCTCCCTGCACTCATTTTCACTCACAAACTTATACATAACACATTTCGAAAAGCAACGAAAAGTGTAAACAATCACGAGCTCTCATCTCTCTCGCGCCGGCGACAACTAGCGAACTCAGTACGAAAAATTTTTTTATCGAGACACGTTGTGTAGAGAAAATCAAAATCAATTCTACAACTCGTCAAATTAATTTGAACCTAAATTCATACAAAACAGCAGCCATGCTACGTTGCATTAGCTGCCTGAAGTTGGCGACTATGCGCGGCACACGGCTGTGTGCCGGAGGCATACTAGAGGAATAATATAGCCGGCGCACGGATGTGCGCCGGAGGCACGCGAAGGGTTAAACTAAGTCGAACAATCTTTAACAGCAATAGTCGCAAACATTTCATAAGAAACAGAGTGGTGGACGACTGGAACCAACTTCCAGAGGAAGTATAAAATCCAAGATAATGACAAAAACAACAAATTTTAACTGGATTTCGACGTATCAGCCAAGGCTGGCCTGTCTAAAATGAATAAATAAAAATGAAAAAAAAAAACATATTTATACAGATTTATTTTTGCGATCCGGCAGCCCGGCTCCGACGAGGAGACGGAGGACGGCGGCTCGGAATGCGTGATCTGCATGTCGGAAGTGCGCGACACGCTCATCCTGCCGTGCCGGCACCTCTGCCTGTGCAACTCGTGCGCGGACTCGCTGCGCTACCAGGCCAACAACTGCCCGATCTGCCGGGCGCCCTTCCGCGCGCTGCTGCAGATCAGGGCGCTGCAGAAGATCACCGGGGCGCCGACGCTGCTGCCGCCTAGTCCACCCGACGTTAGTCTCTTCATGTCACGTCATGTCAGTTAGCGTGTAGTGTCCACTGCCGGACTTATCCTCTCCATTTTCTTCCATTCCTCCCGCACCTTCCGCGGACCTACTTTATATCGCCGTCCTGCCTGGCCAATCTCTTCAAAAAGTGCATCAACGCTGACCTGATTATTTGCATTTGACAGAAAAAAAATGTTTCCCTTTGAATGTCAGTGTCCTATGTCCTTCCTCAGGTCATATTCACCTCTGAAAATAATTTCACCATAATTTCATTATTATGAATTTTGCAAATAGCATGCCGGCAATGACAGGTGCCTCATGAGCAATTGTGGCTCTGTTACCGATGCAGGCCCACGCACTCTAGGTACTTTTGTTTTTTAATCCAAATTTTTTTTTAAGGCTTTAGCCATTCCTGGGTATGCCAGCCCCATAGTAACTATATTGATATTTTAATGTACTCTATGTACTTGCGCGCGCTATCTACCTACCGTCCGGCGCACCGCCGGCGGTGAATTTCAATAGGCTGCCCAAAGAATATAAACAGCCGCGCGGAGCACACGTTCACTTTGCACTCGATCGTTAAGGTACATTTTCGCACGCAGCGATTGGCGCCGTTAAGCAGTAGGCTATTAAAGCCCGAATGTAGGAACTTTTTCTATGGAGTGATTTATCTGTTACGTAGTAACTATTTAGTAATCTGTGCCGATAGTGCAGTGCCAAATTCACCTTTCCTAGCAAAATCACGTTCAGTGAATCGCCGTGCTAGCAGATTTGTGGACACCGAAGTTCATTGGCTATCTAGCAGTGGCGGTTCCCCAGGTGAAGCAAGTGAAGCACCGCCTCACTTAATTATCTTGAAAGTAAAGAAAAAAAAAACATTTCAAAATATCAAGAAAGAAAACTTAAAAAAGTCAAGTATATCCGATCCGAACTGATCACAATATTAGCGCGGCGGCGCGGAGGAGGCGGAGGCGGCTGGTGCGACGCGCGCGACGAAATACGTTAAAGATGTCTTAGTGCATCAACACCACCAACACAGCACGCACACACACACAGACGTGACGTGTGACGTGTCACGTACGGCATGGCATATGGTGACTCACCCCGGTCCGGTGCGGCGACGAATCGCTTATTTTGATATCGCTTCACCAAGCGTAAAGACAACAGGTTGACCTTGGAGGCTTTGGATGTAGGGAGCAGCTGAGGCTCTGATAAATGGCGCCGGACGAGACATCTATATCCAATTAAAAGAATGCAGAGCGAGATGGGGCGATTCACGTTTTCTATAAGTCGGTTTGTTTTACCTCCGTGATTAACATGATGGCGAAATTAGCATTAGTTAGGGTAAGTTTCATAGCTCAATGGTATATGCTTCGCTTTTCAATCTAGTGACGTTGGTTCGAATCTCACTTTTGCGAATTCTTTTTTTTTTGTTTTTAGGGTTCCGTATCCGGTACGGGACCCTATTACTAAGCCTACGCCGTCTGTCTGTCTGTCCGTCCGTCTGTCTTTTTTTTTTATGTAATCCGGTATGGGGGGCTGAGCCGGAGGGGCCAAAGCGCATGCTCCGACCAGCCAATATCACCTCCGAGAAGGTAGGTGCCATACCGGAGACTTCCCTGGATTGCTGGCTATACTAGACTAGAGGAGAACACAGCCGAGGCTGCTATGCGGCAGCAGCAGGTGTAGGTATGCATACACGTAAATTTTTTCGTCAGAAAAAAACTCATTGTTACACGCCGACCGGATTCGAACCTCGCACCTCTCGCATTTGAAGCCAATGCCCAAACCACTCGGCCACCCGCCGCTTGTCTGTCCGTCCGTCTGTCCGAGGCCTGTATCTCTTGAACCGTAATTTGGTAGCCCGTTGAAATGTTCACAGAAAATGTGTTATTATGGCCGATATAACAAAAAATAATGAAAATAAGAAAAAGTAAAAAACTCACGGGGGTTCCCATAGATGGCGCGCGCGCATACACTTTTTGGTTTCAAAAAGTGTATGCGCGCGCGCCATCTACCAAATAGATGATGAATCATTTTCTAATCGTGACTAACTAATATGAAGTATTTCATAACACGCCATCTAGATGGCGTGGCGTGTTATGAAATTCATCTAGTGGCGCTAGCCGTGACATGGCGATACGGTACCCTCGGTGAGCGATTCGATAGTAGTTTTTGGTTAAGTATTGTTAGGGCCAAAAAAAATTAGGTTTAGGTTTTTCAATTTATCATAAAGTAATAGCAATGTAGGTGAATTTTTTAGTCGCCTCACTAAGATTTATAGGTCAAAGCCGCCACTGCTATCTAGCCTGTATTTCGTTTGAATGATGCTGAACTGCAGACTGACTGCCTGACCGAAAGACTAGCCAGCCTCAACTCATAATAGGAAATAGAGACGATAAATACTGGTATGATTGATGCGTGTTTGAGTGAGACTGAACGGATATGGTCGTGCGCAGGGCAGCATGGAGAACATCCCGCCCGGTTACGAGCCGGTGTCGCTGATCGAGGCGCTCAACGGGCCGTGCCAGATGCGCGTGTCGCTCGTGCCGCCCACGCCGCAACCAGCTCACGTCAGCCCCACCATCGCCAGCCCCGATGCAGATAGCGCCTCTCAAGTATTAACTCAACCTCTCTATGAACTCAACCTCTCAGCTATGAACTCAACCTCTAAGGTATTGACTCAAGGTCTCACATATGAACTTAACCTCTCACTATGAACTCAACCTCTCAGATATTGACTCAAGGTCTCACATATGAATTCAACCTCTCAGATATTGAATCAAGGTCTCACATTATAAACTCGACCCCTCAGGTATGAACTCAACCTCTCAGGTATGAACTCAACCTCTTAGATATTAACTCAAGGTCACACATATTCACTCAACCTCTTAGGTATGAACTCGACCTCTCAGGTATGAACTCATTTCTCTAGATAATACCTGCCACTGTGTGCGACACAATTGTGCCACCACTGAAGCTCTCACATATGCTGATTGCATATGGCACCTCTCAGGTATGACTCGCCTGTCATGTTTGAACTCAACCTCTCAAGTATGAATTCAATCTTACAGATATGAACTCAACCTCTCGCGTATTAACCATTCCATATTAACGACTATTCTAATTAACCGTTGGTCTGCCATACAGTAAAGTTCAAGTGAATGTCTAGTATGGATAATATCACCCGTTCATAATACGCCACAACTTTCGTACACAGTTCCGATGGTTGAAATGAAATGAAATGAAAATTATTTATTTAGAAAAGAAAGTTTCTAAGCCTATTTTACATGTAATCATGTCTCCTGCTCTAGAGAAACTCTGTCTAGCAGGAAGACTTGTTTTATAGAATAACACGTACATATTAATTACATGATGGCTCTTATTGAGTTTAATAAGTTTCATAAAATTAAGACTAAGATGGGATAGACATTATGTTCTTAGTTTTTAGTAATAGGAAAGTTAGTTCTTTAGTTGTTAGTTTTTTTTTCTGGTTGTTTACTATCAGAACGGGAAACATTGCTAACTCATTGCTAACACGTTGCCGTCGGAACAAAGTGTTTACCCGCTAACTCTGTGTTTGTATACTGCTAGCAGGCAGCAGAAGTGCTGAACCGAAGCAACCTGGAGCGTTCTTCTTCGTGCAGCGGCGGTAGCGGCAGCGCTAATAAGAGGCACTCGAAGGCAATCAACCCCAAGGACATGGAGGGCAAAAGCCCGAGGGACCGCGCCCTGGCCCAGCCTAGCGCTCCTGAGGTCTGTATTTATTTATTTTGTATACACATCGGCCTCTGTAGTTCATCAGTGCAGTCGTTGTCAACGTTCTATCGTCGAAGTTAAGCACACAGGGTGCGGTGTGACCTTTGCGACTATTCCGATTCCACGTAAAACTGTAGGTCCCTTTTCTTACTTTACTCCATGGTACTCGCCCGGATTGATACCACCTCACTGAATGAAGGTCGCTCGAAACGTCATGAAAATAGTTTAGCTAAACAATTTTATAGGTTTTTTTTCTAAAATACGAAATGTGTGACAGAATCTTTGGAAAGGTTTTTTATTACGCTGATAATGCATGCACCAATTCACTGCACTGTCATTCATTTGATGGTGTTGAACAACAGTACCACTGTTAAGTACATAATATGTAAGTCTATTCTATACATATATATGCGTATATTAAAGTATTTATGTAGTATTCCTTTGTAGTTTATCATATTGCTTTTCTTCTTAATACATTGCCACAAACTATTCTTGTTCGCCTGCATATACTTCTCCCACATCCCAAAGGTTGGTTAGAATAGAATGCCTCACGGCATTAAGCTCACCTATTGTGCCTATTTAGTATAAATTGGTGTTCAATAAAGAATATATACATACATACATACCAATTATTCAGAAAATTTTTGAGGAATCATGTTTGTTTACAGTTCCGCATGTCAGTGCTGTTGGCACGAGACGAAGATAACAAGAATGTGGGCGAAAAGATCGCCGCCAGCAGCCCGCTACTGTTCAACCAGCGCACCAAAGTTAACGGTGCTGAGAAAGCTAAGAAGCACTTGGTAAATTTCTATATCACTAAAGAAAGCATTTATAAATATCTTTTAAAAATTTTTTTATGGGAAGCGCAACAATGGCGAGCGCCAGACTAACGCAGAGGTGTAATCCGACAGCGCCCACGGGCATTTTATTTATTTATTTTAAACACTGACTGCTGGTGCGTGTATTCTGTTTTTTAATTTATGAGTGCACTTGTATTGTTTTTAAGTATTTTTGTTTGTTCTTTATTTTATTTTTTTTTTGTCTAATTGGTTTTTTAAAGAATTAACCGAGGGGGCGCTGACGGTGTCAGCGCCCCCTCGGATAGATTTGGATATTTATGGTGCCTGCAAATACCATGTCGGCAGGCTGGGTGCACCTCCACATTGTGATTGAAGGATCCCAGACTGTACATTGTAGGAAAGGTGTGTTTTTTTTTATTTATTTTTTAATTTTTTTTTATTGACAGCGCGACCTATGGCGCCGAGCCACCCATAAGGTGTCTAACGACGCCCATGGACATTCGGTCGTATGCGGGGGTTGCGAATGCCATGCCGGCCGGACAGGTGCCCATTCACGCCCCTCTTGAAAGACCCGAGACTGTACTTGGGGGGAAATATATATATATATGGGTGTTTTCTTTATAAATGCAATGCTAAAAGTGAAAATTAACTTAAAAATAATTTACTATCAAATTTTAATTAACTAAAACTACAATTAAAATAAAAAAGACTCTAAAATTTCGTTATTTATTTATTTTAGACAGGCAGCCTTAGCTGATACGTCTAAATCCAGTTAAAATTTGTTGTTTTTGTATTATTGTATTTGTATCTTTTTATATTACTATGTGGTAGGGTTTAACCTGCCCTGGTTAGTACCACCGCACCGAATGAAAGGTCGGCCGAAACGGCTATGTAAATAGTTTGTGTTTTCCGTCCAGTTCAGTGTAGCCGGCACGACCGAAGGGAAGCACTGACGTGGCAAGTTCACCCGGTGTTATGGGCTGACATCACGGATGTTGTAGGTGATGTAGCCAACGGTGTCAGTTTCCATAAAAAATAATAAAATATATATTTTTTTTTATTTATCATTCTTGAGCACTCTTTTTGGGAATTATGTTTTATTTGTTCGATATTTATCTATTGGTTGGTACTAAGTGCGCTTATTACTTCCTCTGGAAGTTGGTTCCAGTCGTCCACCACTCAAGTTTGTTGTGAAATGTTTGCGAATATAGCTGTTAAAGATTGTTCGAATTATAGTCAGGCCGCTGAGAGAATGCGTTCCTGACGTCTGTCAGTTGGTAACAGTAATGTTTGTCTGGATTAGAGAGCGTTCCAACTAAAAGTTCCCTTTGCCGTTATGTTGGCTCCACTGTCTATCTGTCAAAACAGAGTTCAGGGTTGCTATGTGTACAGATTTACCAGTAATTATCAGTATTTACCGTATTTTTTGTACGGTAAATGCCGATTCCATTATTAGGTAATATAATCTTCACAATCTGGCAGCACGAATTTAAGCACTGACAGTGACACTGACAGTGGAGCCAACATAACGGCGAAGGGATCTTTTAGTTGGAACGCTCTATACCTAAAAAGTGCGACAAGCTTGTCAAAATAGTACGAAACCGTAAAAACAATAGAAAAATGGTCATAATTAGCTTAGTTCGAACGTGCAGTTGCAGAAGTGAGTAATTAATACTTGTAAAATGAGTGATGAAATGACCAACTGACAGACGTCAGGAACGGATTCTCTCAGCGGCCGGACTATAGTTATAAATGAAATATGTGCCAGTCGGAGCCGGAGCCGGAGTATGTTGTGGAAGAGCTGGAGACGGACGGGGAGGCGCCGGACGGGGAGCACGAGGCGGAGGGGGACAGCGAGGCCGAGCGGCTCTCACCGCTCCTCACACACAAGATGGCCAACGGGGTATATTCATTTTTGTTTTGCTTTATCTTGTGGCATTAGGGGACATCCATTAATCACGTGAGCAATTTTTTTGGATAGGAACGCCGCCATATATCCAGGTAGTATGTACCGTATCCGTTCACATGCTCACACTCAACCAAAAACCTGCTAGATTTCAGCCAATCAAAGTGTTAGGTAGTGCACTCGACACAGCTATTAGTTCAAATCGGTGAGTTTTTGGGTGAGTTTGCGTATTCAGTTGCTCCCGGTAGACTCACTGTATATTAATTAATTCTAAATAAGAATAAAAAAATTACTGCTCAAACTGTAGCGCTATGACTTATTAGTATGAGCACTAGTGTAACCAGACTCCAGTACAAACTGTTTGTGACATTATTTTAAATCGAACAGCTTTACTCACCGTTAAAATACTCCACTCAATTTATTCGTTCATTTTCCTCCCAAAGGTTGTGAAAGCAAACGGCCCGATCCCGACGCGCTCTCCTCACGCGACCGTCAACGGCACGGCTTCCAGTCCGGCCGACAAGTCAGCGACTACAGCGCTGCACCTAGACACTCCAACGCTGCAGCACATCGACGATACCGACACCGACGAGCCGGACCTCTCCACGGCATGTACGTACAGACAGATCCGTTATAGATCAATCATAATGTATTGTACTGATACAGATGAACTGCAATGCTGTAATATACTGTGTGTAAGCAGCAAGGTGCTTTAGACTTGGATTCACTAGGGGACAAATGTTGTGGGATATGTCCGTTGCTTTTGTTTTTTTTATTTATTCGTCCCTTTTCGGGATAGGCAAAACTAATTAAAGTATACAGCCTTTTCTGTTGTACTTCTAATGTCTGTTGTTTTCTTCTCATATTGCGAGAATCTCAAAAATATATACTTGTTATTTACGACAACGCGGCTAACTTGTTCATCTGCCATCTTTTTTGTCTGTCTATGCCCGTAGCTTCTACGGTGTATGTTGCGGGGAGCACCTTGCCACATTTTTTTTTCCGAACTTTGGCTTTTTTCGAGGTGGAAGCCTGAAAGGCAGCCAATTTCACCCTCGAGGAGATGCCGGTTCGGCTTGAAGGTGGACTAACTTCGATGTTGCGGGCGATCTCTCGACGAAAACTTACTGGTGTGTACAGAGAAATGTCCCACATCATTGTTCCAATTTGCTCCATGCAACATAACCCCGTAGAAGTGTAGGGATATATCCCATACATTTGTTGCCTAATGATACCAAGGGGTGACATTGAAAACATAAGATAACTAGGGTACCTAGTCCGAGTGCCTTTGTGCGGTCTGGTCTTTTCTTGGATGACGGATGTCGGTATTTTGACAGAGACGGATCTCGTTTGTCCACTACGTCCGATCCCGGACGAATCAATGTTCAAGCTCGCAACATCTGTAAAAAAAAATCCGGTTTGCATTGCGGGCACTCCGGACTGAACTTTTGAGCAACCAATCCAGCCGAATGCACGGTGTCCATCATGACGGGATCTCAGACACCGGACTCCAAGTGAACAGTACACACAGAACATACACATGCCGATTCGACGCTCCGTCATGATGGATGATAGTCATGATGGACGGATGATCCGTCATGCATGAGGGACGTTGTGGACAAACGGCGAAAAGCTATGGTTTCCTTGTATAGACCTGCCTCTATATAGCTGCCACCTCTATATAATAGTGAAAAATATCGCAGCCAAGTTAGAGCAGCCAAAGGCACAGCTAGTAAAACATATGAAATGTTATTCGAAAATTTTATATATATCATTGTGGGTGGGAGAAGTCCACAAGCAATAATATGTGCCTAAAATACTGAGATATATCTTCAATTAATTTAATCTTAAGTATTCGAAAGACCTCGATGACAGCTCACAGTACATGCTTTATACTGATGCCGCGCGGATCTTGTTACGATAAACAAGGAATCTTAAGATGAATCTTGACATTTACCCTCGCCACTCTCGGTGTTGTTTATGGCTGTCGTTATTTCAGTTGCATCATCGCAGGCAGTGTCACTTCATGCGCATCACGAATCAATCATCGTCGGTTTGTTGCGTCATACAGATTTTTACATATGACATTACTTTTTTTGCACATATCAACACAAAGAACACAGTTTTTTTTTCAGTTCAAATAACTTTATCCGTGCTATTACAATAGGTATCAAGTTCAAATTGACTTGCAGCCCATCGGGAGTACTATTTTAGGTGATACTGAAATACGAGGGGCGCTCATTATATTCTCAGTATCGGTGTGTTGGGCTAATTGTACTGAGATTTTTTTTTATATTGTACATCATAAATACATAAGAAACAGGCAATTTGATTGATATTTGACAAATCAATTCCGTCTAAACCATGGATTCCCAACCAGTAGGGCACACCCCACTTGGTGGGATCGTAGAGTGATCCAAAGGGGGGCGCGCTGTATGGGTATTTATTAAAATTTAAATTCTCTGAAGTAACAGAAAAAACCTAACTTAACAGACAAGGGGACGTAATATTTTACCAGAAAGTTGAGTTAGGCGCATAGGGTAAAAGGTTGGGAATCCCTGAGTCTAAACTAACCTAAGCTGTTTTCATACTATAGATGGTTATTAATAATTAATGTCTTTAGAGACAATATTTGAGATGACAAAACCAAGTAATTTTAAAAGTTTTTAAGAGAGAGAATAAGCTTCGCTGTGCAGAGAGGGAATGCTACGAGCGTTATGGGCACATTCCCGACATGCCCAACTCTAGAGTAGCTTTTTTATGTTTATTAGGTAGTTCTTATTGTATTTTAATAAATAAGTAAATATAAAAATTAAATAATATATAAAACAAAACATGCATAATTTAGTAATTCACCAACTATTTCTACATTGTGTTAAAAAAAAAAACATTCATCCGCTGTTGCCGCATGTTATTGAAGCTCTGTGGAGTTGTCGCTCGTCACTAATATTTTGAGAGCAAGTAGGAATCGGTGCAATGGAACAAAAATATATTCATATACTCTGGAGGAATTAAATAAATAAATAAACATATTCTGTGTTGTGATCCTATGGCATTTACGGGAAACAAACGATCAAAGAAAAAAAAAAGAAAATGGAAAATTAGTTGCAACGTTGAAAAATTTGCCAATTAACGTGTCCTTCTGCACTACAAAGTGCTCAATCACAAGTATTTTCCTTCATACTGATACTGAGAATATACTGAACTCCTCTCGTATACTCAGTGATGCCCAAATGGCCCATCGCGATCGACCGGTCGATCGCAAGAGGTCGATTGATGAAAATATCTAGAGCAAAAAGTAACTTGTTCAAAAAGTGACATCAAATTATTCATAATATTTTATGCGGGTGGTGTCATCTTCCTCAAGAACTAAAAAGTGTTCACTACTAAAAGTGTGTTCCTGTGATAGTAGGAATTGATACTGGCGCCACATTCGTCAAGTTAGGCAACCATTTTAGTTTCATCTGATTTAAATCTAAAATATCACCTATACTTGACCAACATGTGGAGCAGTCTAGAAAGTAATTTATCCAAGACATGGGTCACATCGAAGGGGCATCGTCTGCGAAGGTGGAAATTAAAATGTATATGTGTGTGGGTTGGGACGCAGCGGCGCCGGCGCTGGGTTGCCGCAGCGCTCCCGGCTCGCCGGTCATGGCCGAGGACTCGGACTATTTCACGCCAGAAGACACAAACACTACCATACTGACAATTCCCAAAAATCCCAACAAGCATGTAAGTCGGTGCGGACGCCGAGACGGCGGACACACGTAGTTAGATCGTCGGCTTTGTCGTTTCCATTTCGTTTTTGAGTGTGCGTTGTGTGTTTTCATTTTGCAGATTTGACATTTCTGTATCGTAATTAAACCTATTCATCTGTCATTGAAGTTTTGCATTTTATGGGTCAACAATAGAGTGAAGTGTGAATAATATAGCAGATTTTACGATTTTGTTCTAAAATACTTGTTGATTTTTTTAATTAATGCTAGATTATGTTGTCTGACATTCACAATTTTGTAGAATGAAAAAGAAAGTGATGCATTATATTAATATAGACCGTTCACAGTTATTTTACCTCTAGCCATCAAGTTGGCTAACCTGAGCTCTGTGTTGCCATAAATGGTTCGGACTATTTCCCTGTACGAAATATTTGAATATATTTTTAGAATAGAATAGAATAGAAACGCTTTATTGCACAGAAATTGAAAAGAAGAACAGTACACGACAAGAAACAAGAAATGCAGGAGTATGCAAAGGTGACTATCACTACAAGTACAACATACATAAAATACGGGTAAAATATTTATAGCAATTAACCCTTTTTAGGACCGTATTACTAGTGACAGCAAGTGGTGCCAACCTAGCGGAAGATACAATGACATGTGTCAGAGGTAAAATAACTGAACGATCTGTATATATAATATATTTGCACACCGCACATTCAGTCGAACACTTATCTACAAAATTCTGTAGTATTTCATGAGAAAAAAGTAAAATTTGCAATTTGTCACAGTTTACTTTATCTGACAGATAAATTGTCAAATTTCAATAACAGTTCAATAGATTTATTCTTAATCTTTTCTTTAGTTGTAGTCGCGCTGTCTGCTGAGCTGAATGTTGAATTTCTTCGCATTTTATGTAGTGTCAGTATTTTAATTTATGTTGGAAAACCGTTAATCGTAATTCATAATAAAGTCAGCTTATCATTTACACATGAATTAACCAGGGCATACACCGTGGTAGCTTGGCTTGACGTTATTAATTTTCATACAAACGACAGATGGAGAGGTGTTCGAAATAGTATAGATTAATGAACATAATCAAAGTTTTACCATATGCGAGACATACTTAATAGGTCATACCTTGTATTTCTGCATTTGCAAATAAACTGATCTTCTAAAATGTTAGTAACGGCTTACATTTCAGGTTCATTATTTGGTGTCATTGTTTTATTCCCTTTTCACATTTGTCAAATTGTGATAAAAAAAATGTGTATTAGTCCTTAGAGAAGCCAAAGTAATTATTCATACTGGTGACAGTGTGGTGTGTCATACATAAGTTTTTTTTTTTGTTTTTTTTTTTATGGAAACTGACACGGTTGGCTACATCACCTACAACGTCCGTGATGTCAGCCCATAACACCGGGTGAACTTGGTGCCACGTCAGCGCTTCCCTTCGGTCGCGCCGGCTACACTGAGCTGGACGGAAAACACAAACTATTTACATAGCCGTTTCGACTTTCATTCAGTGCGGTGGTACCAACCCGGGCGGATTAAACCCTACCACCTAGTAATATAAGAAGGGAGTCTTATCCCTTAGTCGCCTTTTACGACATACACGAGGAGAGATGCAGTGGGGCTATTCTTTTAAAGTATCGGCCCCACACGGTTCGAACCGTCATCATTATTAGATGTAGATTTTATATAAAACATCTTTGTGTGATTTCAAGTATTCTTGTGTCAATGTGGTTTTGGATAGATAATATTAGTCACAGTTGTTCACAAAAAAATATAAAATATGACAGGACCATCTGAGCAACCACATGACCAGCCACAGTTCCGCGGAGAGTACACCACAGCGATGGGCCTTGCCGCAACACATGACATCTCTGCCCGGTATGTTTACCTGCTTTCATTCTTTAGGACTTGCAACTTTTTATTGAGTCATATGAGAATGTTTTAATGATGAAAAATTTTAAAACACATTTTAATCTTCACAATTGAATGTAAATTTAATTGTGTTTATTTATTTATTATTTTATTAATTTATTTACACATATTATTTATCAATTTCTGATTTAAAATGTTTGGTTTGTTTTTAATGTTTTGTATCTCATAGATTTTACATTTTTAAACTGATTTTCATTACTGCGCACTTCTTTTTGAACTTTTTTTTAGTTATTATTATTTACCCGTACTGCAAATAAATATGAGGATATTTTCCTCTGTTTCGTCACATCAGGAGAATCACCATACATTATAGACAATGTTTACCCAAAATTAATTCGCCAATCAGCCATCTTTCGTGTTTTTCACATGTTTATACAGTGTTAGGTTCTCATGAATGGAGAAGATAATCTCAGTTGACCATATAGCCAAGTTCATACAGTCCAGGTTTAATATTACCTTTATAAATACCTTTATAAATTGATGTAGTGGTAATATCAATAAACTTAAATTGTTTACACTTTACACATGGACACATGTGCTTTTAATTTACAACCGTGTTCCATGATGTTCTTTCCCCAAACTAGATGCAAAAGCTCTAGGGCAGTGCTTCTCAAAGTTTTACAGTGTGTGGATCCCAGTGTGAAAAAGCTAGCAGATTTTTTTTTTTTAAGTTATATCCTTCCTTACCTATAATAAAATCCAACGTCTGCTTTCTGTCTGAGTGCCTGTCTGTCCGCTTATAACTCGAGAACCACTGAACCGATTTTAATAAAACAAAATTCTACGGATAGCTAGATTCTTCCCATCAACTATAGGCTACTTACTATCACGCTAAATAGCTTATGAGGTTAGCAGTGAAGTGAAATATGAGAGCGGGCGGAGCCGCGGGCACATTAAAAACATAAAATAATATAAAAGACCAGGATAATATTATATATTTATTGGCAATACACACTTACATAAAAATACAAGAATTACACGGACACGGCCGTCAGTTCACTACCCCAATTTAGCAGTTTTTTTAAATTTATATATAAATATGTATTTTGTAACATATACAATTCTTATTATTTATATTTGTGTCTGCGGACTCCCTGAGAATAGTCGGAATACTCCAGGGAGTCCCCGGAACCCACTTTGAGTAAACTACTCTTGGGGATGGTACCACGATGCTTCCAATATTACAGCCAGATAATATTGTACAAAGTGGCCGTGTATTTTGTATAATAAATAAATACAAGTATTGTTGCAGGCACTCCGCTGAGCCACGCGAGCGCTCGCTCGTCGGCCGATTCGTACAGCTCGTCTTCGTCGACGCGCCAGCTGCTCGCTCACACGCACGCCCCCCCGATCCCGATAACGCTGACAGCCGACACGCAATGCTAGCTAGAGCCCTTCCGCTGCCAGACGTGCAGCGCCAACATTTGCCCCTATCTCTTCGACCGTTGCCCGCGGTGCCGCACGGAGATCATACGCTACTGCCGCGATCACGTCAGCGAGAGCGACATCGCCGAACGCGCCGTCGTCCCGTACTGGCACGTGTGCGGCGAGTGTGCCACTGACCTCGCGAATATCGATGAGGAGGACTCTGACATTGATGAGGAGTTGGATGAGGAGGAAGAGGAGGAAGTTGAGGGGGAGGGGCAGGAGGAAGTTGAGGGGGAGGGGCAGGAGGAAGGGGAAGGGGAAGGGGAGGGGCAGGAGGAAGGGGAAGGGGAGGGGCAGGAAGGGAAAGGGGAGGAGCAGGAGGAAGGGGAACGGCAGGAGGCGGAGATGTAATAAGATTAAAACGCTGCAAACACTAACAGAATTTCAGTATAAAGAGCTGGGACAGTTTTACAATTCATCGATGGAAACACCAAAGTTTGAGTGGCAAAGTTAGATTTTCAATTGTGAACTTAACTCTAAAAGCTTTTAAACTTCAAATCGAATATCGAATCGTTGATCGTTGATCGTAGACCCTTTTTATTTGAATTAAACCCATTAGGTACTCAAAGTTCCCGCCCGCGTTGCATTCACACGAAAATGCTTTTTTTTTCTTTTTCGTATTTAATTAGCTTTCTATTGACAATAATACTTTCTGTATTAGTGAGGTGAGGCGGTGAGGGTTACTGCAGCCAATTTTGGTACATGAACATTGCAAGATTGGAAGTTCCGCGTGCTATTTGAATGAATTTATATTTTACATTAACCACAGACTGTTGCAACATTCCAGTAGATTTGAATCTCATACGACATCACTATAATAAAGTTACGTAAAGTATATCTTACTAGGCTAGACATACGATATAGACTCTTAATCGTGTCCTATTTAGGGTTTTTATGTTTTGGTTATTGGGTAGTTATGATTAAAGTATTCCTTTAAACATTTACAAAATGATATTACTAATAATAACATATTTTAATACATACACACATCAGGAGTTGTCTATGACTAGTGTTGCTATAAATATGAGAAAACGTGAATAATAGTATTACGGTATTACCAACTCTGAGGTATTATTATAACTTCAATCTTCAATCAATAGATGGCGCCACACTACGTGCATGCCACGCACAGATGAGAATAAAGCCGCATTTACTTGGACAAAGTGTATTTCGACTACTGCATGGACGCTACTTTGAAGTTGGCAACACTGATCAGAGCCCACTTGGACGAAGGCGTCCCATTAATATGGACTTGTACAGTGCTCAACTTTTCAATGTACACTTGGATGAAACAAAATGGTGGCAAGTGCAAAAACAGTGGCACTAAAAGCTATAAAAGAAAATGGAGTGAGAGGAATACTCTCAAATGAAAAAAAATATTGTCCAATTATACGAGGCAGAAGCTTTTCTTTGGAATGTGAGGCTCAAAATATACAAGAACAAAGATGCCTTTGGCGAGATTTTCTATTCTTTTCCCGTCTTAGCTCTTCTATGAACTTGGTCTGCTTTTCGGGTACCGTAGCAACAAATCTGTCTAGTCCGACATCTTTCGATCTTAAATGGTTGAAAAATGAAGGAACGCATCCGAGTGAACTTTATCAAAGCCACTTTGTCAAAAGTACTTTGTCTAAGCGGACTTTGATTGCATCAACACGGCTTAAGAGATGCTAGATGGGCCATCTCTCTGTATGGCAACACCGTACCTCCAAAATTTCTACCAATCAACTCAAAGCAATGATGTCGACATCTACAGTCATTGAGACCGCATAAATATGTCTACTTTCGCACTCTGGACATGAGGTATAGACCGTTCACAGTTATTTTACCTCTAGCCATCAAGTTGGCTAACCTGAGCTCTGTGTTGCCATAATTGGATCGTACTATTTCCCTGTACGAAATATTTGAATATATTTTTAGAATAGAATAGAATAGAAACTCTTTATTGCACACAAATTGAAAGAACAGTACACGACAAGAAACAAGAAATGCAGGAGTGCGCAAAGGTGGACTTATCACTACAAGTACAACAGGTACTTATACATAATTTCCACTACCACGGGTAAAATAAATAGCAAGTAACCCTTTTTAGGACCGTAGTACTAGTGACAGCAAGTGGTGCCAACCTAGCGGAAGATACAATGACATGTGTCAGAGGTAAAATAACTGTGAACGATCTGTAGCGACGCGCCGCCGGATGCTTGCCTGGGATCTGTGTTGCCGCGTGGCATTATAAAGTATGCACACTAACTAAAAGTGTGCGTGTTTGCACTATTGATCTGATATAATGACTCCTAAGGATTTGCTAAAATGAATTTAAGATAAATAAATGTAAATAATGTATTGTTAGGTTTTAATAATTATTATCCTTAGTAATGTATTGTGTTGTGATTTTATGATACCCGGGCAGTTTCCGTCAATAGACATATAATACATTTGATTAAATCATAAACTTGTACAAAATAATATTTATTATGTATTTAGTCTACTTGTGTTATATTATTGCTTGTTAAATGTTTGCGTCCAATTTTAATAAAAAAAGCTTCAAATATTTGTTTTAGTTTTTCTTACTAATCAGTAATCGCCAGTTTTCTATTACAATTGGTCTGGAGTAAACAATAAAGGAGTCTCCCGAGTCACAGACGATTTGTAGGGTCACACAGACTTGCATCCCTTATTCCTTGCCATACAACCTATCTCCGCAGCACACTCTTCCCAGAGAAACTGAACATCCTTTTGTTATTGATGTTGGGTTTTTGAGGAACTATGGTTTCTCAAAATTGTTCCTCTGTCGCACCGCTAGGCCTAGGGTATGGAACTGTCTACCGGCGGGCGTTTTTCCCGATGCATTCAACCTGGGAGTATTCAGATGTCGTATTAATAAGCTGGACAGTGCTTCTATCGCAAATCTGCTGGTATGGTGTCTCGCTGTCCATGAGCGTCTCCCAGTAATCAAATTTAAACTACCTTTTAATAAATCAAATAACAACATAAAATATTTATAAGAACAGGATAATTGTATATGAAAACCAATCCGAAGTATTAAATGCAACCTTTATTGATAATAACATTTAATTAATTTATATTTAATACTTATTTAAGCTTAATTTCTAAATATGTTTCTTAATAAAATCAAACAGTGTGAACAAAAATAAGACAAATCAAACAAGCGCAAGCTTAAATAGTAGTCGTACAATATGCTCGACAAATTTAATGTATTGCACCAGACAGTAAAAAATATGCTTACACAATGTAACATCCAAATTAATTATTCACATAATATTCTTAGTTCCCGTGACTGCTTCGAGAAACCATCCATTCAAAGTAAATTCATTAGATTATACGGTTCTTCAATATTGTAAAACATGTCGTCAAAGAGTCCAAGATTCTGCCTGCGTTGCTAAATTGAGTTTATAGTAAAGGTATCCCTCCACACTAGGGCCCGCCTGGACTGACTGGGCTGGCCTGGGATTTAACTCGGCGTTTTTAATCCTGCAAAGAGGGCGGCATTCCGGAGAAGGCAGCGCTGCCACAAAAACAAGGAACCACAAGATCACCAGCGTGTTGGCGAATTATCAGCATGTCGTTTGCTCTAATTTATTCAACGCATACGGTTGGTGAGCAAAGTTGCTCACCAACAAATTCAACATCTGTAGAAGCTTCTGGCTGGCGCACACTCCTATATAAAACTATACACACCACAGTAACACAAAATAATGATAAAGTAACTACACTTTCATAAATAAACATACATTATAATTGCATTCCCGGGCGGCGGGAAAGCATAGAGGCCGCCGGTGTGGTGTTGCGTAAAATGTGATTTTATGAAAAGTCACGTGACTTGGAGGGGGGGGGGCCGCTTCACGGGTAGGGTAGGGGGGGGGGGGGGGGGGGTCGAACGTGGCCTAAAATCCATCACGTGGTTTATGAACGCTTCCGTGTATGGAACGACATAAATCTCTTGAAAAGAGCTTGGAATGGCAACTCATTTTTGGCAACAACTCAATCTTGAATACAACAGTTTTTCCTTGCGATATTATACTGTAATATTATTACTAAATTACTTATAGCTGCTAGGTGTCGGTCATTGAAGGGCATGGTCAACCCAAAGGTTTCAGTAGTTGGCTGAACTGATTTGATAAATTTTCAAATGTTCACAAAGAACGCCAGTTTTGTAAAAGAACTGCATATGCATTCTTATATAATGAAAGACGAAGAAGGATTTACACATTTCGACAGACAACTTATACACTGTTCCATGAATCAATGAATACAGTTAAATGTAAGTACAATCACATACATTGAGTTTCAAAAATAACAGCAGGCTCTTATCGTAACTGTGATGCTCAGATAAGTTTTGGATCAATGATCTGAGATCTAAATCACACACTACACGCTTGAGATGATGTAAGCCAGCCTCGCAATTGTGAGAAATCACAAGAGTAGTTCAGTCCCAAAGCTGCACATTACGCTTTAAAAGTTGCGGACTTATTAATCCAATACGTTTTTAATTTTCAGCTATTGTGTTGTCCACTCCGACTGGTGTCCGCATCCACGTTTACATTTGTGTCTTCCAGTGTCAAAAAATGTGTATCAGATTGTATGAATTTCTTCATCTTGTGGCGTCGTGCGGCATACGCGGACATGCGGGCGAGACGCGCCGAGCGCTGCTCCGGAGTCTCCTGCGATAGGCGGCGCGCCGCGTACGCCGACATACGCGCCAGACGCTTCGCTCTCTGCTCCGGCGTCTCCTCGGCTAACCTGCGTGCGGCGTAAGCCGACATGCGCGCCAGTCGCGCCTCCCGCTCCACTGGCGTCTCGTTCGCGAGCCGTCGCGCCGCGTAGGCCGACATCTTCGCGAGGCGTCGAGCTCGCTGGTCCTGAGTCTCGTCCAGCGGCGCCTGTGCGCTCTTCCGCCTCTTCCTTCGTCCAGGCTCGCCCAACGACTCCGCCGATCCGCTACTCCCGGGTTCGATGTCACGAAATGGATCATAGTCGCCTTCCGACACGATTTCCTCGTGCTCTATCTTCACGGGTGGTCCCGTTTGCCATTCGTTGTTTGTTTTTGCGATAACTATCTTCTTCCACGAGTTATCGGAGGCGTCGAGATCGTCCGACATCCTGCCTGCCTACCCCTCGCTACATAGGCCTGGCAGGAGAAACGTAGCAACTGACCTGGGATTCTTTGCGCTCTCTACAAAATTATTAGCTATAATAACATTGAATATTTATATCTAAATGGAGGAGAATCTAGAAAATCAAACAATTACAATAAAATTTATCTTCAACCATTTGCAAACGCTTTGAATGACACTTGCCTGACGGCTGAGGCTGACTGACTGACGCAGATTTGACGTTTGTTGGCTAGAGATTTTTTTTTATGGAACCTGACCTGACACGATTGGCTACACCACCTACAACATCCGTGATGTCAGCTCTTACTTAACCCCGGGTTAACTAGGTGCCATGTCAGTGCTTCCCTTCATTTCACGTCGGCTACACTGAACTAACTTGAGAGCAAGGATACTCAAGAGATGAAACGTGGACCCAGAAAATGAAATAAATACACTTTGTCCAAGAAAGTGGGTGTGTGCGTTGTTTTGTTCATGTACGTACACAACTTGACGTAGACTGACAACTTATTTGTAACTTAAAGCGTTTTTGCGATGAAAAACGTACCTACGTAGAAAAATAAAAAATATAAATATATTATAAAGAGAAAATTCCTTAGATTAATTACTGACGAAAACACGATAAGTTCGCCCGATAGAAAACAATTATAAACTTACCAGTAAAAATCGCATTTCTTTTTCATTTTGTACGTAAATCTAATTTTAAAAACAATGAATTGGATAGGTTTCCGTTTAAAAATAATAATTCATGTATTTATATACATTTGTACAACTTAAGGATGGAAGGATAAGTTTTCTGCATTCCTTTCAGTCCTACTCGGACCCTCGTTGATACAAATATAATACAGTAGAATCCAATACAATTTTAGTCATAAATTATTTCTTTGATAAAACCATTCATCACACAAACAATTGATGTTAGCTAGAAATGTGTGTCCGTGAACGTCTCGACGTCACTATTGCATTGACAAAATGTGTATTCTTGTTTCATTCTAACCTAACACAAACGATTTATATTTGTAGGGAAATATGCCTTTAGGCTACAATAATAATAACTGTATGTATAAAGCCGCGTCTCGTGCGAATGTTTTTTTCGGAACATTACACAGACACATCGAAACATTGGGGCGTGGCCATACATATTTGTATGAAAACAAATGTTTTTGTGTAATGTTTCGGAAAAACATGCGCAGGAGACGCAGATTAATAACTCTAGCTAACTTGTCTCTTTCGCACTAGGGATAATTCACGTTTCATCAATAGAGTGTTCTTGCTCTTAATTTTAAATATCAAATATATTTACAAATATCAACAATTTGGTCATTATGGAAATAATGACCAAATTCAGTTCGAAGTTCGCCGCAAGAACTTAGTCCGCCATGCCGAATGAACATGGGCAATAATCGCGGCAGCGGCAGGAGCAGTGGCATGTGCTGAGTGTAAACACGATACTCCCGTCGCGTCGATGCTGCCGCAGAAGTATTTTGGGCAATAATCGCGGCAGCAGCGGCAGGAGCAGTGGCATGGGCTGAGTGTAAACCTCGCATTTAATATTAGAAATGGACACAACAAGCACACCCATATATTCTTCAACATGCTCACTGATGCTCGCTCACTCGCCGGCACATTTTTTGCAGGAAGTACGCTATCCTGTTTACTTAGTATGTCCATGGATATTCTTTGGATCCACCGTTGCTGGTGAGTTGTCAAAAAAGTGTCAAATGACTCAAATGTTCGCGTTCGGTTCGTGATGTTGAATGAATGATTGTTCGTTCGTTGTTGTTTTCTGTGTTCTTTCTATAGCGAACGTTCGTTCGTCGATCCATCTGTTGTTGCGTTTGTGATGAGAATATTTTCATCAGATTGTACTTTCCATCCAGCCCATCCGTTGTGCAACAAAGAACGTCGATCGAACTAGAGGAAACGATTGCTTGGAGCAATCACTCGTTTCTTGAGCTTGCATCTCAAAACCAGTCTGTGATCGAGCTCTCTTCGTCTGAAATCTATAATTTACTGGAAACTGGCTTGGGCAGCTGGATGCTTGCATGACTGAGGTTTATTATGAAAAAGTGAAGTGTATGACAATAATGTAAAACAGGTGCTAAACAAGTTCTAACAAGTTATGGAGTCTGCAGTAGCGCCACCCCTTGGCGGGGCCTTCTCTGACCGAGAGACTCTCAATGGACTCGACAAAGTGACAGACTACTCCAGCATCAGAAGCAAGGTGGGTTATTATAATATTGAATCCTAATAAATTAAATACAATTCTATTTTTTCAGATATTCAATGCACCAACATAGATTGGTATTTGATAGGATATCCTGATCTGCTTGTAAAAGCGGAAATTAACCTCCCAGGCCTCGCGCAAGTTCCAACTCCGTAAAACGTCGGACGTATTCGTATTCGTCGTGCAAGTTGAGAGAAAAAAAATTGTTTTCCCAAGAAAATTATATTGCATAACACCTACCTATAGCAAATTGAGCATGGTTGTAATCATTACAAAATTTCCTAGAAATGTGTATCTATACCTTACAGTGGACTCACCTTTGTCTTGATTCCAAATTGTGAGTTGAACATTGCATGAATATTTCATTTCACAAATATAGTGAGGTGAACACTTTGCCTCCCACCCAATTGAATTACCCCCTTGACTCCCGTACGCAGGCATACACCCAAATATTTAGAGAAATTATGAAGTCAGATCAATAAACTCTATTCGCACTATAATAGTCAATGAGATTATCCACTAAACTGCAAAACAAGTGAGAATTCACGTATTTAGAAGCACAGATGGATTTTTTGTACTCCAAGAAAAACAAAACTTGCCTGAAATGTTTTTCCCAATTTTTCTAACTTAAAATTGACAATTCCTGCATATTAATATGTAGACAAATAATTCATTTGTTCAAATAATACCTATATTTGAAATAATGTTAAGACTAGAAACCAGTTAATCATCCTGCCAGAAATGATATAGGTATTGACAGAGGTCAAAATATTGTTTTTTTTTTCTTTTTTCCTCGAAGGGCATAATTCACCTTTATTTAAAAGTATAATTGAGCCTTATTCCCATATTTTTTGCAGAGTCACCGTTACCGGCCCTTCGGCACTCGACTGGTTAAAACAATACAGATTCATTATTTGTATTTTTATTTTAATTACTTTTTTTTTATGGAAACTGACACGGTTACTTAGCCACATGACCTACAATCTCCGTGATGTAAGCACATAACACCAGGTGAACTAGGTGCCATGTCAGTGCTTCCAAGTTGGGCCATAGAGATGAGATAAAATATGTAAAATTATCTTCGTCCATGTTATCTTTATTATATTCACTCGTCTTATCATTATTATATCTTTGATAATTATCTATGTTCCGAGTATGTATACATAATAGCAATCGATTCATGGTTAATCGTTCACCATCGTTACCAGAATTTCTTTTCAAAATGTACAAAACCATACCCTTGAATGAAAATTATTATTTTTATTGCGTCCGATCTGGGTGACTGTGCTCGAGGTCGGATCCTCAGGCACAGCCAATTTCACCCCTGATGAGGTGCCAGTCTAGCTTATAGGTGGACTAAAGTCGCTGGGGAAATGTAATTAACACATGATATGAAGATCCTAGATTTGAAGAGATTTTAAATGTATTTAAGATAAGGGGGCCGTGTGAGGCCGGTACTTAAAAATAATAGCCCCACAGTATCTCTCCCCGTGCATGTCTTAAAAGGCGACTAAGGAATAAGGACAAGATGCCGTGCTAAAGGGCGACAGGGTCGCCACCTCTCACCTTGGCACAGCACTTCCACCGAGTCATGCAGCAGGTGGGTCATCGTGCCTTACTTGCTGCTTGATCGATTGAATCTTGTTCGGATACTTTGCGAAACGTGGTGGTCGGTGTTGTGCTGTAATTTACCAGAGTTCTTGCAGCACAACACCGATTACTCTGCTTACCCAGATTGTCGGAATTCAGCGTGTGTGATATGTTGTAACTTTCTTCATAATTCATATAATTAATTACAGAGTGTATGTGTGTGAGACCATGTGAATTTTTAACAGACTTTCATTATTATTATTATTGTTTAGATACACTAGCAGCTTAAAGCTGATGCGTGTACATCGAAGTTGGTAAATTGATGGTGCACTTGTTAGATTTTTTTTGTTTTGTTTTTTGGTTTTTTTTTTTGTTTTGTTGTTTTTTTATTTCATTCTAAAATTTGTGGTTTTTTATATAGATGTCAAGTCTGTTTTTGAAGCTGTTCACTGAAGTAGCACTAATCACTTCCTCTGGGAGTCTGTTCCACGAGTCAACTACCCGGTTGGCAATAAAGTGTTTTCTTGGGTTTGATTTGCTTGAGGTTCGGTTTAGTTTTAATGAGTGTCCACGTAGGTGATTGTTCGTATTCATTGTGTACATTAGTTTGAGATTACGTGAAGACATGGAAATAGCTTCGCGAGCCTCACTGGAAAGATCGGTAGAGAGGGGAAATTGAACAGGGAAGCAGTTCTGCTCCACGTTCTAGCCAACGTCTTGTGATTTTTTTAGTTTTTTTTTTGTGTTTTGTTTATTTTTTGTTTGTTTTGGAAACTAACACGGTTGGCTACATCGCATCACCTACGACATCTGAGATGTCAGCCCGTAACACCGGGTGAACTAGGTGCCATGTCAGTGCTGCCCTTCATTTCATGTCGAAGCGAAGGGTCTAGTGCGCTGTAAGAGAGCAAAATGGGCCCAGATTTGTTCCGTGAAGCCATTGAGTGCTGAGTTCGTGCTGTCTTCGCATATTTTGTCATGTTGAACTATTTTATTGTTTATGGTAATTTGACCTCTGATGACCTCTGACCAAGAACGCACTAGTGAAGACCCATCTCTCTGTCTATCAACATAAAATAACAAGGAAAGGTCTTGAATGGAAGGAAACTCCAATCGCTACAAAAGGCCGGTTAGACACTGCACGATTAAACTATTAAAAAACAAAATTACAAGAAATTCCAATAGTTTCACCTGCTGCTTTCACTGTTTGGAACCGGTATAAAACTGTAGTACCTTCCTTTGCCCTTTATTAGATGGCAGACTCAAATCGTAGCCGACTGGGTTGGTGCAACCATACTGGACGATAGCAACTTCGGCTGTGTTCTCCTCTAGTCCAATTTAAATTTGTTTATTTTTATAAAAAGCGCGACCTGTGGCGCCGCGCCATCCATAATGTGTCTAACGACGCCCATGGACATTCGGTCGTACGCGAGTGTTGCGAATGCCCTGCCGGCCTGACAGGTGCCTATTCACGCCTCTCTTGAAGGACCCGAGACTATGCTTGGGGGGAAATATATGCCAATATAGCCAGAAAGTAATCCTGTAAGTTTCCGGTATGGCACTTACCTTCTCGCAGGTGATGTGATACTGGCCGGTCGGAGCATGCGCCCAGACCTCTCCGAGTCAGACGCCCATTAGGTACTGAAAACATGTTTAGCAAGTTTTGCAGTGCGGCTGAGTTGACTATTAAAAAAAAACATATTTATAAGTGGTTATTTGAACCTGCGGGCTCAGTAGGCTGTGGGCTAAGTTAGAGTTTCAAAGTGGTCAACTGGGCCCGCGGGCTGAGTTGGCTATGAAAGAATAAATACATATTTCATAGTGGTCATTTAAGCCCGTGGGCTGAGTGGCTTTGGGCTGAGTTGACCAATGATTCATAAATAAAATGCCCTACATTTCAGGCGGTGCTGGTGAGCCCTACTGAGGATCAGTACGAGCTACTACAGAAGCAGCTGCTTGAACGCATCGAGAACGGCCACGGAGAGATCATATACGAAATCGGAATCGGAGATGGTAAACACAAGTTTTAACAGAACAACATCTGCAGGAAACCTGTACGTGTATAGGTACATGGGCGACTGGAAGACATAACAATATTAATTCCCAGTTACGACAGTGTATAACTTTTTGATGAATGAATGAACTTTTATTTTATTTTATTTGATGTTATGTAATGTCTAAAATTGACACATTTCTTCATTATTATTTCTTTATTATTGATGTTGTATATGTTATGGACCAAGTGATTAATAGGGCATTATACATAATGCCCGGGCATTATGAAAAATGCCCAATATGAGAGGGCAATATGATGATTACTGTTGAAATAATTAAATTGCCCGGGCATTATGAATAATGTCTATCTCGTATTGGGCAGGATAATAAAAATACTTGTTTTATTTAAGATTCTTTTAATGTCCGACAATGAAACCTACGAATAGCCCTCATGTCAAAACCTGCGCCGCCTCAAAATTAGGTTATGGTTAATCTTCTATAAATTAACCCTGGTTATTTTTTTTTAAACCACCAAAACATTCACCCATTCCACTTTCCTGTCAACCTCATACCTAAGAACTAGGTCCAATAAACATAGACATGGTCTATCCCCGCGCCCGCGCCCGCGCCTTGCCGAATGTACCTAAATTATCAAATTGCCCGACGATAGCGTAGCAGTATTCATAATGACCAGATACTATGATAAATAATGAAGTTTAGGTAATAATTAATCACTTTGCCCAATTTGACTTGTCATTATTCATAATGCCCGGGCATTATATATAATGCCCGCATTAATCACTTGGTCCATAACATATACACTAGCAGCTTTAAGCTGATGGGTGTACTTTGTATGTTGAGTGCACTTGATTCTCACTTGTATTTGTTTATCAACAATACTTAGGTACCTACATTTTCCTTGATGAATGCTCCGTACAGAAAATGGTACAAAGAGAACCGGGAAGTAAACAGATGGTTTGTGACAAAGACAACAAAACATGAAGCCAATTTTAAAACTATACATATAGGATGTTGCAACAGTCACTTCAACATCAATTCAACAGGGTAATCCTCGTAGTTTTTCTGAGAAAAAATGTATGAAAAGTAAGTATATCTCTGAAGTATGTTCTAGTTTCAGATACTAGAGCTTCTAGATAGCTTTTACGTTAAATTCATTAATTATTTTGCAATGCGAGCCGAAACGTGAAGCATGCGCGGGAAATTCAGAGTGGCCACTCGCTAGTCCCAACCTCGATTAACACCCTCCTCTACTGCCGATGGGCCCGGATATGTTCGGTGAAGCCATCGCAAGCTTAGTTCAACACCTTCCCTTCCTGGGGACTGTATTTTTTATTCATTGGCTGAATTCGGAAAAATGGTCGTACACTTCTTATTGTTCCAATTGATCCCACAAATCTGCTTCCGAAGTTAATCTAAGTAGACTCAAAAACAATGCAAGTGCACTCATAAATTAAAAAACAGAATACACGCATCAGCTGTCAGCTGTCAGTGCTTAAAATAAATAAAATAAAATAAAAAGTATTGACTGCTGTATCACCTACACTCTATTCAGACGGCAGCGAGAGCGGACTGGCGGAGGACGAGTACGAAGCGTCGGTGGCGACGCTGCAGTCGCTGGTGAGCAGCCGGCGCGTGTCCTGCGTGGAGCTGCGGCGACGCGCCGGCGCGGGCGGCCTCACCGGCCAGTACCTTCTGAGGAGGGAACTCGATGACACCGACTTCATGGAGATACGGTACTTCTAACAGAACATTGCCCTACAAAACAAATTCTGTCTGACAGAACATTGCACTACATAATGAATTCTGACAGAACATTGCACTACAGAACTACTTCTGATAGGACATTGTCCTATAGAACGACTTCTGATAGGACATTGTCCTATAAAACAGCTTCTGATAGGACATTGCACTACAGAACGAATTCTGACAGAACATTGCACTATAGAACTACTTCTGATAGGACATTGTCCTATAGAACGACTTCTGATAGGACATTGCCCTGTAGAACTACTTCTGACAGGACATTGCACTACAGAACGAATTCTGGCAGAACATTGCACTACAGAACTACTTCTGATAGGACATTGTCCTATAAAACGACTTCTGATAGGACATTGTCCTGTAGAACTACTTCTGGCAGGACATTGCACTGCACTACAGAACGAATTCTGACAGAACATTGCACTACAGAACTTTTTTTTTTTTTTGTGGTAACTGACACGTTTGGCTGCATCACCTACAACATCCGTGATGTCAACCCATAACACCGGGTGAACTTGGTGCCACGTCAGTGCTTCCCTTCGGTCGTGCCGGCTACACTGAACTGGACGGAAAACACAAACTATTTACATAGCCGTTTCGACCGACCTTTCATTCAGTGCGGTGGTACCAACCCGGGCGGGCTAAGCCCTACAACCTAGTAATATAGGAAGGGAGTTATATCCCTTAGTCGCCTTTTACGACATACACGGGGAGAGATGCAGTGGGGCTATTCTTTTAAAGTACCGGCCCCACACGGTACAAACTACTACTACTACAAACGGACAGAACTACTTATGATAGGACATTGTACTATAGAATGACTTCTGATAGGACATTGCCCTGTAGAACTACTTCTGACAGGACATTGCCCTATAGAACAGCTTCTGACAGGACATTGCCCTACAGAAATACTTCTGGCAGACCATTTCTGACAGGACATTGCCCTACAAAACTACTCCTGACAGGTCCAAGTTTCGAATCCTGGTCGGGACGTACTTTTCTCTTTATTTCGGCTTTGTATCTGATGAAGAAATATGTAATTGTGTAATAAACTTTTTCTTGGTTCCACATTTACAGTTGCAACACCTACCTAGCACTCATAAAATCATCACAGATTGTTTCATTAGTAGTAAAAAAAATACTTGTTAATTACAGAGTGGCGGTAGTGGGTAACGTGGACGCAGGCAAGTCCACACTGTTGGGCGTCCTGACTCACGGTGAGCTGGACAACGGGCGCGGGTACGCCCGGCAACGACTCTTCCGGCACAAGCACGAGATGGAGAGCGGGAGGACCAGCTCGGTGGGCAACGACATCCTCGGCTTCGATAGCATCGGTCAGTTTCACACCGTACCATCAGCAAGTGTAGGAAGGTGTGGATCTAAGCTTGCGATGGCTTCACCGAACATATCCGGGCCCATCGGCAGTAGAGGAGGGTATTAATCGAGGCCGGGACTAGCGAGTGGCCACTCTAAATTTCCCGCGCATGCTTCACGTTTCGGCTCGCTTCAAGCCCTCGTCAGCTAGTCTGCGTTGACTAGGACGCGGGGAAACCACCAGTCCCGCTCTCGACCTCCCTCTCTCTACCTATCCATATTCTGTAGGATGCTTCCAGTGACGTTTTCGAAGCTCTCTCCATATATGAGCTTAGCGTTGATCTTGGGAGCCCTAGATTCTTGAAGAGACTGTAGAGCGACTTCGCTGGTAGTCCTCTTGCTCCGACTTCCACAGCGAAGAGATCAGTCTTGAATCCGTTTCTCACAATCCGGCCTACTAAGTTGCAGTACTTGTTAAGTTTGATGTTGTGGTCCTTCGGTATGTTACTTTCCCATGGAACTGTAAGTTCAACAAGTACTACATGCTTTGTCGCTTTTGAGAATATGAGTATATCCGGTCTTAATGCTGTGGTACAGATTTCCGAAGGCATTTGGTAATGCTTCTCATGTGTGTCCATCAACAATTCCCAATCCTTTGCTGCTCCCAAAATTGAAGAAGGTTTAGTCCTATCTTTGGGCAGCTTATTGGCTCCAGGTTTCACAAAGTTGACCTTCTGGAAGCCGCTACTGGTTTGCCCTTTCCTGGTCCGTGCAATTGACAGGTTGATGGCCTCTCTGATGATTTGGAGGGCTTTATCATGACGGTAGGAATACTGGCCTCGCTCAAGTAGTATTTTGCATCCGCATAACAAATGTTTGGCCGTGCCTACGAATATACAGTCTGGCCAGGGACGTATTTATAGCTTCCACATATGGGGTGTTCTGGCGAAATAGGGATCGGCTCAACTCAATAAACTTCTAGTGTTCCTGTTGAGTCATTCTGTATTTCGGCCTAGAGGGGTAAGAAAGAAAGAAAGAAAGAAATGATTTTTATTTTCTCTTAATTAATCCCTAAAAATAATAACAAACAGTATGACAAAAACCTAAAAGAGAAAAATGGACAGGCGCAGCCTTTGCCGCTACACACCCACTCGTCTCCAACCTGGGAGTGTGCGGCGCTGAATTTAAGCCTGCCCCACACAGTCAATACATTTTTGAGCATGATGCAACTTAGCCTAAATAAACAATACTTAGCCTAAATACGTTAAGTTTTATAGCAATAATTATGTCAGTTTACAATAAGATTTAAATAAATAATGTCCAGCACGACCGAAGGGAAGCACTGACGTGGCACCAAGTTCACCCGGTGTTATGGGCTGACATCACGGATTTTGTAGGTGATGTAGCCAAGCGTGTCAGTTTCCATAAAAAAAAAATAAAAAAATAAGGTTCACAGGTAATTACACATTTATATTAAAAAAATGAAAACAAAAAACATAGATACTATACCATCTCAGAATACGAATACAATACTTACGAGTGTTACATTATCACAATAATTTTATTTAGGGATCTTTTGGCATTGCAGGGTCAAGAGGTATTTTTTTAAGATTTACATTAAAAAGACCCAGAGCCGGCAACATTTCAGATGGGAGATCTTGAGATAGAGGGTCTTTTTTTATGGAAACGCGACACATTTGGCTACATCACCTACCACATCCGTGATGTCAGCCCATAACACCGGGTGAACTAGGTGCCGTGTTAGTGATTCCCTTCATTTCATGTCGGATACACTGAACTGGACGGAAAACACGAACTATTTACATAGCCGTTTCGACCGAAGTTTCATTCAGTGCGGTGGTATTATCCCGGGCGGGATAAACCCCATAACCTAGTAAGGTAAGAAGAGAAGGGACCTACAGTATTACGTGGAATCCGAACTACGGTCAGCCTCCAATAGTCGCGGGGTCACCCATCCAAGTACTGACCGCGCTCAGGGTTGCTTAACAACAGTCGATCGACCGTACCACTGAGCTGCCGAGGCTTGTCTTCTTGATGGGCATTTTCCGCATGTAGGTCTCTCTGTTTGGACCCGTTGTGCGTATCACCCCGGTCTCTACTCCATCCAGCCCAGCTCCTTCCAGAAGTCCTGCAGGCGGCCGACGTCCGTGCAGGCCTCTTGGAGTGTTTTGTCTCTTGGGTTTTTGAGGATGTTTGCTCGCTCATTTGCCACCCCCTCGCACTGTAGCAGCACGTGGGATTGCGTTTCTTCAGCCCCCATGCAATCCCTGCAAAGGGCTATCCGTTTTACCTATAATGAATAAGTGCTTATTTAGTG
The DNA here is from genome assembly GCA_946902875.1 of Nematopogon swammerdamellus. Lineage (NCBI taxonomy): Eukaryota > Metazoa > Arthropoda > Insecta > Lepidoptera > Adelidae > Nematopogon > Nematopogon swammerdamellus. Next base: position 4,206,926 of record OX336335.1, on the reverse strand, counting down.
GATAGTGTCCAGTCAAAGTTCCTACCACCAATCTGATTTTACCTTTGTTTGGCTTAGTATACCCTTCGTGAGTTTACTCTTGATGGCTGGTACCGCCGCTCTTGCCTGCTTGCAGTCGTTTATTTGTGACCATTTCTACCGAGGCTTACAAATTGTCTACAGCTGACTGTGTTCCGCTTCAGGCAACGTAGTGAACAAGCCCGACCACGGCACGCTGGACTGGGTGAAAATCTGCGAGAAGTCATCGAAGGTGATCACGTTCATAGATCTGGCCGGACACGAGCGCTACCTCAAGACCACCGTGTTCGGCATGACGGGACACGCGCCAGACTTCGGCATGCTTATGGTGATACTGTCAAATTTATTATTATAAACAAATTGAGTGACTTTAAATTTATTTTTTAATTATTGGTTGGACGCCGGGTCCTTCTGCCATTTCTTTATTTTATATATGTTTCACGGTATTTATACGCCGCCGCTCGCGAACATGGCCTGCGCCACCAAGTCTCGAAAACAACTGAAAAATAATTTTATATCTATGCTTGGCAACAAAGTGAATCAGATCAGTGAATCAAGTAGGGCATATCTTCACTTGTATTTTGAAGTAAAATTGAGCCTTATCTCCATATTGAAAGAGCGTGTATTTTAAGCCGAAAGTCAGCCTGGCACGGCAGCATTTCGGTTTCTTTGTTAACTCTCTGAGTAGTGACTGGTGAATCATGGAGGACATGTCGACAAATATAATATAAAATATAGGCTTCTAGTCATTACTTCTGCTGCCTGGCCACAAATTATTCTACCTGCACTCTTGTGAAGTACTAGTATTGCACCGCATGACTAGTGCTTCATTTCACTACATAACATAAATAACCTTGGAATGTTTGTCCTTAACAGATCGGAGCGAACGCGGGTATAGTCGGCATGACGAAGGAACATTTAGGATTAGCGTTAGCGCTGAGTGTGCCCGTGTTCGTTGTCGTCACCAAAATCGACATGTGTCCACCCAACATTCTACAGGTTAGTCACACTTCGACAGTTACAGATTCAAAGTTTAATATGCAAGGGGGAAATTCGATTTTGTAGACCCTTCCCCTTGCCATTAAGGGCGGGTTAAACCCTACCACTACTAAACACTACCCTACATACTAGTAATACTAGGTGGTAGGGTTTAACCCGCTCCGGTTGTTACCACCACACTGAATGAAAGGTCATTTGAAATGGCTATGTAAATAGTTTGTGTTTTTCGTCCAGTAGTAGTTCGTGTAGCCGGTATGACCGATGGGAAGCACTGACATGGCGCCTAGTTCACCGAGGTGTTATGGGCTGACATCACCGATGTATTGCATAGATGATGTAGCCAACGGTGTCAGTTTCCATAAAAAAAGAGCTATTATGGGTTTTTTGAACTACAGGCAGCCTCCAACGGTCTGGCGGTCACCCATCCAAGTTCTGAACGCGCAGGTGTGCTTATCACGACCGACAGTCGACAGACCGCACCACTGAGCTACTGAGACTGACAAGACGAGCTCTCCATACATTTTGAAAAAGAAAAACCTAAGGAACAGTAGCACTGGTGAACTTATCACTAGAAGTGATTTGTTTCACCCGTTTTATACGGATTGATTGTTCTTCAGGATAACTTGAAGCTGCTAGTGAGAATGCTGAAGTCGTCCGGCTGCAGGAAGGTGCCTGTGATGGTGAAGACCAAAGACGACGTCGTCATCAGCGCAACCAACTTCGTGTCGGAGAGGTTACTACACTGTACCGTTACCGTTACCGGATTGTGAGAAACGGATTCAAGACTGATGTCTTCTCTGTGGAAGTCGGAGCAAGAGGACTACCAGCGAAGTCGCTCTACAGTCTCTTCAAGAATCTAGGGCTGCCAAGATCGACGCTAAGCTCATATATGGAGAGAGCTTCGAAAACGTCACTGGAAGCATCCTACAGAATATGAATAGGTAGAGAGAGGGAGGTCGAGAACGGGACTGGTGGTTCCCCGCGTATTAGTCAACGCAGACTAGCTGACGAGGGCTTTATTCGAGCCGAAACGTGAAGCATGCGCGGGAAATTTAGAGTGGCCACTCGCTAGTCCCGACCTCGATTAACACCCTCCTCTACTGCCGATGGGCATATATGTTCGGTGAAGCCATCGCAAGCTTAGTTCCACACCTTCCTCTCTTCCGCTTTGCCCGCCTCATCGTCGGCACGGCGCTTCTCTAAGTCTGGTTTCGCTAGAAGTGGTGTTATTGCCTGCGTCCGATTGTCCGCTGGACTCTTGAGTGCGGCCTTGGTGCAAATTCTTTATATATTTCTTTCTCTTTTTTCCACTATCAGCGAAGTGCCATTTCAACCTAATGAGATGGTTTGCATTTCAAGTTCTTTAATTTTGAAAAACCCCGTACTATCTTCGTACGCGCTCTGACCTACAATCTGCCGTTCTATAGATTAATACAGGGTGCCCCAGTTCGACTAGATTTGCTTATCACGACAGGATAATTAACCTCATTTAATAACCTTAAAAAAAATCTCATTAAAATCGTTTCCTAGTATTCATATTTTTCGATTCGGAAGTTTTATGTGCTAGGAAAAGGTCGCCAAAACCATGTTCAGCATCGGAAACTGAATTTTTAATGTTATCTCGAAAAACATGAGTCCTAGAAAAAACTGATTTACTGCGCTTTTTTTGGAATCGTGTGGTGGTGAGCAAATTGTTTGGTTGGTGTCGAACTGGGACACGCAGTATAGGAAAATAATGCATAGGCAATCAGTGGTTCCGTAGGGCTGAAGGCCTGGACTACAGGAGAGGTTGGAGAGGCGTATGCTCAGTAGCGGACACATTAACACACAAGTCCTTCATCGCAGGAGAGTTTTGGTGCAGCTGTGACGGACGGCACTATGCGAGTTTTCTCCCCAAACAGAGATTATTAACCTGTTTTGGTGGTTTAAAAAAAAATTACCAGGGTTAAATTAAAGAAGTAGCGACGCATCTTCTGTAATTTAACCCTAACCTAATGTTGACGCGGTGCATGTCGTTTTTGTTAAACTCCCATAGTGCAGTTTGGCTGCTACCACAGCAGCTGCGTCAAAGCTCTCCTGCGATGAAGGAATCGTCATTAACACTGTCTGACTGACTAACTACCCTACTCTTAAATAAATTGTATAAAGTTCTTTTAGATTTAATTTTATTATTAGTGTAGGGCTAGGCTTAAAATCAGCGGCCCTTATGATACTCTAAGTGGCCATATGCTGCGCCTATACCCTTTCTATTGTAAAACTGTATGTTGCTATGTGTTAATGTGTTATAGTTATAATGTATGTGCGATACTTCAATTGAATAAATGACTATTCTAATTCTATTCTACTCTTAGATTTGCAAGAAATCTACAATAGCAGTGATTGTGTGCCGACAGGTTATGTCCAATATTCCAAGTGTCGAACGTGAGCGGCGAGAACCTGGAGCTGCTGACGATGTTCCTGAACCTGCTGACGACGCGCATGCCCGCGCACCACCACGAGCCCGCCGAGTTCCAGATAGACGACACCTACTCCGTACCGGTATGCGATATATTTTTTTTTTATATAGAAACTGACACGGTTGGCCACATCACCTACAACATCCGTGATGTCAGCCCATAACACCGGGTGCCTCCATTTATTTAATGTCGGCTACACTGAACTGGACGGAAAACATGAACTATTTACATAGCCATTTCGACCGATGTTTAATTCAGTGCGGTGGCACCCACCAACCTGGACGGGATAAACCCTACCACCTAGTAAGGTAAGAAGGGAAGGGACCTACAGTTATACATAAATTATTTTGTTTAGAACCAGCCGCCTGAGCTGTCATGTGACATTTCATCGCGTAACATGACAAATCCTGTCCGTCCCACTAGTCCCATTGACGTTGTCCCATGATGGGACTAGTGTGACGAGTATATTCCACTGGTTCCATGGGACAACGGTTCATAATAAGTTGTGTGTTGCAGGGCGTGGGCACCGTCGTGTCGGGAACCACTCTGCAAGGCGTGATACGTCTCAACGACACTCTGCTCCTGGGCCCCGATCCTCTCGGCCACTTCATCCCGATCGCCGTGAAGAGCATCCACCGCAAGCGCATGAACGTGAGGGAGGTCCGCGGCGGACAGACCGCAAGTTTCGCACTCAAAAAGGTGGGCAATCCGACGGCCTGGTGGTCCCCATCAGGCATGTATCCAACATGGTTCACCTTGACCTTGACTTGGTTTTTTAACCTTAATTTTGTATGCTCAATCGTGTTCAGAACCATTTTTAATTTTTTTTATTTATGTGAACCAGCATGGGTGTCTGTGCCGAGAGACCATTGGTGCAGTCGACAGAGCCAAAATCACCTCTCCTCGCGAAACCAAGCTCAGTTAGGTGCCATGCCAGCAGATTTTCGGACTGTTGCTAGGCTGTCTAGCCCGTTAATACGACGCTTGAAGACACCCAGGTTAAAGGATTCAGGAAATACACTTGTCTTTTTGGACTTATTGAAGGGGACACGTAACAAGGTTTGATAGCTCTTTCGCCAGTTCTCGATAGAAGTATGTAGGTGGCAGTGAGACCAAAGTGTAAAGTTTGACAGGTCACATTATATTCTTAAAAATTCACTATTATGTGGTCCACTTTCAGATCAAGCGATCGCAAATCAGAAAAGGCATGGTGATGGTGTCTCCGGCTCTGAACCCTCAGGCTTGCTGGCAGTTCGAAGGCGAGATCCTTGTGCTGCACCATCCCACCACCATCTCCTCGCGGTATCAGGCCATGGGTAAGTTTACACGTACAGTAAAACCCTGATTATCCAGACCAATTGGGGCCAGGGGTAGTCGGTATAATCGAAAATCTGGATAGTCAGTCTTAACTTGAAACTACAGGTTTATTGAAGAGGCAGACAGACGGCGTTGGCTGAGTAATAGGCTCCCGTACGGGGGCCGTACAGCTCTAGCATACAATGGCATAAACAAATGTAATGCCTAATTTATTCAGCAAGTAAGTCTAGCCATCCCAAGACGAAACACTGTGCTATAGATTTTATCAAAATAGTTCACTCCTCCAAATAAACAAATGATGATGACTAGCTGTTCGCGCGACTTTCCTTCGCAGCAAAATAACCTATAACCACCCTTCAGTGCCAGACCACTTCAGTGAAAACCCCATGTGATCGGCTCTGCACAATGTCGTATCAAAGATAGAGGACAAAAACCCGAGGACACTCCAAGAAGCCTGCAAGAATGTCGGCCGCCTGCAGGACTTCTGGAATGAGCTGGGCCCGATGGGGTAGCAGCCGGGGTGATACGCACAACGGTTCCAAGAAGAGCGATCTACATGCGGAAAATACCCACCAAGAAGAAGAAGAAGAACCCCATGTGAATTGAATGAGTAGTTCTCGTTTATAAAAGTGAACATAGCATCGACAATGGTGCGCCGGTCATTCGAGTTTTTCCACTTTTCCGTTACTTCAAAGTAAACAAATACTGAAACTTAGTAGACCAGATAGTGAGAAACGGATTAAAGACTGATCTCTTTCTCCGCTGCCGATGTCGGAGCAAGAGGAAGCCACCTACCAACACCTACCAGCGAAGTCGCTCTATAGTTTCTTCAAGAATCTATCCCTCTTGGCAAGATCAACGCTAAGCTCATATATGGAGAGAGCTTCGAAAGCGTCACTGGAGGCATCCTACAGAATATGGATAGGTAGAGAGAGGGAGGTTGAGTGCGGGACTGGTGCTTCACCGCGTCCTAGTCATCGCAGACTAGCTGGAGAACTGAAACGTAACACACGCTCGAGAACTCTTAGAGCGGCCGCTCGCTAGTCCCGACCTCGATTGACACCCTCCTCTACTGCCAATGGGCCCGGATATGTTCGGTGAAGAAGAGTTCGACACCTTCTTAATTACTTGAGTTCTTTCAGCACAACACCTATTACACCGCTTACCCCCATTATCGGATAACGGCATGGCGTATGTATGTATGTAATGTTACATAACATTTTCAGTGCACTGCGGCAGCATCCGACAGACGGCTTCGATCCTGAGCATGTCGCAGGATTGCTTGCGCACGGGCGACAAGGCGCTCGTGCGCTTCCGGTTCATCAAGCATCCCGAGTACCTCAAGCCGGGCCAGAGAATGGTGAGCGCGTTACGCTTGTATTGTGTTAATTTTCTTTCGTATGGGTATTTCTTAGGGTCACAAAACTGCCTAACCTATATTTACACAAATAAACATTATATAAATATTTAAATTTGGCAGTTGTTCTACCAGGAATTTATGAATGATTTTGAGTATACTGCCAAGGCTGTTTACATATTATCGTTAACCATAAGCAGGATTTTAGAGTTGATATAACACTGGCTTGTAAGGAAGATGCTTCAGTGAGCATATTCTTTGGATTGTTTCCTGTTGTGTAAACAACTAGGTAAAAATATATTCTTCAGCGAAATTCTTCCTACATCTGATATTTTATTGAGATCTTTATTTGTTAGGAAACTTAACAATTACTGCCAGGTAAACGACGAACTCAGTACTCCATGACTTCACCGAACGCATCCAGGACCATTGCAAGTACGAGAAGGTTTCAATCTTGCACGAAACCTGCGATTGTCCTATCTTGTTCTCTTATAGAGCGCTAGACGCTTCGGCTCACGTTGAGCCCTCGTCGGCTAGTCAGCGTTGACTAACGTGGAAGAGTACTAGTCCGGAACTCCACCTCCCTCAGTGCAATTACAAACCATGATCTGAACACGTGTGCAGGTGTTCCGCGAAGGTCGCACCAAGGCCGTGGGTAATGTTCTGCGGATCATCCCGGCGGCGAACATGCAGCAGGCCGCGCGGGTGAAGCCCAAGATGCACGGGGGCCGGGGGCAGGGCTCGGGGCCGGCCGGCGGGGCCGGGACGCAAGCATCGCCTCAGCACGCGCCGAGCAATGTCGCCACTACCGAGGCTCTGCCGCTGGTAACATTGTACTTGCCTACGTAGAAATGCCAACACACGTAAGCGCGACCTTCAATTCAAAGCTTGTGGGTTCGAGTCCCACTTCAGGTATCTGGTGTGGGCTGAAATTTTTCTTTCACAATTTCAGCCCAATTTTATTATGTAATCTGACTTCCAGGATGGTGTCTAGTATTTCAGTCAGTTTATTGACATCTTCAATCCCGTACAATATAAGAGGAGGATATTTACTTGTTCTATTCGGCTTATCATTATCTCCTGCTGTGTTTATCGGAAGCCGTGAGAATCTGTTGCTAAGTCGGGTTTCTTCCAGGGGAGGGGAGATGGAGTCTTATTCTTTTGTTTGCAAAGAAAGTGACAACAGACTTGCTTCTGAGTCTGTTTGCGAAGAAGCTTTTGTGTAGGAGTTGTTGGGTTAATAAATAAACTGCATATTATGTAAAAATCCAGTTCATACCCCTCCATTGGGTTCTGCCTGATAAATATGTTTTTTTTTTATTTAATAATAAGTGGTCAAATCAAATCCAAATCGTCAAAAGTAAAATATAAAAAAATTTATCGTGATTAAATTAATGAAACAATAGATACCTCTCATATGCTTAATAATAAACCTTAATTTTATAGATTTTAGTGTTATATAAAAAATGCATATATGTGTGCAGGCATCGGACGTGACAACGGCAGACTCTCCCTTCGAGATGCAAACGGACAAGCGGACCGAGGGACACTCGCACCGCGGAGGCGGGCGGCGCGCGCGCGGCAGGAAGCCTCCGGACAGCCAGCAGACTTCCGGGGACGGCCCTGCCACGGCCGCCTCCATCAACGGCCAGTAAACCCACCGGCTCACGCTGACCCAACCATCTTCCAATGTTGGCAGAAAGCCGAGATTCCTATTCCCAAGACAAACTCTGCATAGCATCAGTTACTACTCGGGAGTTGTTCTATAACTCCTCGGTTGCCCTCCTGGGAACAGGGATCAAGAAAAGAAGAAATTAGATTTGATCACAATGGGTGCTGCGACTACGGAAAAATATAATTTAGAAATATTTTTTCTTAAAACAAAAAACATCGGGACACTTTATTTTTTAGCTCGCCGGGTGGATTAGCAGAAGCGAAATAATGAAGGAAATATTTTTGTTAAAAATTATTGAGAAATTCCACACAAACTATGAAAGGCGACGTGTGATTTATTTTCGTGTGTTTTGAGATTGCGAGGACAATTTGAATTAGATATTTTCAGGGATTGATACTATTTATTGTGTGATATTATATTACGTTGCTCATATCTCTATCGAACTACGGGCAGTGCATAAGATAGAAGTGATTTCGTATTTCAGAAATTCCTCATTAGCTCATATCGAACACCGTGTTCTGTGTTCCACACACTATGTTAAGCGCACTCCCCCATAAATTTAAGATAAACTATGTCTTAAGGATTATTTCTTAGTGATTTTTTTTTTATTTCAGCCCGTCTTCGTTAAAGTAACATTTACTTAATTTATTAAGTAGTAAGAATAAAACATTATGTCTCCGTAATGAAAGTGTTGTATACACTACAGACAGGTAAGCAATGTTGTGGAACGTGAACTACTAATAAGCGAGGATATTTTTATACTCTCCTGGATATAGATAACAAAAACGATGAACAATGTGGATTCAGTTCTTTAAGATCACCATAGATCACAAGACGCGTAGCAGTGGAAGCATCAATTTAGGTTTGACCTGTTTTATTTGACAAAGTTTTATTGTTTTGTTTTGAAAATGTCTCATAGATCTATAGCGCTAACGAATAGCTTCGACGCAGACGCCCCCTGCCGTCCTCTCCTCTCACTTTTGTTGCAGTCAAAAGGGCAAGAAGATATGAGAGGTTGCGGGTTGATTGTCGCATCAATGTCACTTTGGCTTCGTTATTATCTTCTTCTGAATGTGTAGTGCACCAAAAGTGAATAAATGTGGTTTTATTTTCAGAAATCCTTCCTTGTCTTTTATTATCTCATGTTATTTGTGGCATATCAAAGATATGAATCGTTTTCAAATTGTAATTATTGCATAAAAATATATTCACAAATTCAGTCACAGACATTAAATTTTACAAATAAGAGCTGAAAATGGTCCTCACTAAAATATAGACCGCTAAAAACGTTGATTCTATTTGCACACTTTACAAAGGTAATTTATTTTGTATATCTACACAGCCACAGATTTTGAACAAATTTTTCACAGCTAATCTGTATGTAAATCCATTCAGATCTCCACAAGTTGCAATGTCATGTAGGTACACATAAAAAACTGGTGTTTTTATACACACTGGCACCGAATGATACCGCGCATGATTTTTATAAATATTTAAATCAAGATTCGCAAACTCAAAAATATAATATTAAGCCCATAACTGAATCCGTCCAGTTGCTCTCGCCACCTCTTCAAATGGCATCAATAGACTAAACAACATTATTTTTTCAGCTGTTTCTTTGCATCTTCGATGCCCTCTCGAAGGTTCTCGGAGAATCTTCTGTAGAGTGAGCGGAGTCGACCTACAGCGGCCGGATCCAGTTTAGTCAGCTTCTCCTGGCCGCGATAGAACATTGCTATTGTAAGTTGCGCAGCGCGGCGTACAGGATATGATTCGGCTATACGCTGCACTAGACGTTCGTTGTTCGCTAAATATTTAAACAACGCCCGAAGAGGCATTCTGCTTCGAGACCAAAATGTCCAATTCAAAATTGGTCAAATCTTTTCAAATTGAGCGTTAGAATAAGTCAGCACTCAATCTACATAAGTATTCATTTGAAGGATGTCTCGAATGAGCACATGTTGCGGTATTTCTGCAGCAGTTCACGCTTAAGACGTAACTGAGTTCGGAGGATTTCGAACTGTTTCAGCTGATCCTGTTTGTTGTAGTCTATGCCTGGGAGGCGGCGGATCTGTGAACAAGATAGTAAAAGTTGAGAGTTCTTTGTAAGTATAATTACAGTGCTAGATAATTGATTCAACCGGTTCAGTTCCAAACACTTTATTATGCTTACTCCCACACTTCTAGACCACTTTTGCACCATGGATATTTGGCACCGTGACTGACTTCGTAAAATAATGACTGGACAATACATAGATGATTTTTTTTTACTCTAGGAAAAACAAAACATGCTTGACATTTTTTTCCAAATTTTTTTAACCTAAAGTTGACGAATTACCCTATGTAAATCATATATCGGCGTGTAGACTGTGAATGTAACTATTCAAATAACACATTCTAAATAATGTTAGAATAGAAACCAGTGTATCATCCTGCCAGAAATTACATAGGTAGGCATAAATTGACAGACGACAAAATATGTACGGCCCAGCATTCTCATTGTAATAAGAAAAAATCATTGAAGTCTGAATTTGCGATATATTTAATGGATTTTTTTTTTTGCCGACCGGCCCAATCTTACGTCAACAGTTGTAAGGGTTTGGGGTCGGCCGGCCCCATCAGAAGCCAAGAGGTTAATTAGGTGGAAGGCAAAGGCAGGCCTCACGCACTCTATGTGCGCGCTAACTACCTCGCACGCCCGGCGTACCGCCGACGGTGAATTTCTATGGGCTGCCCAAAGAATATAAACAGGCGCGGCCGGCGCAGCTGCAAAGCAATAATCACTTTACACTCGATCGTTAACGTACATTTTCGCACGCAGCGATTGGCGATGTGAAGCAGTAGGCTATTAAAGCCCGAAGGTAGGAACTTTTTCTATGGAGTGATTCATCTGTTACGAAGTAACTATTTAGTAATCTGTGGCAAAGTGTTAACCTACCATTACATCACATATTGAAAGGTCATCTGCAGCAAAGAATTGGAATTTTTAACACACCTGGGCCCGGGCAGCTTCAAACTTCTTCTGCAGCTCCAGTACCTTCAAGCTACACTCGTGAGACTCTCGCGCCTTCGCTGCGTTGTCGTGGAAGTCCCGCTCGACGCTGCAACACAAATTTATTATTAGTCGTGGCGTCACGTGACGGCTTTCTCCGCCATAAAGAGCTGCGGAGAAATGAAGCGATACCTGCGGATGATCTCGTATACGACCGGCAGGAAGTCCACGTCCACGTCGCTGACGCCGAGCGGCGTGAAGTTGTTCTGTTCGGGCGCCTCCGAGCTGTTCTCCATTATCCAACACAGACACTACACCCACTAATGAGGCGAATGACAAAGATGCGATATGCGAAACAACTTGCCTCGCACGCTGCACGCTACAGCCGGATAGAACGCGAACGAGCCAAACACCACCTTTCCTTTCACACCGCAAAGAAGAACCCACGGCCCACGAAGGAAGCCACGAACGAAAAGGCCAAGCATTTATCTGTGATATAACCTGGCTGGCGCGACTCTACCTGCAACGCTTTGACAGCTGTCAAGTCAAGTGTCACCACTGTCAGGCGGAGAAGGCGCTGCTTGCAATGCAAAGCAAAACGAAATTTTCACGAGCGTCTCTTTGTTTTTTTTTTTTTTAGATTAATTCGTCTCCTCCCGAAACAGGCAAAACTCATTAGAGTATACAGCCAATTCTGTCGTAGCTTTCAACGTCTGTTGTATAAGTTCTCGCACCGCGAGAATCACAAAAATATATTTTTTTAATTACAACGACGACGCGACAAACTTCCGTCGTCCGCCATCTTTTTTGCACTTATATATTTATAAGCGTCTCTTTGTAGTAAGCACCATCCCTTCAAGTGACAGCGTCCTGGCGCAGGATATGTCACTTTTGCCAGCGTCCTGCAAAAGGACGGTTGCACCTGGCAGTAAACTTTTTTTTTCTTACGGAAAGGCAAGGATAGTTTGACTAATAGCCATATGTCTTATTTTTTCCAGTTGGTAAAAAAATCTAATTCTTTCTATTCCATACTAATAAAGCTAAAATTGTGGTTTTTCACAATTTCTGAAAGAAAGAGATCTATGTGTTGGAAGACTTTTTTGCTCCTGGCATGAAACTGAAATGATTAAGAAAAAAAAAATTTTACATTTTAAATATTTTTTTTTTTTTACAAAAAATTCTTTGTTCTTCAAAAGTGATCTATTTCCGATACTATACTAATATATAGAAAACACGTCGCGTAGCGACGCATCTTCTATATCTTAATTCTTAACCCTGGTTTTTCTTAAACCACCATAACATCACTCATCTCATACCACTTGCCGAAAAGTATAAGATATCGATATCGAAGATGCACGAAAGGAGTAGGTCCGCAGGTTTGAGGCACCGCAGGATCTAAAAAGGCTTTCAGGTGGCGGACAAGTGGTAGGTATTATGAGTGATGTTTTGGTGGTTTAAAAAAAATAAGGTTAATATAAAGAAGATCATGCGTCGCTGTCGCTACGCGACGCATCTTCTCTATATTAACCCTAACCTAATGTTGAGGCGGTGCATGTCGTTTTTGTTACGTTTCGTTTCGAGCTGAGTGTTCACGAAAGGAGCCAGGAAGGAGCCAAGAAGTCTTTCAGGTGTCAAACCCGTCAGAGCATTACCAAGACGTGCCTCGGCGCAAACATTGGTCAAAGGGGAAGGCTACACGCTCAATAAATACTGTGGTATTTACTGATGGATCACAGTATTTATTGAGCGATCCGTCAAAACACTAGCAAAAACTATCAGTAAATACCACGATTATGTGGTATTTACTGATGGATCACAGTATTTATTGAGCGTGTAGCCTTCCCCTAAGTGTAGAGGCCACGGTAAGAATTACGAACATGGCAATACTGAGTGTCTGTCAAATTAATCAGTCAATTTTCGTATGTCAAGTTCGCAATAAAATCTCCTTTGCGTGTTGCCGCTCTGATACTGAAGCAGAATGTTTTTAAATATTTCTGTATAACATTGTGCCGGCGGCCGAGGCCGACGGCACCAGTGCGGCTGGATATACATAGGATGCGGGATCGGTGATCGCGCGCCTCACAGTGAACCGACATGAGCCTAAACGGAAACCCACACATCTATCATGAGAAGCAGGTGAAGGAGCTTTGCGCCCTCCACGCGCTCAATAATCTGTTCCAGGTGAGTCCGCAGCGATCGCTTACTATCTGTGTACGTTAGAACACAACATACAATATTTTAGATCACGTTTTACTTTACCGCCAATATTCATTATCAGCCATTATCTATGTAGTACTACACTAGATGAACCTTTGTCATACACCACTCCCGAAAAAAACATGTCACTGACCACATCAGCTTACAAGCTGAGTTCATAATGACAGATGCTTCTTTTGTATGGCTCGCTTTATTGCTTATGTCTGCAAATAGGTACTCGAGTGAGAAGCGTACTTGCTCTACTCGCATTCATAGCGTGAAAAGGCTCTTTATGCGATCCTTTGAATGTATTCGTGATGAAAATTGCATGTGAAGGCACTTTTTGCACTTATTTACGGACATAACATGATTCATCGGGTTTTGCCTCTTCTTCAGTCTTTAGTTCGGTGTTATCAGCTATGAAAACGATCAGCTATGAGTGTAGGGGGCGTACGTACAGTAATTTAGACGCAATTATGCTTTGAACGTAGATAAAGGTTTATTGTAAACTTCAAAGAAACATCTACTATGCAATGTAACTTTTAATCACCTGTGAAAGCATAATAAGAACAATTAATAATGATACCGTGTTGAATACAGAGTAATTATACCAATTAACTGCTAATTGCTTCATAATTTTACATTTGAACTGTAAAATAAGTATACAAAATAGATTGAAAGAACGCGTGAAGGCAACTGAAAAGAAAATTAACAGCTAACAAAAATATTTATTATCATTGACAATGTAAAACTGGTGTGAAGGTCACGACGGCCCCTTATTTACATGTTAATAAGAAACGTGCATAGTTACGTTATGTAAAGTGTCTCGTCTATTTCACTTTGAAAAATCATGTGTTAGTAAATTGTAAGCAAAGTCAATTGTATGTAAATAGGTGCGAGTTCGTGTTGAAATGGAGGTTAGACGATTACTTGTGGGAAAAAATGTTTGTAATCTTCAATCTAAGTAGAGAAACATCTTCCCTTTTGTGAGCTACGATTATGAATGATGTGAACACTGATTTCATCTAGAGCTTATCAAAGCCAAATAAAAAAAACTTATTAGGTACTATATGAATAGTACCTAATGCTTAATACCTCCATAATGTCATAAAATCCAAGTTTCCAATTTTTTTTTATGTAAACCAACATGGGTGGCTGTGCCGAAAGACCAAACACCTCTCCTCGCGAAACCAGGCTCAGTTAGGTGCCATGCCAGCAGATTTGCGGACTGTTGCTAGGCTGTCTAGCCTGTTAATACAACGTTTGTTATACATGCTTAGGTAGGTTTTGTCAGCCTCGGTAGCTCAGTGGTGCGATCGGTCGACTGTTGTTATGCACACCTGGCCACGGTCAGTACTTGGACGGGTGGCCGCTTGACCGTTTGAGGCTGATCGTGGTTCGGATTTCACGTAAAACTGTAGGTCCCTTCCCTTCTTACCTTACAGTCCAATCTACGTACTTGCCATTGTTTTGTTTACATAGATGAAATACACCTACAACACCGAAGCTAAAAAAAAATATTTCCACTGAAAACATTTGAATTTTTTATTTTTTCATGTCATGAAGTTCATTAAGCTTTATTGAGTTATCCATCACATTAGATATTTAAAAATAAAAAAACAGGAACGTAGATTCGACTGTCCTTATTACAACAAAAAAAGAATTGTAAAAATCGGATAAGGTTTAGGGGGGTCATCATCATCAGCCTGACCGGTCCACTGTTGGACATAGGCCTCTCCCAAGGCACGCCACCACACGCGGTCTTCCACTCTTCTCATCCATCCACCTTTTTAACCTACCTACCTTTTTTAGGTCATCTGTCCACCTAGCCGGGGGGTGTCCCACGCTACGTTTGCTTGTTTCGGCCTCCATTCGAGCACCCGTCTACCCCATCGGTTGTCGGGTCTACGACAGATGTGCCCAGCCCACTGCCACTTCAGCTTGCTTATTTTCTTAGCAATGTCGACTACCTTTAGGGGGGCAAAAAACATAAATGCCGAAAGACGATTTTCTATGGAGAAAGTTAACTTCCGTCTCGTCTTAAAAAGGATGTTGTTTATGAACGGCAGGTACCTGGGACTTACTCGAAGGCTGACCTGGACACAATCTGCAGCAGCCTCTCGCCCAACGTGTGGATCAACCCGCACCGCTCGGTGCTGGGACTCGGCAACTACGACATCAACGTGATCATGTCAGCGCTGCAGAAGAAGGGATGCGAGGCCGTCTGGTTCGATAAGCGCAAGTACGTTGAACACGTTACTTAAGCTTACTGTTTCACGTCATAATAACTGAATTTTATAAACTCCCACAGGATGTGATTGACTCCCCAAACACAAACACCTTCCGATTAGATAAATACATAAAAAGTACATCAGCAAACAAATAGCGACAGTGCCCAAGTACGAAAACTAAAAACAAAACAAAAAAAAAACATTGTAATCAGTCATTATCTGAAAAAAAAACTGATATGAACACATCAGCTAGAGCTGCTTGTTCACTAAAAAATAAATAAATAAAACTTTTTAAAAATATTACTAAATAATTTTTTTTTATGGGAAGTACGGCCTATGGCCAGACTAACGCAGGCACGACCGAAGGGAAGCACTGACGTGGCACCAAGTTCACCCGGTGTTATGGGCTGACATCACGGATGTTGTAGGTGATGTAGCCAACCGTGTCAGTTTCCATAAAAAAAAAAAAAAGAAGTGTAGTCCGACGGCGCCCACGGGCATTCGGATATTTACAGGGGGCTGCGAATACCATGTCGGCCGACTAGGTGCACCTTCACATTATGTTTGTATCAATTCATTTATTTTCAGAAAACAACTTCTATTATAGAAAACACTAAAAGCAATTTCACATTACAAATTAAACAGCACATTGTACAATTTACAAATTAAACAGCATGTCGTAAAAGGCGACTAAGGGATAAGGACAAGATGCAGTGCTAAAGTGCGACAGGCCAGTCACCTCTCACCTAGACACGGGCCTTTCACCGAGTCATGCAGCAGATTGGTCTTCGCGCCTTACTTGCTGGTTGATAGTTACATATCTTGTCCGAAAACAGAGTGCTTGCAGCAAAATACAGATTACTCTGCTTACCCTGATTGTCGGTATACAGAGTGTTATTTTCAGGGATCGGAATAGTTAGAGTAATAAATACCTAATGTTGGCAAAAAGACATAATATCGAGTGATTAAAACCAAGTCTTTCGGGGATTATGAAAAATTCCCGAGAATTCCGTGATTCGTCGACTCGTTTTGCTGGGTGCCATGTCAGTGCATCCCCTTGGACGGGCCGGCTTGTTGTTGGACTGTACCTGCACCTGTGGTCTTCCCACACTCCGTTTTCCTGTCCACGGCCACCAGTGCAGGGCACGCTTACTCCAATGGTCATCGTCTCTTCGGCTAACGGGCCCAATTCTAAATAATTTTTTTTATTTTATTGTTTTTCTATAAGTACACAATTTTGATCATAGCCAAAACTTGACACATTAGTTACAAATAATATTCATATAGAAAATTGTATTTCATAATTTACAAACCATTATTACAAATTTGCATTTTCAAAAGTTGCAAATGGATAAACCTGACATTTTCCTTCGCGATGATATAATACTGCAATTAGCATGTCAGCGTAAACATATTTGCTACAGACAGTGGGTAACATTTCCGTTGCCCTAACACCTTAGCCCTACTGATCCTATTAGTGGCTCGCGGTAGCCGTAATTACGTACCCTGTACTAGCATCATAATATGTTTTTAATCACAGGTTAATTAGTAATTGCTTCCTAGTACGGGTGCGACGTCTAATAATGTCCGCACAGTTCAGGGTTTTTGTCGTTTGATAATGCAAATTCCTTTTGTTGTTTACTTCTGAAACATTGGAGTGCCGAATTGAATTGTACGCCTGCGGGCGACACTACCGCATTAAGTTCGGACCTCAGAACAAAGAATTAATGTCTGTATGGGCTATCATGAGGCGCAAAGGCCTAGGGCCTTGGAAGAAACTTCCTACTCTAAGCTTCTTCTTCTTCCAAGTCCCACCTTTTAAGCGGCGGGTGGCCGAGTGTTTTGGGCATCGGCCTCTCATGCGAGAGGTCCGAGGTTCGAATCCGGTCGGCATGTACCGATGAGTTTTTCTGACGAAAAAATTTACGTGCATACCTACACCTGCTGCTTCGCCGTTCGGAACCGGTGTAAAACTGTAGGTCCCTTCCCTTGCCCCTTACTACTAGGTGGTAGGTTCAAATTGTAGCCGACTGGGTTGATACCACACCGTACTGGATGTAAGATGGCCGCATAGCAGACTCGGTTGTGTTCTCCTCTAGTCCAATATAGCCAGCAATCCAGGGAAGTCTCCGATATGGCACCTATCTTCTCGGAAGTGATATTGGCTGGTTGGAGCATGTGCTTTGGCTCCTCCGACTCAGCCATCCATACCAGATTACATAAAAAAAAAAGTGGGGTGGTAGCAACCCAGTCGGATACAATTTGAGCCTACCATTTAATAAGGTGCAAGAGAATGGAATGGTGCGAGTAATTCTAGAGGCACGCATCACATCTTCTCATTACTAACACCATCACTTAAAATCCTTTTTTTTTATGTGAACCAGCATGGGTGGCTGTGTCGAGGGACCAATGGTGCAGTCAACAGAGCCAAAATCACCTCTCCTCGCGAAACCACGCTCAGTTAGGTGCCATGCCAGCAGATTTGCGGACTGTTGCTAGGCTGTCTATCCCGTTAATACGACGCTTGAAGACACCCAGGTTAAAGGATTCAGGAAATACACTCGCCGGAAGACAGTTCCACACTCTAGCGGTGCGACAAAGAAACGATTTAGAGAACCGATGGGTTCTCAAAAGCCCAATGTCAACAACAAAAGGGTGCTGAGTCTCTCTGCGACGAGTCATGCGGAGATAGGACGGGTGGCAGGGAATAAGGGATGCTAGTTCCGCAGAGCAGCGTCCGTGATAGTATCTGTAAAACAGACTTAAAATCCTGTGTAAATAAACGCCGCATTTGTGCAAAAGTGTATGTTCTATGTTGCATGCTTCCTATGATCGTCTTCCCACCCAGCGTGCGGTCTTTCCGCACTCCATTTTCCTGTCCACGGCCGCTAGTGTAGGACCCGTTCACCCCCATCGTCTCGTCGGCTGACATGCCCAACTCACCTACAACCTGGGTGCCTTCAAAAAAGCATGTGAATAAATCACCTGATCACCTTTTCGTCCGCCTCATAGCTGGCATGGCGTCTAACTGAGCGAGTTAATGTAATAAAATCTCAAAATCTATGTATGATTTGAGAGCTACTGAATTGGCTCGCAGATGCTGACATAAATCACGAGTAGTATTACAAATAGTAATAATAAAAATAGAGTTTTACTCACGCACGAAAGTTTCGTAGATCCACTATACCATACCTGTTAAAAAACTACATCCACCTATCTTTTATCTGTCTGCAAAGCAAGGTACCTGTGGCGCCATCTTTTAAATATTAACGTGAATATTATGTACTAATCGGTTCTTAACATGTTTCTTGTATGGATGGGGACCCCCTTAATTTGTTACTTTTAGTTTTTTTTAATTATTTTTTGGCATATCCACAATAATAATAATAATTAATAACACATATTCTGTGAAAATTTCAACTGGCTACCTATTACGGTTCAAAAGATACAGCACTCCGATGGACGGATGGACAGACAGACAGATGACTTAGGCCAGGCCTCACGCACTCTATGTACTTGCGCGCGCTAACTACCTACCGCCCGACAGGCCGCCGGCGGTCTATTTCAGTTGAAATTCGTCAGCCGCGCGAAGTATACATAGACGCTCGCCCACGCAACTGCGCGCAGCTGCAAAGCAATAACCACCTTACACTCGATCGTTAAGGTACATTTTCGCACGCAGCGATTGGCGACGTGAAACAGTAGGCTATTAAAGCCCGAAGGTAGGAACATTTTCTATAGAGTGATTTATCTGTTACGAAGTAACTATTAAGTAATCTGTGCTTAGGCTTAGTAACAGGCTTCCGTATGGATACGAAACCCTAAAAATGTGAGTTATGAACTAATTTATTGATTTTAAAAATGTTTAACAGAGACCCGCGCTGCCTGGACTTGGCCAACATATGCGGGTTCATCCTGAACGTGCCGTCTGAGTACAAGATCGGCTTCGTAATGATTCCGCTGAAGCGACGGCACTGGATCACCGTTCGGCAGATCCACGGCAACTTCTACAACCTCGACTCCAAGCTCGATGCGCCCCAGCTTATTGGACGGGTTCGTTCTTGTATTTCTGTTTTAATTTTTTCACTTACTCCTCATCACCCACCCGTCTTTTAAGTTTATTTATCTGTCGATAATATCTACAGTTGCTTTCTGCTTATTTCAAGTACCTGTCAAGTGTTTTCAAGTGCCTGTGTTCTTGAAATGTTGCTTCTTCTCCACGTGTGACAATGTATTAAATGTTCCTTTATTGCGATCCCGCCGTCCCCTTTCCACCTTCGCACAACGCGCACTGGGCAGGGAATGCATCCCTATACGCTGGACTTACCACGGATGCGTGCCTACCAATCGGTTCTGCAGATCTTTCCTCCACAGAACAGGTAAACTCTGGAACGCTCTCCCTGCCCACATATTTCCCCCAAAGTATAGTCTCGGGTCCTTCAAGAAAGGCGTGAATAGGCACCTGTCAGGCCGGCATGGCATTCGCAACCCCCGCGTACGACCGAATGTCCATGGGCGTCGTTAGACACCTTATGGGTGGCGAGGCGCCACATGTCGCGCTTAGTATAAAAAAAAAATCAAACAAATAAAAATTAAAACAAGTTAATTTGATTTTAGTAAACAAGAGCACATATTCAACTAAAATGAAAACAGAAAAATGTGTTAACACATATTATTATCACTGAATATCCACTCCGTAATTCCAACTCCGTCTTCAAAATGTACTAAGAACAGAGTTAATCATTCTCTGGTTGAATGAGAGAATTTTATTTTTCTGTTATTTCTGTATATTTAACTCAAAATGATCGAAAATGCAGTTAGTATCATCTGACCAGTGGGTACCAGAATTTTAATGACTGTCTTTGATGTATTACCCGGCAAAGTTAATATCAGACTAGAGCCCTTCCCCCTCATCCCGTGTCCCTTTCCTGCGCTCGCATGATTGGAAACGAGGCAACATGCACGCTCGTTTGTGCTCAATTAATACCACTTGCATATATTAGTGCTATTAGCGTGTTATTACTGTTGACATGTCTTTGAGGGAAATATTATGCAACTTCTTGTTTGCAATAATTTGAAATAAATGGATGTTACATTTTTTTTCTTATCGAAACTGACACGGTTGACTACATTACCTACATCATCCGTGATGTCAGCCGTCAGACGTTTCATTCAGTGTGGTACCCGGGCGGGATAAACCCTACCACCTAGTAAGATAAGAAGTGAAGGGACCTACAGTTTAACGTGGAATCCGAACCACGGTCAGCCTCCAACGATCGAGCAGTCACCCATCCAAGTACTGACCGCGCCCAGGTGTGCTTAACAACAGTCGACCGACCGCACCGCTGAGCCACAGAGGCTGAACAATGTTCATGGAATAATAAAGAATCTTTTATTTTTTTGTTTTTTTTTTATGGAAACTGACACGGTTGGCTACATCACCTAGAACATCCGTGATGTCAGCCCATAACACCGGTTGAACTTGGTGCCACTTCAGTGCTTCCCTTCGGTCGTGCCGGCTACACTGAACTGGACGGAAAACACGAACTATTTACATAGCCTTTTCGACCGACCTTTCATTCAGTGCGGTGGTACCAACCCGGGCGGATTAAACCCTACCACCTAGTCATATATGAAGGGAGTCATATCCCTTAGTCGCTTTTTACGACATACACGGGGAGAGATGCAGTGGGGCTATTCTTTTAAAGTACCGGCCCCACACGGTACATAACACTCTAACAAATAAACAATTTGTGCGAATGCGGCAGGGCTCGGACCTGATACCGTACCTGAAGGAGCAGCTTGAGAGTAAGGAGCGGGAGCTGTTCGTGGTGGTGAGCCGCGAGGTGGAGGAGAAGCAGATGTGGAGGCACGAGCTCGCGCTGCACGACCTGCCACCGCCCGCGCACCACAACAACCACACGGGCCCGCGCATCTACCGCGCCGAGGCGGACACACCCTCCTCCGAGTGCCTCGCCCTCGGAGAGATAGACCAACACCACTGAACTCTGCTGTGCTAGTACGCTGTAGTGCCTATTCAAGTGACGGCGATTGTTTGTGACGATTTGATTGTCGCCATTTTTTGCGCCGATAGCACTAGTGAGCGTCCCGGGAACTAAATGTGACATTTAATGTAAATGGACGTCGTGTTTTTTGGAGTGTCTCTGTGCATTTTTAAAGTGTTTATTGTGATTGTATTTTTTGTTATGTTGTGTATGGTTCAACAGTGTTTATCGATTATTACTTCTTTCAGACATGAGTGTGTGTAAACACTTTTGATCTGCCGTGGATAGGAATATTGGTTAAACTTGACACACCATGGATGGTATTTGCGGTCATTTTGGACGACGTTTCGAACTAGCGCGTGCAGTCCATCTTCAGGGCGAGTGCCTGGCTACGGTCAGGCCCGCGGTTCACAAAACACTGTCTGCCAAGCGCGAGCGGCTGCGAATATTGTCAACAGCAGGCCCGACCATAGCCAGGCACTCGCCCTGAATATGGACTGCACGCGCCAGTCCAAAACGTCGACCAAAATGACGGCGAATACCAACCATGGCAAGCCAAATTTAACCAATATGAGTGTGTGTTTCCAAAAAAGGAGTGGGGTAAAGTAAGTGAATTCACAGCTAATATAGTATATAAGCTAATTCCATACTGATATTGGTTCCGTGGACGCTCACTACTGCTATCAATTCCAAAATAGCTACAATCAAATCGGCACTCACAATAACCTGTCTAAATGCCATTCCAGCATACTAGTGTAATAGAGTTCAGTGACAAACACGCACACACCGACCATCCCCGCCCCATCTGAACTCTAGTGAAGTGATCGGGTTACGGGACACAGCGGGCAGAGGAGCCGACGTGATGTCGCTGGACAGCTCTAGGCCTATAAGACGTGATTCGACGATATTCTCATTCTGTGAGATTATTTTACTTATAAATCGGTCGGACCTCGCGGTCCATCTTTCTGTTTATATTGG
Organism: Nematopogon swammerdamellus; assembly: GCA_946902875.1. NCBI lineage: Eukaryota > Metazoa > Arthropoda > Insecta > Lepidoptera > Adelidae > Nematopogon > Nematopogon swammerdamellus. Next base: position 4,184,702 of record OX336335.1, on the reverse strand, counting down.
TGTCGTGTGAATATTTACAATTTTAATCTGTACAAACTTATTAGGTATTGTGGTTGTGCTTTTCTACGGAACTCGTAATTTGTACCGTGTAGGTTTTATCCGACTCGATAAATTCCACCTCTGTAAGTAGTTACGCTAGTAACGTTCCACATAATAATTCTACTCAGCATAATTCAAAAACAAGTGACATAGTGCAGTAAGAGAGCCGGTTTGCCCTCGACTAGTTATAGGAATCACTGTGCAATCTAGAGTAATATTCTTCTTCTTTTTTTAAATAGTGGCAACCAATAATAATAATAGAGTAATATTAGTTTGTTCAATGTAGCTTAATTAAGATGACAGCTGTCAAAGTGCCTCGAAAAGTGCTAATACCAGATAAATCTCTATTTCTTCCGTTTAATTTCATTAGCCTGCAGTCCCGTTATTACATTACTAGGCCCCGTTTTCATCACCTCCAGTTAAGTCAATTTCAACAGTTATTTGCCGGATATAGTGACATTTCCCATACATTTGACAGGAGTGAACTGGCAGCTATATTGTAGCCGAAGGTGGTGGAATCGGCCGTAAGTTGTGTAAAATATTCCGTAAACAAATAGACACATTAATCTCAATATTCTAGTAATAATTTGAGCACTATTTGAGGCCGTTTGACAGCTGTCATTCTAGTAAAGCTACATTTAACAAACTTATAATAATCATACTGAAGCCAAATATCCGTTTACCAAATTTTTATTGTTCAAATTTGTATATTCGTAGTAGGGAATAAACATATGGAGTTATGAGAGGGTAATACGACATGGTGTGGTTTTATTTGTACCGGGTAGAGCAATTTGTTTTGTTAGCTCTATATCACAATTTGTTTTAAGTCTTTTTGTTTCAATTTGTTGGAATGTGAATGCACTGCTCTTCTTTATTCTTAATTTATTTACTTTTCTACTGATCATACTGTGACGGTTTTTATAGTTCTCATCACCGGTGAGCCGGTCTAAAAAAACATTGAATGAAAACAAATCGAAAGTTTTGAAATATATGGCATTTCAAGTTGTTTTCGCGGGTGGTGAGAACGACACCTATATCTTTGTTACGGCGTATTGTGATTTGCTGTTTTTCTAACAATATACCACTTGTACATGCTTTTACACTGTAAATAAAACAAATATTTTTCCAAAAAATCTGAATTGCAAATCTGTTTTTCTCTTTGCATTTATTTCACTGTCATATTAAATTCAAGAGGTGTGTCTGGATACGGGTCGCGCCTGAAGCTCTGAGCACAATGCAGGATTTATAAGCTGAACATTTTCATTGTGGTCTAAATCTGGAATCCAAGAGAGTTATCTCATTTTTTTTTAAACCAAACAAATTTTATTTGCACCACAACAAACACACTATTTGTATCTCCAAAGCTCTTTATTATATTCCACCATCGAAATAAAAAGAATAGAAGAAAGGCGGTCTTATAAACATAAATTCACAAATTCTGCTACACCCACTCGATCCCAGCTTACAAAACTGATGTTTGGACTTTGCAGACAACATCAATTCGGGTGACAGTTTACGGACGCCGATGGTCTGTTTATTCTTTTCTCTACATTCAACAAATATTTAAGCATGAGTGAGTCAGCGATGTCTCAATAACACTCACTCTTACAAGAGATCGCATGAAGGCACAAAACATGACCATTTGGAAGAAAATTTGGTGCTTCGTTGTGCTCAGTTCATCAGTGCGACCAGTATTGTGGATGGGCGGTAGGTAGGCTTTAGTAAGGACAGTCAGTGTTCTTGGAGAGAATGAGTCTGTCTGGATCGAGGTTCACGTCGCGAAGGATGCTGTACATTTGTGCGCGCAGTGACGCGGGAAACTCACGCTCTCGGCCCAGCAACCAGATTTGATCTGAAACACAAGGCAATTTAAAAAAAAAACACTTTCCAAGACATGTAAAAATTGGTTTAGCCTGTATGTGGGTATATGTTTTGAGAGTAAATTAATGTTTTTGTGAATGAGTTTCTTACGTTATAGTGTAGCTCATGAATGGGTTGTCTAATTTAAATGAAGTTTTGATTATTTTTACAATAAGTTAGATATTAATAGTTACGTTTGGTAAGAAGAGCTGTGAGTGGTATGGGCGTGAATCATTGAATTAACCTACAGCATTAAGTCAATGGAATTAAGTCAGCATGCGAGATAGAAGAGTGGAACTGATCTCCTTTTTTGTCCTTTTCCTTTCTACAGAATGTGCTATCTCGCTTCCGCTATTGCTTTTATTTTAATAACTCTTAGACAAGCCATACAATATTTTTTTTACTCTCGGTGTTGCAACCCCAACCGTAAAACCCGAAAGGGGGTGATTCAGTAGGTGAAATAGAACAACTTTTGTTTTACGACTTTTTTATTTGAAGAAAAAAATTTTTTTTTCTCCATACATTTTGAGAATAGGTAATTAAAATTTGTATGGAAAAAATATTTTTTTTTTGTTTCAAAAACATTTTTTTCTTCGCAGAAGTTGTTTAGTTTCACATATAGAATAACCCCCTTATTTCAGTTAAAAATATTACGGGGGCAACTGCAAAACTGTGTATAACATTTCTTGTTCTTACAGACTAATTAATTAAGACAACAAACTTAATAGATTACGGAAAAATTCCTATCCAGCAAGTGAGCTGACGAGTTGTGCTGACTAAGCCAAACATTCTGCACGCTCAAAAGGTGGTCACCTGCCGGCTTCCTGCTTAGATTCCTCTCTGTGCTTGGCACGAGTTGATGAAGTCAACTCGTGCCTGAAACTTCCTTTACATTAGTCAACGTTTCGTCCTCCATTCTGGAGACATCGTCAGAATTCATGATCTGTGATTACGACACCCGATTAATATTTGACTGGATTCGGGTGTCCCCCGGATCGTCGCAGATCACAAGTCCTGACGATTGCCTCCAGAGCGCGAGACGAAACATCGACAAATATTTTTTCTTTTAATTCTATCTGCTCAGTTTATCATAATTATTTTTTTTTTACTTTTAGCAGAGTTTTGGAATATCTTTAGAGCTTTCAGAGTGGGTGAAGCTCTATGTTTCGGTAGCAGGCCTTCCTACTTGGATAGGTCCACTATGACTATGTATCCTGTCTTTGTTTGACTAGGTCTTTGTTCCGCCAGTCTGTTGGGGTGGTGCTGAAGTCGAAACGTCGACTAATGTCGAAAAGCGACTTGTTTTTTTTACTAATAAACTTGCCGCATAACGGAAAACATTCACATTGCTTTCTGTCACAGTTTACCTGTGTATGCGAGGCTAATGCTCGAACAAGACCACAGTATGGCGAAGGAGTCATAATCCGTGAAGATTACGTTGTACATGCCCGCACCGGGAAGCAGCCGCGAGATGGCGTACGGCAGTTTGTTGTTAGGCTTGTAGCGGAACAAAGATGAGCCGTTGGCGCTCGGGATGCCCACACCGCAGTTCGATGATGACACGTTGGTCCTGGAACACATTACTCCTGTTATTCTATATTTTTTTATGTTGTGCCACCAGAAAATCAAATAGTTCCATATATATCCTCTCCGCTTCAAGATTGTCTTCACGTTTCCTTCCACCATTTCCTCCCACCACTCTCAGCAATCCCTGCTACCTAGAAGGATAAAAAAGGTATGGACCTCGAACCCTATCCTCGCCAGAGTAACACGATATAAGTAAAAGCATACTTGTTTCATTGGACGGTCGCGCGCCGGCCCGTCAGTCTGTCATAGGCTACATTCGCAATAAACCTGTTTAAAATGCCCGCATGCTCTGTGTTTACGTGTAAAAACACTACAGCCAAGTTTAGTGTGCACAATAGTGGAATATCTTATCATCGGTAAGTACACTCCGCTCCCCACAACTCGGCGATGCTAGTTCTCATACAAGCATTTGACAGTCGGGCGTCCATACCTTTTTTATCGTTCTAGCCTGCTACCCAGCTCACCGACAGCAAAACCTTATAGCAAAACTTTATTTTGTCCATCGTGCGAATATTCATTCTTAAAGTCACAGCGTCACCGGCAAACTTGAAGTAGCCATATAATGGGTTCCATAAAAAATGGTCCTCAAGTAGGTACTCACCATCTGCTAACTGTGGTGACGTTTATCAGCATTTGGGCGCGTTCATTCACAATGACATCTAGTCGCGTGCAGCTGGCCGACATCTCCATCAGGTAGAATGAACGCTCCACTTCGTACCATGTCCCACTTAGCTGCAAGTCCACCAAAAAAATACCACTTGTAGAACCTTATCATACTTACTTAGTTGTTTTAAGGCAGGTTGGAATGAAGAATTTCACAAGGAATGATAGCCTCTGAGCACATATTTTTTTTTTTTTATGGAAACTGACACGGTTGGCTGCATCACCTACAACATCCGTGATGTCAGCCCATAACACCGGGTGAACTTGGTGCCACGTCAGTGCTTCCCTTCGGTCGTGCCGGTTACACTGAACTGGACGGAAAACACAAACTATTTACATAGCCTTTTTGACCGACCTTTCATTCAGTGCGGTGGTGACAACCCGGGCGGGTTAAACCCTACCACCTAGTAATATAACATATCCCTTATTATAATATAGTCATACCTGTGATGTAGTTTTATTCAACAATGTATAAATGTCAGTTAATAATGTGATGAGTCACGCAATCGTATCAGTGGGAACACACCTCTAGAATAGGGCTGCCATAATTCATTTGAAGACAATCGGAACACAGAATATTGAATGTTGTTTTTATTTATTATTGCAGACGAGAAACGGGGAGGATTGGAAATTTCGGATTTTTAGAGTAGAAATCGGGACGTATGGCATATCTACCCTAGAACCTTGCAACATATACGTGCATTCCCGGCACGCATTGGTTGGTACTGGACATAATTTTTAATAGGAAATATAAACGTGTTAAATTGATAATATTGTAATTATTTCATGGCTTACTTCAAAACAACACTCACCTTGAAGATATTAAATTGAGGCAGCGGTGGATATTTGGGGCATCTTCCCACACCGGAACTGCACACAGCACTAATGATAAACGTTAAGAGCAGGAAATAAACTCTCGAGTTCACTCCCATTTCACTTGCCCGCCGCACTACATGAGCGACTATACCGGTGCCCAAATCTGTTATATTCGAAATAATCTCAATAATACGACTACAATGACCATTCACAGGACATTTGTAAACACTGCACATTATTTATCATCGCGGTGCGAAGGAACGTCGGACTACACTAATAGTATTCACAGAGTCCAATCCACACCGCCCGTCAGAATTGTTAATCGGCTTCCGTTCATTAAAAAAACGCATTTACCAAAGCTAAATCTGCATATTGGCTTGAAAACACGCTCGGACCGCGGCAGTCGACTGAACCTATCTGATGACAAAACTGATACTAGCCAACGGGAAGATGTAGACTAATTAAATTCCGTTATCATGTGCCCTAATTAAGGTTGCAAGTCTGCTGCAAATGTTGCGATTTAAGTGTTTTGGGGGTCCCATTAGTTTTGTCATAATGAGAATGAACAAATGAGTTCCTGAAATAGAAATACAATTAACATTAATTCTGGCAATCTGATCATAACTGTCATTTGATAGTAATATGCCATAAATAGACTGATGATTTGTCTTAGAGACCCTCAAATTCTTATACCGGACTGGATGTATAAAGTGTACCATGCACCTTTCATATTCATTTGGAGTAAACAAATCTAAACAGCATTTAATTTTTTCTCCCAGAAAATCACTTTTCACACAAAATAAAAAATCGCCAAGTGCGAGTCGAACTCGCGCACCGAGGGTTCCGTATCGCCACACACGCCATCTATGTATTAGTTAAAATGCTTCATACTCTTTTCGGTAGATAGCGTGCATATACTTTTTAGTTTCTTGTATGGGAAACCCGTGAATTTTTTACTTTTTCTTAGTTTTATTATTTGTTGTTATATCGGCCATAATAACACATATTCCGTGAAAATTTCAACGGGCTATTACGGTTCAAGAGATACAGCCCTAGGACAGACAGACCGACAGGTAGACGGCGTAGGCCTAGTAATAGGGTCCCGTACGACGGATACGAAACCCTACAAATCTAAACAATATCTCTGTAAGTATAGGGTTTATAAAAAAAACATTTTCGTCAACTTTGTGGGAGAATGCTAGTGAGAGGTCCACGGTACATCTTTATACTGTTTGTAGGGATTGGCTCTAAGCCTGCAAACTGGTCCCTCTTGGTCGGGGACCTACGTGCAATACCCCTTGATCTCTAGCTACCCCAGGCAGCCTATGTCCTCCATGAAGGACACAAGACGACCAAGGTGGCTGCAGACCTCCACAACGGAAGATGAAGAATGGAGCATCTTCCTTCGTCGGTTGTCAAGTGAACTGCACTCTAACAAAACAAGCTCGGCCGTTTCGTCCTTCGCCAAGCATCCCCTGCACGGTGGACTATCCGTAACACATATGGGTGTTGTTGATTTGGTTTGGGGTTGGCTCTAGGCCTGCAAACTAATCCCGCTTGGTTGGGGAACATCGTGCAAAACCCCGCAATCTCCAGCTACCCCTGCCAGCCTATGTCTTCCATGAAAGCCACAAGTCGACCGGGGTGTCTGCAGACCGCTGCAACGGAAGATGGAGAACGGAGTATGTCCCTTCGTTGGTTGTCAAGCACACTGCACTCCAACAAAACATGCTCAACATGTTTCATCCGTCGCCAAGCATCCTCTGCATAGTGGACTATCCGTAATACCCATCGTGTGTAGATGTTTGTTTTGTGAGCAGTGGCCGCTCATCAGACCAACGGCTATTCTCAGCTTAGCTAGTCCAAACTTGATTCGCTTTCGAGCCAGCCGCCCGTCTGGTTTAGGAAGAGCAGCTCTCGACTATCTGCAGTCAGGGGGGCCCTTCCATCTGTCCCTGTGTATACATGATGTCGATGCGTGCAGCCAAAACCTCTAAAACCTGAAACCCTTTTCTCACTGTATCAAGCAGATCCACTGGCGATATTTTATTTATTCACTAATTATACCTATCATCATTAATATAATCACCTATTGTTGTTTATTGATCATTCTTAAGACAGTAAGACTGTGCTCGAACTTGTCACAATTTGTTTTATCCGGTTCGATTACACCCACGAAGAAGAACCGGCAAGAAACTTAGCAGGGTATTTTTTTCATACATATTAATGCAATATTTTTTCATACATATTAATCCACTGCATCTCTCCCCGTGCATGTCGTAAAAGGCGACTAAGGGATAAGGACAAGATACCGTGCTAAAGGGCGACAGGTTCGCCACCTCTCACATTGGCACGGTACTTCCACCAAGTCATGCAGCAGGTGGTTCTTCGTGCCTTACTTGCTGCTTGATCGATCGATGTCTTGTTCGAATACTTTGCGAAACGTGGTGGTCGGTGTTGTGCTGTAATTTAGCAGAGTTCTTGCAGCACAACACCGATTGCTCTGCTTACCCCGATTGTCGGGATTCAGCGTGTGTGATATGTATGTATATTAATGCAAGTACATATTTTAGTGACTAGCCTAACAGTCTATCGAAAACAGCTTGAGAGCAGGATTAACAATTTTACTGAGATTTCTGACTGCAAAGACTTATTAAATAAGTGTATCAGGTGTAAAGAGCCTTTGTCAAACTTTAATACTTATGTAATTTGTATCTACTTAATTATGTTAGTAAATTAAACATACTACAATGTAGTATAATTGTCAAAAAATATTTTAATAATAAAATATTAATATATAAAATTAATAATAAATATTAAGATAATTGCAGTATTAAGTTGTCAATGGGTTAATAAAATTGAAGTACTAATAGTACCTAGTCAAGCATTAACTAATTATGCAGTCAGGTAAGTAGTACATACCAAAGAGTTTGTATTACAGGAGCGCAGCGACGTAATACAAACTCTTTGGTACATACCTATATACATAGGTATACCATTCAGATAACATGCCGCCAATTGGAGCAGGTCAGTCTCCACAAACATTATGTTTACTATCAGTCAATCAGTCAGTCAGCTTGTAAGCGTCCACTGCTGGACATACGCCTCTCCAATTTCCTCCAGTCTTCCTGGCCTTCAGCGGTACGGAACCACTGTTTTCCGCCGACGTACTTGATGTCGTCGTCCCACCTGGCGGGTGGTACTATCAAGGCATGCAGAAATAATAACAATAACACCTTGCCTAACTATTTATTTTCCTATTTATATATTACATATTTACATTAAAAAAACTTAACAATAATTTACTAATGACAATCACCACTTGATGTTCAATGCTATATCGGACTTCTCGACGGAGCGGTAACTCGTGTGAAGCAGAGACTGCGCCTTATCCGACTCCCGTCCGTCCAACCACTCCCCGTACAGTTTCTTCACCAGTTCGTTGTGCTCGGGTATTGCCAAATCCAGGGTTTCGTACGTCGCTTCGAGTTGCGACACGAGTTCCTTTCCGTTCTCGCCAAGTGTTGGTCTTACTTGCGCTCCGCCGTTGAGACATCCTGCGGACAGATACGTTTGTGTTGAAAAAGTTGTTTTCGAAATTCATCAAACTATGGTGTGACTACTTTATGATTAATTTTGTGAAGTCCGTACGGTTGCAATCATACTTTTTTAGTAAAGTATCATACTTTTGCTTAAGCCTCTACTCCTCGGGTCATCTGTACGGTAGGATTGATGCAGACATATGAAAAGTTACAGATAAGTATAGGGAATGTTCTAGGTTTTCAATCTACAGGATTATCTTTAGTGAACCTCGACGTTGAAACAGTAAGTTTTTTAACTTCGCTCGATAGAAAAAAAATCCAAATATTCCTCTATTTTTACAGCAATTTCTATTGTAAAAATATAAAGGATTAATTTATATTTTTTATAATTTTTCTCCAAATACAATTTTACATTCTTTAGTGAACCATAATTTTAAAAAGTCACAAAGGTAAAATTTTTCATACTTATTAAAATAAAAAAGATTTGCGCATTATTCGCCTTCGCTTTGTTTCATCGTAAGCGCCTTGTGGCAATTCCATCCCGCTCTAGTAAAGAGGAAACTGCCTAAAGAGGAAACGGGGTGGCGGCGCCCCTGTCCCCGCTCCCCATTCCGCTGAGCGCATGACGTCACTATGAGTGGAACAGGCTTAATCTATCAGGCTAATTTCTCAGTTAGACCAAACAGAACGGAACACAGACGCTTATGTAAGTAAATGTCAGCCTCGGTAGCTCAGTGGTGCGGTCGGTCGACTGTTGTTAAGCAACCCTGAACGCGGTCAGTACTTGGATGGGTGACCGCTCGACCGTTGAACGCTGACCGTGGTTCGGATTCCACGTTAAACTGTAGGTCCCTTCCCTTCTTAGCTTAGTAGGGTTTATCCCGTCCCACCGCACTGAATGAAACGTCGGTCGAAAAGGCTATGTAAATAGTTCGTGTTTTCCGTCCAGTTCAGTGTAGGCGACATGAAATGAAGGCAAGCACTGACATGGTACCTAGTTCACCCGGTGTTATGGGCTGACATCACGGATGTTGTAGGTGTGGTAGTCAACCGTAAATATACATACACACATGTGTATGTGTATGTATATTCTGGATAACGATTCATTTTCATCACAAAATATTAGAATGAACTCACCAGAAGGGCATGCCATCACTTCAACGTAGTGATAAGGGGATTTGCCTCTCTTGAGTTTCTGCACCAAGTTCTGTATGTTGCGGAAGCCGTTGGCTATTGCAAACTTGAGAACCTCTTTGCCGTCCTTCTCCAGAACCACTTCGCGGAAATCTGGGTTCCTGAAGTAGAAAATACATTTACATTTACCCTAGCTGTACACAATCTTATGTTTAACACACTGAACGAAACGTCTGTCGAAACGGCTATGTAAATAGTTCGTGTCTACCGTCCAGTTCAGTATAGCCGACATGAAATGAAGGAAAACACTGACATGGCGCCTAGTTCACCCGGTGTTATGGGCTAACATCACCGATGTTGTAGGTGGTGTGTTGTGTGTCAGTTTGCATAAAAAAAAAGGAGTCAAAGACCCTGCCAACATGCGGAACAACATAGAGTCTACGTGTCGCGCGCAACGCTGCGTAGACATCGCATGCAACATGCATAGTGCAACATTTACATGCCCCTGGACATGCTGCGAGCGATATACCTCTACTGGCGTGTACGTAGAGAGAGAGAGGAAAACAAAGAAAAAAGAGATGTCACGTGGCGTGTTTCAATATGTTCCTTGTAACATACACCGTGCAAGTCCAAAGCTTTACTGTCACACTGCTGCCTTATTGTGCTATATAACACCGCAAAAATTTTTGTTGCATGAAGAATTCGTCTATTAAATTATAACTTGGAGGCACTGAGCAAAATTTGGAGCATCTGTGTTCCAGACTTTTGGACTGTCAACTTGCCTGACGCTCTTATAAAGGAGCGGCACGCCGGTCTCGCCGAAGAGCTGGCCCGCGGCGTACTGGAAGATGTGGTGCGCGTAGCCGCCGGAGCCGGAGCCCGCGTGCCGCCGCACGGCGCTCTCCGGCTCCGCGTCGCCGCGCCACACGCGGTCCAGCTCGCACGCCGGCGCCAGCTCGAGGCTGCTGTTACTGTTGTCCAACATCTGCTCCAGTTCCACTGAAATTCAACATTTAATTATTTGTTTATTTATTCTTAAGAAAACCAACATGTACAAACAAACACACATAAAAACATTTTTTTTTATGGAAACTGACACGGTTGGCTACGTCACCTACAACTAAATATATCCCTTACATAAAAATATAACAATACATTTAAACGGAATTTTTCCTATATGACTAATTAAAGCTAATAATTCAGTTGTATGTGTGTGTGTGTGTGTGTTTCAAGGTATGTATGAATTCTTCAATCAGTTAAATTGCTGTTAAGGGGCTGTCCATAAACCACGTGAACACATTTTGGCCACTTTTTCTCTTAATTTTGACTTTTTTCCTACATTGTTCCTACATGCGTTGGTGTGTTGACGACAACCATGTCTTCCTGCCTGCATTGCGAAAAGAAGTTGCCCAAACCGGACGAGAAAAACCCGCAAATATCGTGTTTTAGTTGCTCGCGGTCAGTGTGCATAAAATGCAGTGGGCTAGTGGCAACAGAAATGAGGGTGCTGGTTTTGCAAGCCCGTACGCTCAAATATCTCTGCCCCGACTGCGAGGTGGGCGTGCGCCAGCTCCCCGCCCTCAGGACACAGGTCGGTGAACTCAAGAAAGAGTTAAGTGAGCTACGTAACGAACTAGCCGAGCTAAAGACGCACCAAACTCGAACCCTAAACCTGGACTCAGTCATCGATGAGCTCGAAGAGAGGAAGAAGAGGAGCTCCAACGTGGTGATATTCGGCGTCCCCGAGTCTCACTCGGACAACGTGGAACAACGCAGGAAGCACGATGCGGACAGCGTGCAGCAGGCGCTCGCCGTCTTGCCGGAGTGCGAGCGCCCCATTGCCATCATCCGTCTTGGTAAGCCGCGGCCCGACACCGATGCGCCCCGCCCGCTCAAGCTGATAATGTCCGGTAAGCAGAAAGCTATTCATATACTTAAAAATAAAAGCAAACTGCCGGCCACTATAAATGCAAAGTCTGATTTGACTCCCTACCAGCGTGACCAGCTGCGGCGTCTACGTGAGGAACTGGCAGAGAGAAATACTCAAGGCGAAGAAAAACTAACCATTAAATATATTAATGGCTGCCCGCGCATAGTGAAGGATGTAAAAAACTGACATCGTCCATCACCGAACTGACTTTCTTTTATACGAACCTGGCATCTCTCACGGCAAAATTTGATTTACTCTTAATGGAAATAAACCACAAAAAACCTACATTTATTGTCTTAACAGAGACACATCTAACACCACAAATAAAAGACAGTCTAATCAATATTCTTGGTTACACAGTATTCCGGCACGATCGCACGAGTGGTAAGAAGGGTGGAGGTGTGGCCATCTATGTTGCAAACTCACACAAGAATACACCTATACTTGCAAAACGTAACTCTAAATACCACGACGACACTGTGGAAGCGCTTTGGCTCAATGTTCAGTATGGGAACTTCAAACTGCTGATATGCGCTGTCTACCGCCCCACTCACTACGCACTTGAACCATCAGATATCCAACTTTTTAACACAATCCAGCAGGCCGCAGAACAGAACACTATATTCGTCTTAGGTGACTTCAATCTACCAGATATCAGTTGGCCGCTCGTTAAACTGAACGGTTATAACGCTCTTCACGAAAAGTTTGTTGACATGTATACCAGCTCAGATCTCCAGCAACTTGTAAAAGGAATAACACGGAAGCGAAACAACGAGGAATCCCTCCTTGACTTATTACTGTGCAACGACGATAACCTCTGTACGAATATAGAACACCACCCACACATAGGGAAAAGCGATCACTGTGTTATTATTGCAACCATTCAATTTATTCAAGAAAGAAGCAACAAGTACAAAACGAAACCTCGCCGTGACTACTTTCGAACAAATTACGACAATGTCAGCGCTACGCTTACTCAAAACAACATTCTAAACACCAGCTCCACAGATGTACTCAGTGCATGGAACGATTTTAAATTAATTACAAAGAAAACACTAGATATCCATGTACCACTGTGTAATCCAACCAAGAAGTCGAAAAACAAACCATGGGTCAACAAACATATCTTAACTATGACTGAGGAGAAAAAACAATTATGGTCAATCTACCAGCTAAACAAATCAAATACAAGCTACCAAGAATACAGGAAAATTAACAATAAGATTGTGGCATCTATACGTCAACTTAGGCAATCATTTGAAAAAAATGTCGTGGAAACTGGACCCAAGGCATTCTATGGGTATGTCCGAAGACAACTGACGTCAAAGGTGTGTGTGCCACCGGCGCTAAGAGTTGACAACTCAAGTGACATAGTAACGGAACACCGTGCCGTTGCCAATGTGTTCGCAAGTCAATTTGAAAAGTCTTATGTTCGAGAGCCTGATGACTCTATGCCACAAATATTGGTGCCGAGACTAGTAAATTGTATTGAGACAATTGAGTTCGAGCCAAATGCAATTCTAAAGGTCTTAACATCATTCAGGGATGCTACTTCCATGGGACCTGATGAAATTCCAGCTATTTTCCTGAAGAAGTGCTCTGCGGAATTGTGCGAGCAGCTTGCTCATATAATGACACTATCTTTCGAAAGCGCGACACTTCCACACGACTGGAAAGAGGCAATTGTAACACCAATTTACAAAAAAGGCGATAAACTTTCTCCAGCCAACTATCGTCCCATTAGCCTTACTAGCATTGTTTGCAAAGCTATGGAAAAAATTGTAGCGGAAAAAATTCGAATGTTTCTAGCAGGGGAAAATATAATAATCGAAGAGCAACATGGTTTCGTCCCGAGACGCTCAACCGTGACTAATCTCCTCACATGTGTGGACCAGTGGACCCGCGAGTGGAACGAACGGAACTCTATTGATGTTATCTACTTGGATTACGAGAAAGCATTCGACCGAGTTCCAATAAAACGGTTAATCCATAAATTGGAACACTTTGGGTCCAGAGGAAAACTACTGTCATGGATTGCAGATTTTCTTACAAACAGGAAATTTCGGGTACGAGTCGGCGAGGAATTGTCTGAAGCCCACGATGTACTCAGTGGCGTACCACAAGGTTCAGTAATCGGCCCTGTAGCGTTTGGTATCTTTCTGACGGACCTCAAAGCGATAATGGAATTACCCTTTGCACTTTTTGCTGACGATACTAAATTCTTCGGAGATCCTGTTATAAGCCATCAATCAATTCAAGGCAACCTCGACCGCATCGTGCAATGGACCAAGGATTGGCTTCTTACACTAAACGCAGCGAAATGCACCGTACTGCATATAGGTCCCAAGAATCCGCGTCACAAATACACGATCGAGGGAATCCTTGTACATCCAGTCAACGCACAGAAAGATCTCGGAGTAACTGTGTCACATGACCTCAAATGGGAACCACATATAGTAGAAGTTGTAAAAAGAGCAAACTCACTTCTTTACATGATCAGAAAAGCTTTCTCCTACATAAATCCAGACTTGTTCATCAAACTCTACAAAACGTATGTCCGTCCTCTCCTTGAATACTCTTACCAAGTGTGGAACCCTTACTTCATCAAGGACATTGAACTTCTGGAGAGAGTGCAGAGGCGGGCAACCAAGATGGTTCCATCCCTGAGGAACAAGTCTTACGAAAGCCGCTTGGACGCACTTGGTATTACTACACTAGAGCAAAGAAGGCAAAGAGGGGACCTCATCGAAACATTCAAAATTTTCAATGGTCATTACGATGTAGCCAACCTTAATTCAATGTACACAATGAACACCAACGAGGGACTCCGTGGTCACTCTTTAAAATTAAACCGAAACACTTCCAACTCCAACCCAAGAAAGTACTTTCTAACTAACCGAGTAGTGGACTCTTGGAACAAGCTACCACAAGAAGTGATAAGTGCTATCTCAGTGAATGGTTTTAAAAATCTACTTGACAAACATTTGCTAAATATAAACAAAAATAAAAACAAACACTAATAATATAATAAAAAAAAATTATTAATAAAAAAGTAAAAAAAAAAAAAAACAATAAAAATATAAATAAGATCTATTATAAAACAGTGCACTCAACACGTGAAGTACACGCATCAGCTGCAAGCTGCTAGTGTATATAAATAAATAATAATAAATAATAATAATGCAGTGCTAAAAGCCAATACTAAGTACATACAATTTTTACACTAAGGAAAATAGTTTAGAAGTTATCGTTCGAATATGTTAGTATAACAGTGTAACTCTGGAACGCTCTAGCTGCTCATATATTTCCCCCGAGAGGGGCGTAAATGGACACCTGTCAGGCCGGCATGGCATTCGCAGACCCCGCATACGACCGAACATTCATGGGCGTCGTTAGACACCTTATGAGTGGCTGGGCGCCATATGTCCCGATTACAATAAAAAATAATTTTTAAAAAAGTATGGGAGACGAGGTTAGTATGGGGGAAAACGTGCTAGTAACGCCATATTATGTTTTATTCTTCTTTAAATTTACCCGCCATGGGAATGAAACGGCAAGGCGGGTGCCGACAGCGTACAGTTCACCAGGTTACAAAGGAAAAGCGTCCCAAGCTTGACCTCAGGATTTTAATCCAGACAAGAAGATGGTAATGGGGTCAATGGACCTCACCCCACTAAGAGCCAGATCGCAGCGAGAGAAGCAAGCAGCATCACTGCTCATTGCGGCTGCGGCAGCAGATTGCAGTGGAATTATGGAAAAAAATCGGCCAAGTGCGAGTCGAACTCGCGCACTGAGGGTCCCGTATCGCCATGTCACAGCTAGCGCTACTCACGCCATCTAGATGGCGTGTTATGAAATGTTTCATATTAGTTAATGTCATGCTTCATAATCTATTCGGTAGATGGCGATACACTTTTTGGTTTCTTCTATGGAAACCCCCGTGAATTTTTTACTTTTTCTTATTTTTATTATTTGTTGTTATATCAGCCATAATAACACATTTTTTGTGAAAATTTCAACGGGCTACCTATTACGGTTCATGAGATACAGCCCTCGGACAGACGGACGGACTGACAGACAGACAGACGGCGTAGGCAGCGGCGACTCCTTTCAGTTGGCGAGGTTGGCGCCGCCAAACCAAATAAAATGAATGACACCATTAATACAGAAGTATCAAGCTAAAATAAATGTGAAAAAATATCGGAGTTATATTATTTATATCATACATAATATAACCCACGATTAATAAGATAAAACGTCAATCCCGTACCCGTTACATAATTTGAAATTTCGCACGCCTTAAACGCGGGCGACGACGAATGACGACACATCAAGGCATTCATTGGCCGGTTGGCTACATTTTGAAGCGCCACCGTATTCCATACAAGGCGGAAGCGGCCGAATGTTCCCCCCGTCCCGCGCGGACCCGCTGCTCAGCCTTTCGAGTTGGCGCAGCGGGGAGTGCATTTAGTGACGCGGTCACAGAATAGAACGCGGTAGCGAGTAGAGCGACTAGCGAGCGAGCTAGGTGTGTGTGTGTGTTGCGTGTGTGTGTGCGCGCTGCGACCACACGAGTATAATATTCTTGTGCTTTGCGACGTGCGATGCGATGCGACTAGCGAGCCCGAGCTAGGCTAGGTGTGTTGTGTGCGCGTGTGTGTGCGCATTGGCTCGCGAGTTGATAGCTCATATATTCCGTTATGTAGCAAGGATATTGGAAGGGGTCGCTGTTATGTAGGTATGGAATTTGTATGGATGAATCCTGTGCAGTGTTGTTAAATTTAAAGTGATTTATTGGTAATTATAATGGCAAACTCCTACCGAGCTATCTACGGAACACTCAAGGACAAGAGAGACTCAGTAATTTGGCACTTTTATCTATAACAAAAGGAAGAGTGCCATACATAACAAAATTGAGGCAGAAAGAAGATTTTCACGATCGAGTCATCGAAAATTTCTTGTAGAACGAAGAGTGGACTTCATGTACAAATAAAATGTAACAATTTCAAGCTTGTATGCCTGTCTTGTCGTCGTCGTGCCAGAGGGGACGTCGCTGTTGTCGGCTGCAACTCGACTGCTTTGACACAACCAGTAGGTATGTACATAATATTATCTACAGACAAAAAAATCGTAAGTGAGAAAAATAAATCATTTAAACTAAATATTATAAACTATCTATACCTATCGTAATCGTCTTTCAGTTTTTGAACTCATTGTTGTAGAAATAAATTAACGCGTAGATACCTAAGTTATGAAATTATGAAAAAGAAATTCCTTAGCCAGAGCCAACCCAATATTCAGGACCAGGAGTCGCCACTGGGCGTAGGCTTAGTAATAGGGTCCCGTACCTGACACGGAACCCTAGAAAAGGAAAAAAAAACAATTTACCCGCAGTGATGACGCAATCGACGTCGTGGCACTCGTACAGTTCGCTATAGAAGTCCTCCCGGCTCGCCTCCAGCTTCTTGTCGTAGCACGGCATGAGCGTGACGTGGTAGAGCTCGCTGGCGGAGACCTCGCGCAGCCGTGAGAGGTGCTGCTTCACCAGGCTACCCATTATCTGCTGCGGCGACTTGGTCGTCGATATGTACGGCAGGATGAAGTTGCCGTGAGTCTTCTCCGCGTAGCACACCCAGCCTGGACACATATCACATACACCCATCAGCACCCTGGTCAACTAGGAGTACGCTGGACTGGACGAAAAACTCGAACTATTTACATAGCACCACCGTCTTTCATTCAGTGCGGTGGTACGAACCCGGACGGGTTAGCTAGCAAAGAAGAATTTGAACATGGTCAGCCTCACTGATTCGTTGTCAACAAACAACTGTCAAATTCAAAAACTGTCAAAATGGCAGCATAAACCTGTTGTATACCTCTAAGTTAGTCACCCTATATCTATAACTGTAAATATTCAAAATTGTATTTAATAAAAATTAAAAAGGGTGCATGTACTCATGTGATGAGTTATACTTCTCTCTACGATATAAGTTATATATAAGTTACAGTTATAAGTTTTGGTTATAGAAATAGTTATAGTTATGGTTATAGTTATAGTTATCGACCCCTCGACCCCCTGAAAGGTAGCCCCGCACAATACCTACATACAATTAATTTGTATGCAGTTTTAATAATTTATGAGTTTACTCCTCATTTACTTAACACGCCTAAATTTATTTCATAATGTCAGTAAAGAAATATAACTTAAGAAATCAATTTAAGAGTTACCTGGGCAGGAAGAGGCCAGCATGGGCAGACACTTGCTGTCGGGGCTCTGCTGGTGGTCCTGATACCTCTGTAGGAACTCCCTCTGCGCCTCCAGCAGGGCAAAGTCCTCCGCGCACGTCATGTCCACTACCAGGTCAGCGCCCAGGCTCTTGAAGTACCCTGACAGTACATCACATTATTTATTAACTCGTTTTTGCCAGCACCATTAAAGCTGTTCAATTGTAATAATAATCATGGAATAAATTTATAAGATTGATGCAAATGTAATTTGTTTTTCTTTTTTTTTTTTTTACACTGCCATCTGAAGGAAGGTGTGGATCTAAGCTTATGATGGCTTCACCGAACATATCCGGGCCCATCGGCAGTAGAGGAGGGTATTAATCGAGGCCGGGACTAGCGAGTGGCCACTCTAAATTTCCCGCGCATGCTTCACGTTTCGGCTCGCATCAAGCCCTCGTCAGCTAGTCTGCGTTGACTAGGACGCGGGGAAACCACCAGTCCCGCTCTCGACCTCCCTCTCTCTACCTATCCATATTCTGTAGGATGCTTCCAGTGACGTTTTCGAAGCTCTCTCCATATATGAGCTTAGCGTCGATCTTGGGAGCCCTAGATTCTTCAAGAGACTGTAGAGCGACTTCGCTGGTAGTCCTCTTGCTCCGACTTCCACAGCGAAGAGATCAGTCTTGAATCCGTTTCTCACAATCCGGTCTACTAAGTTGCAGTACTTGTTAAGCTTGATGTTGTGGTCCTTCGGTATGTTACTTTCCCATGGAACTGTAAGTTCAACAAGTACTACATGCTTTGTCGCTTTTGAGAATATGAGTATATCCGGCCTTAATGCTGTGGTACAGATTTCCGAAGGCATTTGGTAATGCTTCTCGTGTGTGTCCATCAACAATTCACAATCCTTTGCTGCTCCCAAAATTGAAGAAGGTTTAGTCCTATCTTTGGGCAGCTTATTGGCTCCAGGTTTCACAAAGTTGACCTTCTGGAAGCCGCTACTGGTTTGCCCTTTCCTGGTCCGTGCAATTGACAGGTTGATGGCCTCTCTGATGATTTGGAGGACTTTATCATGACGGTAGGAATACTGGCCTCGCTCAAGTAGTATTTTGCATCCGCATAACAAGTGTTTGGCCGTGCCTACGAACTCCTTACATGACGGGCATAGTCTATTTGTAGATTTCCCCCATCTAACTAGGTTACTCGGGTCGGGGAGAGTAAGCTGGAATGCATTTAAGTAGAACTTAAGCAGCTCAGGGGACCAGTTGTATATTATGGATTTCCACTTCAATGCAGGAGGGATGCAGAAGTCACCCACTGTTAGCCAATCATTCTGCATTTCTAGGTTTAAGGCGTGAAGTTTGAAGCCTTGTAACATGTCCTCCTGAGCAAAACCTTTCAGTATTTCTTTATCAGACTTTGCTGTTTCTATGCCCAATCCAGATCTATATATACTAAAAATCTATCTAGATATACTAAAAAAAAAAAGTTCACCGTAGAATAAAATGTCATCTAACTTTTTTGCTCCAAATAGGCTCCGGAGTACCTGGTTTGCTTTACACCCTGTATATTTGATTTATTTCAGCCTCAGTAGCTCCGTGCTGTGATGCCTCGGCGTCTGATCTCCAACGTCGGGCGAAGTCGACCTTTGTATGGTTGACCGTTCATCCGTTGTTGATGTTAGCCGCGGTTTGGATTTTTCGTAAAACCTGTAGGCCCCTTCACTTGCCTTACTAGGCGGTGGGTTTAATCAGGTCGTTTTGGTACCACCGCACTGAATCAAGGTCGGCCGAAACGGCTGTGTAAATAGCTCATATGCGACTGAACGGAAGCACATACTTACATGGCACCTACATTTTTTTTACGTAATCCTGAATGGGTGGCTGAGTCGGAGGGGCCAAAGCACATGGTCCGACCAGCCAATATCACCTCCGAGAAGGTAGGTGCCATACCGGAGACTTTCCCGGATTGCTGGCTATACTGGACTAGAGGAGAACACAACCGAGGCTGCTATGCGGCCATGTTACATCCAGTACGGTGGTACCAACCCAGTCGGCTACAATTTGAGCCTACCACCTAGTAAGGGGCAAGGGAAGGGACCTGCACTTTTACACCGATTCCGAACAGTGAAGCAGCAGGTGTAGGTATGCACTAAGTCCTCCAAGGTGTGATTAGCTGAAAGGATGAGCGGTAGAAGTTGGTGTTGACACCCATGTCGGCGTCCATAAAAAAATATCGAATGTGTACCGGCAAGCCTGCGCGCTGCGTCTGCGGGCGACAGTTTGTAGCGAGCGGCGAGCGACAGCACGGGCGGCGGCGACAGCGACACCACGATCAGTCTCACGTCGCGAGTGGTCCCGCCTTGGTCCGTGTACTTCTTCTCTGTGAATACTCTGTGAGTAAGGGGTGAAGTCATTTTAATATTCTAATTAATATATTTTGGAGTCACATCTCCCACATGTACAAAGTGGGGTGGGTACATAAAAAGAAAATAACCCCACTGCATCTCTCTCCGCGCATGTCGTAAAAGGCGACTAAGAGACAACGACAAGATGCTGTGCTAAAGTGCGACAAGCTAGCCACCTCTCATTACCACTCCGATTACCCAAGTCATACAGTATGTGGGTCTTACATCTTGTCCGAATACTTTGCGAAACGTGGTGGTCGGTGCTGTGCTGTAATTTACCAAAGTCCTTGCAGCACAACACCGATTACTCTGCTTGCCCCGATTGTCGGGATAAAGTGAGTGATATGTATGTGTAATTAATTCCGTTCGACTTTTGACGCTGGCCGTGGTTCCGATTCCATGCAAAATTGTTTCAATATAAACATGACTTGATATTAAAATAAATATGTACCTTAATATTTCCTCCTGACTCTGCTTGGTAACCAGAACACTTTCAGCAGAAGTAATGCAGCCGCTGCACGCCAGACAGTCTGCCAGCGTAATCTCCACCTTTACATCACACAATAAAGCTCTTTATTGCCAAACAGTGTAAAAGCTTATATTACTATATAAAACGCCACACCTGTCTGTATGAGTTGTTTTTTTTTTAAATATACAGGGTGTCCCCGGACTGGTGTAGTTCCTTTAAGGAGGCTATTCTAGGCCTTGTAACAAAAACACTGATGAAAGAATTTTTTAAATATTTTTTTTATGTAAACCAGCATGGGTGGCTGTGTCGAGAGACCGATGGTGCAGTCGACAGAGCCAAAATCACCTCTCCTCGCGAAACCATCCTCAGTTAGGTGCCATGCCAGCAGATTTGCGGACTGTTGCTAGGCTGTCTAGTCCGTTAATACGACGCTTGAAGACACCCAGGTTAAAGGATTCAGGAAATACACTCACCGGAAGACAGTTCCACACTCTAGCGGTGCGACAAAGAAACAATTTAGAGAACCGATGGGTTCTCAAAAGCCCAATGTCAACAACAAAATATGTGCTTTCATTAAAATTTTAGGATTTCCTAACAAACTAAATGCGTACTACAATGTGTGGGCGCTTTTAGACGGCGCGACGGTGACGCGGCGCGGCGCAAATGAATGGCACTGCGAATCGCGCCCCGCGCGCGCCCGATTAGAGCATTACAACATTAATAACATTAAGGAAGGTGTGGATCTAAGCTTGCGATGGCTTCGCCGAACATATCCGGGCCCATCGGCAGTAGAGGAGGGTATTAATCGAGGCCGGGACTAGCGAGTGGCCACTCTAGATTTCCCGCGCATGCTTCACGTTTCGGCTCGCTTCAAGCCCTCGTCAGCTAGTCTGCGTTGACTAGGACGCGGGGAAACCACCAGTCCCGCTCTCGACCTCCCTCTCTCTACCTATCCATATTCTGTAGCATGCTTCCAGTGACGTTTTCGAAGCTCTCTCCATATATGAGCTTAGCGTCGATCTTGGGAGCCCTAGATTCTTGAAGAGACTGTAGAGCGACTTCGCTGGTAGTCTTCTTGCTCCGACTTCCACAGCGAAGAGATCAGTCTTGAATCCGTTTCTCACAATCCGGTCTACTAAGTTGCAGTACTTGTTAAGTTTGATGTTGTGGTCCTTCGGTATGTTACTTTCCCATGGAACTGTAATTTCAACAAGTACTACATGCTTTGTCGCTTTTGAGAATATGAGTATATCCGGTCTTAATGCTGTGGTACAGATTTCCGAAGGCATTTGGTAATGCTTCTCATGTGTGTCCATCAACAATTCCCAATCCTTTGCTGCTCCCAAAATTGAAGAAGGTTTAGTCCTATCTTTGGGCAGCTTATTGGCTCCAGGTTTCACAAAGTTGACCTTCTGGAAGCCGCTACTGGTTTGCCCTTTCCTGGTCCGTGCAATTGACAGGTTGATGGCCTCTCTGATGATTTGGAGGACTTTATTTAATTATGTTTGTTACAAAGCGTAGAATAGCCTACTTAAAGGAACTACACCAGTCTGGGGACACCCTGTATATAAACAGCCTTGCCCAAAAGTCTGATGGAAGATCAGACACAGAAAAACGAAACCTTGCATGGAGCGGAAACGATGTGACTGCATAACTTTAATCAACATTTTTACAAGCACAGTGGCTTAACCCTTAGAGATCAGAAGGGGTCGGCTGGCTCCGAAAACCGTTTACTACCATTGACTTCCGAAGGGACCGGCCGATGGTCGGCGTTGTAAATATCTCTAATAGCGATTTCAGTCTATGTTTCTTAGTGGAACGAGTGTGAATCGCCAATTTATGGTTAAAAATCCTAGCAATTTTCATAAAACACAATGCAGCAACACTTTGCCATCACACAGAATTAAATGAATCTATCGACTATCAATTTCCTAGAGTTGAAAAAAATTACTGCTTCTAAATATGTTAATCCTACCTTGTGTCACATTGTTTTGTAGGTAATTTCATTGGCTATAAGTGCAAATAGAGTTTATTGATCAGAATTTAATTTTATGAAATATTTGAGTTCTCTCAAGGTCGACCAATGAGTTCACTAGCCTGTAATACACCTGGAGCTCAACACAAATTTAATTGTGGGAAGCCAAAGGATGAAGCATTTATTTTAGTTCCAAAAATAGGTTTTTGAGGCTGTGTCTAGGCACTCACCCCCTGCCCTGGACTACTTCTTCGTGGGTGTAATCGAATCGGATAGAACAAATTGTAACAAATTCGAGTACAGTCATGCTGTCTAATGAATGCTTAATAAACAATATACAATATACTCAAAGGTGGATGGCCAAAAATGTATGGAAGTTGGTCTACCCCTCCTCTAACAATGAATGATATATTAATCGAAAGGTCTTTCCAAGAAAACCATTTTGTCCAAACATACCTAACATCTATTGTTAGTACTTTACGATTTATATCACTTTAAGTTCTATAAACATAGAACCTTATCATAGTAATATGCTTACCTCTGTACGATGATCATCGTTCTAGGAAGGGTAAGTACTTAGAGCGAAACAGTTCCAAAATGACCGAGCGGTATTGAAACAAAAAAAATGGTATTTTAATCATTACGGTTTCAATGCCGCTCGGTCATTTTGGAACTGTTTCGCTCTAAGTACTTACCCTTCCTAGAACGATGATCATCGTACAGAGGTAAGCATATTACTATGATAAGGTTCTATGTTTATAAAATTTAAAAGTGATATAATTCCTAAAGTACTAATAATTGACATTTTTGATTGACAAAAATGTTCTATATAAATCAACCTTTCCATTGATATAACACTCACAGCTAGAGGAGCGGTAGACCAAAACGCCCATTCTCCTTTACCTTTTTCAACTTCTCTCCTCCTCTCACCCCCACACCGGCCTCCACATTCTCACCATCTCCAATCTTTATCTTAGCTCCTGTACGTGTCTTTGCTTTCTCTATTTTTATAGGCTTGATGCATTCCTGAAAGAAAATAATTATTGTAAGAATGGTTGGGAAATATATAGAATATTGGACCTCAGGTATTAGAACTATGTGGAGCCGGTACTCAAAAAGAATAGCCCCACTGCATTTCTCCCCGTGCATGTCGTAATAGGCGATTAAGGGATATGGACAAGATGTCGTGCATAAGGTCAACAGGCTAGCCATCTCTCACCTTGGCTCTCACCACGGTCTTTCCACCCAGTCATGCAGCAGGTGGGTCTTCGTGCCTTACTTGCTGCCTGATAGTTATCTTGTCCGAATACTTGGCTAAACGTGATGGTCGGTGTTGTGCTGTAATTTATGAGAGCACTTGCCACTGAGCCATTACTCTGCTTACCCCGATTGTCAGTATACGGCGTGTGCTATGTAGGTATTAGAAGGTGGGGGAGGGGTAGGGCCTCCCCCCTGGTACATGCCCCCCCCGCGGAGATGGTTTCTAAGATATCCATGTCTGAAATTTGAGGTTAAGTCGGCCACTAAACAGTTGTTTTCAACACTTCTAACCTAATTTATCTAGTTTCACGGGTATTTAGAAAAGGGACATCAACCCCTACAAAATCCAACCCTTACTCCAAAGCCTGCGCTCCAATTCTATAGCCAACCTAAATTATCCGCCAATACAAACAATAGCGTCTTTACCATAAGGGCACACGGGGCACGGGCCCAGGGCCCCCGACTTCAAGGGGCCCCCTTGATGTTGATGAAAATTTTTCCGCCGCTCGCATTAGTTATCATAGGAAGCACCAACTCAGTCTAACAAGAAAAAAATTACTCTTTGAAAACTACATTACCAGCGATCGCTTAGTTCTATAATAATTGAGTGAATTGAGTATAATATCAGCTGTCTCAAAGCTGTATTAAAAAATAAAATATCATATATGGCAGCTCAGACGTCATAAAATTCTCTGATATAATGCGCGGGGCGGATCTTGGCGTGTCGCCGCCGCAGCGGTTCGTCGGTATTCTCCCTCGCACCCGCACCGTACGTACGTACCCCCTCCCCCTCCCCCTCTCCCTCTCCCTCCGCCTCTCCCCCTCTCCCCCTCTCCGCCTCTCCCCCTCTCCCCCTCCCCCTCCCCCTCTCCCCCTCTCCCCCTCTCCCCCTCTCCCCCCTTTTTTCGAGACAAAATATTTTAATATCAGAAATAACTTTGTAGCATACCACACTCACGAATACAACCCACAACCTCCTGCATTGAATTCAAGCACACAATATGAGTGAGATAGCATGAAAGCGGCCGCCATCATATCTTTATGTGTATATATTAGTATGTATACATACACCGCCCGACAGACCGCCGCGCCGCGCCGTGCAGGCAGAAACGCCTTTTCTAAGCAATCCGTAACACAATAAATAATTCGTTCAATCGCTTGTATTAATTATCATTGCTTTATGTTCCTATATTTGGCATGTTAAAAGTAACATACGTTATTTATTATTGATTTTAATATATACTTTTACCATTCGTAGTAAAATTTTACAAGTTTCTTTCAAAATTTGGCACCTTACCTGAACCAACAACCAACCTTTGATGTCGGTCCGCGGGACCGGTCGCAATAACGTAATACCAATTTTGTCCGTCACAGTCGCAACATCAACACCAGTCGCAACATCAGCACCATTATCGTAATAAGGGTGCCGGCCGCTAGCCGCTAGTCGCTCGCTAGCTAGCGCGCTAGCTAGCCCCTCTCCCGCTCGCTTCCCGCCCCGCGTGGCTCAGCGTTCCGCCACCCCGCTACCTTACCTCATACCTCAGTTATTGGCCGTCATTTCTCTGTATTCTTTCTTCGTAGTGCTCACTCTATACATAAAATCTCTTTGTTTTACCTAGTAACAAAAATTATGCGCCGATACAAAGGCATTATGTTCAGGTGTTCATAGTCATGCAGTGTGTCAACAATGCTAAAAAACTGACCTGTGAAGGCGTGATGAAATCATCCAGGTCTGTGAGCTGCAGCGCACCACTGAACCGCGACATTGTATTTGTTCTACCTGGCGGCTGGCGGCTAACAACGTGTCTGATAAACAAGTTCTAATTCTAAAACCACTCCAAACTCCAAAGATGCTGGTTGGTTGCGAACATAGAGTAACCAAGAGTAACTTTGTTTGCTGTAGTGAGATGAGAAGTCAGAACCACAAAAACAAAATACTAAAGGCGTAGAAAGTTCAGATTTTGATAAATAAATATTTGACTTGACACTTGACATTAGTAGATATTTTTTGGCAGTTGTGTTATTGTTTTCGACATAAATAGGCAGGCAAAGATCATGTGACCATACAGCCAATTTTGGCAGTGTCTTTGACATTTTATGGTTTTTTTGTGCCTTTTTATCCTCACGGAAAGGCAAAGGTCGATTGACCGTACAGCCAATGACATTTTATGGTCATTTGACATTTAGTCATGTCAGGGCTGCCAGGTAATGGGATGTCTTTAATTTTTAGCTCTAATTATTGTCCTCATTAGACTGAGGGAGGAGGAGTATGTTTGACCTTAGGGGTTCGCAAGACGATCAAGGATGCTTGTCATTCATACATCCAGTCAGACTTAGTTCCAAATAAGCGGCGCGGGTGGCCGAGTGGTTTGGGCATCGGCTTCTCATGCGAGAGGTCCGCGGTTCGAATCCCGTCGGCGTGTACCAATGAGTTTCTTCTGACGAAAAAATTTACGTGCATACCTACACCTGCTGCTTCACCGTTCGGAACCGGTGTAAAACTGTAGGTCCCTTCCCTTGCCCCTTACTAGGTGGTAGGCTCAATTTGTAGCCGACTGGGTTGATACCACCGTACTGGATGTAAGATGGCCGCATAGCAACCTCGGTTGTGTTCTCCTCTAGTCCAGTAAAGCCAGCAATCCAGGGAAGTCTCCGGTATGCCACCTACCTTCTCGGAGGTGATATTGGCTGGTCGGAGCATGCGATTTGGCCCCTCCAACTCAGCCACCCATACCGGATTACATAAAAAAAAAAAAAAACTTGTCTCTCTTTCTATTCATACATACATACGAGTACATAGCGTCACGCCTGTTTCCCGTTGAGGTAGGCAGAGACAACGGATCTCCACATGCCACGATCCTGACACACCTCTGCCGCCTCTTCCACTCCCATAATGTTCTTCATGCATGCTCGTCGGTTACGGGTACTACGCACTTGCCCCTTTTTGAGCACATGCCCGATCTGGTCCAGGTAAGTGCGTCTAGGGCGACCCTTCCCGACTCTTCCACTCACATTAGCTTCATAAATTTCTTTCGTTAGTCTCATATCATATCATCCATTCTACGTTACGTATTCAGTGTACGTAAATTCTATTTTGCATTTCTAACAATACATTTTACAATAGCATTGCAAATATTGAAAGATGTTTACCCAATAGAAATACTAAGAATAAATTTTATATACGAACATTATAATAGATGATACATTCTGCAATGAAGCCGCATTCTGATAATCTGAAGTTGCTCGCAGCGCAGCCATCTCTAATATCCTCTCCTCGCTATTCTTCTTCACGATAAATTTTATTCAAGTAATTACATTTTTCTTGCATTTTTATTTCATATAAAAATAAAAATATGTACCTAGTAAAAAGATCGGAATGAAAAATCTATTTTTCTATAAAAAAAATAGTATCTATTAAAAAATTTCAAACCCGGCAACATTATAGCTGTCAAGTCAAGTTCTGTTCTGTCAAGCAAGTGTTTGTTCTTCGTCTATTATAGATTAGTTTAGGTTTTTCTGCCTGTTAATTCTGTCCACCTTCTTTCTTTACTTTTTTATAATCCGCGTATTATTTTGGTTCTCCAGAAATTTATTGTTCAAAATAAATTAAAAATATAGGTTCACAGTCATCTAATTTCATCTTTTTTTAATATCTTATAGTAGGTAATGTGTTGACTAGTAGTCATATTTTTGGAATTCGCTTGGATCTTACAACTTGATATTGGCACATTGAGCCTCAACTGTAAAGTCAAGAGGCCACTTGCCATTGGGAAGAAAAAAAAAAAAAATTAGTATTATATTCTTTGGTCTACATTGTTCTTCGTTCTTCGTGCTCAAACTCAACTCATATTTATTCGTTGGTCGCTGCGTGCGTAAATCAAATCTTCCTCCTTCCTCAATTTTTACCCGACCACGGCGAAAGGCGAAGCAAAAGAAGGGTGTTGTTTTCCCCCCTTGATATAACCCTTGTTTGGTATGTGATTTGATTCTATAACATTCGAAGATTTAGGATATAATAGCATGGATAATGTTCTTAGACCAGAGCTTGTGTGGATCGAGGGCAGATGTTACAGGATAAACGAACCAAGCGCTAATTTGTCTAACTTCGAAGAACATGACCTTTATGAAAGTGGTGAGTGGGTATCTATTTTTACTGGAAACAATTACAATGTGTATGACTTTCATATAGGTACATTCTACAAACTTTCATGTAAACAAAGATGAAAAAGTTTTTGATTAGACAGTTTGCCATTCCACTATTGTTGTTGTGGCGTGTAGGTGTATAAGACACAGATCAACCTGTCATTTCACTGAAGCTATCCTCTACCCGCTGCCAGTATAGATGCTGCCAAATATGAACAATAGTCTTGAACTAGTTTGGTCTCGTCGTTCAGCTGCTCTCTTGCTCAGTTAGCTCCGGCTCACTAAAGTAGGTACCTACCTAGTGCGCTCCCCCCACCGACCGACTGACCGCGCCTCGCGGCTCGCGCCTTCGCTCGCTCTCATCTCCGCTCGCTCTTACCTCTGCTCGTTCGGTCGACCGACCTTCTGAGAGCGGCTGAGCAGCTGAGCGGGTGAGATGTTTTGCTCAGTTGTTCTGAGCTTGCTCGTTCGTTCAATTCAGTGAGGTATATCGGTTCGGTCGGTCGGTCGGTCTTTGGACAAGACTAATGAGCAACATTGTTAACATTGTAACATTGGAAGCAGTACCTACATGCTAGCTGCTGTTGTGCGATTTTTATATTGTCTGCGATTCAAAGTAACACATCATTCTAGAAGTTATAGTGCACCGAAAGCTCGTTCAACAGCTTTCAATTCGACTATAAAACAATTTAATGTTTTGTCTGCAGAAATGATTCACCAAGACTTAGAAGACGTAGGCGAAGATGATGATGATGATTTGGAGATTATTTCCTTGGATAATGGAAGATTTCAAATCACGTTTCATGTACCACAGTAAGTTTAATAGCGGTTGAATTACATTTGGTTGCTATAAAAAAGCTTTGTTTACCTATTCTTCATAATCAAATAAATACCTGTCTAGCTACATACCTATTTCCGTTCGGAACCGGCATACAACAGTAGGTCCTATTCTACCCTGGATCCTTACTAGGTGGCAGGCTCAAATTGTAGCTATCTGAGTTGATACCACCCCCCTTACTGGACGTAAGATGCCCGCATAGCAATCTCGGCTGTGTGCTCCTCTAGTCCAGAATAGCCGTGAATACAAAGGCTCATCCACCCATAGCTAATTAGATAAAAAATAAGGAAAGAAATTGTAGGAACACCTTTCACATAATTTGAAATTAAAATTTTACCATTATTATTACCTACTAATATTATTAATATTTCGTTCATTTATTTAAAAAAAACAATTAAATATTTTACATATTTACAAACAACTTAAAATCTAAATCGCATAAATATACTATATTATAAAAATAGAAAACCAAATAATGGTGTAAATAAAACTATTTCATTCACCATTATTACGGATAATACTGGTTTTAATTAATTTTAATTTTTCAGACATTACTTAGGATCGGTGATCGGCAAGAAAGCATTTACAAAAAAGAAAATCGAAAGTGACACAAGCACTGAAATAAAAATACCTAGGCAAGGCCAGGATGGAGGTGTTAGCGTACTGGGTCCAAGCGCAACCGTTTGTATAGTTTTATCTTGTTTCACTAACATGTCAGATGATGAGTATGAGTTATATTCTTCTTTGCAGTGAATTAGAACTAGCTGAATTCCCGACGTGTCCAAGAAAAAAACTTGAATTGATATGTTTCTGAGTGCAACTTACTTGTGGATTATGTGTTTATAGAGCGTCAAAGCTGCATGGCGGAGAGTCAACATGATAGTGATGGCGGCAAGGTTCAAACAGAAACCAACTCATTTTATATCAATTCCGATGAACTCACCTGATATCGCAGCTGGCTTCAACAAGTTTAAGGTTTTATGGATTTAATATTTTTCCTTTTCCACTTTGACATAAATGACTAGTGGTTCGAAGTATTGCCACATGCATGCCTTATGAAATTTTAGTAATTTCTGAGATTTTTATGTAGGTTTTTGCGGAAAAAAATGTGGTGTTTTTAAAAAACTAGGAATTTTTATAAAAAAAATATACCAAAAATTTTTCACTTACTTTTTTATTTCTTTACCAAGTTAAAATAGTGATACTACATTTCAAGTATTATACATCCAAAAAACTCCCAACAAATAAAAATTACATATCAAAATATTATTTAAAAATTATATAAAATTGGGAGGGCAGGGTATTCATATTTCATTGTCACGTGGTATTTCAAAATCTAATTTTAAAAATAATTTATTTTCTTACATTCTCGCGAATTTTTCCTAAGAGCTCGACAGGCACCGTTCAATTACGCAAAAAAGTATTCGCTTGGTTACATTCAAAAGTGAAAATATTGCAACCGTTAATGCTTAATCAACATAAATACACTGAAAAACAGCAAGTTGTGAAATACCACGTGAAACTAGGGTTGGAGGGGTTTGTCAAGATACCAAACGGTCACGTGAACGTGACATGGATACGTTCCCCAAGCGCGTCACAGTGTCGAAACTACAAGGTTAAAACGTCAGTAGTATGCTCCTATTGATTAAATGAATATAGATGAAGTCCTTAGTTCTGTTTACCTGAATATTCAACACCATAAAAACTTCATTTAAATTCGTAATGACTCCATGTGCATTATTGTTTGTCCCTTCAGGACGAGATTTTACAAGAGAAGTGCGACCAAGGTCTCGATGAAACAATGTTCATTGAAGCGGCGAAGCTTCACCTGACCATCTGCGTGCTCGTTCTCATGGACAACGAGGAGAGACTCGCGGCCGCCAAGCTGCTCACCGACGCCAGAGAGAAAATAGTCCTGTGAGTTGTGTCTTGTCGTCTTGTAACTTTTAAGTTGTACGCTTATAAATTTGTGCAACTTGTAAGTTTCTGAGTGAGGTTTTCCTTCAAGTAATGATCAATCAATACTAATAATAAATCTATAAGGGATGGTCATGGAGTAAGTCACTTTGTTTTATGAGATACTGCATCTGTAGACTCATGTATGATACTAAAACTAAATTTACGATTTTTAGAAATCTTTTCTGTATGTATGTATGTATGTTCCTCCATAACTCTTAACCGATCATCCGAATTCGATGAAACTTAGTACAAGACATTTGATTATACGGGACACAGGATAGGCTAAATAAAATTCACTTCCGGTTGGGCTTAGATGTGGCTCTCATACAAACCGAATTGTTGCACCACCCAAAATAAAGGTAGCTGCCTTACTTACTTTCTTCTTATTAAATACGTATTTCACGCGAGCGAAGCCATGGGCAAAAGTTAGTTAGTGGTAAAAAAAATAGTGGTGCAGTTATGAAATCAAATTTGCCCTGCGATAGTGTAATAGTAGTCACAGTAGCGACTCCTGGTGCTGAGTAGTGGGTTGGCTCTGGCTAAGGATTATTTTTTTCATAATTTAATAACTTACGCGTTAATTTATTTCTACCACAATGAGTTCAAAAACTTAAAAACCATAATATTCCCTTTTGCTGTCTTTATGTACAGACTTCAAATTCGACAAACTTGGGCAAGGGCGACCGTTTTGAACAATTAAAAGTTTTTTTCAGAAAATGTCCTCGTTGAGAATGGTTTTCCGAAAAGATCTTCTATTATAGATTTCGCACTGGAGTTTGCCACTGATATGCAGCTATCAACTGGCGAGATTTTGTTTACAAGTTACGCATACGCTGCCGCAGCAGCGCGCACACACGCACACACAACTCACCTAGCCGAGCTCGCTAGTCCCTAAATGCGCTCCCCGCTGCGCCAACTCGAAACGCTTATCAGCGGGTGCGTGCGGGACGGGGGACATCGGGCGCTTGTATGGAATACGATGGCGCTTCAAATGTAGCCAATCGGCCAATGAATGCCTTAATGTGTCGTCATTCGTCGCCCGCTTGTGACGCGCGCGAAATTTCAAATTATGTAACGGGATTAACATTTTAGCTTATTCATCGTGGGTATATAATACAAATAATATAACCTCGATATTTTTTCACATTTGTTTTTGCTTAATACTTCGATATTAAAGCTGGCATTCATTTTATTCGGTTTGGCGGCGCCAACCTAGCCAACTTAAAGGAATCGCCACTGAGTAGTCAATATGTCAGTTTTGTATGTATGTGGTAACACTTTTGTGGGCCAAATTTGTGAATTATTCTGTTTAAGACTGCCTGTCTATTGATTTTTTCCTCCAAGGTGATATTAAGCGGGCCAAAGTTTGGAGTTGTTGGGCGACTTTAGGCCACTTATGCCTTTTGTGTGACAAGGGCGGACTTATTGACATGCATTGGTGAGCTAGGTGCCGTGTCAGTGCTTGGTCGTGCCGGCTACACTGAACCGAACAAACTATTTTCAGAGCGGTTTCGATCAACCTTCATTTCGTGCAGCGGTATTATAATTGAACTGGTTTAAACCTAAGTAAGGTAAGGGAAGGGACCTGCAGTCAGAGGTGGTAACCGTGTCGATATTGAGCACGAAATACGACACGCACAAAGCGTGTTGGACTCGAGCCCGGTGGACCACGCTCTAGGCGACCGTGCTACCGGACTTTGCCGGGCTAGCGCGAGCACGGGCCGACACGGAAAGGTCCGGTTTGTGTCCGGCGACAGAGGGACGTATTTATGCAAGCAGGTAGAACAAATAAAATTCAATTGACGAAATAAATGAAAACAGGATTATTTTATGCATTCTCACCACCAAAGGTTATCCAAAGGTATCTTATTCCACACAGTGCACAAATAGAAAATTTTGCTCACGTGTTATTCATTCTTTATTTATGGTCGTTATATGATTCAACAAGCATAGCATAATTTAGTGGCATAAGCACATCCTAGCGGACCCCGCCGTGCCGAGCCATGCTAGCTAGCAACAAACACGAAACACGGTTCAGGTCCGGAAACACGGCCAGCACGGAGCGGGTCCGGTTTGGTGGAGGGAGCACGCACCGCGACCGGTAGCTTGACTTTGCGTGTTCGTGCTGAAGGCCGTGTTCTGGGCTAGGTCCGGTACCACCTCTGCCTGCAGTTTTACATGGAATCTGAACTATGGCTCAACGGGCAGACGGTCAAGAGTCCAAAATGCGACCGGTCCTGGTATGCTTAACTTTGACATTCTAATGCTGAAGTATGCACCACAGAGCTACCGAGGCTGACCGTATCAGACTTTTAGTTGTCACAATTTTATCAAGTGTTAATATATTGATTGTATTGTATGCAGTCCATCGCTGCGGTCGCAGGAGCTGCGTGTGCGAGTGAAGGGTGTGTCGTACATGAACGACGACCCGCGCGCGGTGCACGTGCTGTACGGCACCGTGCAGGATGCCGACCCCTCCACCGGACGCCTGCAGAAGTTGGCCGATGACATTTATACTTATTTCATTAATTCAGGTATATAATATATATTACTACAGGTGTTTTATTTCACACGGCGCGGGTGAGTCATACTTGTAGTTGTAATGCGTATAGGCACGCGCTCCTGTGTGTGTAGCGTTAGCGCAGGTAGCGCTCCCGACCGAGAAAGACAGTGTGCATGTATATTTACACATTCACACACGCAAGCGTGGCTCACCCGCACTCGTGAGATAAAACATCTGTAGTTTTTTTTTTTATGTAATCCGGTATGGGTGGCTGAGTTGGAGGGGCCAAAGCGCATGCTCCGACCAGCCAATATCACCTCCGAGAAGGTAGGTGCCATACCGGAGACTTCCCTGGATTGCTGGCTATACTGGACTAGAGGAGAACACAACCGAGGTTGCTATGCGGCCATCTTATATCCAGTACGGTGGTGGCAGACGGCTACAAATTGAGCCTACCACCTAGTAAGGGGCAAGGGAAGGGGCCTACAGTTTTACACCGGTTCCGAACGGTGAAGCAGCAGGTGTAGGTATGCACGTAAATTTTTTCGTCAGAAAAAACTCATTGGTACACGCCGACGGGACTGCGGACCTCTTGCATGAGAAGCCGATGCCCAAACCACTCGGCCACCCGCCGCTTAAGCTGTGCCTGTTGCTCCGTTTGTGGTAGTCTGTGTAAACTCTGTGTAATGAGTACTTCTTTAATGTAATCCAGTATGGGTGGCTGAGTCGGAGGGGCCAAAACCCAGGCTCTGACCAGCCAATATCACCTCCGAGAAGGTAGGTGACATACTAGAGACTTCCCCTGGATTGCTGACACACGCACACACAATTCCTAGCGTGCATAGTGTAGATAAAAAAAAACCGGCCAAGTGCGAGTCGAACTCGCGCACCGAGGGTTCTGTATCGCCATGTCATGGCTAGCGCCACTCACGCCATCTATGGCGTGTTATGAAATGCTCCATATTAGGTAAATGTCATGATTAGTTAAAATGCTTCATAATCTATTCGGTAGATGGCGCAAACGCACTTATACACTTTTTGATTTCTTCTATGGGAACCCCGTGAATTTTTTATTTTTTCTTATTTGTGTTATATCGGCCATAATAAATAACACATTCTGTAGAAATTTCAAAGGGCAGCCCTTTAAGGGCTAACTATTACGGTTCAAGA
Organism: Nematopogon swammerdamellus; assembly: GCA_946902875.1. Classification (NCBI taxonomy): domain Eukaryota; kingdom Metazoa; phylum Arthropoda; class Insecta; order Lepidoptera; family Adelidae; genus Nematopogon; species Nematopogon swammerdamellus. The sequence goes on along the minus strand of OX336335.1, from coordinate 4,150,179 downwards.
GATACAGCCCTCGGACAGACGGACGGACAGACAGACAGACAGACAGACGGCGTAGGCTTAGTAATAGGGTCCTGTACCGGATACAGTACCCTAAAAATGATCTTTGAAAATTTTAGGTTTTTAATTAAGCAGTTAATTTTCAATTTTTTTTTTATACCTAATTGACTTACAGCGAACTCTTTCACCTCTTAGTTACGTGGTTGCAACTCTGCGCTTGTAGTTAAGGGGGGGTACTAGGCAAAACATCACATCATATTATCCTAACTATAGCCATATTTCAATAGATATAACTATAATTTATATGCTTATAGTAAGGTAAAGGTTCGAGGTATAATGTGTGTTAGATTATTGTAATTTAATCTTGTAAATTCTCTGAAAAATAAGTGGGTGAAAAGTGGTAAAAACGTTCGAAAATGCATTTGCTATTTCGTCACAAATACGTCCATACAAAAAACGCTCGCGCACGGCAAGCAACGGCCCAAAATTTAGAATGTTCAAAGATAGTTCAGTGAAAAACCATTTATTCTGTAAGCGTTTGAGTTTATTTAGATGATTCTTAGTCTTATTGACTCTAAGCTCAATGAAGCATTTTTCGTATTAGATGCATTTGTAAAAAATGGCGAGGGAAATAGCAAAGGCATTTTTTAACGATTTTACCACTTTTCAACCACATATTTTAAATAGAATTTATAAAATTAAATGAAAAATATATATTCACATTATACCTTGAATCTTTACCTAACTTTAAGCATATATATTATAGTTAAATCACTTGAAATATGGGTATGGTTAGGGAAATACGAAGTGCTTTTGCCTAGTATCCCCCCCTTAAAACATGCATCGTCTTTCAGGTTTTTCAAAACGAGAGTTTGATCGCAGCAGTGTGAAGCTGCACATGACGGTCATTAACAGCAAGTATGCGAATAAAAAGACGGACGACGTTCGAAACAGAAGTACGAGGAAGAGTTTCGACGCGTCCCGCATACTGGAGAAGTACGCAGACTATTCATTTGGGGAGCAGACGTTGACGGAAATGCACCTGTCGCAACTTCACACAGTGCGACCTGATGGATATTATCAGTCTACTTGCATCATATCTTGTACGGAAGCAGGCCTTTTTGCGTAGGCATAATGCATTAACTTTAAAAAAACCTGCTTGTTTTTAATAAATTTTAATGAAAGTATCTGTGCAATTTGTCTGTTTGAAGGAGGGAAATATGTTGTTTATTACAGGTAAAACAGAAAAAAATATTTAGGAATTTTTCATGCCATAAAATAAAACAAACACAATTTCGCGACAGTTTTTGTTTATTTCTGGCAAACCTTACATACATCCCTTAACACTATTTATAAAATTAATTAAATACAATTAAATATTAAATCCTAAAACACTGCATTGGTCAGACTAGCTAGGGTGGTTCTTGGAACGGTTACCTGCCTTAAGCTAAGCCAGGAAACAATTCCGAGAATGTTTCACACCAGAAGTCTGGCAGGTCCATGTGTCCGCTGTCACTGAGGGGCGACATGGACTCGTAGCCGAGGTCCGAGAAGGTGGTGTGCGCCGGGGAGAGGGACGGGTTGTATTCCTTCCCGATCGGCGAAGCGGTGCAGGCGCTCAACGGAGACAGCATTGAGAAATCTGTATCGAGGCAGAGACTGGAGAACTCGTCCATTGCATCTCCAGTTTGCGCCTCGAATACGTTCTCATCGACAGAGTCTTCCATTTTGGCCACAAGCACGTCCTTCTGAGCGAATGAGTCCTTCGTTTCGACGAGATCCTTCTGAATATCGTCAATAATGGTCTGATCGTCGCTCTGAACTACGACGGTAACGCATTCATTGACTTCTTCGTCATAGAAGAAGTCTCCTTTGTCATTGTTAACCGTTAGAATGTTAGTGTCTTTTTTTTCAAGTGTAGGCGCGTCTTGCGGTGGTGTAACCATCACGATTGGTGCGCCGCGATAGGGATGTGCGTAAGAGTGCTGCTTCAGTATTCTGTCGATGTCGTGCTTGGCGTCTATGTGTGCACTCCCACGGGGTTCCAGCTGCTCTGGTGCGGTCCCCACCATTTGGCCTCCTTCAGCACACTGTCGAGTGTCATCGAACTCGGACTGTAAAGAGAACATTTAGTGAGACAACTTCAAGTGTAATACAAACTATCGGGAATATTGTCTGTTCAACTTCACTTGGAAAAACAGGAATAAAAAAATTTTTCGTTTGATGTTCCAAATTGTCTGCGTGGACAACCTCTGCCAGAGATCGAAAATATCGCCAATGGCGCTTTCAGTCAGTGTTCCTTAGTAAAATGCGCTAGAATCGCCAATATGGATAAAAAATACTAGGGATTTTCATCAAACACAGTGGAGCAAGACTTCGCCGTGACACAGAATTAAATGAATCTGACATCTGTCATTTCAGCCTACGTAATTTCCCGCAGATGATTTCTAGCCTTACAGTGGAAACCAAACTTAAATGCGTATTGGCCTGAAGTTCGGCCACTTGACTGCGCATGTACAGTCAAATAAAATATAGTTACAATCGAATATTTTGGCAGAAAATTTATAAAATTATTACATTATCATTTGTAGGTAAAAAGAGAGTCTTGCTGCATGCTTGCTGCATTATATTATGTTTGTGCACACCGATGTATCGATCATGCTTAAAACCGGTTTGAACTGACGGACGACAACGTGTTGGTGCCGTTCGGGTGACCCCGGTAAACGCACTTCGCCAATAAACATTTCTCATGCTAGCACCACACATGGCTGTATGTACACAAATATTTGGCAAACATTTCCGTTTCGTCTCCCTTTAATGGCTTGGATCTATCCTGCACCAAACATTTTAGTTTTATCTCGGTCTACCGAGATAAAACTAAAATGTTTGCAACAATCACGAATACCTACGAATAACCACCATTAGCAAAAAATCTATCGCGACAACTACGGAAGACACAAATAAATAGTGAGTGACTGTACAATGGCGCACGCACAGACGAGAGCGGGGCGTGCGCGGGCGACAGGACGCGGGCGGCGACGGCGCGCGGTCGTATCCTAGCAACGCGGGGGAGCGCGGTATGGTGCGCCGATACCCCCTTTGCACACCTACCGCCCTCCCCCCCTCTGCCCTAATAATCGTCTTTTGCGCAGACACACGGGCGCATCTCACAGCCGCATTTAAGTTTGGTTTCTACTGTACTTTATTTCAAATGCATTATTTGAAGAGATTATTTCTTTAGCTACACTACACTACATATGATTTGTATAGAGGAATTATTGTAAATTTTTAAGTTGGAAAATTCGGGAAAAAAATTTCAGGCATGTTTGGTTTTTCCTGGAGTTAAAAAAATCCGTCTGTGCTTCTAAATAAGTGAATCCTCTCACTTGTTTTACATCGTTTTGTGGGTAATTTCATTGGCTATTTATTAGTACGAATAGTTTATTGATCTGACCTAATGAAATTTAGTCACAGACTTAATTTTTCAGGTTTCATTGTAGTATTGTATAATATAATTATTGCACTCAAATAAAAATATTGGCAAAAGATAACACTTAATGCCTCTACGCATTTTCTACCAGAATACCTTTGGGGAATGATAACAGCTAGTCGAGTGACGGAAAGAAATATACAGACACATTGTGACATAGGTACAGTAATACAAAACAACACATAATACAAAGTGTAATACACAAGATAAATAAATATTAATAGTTACGTATGATGATATTACACCTACTATATACATAAAATACTAACTCAGAACATAGAAGACATTGCAAAGGTACAATAATAGATAATACTTGCAATAACACATACATAATTTTAAATAATTCAACGTACATGTGAGCGCGCTCCCTCATGATCTGCATCAATTTGGCTGAGGAGGCTCTCAGCGAGCTGCTGCAGGGTGTCGAGGTACTCGTCGGAATCGAGGTGGGCGAGCACATCCGCGAGAGCAGGCACATCGTCGCGAGCAAGCGCGCCGCACGGCTCGCCGGCTGCGGGGTGGCCTCCTGCTGCTGAGGAGTGGACTCTGCCGGTCCAGTGGGCCCCCCGCGGCCGACGCTCCGCGCCGCCGCCGTCTCCTTGCGTAGCTGCTCGTTCTCGCCGATCAGTCGCTCGTTCAGCGCCTTCAGGCTCGCCATGTCGCCCAGCAGCTTCTCGTTAGCGCTCTCCAGTTGCTCGACGCGCGCCTCCATCTCGTCCATCTTGGCCTTCTTGCGGTCGCGCGACGTCTGAGCCGCCACGCGGTTCTTCATTTTCCTGCAATCGTGTCGGGAGTGTTGCGTCAGCCGAATGTTCGCGTGTGCAACTTTGTCGCGCTCGCTCCTATGCCGGCACTTCACTTGGCTGTATGCACACAAATATTTGGGAAAAAATTCCGTTTCGTCTCCCTTTAATGACTTGTTTAGAGCGAGATAAAACTAAAATGTTTGCAACAATCGCGAATACGCTAAGCCAAGTGAAGTGCCGGCATTAGATTGCTCATTTCTAGTTAGAGCGCGGCGTTTCGTTTTGATAAATGAGTGTGACAAGGTTCTAACACTTGATATAAAATATTGGTACAAAAAGCTGAATAAATAATGTGATTGTCAGCATTATTTCAAGCCGTCGTCGCCGAACAACCTTGAAGATAACAAAGGCGACTTTATCAACTTTGTGGTTTTATCGATTTTTCGATTAGGTAGTTCATTAGAGCTAGGTACCTACCAGCGTAATTGTTCAAGGATATTACCATAACGACTGCAGGCAATCAAATAGAAAAGGGAATGTAATAAATAGGCCAATATAGGTACATTTGAAATATATCAATCAATGTTTGTGGTATGGCAGGTGAAGCCAAAGCAAAGTCTAGTTAGGTACATCATGTTATTTACTCACTTCCGTTGCATTTTCTCCTCCCATGATAGATGATCGAGGCGGCGCTTCCGGCTTGGTGACGGGGCGTCCGTCTCGGTCCCCGTATCCGAATCCAGCGTCATGTATTCGCCGGGGACCGTTATGATGATGGGCCCACTCATCTTGATTTCACGTACGTTCACTGTTGTTATGATTAGTGCAGTCCAGCCGTCGTCTTGTTTCTCATGCTAAAGCCTCCGGTGAACTATCGCTCACGCCATTCAGTACGACGCTCTAGCAAACTCCCACCAAAGCGACGTCGACCGTTCATCGTCCGAGCGGGAATGACGCAGAAAAAATCCAGAACGAGCAGATGTGGTGTGTTGCGATTGGTCCGAAATTGTCGGAGGGCGGAGCCATAGATGTGCAAGCAGGACGAATAGTGGCGATGGCAGTAGGTGCGAAGAAGGAACGCAATGACGTCAAAAACAACAATAGATAGTTGGTTTTGTTGGACGGAATGATTTTGATATTTTAATAAATATGTATTTATCATAATTTTAGTTTTTCATACTTACGGGTTATAAGATCAATGATACTAACACTATCATACTTACTTAACGCCAAACTTATGTTACATTGTTTATTCAAGGAAGTATGAAGCATGTACATATGAAGAACATTATGAGAGAGGAAGAGGCGGCAAAAGTGTGTCAGGATCGTGGCGCGTGGGGGTTGGGTTGTTTGCGTGGGTTGGGTCCGTTGTCTTTGCCTGCCCCACTGGGAGGCAGGCAGGCGTGACGTTATGTATGTGTATGTATGTAGGTATGAACTTATAGCACAACACCGATTACTCTGCTTACCCTGATTGTCGGGATACAAAAGCGTGAATTATGTATGTATGTATTTAAGTATGTTATACTAATTTGTATTCTAATAATTATTATAAAATCAAGTGTTAACATAATCAACCGATGTAACAAAACAAACATAACAAACTATGATGTGAGGAATTGATTTCTAATTGATAAATAATTTAAATTTATGACGAAATTTAGATCCCCCACTCTACGTTCACAATAAAAAAAATATCTATAAGTTGCGATTATTTTATAATTTTAATTGATTCTTTTACAATTTACGTTGACTTGTAGAAGATGAAGGTTGCATGACACTTTTACTTCCCTTTTTCTAGTATTCGGATCGGATGAACTGGGCTGGGTGGAAAACATGCATTATTTACATTCGCCGTTTCAAACATCCTTCATCCTGGGCCACAATATTAATGTCATACCCACATAAACATATCAATTCGGGCGAGTAGACAACCTTGTATGGTAAAAGAAGGGTTCCCTCACAATTGTTTTCTTTCACCGGAGTATGCCGGAGTGACGACTACGAGTACTCTGCTCTGCATAGGCGTTGAAAACACCGCCGTAATGTAGGATTGAACGCGTGACCTTATTTTATAGTTTCGTACCAAAAGTTTTTATATTGATTATCATAAAACCCTTCATATCAAACTGGTTAAACTTTCAAGGAATTGGCGCGATGGTAGTACTAAACTCTGAATTTGAGAACATCCACTTTCTGTCAAAATTTTACCTTTTGAACGAAACCCAAAATTCCAATTTTTTTATAAATAATCGTACGTAAATACGACACTGTCATGGTATTAACGGTCCGTAATATCGCATGCGACAAAGAGATTCCACTGTTTTATGTAATACGATTTACTAATCGACAAAAATAATATCTAGGTAGGTAGGTACCTACAACATTCAACCTGTGCATCAGGTGGCATCAGGCTGAGAAACTTCATAAGAGTGAAAATATCAAAACATGGCAGTTGCTGTGTGTGTACGTAGCTTGTTTACAAATTACCAAGATCCTCCGATCTCACCCGCCCACATTCGAAAAATCGGATGTTGATACCGGGAAAAATGATGCAACAGCGTAGCAAACACCGGTACAAACAAGCAACTTTCCTCCATAATAATTTTTGATTAGATTAAAAATAGGTAGTTACCTACAGTGGGTGGCCAAATTATTAGACTCACCACACTTAATGTCATAGTTATCAATACAGATTTGCTCTTGGGAAAAAAAATTCCACCTCCTAAACCTTTGAACCTAAACTATTGCAACTAAGTATTTTTTATTACTGATATATTTGCCATAAACCTACATTTACACCTTAATCCAATGAAAGTCGGCTTAACTTGGAGACAAATTTATAAATACCGATTATTTATTTTCATATAATTTAAATAATTTAATGTATAGAATTAAAACATTTCGATTTTCTACTTTGTCTCTAAGTTAAGTCGATGTTCATAGGTTGAAAATGGTAACGTAGGTGTATGCCAAATATATCAGTAATAAAAAATACCTAGTTGCAATAGTTTAGGTTCAACGGTTTAGGAGGTGGAATTTTTTTCCCAAGAACAAATTTGTATCGATAACTATGACATTAAGTGTGGTGGGTGAGTCTAATAATTTGGCCACCCACTGTACATTACATCTGTTTTTCTTAGTTTTTAGAAAAGGTATACCTACTTTGTTTTGTTTCTGTGCCTATGTGCGGTGCGTGTGATTTGGAATCTTTTTGGAATCAATGCTGATAGCTGATTATTATTAGCTTCACATTTAATTAGCTGAGCTAGCTCCAAAGACCGTATCAAACTTGCTAGCTCCCTTTTTCCTCCTTCAAGATGTTTTGATGAGGAAATAAACTACATACTACATACATACTACGCTACTACCTACATATTAAAGACTATTGAATGACTATTAATTAACCTTCAAGTGTGTAATTAATTAATTACATACTTATATAAAAATGTATAAAATAATATAAGTAGGTATACTTACTATAGGCATTTTAAGTTTTTGGCAACTCTTCAGCATAGGGTAGGTAGGTTTTTAGGGTAGGTAGGTCCTGTAATTTCCTGTGACGGATCTCTAGTTTCGTGAGATCTTTTGAGACTTTTGATCAATATTTGTGTTTTGCTCCATGAAAAAAAAAATTAAAAGTCGATCTAAGAGGAAAATAATAAAAAACATAGAAGGAATAATGAGTAGGTACCTTATTTCTTGTTCCAAATATCTATAGATGTTTATTGTTAATGTTATAGATGTTTATTGACAGTGAACAAGGTAATTGAGAGTTTACCCTCAATATCAATTCCATATTCGTGCATCGTGCACAACTTGCACAAGTGTACATACCTACTTCATACGTACAAATCTACAGATGCTACTGTCAAACTTACTGCTGAAAATTAGTATTAAAAATTTTTCTATTGTAGTTTATATACATGTGTGGGGCCGGTACTTAAAAATAATAGCCGCACTGCATCTCTCCCCGTGCGTATCGTAAAAGGCAACTAAGGGAAAAGGACAAGATGCCTAAAGGGAGACTGGCTAGCCACCTCTCATCTTGACACAGTCTTTCCTTCCACCGAGTCATGCGCAGCAGGTAGGTCCTTTTGCCTTACTTGCTGCTTGATAATTATCTTGTCCGAATACTTTGCTAATCGTAGTGGTCGGTGTTGTGCCGTAATTTACCGGAGTCCTTGCAGCGCAACACCGATTACTCTGCTTACCCCGATTGTCGGGGATACAGCATGTGTTCATGATCAATTAATATCATCATCAATCAAGAAATCATCAATCAACATCAATACATAGGTAATATAAAATGCAAAAAGGAGCGCGACACAAAAACGCTCATTGCTACTAAAGCTCTAAATAGATTTCCAATAATTTTTTTACTGCAAAATTATTGGAAAGTTACCAACCCAACCAAACCCCAACCAACACTATATCGATGACATCGAGAGTCTCTTGCGCCACGTAGGCGATTTTTTGTAAGGGGTTAGAGATACAAGCAAAGATTAATATAAGTACAAGTATTGCCGTAACGTAGAGCAGCGGTCCTAAAAGGTGTTGCGCGGAACCCTGGGGTTTCGTAGGGGTTCGGCAGTCGACTTCCCACCTATAAAAATATGCAAATACATTAATAATGAGTGTTTTTCCAACGCAGAAAATACAAGCTCGACGAACGGCGGCGCGGGGGCAAGTGAACGAGAGGGCTGAAGGAAGCGTGAACACGATACTCGCGTCGATGCTGCCAGTCCTTTGACTCCCGCACGAAAAACCGACAATTTCGGGAGCATCGGCAGCGCGAGCGGCGCCCTAGTAGTATTATATTCTTTGGGCATGACGAGTATCAGCGCGAGTATCGTGTTTACATTCTCGCGCTGCATACTGCCCTGCTCACTTCCCTGCTCTGTAGGGCTGAGTGTAAACCTCGCATTATGTCGGCGTGGTGAAAATTTCACAAATATTTGGATATTTTTAAAAAATAATTTCTCCAAAAGTATATATTTATATTCAACAAACAAGAGCGTTTCCGCCGAAAAGTGTACATCACAGTTTTGGTACTGTCCTACCATTTCACATTTTTGTTTCTCGAAATATAAACACATAAGCACTGAGTAAATATTTTTTTCATGAAATACAACTTTTTGTTAATAAATCCTAATAATATTGCAAACTATTAAAGGGTCAACTGAATAATAGTGATTGAAAAACACAATACTTAGTTTTCATTTCCATACAAAAAAGTATGTCTCATTTTCAAAATGACTCAATCAATTGAAGTTTACGAAAGAAATTTGGTGAGGTGGCATTATATTTTATTAATTACTATGACGGTAAATATGATAATCTAACTATTAAATATAATTTATATTCTTCAATTTGTGTATAAATGGTATTAAATAATTATTTAAGTCTGTCCAAGGAAATAAAACGATGTGGAATTTCTATTTTGTTACCGAAATTTTGGGGAAATAAAGATACAATCATATGGGGAAAAAGATCTTTCTAGGATCTAATACTGGCGCGTTGCTTGTCAGAGCGGCCATTTGCTTTTCAGGTCAGTTGTGTCAAAGTAACGCCAAAGCAAAGACGTGTCTTTCGAAAAAGCCGGAATTTTCTTCCATTTTTGTGACCAACATTCCAACGTAAGTACACAATTTTAAATTATGAATTAAATTTAGAACAGTACTATGTTTAATTAAGATCAAAGTGGAACAACTGACCACACTTCTTAACAATTGCTTATGTATTTATAAATTATTTCATTTTCGAAAATGGAAAAACGTTACTTCCACTTTGTGACTTTTGTTGTGGTAACGTTTTAACGGAATAGAAGGGTAACAAAGTGGAATAAATAAAGTTATGGTGACATAGCGCAGCTGATGAAATCTGACCATTTTCAGAATTTATAATTTTGTACATTATTGAGACCCGTTCATTTTTACAAGCTTTATTTAACTTGCAATGGATGTATGTTTGTGAAGATGGAATCTTGCAAGCTGAATTATAACAACTTCCTCTGATGATGGAGACAGAAGGTGGCCATAGGAACTCCTAAACTAAACATGATGAACCCATCGTGTTTGGGCTCGTTTGATTTGTCTTGAAGAGCAATAACTAAAAAGCACAAAATAAAAAAAAAATTAAAAATTAAAGAAGCTTTTATATTGAATGAAAAAATCAAGTATGTGATGCATGCTTGGAAGGTTAAGATTTTTTTTTAAACTTGTGATTGTATAAGAAAATGTATGTTACTACTTACTAGCGGTTGCTCGCGGCCCCGCTCACAGGATACTCGTTTTGTCCATACATCAAACAAACATTCATACATCCATCCTCACAAACTTTCGCATTTATAATATTAATAGGATAGGTATTTTCGAATAAAATTCTTTTGTCAATTATTTAAATTAGTTTTACTATAAAAATGTATGTAAGCTCATCTTTACACGTTCCACTTTGTTACAGTTCATTCCAGTTCCGTTACTGTCCTATTTTTGTTTTTTTTTAATTAATGAAAAACAACATAATGGCATATAAAATGAAATAGAAAATGATTACGAATTTATTCGATTTTTTATTTTCGTTTACATATGCAAACTATATAACAATATTCCTGACATTTCCTTCACAATATAAACTTTTTGAATAATTTTTTTTCTAAAAGTAACAAAGTAGAAGAAACGATACCTATAAGTAATTAAACATTTAGATATTGAACATGTTTACCACGGATTATAGAAGGTTTTGCCACGCTGAATCTATTTATTTAAAAATTTATTACTTTATGTATACTGGTGAGGTTAAATTAAATAATATTTTTGGTAACAAAGTGGAATGAAATTCCTGCTCCGTGAACGATAAAAATCATTTTTTTAATTATATTAGACTATTATTGTTAAACCTTCATATAAACGTGAAAATAGATTAAACATTCAAAAGATTCTGATCGTAAAAAAAACACATTTTAAATTTTTTTTAAATTCTTCAATTTAAATTATATGTACACTTTTCGGCGGAATCGCCCACAAACAAAAATTGATTCTGTCGCTGTATGGTCAAGTGATCTTTGCCTGCGTATTTATGGCGAAAACAATAACAACAACAACAAATTGATTACTGTCACCAACTGTCACTGTCAGTCAACAAACAGAAACAATATTTTTTCTTTCTTTGATTGATATTCGTTTGGAAAAAGCTATCGTCGAAAAACTATACTCCATCCAAGAACAACCGAAGACTGTCGAGATGGCGTCCGCGAGCGGATCCGGCGGCGCAGGAGGCAGCGGAGCCGGCGCCGGCTCGAGCGGCGAGTCGCAGGCGAGCGTGGCACAGAAGACTTGGGTGATGTCCAACAATATGGAGTGCGTGAGCAGCGCAGACGATATCTACCGCTACGACCGGCGCCAGCAGCAGGACATACTTGCCGCTAAACCCTGGGAGAAAGAGTACGTTGCGCTCGGACTGTGGCACATTACCAGAAGCCACGGAATAACTCTGACCTGACAAAATATCCTCACGCTCCGTCTGTACTCTACGTTTTATTTTATTCATTGGCTTAAATTTTATCTCATATTGAAGAATTTCCATCTACCTATAGTATTTGAGATGCAATTAGCGTTTCTGAACAATATAATAGCGTTTGCAAAAAGTTTTTTTTTTAATTGAAAGTGCGACATGTGGCGCTTAGCCACCCATAAGGTGCCTAACTGCCATGGACATTCAGTCGTATGCTGGGTATTGAATGCCGTGCCGACCTGACAGGTGCCCATACACGCCCCTCTTGTAGGACTGTACTTGGCAGGAAATATACGGGCATGGAGAGCATTCCAGAGTTTACCGGTTCTGTAGAGGAAATATCTGCAGAACTGATTGGTACGCATCCGCGGTAAGTTTAACGTGCAATGATGCAATCCCTGCCCGGTCCGCGTTGTGCGGAGGTGTTAAGAGGCGGCGGGATCGTCGCAAAGTATATACATATTTGTCAGCCTCGATAGCTCAGTGGTGCAGACAGTCAACTGTCGCTATTGAATGTTAAGCAGCGCTGGGTGCGGTCAGTACTTGGATGGGTGACACTGACCGTTGGAGACTGAACGAGGTTCGGATTCCTCGTAAAACTGTAGGTCCCTTCCCTCCTAATCTTACTTGGTGGTAGGGTTTAACCCGCCCGGGTTGGTACCACCGCACTGAATGAAACGTCGGTCGAAACGGCTATGTAAATAGTTTGTGTTTTCAGACCAGTTCAGTGTAGCCGGCACGATCAAAGGGGGAAGCACTGACATGGCACCTAGTTCACCCGGTGTTATGGGCTGACATCACGGACGTTGTAGGTGATGTAGCCAACAGTGTCAGTTTCCATAAAAAAAAAAAATACCTACATATGTTTAAAAAAATGTTTTTCACGCCCGAGCCAATACATGAATAATTCTCGAACACTATGAACGTCACAATAATGAATTGACTTAACATTGCAGCCCCCACTTCTTCAAAGACATCAAGATCTCTGCGCTGGCTCTACTTAAGATGGTGATGCACGCTCGCTCGGGCGGCACACTCGAGGTGATGGGCTTACTGCTCGGTGAGTCCACGTCCAGTACACTAGGAATATGTAATGGAATGGTTTAGTTTTATCATATTTCTTAATTTTAGTTTAATTTTATTGTATAAGGTTATTTTGATTAATTTCAATAAAGAGAGTTTAATAATTAAAAAGAAAAAAAAAAAGAAAAAATGGAATTCTGCTACATATCGTCACGGTATAATTAAATACTAGTATAGTAATGTAGGAAAATGTTAGAGGAGAGCAAAGGAATAGTCTACCGAAAAGTATTAAAACACTGAGTCTAACCACTAGGTGGCAGTAGTTATTTAATAACTAGGTACTTAATAAGTTGTTATATTGTCATGTTTTAACAAATTTTACCCTATTAGATCAAAATAATGAAGTGAAGAAATAAATCAGGTAAATATTTTGCGACGCACAGGCAAGGTGGACGCGAACACAATGCTCGTGATGGATTCGTTCGCGCTGCCGGTGGAGGGTACAGAGACACGTGTCAACGCACAAGCACAGGCGTATGAATATATGACTGCGTACATAGAAGCTGCTAAACAGGTCAGTACAATCAGTTTTTTAAGGTTACGTACCTCAAAAGAGGAAAAAAAAACCGAACCATTATAGGATCACTCTAGTGTCTGCCTGTCTGTCAATCTGTCACAGCTTATTTTCTGAATTATTATCAAGCAGCAGGTAAATTTTTCAATCAGAGAAAACGAGCATGGCAGCCTGTGCTCAGGAACCACTGGTGCTGTCGACCAAATTCAGCTCTCCTCGCGAAACCACGCACAATGAAATACTATGCCGGCAAATTTGCGGCTGTCTAGCCTATTGATACATGTTTGAAGATCCCAGGTTAAAGGACAAATAACAGGCTGCGCCAGTTAGGCTCACAGGTCTTGCGATGTCCTGCGTTTAACTGACGATAGTAGATAATAGTATGATGTTCTTGGCCAGGATATTAGGGTTGTTCGCGGTCCTTTTCTTGTAGGCTTTCATCTGAGCCACAATTTGAGCCCTGACAGTTGGGATATCAAAGTCCGGATAAGGGATTTAATTTGTCTTGTACCATGGAACACCTGCACAAGAGAACCAGCTGTGCTCAACTGTCAGTTGAATGAAGACCATCAGACACAACCAATAACACCTCTCCGCGCGAAACCACGCTCAGTGAGGCGAATGAAAAGATGGTCAGACAATTTGTTCGCACCGATTTTGAAGATACCCAGGTTGTAGGAGTCAGGAAACACGCTCACCAGAAGACCGTTCCATATTTTCGCAGTACGACACAGATGCGTTCAGAGAAGAGTACCGTGTGTACCGTGTGGGGCCGGTACTTTAAAAGAATAGCCCCACTGCATCTCTCCCCGTGTGTGTCGTAAAAGGCGACTAAGGGATATGACTCCCTTCTTATATTACTAGGTGGTAGGGTTTAACCCGCTCGGGTTGGTACCACCGCACTGAATGAAAGGTCGGTTGAAATGGCTATGTAAATAGTTTGTGTTTTCCGTCCAGTTCAGTGTAGCCAGCACGACCGAAGGGAAGTGGCACCTAGTTCACCCGGTGTTATGGGCTGACATCACGGATGTTGTAGGTGATGTAGCCAACCGTGTCAGTTTCCATAAAAAAAAAAGATGTGTGTCGTGTGATGTATATGGATAGGGGCGGGAGGGGGGAGGGAAGCCAATTCGTCAGCACCGGCCGTGAAGTACTTGTAAAACAGGCTAAGCGAACGGATTGTTCGCCTGTGGCGCGCTGACTCAAACGCAGTCGTGAGCTTGGGGTTAAAATTTATTATATTAAAATGTGTCTGTAGGTGGGTCGTCACGAGAACGCCATCGGCTGGTACCACAGCCACCCGGGCTACGGCTGCTGGCTGTCGGGCATCGACGTGTCCACGCAGATGCTCAACCAGAACTTCCAGGAGCCGTTTGTGGCCATCGTCATTGATCCCGTGCGCACCATCTCTGCAGGCAAGGTCTGCCTCGGAGCATTCCGCACTTATCCCAAGGTGGGTCTCATCATTTATTGAAAAAGTGCCCTCATGAATTGTTTTATTGCACAAAATTTTTCAAACGAATCTTACCTATGATCGAAAATATCGTAAAAGTATAAAAAACATTCATAAATCAACGTCGGGTGCGGTTGAACTTTGGTTGTCAGTCAGCATCTATGCGTCCACTGCTGGACACACACCTCTCCAATTTTCCTCCAGTCTTCCTGGCCTTCAGCGGTACGGAACCGGTGCTTTCCGCCGTCGTCTTGATGTCGTCGTCCTACCTGGCGGGTGGTCTTTACACACTCCATTCTCCTGTCCACCAGTGTAGGACACAGTTACTCCAACCGTCGTCTTCTCTTCGGCTGACGTGCCCGGCCCACTCCTGCTCGAGATTATATACTTGGTGTCCAATATCAACTACTTTGGAGCATCGGCAAATTGCCTCCTCAATTGCCTTTGGTCGCATATTGACGTGACTGTAAAGTGCTTGACCCTAACGATGGTGATCTTCTTGACGACTCTTAGCCATACTATGGATATTATTTAGTTCTTATAAATTAGCTTTAAGCATGTGTGGATGAGGAGAACGGAAGACCGCGTGTGGTGGCGGGCCTTGGGAGAGGCCTATGTCCAGCAGTGGACCGATACAGGCTGATGATGATGATGATGATGATGTATGAATATTATGTATATTTATATATAAAAAAATATTCAAGTGTACTATTGAAGTACCTAAGAATGATGTAAATAAATACAAATCGCATCTCCAGGGTTACAAGCCAGCCAACGAAGAGCCGTCCGAGTACCAGACGATTCCTCTCAACAAAATCGAGGACTTCGGCGTCCACTGCAAGCAGTACTACTCGCTCGAGGTTTCCTACTTCAAGTCCTCGCTGGACCGGAGGCTGCTCGACTCGCTGTGGAACAAGTACTGGGTCAACACGCTCAGCAGCTCCAGTCTGATAACCAACGCCGAGTACACAACCGGACAGATATTCGATCTGTCCGACAAGCTCGAGCAGTCGGAAGTTTGCATCGGTGAGTTTTGACAGCTCCTGTTCTGTGCAAACTAATAATTATTTTTATGTAATCCGGTATCAGTGGCTGAGTTAGAGGGGCCAGCGACATACTGGAGACTTCCCTTTGGATTGGTCGCTATACTGGAATAGTGAACACAACCGAGGCTGCTATGGGACCCTATTACGTCCAATATGGTGGTATCAACCCAGTCGGCGGGGGTGTGGGACCTACAGTTTACCTACGGACCACCAATATTGGATAACATAAAAAAATGTGAACATTGTTCACGCGCCGACAAAGGGTTCCATAGCAATTTTCTTCTTGTATGCATAGCTCACACAGTCGGTCACAAAATGTCTCGCGCGCGGCGCCGGGCCGCACACCAATAGAATACTATTTTCTCAATAACTGTTTAAGTTATAAACTAATCGTGTTCAGGTCGTAAGGACTAAATGGACTGCTTTATTTTTATTTATTTTTTTATTGAGTTTTACATGCCGGAATAATCACATCGGACAGTGACAATCAGGAATCTGACCAATTCGTACCAGCCAGCATTGCAGGCTATGAAACTCTTAAGAAGCAACTAGTCCTCTCACCTCTCTTCTCCGTGGAGACGGCCAAGAGTTCTACTCCTTCCTTGTTCATACTCTAAGTTATTAATGTTAGGAACAAGTAGTCATCATACAGCCAACCACGGCAATTAAATAGTCATAGAAATTGTTTCATTCTATTGTCTACCTCTATACAAAATGGCAGGTCGCGGGCAGTTCATCCCGATAGGCACGGAGCCTCACGAGAAGCGCACAGAGGACAAGCTGAGCAAGGCGACCAAGGACGCGTGCAAGACCACCATCGAGGTCATCCACGGCCTCATGGCGCAGATGATCAAGGACCGCCTCTTCAACAGCATCAGCGGCAAGCCCGACTGCGCCATGGTCGAGTAGGTGCCCGATAACCGCGTGCACATGTCGCACCAAACTCGTAAAACCTGACTCACAAGAGGACACAAATAATTTCGGTTTTTCAAATGAAGATCTATTTATATCCAGTATACCCAGTACTCAAAAGAGAAGTCTCCGATATTTCATCTTGTCAGAGGTGATGTTTTTTTTTTATTGACAGCGCGACATCTGGCGCGGAGCCACCCATAAGGTGTCTAACGACGCCCATGGATATTCGGTTGTATGCGGGGGTTGCGAATGCCATGCCGGCCTGACAGGTGCCCATTCACGCCCCTGATGTTCGTTCGTTTGTTTGTTTGCTGCCCAGCCTCTTGTGGGGGCGGGCGGGTCATTCTTCGCACTGAGACCTCAAGACGGTCTGTTGTACGTTGGCGCCCGGGTAGTGCTACTCCAGCCACCCGAGCTCTTCTCGGAGATGATATTGTCTGGTCGGTGCGTGTTCTTTGGCTCCTCTGACTCAGCCACCCATATCAGTTTACATAAAAAATCTGCAATCAGTCATATTTTGTTGTTCGTTATAATTTGTAAGGGATTGAGTCCAGCGACCAGTTCACAGTACATTAATATTCCAAGCATGTCTGCTCCCTTCCAGCCTCCTAGCCCTGCAATTAGTTATTAGTATAATGACTAGTGTAAGTTCAGATATTTTTGTTCTATACTTTCGAAGATAGAGGGGACCATACACCAGCATACACCATTTTTGCAGTTTTTCGAAAATTTAGCATTTAAAATAAAACAACTTTTTTTTTCTTTTCTACTAGTCAACACAGTTTGAACGATCTGTGCTCTTTAAAAAAGAAAGATTAGTATTATTTCAATGTTATTCCAAATACATTTTGAAAATGTCTTCTAGAGTTTATGCAAAATAATATTCTCAACATTTCAACTTGTTTCGATCAACCGTTTAGAAGTTATGTATGACCCTGTGACCGACGGACAGATGGACGAACGCACGAGTCACACAATTAGGTTGTTTTCATATCTTTGACGTATGGAACCTAAAAGCAAACTTTAGCAGTTTTTAACTCCATTGTAGATGGAATTGTTACCTAAGGTTCATTGTAAATGATTGGACATTGATTGGACTGAAATTGCATTTGTGACTACTGACTGAAAGTTTGGTGCGAACTGTACTTTATGCTGTATGTTCCTGAGCAAACTAGTGTTAATCCATTTGTTGATAATAAAGTTTTTTGGGGCTCTTTGTGTTATATATCTCCTTTTGTAATAAAGCTATGGAAATACAGTAACATTTGTTTTATTCCTTGAGTCAAATCAAATCAAATCAAATCAAATCAAATAATTTTATTTACACAAATTAGTATACAATTTTAACAACCAGTGCTCAATTATATCTAGTGGTATCGTCAGTTTAACACTTTACATTTTCATTGCACATTATTTATTACATTTAAAATGTTATGTTATAATATTAAACAATTTTAGATCATAAAAAGTTTTCTCTTTTAGCCACTTATTTAATTTTGACTTAAATATTCGTATATTTGTATTGTTTTCTCGCAATTCTTTCGGTAATTTATTATATATATTAATGCTGTTGAATATGACACTTTTTTTAAATTTTTCTGTTCTATGGTTTTTCTGTTGAATGTTCTTTTTGTGCCTGGTTAGATATTTGTGGTCTAAACAATTGTACTCCTCAGGGTTGTTTTTTATGTACAGAGCCGTTCTTTGCACATAGACATCGTACATTGTTAATATTTTCAGGTGTTTAAATAATGGTGTACAGTGTGCGTCCCACTTAGAGTGCGTTATTATTCTAACTGCCTTCTTTTGTAGTCTGAACACCCTGCCGGCCTCCCTCGAGGCACCCTAGAACTCTATTCCATAGCTCATTATCGAGTAGAAGTACCCAAAGTAAGCGCTGGTCAGAGTGTTCAGATCACAGTTTTTAGATAAAGTCTTCAAGCAGAAGCAAGCTTTGGTTAATTTATCGCATACTTTCTCGATGTGTTCCTCCCAGCGTAGATTTGAATCCAGTGTGAACCCCAGAAACACTGTCGACGATGCGAACTGTATAATTTCGTCATTGTACTTAACAAACAGATTTTCCGCCGCCGCTTCGCTTTCCCGATTAGTTATCGTAAAGTTAATGCAGTGTGTTTTTGTACTGTTTAATATTAAACCATTTGCTGCAAACCATTTTCCTATTTCGTTAATAATGTTTGTCATTTTCATTATTAGTGTCTGTATACAACCATCTGTCACAATGACGTTAGCGTCATCGGCATACAGTACTATCCGATCACTTAAATTTGACAATGTAGCATGTTT
The DNA here is from genome assembly GCA_946902875.1 of Nematopogon swammerdamellus. Classification (NCBI taxonomy): domain Eukaryota; kingdom Metazoa; phylum Arthropoda; class Insecta; order Lepidoptera; family Adelidae; genus Nematopogon; species Nematopogon swammerdamellus. The sequence goes on along the minus strand of OX336335.1, from coordinate 4,131,116 downwards.
CGGAAAATCGTTTATAAAGACTATAAATAATAGGGGAGCGAGTATAGAGCCCTGTGGTACTCCATACTCCATTTCAAAAGATTGTGATATGACTGTATCTACAGTGCTTTTGTGTGTATTTGAGTATGGAATACTAGTATTAAATGTTCTTTTACTGAGATATGATTTAAACCACTGCAAGGCTACCCCTCTCACACCGTGATGTTCCATTTTTTGAAGTAATATAACGTGATTGACTAGGTCAAACGCCTTGGAGAGGTCCACGAAAATCCCTGCAGCACGTTTTTTGTTGTCAAGTGCTTGAACAATTGCATTCGTCAGATCATGTGTGGCAGTTGAAATGGATTTTCCGGATCTAAAGCCATGTTGATTTGTGGATAGTATGTTACATGCATCTAGAAACCTCGTTAGACGTATGCACATAGCCTTCTCAAAAACTTTTGAGAAGGCTGGTAATATTGATACTGGCCTGTAATTTTCTGGTAATAATTTCTCACCCTTTTTAAACAGTGGTATTAATTTTGCCTTTTTTAGTTTATTTGGAAAATAGCCCTTTTCAAACGATTTATTTATTAAGTATGTCAGTATACCTAATATCGGCTTAAAACTTTTGTATAAAACATTGACAGATATACCATTTATGTCTTGTGTATGTTTTCTTTTTAGCGACAATATAATCAGTTCAATATCCGTTTCCGTAAATGGTACTATTGTTAACGATGAAATGTTTGGTGGTCCTGTTGCTTTTAATATGTCTAGCGCCTTTGCGTTGATGTGCGGTAGGGATTCAACTAAAGTTTTGGGTATGTTTTGATAGTATGAACCAAACATTTCTGCAACTACATATGGGTCCTCAATTATTTCGCCATCATGTCTTTTTAATTTAATATTGGGTACTTCTTGGTTTCGGGTTTTTCCTGTTTCTTGCTTAACAATTTGCCAGATTGTTTTAGATTTGTTATCACTGCTGTCTATAGTCTTTCTTATGTAGTTTGATTTGTCTATGTTTAGTTGTTTGTCATAGTTAAATTTTAGTCTCTTTAATATTTTATATTTAGTCTCTTTATTTTTTTTTTTTATATTATTTATTGAAATCATAATGAATGTCTTAACAAATTAACTATAGAGTAACAACTATAACTAAAAACTACTAAAAACTAAAAAACTTAACTACAAAATAAAATATAAACCTATAACCAATACAAAACTTAATAACCCTCCTCCAGGTGTGACGATGTGGGCACTGTACCGAGGACGCTAGCGGCGTTGCCTCGCTGGATGGCCACACTGATACGCTGCCTCAGGAACTCGAGCGAACGTTGTTCTCCTGAAGCAGCGTACAGGGACATCCCGATGTCTTTCGCGAGCCGCTTTGCCTCCTCAGACCATGCCCCCATCGTCTCCACCGAAAATGCGGCGAAGATGTGCTGGTGTGCCACCGAACTGTATTTGGTGTGCTTGTGGCGGGCTGCAGTTTCAGCGGCTGCGCCGGCGCGCTTCGAGCATGCCTTAACGTGACTGCTGCACAGAGTATCGGCGCAGGTAGCATCCCACACCAGTGACTTTCCCTCACGCCACGGGATGATGGTCATGCCATCTGGACGCTTACCATCGTCCCGGAATAGGCCCACTGGCTCCAGAGTTGAGGGAAAGCCGGCTGATACGAGTGATCTTTTTAATATGTCGTTGAGCATATGGTGACGTGGGATTCTACCCGCGCTCTTCTGGCAGCATAACCCGTGGTGCCCGAATTCGTCAGCAGTATCGCCACATACACACCTATTAGTCTTGGTGTTATTCTTTATAAGTTGTAAGAAATATAAATGTAGATGGCAAGAACACGGATTACTTAATAGTTACTACGTACAGATAAATTACATAATTACGCAAGCTCAGGTCCACACCTTCAAAAGGAAAGGGCAAACCAGTAGCGGCTTCCAGAATATCAACAAAAGCTGCTCAAAGATAGGAGGATTGTTGATGGACACACATGAGAAGCATTTCCAAGATGCCTTCGGAAATCTGTACCACAGCATTAAGACCGGATATATTCATATTCTCAAAAGCGACAAAACATGTAGTACTTGTTGAACGTACAGTTCCATGGGAAAGCAATATACCGAAGGACCGCAACATCAAACTTAACAAGTACTGCAACTTAGTAATCGAACCGTATAGAACAAATTGTGACAAGTTCGAGCGCAGTCTAACTGCCATTATGAATGATCAATAAACAATACAATACAGTAGACCGGATTGTGAGAAACGGATTCAAGACTGATCTCTTTGCTGTGGAAGTCGGAGTAAGAGGGCTACCAGCAAAGTTGCTCTACAGTCTCTTCAAGAATCTAGGGCTGCCAAGATCGACGCTACATGGAGAGAGCTTCGAAAACGTCACTGGAAGAATCATACAGAATATGAATAGGTAGAGAGAGGGAGGTCGAGAGCGGGACTGGTGTTTCCCCGCGTCCTAGTCAACGCAGACTAGCTGGCGAGGGCTTGATGCGAGCCGAAACGTAAAGCATGCGCGGGAAATTTAGAGTGGCCACTCGCTAGTCCCGGCCTAGATTAATTCCCTCCTCTACGGCCCGGATATGTTCGGTGAAGCCATCGCAAGCTTAGATCCACACCTTCCTAGTTTATAGAAAATTTTCTGTACCTACCGCTTTAATAGCCTATTCTTTCACATCGCCGATCACTGCATGCCTTTCACGTCGCCCATCGCTGCGTGCTAAATTATATGTACTCTAACGAGCATAAAGTTACCGCGTGGCCTAGAAGCAAAGGGTGGCTATGGGTTCTTTTTTCGGTAAAAAATAATTAACTAAACAATATTTCGATACTTAATACTACTTGTACTAATATTTTATGGATGAAATATGTATGAAATGTTTGTTCGCGAGCTACAGCTATAGGTAAATATGTGTGAAATGGAAAAAAGAAAGGTTTTTATTTCTCCTCTTTCTTGATCTACATTCATCTACTGCACAGAAATTACCACCAGTACTACTCTAGAAGCTATGTCAACACAAATTACGAAGTAGGTACATCAGTCCGATCCGATGCAGTAGCGTGTGCGCCGCGCTGCTGCCGGCAGCCCACTGACTTATGGACCGCCCAGGGTCCGACGGCCGGTAGGGTATTAATGCGCGCAAGTACATACAGTGCAAGTGGCCTGCAAGAGTTTGTAGTCCGGTAAAATAAAACGAGCGTTATGATCATATAAACATTTTCAAATATTTATTAACCATTTTACATTATAGGCATTATATTTACATCTTTCTTTTTCACACCTAGGTTCGTAGGTAAAGGATAAGAATTTGTATGCTACATAACTTTCAACCTTTATGGAGGGCCTTCTCTTGTAAACGCCACTTCATTCACATACAATTAATAAGCAAGCACCAATTAAAATCAAAATAACAATATAATTTTGCAATATATGCACTATTTCATTAATCGAATAATATAGATTTTTGTGTTTGTCATATCTATTGTCGAAATTGCAACATTTTTTTTTACTATAAATAAAAAAATAGGAAACGTGGATTTGTGTACATTAAAGTTAAAAAATAAATGATTTCAAAATAAATGAACCATACATGACTGCGAAGCTCTTGTACATAAATAACTTATCAGCTACGTTTCAATATCTAAAGGTTTAACTTCACAAAACAAAATTATACGATAGTATATGGACAGAACAAGAAGCAATCGACAAAATTATACAATCAAAGTTATGCATTCTTATTGCACAGAAACACTCATCGATTTATTATAAGACATATGATTTATCATCGCCTGCAGTCATTGATAAATAAGTGGGAAATATTCAGAAGCACGGGTGAGAGTACCAAATTAAATCTTTCTGTGCCTTATACATGCACTGAGTTTACTTCTATGAATAAACACTATTATAAATCTCATAATAAAATGGTTAAACTTTAATGACTAATTCACCAGTTGAACAGAAGAAACAATGTGTCTCGCGTACTGAGGGACAAGTGTTGTGACGAATAGTTGATTCTGTTGCGTTTTGTTGTACAACTCATATTAAATATTAGAAGATATAAAAATGCTCACATAATTTCTTCATATTTACAGATATCTCGCAGCAATATATATAAAAATGTTCCCAGCGAACTGAGAAATATTTAGGCACTAATTCTAGCTTCATGGCTTCGACACTGCTTTTACAAATATTCAGACAAGATCAGTACAAGTATAACCTTATTTAGATGATTTAAATGTATTCCTCGTCACTGCTACATCACAATTTATAACAAAACTTAGTTCCTCGAAGAGTGTTCGGTTAGAGTAAGTCTTTAGAATGTCTTTTGCACTCCGTCCAATGTTAGCGCTAACCTATATTAGTGTGTATCACTTCATCAGTAACTAATGATTGCTTTTAAATATTAGTATTAAGTACAAACCAAAGTGCCGTGTTTCAACCCCACTACTTCCAATGGTCACACCAATTTGAGAATACTCTAAGGAAAAAAACATTTCATAGTTATTAATTTCATCTACACACGATTCAACTCACACTTCTCACGTACTGCCTAATTTTTAAAAGAGCAAACATTTATGTTTCTGTGCCCGCCAGCAACCGAATTTTTCCAATTGCTAAATCACAGTTTTATTTTATTTTATGGAAACTGACGGTTGGCTACATCACCTACAACATCCGTGATTTCAGCCCATAACACCGGGTGAATTAGGTGCCATGTCATGCTTTCCTTCATTTCATGTCGGCTACACTGAACTGGACGGAAAACACGAACTATTTACATAGCCGTTTCGACCGACGTTTCGCTCAGTGCGGTGGTAACAACCCGGCCGGGATAAACCCTACCACCTAGTATTTCACTCAGTGCGGTGGTACCAACTCGGCCGGGATAAACCCTACCACTTAGTAATTTTGAATGTCAACATAAAGGGAAAAGAGTCAACATTTCTAGTGAGTTTTGCGTACCGCAATCGGCCGTATTCACTTGTTCAATATTCGATTTCCTATTCGAAAAGTCGTAATATTTTACTGTCACCTTAAACCATTCCAAGCAGCATCGCAAGACATAAAAGTTTGCACTTAAAAAAATTCAACAGTAACCTGGGCCTCATTACGAGTTTTTTTTTACACTTGTCTAAACATTGCTTTGACTAATTGGTCAATTTGACACACAATCGAGCCCCTGCTTACCGACCTATAGTGAGAAAAAGAAAAACTCGCAATAGAGGCTCTTGTAGGTGTGTTTCGTGTTCAACACCAATTCAACCCTTGCATCATTGGAATGTTGGGATAATCTCACGGATCTAATCACATGCATAGAAAACATCTTTTTAAATCTCACAGTAGTCTGCCTTACGACCGAGCGGTCTGTTGAAAGGGCATAAATCACTCCGCCGGTCTATAATGCAGTGAAAATATTTTATGAAAGTGCGCTCTACACCTCTACAGTAGTGCTGAATAAATTGTGTAATCTAGTCGCCATCGGATGATAAAAAATTTACTCCTTGTTTATAAAGTTCTAAGAGACCTTCTGAACGTGCAAGGCATTTCAGTACACCGTCAAATCAGATTGACAAGCGTATTCATACCTACCGAAGGTCCATACATTGTTGATCTTCACTACAGACCAACACACTTTACTTGGCACCCGGCAAAAACAGTACCTCAATGCGCCATATTGAATTGTCACGACAGTGTGAGTGACAATGACAACTCCGAATCCGCCGCCGGTGCCTATAGTCCGACCGCTGAGAGAATGTGTTCCTGACATCTGTCAGTTGGGTATTTTATCACTCATTTTATACGTTTTTAGGGTTCCGTATCTGGTACTGGATCCATGATGGGATGACATGGCGATACGGAACCCTCGGTCACAGAATAGAAAAGAGTACTCCGTACAGAAGCTTCTCTGTACAAACACTCACAAAGAAATAGCTACACTGCGGCGACGCGATAAAGTACAAATTAACTCGCACAGAGCTGCATGCCTAAACCCGATAACCACCTACATTTCGCTTCTCTTTCTGTCGCGTAACTCTATCTCGAAAGCGCGTGTAAGGGCTGTGTCTTTGGGCTGTCTTTTTGTGAGGAATAAAATAAAGATGATGCCTACCAACGATACGATATTTAGCTATGGCAAATTCATGCATGCGTTAGCGTCACAATTAGTTTCTCACATGGAAGCGTGCAACCTTCCAGTGATAGTTTTTTTTTTATCAATAAATGATCATCTACAATGTACCTATTGTTTTATTGGTGTTTTTTATTGTATAAAAACCCACATTGAGACAGAGAACGAATGAATGTTCTATTTATACCCTTATACGAATTAGGCCATAGGTACCTACATACCATGCTGTTCGGCGTCATCTAACTATGTTATTGGCAATATGATAATACATAGGGCACACTAAAAGTTTCCGGAATTGGCCACTTACATAAACAATATTTAAAAAGTAATTAGGACATTAGAAAATGGAACTCTTTGGCTGTAGAATGCAGTTTGTTTCATCTGACTGTCAAATGTTTTTCCATTGTGGCGCCATTTTAAAAATTGCGTGTCTACATTAACATAAATTTAACCCGGGAAAATTTTCGTAGTATGATTTTCTACGATTTTAAGTGTAATTTGACAGCTCATCAGAGCCTCGCTCGGCTTCAATCTGCTTTTGGCGATGAAGCACCATGCAAGACGACTATTTATTGCTGGTTTGCAGAATTCAAACGCGGTCGTGTCAATCTCAGTGACGATTCTCGCGATGGTCGTCCGTTCACCGCTGTGAACAACAAAAACATCGATGCTGTGCGCCGTATGCTCGAAACAGACAGGCATGTGACCTACCATGAGATTCGGGCATCCTTAGACATAGGCATGAGTCAAATACAATCAATCCGACAAAAGACATTTGGGTGTGAGAAAGCTGTGCTCGCGGTGGATCCCACACAATTTGACCGAGGCTCAAAAAACGCACCGCGTCACTTGGTGCAATGCCATGCTTACCAGATTCAACAAAGGCGCTTCAAATTTGGTGTGGCACATAGTAACAGGTGACGGCACCTTGTGACTTGCTTCTGTTCCCAAAAATTAAAAACCAATTACGCGGTCAACGATTTTCATCACCAGAAGAGGCTGTCGAAGAATATGAAAAACACGTTTCTGAGGTCACCACGGAGGAGTGGCACAAAAGTTTTCAAAATTGGTTTAATCGTATGAAAAAGTGCATTTACGCAAAGGGAGAATATTTTGAGAAACAATAAATTCATTTTTGACCTTTAATAGTATTTTATTCTTATTAATTCCGGAAACTTTTAGTGTGCCCCACGTATTATTTTAAATCTATGACCTCCTACTAATATGAATAAATAAATTACTAGAAATAAATCAAAATGCTGCACAATAATGACGTGATTTCGACATTTCTAAATTCGAAACAAAACGTAGTAGAGCGCGGTGGCGCACGCTCGCTCTGGCTGGATAGCGGCAGCCCGCCGCAGCCCACTGTTTACTTGTACAGTAACCCGTACGCCAAGCGGTAGGCATTTAACGCGCGACCTTGAGCGAGTGACGAAGGCCTGCCTCGGTGCGCGAGTTCGACTCGCACTTGGCCGGTTTATTACTCACTCCTGCAACTGCACGTTTGAACTAAGGTAATATGAACATTTTCTATTGTTTATACGGGTTCGTACTATTTTGACAAGCTTGTCGCACTTTTTAGGCAATCCACTTGCATCACTGTGACCAACTGACAGATGTCAGGAACGCATTGTCTCAGCGTCCGGACTTTGAGTAAAGTATGTCTGTGTTAACCTCGAATTGCTGGAATATGACAGATTATCTTAAGACTGCACAAGACTTGAAAAATTTTACATTCTCACTTGGATGGTGATGAATAAAGAAAATACAAACGTATTCTCAATTTATACATGCAAGTCCCAAACGAATTTTTGAATGTTAGTGATACGCAATTTCTCAGTAAAACTATGGGAGAGCAAGAGCCCATATTAATTGGTATTCAGTAACAAAAAATAGATAATTCTTATGATATTTTTTAGAATTAAGTATACTGTATCACATTCTCATTCATTTAACATATTGTTTCCGATAATGAACGAGTTGGAACTTGAGTAGCGCGACCCCCCTACTGCTCATATTTAATGTTTTTGACGCATTTTTTATTATTGCTTTTAACATTGTGCAATTATTAATACTGAGAATAGTTTCGAGCAAACACTATCCGTCCGACCGTCTTATCCTGAAGATCACTTCTAGAGAGTGTTTCAACTAAAAGTTCCCTTCGCCGTTATGTTGGCTCCACTGTCTATCTGTCAAAACAGCATTGAGGGTTGCTATGTGTACAGATTTACCCGTAATTAACTGTATTTACCGTATTTATTATACGGTAAATAACCATTACATTATTAGGTAATATAATCTTCTTTATCTGGCAACACGAATTTAGGGCAAGACACGAATTTAGAATTTAAGACAGTGACACTGACAGTTGAGCCAACATAACGGCGAAGGGAACTTTTAGTTGAAACATTCTCTATAAAGAAACATATAATATTCTGCATTAAAAAATGGAGTATCATCAAAATGTATAATCTCTTCTTCTGTTTCTGTGAGGTAATCCTAAGATTAGTGGAACCATAAACATCAGAGGATACTCCTGGTACGTGCAATAGGACCAAGTTGTAAGGTGACCCAACCATTTACACCTCCTTTGCGTCACATCTACTTTAGAATATGCAACTGTTCGAAATTTAGAGAGAATACGCCATTGACCCGATGGCGAAATTGTAATGCGCTGGTGGTTCGAGCCGGAGTTCCAGGTTCGAATTCTGATCGGGACATATTTTCTCTCTTCATTTTCGGCTTTGCATTTATCTAATGAAGAAATATTGAAATGATCGCGTGGTGCCGACAACCAAATAATGTGTGACTGTCAGTTTAGCGGTTGTGCCAACCACAGCATTTGAGTATGTTGGAGGGGAAAAGGAGACGTGGTCGGCGCACCAGCAAATGTAGGCGGCGGTTAGCTTACCTCCATACAAGGTGCGAGATCGCATAACTTTTTAAATTAAAACCAGCATGGGTAGCTGTGCTGAGGGACCAATGGTGCGGTCGGCAGAGCGAAATTCACCTCTCCTCGTGAAGCCACATTCAGTGCGGTGCCACGCCAGCAGATTTATAATTTTTTGCTGATAATATGACACTTGAAGACCTCCGGGCGGGTTAAAGGATTCCGGTAACATTCGCCAGTAGACAGTTCCACACCCTAGCTGTGCGACAAAGAAGATTTTGTGAAACTATTGGCTCTCACAAACCCAATGTCAATAGCATAAGGGTGCTGAGCTGGAACGCGACGAGCGTTGCGGAGACGGGTCGGATGGCGCGAGCGAGGGATGGCAGACGGCGTGGCTAGAGGCAGTAGTTGGGCGCGCGGGCGGGCGCGGCGCGCGCTCGTCACTTGAACGTGTCGGCCGGGAAGTTGTTCACCTCCGCCTGCTCCAGCACGGGCCCCTCCGCCGACACGTACGACACGCGTATCCGCAGCCGCAGCGCCGTCTGCGCCGTTCACACACATACACATGTTGTTGTTATTGTTTTGGTTTGGGGTTGGCTCTAGGCCTGCAAACTAATCCCGCGTGGTTGGGGACCTTCGTGCAAAACCCCGCAATCTCGCCAACGTACAACGGACCGTCTTGAGGTCTCAGTGCGGAGAATGGCCCACCCGCCTTCCCAAGAGGCTGGGCAGCAAACAACAACAACAAACCCGCAATCTCCAGCTACCCCAGCCAGCCTATGTCTTCCATGAAAGCCACAAGTCGACCGGGGTGTCTGCTTATCCCTTAGTCGCCTTTTACGACATGCATGGGGAGAGATGCAGTGGGACTATTCTTATTAAGTACCGACCCCACACAGTACTGGACACAAATACATTATTACATTATTATGAGGCAGAGCTTATCGCCGAACTAGGCGAGCTAAGATTTGATAGGTAGCCCCTGGCTCCAACTTATTCTGGTTGGCTCCGAATATTTCCATCTTGAAATCTTTCCTCACTATCTGGTCTACTAGATGACAGTATTTGTTATACATGGGCCACGAGGATCCTTATCTTCCTGAAATGGTGACGATAAAAATATGCCTCTACATTGCCACATGCCCTACATCAAGGGTCTTCAACCTTTCTGAAGTCAAGGGCCTAGTATACTCTGATATTGGTTTGGCGGGCCGCAACACAAGAAAGACATTCCATGATGGGCGGGGGGAGGTGCGTCTGCGTCTCGCCGCTTGCGTATGTACGGCTCGTTCTGAATTGCGTGCCGATTGTGCGTTCCGAACTGTCGTGAACGGTGCGATGACATCTATGACGTCATCAAAAAGCGAACATCAACGTCGAACGAAGTCGTTCCGAATTGACAGTGGTTGTCAGTTTTAGTGGTTGGTAGTCGGTTTTAATCTGTAAATAGGTATAATTTGTAGACATGTGAATTTAATTTTGTCAATCTAATGTCGGGCCACCAAGGACGCAACCGCGGGTCGCAAGCGGCCCGCGGGCCGCGGGTTGAAGACCCTTACCCTACATGTTCTACATGCCCACTAGCAAAAGTAGTATTAATGTAAAATATACAGTTTTAAACAGCACTAGGACTGTGGAAGGAACCCACCTTGGAGGGGTTTGTGACTTTGAGGACTTGCGTGATCTCTCCCTGCGGCGACAGCACCGTGCCCGAAGGTGACATCATGTCTAACCGGAACGTCTGTCGAACATGTTTCATTGTTAATTTAAATTTTTATGTAAATGTAAAAAGCAATGAGTATTGTAAATACAGCTAAAATGGTTAAGTAGTACCTGAATCCAACTAGTATATTAACCGCTCGAGCATTGGGTGCCACCTTATGGCCCTGCATTTTAAAGTGACCTAAACGCCGCGTGCCATAAGCTGGTACGCTAGGGCGGCCAGGAAATTTTGTAAGGATTACAACCATGCAATTTGCTATAGGCTATAAGACTTAGGTGTTTATAGAATTTTTTCAAAAAAGCGTATTTCCAGAAGTCGCGCAGCGTCCGACCTCTGAACGGCAGTGTTAGCAATGTGTCAGGATTGTGACACTTGAAGTTTCGTCGACTCTGCCTATCCCATTGGAGAACAAGTGTGGCGTTAAGTACGTATATTTGTAAAAAACAAACAAGTCATATTGATCTTACATCAGTAGAAAATGCTCTGGATTATTTCAATATTTTGATCAATTTACATAACCTCACTTTCAACTGTCAGATGGCGATGTCAACCATACTTTGTAACACTATATTTCAGTATACACCAAGTCGGGCTACATCTCTAATCGAATGCTTCCGTACCTTGGGCACGGCGGCCTGGAAGAGGAACTCGGTGATGGTGTGTGGGGTGGAGTTGGCCGCGCGCATCGTGATGAGCACGGTGTCCGCCTCGCCGCCGCCCCCGCCCCCGGCCCCGCCCCCTCGCTCCAGCCCCAGCACGATGCGGACCCCACTCTTGTCTAGCGCCGTCACCGAGCCGAGCTCAGTCGCTGCTGAACAATTCAGTTTGATTGAATTAGGATTCAAATCCTAATAATAGACGTCAACGTCTAAACATATAAAAAAAACTTGTGCAGTTCTTACCTGTCTTTTTTCAAAAAAACTATAGAATGGCGACATGCCCACATATTTCCCCCCAAGTAAAGTCTCCGGTCCTTCAAGAGAGGCGTGAATGGGCACCTGTCAGGCCGACATGGCATTCGTAGCCCGCGCATGCGACTGAATATCCATGGGCGTCGCTAGACACCTTATGGGTGACTCGGCGCCACATGTCGCGCTTACTATAAAAAAAAATGTGACATGGCTCGGCGCCACGGGTCGCCCATAAGGTGTCTAACGACGCCCATATGGACAGTCGTACGCGGGGGTTGCGAATGCCATGCCGGCCTGACACGTGCCTATTCACGCCTGTCTTGAAGGACCCGAGACTACACTTGGGGCGAAATATGTGGGCAGGGAGAGCGTTCCCTGCCCAGTGCATGTTATAATAGCACGTATCATTTTATAATAGCATGTTACAATAGCTTCGAAGAAAATTGAGACTTTAGGAAGTGTAATTCTTGCTTATAACTTTCAGTAAAATATTAATAATTAAAGCGAGAACAAGAAAGTCCATAACTTGCAACATGTTGTTGTTGTTGCTTTGGTTTGGGGTTTGCTCTAGGCCTACAAACTAATCCCGCTTGGTGGTTGACCTTCGCGCAAAACCCCGCAATCTCCAGCTACCCCCGCCAGCCTATGTCTTCCATGAAAGCCACAAATCGTCCGGGGTGTCTGCAGACCGCAACTTGCAGCATATAAACTCACCGCTGTTAACGAGCGGCGCGCCACCAAACAGTCCGTCGAGCAAGAAGCTCGAGTTGTTGAGCGGCGCGGAGGCGGCGGGCGCGGACGCGGCGGCGGCCGCCGGCAGGACGGCGGGCGTCGACACGCTGCTGGCGAAGCTGGCGGCGAGGTCGGCGGGCGGAGCGTGGTTGAGCGTCGGCATGCTCAGCGTCGGCGGGTTCAAGTCCAGCCCGCTCAGCAGGTCTAGGATGTCTTGCTGTAGAGGCGAGAGCATTTTCAAGCATTGAAGTTATAACACAGATTACTTAATTTATTTATTCATTTCGGAAACTTAACAGCTACAATGTACATTAAACAAGTTACAATAATGGATTAAAAAACAATAGAGCCAATAACAAAGTTCCACTTTTTACAAGATTACTTACGTATTCTTTTCTTATGCTACAAACAAAAACAAAAAAAAACTAAATTTTAATTACAAAGGGGAGCGTGTTGTGAGGGTTTGTTGGGGTGTGTGCGTGTGTCTGTGAGCTGTAGTAGGCTATGTGTGCGTTTGTATGTGAGCAGTGGCGGCTGGTGACTTCAGTGACCGGTAGTGCGCTAAGTACCTACCTACTTTTTTTTTTTTTTTTTTTTAATCTTTATTTTGTTTAGGGCTTTAGCCATTCCTGGCTATGCCAGCCCCATAGTAACTATATTGATTTTTTATTGTACTTCAGCACGATTCAACGCCTGTGACTTTACAAAAAAACTTAGTATGAATTCAAACTCCTCCCCCTGAGCTCGCCCCAAGGCTTCATGTACTTTAAAAAACAGGTTGAGTCTGTCAGTTCTTAAGTTTCTCAATAGCTTCTGCCTCAGTTCTTGGTTCCGGGCACATTCCAACAGTATATGGAGTAGGTCCTCTTCTATCCCACACATGCTACAGTTGGGTGATTGTGCTATCTTCATAAGGTACATTGTCTTATTTGTTGGAATGTGTCCAGATCGTAGTCTCAGGCCCATTACAATTTCTGTTCTCGGTCTGTCGCTCTTGGCAAACCAGGGAATTTTTAACGGTTCACACTGCATTGTTCTGTACCATATACCTTTCTGCACTGATCTCTCATCGAAATATTGCTTCCACATATTATAACAGTTCTTTTTTATTTCGGGTAGGTGGTCAGTGCAGAAAGTTTTACATTGACTAATTATTGCATCAGATGTACAAGCCTTACTAGCCAGGCAGTCAGCCTCCTCGTTGCCCGCGATACCAACGTGCGATGGAATCCATTGTAGAGTTATGCTCTTACCTTCGGTGCTCATTTTATATATATCTTTTAGTATTTCGTATGAAACCGATCTTCCAAGGTTGCCCTTCGTACAGGACACGAGGTGTTGAAGTGCACTTTTTGAATCTGTGAGTATGACTGTCTTATTAGAACCGGTCGATGTGCTGTACGAAAGGGCCTCTGAAATCGCAATTAGTTCAGCAGTCATGATAGGAACTTTTGCGGGTATGTTGATCTCCATCCCATCGTTGGTTTGCGGGTCCCAAAAGGCTGCCCCTGTCCCATTATAATTTTTTGAGCCATCTGTATAGATTTTGTAGTGTTCACTGTACATTTCCCTAATCATAAAGTCGGCTTTTTGTTTTATTTCTATTTTTGACTCATCTTTTTTCGGTTTATCTATACCTGGTACATGAACATGAACGTCTAGTTGGATTTTAGAGGGCCAAACCTCTAATGTAAACATCTTTTGAATAGAACAATTTTCAATTTCCCAATCACTCATGCAGCTATGACACTTGAGTAGAATAGGAGTATTCCTCCGTCGCCAGTAGGCATAGGTACATTTATCTAAAAGCTCTTGTAACAGCTTTATCAGTGGGTTTTCTGTGCGTGACTTCATCTTCAAATAGTATTTACTGCCTAGGTATTGTCTTCGCACGTGCAATGGTTGTATACATAAGTCACTCTGCATCACATGTATTGGTGTACTTTTGATGTATCCTCCACAAATTCTCATCGCTCTATTTTGTAGAGTGTTCATCTTATTCAAGTGACTTTGCGCACAGTGACCATACAAAAAACTGCCATAATCCATTCTGCTTCTTATTAATGTTATGTATAATCGTCTTAATTGGATAGGATGAACACCCCACGACGACCCTGCCAGAACTTTAAGAACATTCATGTATTTCATTATTTTATTGCAGCTTTCATTTATGTGTTCACGCCATTTGAGTGATTGATCTAGCCAGACACCCAGAAATTTAACAGTTTGAGCTCTAACAATGGGAATACTGTTCACCTTGACATTTATATTGGCTCTATTTCTACCTCGTGCATATATACATATTTTGGACTTTTCTGGAGCTATATCCAGACCAATTTCACCCAGTAAGTTAGTAACATCCCTCAGTGCCTTTTCCATGCATGTGGAGGCGTATTGAATGTTTTTACAAGTTATATACATAACAAAATCATCTGCAAATTGTAGGATTGAAATATCATAAATTTTTCTAGCCACTCTCGAGGTTATTATATTGAATAATAACGGCGAGAGTGGGTCCCCTTGTGCTAGGCCTTTATTACACATTCTTTGAATATATTGTTCACCCTCTATCTGAATTTGTAAATATCTTTCTTTTAAGTAATTTTCAATATATTGTATAGTGAGTTCGCCAATATTGATTTTACGTAGAGAGTAAATTAATGCTGGGATATTTATATTATTGTAGGCATTTTCAACATCAATAAAGCAAGCCAGAGTAGGTTTATTAGTCGTTTGGGCAATTTGTATACTAGTGACAAATCTGGAAACGTTTTCCAAGCAAGACATCCCACGTCTGAATCCTGTTGAGTTATTTGTTAGAATTTTGTTCTTTTCAACAAACCACTCTAGCCTCCTTACAATAATTAAATTAAAAGTTTTGCACATACATGATATCAAGGAAATAGGCCGTAGAGATGATACCAGGGATGGATCTCTACCAGGTTTTGGGATTGTGATAACCCTGATATATCTCCATTGACGTGGTATATCTCCAGAAGCAAAAATTTTGTTATATACTTGGACCAATACAGCCTTACCGACTCGGGGGAGATTCCTTAACATGGAATAGCTAATGTAGTCTGTCCCTGGTGCAGTGTCTTTACTTTTGAGTACATTTTCTAATTCTTCTTTGGTGCATTCCTCGTCTAGCTGTCCTGATGGTCCTCCAAAAGTGCCCGGAGGGTCTGAGACCGTATCTGGACAGAGGCTGCACAAAAGTTCTTCCGCTAATTTTTTGTCTACAGTAGATTGCCCTGACCGAATACCCTTCAGCCATTTCATCTTGCGCCAAAGCTCAGAAGTTGTTGTTTGGTTGTTAATATTATCACAAAAGTCTCTCCAACCAGTGCTTTTTGCTTTGCGTATTTCTCGACGTGCTTCTGATATTTTGCGTTGGAGTTGCTCGAAGTTTTCAGGTGTTGCTCTTCTTCTTATTTGTGCTAATGCTAGTCTTCTTTCAGCCACTGCTTTGGACAGAGACGGTGTCCACCAGGGTTTTGGCTTGAATGTGTTTTGCGGATTGGGATTGTGTTTGATCCAGGGGATACTGTGTTCTGCTGCTTCATAGATTTTGTCTGTTATGTAATCGTAGGCTTCTTGTGCTGCCAGAGGAAGTTCATAGGTGTCCAGTGTTTTTTCTAATGTTTCTTGGTACAACCTCCAGTTTGCATCCTTTAAGTTGCGTCTTTTTTGTGTAGATCTGAAGCTTTCAATGCCCACTGAAGCTTTTATCATTAGGTGATCGCTACCGAGTGATTCGTTTGTTACCTTCCAGTCGCATACGAGGGCTAAGTCCGTTGTACAGAAGGTAATATCCGGTGAAGATTTTTGTACTGTGCCATTAACTTGTTTAATTCTTGTGTAATTTCTATCATTCAATGTAATAAATTGGTATTCAGAGCTTGCGTTGTATAATTGTTGACCTCTTGTATTGGTTTTCCGTGACCAGTTAGAGTGGTGTCCATTAAAGTCTCCAGCTATTATAGTCCCTGCATCCCACTGTGAGAAGATATGCTCCCAGTCTGCCTGAGTCGTGGGAATGGATGGTGGACAGTAAACAACTATAACATATTTCAAGGGGTGGCAATTCAACAACTCTACTCCTAGTCCTTCAATTCCAGAGTGTACATTGCTGAGATTTAGGAGTTTTGCTCTTACTGATTTGTGCGTGACAATACATACTCCTCCATAAGAGTCCTGGCGGTCTCTTCGGAAAGTCTTGAAATTATTTATTTTTAAGTTTTTATTTTCATCTAACCAGGTCTCCGTCACCATTCCTAAATGAACTTTTTCTTGATTTAGTGTTTGTTCGAACTCTACATTTTTTGGTAGTATACTATTTGCATTCCATTGAATTATATTTACACGATTTATCTTGGCGGAATTATTCATTTTTGCGGCCGAATCCTGCCATTGAACCCATCACCACATATTCCATAAAAAGTTTCATTGCCTCCGATAATAATAACTCTACCAGGAGACTTATTTTCTCTTCCCATTCGTTTTTTGATATTATAATTTCTTTTGCCTTGGTTATAAGTGTGTTCCATCCCCTTTTTTTCTGATTTTCTGTGTTGGACTCTTTCGTAGAGTCTTCCTGGAACTCTATATCAGAGTATGATGTTTCATCTTGTGAATTTTTGCTTTTGTTATTATGCTGCTCTACTTCATTTCTTTTTCTAATATGTACCTTCTTTTTATTACTCCTTTTTATTTGTTTGTCTTCCGTTATGCTTGCCGCACTTGAGATGATGTCGTTTTGGCGTTCTCTCTCCATCGGTGAGTGTATCTGTGCTGTGGTTATCTTTGTATGGGCAGCATAAGATGCACTTCTTGGTTGTCCTCTTGGTAGTAGTAGTAGCTCTTGTGTTGGCTGGGTTTGGTGCTCTTCTAAGTTCTAGGTTGTTCATTATGTTCATTAGTAGTTCTCGCATTTGTAGCGCCTACGGGAGTTGCCGTGCCTCGTTTTTGTATTGCCATTTTGTATGAGCAATTTTCTTTGGCCATTATACGCCGAAGCTCTCTTTCCTTACTAAATACACGGCAAGTTTTTGATAGAGCCATGTGTCGTCCTCCACAGTTCACACATTTGAAGTCTTGAGTGGTACAGTTCTGGTGTTTGTCTCCACATTTTGGGCAAATTATTTTGCCCGTTGGACATGATTTGACTGTGTGCCCAAAGCGCCAACATCCTGAACATTGGCTAACGGGGAATACATATCGTTCCACTGCGCACCTGTTTCCATATATATATGCATATTCTGGTAGCTCTGTGCCTCTAAAACATATCCTCACAGCTTCGCTTGGCACCCATATACCATCAATTTGTTTGTTTAGACGTTTTACTGATACAATTTCTTTTTCAGCTTTCTTCAGAATTTCCAAAATTTCTTTTTCGCTCATTTCTATCTCTATTTCTTTGATCACTCCATATGAGAAGGGAACTTCGCTCGCTTTTCTGCATATTATTCCTTTCTCCTTAAACAACTGATTGTCAACAAATTTTGTAGCATTTTCTATTGTGCTGAACTTAACAATTGCTTTATACGGGCTCAGGTATTTAACTTTACTCACCCCTCCTATGTTTCCTTCATGCATTAGCCGTGCGAGGCCAATTTGTTTAGGAATTTTCTCCGCGCTCGATATGTACACTTCACATTCCACATCTTGTTTTTTTCCAGTTTCGCCTGAAGTTCTTCTATTTACCTTCTTGTCTTTTTTCCCCACTAATATGAAGTCATCGTCCTCATCTCTGGCTCTCTTCTCTCCCGTTGAAACTCCTGAACTTTGTTCCTGTTGTTGTTGACTTTCAAACTCCATCCACTCTCTCTCTTCAATAACTAAATGTTGTTCTGTTTCCTTTTCTTGATACATCTGGTTCTCCTGGTTCCTTTTTTCGTTCCGGGAATACTCTCCTTCCATTGTGGATGGTTCCCCAGGGTCTAACTCGTCCATTGTAAAATGAGGGTAGTTTGCAAACTTTCCGCTCACATTTACTTGCGTTTTCTAACACTTTTCACTTGTTTTCAAACTGAACTACACTTTTCGCAGATTCACCACGCTCAGTTCTCTATGTTTCAATTGCTTAAGCTACTGTAACTTTGTCAAATATCATTTTTATTCACTCATAATGCAAGAGCTCAGTGTTGACAATTTAACAATTTGACAGTTGACAATATTGACCTACCTACTTAAATACCAAATTACCCAACACATTGCCCTCATGTTATTTTAAGATCGGGACTTCCGATTTTTTTAAACGCCTGCGTTTAATCATTATGTACGTACCTAGTATGAATATTCTCAAGACACTCAATGAGTTGCAAAAAACAAGAAAAGAAATCCAAACAACTTTTTTAACTAATTTTAGTACCTTTATGAACACATCCATAGACCACAACACTACTGCAGCTTTAAAAAAGAAAACAGTAGTAATGCCCCAAAAATACTTTAAAAAAAAATATAAAAAAGAAATAAAAGCATTTGAAAAGTAGGAATTGAACCCGGGATCACCAGATTGTAAAGCCTTACCTTTAACCAACGCTTAGGCAAATATCGGCACCACTTAATTCACAGTATCACACAGAAAACACAAAACCTAACCATATCCCATTTTAAATATTCGCGCGCTAACGGGTATGTGACATCACATGACAGCGCGCTGACTCTAGCTACTAGACAGACGGACTCGTGCAAAACGAATCGCTCGCGAAGCGACGCGTCGCACGCGCGGCTATTCACGATATAGCGTCCTTGTTTGGCGCTCGTGCGCCGCACGCAGAACTCCATTTCGGCCCATACTGTTTCTATGAAGTATCTTTTGTCTCATGCGCCAGCGGTGTTTTGCCGATCTCCATACATTCAGCATGGGAGACCCGCGTGCGCTCTCCGATTCCGCACGGGGCGCGCGTTTACTCGCAAAAAAGTGTCTTGTGATCTATAAAATAAGGTCGAATTCACAATCGTATTTATTTGGAGTACGATCTTTATGGTTTTAATGTAGGTATATTGTAAGATATTATTTATTTTGAGTGAAGTGAAGACTTCTCGTGGTATGGTAGTGCGGCGCACGAGCGCACTTTAGGACCAGCCGCCAGTGTATGTGAGGGTGTGTGTATGTGTGTATTTAATAGTTACTTCGTAACAGATAAATCTCTCCATAGAAAAAGTTCCATACCTTCGGCTTTAATAGCCTAATGTTTAACGTCGCCAATCGCTGCGTGCGAGAATGTACCTAAACGATCGAGTGTAAAGTGATTATTGCTTTGCAGCTGCGCGCAGTGCGTGGGCGCGCGTGTAGGCACAGGTGTAGGTATGCTGTCGAATTTCCACTGAATTAGCACGCCGGCGGCCCGCCAGGCTGTAGGTAGTTAGCGAGCGCAAGTACATAGAGTATGAAATGAAGGGAAGCACTGACGTGGCACCTAGTTCACCCGGTGTTATGGGCTGACATCACGGATGTTGTAGGTGATGTAGCCAACCGTGTCAGTTTCCATAAAAAAAAAAAAATTTGAGTGTGTGAGGCCTGGTTATACTCCTTTAGGCCCTACCATCGAGTAAGGTGGAAAGGGAAGGGACTTAACGGTACACGTGAACTTTCGAAGGACTGCGAGGTCGCTTCACCGACCTGATTGCTGCCGTTGTTGAGCGCCGGCTGCTGTGAGGGTTTGTGCTCCGCGTGGTTCGACTCGCCGTTCGTCAGCGAGTCCGAACCGATGATGAGGTCTAGCAGGGCGTCCTGTAAGCGTAACGCCGCGTTATTCAAATTGTTCATCGGCGGGTTCGTTTTATGCAGACTGGAGGAGATGGGATAAGGGAAGTGAGTTCCACAAAGCCCAAGCGCAAGTTATAAAGGTGATAGTGAATGTGGGCGGCTCGTTGCGAAGCGGTAAAGGTCTTTGGCGAGAGGCAGTGGATTTGACCTCCTCTGCGTGGACCACTTTATTCATTTCGAAAAGTCTATTTTTGTCACTCTCTGGTTCGGATACCATGTAAAATTAAAGGTCTTTTCCCTACCGAGCGAGCGGCCCAGTGGTCTGGGCTTCTCTTGCGAGAGGTCCGAGGTTCCGATCCGGTCGGCGCGTACCAATGATTTTTTTCTGATTTGAAAAATGTACGTGCATACATTCGTCAACGGCTCCACAGTTCATATGCCATGTATTGCATAAATTGCCTAAGACAATAAGTCCGCCTTTTCCTCACAATTTAGTATGGGCTGGAACTATATCTGATACGAGTGCTTGGCTTATGGCCAAGGCAAGAAGGCAAGGCTTATGAAAAATGTTTGTTTTTCGTTTGGGTGAGTTTAGCCGGCGGAACCACACGGAAGCTCAGCACCTTTCTTTCAGTGCGGTGGTATCAATCCGGACGGATTATACCTACAGAGCAGTCCGCTAGTTTAATAGAGAGCAATGGGGCCGGGGCTGACCTGGTCGGCGTGCGCGCGCGGCTGGTGCGGCGGTGTCGCGTACTCGTCCGAGGGCTGCTCGCCGTCGCTGTCGTCGCGCGCCTCGCGCCCCTCCGGCGGCGGCTCCATCGGCGGCATCCGCTCCAGCAGCGCCGGCCGCAGCGCCGCGTGCGTCCTGCGCACCGCGTCACACATTACTTAATAGTTAGTACTCGTCCGAGGGCTGCTCGCCGTCGCTGTCGTCGCGCGCCTTGCGCCCCTCCGGCGGCGGCTCCATCGGCGGCATCCACTCCAGAAGCGCCGGCCGCAGCGCCGCGTGCGTCCTGCGCACCGCGTCACACATTACTTAATAGTTAGTACTCGTCCGAGGGCTGCTCGCCGTCGCTGTAGTCGCGCGCCTCGCGCCCCTCCGGCGGCGGCTCCATCGGCGGCATCCGCTCCAGCAGCGCCGGCTGCAGCGCCGCGTGCGTCCTGCGCACCACGTCACACATTACTTAATAGTTAGTACTCGTCCGAGGGCTGCTCGCCGTCGCTGTAGTCGCGCGCCTCGCGCCCCTCCGGCGGCGGCTCCATCGGCGGCATCCGCTCCAGCAGCGCCGGCCGCAGCGCCGCGTGCGTCCTGCGCACCGCGTCGCGTCCACGTATAAGCCAATTTTTATAACTGTGCACTTCGAGCTGTCAAAGTCGTTAGGTTGGCAGGACTGAATTCACCCCCCCACTTACTTCCACACCTATCCGCCATCAGTACACACACACACACACAGCAAGGGCGCGTGATCTAATCGGTTTTTGAAGGTGTCTGTGTTTGGGGAGTCAATCACATCCTGTGCGAGTTTATTCCAGGCGTTCACCACTCGATTTGTTATGAAGTGGTTTCGGATGTTTGTGTTAGAAGCTGTCTGGTGATAGTTTTGGTTTAGGTCAAACATTTCAATTAAGTCTGGGCAATCATACTTTGAGAACTTTACCTGAAGAGCTGGGAGAGTTCGACTCCTCGCTGCTGCAGCTCGATGTGCAGGTGCGAGCCGAATGTGTCGATGATAACGCGGATTTTACTGAAACATAAATTCAAATCATCAAAGAGGCCATCAACCTGTAAATTTTTTGTCTGGTGAAGCATGCCTGGGAAATTTTAGAGTGGCCATTCGCTAATCCCGACCTCGATTAACACCCTCCTCTACTGCCGATGGGCCCGGATATGTTCGGTGAAGCCATCGCAAGCTTAGTTCCACACACGCAGTTTAAGATTAATGCTGTCGCTAGACCTAGAGGCTAGACCAAAAGGAAGCACTGATACGGCGCCTAGCTCACCAAGGTGTTATGGGCTGACATCACAGATGAAGTAGATGATGTAGCCAACCGCGTCAGTTTCCATAAAAAAAAAACGAAATCACAAACTACTCAGGCGACTCGCCCAACGAGAGATAACAGATTCCCTTGCCCCGTTACTAGGTGGTAGGCTCAAATTGTAGCCGACTGGGTTGGTACCACCGTACTGGATGTAATATGGCCGCATAGCAGCCTCGGCTGTGTTCTCCTCTAGTCCAGTATAGCCAGCAATCCAGGGAAGTCTCCGGTATGGCACCTACCTTCTCGGAGGTGATATTGGCTGGTTGGAGCATGCGCTTTGGCCCCTCCGACTCAGCCTGGGTGGCTTAGCCACCCATACCGGATTATTACATAAAAAAAAAAACAGATAAGACACAGTGCAGTAGCAATAAAGTGAATAAATAAAGGTACAGACTCCTGGCTGGCCTGCGTGGTGAAGCGAGTGGAGAGCTTGGCTAGAGAGAGCAGCAGGTACTCCTTGCTGGTGATCGAGAGCTGAGTGGACCACAGCAGCTTCTGGTACGTGTCGATCACGTACTCCTCCGACGGACGAACAAACTCATCTGCAAACATCGCAACTATATTTTAGAAGACACTCTACAGAACCGGTAAACTCTGGAACTCTCTCCCGGCCCATATATTTGTCCCCAAGTACTGTCTCGGGTCCTTCAAGAGGGGCGTGAATGGGCACCTGTCAGGCCGGCATGGCTTTCGCAACCCGAATGTCCATGGGCGTCGTTAGACACCTTATGGGTGGCTCGGTGCCATATGTCGAGCTGTCAATAAAAAAAAAAAAGAAGGGGTTGTCGATGGCTTCGCCGAATATATCCGGGCAGAAGAGGAGGGTGTCAATCGAGGTCGGGTCTAGCGAGCGGCCACTCTGTGTAGTTCTCCAGCATGCATTACGTTTCGGATCGCATCAAGCCCTCGTCAGCTAGTCTGCGGTGACTAGGACGCGGTGAACCACTCAGTCCCGCTCTCGACCTCCCTCTCTCTACCTATCCATATTCTGTATGATGCCTCCAGTGACGTTTTCCAAGCTCTACTAAACCTTCGAAACACTACAGCAAGCACACACGTTTTTTTTATAAAAGCTGGCTGTGCCCAACAGTCCGTCGGAAGATCAGGAAGACCAGACAAAGCCAATAACACCACTCCTCGCGAGACCACACCCAGCAAGGCGTCATGCCAGCTATAAAGCAGACAAAAAGATTGTCGTCTAATTTACTGACACATCTTTGAAGACGACACCTTGGAAGCTCAGGGGAAAAATTTTGAATTTATACTAAGTTTTTTTGTAAAGTCACAGGCATTGATTCGTGCTGAATTAGATTAAAATATCAACATAGTTACTATGGGGTTGGCATAGCCAAATATGGCTAAAACCTTGAACAAAACAAAGATAAAAAAAAATACACAAAGAACATGAATGAAGCTTAAAAAGTTGTGCACTCACCAACTCCATCGTCGTCCACCATGGAGATGGCGTTACTGGCCTCCGACACAAGCAGATCTCCGTACTCGCCCACCGACCACGAAGCGACCTACAACAACATTCTCACTTATTTCTACCTTCAAACAAATGCCACCTTATTCACAGAACCGGGAAAAGGTAGAACACACTCCTTGCCCATATATTTCCTCGCAAGCACAGCCTGGGGTTTTTCAAAAGGTGCGTGAAAAGGCTCCTGTCAGGTCGGCATGGCATTCGCAATCCCAGTGCATCACAGAATGCCCATGGACTTAGACGCACCACAGACACGCCACATGTGGGGATTTTTATTAAAAAAAACCTGATCCCGCTCATACAAAATAATTATCGCCTTTTGAAATCAAATAAAGGGAAGCACTGACCTGGTAACTAGTTCACCGAGGTGTTATGGGCAGACATCACGGATGTTGCAGGTGATGCAGCCAACCGTGTCAGTTACCATAAAAAAAAATCTATGAATTGTGTGGGAAAATGACATGACATAAATAAGGACTACTCATGTTTCTTGTCCAAGTCAATTCATCGTGTATATCTATTTTTATTACTTAAATTGACAGTTATGAATTAGCAAAATTTCACAACAAGATTATCTGTGTGGTGCCGGGACGACGTGCTGTCTAGTTACCTGCACGAGCAGCTGTCGCTCGGTGGCGTCCCCCGACACGCCCGAGTGCTCCAGCGCGATCCACAGCCGCATGGCCGCGTACGCCTGCCGCTCCGGCGGCGACGACGAGATTATCTGTGTGTTGCCGGATGACACGCTGTCTAGTTACCTGCACGAGCGGCTGGCGCTCGGTGGCGTCCCCCGACACGCCCGAGTGCTCGAGCGCGATCCACAGCCGCATGGCCGCGTACGCCTGCCGCTCCGGCGGCGACGGCGAGATTATCTGTGTGTTGCCGGACGACACGCTGTCTAGTTACCTGCACGAGCGGCTGGCGCTCGGTGGCGTCCCCCGACACGCCCGAGTGCTCGAGCGCGATCCACAGCCGCATGGCCGCGTACGCCTGCCGCTCCGGCGGCGACGGCGAGATTATCTGTGTGTTGCCGGACGACACGCTGTCTAGTTACCTGCACGAGCGGCTGGCGCTCGGTGGCGTCCCCCGACACGCCCGAGTGCTCGAGCGCGATCCACAGCCGCATGGCCGCGTACGCCTGCCGCTCCGGCGGCGACGGCGAGATTATCTGTGTGTTGCCAGACGACACGCTGTCTAGTTACCTGCACGAGCGGCTGGCGCTCGGTGGCGTCCCCCGACACGCCCGAGTGCTCGAGCGCGATCCACAGCCGCATGGCCGCGTACGCCTGCCGCTCCGGCGGCGACGGCGAGATTATCTGTGTGTTGCCGGACGACACGCTGTCTAGTTACCTGCACGAGCGCCAGCTCGGTGGCGTCCCTCGACACGCCCGAGTGCTCGAGCGCGATCCACAGCCGCATGGCCGCGTACGTCTGCCGCTCAGGCGGCGACGGCGAGATTATCTGTGTGTTGCCGGACGACACGCTGTCTAGTTACCTGCACGAGCGGCTGGCGCTCGGTGGGGTCCCCCGACACGCCCGAGTGCTCGAGCGCGATCCACAGCCTCATGGCCGCGTACGCCTGCCGCTCCGGCGGCGACGGCGAGATTATCTGTGTGTTGCCGGACGACACGCTGTCTAGTTACCTGCACGAGCGGCTGGCGCTCGGTGGCGTCCCCCGACACGCCCGAGTGCTCGAGCGCGATCCACAGCCGCATGGCCGCGTACGCCTGCCGCTCCGGCGGCGACGGCGAGATTATCTGTGTGTTGCCGGACGACACGCTGTCTAGTTACCTGCACGAGCGGCTGGCGCTCGGTGGCGTCCCCCGACACGCCCGAGTGCTCGAGCGCGATCCACAGCCGCATGGCCGCGTACGCCTGCCGCTCCGGCGGCGACGGCGAGATTATCTGTGTGTTGCCGGACGACACGCTGTCTAGTTACCTGCACGAGCGGCTGGCGCTCGGTGGCGTCCCCCGACACGCCCGAGTGCTCGAGCGCGATCCACAGCCGCATGGCCGCGTACGCCTGCCGCTCCGGCGGCGAGGACGAGATTATCTGTATCGTGCTGGATACTGTGTCGTCGCGTAGGTAGTTGCCCGCCTGATGACAAACGGACAAACTATACATTTTCCTTCAACATTTTAATTCACCTTAGGCAACTTCATAAAGAAAACAGAATGTAAGGCTTAACACTAACATTTACCGCATCACAAAGACAAAAAAGTCGGTGGAGAGTAGCAAATTAGTATGGAAGCGAGTTCACCCTGTGTTATGGGCTGACAACACGGATGTTGTAGGTGATGTAGCGAACCGTGTCAGTATACATAAAAAAAAAGCGAGGTAGCACACTCGCACGTATAACAATCTCGCAATACATTCACAGTCCAACCGCTAGCCGGCGGCTGCGGTTGGTCTGTGGCGTCGTGTGGTGTAGTACGTGTGAATTAAACCTAAAAAACCGGCTATGTGCGAGTCGGACTCACGCACCGAGGTTTCCACACCACAAAATACAAAAGTTGAAAAAACATGTTTCTTGTATGGGGATCCCCCTAATTTTTTAATATTTATTGTTATATTCCCCAAAATAACACATATTCTGTGAAAATTTCAACCGGCTAGCTATTACGGTTCCAAAGATACAGCCATCGGACGGACGGACGAACCGACAGACAGATGGACAGGCAGACGTTGTAGGCTTAGTGATAGGCTTCTTGTACAGGGTATGGAAACCTAAAAAGTACCTTTCAATGGCTTCTTTGAACATTATTTGCAGAGAGAGGTCACAATGAAAAGTGTGTTTCGTGCCTGATGCACACTTTTCGTTTCGCCTAAAAACTCATCAACTAGCCTGCACTGAAACCCGGAATCAGTTCTTTACTCTTTGGTAAGAGCAAACTCGGGATACACGAAGGCGGATCAACTCACCGCATCCAACACTTTGAAGAGTGTATCGAGATGCCACTTCTTGTTGGGCGCGTACCGCTCGGCGGCGAGCACGATGGCGCTGGAGCAGTGCGCCTTGAATTCTGCGTCCGAGCGCTCGAGGAACGCCAGCAGCTCCTTCATCATGCCCTTGATGTTCTGAGCGTTCACCAGCGCGAACGACAGCTCCATCGCGCGCCGCCTGATCGACACGTCCGGATCCTGTTGACAAACAAATGATCATCGTCAAAAATATTTTTTTTTATGGATATGGACATGTGGCATTGTTTCACCTACGAGTCTTAACGATGCCCATCGACCAAAAATGCTCCAAGCTTAAAACATATAAATTGAAATGAAAAACTTATTACTCTCTCCAACGACAACAATATAGGTAATATACTAACAATAATGTAGCGAAAAATATGAAGCCACCAAGGGTAAGGCCGAAGGCTGAGTTGTGTTCACGTAAATTATAGATGTACCTACTCTCTCAAAGAAAGTAACCCCAACCCGTATAACATAATATCATTATTGGTGGAAACCGCATGAAATCGCATGAAAGCCAATCGATACATAATCTCGATTAATTACGACCACAAGACCTTTGGTACCAAGGAGTAACTAATTTTTCAATATTTTTAATTCGACACAACAACAATATGTGTTTATTGGTGAATTTATTATGCAATAATTAATTTTTCAGACTCAGCCCACCCGGCCGTTATGTCCACTGTCCGCCAATGGGGGGTTTTTTTTTTCACAAATGTTGTTAGAAGCGTAACTCTCAACATACTAACATCGCTTACAGTTTATCGAAAATACATATTGAGAGCAAGATTAACAATTTTACAGAGTTCTGACTATAAAAGACTTATGAATTAAGTGTATACAGGTGTAAAACTAATTTAACAGTATCAAATAAAACAAAAATAACATTTCACCTTCAAACACTCGAGTATAGTGGTGCGGTGCCTCTGCACGGCGGAAGTGTCGACGTGCACCGTCCGCAGGAGCGTGTTGAGCGCGACGTATCGAATATTCTTGTCGTTGTTCAGCAGGAAGCGGCCCAGGATGTTGATCGCGAGCACCTGCAATACTATATATTTGAGCACAAGGTGCAAGTCCCATTGATACGATATTACCCCAAATCAAACTACCCTGAACCTCCAATAATAACACATTCACTTCAGAAATCTTGTATTCTTTCGAATTTATACACAAACAACAGACTAATGACTAAAAACACAAAAAATCCCGTTTATTTGAGGCTTCTGTCGCACCGAATTTGTGCGTGAACATGTGTCCGTCACCAAGTCTAGGCTGCTTGCTCTAGGCTGGCGACAAAGTGTATCAGATCGGGAAGGGCATATCTTCACCTTTATTTAGAAGTTTAATTGAGCCTTATCTCCATATTCAAAGGAAGGAAGGAAAGGGTGGAAGAAGTTTAGTGACTATGGTGAAGTGCAAGTTACATACTAGCTCTAGAATTTACACTAATGAACGGCGCCCTATGGACTGTACTTTTTTTTTTGTTTTATTGAAACTAACACGGTTGGGTATATCACCTGAAACATCCGTGATGTCAGCCCATAACACCGAGTGAACTAGGTGCGATGTCAGTGCTTCCCTTCCTTTCATGTCGGCTACACTTCAGTGGACGAACTGGACGGAAAACACGAACTATTTCCATAGCCGTTTCGACCGACGTTCCGCTCAGTGGGGTGGTTCTAACCCACCAGTACTGATGCAGTACTGAGCCTGTCGCAAGTATAAACTTCGCAACGGATATCCAAGGCTCTGAATGATCTGAACTTAACACAAGTCGCGTCACAGTAGTCGAACGCTGCGTTCTGAACAAAGATGGCGGCATAGCAGCCTTGGCTGTGTTCTCCTATAGTCCAGCCAACAGTCCAAAAGGAAATCTCCATACAAGCCACATACACGAGGACATAAGGGCTGATCGGAGCATGTTGCCCAGAGCACCTCTCTGGCTCCTGAGGGGAGCTCTGCAAACCAGTTTCACTATCTTGAATAGTGAAACTGAAAATATCAGCTGAGTGGGCACCCTTTTCGTCACCATTTGAACGTTGATTATGATTATTTTTTGTGTGAGAGTTAGGGCCCCTGAGTTCCATTGTCACTGCGACCTAGGAAGATCTATTGTGATCTCTCAAAAGTTTATATCTTACCCCCAAGTATGATTTTCGCTATGAAACGAGTTATAATTCTTGAGGTTGAGTGCCTGTATTTGGCATGGGTTAAAAATATATGAATATGCGTATATGAATATATGAATGAGCACTTAAACATTAATAGGTTAGGCAGTTTTTTTTAATGTTTTGCTAAATTTTTTTTTCTTTTATGGGAACTGACACGTTTGGCTACATTACCAACAAACGTCTGTGATGTCAGCCCATAACACCGGGTGAACTAGGTGCCATGTCAGGGCTTCCCCCTTTGATCGTGCCGGCTACACTGAACTGGTCGGAAAACACAAACTATTTACATAGCCGTTTCGACCGACGTTTCATTCAGTGCGGTGGTACCAACCCGGGCGGGTTAAACCCTACCACCAAGTAAGATTAGGAGGGAAGGGACCTACAGTTTTACGAGGAATCCGAACCTCGGTCAGCCTCGAACAGTCAGCGGTCACCCATCCAAGTACTGACCGCACCCAGCGTTGCTTAACATTCAATAGCGACAGTTGACTGTCTGCACCACTGAGCTATCGAGGCTGACAAAGAAATTGTGGGGAATCAATAATTTTGTTAGTATGCGAAGGGAATGTGACCCACGCGCAGACTGCTCTCGGACTTGATGTCCATGATGGAGAGGACGGTCTCGTAGAGGATGGTGTTGCCCACGTTCTTGCTCGTCTCCGTGTTGGTCGCCACCTGCGCCAGGATGTCGTTCATCGCCTCCGATGCCTCCGCGTCATTCTTGCCTAGTATCCTGAGTAGCCTTAGGATTTTCACCTGCAATAGTAGCTTCACTTTTAGATAAGATAAGATAATATAAGATAATAATTCTTTATTTCTTAAAATGTAAGTAGTTAGAAATATTAATAATAAGACAATGCAGCCCTGCTCGACACTGCACGCATCGTCCGGAGGTTCCTCTCTTTGGGACCCGACCATCGGTAGCCTGGGCTCGCCCCGCCGCCGGTGGTGGAAACTCCGTTTGTTTTTATATTAATTTTAGGTTTTAATTTAAAAAAAAAATGTAAAATTTGTATAAAAAGAAATGTGGAAATAAATAGACAATGTACAAGCATCTTAAGAAAACGGTCTAGGCGCAGCGTCTGACAGCTAGCTTGCGCCAGTTGTCGCTGAATTTAAGCCTAGCCGGTTGACATAGTGATTCATTCAGTTCACAAGTGGATAAAACTGACCATACAAAACCAAACCATACAATGATACAACTAATACAAACTAAACTAAACTTTTAGATGAGCCAAATATATTTTACAGAAACAAGCACAATATCATATTTATATGAGGTGCAAAGGCGGACTTATCTCTTAGAGAGATTTCTTCTAATCAACCTTTGGATGTCTGAGAAGATTTAGTTTAAGTTTTAATTATTTTTATACATCTAGGTTACTTTTGAACTTAGTTTTTAGGCATATGGTATTGATTTCAATATAAAATTTAGTTATAGGACAAAAATATGAAGGAAAAATTGTTTTAATGTTATTTTACAATAGAACAAATATTGTTTATTGCTACTTAACACCAATGATAAAAATAAACATTCAAGACTCATTCAAGCTCAGTGTGAGTTCAATAACTCACACTGAGCTTACAAAGGCCGACTTATCGCCAAGAGTAATTTCTTCAATGAGAATGATACTAGCTTAAGCAGCCAGATTACGTTACTTTAACCCGCCAACGGAGATTACGCAATTATTCACCTGAAGGAACGGATCGGACACTCCGCTGACATCATGCTCGGGCGAGTATCCCGCCAGAATAAGGTTTTTCAAAATACGCACCAAATTCGGAACAATCTGGAATCAAAAGCGCATCCATTAACCACAAATCAGACGCCAAGCCACGGATATACCATTTTAGTTAGCCACACCACAACTGAGTCACCATAAAATGCAACAGTACAAAGTTGCAAAACAATTTTGTAGAAACATAATTAAGAGCACGCTGCGCGCCTCGACTCCCCATACTGTAATCGAATGTTGCTTCACAACTGTAATACAGTCGTGAAGCAACATTCGATGTTGGCATAATGGCATAGATAGGGCATCGGCTAATTTGTTTGCCAGAAGAGCCAAATTCTATATTATCTCAATTGAAAAACTATCAAACTCAGTAAGGGTATAAAAAGTAAAGGGTAAGCCTTGCCATCGAGCGGGGTAATGCTGCATGTGTTCTGGGTACTTTTAAAAGCACCCCTTTTGATAGTTTTGTGCACCAGTCATTCTTGTCATTCTTCTGTAGGAAAAATTTTGTCCAAATATGGTTAAATAAAAAATATTTTTATTAAATAAACATAATTAAAATTTATTCCCACAGAGACACATAATTATTGAGTAGAAAACTCTATACAAAGTAAAACGTTTACCCGACGCCAAAGAATTTTCAAGCAATCGTTGGATTACGTTAGTATGGGAAGCCGAAGTGCAGAATGCTCTTATCATTTCAACACGGTCCAAATAAACGATAATGCGCAAAGTAAAAATTTGGGATTCGCCGAACCTACTGAGACGACAGCTCAACACATTTTTGATCCAATCAAGTCAAATGCAATTGAAGTACTTAAGCATGGACGAAGCGAAAACAACTTATACGAGTATCATTCCCCCTCCTACCTGTGGGGCGGATCATACAATTTTAGTTTTGTTTTCAAATATATAAAAATCTAAAATTACGAAAATAATTTAGATGATTAAATTTGGAAAAACGTAATGGTTATGAAAGATGGGTTTTGAAATGCCATAAATAAGAAGACTTACCATTTTTACTCCAAGGATTAAAAAGGTACGTAATTGAAGATTTGTATCATATTAATCTAATTGATTCTGTAGGTCTTTCATCTACAGAGCCGGTAAGCTCTAGAATGCTCTCCCTGCCCATGTAACCTCCCAAAGCACAGTGTTGGGTCCTTCTAGAGAGGATGTTGTTGTTGTTGTTGTTTGATTTGGGGTTGGCTCTAGGCCTGCAAACTAATCCCGCTTGGTTGGGGACCTTCGTGTAAAACCCCGCAATCTCCAGCTACCTCAGCCAGCCTATGTCTTCCATGAAAGCCACAAGTCAACCGGGGTGTCTGCAGACCGCCGCCCTTAGTCACCTTTTACGACATACACGGGGAGAGATGCAGTGGGGCTATTCTTTTACAGTACCTGCCCCACACGGTACCCTTCTAGAGAGGAATATAAATAGGCATCTCTCAGGCTTGTTCGGCATTCGCAACCCCACAATCTGAATATCCACGGGCACCGTTAGCAATTATAAATAAATTATAAAATAAATATATATTGACATTTTAATCTACCACACATTTAAAGAAATAATATGTTGTAATTGTTTGGGTACAATAAAGAATATTAAATGCATATTCCAGCTTAATTAAACGGAATGTTCAATTTTCTTCAGAAATCTGCTGGTTACACAGTCAAAATACAATAATCAATGCAGTGATTGAGAGTGGCGGCGGTGACTGCGATTGATAAAAATTGAGTGTGCACATCGAAATATTGCATTACCATAGCCACAAACTCATCTTCATGCTGAGATGATTTGTACAATAGAACAATACATTCATTGTGTCTTGCCATTCGGGTGAATTTTGGAAAAAAATTCTTCAAACTATTTTATATATGAATAATATTGGTTGTGTGAGTCCGAATGCGAGACTTTCCATTCAACCATACTGCATCAGGGTGGATCACAGGACCAACAGAGTTTACGTGACACGCATGCGTGGACGAATCGCAAGCCCGCTCACACACTTGCGCTTACGTTTATCGCTTTTTACTGCCTTTCCGCAAGATAGTTTGCTTTACGATAGAACTAAGAGGCGCATGTGAAAGTGTGAAATTAACGCTTTAGTTTTGCGGCACGCGTAAGAAAGAGAAAGTTTTCACATTCAATATTGCAACGGTCGGACAATAGCAAGTGTAATTCTGCAATAGTCAGTGTCTGAGAGCAATCTTCCTGACATAAAATTAATGAAGGGAAAAAAAATCCCCCCTCCCCCCAGGCCCCAGTTTTGGCACTAACGATTGATGCGTAAACATTTAGCAACGGGACAGAAATGTCAAATGTTTCTCCGCAAGATGTGTACACATTCAAAAGTTGAGAAATTATGTCAGACATCGCATCATCTGTTCCACACTGACTACCAGAATTTTACTTGCTATTTCGATTAGCAAACTCTAGTTTATGGCAAATATCATATTCCATATAAAATGGCTACACAATAAGTCAAGAAAAGTACTGTAATTTTGCAACTAGAGCCTGCAATCAGATGCAGGATTGCCTGCAAAGAGTGAGGAAATTGCACTATTCTATATTCGGCAGTCATAAAATCGAGCAAACGTGTGTGAGCGAGCCGCGAGAGTGACGTGACAGTGTAAATGTTGCTCAAGACAAGGTGTGGTTACCTCGCGCTGCCCGCTCTCCTACGGGACAACACAAACTAGCATTAGTGTCGGACGCACAAACACATTGTCGCATAATCAACGTGTACGACAGTCCAATTTCTTATGACAAATATACGCAGGATGTTATTTAAAAATCCGCACCGCTTTAGGGAATGATCCGGTACGTCAAACTGAACCAGTTTAGCGGTTAAAATCATCGGGGCGTTCCCATAAGGTAGTGCGTTTTCATACAGTCGCACCCACAACGGCTGTGTAGAGAGAACGCACACACCCTCACACACATACAAAAGCCAAATTAAATATTTAATTAATGTAAGTATTATGTATAAGGCTGTGCAGGATGACAGTTACCTGCCTTCTATGACCAACATAGGAGGCAGGGATGGTCGCTTTTTTTCTTATTTTATCTGTAAAATAAAAAATTAATAAAAAATAAAAAACAACTGGAGACTCGGAAAACAAAATTTATCCATACATTTCTCAAAATAGTTTTAAACTCAATAAGTGTGGAGATGTGAAATTTGATCAAATTTCGCCACTGTTTCTTTACTAAAGTTTTTTATTTTGAATTAGGGAATAGGCCTCTAATGTGGTGCGGATCATCAAAAAAACACCTGCATATATTTTGCAACGTAATGCAATTATTAGGAACAAACATACAAATCATTATTACATTTTACAAACTGAATGTGTAATTTTGTATGAAATGTATATTAGGTTACTGCATGTTTAGTTGCGTATCGTGTTGAAAAAGCTATTGACAAAATGTAGAAACGAGCCCTGGTGTTATGTTCAAGTTAAGGCGTTTTCTCACTTCAGAGTAGTAAACAGTCCTTAGCAAGTACATATACTAAAATTGGAACGATACAGAGAAGATTAGCATGGCCCCTGCGCAAGGATAACACGCAAAATCGTGAAGCGTTCCACATTTTAGTATATGTACTTGCTTCGGCAGTACATATACTAAAATGTAATCAACGCAAGCTTCTAGGACAAATTCCTAAACAGCTAACATTTTATGAAGCATTTAAATGTCAGAAAAATTGATCAAATAAATTGCATTAAAACCATCGAATCGTTTGTCATATTCATCAAATTTGAATATGCAAAAAAAATATTACAAATTGTTTAGTATGTACATAATTTTTTTTTTCTTCAGTTGGCGGTAAGAAAAATTTTCAGAAAATATTCACGACTCTCTAGTTCTATCTATTGAGCTATTTTAGAAAAGCGATTTGTACTGCATTCGGCCGTCGAGAACAAAATAGTAGAAAGGTGTGTGTGTATGTGTGTGTGTGAGCTAACATCGCTATCGTTGCAAGTTGTCGGCTATATTGTGATAAGCAGTGATTGCGTGAGTGACTGTCTGCCGTCGCGTACCTTCTTGAAGTGGTTCAGCGTGTCCGGGCTGTTTTCGCACATTTCCGTTATCAGGGTAACGCCGGTGATCAGAACACCTGCAAAGAAAGAGTTTAACTTGTGCGTACATATAGCTGAATCTGCAAAAGGTAAAAGTATAATATATAGAGCAGATAGTAATAATGTCATATTATTTTTTATGTAATCCGGGTGGCTGAGTCGGAGGGGCCAAAGCAGACGCTTCGACCAACCAATATCACCTCAGAGAAGGTAGGTGCCATACTGGAGACCTCCCTGGATAGCTGGCTATACTGGACTAGAGGAGAACACAGCCGAGGCTGCTATGCGGCCATCTTACTTCCAGTACGGTGTTACCAACCCAGTCGGCTACAATTTGAGCCTACCACCTAGTAGGGGGCAAGGGAAGGGACCTACAGTTTTACACTGGTTCCTAACGGTGAAGCAGCAGGTTTAGGTACGCACGTAAATTTTTTTCGTCAGAAAAAACTCATTGGTACACACCAACCGGATTCGGACCTCTCGCATGAGAAGCCGATAATTTCTTTCTAAATTATTTACTTATTATTTCCTAGTCAACCACAAACATCTAAACCTGCTAAAGAAAATATCTTTTCATTAATATTCTAATCACCAATATAAAAAAAAAGCAAAAACAAATAAAAAACTGTCTTGATAAAATTGTTCTCACCGTGATTCTTCTCAGTGAGCAGACTCCTCGTGGCTGGCAGAAACATCTCCATGAGGTCCGGCACGCGCCTGATGATGCGGAACGCGCACAGAGCCGCCTTCTTCTTTATATAAGCGTTGGGCGACTTGATCAGCCGCTCCACCTCCGAGGCGAGGTCGCGCGCCATCTCGGGCGAGGCGATCGCACCTAGAGTGCACAGCGCTAGGCCCACCACGAACTGAGTCGAGCTGTTCAGGTCACTGCAACAAGACGGCGAGTGTGAGCTGCTGTAGCTAGATAATACGATATACTTTCTCGAATAAAGTAGTTTGAATCAATGAGGGCGAAGCCGAAAGCCGAACTGCGTTAAGTGAAATTATAGGTATACCAGACGGCATAACTTGGACCAGTTCGCGCGCGCAGGTATGGAAGTGTATTTGGGAGCAAAAGACGCGGTGCGGAGGGCGGCGGGCGACTGGCCAACGAATCACGCCGTCTGCAGGCGCTCTCCCCGCCGTCGCATCCCGCGCCCTCCACCAAAGAAACCCTAAAATCGGCTATTGCACTGGTCCAAGTTATATGCCGTCTGGCATACTCTCTCGGAAACAGTCCTCGTCAAGTTGCGTTCAGTTTTATGATTTTCTTTCCCAGCTTGGTTTTGTTTGAAGTAGCGTTTTTCAAACTTCCATCACACTGAAAGCGTGGAACAGGCTCCAGGTGGTCAGTTTTCCTTACTTCTATAATCTATAACTGATCGCAAGAATAAAACGGGAAAAGGAATAGGTAACCTTGTAACGTAGTTTACAAATGAACGTGTGGCATTTTATTTTCATAGAAGTACAAATGCGCAAACAAACTTTAACTTAAACTTTAAACAAAAACACAAACTTTACTGCATGGCAAAGTCAGCTCAGACGCCCCCAACGCTGTCTGTGATTGGTTGACGTTGCATACCTATGCACCCCACACCCTCCCGCTGGCGCTTTACCTCAGCCTCCCCACTCCTATTATACTCTTGCGGATAGTATAGGTATTCATTTTCAAATTGCAGTCAAATTACCAGTAAAGTATGGTAATAATTCGTATGCATAATGCAATATAGACAAATGCGATATAAGGTTATGTAAATTGCGGAAATAACTATAAACTGGCATTGTATTTATGTACAACTGTACGTGCACAGTACAAACAGAACATGTTAGCATGAGATAAGGAAGCACAGGGTATACATTAAATATTCAGGTTAGGTTATCTACCTGTTCTGAATGCTCACCGCATGTGCCTTATCTGTGCACTGCCAAGTTTAGTAATTTTTAACCAAATAAAAAAAACAGTTTGTTAAATATAGTAAATAATGTTTACTATTTAATTTAATATATTTCATACACAGTAAAATCAACAAAAGTTACTATTTTTATTGTTTATAATATTATAAACTGTTTTTCCATTTAAATTAGATACTAACTACTTTTTGGCTCCCCACACTTAATATGCTAACAGGTAAACACAGCACGGCATTTGCAACCCTCGCGCACGACGGCATGTCCATGAGCGTCGTTAGACACCTTATGGGTGACTCGGTGCCACATATAGAGCTTCCTATAAAACAAAATTATATATAAAACAAATTATTATTATTATTGCTGCTAGGAAGTCGAACAAATTATATCTGAATAAAGCCATCCAAACAAACTTGTGAGTTTTTTAAAACAGAATAGAATAGAAATCCTTTAGGGCAGGTAACCATACTACTTGTCCGATTTTACCCACTTTTTGACGCCCCCTTGTGACTTACCCTGTGAAAATAACGGATGCGCATTTGAGCATTTAGTCGGTCCAGGATCGAACGTAGCGAACAAAGGAGATCCATCTCCATCATCTGTAATCGACCGGCATCCGTCGGCCGAGAAAAAAGCGCACCGGGGACAAAGGCTGTTATATATTTTATTTTCATAATATTGAATGTCTAATTTAAACCTAATGTGTAACTATGATCAGGTGGCATGGAATTTACGCTGGCTAGTTTGGTCAGCTTTTTTAGGGTTCCGTATCCGGTACGTTGTCCTATTACTAAGCCGACGCCGTCTGTCTGTCTGTCTGTCTGTCTGTCCGAGGGCTGTATCTCTTGAATCGTAATAGGTAGCCCGTTGAAATTTTCACAGAATATGTGTTATTATGGCCGATATAACAACAAATAATAAAAATAAGAAAAAGTAAACAAATCACAGAGTTTCCCATAGAAGAAACTAAAAAGTGTATTTTGTGTTACGGTTAAGTTAAGGTAAAGTGTTAGTGGCGCGCGCGCCATCTACCGAAAAGAGTATGAAGCGTTTTAACTAATCATAAATTTTAACTAAT
Source organism: Nematopogon swammerdamellus (assembly GCA_946902875.1). Taxonomy (NCBI): domain Eukaryota; kingdom Metazoa; phylum Arthropoda; class Insecta; order Lepidoptera; family Adelidae; genus Nematopogon; species Nematopogon swammerdamellus. The sequence goes on along the minus strand of OX336335.1, from coordinate 4,093,524 downwards.
ATAAACCATTTCATAAACACGCCATAGATGGCGTGAGTGGCACTGACCGTGACATGGCGATAAGGAACCCTCGGTGCGCGAGTTCGACTCGCACTCGGCCAGTTTTTTTATAGGCAACCGGCACGGTTGTCTGTGCCCAAAAGGTCAAAAGAATATCAGTATCAGAAACCACGCTCAGAGTCGTGCCATGCCAGCTATAAGACGGACAATAAGTTCCTCATCTAATTTATTTCCATAACCCCCCCCTGTCCACGTGGAAAATGCCGTTTTTTCCCCTGTACTTGCGACGCAAAATGCGACATTTTCGAAGAAAAATGAACTTCAAGAAGAGGCAGGGAACTGAATGGATGAAAATGTAGTACTTGCAATTTTGACATTTAATTTAAAATTAAAATAAAATTAAGAGGAACAAAATAAAAGGCCGAAACATAGCTCTTTACTAACAATTTCAACAGATGAAGTTTTTTTTTTTATATTATTTGTATCACAAGTCGTAAAGTACGTTTACGAACCGCAGCTGCGGCGGTACTGAGATCTGGAATATTTGTAAAATAAATAAGCATTTGTAATATAAAGACTTCTTTTTTTAATTTGTGCCAGTGGTTGTAGCAAACAACACTTAGGCGAGCGACCGGCTAGCTCGCGGCATCATGTGTTTTTAATTTTAAACTCAAACGTCCACTTGGACGGTCCCTGCACCCCCTCCCCTCCCCTTTGTGGACAATCGTGGACATTAGCCGACCCTCTACCCCCCCCCCCCCCCCCCTCTTTTTGTCCACGTGGTATGTGAACGGTCCCTAGTAGGTACTACACACACTGGAAGACCGTTCCATATTTTCGCCGTATGATGCGTGAACGATTTTGAGAAGCGATGCATTCTCAGAAGTTTGGGCGTCAACGGCATATAGATGTTGCGAGCGAGCTGTATCGTAACAACGACTTATTTGGGGGGTAACGTTGCTCGCGCGTCCGTGGCACCTGAAGATCCTCAAGTCACACCTGCCTCCTGGGTGGTGCCAAATGAACAAAAAATGGTCTGCAGCCACCCCGGCATAGATTACTTAATAGTTACTTCGTAACAGATAAATCACTCCATAGAAAAGTTCCATACCTTTGGCTTTAATAGCCTACTGTTTCACGTCGCCAATCGCTGTGTGCGAAAATTTACCTAAACGCTCGAGTGTAAAGTGATGATTGCTTTACAGCTGCGCGCAGTTGCGTGTGCGAGCGAGCGTGTAGGTATGCTTCGCGCGGCTAACGAATTACCACTAAATTAGACCGCCGGCGGCCCGCTGGGCGGTAGGTAGTTAGCGCGCGCAAGTACATAGAGTGTGTGAGGCCTGGCCCCGGTCCGTCTTGTGGCCTTCGTGGAGGACACAGGCTGGCCGGGGTGGCTGGGGATCAAGGGGTTTTGCACCAAGGTCCCCGACCTAGAGTGAGCAGTTTGCAGGCTTAGAGCCAACCCCTATACTACAACAACAACATGAACGGCTTACTTCTTGAGGCAGTTGGTGATGAGGAGGTGAACATCCTGCCGTTCGTCCAGCAGCAGCATGGCGCCCAGGTAGCCGACCCGCTTGTCCGTGAAGCGAGAGCTCGCTATCAGCTTGAGGCACTCGAGCTGACCGAAGTGTGCCGGGTAGCCCAGCATGTGGATGTAAAGCAGCTTCGCGATGTTCCGACATCTGTATGCGCGACAGGTAATTTTTTTTTTAAATTAACCATCTCTCCACCATACATTAATTATCGGTCAACAAAAATGTACCACAAAACTTTATTCAAGTTTTGTGGTGCAGCAAGTTTGGCAAAGACTGTACGCAAAAACAAAACAATTCAATCATAATAGCCCTATGGAGCTGTAGGTACATCGCAAGTCATAAAACAAAGGTGAGTCATATGATCCAGGTAACAGCGTAGTTTGCATGAGAGCTGAATAGCCAATAACATCAAGGTATGCATATTGTCACTCCTCTCACCTTGACACAAAACAAGCTGAATATTCCGATTGGTTTTATTTTCTTCTTCTTTTGTTTAGTTAGCAGGACGTATGTATGTTATATTATTTTTTCTTTTTTTTTCTTTAATGTGTAGGTATGTAATAAGTTCAGAAGTTAGGTGTTAAGTTTTCCAATAAATAAATAAATAAATTGTTGGCTATTTCAACAAATTGTTTTGACAAAATCAAATTCTTTTTAAATGTACTAGAATCTCTAAAATCATGGTTCGAATGCAACAACCTATTACTAAATGTTAACAAAACTAACATTATGCACTTTGCTCTAGGTACTCATAGACGTAATAACACTGATGCCATATTAAAAACTGCAGAAAACTTGTCATTAAACCTTGCTAATGAACTAACTTTTCTTGGGGTAATATTTGATAAAAGTTTTACTTGGAAAGCCCACATAAACTCTTTAGCTGGTAAGTTGAGTTCCGCTTGTTATGCTATAAAAAAAATTAAAGAGCTATGCGGAACTCATGCTGCAAAGACGGTTTATCATGCCTATTTTGAGAGCATCATGTCATATGGCCTTATGTTTTGGGGAAATGCAGCAGACTCAAATAGAATATTTTTATTACAGAAGAGGGCCTTGCGGTACATCCTAAATATGAAAACTAGAGATACTTGTAGGACAGCGTTCGGGGAGATAGGAATCATGACTTTACCAAGTGCATATGTTTACCAGAACATATGCTATGCCAGAAAATACATTAATGATTCCTCTCTTAATTCCGACAATCATAACTATGATACACGGTGTAAGAATAATGTACAACTAATAAGACATAGATTAGCTAAAACCTCAAAAAGCTTTATTTGTAATAGTGTTAGATTTTATAATAAACTGTCTTCTAACATAAAACAATTAGATGATAATAATTTCAAACGACGGATTAAATTAATGTTAATTGAAAAGAGTTATTACACTATTAAGGATGCATTAACTGACCGTAATTTTATCTAAGAGTTTGACTACTGTTTTTTCCACTAACAAACTTTGACAATTTGACATTTGGATACACTTTGTATCATAAATTTTTTTTTTTTTATATGACTTATTACATCTCTTTGTAATAAATGTAAACTAATTTTTATTTATTTTTTGACTTGATATAATATGAAGTATCAAAATTGACGATGGCACTATACACCAGATATAGGTAATTTAAATAGGCAGTGTGGTCAAATTCTTCAGTATTCATGTTTATGCTGTAAATATTAATGCTCCTGTGAGCGGTAGTATGGGTTAATTATTTGTAAGTTACTATAATATAATACTTATAAGGTACTAACAAAACATTGTGACTTGCGAAGTTTGTTTGTCAGTTCTTCTTCGCATTGAATTTAGAACTGGCGGAATTTTCGACATGTCCAAGCGTAGGTTACCTACCTATGGATGAAATTATACAATAAACAATAAACAATAAACAATAAACAATTCCAGGAAGTTCATTCCAAAATACAATTGGGCAAAAAGTCTTCAATAACAGAATAAAAAAATATACAGATTGATTGCATTAATGTCTAGAGTGCAATCCTCGCGCTTTCCCAAGAAAAAGAGTGACAATATTTTTTTCGGAACAACCTGATTTTCATTATGAATTATTAAAATTAATCATTTCATTTAATGTAAAACAGCATTTACACAATGTGGCATTGCCGTCCTGTGCCCTATCTGAGAAAATCCACGGTAACCCTAGCTGCGTTAGGGAATCGTAGTTAAAGTTACGACTTATCGTGTTGTGTGTGCCACATTATCTAAACCAGTGGTTCTTAACCGGTGGTCCGCAGACCACTGGTGGTCCGTGGAAGTTCCCGAAGTGGTCCGCGAAGCCGTCTATTTTTTTTCATCGACATAAACATGCGAGCGCTTCTGATAATTAAAAACAAGAACCGAAATCGGTTGAATGCTAGTGCCGACATGCGTTTGACTTTGAGTAGCACTGAACCAAGGATTCAGCAGTTAGTAAAGAGTATGCAGTCACAAAAATCGCTTTAAAATATATCTCAGTAATGTAAAACTTTCGTAAAAAATTTAAATACCGTTGGCTGTGAACAACTGTATACATGTTTTATTTGTAGAGTAGATAGATAGAACAACTGTTTAATTTAACATTTATTGCATATTACCTCCAAACATTTACTGGTCCCTGGCAAGATAGAAACTTTGTCAAATGTTCCCTCATCACTAAAAGGTTAAGAACCACTGATCTAAACGCACCGCGCACGCATTAGGTCCTTTTCACATTAAAAGTTGAATTAGTTGGTGTGAAAACTTTTTATTTTCAGTATTTTCTTTCTTATAATAATAGAGTAATCCGTCAAATGTAATGCAGTCTCTGTGGAATCAGCATATGTCAGTCAATCAGTCATTCAGCGTGTAAGCGTCCACTGCTGCACATACGCCTCTCCAATTTTCCTCCAGTTCCTCCAGGCCCCCGGCCTTCAGCGATACGGAACCACTTCTCTCCGACGACGTACTTGATGTTGTCGTCCCACCTGGCGGGTGGTCTTCCCACACACCGTTTTCCTATCCACGGCCGACAGTGTAGGACACGGTTACTCCAACGGTCATCGTCTCTTCGGCTAACGTTCCCAGCCCACTGGCACTTGAGCTTAGCCACCCGGTGTCCAATATCGACTACTTTGGTATATAGTGGAGACAAAAGCAAAGCATATGTACAAGGTTTCAAATAACAAAGCCGAAAGGTCAGTGCTCTGGCCATATCGCATTACATGGGCTGTATTTGTGTGTATATAATGCTATTATTTTGTTACACTACAGCTAATGAACAAAAGATATTTTGACAAAAGGCGAAGGTTTTCACTTCAAATGTTAGTACATCATCAGATTACATTTTCCACAATACACTCAGTATGATGGACACATATAATTTTTATGTAAGTAGTAGAGTAACCATCGTTGCGCTGCAAGAACTCGAGCAAACTAAAGCTCAACACAGGTGAGTTTACGGACAAGGTTAAGCAGCCAGCAAGCAAGGCACGAAGACACCTACTGCATGACTTCGTGAAGGATCGTGCCAAGGTAAGAGGTGGCTAGACTGTCGCCCATTACCACAGTAACTTCCTTATTCCTTAGTCGCCTATTACGGCATAGCGGGGAGAGATGCTCAGTTCGATTATTCTTGCTAGACCCATAATATACTGTGAATAGATGCAGTAAAACTATTGAAAGCTGAGATTCAAATTTTTTTTTATTGCACCCGAACTGGGTTGCTGTACTTAAGGTCGGAGCCTCAGCCAATTTCAAGCCGGACTAAAGTCGCTCGGGAAGCTCTATTAACCTGCGAATTGAAGATCCGTGGATTGTAGGAGTACGAAAAGATATTCCCCAGAAGCCTATTCCACACCTTTGCTGTGCGACACAGTAACAATTTAGAGAAATATGCTGTCTTCTGTCGACTACTAATGGGTGTTCCGTGAGAGTATGGCGGGTCTGGTGAATGCTTTCTTTTAGTGATAACTAGTTTTTTCCTGCATCTTTGCAAGCGAAATTGTCAGATCGGCGAATATTTCCGAACCATCCTTACGAATTTGGCGTACAACGTACAATGTACAATTTGCTGCCGGGAGCAAATAATGCGTGTCGAGCTTTAAGGCGGGTCCAGACGGGTGTAACGTAACATGTAATGCATCGTGTAATGTAACGTGAATTCTGCGTTTGGACGGCACTGCGAACATTACATGCAACACTCGGGCCGGCGCACGCGCTGATCCATCGGCTGTCGGTTTTTAGCGCGAACACAAAAGGCGCTCGCAGTGTTCATTTGGACGGTGTTCATGACAGTTATGTCGTGTGGACGGTCATGATGTGAACTGACACACAATCTCTTGAACTTATTAGTTTATATAAAGAAAAACCTGTTGTTTGGAATGCATTTAATGCATAATGCAATCATTGTTAACAAATTATCGAAATCGGTAGGCGACATTCGGGTAAAGTTTTTATATTGCTGACATTTTAGTTCCAAAAGTGATGAAGATCTTCTTTTATACAAGTCTGTTTTCCACCATTGACGATCTGTGTCGTCCACACTATTCGCGTTACGTTACATGTTACATTACACTCGTCTGGACCCACCTTTAGAGAGAGAGACAATCGGGTTACAGAGAAATGAAATGAAATTATTTATTTTTTCGTAACACAACAACCAATCACATAATTAAAGACACAAATGAACACATAACATGTGACGAAAAGGGAGCCCACTCAGCTGACTCACTATGCAAGACAGAGAAGCAGCTTTTCAGGAGCTGGCCTTTCCAACCAAGGACAGACTAAAAGCAAACAAACAACAATGACAATCAACATATAAAAAAAAAAAAATTAATTGAGCGTAGTCCCTGTAGCACAGAGACTTGCAAATTCGTGCGACAGAGACGACCCTCTACAATCCAATTGCCAATGCTATGTACTCTGTGTTTTTTTAAATTAATAAATAAATAAATAAGAAATAAATAAATAAATTGTATCTTCCTAAAGTTCGACACGAATTATTTTCTGCTGATACACAGCCTGAAGCTTCAGTAAATAATCCCTAACCTCCAAACGCTGTCCTCTTCCCTGAAGGTTGAGCGTATGTAGGCGCACTCCTTATTGACGACGCTCCTCTCCTCGGCCGCGGTGCGCGCGGCTCGTATCTGCCGTATGAGATCGCGCAGGCGTGTCGGAGTCGGCATCCTCACTGAAACGGGCGCGACTGTTACGGACGACACAAACACACAAACAGAACATAGATCAGTGCATTTTGTTTATAAAGTGCATCTTAACACTAGACATAGCTAAAAATAGGACACAAAATAAAAAAATCTACTCAACAAATTAATTCAATGGAAATTGAATTACAGGTTAAAAAAAAAATTTATGGGTTGAATTGGGAAAGCTTTTTTGAGATCAGTTACAAAATTAAATGTGTTTGCTAGGGTGGTTACCGACTTGTAATATATTATTGACTTATTTCGAGTGCATTTGACTAATTTGTATTATCGTTAAAATGAATTGTAGATGATATTGACTGATGTAAAACTTCATAATATTGCCCGTATTACTTGTAAAATTTAAGTCAATAAATCATCACTCTCTCTGTATTTTATTTCAGCTTAAGAAATTATTTATTGATTTTCAGAAAACATTTAACCTTAAATTTTAATTATTTTTTTCTTTATACAGGACAGTAAAGCTACGAACTCAAATATGAAATCGATTTAAGATTACAAAACGTCGAAACTCACCTCTTTCTATGGCCTCATTTACAACCTGTTTTATTGTTGCTATATTGAATGCCGGGTTGAACCTGAAACAAAAACCGGCATATTAAAATTGAGGAACCACCCCTTACAGAGATTTCATACCTATGCACATCTTTCAAAGACACATAATTTATTGCAATTTTTGTAGAGTATTTGAACATTGATCGCCTGCCTGGGTTGTTACACGAGTGCTACTACAAAATGCCTGGGTAGGCATGCAACACAGCACTAACACTACTCTCTCGTGAGAGTTGCGCAATACTGAATCAATTACCTATGTATAAATCAACAATTTTATTAAATAGGTACCTAATTACCACTCATACCGAATAAAATAAAATATAAATTAAATTAAATCAAAATCAAAATAAATTTTCGTATACAGTAATACCCCGCTTTACGCGACCCCGCTTTATGCGGATTCGGTATTACGCGAATTTCACATTTCGCGCTAAAAGCCCCGCTTTACGCGATTGGTCAGCATTGGTTAGCGAAGCATGGCTTGGGCCCGAAGCGATTGGTCAATATGCGGCGTGGCGTGACCCGACACCCAGTCAATAGGAATCGACCTATCCGATACCGATCCAAGAAGCACTCTCAACAATTTATTCAGGGTTGGACTTGTTGCAGAGCTTGGACAGTGATGTCGATCGTATTTCCACTGTGCGTCAAATAATCAAAAATAGTATTTAATGTTTGCGAGCGCATTTTGCAAGAATGAAGACAAAACTCAACTCAAAAAAACTTTGGTTGTTTATTTTCGTAAAACTAATGCTTATGTTAAGCATTTTTTAGTTGTTTTATTTTTTGAGATTCAAAATATCTTTATTTAGACAATTACATCATTAATATTAGATAACAAATATAAACTAAAATTAAAATTGTTTTATTTAGTTGTTAAACTAAAATTGTATAAAGCAATTGGTAATTTTCAAATTATAGATTGAATAAGTATGTATATGTGCATATTTATTTTTATTTTTATCAAACCCCGATATACGCGAATTTCACTTAACGCGATTTCTTGTGGAACACATCCCTCGCGCAAAGCGGGGTATTACTGTACATACAATTGATTAAATGGGCCAGTACATATAAATCAAACATTAATATTTTAAAAAATCTTCCACTTTATGAAGAAATCCAAAGCAATCCACATCATTACTGTAACGATGGCACAAGATGTCAATTTGTCACACCTTGAGAGACCGTGAGTTCATATTATTTCCTCTTAGAAGACAAATTATCACATGCTAAGTACGGCAGTTGGTCACTTGGAGTGGCAGTGTAAAGGTAACTATTATGTATCTTGTTTGTGTTATTTATTACTCAACTAGCTCAAGCAGCTAACAAATTAACTCAAGTGGCAGTGGGCTGGGCACGTCAGCCGAAGAGACGACGACCGTTGGAGTAACCCGTGTCCTACACTGGCGACCATGGACAGGAAACTAATTCTTCAAATTGACAGAAAATTTAGCTAAATAGCCTAAAGTTCGCAATTGTTTATTGTTTACTGAACATTCTTATGGCAGTAAGAGTGCACGCAAACTTGTCACAATTTCGACCGACGTTTCATTCAGTGCGGTGGTACCAACGCGGGCGGGATAAACCCTACCATCTAGTAAGGTAAGAAGGGAAGGGACCTACAGTTACAGTTTTACGTGGAATCCGAACCACAGTCAGCCTCTAACGGTCGATAGGTCACCTATCCAAGTACTGACCACGCTCAGTGTTGCATAACAACAGTCTTGTACCGTGTGGGGCCGGTACTTTAAAAGAATAGCCCCACTGCATCTCTCCCCGTGTATGTCGTAAAAGGCGACTAAGGGATATGACTCCCTTCTTATATCACTAGGTGGTAGGGTTTAACGTGCCCGGGTTGGTACCACCGCACTGAATGAAAGGTCGGTCGAAACGGCTATGTAAATAGTTTGTGTTTTCCGTCCAGTTCAGTGTAGCCGGCACGACCGAAGGGAAGCACTGACGTGGCACCAAGTTCACCTGGTGTTATGGGCTGACATCATGGATGTTGTAGGTGATGTAGCCAAACGTGTCAGTTTCCATAAAAAAAAAAAAAAAAGTTGACTGACCGCACCACTGAGATACCGAGGCTGACGAAATTTATTTTAAAGTTTATTCTATCTGGTTCAATTACACCTACGAAGAAGAACAGGCAAGAAATTTCGCAAGGTATTATTTTTTTTATTCACACCCTCCTCTACTGGCGATGGGCCCACAGTTCGGTAAAGCCATCGCATGCTTAGTTCCACACCTTCCTTTCCATAAATATTATTACAAATATTTTAGTGACTATTCACATAATTTATAGATTTTGATCTGTGAAGCTGCAGTGTAAATGATATGTGTTAATTTTTCGAAAAGAAAAGTGATTGTAGCATTCAACAACACCATTCAATTAATAATAAAGAGGAAACAATTTCTCAATGATAGATTTTAAGGTGAAGGACAAAATTATTGATTGCCACAAGTGGTTGATTGCACGCATTCAATGAAATAAACTAAGTGTGAACACTGACAACTCTACAAGCACATTCCAATCGAAGAAGAAGGAAGAATACTGAAGTGAAAATATTGCTTCAAATATAATCATTTATTTCGATGTTGAAAATTGTGATTGCTTTTTTTTTCCAAATGCACTTTCGGTATCCCATCAAGTCACGATGCGTTGCATTACTATCACAGAGCATCAAATACCTACCGCCCGCGCCCCCTACTAGAGGCGCCCTAAGCGATGATATTTGAAACCCAATAACCGTACGCTGAGCTGCTAGCGCTTCATATGTGTGTCTGTGCTAGTATCGACACTACACACAAAGAGGAGCAAGTTAGGCACACGCACAAAACAAATGCACACGCACAACACACATATGTAAGTCATAGGCCACGCCCACAGGCTTCAACGGCCTTGTAGAGAAATCGCGCTCACGGCGCCTCTAGTAGGGGCGGGCGCGCGCATTTCATGCTCTGTGATTACTATAGATATAAAAATGAAAATTTCTCCTGAGAAAAAAAAATCACAGGTGACTGCTAATAATAATAATAATTATTTTTAATCAAACAGCTTTACTCACGGTTTCACTCCGAGCTATGTGGCTCGACGTTTCGGGCCAAGAGCGTGGCCCATCTTCATGGAGCACTCTGCCTTGTGCGACGGTTGGCAGAGAACCGCTCTCTGCCAACCGTCGCACAAGGCAGAGTGCTCCATGAAGATGGGCCATACGCTTGGCCCGAAACGTCGAGCCACATAGCTCGGAGTGAAACCGCGAGTAAAGCTGTTTGATTAAAAATAATGTCTAACAACCACGATAATAAAAAAAAACCCATATAATAAATTATTATGCTTATCCGTGGCTAAATCAATCAAAGTGAATGTTATCTACCCACCCACGAAAGTAAATCATATCTGGCATTGTTTACCAATTGATACAGGTTGTCATAGTGATCAACAATATTTTCATTAGTATGTGACCTTCGCAGCCCCATAGAAGTAACAATATAGAATGTTCAAAGTAAGGTACATATATACTGAAACGGATCACCCCTTGTATGTGAAACGGAATAACTTTAGCTTTATGACTTTTTATTGTAAAGATATATTTTTCTATTGTATAGGTAGGTATGTTGTCTTATTGTACCATGTGGGTACTTAAAAATAATAGTCCCACCGCATCTCTCCCCGTGCATGTCGAAAAGACGACTGGTGATGGACGCCATGTTTGCATGCAAATAAGGCGTGCGTTGCCGCAAATAAAAATTATTTTTGCTGTTTTATTTGTTGTGTGTGTATAAATTCGAAACAATGCAACATTTCTGTAGTTAATGTGTTAATAACTGGAGGTTTTGTCCATTAGAGGGTGGAATTAAAAAAAAAATTTAACCTCATATAAGAAGTCCAATGTTCACCTCTCAATTTGGATACAAAACTAGTGCGGAGAATGGCCCACCCGCCTTCCTAAGAGGCTGGGCAGCAAACAACAACAACAAGAGTAGCCAAAATAATACACAGTTCTAAGTTACATTTCTACAGTAGCTTACAATGTTCACCTTCAACCGACACAGTTTGTAAAATGGAATAGTTGAATTGAAAAAAAGAACTCGACATTGTGAATAGACCTGAACTGTTGCACATATTTACAAATATCTCTATAAACAGTAAATCGGTGGCCGATTTCGAATAGAAATTACTCAGTTTTCGCTGCAATATAGAATCAAACAACCTGTCCGACTGGATAATTATCTAAACTAGGTTATGGATCTACTTCCGTCTAGAGATTTTAGCGTCTACGTAGAGTACGCTCACCCGGACTCGGAGCCGTTCATCTCGACGCCGTGCGCTCACCGCCGCGACTCACAAGCCTGCAGACACCAGCCAGTCCATACAGAAACCGACACCAGAGCACTCTCCACCGCCCTACGCCACTCAATAGCCGAAGCCAGAACACATTTTGGCTCACTGATAATAATTTAGAACTCGACGGACTAGGCTGAACTGCGACCACCTGACTTGCACATTATACTCTGGACTGGGGAATTCGACTGAAATTACACCAGCAAACGGTCGAGACCATCTGTCATGCTGACACCGGGGTCGGAGACGGGGAAGGCAATTATATTGGCCTGCGGTGATAGAGTATGCAGGGGTTCCCTATTTTGTACTTTCCCTAGTTCAAGATCAGCAATGCAGAATTAGACGAAGAAACCGCACACACACAGTAGAACGAGCGCGAGCCGCCAGCTGACGAGCCCGACCGAGACGTTCAACATGGCCGACCGACACTGACGTTTGTTTCGTAGCTTTACGCTGTGTTCGCTCACTAATGTAGTTTTGCCTTTTTCTATCCCTAACATTAGAGTGAGAGACAACTATAACAAAATAGAAAATGTTGCTTTATTTATTCGTCTGAATAAGCATTGACACGGCGCATGACGTTAGCGATTCATCATTGAGGGTCTTTTAATTTTATTTTTCATAACAGAAAAAAACTATACAAATAAAACACCCTTGAAAATTTTGTAAAAAATATATTACCACTTAATTTCTAATTTAATCTCCTAGAATGTGGTTAATTTAAATATAAAGTTTTTATGTCGATATATTAGAAGAAAAACTTGACTTTTTTTTCATACGTGGAAAACTTTACATCATTCATACATGCGTTCAATCAATTCACGTATATCTATCTAGCTAACTTTGAAAAATGCTTTCTTGGACTCTATAAATTGCTTGCATTAGGTAGAATATCTGAGGATGCAAATATATAGTTTTTATATATTCATACAACAACCTGTTGCTACATATTAATAAACAAATTTTCACAAGGTTGCATTCATAGGTACACTTAGAACTTACCTTCTATTTTGTTCTGGGGGAAGCACACTCCAGTCTACTTCGTACATTGGATAAGCCATGACGGCCAGGTGCCTTTTTCCAACTTTACACACTACGAATGATGCAAATTTTCTATTCGGACATGTCTGCGTGTTACAGTTGTAGGAACGCAAACACAATGTGTACACACTTGCTGTTATCTGAATAGTTTTATCAGTTGCAGGCAGGTACCCCTCAAATATCCACCGTAATTGTCTCTTATCACGTTGAGCAAGACTTATCGCTATAAGGATATGGATACACGCACCGCCTTCTTCCACTGTTTTATTATTTATAATACAAACAAAGGACCACAAGGAGTCATCGAGGAAATAATTCTAACATGAAACTTATAAATATTCAACTTCGTTTCGAATTCCAGTCCAGTTCCAGGATGCGTAGACACTTGTCTGCAGTGAGCCATATCATAAGTTATCTTCGTGATTTCTCGGTGGTTTATCAGCACTGTTCCTTTTGATGCAGTCTACCAGCCATCGTATACCTTCGTCTACTCCGTCTCTGAAATTAATAAAATGCAATCAGTTGTTGAATGAGGCATCATATTCTTTTAAGGCGGATGGGTTTTTATGACAGTACTAAAACACACACTTTAAGTAAGGTGGTTTTTAACTCTAATGAGGAGTGAACAAATACCTAATTTATTCAGGTTAAGAATAAATTAGTAGTCTTAGCAATTAGGCTAATTGCTTTTTTACTTAAATGGGAAGCATGATTATGTAGGTATGACTTATGATTTCATGGTGAGAGTTATGGCCTCTGAGCCCCATTATCACTGCGACTTAAGAGCATCTTTTGTGATCTCTCAAAAGTTGATAGCTCACCCCCAAGTCAAATTTCCGCTATGAACCGAGTTATATCCTCGGGGTTGAGTGCCCGTATTTGGCATGGGTTAAAAATTAACCCCTAAGAATGCGGCTTCTACTGTGAATGAGCAGTTCACATTCACAAAGGATGTGTCTTTTTTTTATGGAAACTGCCACGGTTGGGGACATCACCCTACAACATCGGGTGAACTAGGTGCTTTGTCAGTGCTTCCTTTCATTTCATGTGTATGCGCGTTTCATCCTCTTTTAAACAGAATCTGCACACCGGTGTGTCATTAGTCATTAAGGTTCATTCGGTGTAGGTGTTTGTTTAGTCTGCATTGTCCTGTTAAGGTCCTTATTAGAACTCTTATGTCGTTCCGATTTAGGTTTATTCTGGAATCGGAAGTAAATTTACACAAATACTTGAAAGTTGTGCATTCAAGTGCTTCTGCCCGGGCAGTTGGAACCAGTGCAGCTTGCTTTGGTTGTGTCCCCAAGCACGCAGAATGAACAGTAAATTATGTGCAGCTAGACACAGGAGAAATTGTGAATTGCGAAGGATGAAAAAAACAATTAAAATAAAATTAAGTTCTCAACTTATATATAAGCGAAAAAGAACATAGCGCGAAGTATGGTTCATTCATACCATATTTTCATGCCCTGTACTGTGGTCGTACTTTAAAATAGAGGAGCACTATTGCAACGCTTGCCTTCGGTTGGCAAATAAATTGCAGCTAGTAATAACTTCAGTGTTTTTAGTGTACCATTATGGTACAGGCCTTGAAAATATGGTATGAATACTATAATTTTGTTACGTCTGGCAACGATGCCAGCACACTGAATTTTAAGGTCTGTCCAAGTGACCTTATTTTTATGGAAACTAACGCAGTTGGTTACATAACCTACTGCATCCGTGATGTCAGCTCATAACAACTTGGTAGGTAAACTAGTTTTGTGTTTTACGTCTAGTCCAGTGTAGCCAGTACGACAGAATCGAAAGCACTGACTTGGCAACTAGTACACCAAGGTTGGTGTACTAGTAGTTGCATACTAGTTACATGGGGGTGATACCACGGGTGCTATAGGGTGAAGTGTTCTGTACCCGGTGAGCGCAGAAACGGCCATCAGCATAATATCTCTGGCCCCGATGAGATGTGCGTTCTGATTGAATATGGGCTTGACCGTGTGCACGCCCATGCAGTCGGGAATGTCTTGCTTGTTGGCGAGCACTAGCAGCGGTACTCCCGAGAGGTGTTCCGATGAGATCATTTTGTCTGTAAAGAAGATGTATTTCAAATTATGTTGAGCCATTCCAGAGCCGACTGTCATTCGTCTCCCTCTACGGAGACAAGCCATGTTGAATCGTCATAGCCCCAGTGCGACGTTGCTATCGCTTACTCGCTCTCGCTTGCCTCCCTATGACAGGAGTGAGAGAGAAACACGAAGATTGCGACGGTCGCCCGATGAAGGGTGAGCGATTTCATGTTTCACTCTCGCTCCTGTCATCGGTAGGCAAGCGAGAGCGAGTAAGCGATAGCAACGTCGCACTGGGGCTATGACGATGCAGCATGGCTAGTCTCCGTAGAGGGAGACAATGACAGTTGGCTCTGGCCATTCCCAAGTATTAGTTTATTCTATGCAATTCGCTATGGGTGGCTGAGCCAAAATCAAATCAAAACAAATAAAAATTTTTTTTTATTCAATTGCATATATATAATTAATATATAATTAAAAAATTAAATAGTACTAAAGACTAAACAATAAATTTACTTATAGATATAATTTTTTTTTTGTACTGTGCATAGGTACTGTTTATTAGAATAGTCGTATAACACTGTCTCATATTTACGTTTTTGCACACATTGTACAAGAAAAATTAGAGAACAATTTATTTGAAGATTTTCAAGTATCACTTTGTAAGTACCTACACTCTTTCTTAATGTAAGTTCTCTTACATATTCAGAGTAGGTATATTACATATTCAAAACGCAATGACAACTATTGTAAACAATACTTTTAATTGACAAATAATTTAAGACTGGTAATGGTGAATCGGGCTAAGTAATTTTGTGCGTAACTGTACAGATGCGCTATCTCCTTACTATCCCGAGTACTTTCGCTCATGCCTCTAGATCTGTGCCGGTGCCTATACGCTGCTGTCCACGCTGGACTTAAAGTGGTCTGTCCCGTGGCATCAGTGTCCTATGGGTATCACCTCTGCCCCTGTACCGGCGTAACAAACTCGCCGATGTGAGTATGAGAAACGATGTCACTCAACCAATCAGAAGGCGTTCGGTGAGCCATCCGGCCCGGCTATTGGTTGAAATAAGCGAGTATTTGTGTGAGTTAGCGAGTGAGTTTACGCCGGTAGACCCGCAGAAAAGGTGCCATACTGGAAACTTCCCTGAGGATAGCTGGCTATATTAGACTAGAGCAGAGGTTCTCAAACTTATTTCGTCTACCGCCCACTTTGAGAATAAATTATTTTTAGCGCCCCCCAAAATTTTAACTTTACCTTTGAATTGGCTTTTGTAGCCAAAATTCTTGGTAGCTATTTTTTAATTAGATTTTTATTTCCTCGTTCGTTGTCAATTCTATAAGTTCTTCTTCAAGCTGGGATGATACTGCTGTGTTGACATTTGAAAAAGTATTCAACACCCAGTCCGGTATTTCCAATTTTAAAATGACCTAGAATCGTTCTTTGAAATCACTGTGGAGGTTCTCCAAATGTTGGAAGTAAACAAACAAGTCGTCGTTGTTGAAGGATACTACTGATAAATTAGGAAACTTGAGAAAGTCACGTCTGCCGATATTCTTCTTGTGCAGGAAAATTAAAAATCAGCCATCGCCCCCCTAAACCCCTTCAAAACCTTCCAATTTTTTATGGGCCCTTTACCGCCCCCCTGTAGTCCTCCAGCACCCACAAGGGGGCGTTGTCGCCCACTTTGAGAAAGACTGGACTAGAGGGACACACGGCTGAGGCTGCTATGCGACCGTCTTACATCCAGTACAGTGGTACCAACCCAGTCGGCTATAATTTGAGCCTACCACCTAGTAAGGTGGAAGGGAAGGGACCTACAGTTTTACACCGGTTGCGAATGGTGAAGCAGCAGGTTTAGGTACATTTTTCAATTGGAAAGACTCCTTGGTGCACATTGTCGGTGGGATTCGAACCACGGACCTTGAGATCAAGAGTCCGACGCCCACACAGCTCCAACTAAGCAGCTCATCAGTGAGTATTAATATTATTTTGGTTTTATTTGCTATTTAGCTAAACTTTTTTAAAACTCTTATTAGACTATTATTCGTAAACAAATATTGTTTGAAAGAACTGTCGTCTAACTGTAAAGGATTTGTCAATGAAAAAGACGATTTCCCTGTTGTTTTTGATTATTTTTGGAAATTATTCTTTAGATAGTTTTTAGTTTAGCTGATACAATTAGTTAAGCCTAAAACAATAAAAAAATTTGAATTTATTATTATACTTATGTATAATTCTATTATTATACACTTATTATTACTAAGAAAATAATGCAATGCATAAGAAAATTACTCACCAAAAGTCTCTTTAGAAACCGCTATTCGATCTCGGTCTGATGAATCCACAATGTATATTACTGCGTGACATTCTGCATAATACTAAAAATTAAAACAAAATTAGCTATGATCTGTGACCAGTTTGTAGTTCAAACATTTCAAGCATTCTAAGCATACATTTTTAAATAGCATATTTGCATGACCTAGCTAGACCAACAAATATTTAAAATTGTATTGTACGGCTCAATAGAAAATAAATTAACCAGTTTCGTTCTTATTAGAATGAGAGAGCACTTTAGATAGATAATTAAAAAATATTTCCGTTGACATGAAACACACCTACAAACAATGGGGAGGAAATGCGCGGATTGCTCCCGCTAGGTGGCGCATCGTATTTGGTACTCAGCCATATAATATCACAGACAACAGAATAATAATGTTGTCTGTTGCTCAGTTCAGTTCAATTAGAAGTTGTTATCTGTGCAAACGAAAAGGGTACCAACTACTGTGGCGCCATCTGCGATTAGCTTTGCCTCCGCCTCCCCATTCCTCACTCAAACAGGAAAAAATATATTCTGACGTCTTTTAATATTTTTTTATTGGTTAGATTTGTCGCTTTTCGGAATAGACAAAGGTCATTTGTCAACCATACAACCTCGTCTGTTGTAATTTTTGTCATCTGTCGTAATTCTTCTCATAATCGCGAGAAACGCAAAAATAATGTTGATTAGCGGCGCGCCAAACACACACGCTCTGCCGCTATCTTCTTCTTCTCCGACGTCTTGTAATTTTTGACTGAAGGTTTCTTGTTTTTCTTTATCTGTTTGTGGATTGATTTCAAGTTCCACGTATGTACGTTTGTGGCCTTTTTGGAGGCATTATTCTTTACCTACACATTGATATATGATTTGTATGGGGGAATTGTCAATTTTAGGTCAGCATTTTTATAGCTTGGAATGGAACCGGTTAACGTAAAAGTGAGTGCAATGATAGTGGTACCTTGTCCCAAAGAGACTGTAGCTCCAGCTGACCTCCGAGATCCCAGAAGTTGAGCCGTACTCCCTCGACATCTATTTTACCTATATTGAGGCCGACCGTTGTAGTTATTCTGTTTGGGTTCATCGCTATGTACTTTTTTGTGAATTTTGTCTTGGCCGCTTCCAAATATGTCTGGAACAGATACATTTCGAGGATTAGGTAACGACAATATATGAGCAGTTACTAGAATAAGTTTGCTTTTGAGGTATGAGCCCTAAATACGCTAAATTTTTTTCGAAATTAAAATCTTATACACACCGTCTTTCCAGCGTTATCTAGCCCAAGTATGAGCACACAGAACTCATCCTTTTGAACTAAGTACTTGTAGAATCCATGTAGTAATGTGTACATTATTATAATATGCTAAAATCTATTGGAAATGTTTGTAAATCAATGGAAACAATAAAACTTCATCAAGCAAATTCATCCATCACACACACAGCTGACTGACAGCAGAGCTACAAGACGTCACTATGACAGCTGTCAAATTGGTAAACGTACTCTGTATATCCGGAATTGTTAGTCTTTATTAAAAGCGCAGTGTTTATATCCTCTTTGAGCGACCAGAAAAGGGATTATTTTCTTTTCTCTGTCAGGTACCTAATTAAATTCTATAAGAAATGTGTTCAAATTAATTCTGGTTACATTACATGACGCAAGAACCCTTTTTCAAGTTCCATCCATCACAAAAATTTTGAAATTGGCTAGTAAACGTCTATTAGGTGGACTTTAATAAGGTTGAAGGAAAATTAATGTGCCACGCTTTGGTGCCACGACATAAAATCCTGGAATTTATTTGCCTTTTTTATCTCTGCATAAAGCTAATTATGCAAGTTACAGAAAGATTACTAACGCAAATTAATTTAATTCGTTGGCTTAGCTTCCATTCCAGGTACCTATTTTTTTATTTGGGAAAGTAAAAATTTACTTTCGGAACGCATCGCTGTGCAAGCGCGAAATTTAAAATAATGCAAATGCCGATTGTTATTTTTAACTGCTCATAGTTAGCTAATACAAACGCTCGATCAGCTTAATCTCGTTCTAGTTTCCGTGTGTTTAATTACTCTAAGCTTACTACGTATTACGTGTCTGCATACTTCAGTTTCTCGCGGGTTGTTTGTGAAAGTGACGTATCGTGGGTTTCGCGTTTAATACCTCACACCACACCTTATAAATAGACTGTCTCGGAGGACTATATTTAAAATTTGATCCAAATTCTCTAGACTACAGCGACCACGACAACGTGTAGCATGTAGCAGTCAGTAATTAAATTACCGAATACCTAGTAACACAATAGGGTATTGCGCTGCGCTCTCCTATGATAGATAATATTATGATTATGATGATGCAACGAGATGAAACTTTTAACTCTCCTACAATAATCACGCATCTGTCGATAGGTTTTTATTTAAAGCTTTAAATGCTATGAATAACTAACTATTTTACATTGCACACAAAATATGACCTAATTATCCTGTTCACTACACAGACACACCTAAATAGAGTAATCATTAATCATCAATGACAACCTGTAGTGTGATTAGATTTATCATTTCAAGTAAAAAGATAAAGCGATAAGTTGTTTAGTTGCGCGGCGGTGCTCGCGATATTGTGTTTGCGTGGAACAATGCCCGTGCTGACTCTGCGCGACTCTCTCGTTGAGGCTTGCGAGCGGGCGAGCGCGTGTGGTGCGGTGCGATCGAACGATTATTTTGCCTAGTTACCGGCTTCGATACTCACAAGTTTGATTGACAGATCTCAGTGCAAAATGTGTAAACGCAAGTGAAAGTCCGCGTTATAGTTTTAGTGTGATATAAAATGGCGTTAACGACGAACTGTTGGAAGTACTTGATGCTAATTTTTAATGTGCTTCTCGCGGTGAGTGACCTCTGTGTTTCACAAACTCACAAAGGAATGAATCATTCACTAACTAACAACTTTTCAATAAAACTAAACAAGGCTATGTTCTTCAATAATCCTCTTAGATAGTTTCGATAGGTATGATATGATTATGTTTGACTGCACGTGCGAGAAACAGTTTCAAGTCATGATCATAAATATTTTCGTCTGACTGAAGATTTTCCTCGAAAAGCTGACTAGTTTCTTGTTTTGCGCTTTGTTTTTGCATGTTCGTTTGTAGATGTCAGCACTGAGGCGAATTTGTGATAAGAAGTGTTAATTCTCGTCCACAGATGTCAGCAGTGGTGCTGTTTGGTGTTGGAGGATTTTTGCTTTACCGATTGTTCGTGTTCCGGCACTTCATTGGAGTTTCGGTTGAGTTTCCCGCCATTTTACTGATCATAGTCGGTATCATCAGTTGCTCGGTCGCTTGGATGGGCTGGAAGTCATCATGGTCTATGCATCGGTTTCACATTATTATGGTTAGTATGTGGTAGGTACTTTACGTACAAAATAATAAATTGTTTTTATGAAAATTTTAGTTTTTGTGAAAGGTTGACTAAAAGAAATTACTATCAGTACTAGTGCTAAGTCCACATATTATCTATCCATCTATTCTTAATTATGTGGTGCGTGCGACCATTCGACTGTTTTCGAATTTAGAAGGTTCATTTACCTTACAAACTGTTTAACCCTAACTCGCCCCCTAACTCGGAATGCTTCGAATTTCGAACCACAATCGATGCACGCCATATTACGATATTTTACGATAACTTATTTTATTATATACGATATTAATTTACCAAGATACTTTGGAGACATTTTAAAATTCGAATTTCTTCATTCCAGTTCGGTATCCTCCTGGTGGTGATAGTGGTTGCCCATTTCAGCTGCTTCGTGTGGTCTATGGTAGTTTGGGAGAAGCTGGATCTAGACGTGAAGAAGGCTATAGACGAATACTTCACACTAGCCTTCGTTGAGAAGGATGAGCACGCTGCCAGTAGATGGGACAGGGTGCAGTATCAGGTAATATTTAATTTTGTTTATTTATTACAAATAAAAAATAAAATTAAAAACAGAAACGTAAAATTACCGTGGTTGTTAGACATTGTTTTAAATCGGCAAAAAGCAGCTTTACTCACGGCTCATGAAGATGGGCCATACGCTTGGCCCGAAACGTCGAGCCACATAGCTTGGAGTGGAACCGTGAGTAAAGCTGCTTTGATTTAAAACAAAGACTTACAATACTGTTTTTATACAATTTTATGTGTTTCTACATACATCCCACCCAGCCTGTAGAAGATAGAGTTTGGCTATATTTATTAAGTCCTTTATATCCTAAGAGATTTCCAGACTATATAGATAGGCAATGCCAGGGGTGTGAATGTACGTGCTTGAGGGCAGGTTGACAAAACGACCGTAAAATGAAAAAAAATATTACTATGTTTACTTTAGAGTTTTTACGAAGATGTTGCGATTGATCTAAAGTTAACAGCCCGTCTACTCAAAATACATACATACACACCACACGCTGTCTCCCGACAATTGGGGTAAACAGAGTAATCGGTATTGTGCTTGTAAATTACATCACAACACCAACCACCACGTTTAGCAAAGTAGTTAAATTCTCAAGCAGCAAGTAACGAAGCACGAAGACCCACCTACTGCCTGACTCGGTGGAAGGGCAGCGCCAAGGCTATCCTGTCGCCCTTTAGCGCGGCATCTCGTCCTTATCCCATAATCGCCTTTTACGACATGCATGGGGAGAGATGCAGTGGGGCTATTATTTTATACGTCTACTCAAAACGAGTTTACAAAAGCATAGTTCAAATTCCAGAATGAAAGGTTTTGACAACAATAGAACATGCATGCCATACCATTGAACGTCCATAGAAAGCATGTTCTTACAGTAGGTATTTGTTAAGCCGCGTCTTCTGCGAATGTTTTTTTCGAAACATTACACAGAAACATCGAAACATTGGGGCGTGGCCATACACATTTGTATGAAAACAAATGTTTTTGTGTAATGTTGTTTCTTGTGTAATGTTTCGAAAAAAAATGCGCAGGAGACGCGGCTTTAGTCCAAACTCCAGAATGATCGAAATGTATGAATAGGTATTTCATAATATTACCTAAGTACATATTTATTCTATGATTCATGTACCTAATGAGTAGGTATACAGCGCAAAACGTCATTGGGGTTTGGAAGCACACAATAGGTGCGTTATGCGTTACCTTCGCACCGAATATGGCAAGTAAGACACATTTGTGATCATCACAATGATGGACATAACCCCGAGAGGAAAACGGAGGCTTATTTGTACGTGAGAAGGTTTTAAAGTAGGTAGTAACAAATATTGTGCCAAGCAAAGATTTAAATCGATAGATAGATCGATAGGTACCGTATGGGGCCGGTACTTTAAAAGAAGAGCTCCACTGCATCTCTCCCCGTGCATGTATGTCGTAAAAGGCGACTAAGGGATGTGACCCCCTTCTTATATTACTAGGTGGTAGGGTTCAACCCGCCCGGGTTGGTACCAACGCACTGAATGAAAGGTCGGTCGAAACGGTTATGTAAATAGTTTGTGTTTTCCGTCCAGTTCAGTGTAGCCGGCACGACTGAAGGGAAGCACTCACGTGGCACCAAGTTCACCCGGTGTTATGGGCTGACATCGCGGATGTTGTAGGTGATGTAGCCAAACGTGTCAGTATCCATAAATATAAAAAAAAAGATAGGGCAAAGCGCTCAAGAGTTTGTCACCGATTAGACATAAACGTGTGTGTGACTGCATGTACAGTAGTCATCAAGAATCACACCATAAGCTGCCTCATTTTTAACCGACTTCAAAAAAGGAGGAGGTTCTATGTTCGGCTGTATGTATTTTTTTTTATGTATGTTCAGCAATAATATTTATGTATGTCCCCAATTGTGAACCGATTTCGATGATTCTTTTTGTGTTCGGTTCAGTCTAGCTCCAAGGTGGTCCCATTTTTTGGTCAAGATCGGATTGGAAAGCGAGGCGGAATCGCGAGGCCGAAGGCCGAGCGATTCCGCCGAGTACATTAATAGCAAATAAAAATTACTAAAAAAACTGTGAATTAAAAAACTATTTAAAAAAGTATAAAAACCGCCTTCAAAAATGTATGAAATAAAAAAATAAAAATCGAACCCTAGAGTTGAAGCCGGTGGTGCTAAAGCAAGCAAAAATAACCGACCGCCTTCAAGTCTAGGGTTCGATTTTTATTTTTTTATTTCATACATTTTTGAAGGCGGTTTTTATATTTTTTTAAATAGTTTTAACAAAACGCTCCCGATGATGGTCGATGTTGCGCTGTAATTTATCAGACAGAGTCCTTACGGCACAACACCGATTACTCTACTTACACCGTGTTTGTCGGGATACAGCATCTTGTGGTATGATAGTGACAACCCCGAAGCCGCTGCTAGCGCCACCGTTGGGTGCCTATCTATCTATACTAATAATAAATCTGTAAGGGATGGTCATGGAGTAAGTTACTTAGTTTTATGAGATACTGAGTTTGTAGACTCTATGTATGATACTAAAACTAAATTGACGTTTTTTTTTCAATCTTTTCTGTATGTATGTATGTATGTATTGTATATATGTATGATCCTCCATAACTCTTAAGCCGATCATCCGAATTCGATGAAACTTAGTACAAGTACATTTAACTATACGGCACACACACAGGATAGGATTTCAGTTCCGGTTACGCTAAGATGTGGCTCTCATACAAACCGCGCGCTGAAATAAAGGTAACATAGGAACGCAGCTCGGCCTTCTTACTTAATTTCTTTTTTTTTAATACTAATTTCAAGCGTGCGAAGCCGCGGGCAGCTTCACCGTTCGGAACCGGTGTAAAACTGTAGGTCCCTTCCGTTGCCCCTTACTTAGAAGAATACAATAAAAGAATAAAATATTTTTATTTACACACTTTTTACATTATACTTACCTACATTAAAATACATTTAATCTTAGCACAAGCTAAGTGCAGTATGTAAATAGGTAGCGGCTCAGCATATGCCTAGCTGGGATTGCGCCCAGCTGACGCTGTTTTTCAGCCGCAACCTACCAGAGGTAATCAAAAAATAACTAGGTGGTAGGCTCAAATGGTAGCCGACTGGGTTGGTACCACCGTACTGGATGTAAGATGGCCGCATAGCAACCTCGGTTCTGTTCTCCTCTAGTCCAGTATAGCCAGCAATCCAGGGAAGTATCCGGTATGGCACCTACCTTCTCGGAGGTGATATTGGCTGGTCGGAGCATGCGCTTTGGCCTCTCCGACTCAGCCACCCATATCGCATTACATAAAAAAAACCCCAGTTGCACTCCGGGAGTGCCGGCAGAAGTGAAAACTTTTTGTATTTCCGAAAATAATTCTTAGGTGGTTATAAAAAAAACTAAACACCCTAAAAAGATTTAAACACCGTAACTTGCCTAAAAAAGAAAACAAAAGAAAAAAAAACCAAACAACTTTGAGGGATGGAACCCATGGTCAAAAAATACAAATCGTACACTCTTACCATTGAGCCACGAAATCACATAAACGACCAAACGAATATCGGATTCCCTTGATTCGCCTTCGGCTTTACTGTCACTGAGAGACGAACAGAATAATTGATCCCGAGCCACTCGTAACTTAACCCTTAATGCAATAATAAAAATAAATCTGTCGCTTTTCGAGATCTAACGCGAGTTAACCATTTTTTACCCACCTAAAAAAGTGCCAAGCGCCGCTAAAGAAGTTTTCACTTTAAAAAAATCTAAGTATAGTAGTAAATATGTCGGTTCGTTCACAGCTGCAGTGCTGCGGGGTTGGAGGCCCCACGGACTACAGCGTCACGGGTTCGATGCCGTACTCGTGCTGCGGTCAGGGGCCGCTGCAGGTCGGCGCGGCGGCCTACGTTGGCGACTGCACAGCCATGTACCAGCGCGGCTGCGCGAACCCGCTCTACGAGCACGCGCGCAATCAGCTGTTCCTTGTGGCCATGGTCGCGCTGGTCGCTTCGCTATTACAGGTGAGAACTGAAAGAAAGAAAGGAAGAAAGAAAAACGTTTATTCAGCTTCCTTTACCTTTAATAAAATCCAACGTCTGCTTTCTGTCTGTCTGTATGTATGTATGTCTGTCTGTCCGCTTATAACTCAAGAACCACTGAACCGATTTTAATTTAAAAAAATCTACGGATAGCTTGATTCTTTCCATCAACTATAGGCTACTTACTATCACGCTAAATGGCTTATGAGGTTAGCAGAGAATAAACTATAAAATAACAAAACAAGATTATAAAAATGTAAAAAACATTTTTTAGCTGAAAGGGAGCAGACACAAGTTAAAAGTTTAACTTGTGTATCTGTGTATCTGGCATCGTAGCTCCCAAACGAATGGGCCGATTTGTATGTGGTTTTTTTTGTATTATAAACCGGAAAGGTTCTTAGCTGTGTTAGTAAACAAGCAATTATGAAGTAATAAAAAAAATCCGAACGGACGGACCGACGTGGATGCGACTTTTAAAAAAATGTTTAAATAAAAGTTAAATTGGTGCGGTCAGTACTGGAGGCTGACCGAGGTTCGGATTCCTCTTAAAACTGTAGGCCCCTTCCCTGCTAATCTTACTTGGTGGTAGGGTTTAAACCGCCCGGGTTGGTACCACCGCACTGAATGAAACGTCGGTCTAAACGGCTATGTAAATAGTTTGTGTTTTCCGGCCAGTTCAGTGTAGCCGGCACGATCAAAGGGGGAAGCACTGACATGGCACCTAGCTCACCCGTTGTTATTGGCTGACATCGCGGACGTTGTAGGTGATGAAGCGACCGTGTCAGTTTCCATAAAAAAAAAAAATTACAAATAAAACAAACCCCTGACACCTCATTTCCACTTCATTTTCAAAAATCATTTTCGGAGGACCGCTAAGTAAATTACGTGGTTGTACGGGAACCTCGGTAAGCGAGTCCGACTCGCATTTGGCCAGTTTTTTTACAGGCACTACCTACCTAAATAATGACTAGAAACCATTCAGTGTAATTTTTAGAGGATTATTAAAATTTAGTATAAGAATTTTCGTTTGAAATTTAATATTAATTCACTTGCATCTTTCCTCTAATGTACAGTCAGGGATTCTTCAAACATAATGTGAAAGTGCACCTAGCCGGCCGACATGGTATTCGCAGCCGCCGTAAATATCCGAATCAAGATCCGAATGCCCGTGGGCGCCTCTGCCAAGAAATTACCTCTGCCAAGAAATTACCTCTGCGTTAGTCTGGCGCGCGTCATATGTCGAGCTCCAAAAAAAAAATTGTGTGTTATTTTATTTATTATAGGTATTACATTATTTCCGGTGACTTCATTGACTTTGGTTTAAATCCGCCGACGTCTTCGCATCTATAACTAATAAATATCTCTGCCGAGGAGACGACGAGAGACGTCGCGTCAATGTATCTACGAGTAGCTAGGTATATATCTATTCCTTACAGTGAAGTCAAATCAATTTGTATTCATAGTAGCCACAAGGATAATAAATAATAAACTGGCTTACGTCACGCTCGCATTTGTTTTGTGCTAGTCTAGCCATTATGCTGGCGGGAGATGAATCCAAGGTCGATTCTGGAAACAAGCATGAATATACACCTGGGCCAGATTAGTCCAACCTACGCCACTTTATTCTTTATTCATTATCTATCATACACTGCACTGGATTCGTCACAATATTTTATAACATTTAACATTTTGCATTTTGCCAGTTCGATATTATCACAGCGAAGAAGGACTAGCAAGAAACTTCGCTGGATACTTTTTTTTACGTCCACTTAGTCTACATTTACAAAAAATGTTTTGCCACTGCCTAAATAGTACGAGTCATCACTATTTCTAAAACATTATCATCAATTCATCATCATCAGCATCACACATTCAACTTTTTTTCTATAAGCGTAAGCACAGAGCACGAAATACCCCCGCCCGCGCCCCCTCCTAGAGGCGCCGTGAGCGCGATTTCCCTACAACGGCGTTGAAGCCTGTAGGCGTGGCCTATGACTTACATATGTGTGTTGTGCGTGTGCATTTGTTTTGTGCGTGTGCCTAACTTGCTCCTCTTTGTGTGTAGTGTCGATACTAACACACACACACACATACGAAAGCGCTAGTAGCACTGCGTCCAGTTATTGGGTTTCAAATATTATCGCTTAGGGCGCCTCTAGGAGGGGGCGCGGGGGGGGGGGGGGGGGGGGGAGGTATTCCGTGCTCTGTGAGCGTAAGCCATTCATATAACATGTTGGAGACAATTGGAAGTGGCCGGTCTCCACAAACAGCACCCGTTCACGAGCATCACGCCCGGGCTAGCCATCGCCTCCCACAACCATATTTGAGGGCGAGAGGCGATCCTGTACTACGAATCGATGGTACTACACTCCAACTTACACACAACAATATGTGTACTGTCACAGTACTAAACTGTGTGTGTGGTAATTCTACTATTCGTATTTCAACCAGTGAGTAACTATTATATGTATATTAGCTCAGCTCACTGATTTCACCATGTTTTTATTCGCAGTGCAGTGTTGTCATCTCTCGAATCTATGAAATTCTAGGTCAAGAAACGAGCTTCGAGTAATCGCACGGGTGAAGTCTCGTAAAGACAAGAAAATTACAATTGATCGTCTCCGGCAGCGGCGACTCCTCTCAGTTGGCGAGGTTGGCGCCGCCAAACCGAATAAAATGAATGACACCATTAATACAGAAGTATCAGGCTAAAATAAATGTGAAAAAATTTCGGAGTTATATTATTTATGTCATATAATCCACGATTAATAAGATAAAACGTCAATCCCGTACCCGTTACATAATTTGAAATTTCGCGCGCGTCAAACGCGGGCGACGACGAATGACGACACATCAAGGCATTCATTGGCCGGTTGGCTACATTTTGAAGCGCCATCGTATTCCATACAAGGCGGAAGCGACCAATGTCCCCCCCGTCCCGCGCGGACCCGCTGATCAGCCTTTCGAGTTGGCGCAGCGGGGAGTGCATTTAGTGACGCGGTAGCGAGTAGAGCGAGCTAGCGAGCGAGCTAGGTGTGTGTGTGTTGCGTGTGTGGGTGTGTGCGCGCTGCGTCCACACGACGAGTATTCTTGTGCTGTGCGAAGTGCGATGCGATGCGACTAGCGAGCTAGGCTAGGTGTGTTGTGTGCGCGTGTGTGTGCGCATTGGCTCGCGAGTTGATAGCTGCATATATTCCGTTATGTAGGTATGGACTTTGTATGGATGAATTCTGTGCAGTGTTGTTAAATTTAAAGTGATTTATTGGTAATTATAATGGCAAACTCCTACCGAGCTATCTACGGAGCACTCAAGGACAAGAGAGACTCAGTAATTTGGCACTCTTACATATCTGTGGAAAAGGAGTTGCTAACAAAATTGAGGAAGAAAGAAGATTTTCACGATCGAGTCATCGAAAATTTCTTGTCTGTGGAACGAAGAGTGGACTTCAAGTACAAATGAAATGTAACAATTCAAGCTTGTATGCCTGTCTCGTCGTCGTCGTGCCAGAGGAGGGAGACGTCGCTGTTGTCGGCTGCAACTCGACAGCTTTGACATAACCAGTAGGTACCTATCTACAGACAAATAAATCGTAAGTGAGCAAAATAAATCATTTAAACTAAATATTATAAACTATCTATATCGTAATCGTCTTTCAGTTTTTGAACTCATTGTGGTAGAAATAAATTGACGCGTAGGTACCTACCTAAGTTATGAAATTATGAAAAAAAAAATCCTTAGCCAGAGCCAACCCAATATTCAGGACCAGGAGTCGCCGCTGGTCTCCGGGACAACTACATTCCAAAAGACGATAGAAATGGAATCCTTATTTATAGGATCACTCCCTTGTCTGTATGTGGCATTTTTTTTATGGAAACTGACACGGTTGGCTACATCTGTGATGTCAGCCCATAACACCGGGTGAACTAGGTGCCATGTCAGTGCTTCCCTTCATATCATGTCGGCTACACTGCCTGAACTGGACGGAAAACATGAACTATTTGCATAGCCGTTTCGACCGACGACGTTTCATTCAGTACGGTGGTACCGACCCGGACGGACGGACGGACGGACAGACAGACGGCGTAGGCTTAGTAATAGGGTCCCGTACCGGATACGGAGCCCTGCGATTTTTCTTGCCGGTTCTTCTTCGTGGGTGTAATCGAACCGGATAGAACACAATTGTGACAAGTTCGAGTGCAAATCTAACTGCCAAAAGAATACTCAATAAACAATATCACAGTTATTAAGTTCACACAAACACTACTGGGATCATTCAACAATTACGTGATCAGAGGAAGGGGGGGGGGGGGGGGCCGGGCGCTTGTATATACATCTTATTATTTGGGGGGGGGGGGGGGGGGGGGAGAATACATGATTACGTGATCATTTTCTAACTTTCACGTATAGCGAAATTAACACAAGCACCTCGTTTCCGTGTCGCAGAAACACCTACCACGAATAATTTTAAGGAAACCAAACTTAGGCCCACTTGCACCAACACAAATTTAATATATAAACCAGTTTAACTCGTTAAGCTAGCACCCATTGACTGTGGGAACCGCGTTTAAATCCATAACTCGCTACTTAACTTTAAACTCGTGTTGGTGCAAGTGGGCCTAAATGTTTTAGCAAGCTCGAACCAGATTACCCGTACATGGTAAAAATCATTTTTTTCTTATTTATTTACAATTAATATCAATATAAGCCAATTTTATCAACGTAGATTTAGATTTACAATAACACTAGAATATGTAATAATAACTTAATTAATAACTTATTAAATTTTCTTGACTTAGGCCCACTTGCACCAACACGAGTTTAGAGTTAAGTAGCGAGTTATTATGGATTTAAACGCGGTTCCCACAGTCAACGGGTGCTAGCTTAACGAGTTAAACTGGTTTATATCTTAAATTCGTGTTGGTGCAAGTGGGCCTTAGTGAGAAAAAGTTGATTTCATTTGGTCGTTTCAATAAAGACTAATGAAACTATCTATTTCATTGATTTAACTTTATAGTTCTTACCTTTTGCATTTTGACAAATGATACACCCTCTTCCCAAATTTAGGTCATTTGACCCATAGAAACATGACATACGTGTCAGTGCTAATAAACAGCAAACATTTTAAGCACGGACGAAGATTACGTAATCATGGCGAGGGGGGGGGCCCACCAAAAGATTACGCTGTGATCGCATAGGGTTAAAAAAACGGCCAAAAATGATCACGTAATTGCTGAACGATCCCTGTTGGGTCAAAAGAGTGGTGTGGAAATTTTTACCCATTACTGAAAATATTGCCAAAATTGAAGTCAGCCGATGGCACCTCAAGGCCCGAACACACACCCCGGCGAGACGGCGCGCGCCGTGTTTGTCAAACACTTTCCGTAAACGCCTGTTCAAACCAAACTGACCCAAATATCTGACGCCGAGTAGCCGACGACGACGGACGGACGACACAAACACAAGGCGTGCGTACGCCCACATCGTCGTATTCTGCGGTTCGAAATACAGACAGAAGTGCTTAGAATAGCGCGTTAATTCATTCGCGGCTAACAGTGTGACCTAAATAATATAAATAAACATAATGCGCCCACTTTAACGCGAGTGAAGCTGCAGGCTTAAGTGAATGCTTAGACCCTCTGGGAAATAAATATCTTGGTGCTTTTTAAGGTTCCGTATCCTTACGATACCATATTACCAAGCAATTACCAAGGTCTGTCCTACCTATAAAGGCTACCTATAATGGTTCAAAATCTTTTGAACCGTAATAGGTAGCAAGTTGAAATTCTTAAAGAAGATTGTGGTATTGTTTATTATGGCGGACATAGTAACAAAAATAAAAAGTAAAACATTAATGGAGTCCCCATCCAAGAAACTTATTTATTAAAAATTTTTATTTTTGCTATTGTAAAAACGGTTTTACACACAAGCGTCAAACTTGGTGTAATTATAGCGCGCAAACTCTGAAGTAAAACAACAAATA
Organism: Nematopogon swammerdamellus; assembly: GCA_946902875.1. Lineage (NCBI taxonomy): Eukaryota > Metazoa > Arthropoda > Insecta > Lepidoptera > Adelidae > Nematopogon > Nematopogon swammerdamellus. The sequence continues at coordinate 4,062,518 of OX336335.1, read as the reverse complement.
ATAACCTCGGTGCGCGAGCCCGACTCGCACTTGGCCGGTTTTTCTGAACGCGCAAACTGTATGCACAAACAAACGACGATGTGTCACGCAAAGCAAACTCGGCCATAATGGCAGACTGTTTTGCCAAGTGACAGCAGCAGCGCGAACGGAAGGCGAACGTGTCGGGCGGGTGTGGCCGAGACAGATGCGTGTGCGCATACAATGAGGTGAAATTCGACGCAGCTTGCAGCGCGTAGAGAATGAGAAACGCTGCGTAGCGTACGTTACGTACCTACTACAAGCAGGGTTGCCAGTTGTCCGGTTTTGGACCGGACAGTCCGGTTTTTGAGGCTTGTGTTCGGTCTCCAAAATAATGAAAAACCAGACACCAAAACGTCCGACACCAAAACCACAATGTAACGCAAATATTTACTTTTTCAGACCATTTTAATACTAATCTTACTGTGTTCTTCGATTTTGTAGTAAGTTCGATCAATTCAACCCTTTTATTTATTACTCTATCTCCCATCCATTTTCAAAAGTAAAGGTCGTGAAACATTTTGTACATAAAATCAACTTTAATTTTGATGAAAAATGTCCGGTTTTTTTCAACTAAACCATCTGCCAACCCTGACTACAAGTTGTACCTACGTAAGCTGAAAGGTTACACAACGAAAGAAAGGATCCAACAGAGTGAGCAGTGACGGTTGAATGGTGATAAATAATAGAGAAATTATTGTGGATTTTGTGCTCCCTTAGCCGTGTTATTAAGAACTTGCTCTTGCCCGCGGCTTCGCTCGCGTGAAATTCGTATTTAAAAAGAAGAAAATAAGTAAGCCCGCTACCGTACCTTTATTTCGGCGCGGGGAACAATTCGGGTTTTATGAGAGCCACATCTTAGCGTAACCGGAACTGAATTTTATTTCGCCTATCCTGTGTCCCGTATAATCAAATGTGCTTATACTAAGTTTAATCGAATTCGGATGATCGATTTAAGAGTTATGGAGAAACATACATACATACATACATATGTACATACAGAAAAGACTTCTAAAAAACGTACATTTAGTTTTAGTATCACACATAGAGTCTACAAACGAAATATCTCATAAAACAAAGTAACTTACTCCATGACCATCCCTTCCAGATTTATTTATTATTAGTACTTATTATTGATTTAATTGATTGATACTCGTACTTTCGTTACTCTACTTATTTATTTATTACAGAACAATATTGGTGAATGGGAATTCAACGTGTGGCGCCGGTACTTAATAAGAATATCCCCACTGCATCTCTCCCCGTGCATGTCGTAAAAGGCGACTAAGGGATAAGGACAAGATGCCGTGCATAAGGGCGACAGGCTAGCCACCTCCCACCTTGGCACGCCCTTTCCACCGAGTCATGCAGCAGGTGGGCATTCGTGCCTTACTTGCTGCCTGATAGTTATCTTGTCCGAATACTTTGCTAAACGTGGTGGTCGGTGTTGTGCTGTAATTTACCAGAGTACTTGCAGCACAAAACCGATTACTCTGCTCACCCCGATTGTCGGGATACGGCGTGTGATGTGTGTACTGTGTGGGAGTTCAATGTCGTCCAGCGGACCTTGGTTATGTTAAATTTGTTAAAGGAAAATCAATATAATTCGGTTTTACTCGACTGTTTTCCTGTTTCTTCCTATTACGCATTCGTAGCCGATGATATAGGTAGGTTTAGTGTGGAGAGCCGAAATGCCATGTCATCAGAACATTACCGAATTGAAAGCTCACCACACGCTTTCATCGAAATGAAAATCCGAGTTCGATTCGAATTGTGCGAGCGAGAAAGAACGAGTTCACTGCACCTGAACTGGAGATAGAGTCAAGTTTCGGTCGTCGACCATAAAGTTGAACATATTAGAATCATTTTCTTCGCGCGTAGTTTTCGAACCACTCGACCCTGACCTATTATGACCCGAGTAACTGGTTTTATCTCTATCTCTACTTATTATAAAAGAGATCTTCTGTCTGTCTGTATGTATGTATGTTTGAGGTAAACTTGATTTTAATGCGATTTGCACCAAAATGTAAAGAGTAGTTCTTGAGGCTCACTCACTAATAGGCTATATCCAGCGGTTCTCAATCTATGATACGCGATACCACTTGTGGTACGAGGAATGCTTCGAGGATCTACGGAAAAGAAAGAAACATTATGCTCTACAAAATTTAATAAGCGACAATAAAAAGTGTCATACATAACTCATAATCCTAATTCAAAAAGTTTTGTAGATGGATATAAATAGAATTGGAATTGTGATGTTCTTAGCAATATACAAACCCACTATCAAATAGTAATAGTGAGTTCCGAAGAATATTTAAACAGGATTTTTCACCTAAATTCAATAAGAAATCAATCTTTAGATTTGATTCTGAGATCACTTCCATTCGAGAAAAGAGAATCATTCATTGAACTTTGGTGTGATGCTAACCTCCAAAAGAGAATTGCGAATTTTGGCTCAGAATAAACCATGTGTACAGTCTTTGCCAAGAAAATCGATAAGTTTTTTTATTTCTTTCGCAAACACATATTTTTGTGAAAGTGGGTTTTCAGCTTTAATATTTGCGTATAAATCGGATTTGCTCATAGCCGAGTCTACCGCGAGCGAAGCCGCGGTCAAAAGCTGGTTTACTAGAAGTGTGAACATTACCAGCAATCGAGTTAGGTAACAAACTATTTCTTCAAGCGTAGGTAAGTCATTCGAATTACCTGTACAATTTATTTTCACTCAAGGCGAGATTTGAATTTGTTTGATTTAAGAGTCGGTTCACCGTCGTCGTTGCGCCTAATCGGGGTTTATTCAGCGTGAAGCGTATTTCGCAAAAGTCGCACATTCTTCGCCGAGAGAACCGTTTGACTTATTAAATCATATGTAAAGTTAGGTGTGACATAATAGGTACTCTACGACGAATCGGCGGCCATGGTATGGCAGTGTATCTGGTTCTGGCGTGAATACGTGGGTGGGTACTTCTATTGACGTAGTAGAATTTCTGCACACGCCAACTAACTGCGTCTGCATTCTGAATGTTTTGTCAAGGATATTATTGTTGCAAAATGATACTCGCCATGACTCAGTATTGCTAGATGGAATTTAGGCAATTATGCTCGCAATTATGGGTGGCTTGAAAGCACCGGTTTTTCGTGCGACGCATCCTGGCACCCTGGTCTCGAAAACTAATGCGTGCAAGTAATGAAAGTATCATTCTTATTTTTATATGTTAGTACTGCACTGGTAGTTGATCATTGCAAGATTTTATACTTTTTATCATAGAGTCTATCTAGCTATGATGATTCATATTTGAAAAGTAATCGTCGAGTGTTTCGAAGGCGACCGTCGATGGACCTGATAATTGTCTGTAAAGGGTTTTTAGGTTTCCGTATCCCGTACGGAAGCCTATTAATAAGCCTCCGCTGTCTGTCCGTCCGAGGGCTGTATCTCTTGAACCGTAATAGGTAGCCCGTTGAAATTTTCACAGAATATGTGCTATGGCGGATATAACAACAAATAATAAAAAAAAAGAAAATGTTAAAAATTAAGGGGGGCTCAACAACAAAAGTACGAAAAATCTATTAGTCACACTACTGAATAATAGATGGCGCCACAGGCTTTTATACATTGCATTGTTGAAAGACAAAAGATAGGCGGATATTATCATTGAGGTGCTGTCATTTCCCCACCGTCAATTGCCATCGACCTCATTGAGGCTTCTCTCCGATTTCTCTTCTCTCTAGTCTAGGCAACTTGAGCGGTTATTGATAGCGGATGGATACGGAAACCTCCGTGCGCGAGTAAAACTCGCACTAGGCAGATTTTTTAGTTAGGCGTCACCTTCTAAATTGATTGCATGTTGTACATTTGATTCTGACTATGAATACACTTTTTTCTACCTTGGCATCGTCCAAAATGGTTTCATTTAGTGTTCAGAACTCTCCTGAGTTCTGCTAGATAAGCCAGAGGGCACAGATAGGTCAAAGTTCTAGCCAGAATTATGTAGAAGCAACCGGCTAATGGTGCAGTGCTAAGCATGTAGTCAGTCGCTTTATACATATTTCTTATTTAGATAGATACAAAAACCGAAAAAGAAGAGAAAAAAATACGTCCCGAAGTCTTGACCAGGATTCGAACCTGAAACTACGGCTTGAGCCGCCAGCGCGTTAGCATTACGCCATCGGGTCGATGACGTATTCTATCTAAATTTCGAACAGTTGCACTTGTATAGTAGGTATAACGCAATCACCTGCGTAAGATTATAAGATTCAACTCAATATGTAATCGTGCAATTGATTTTTTTATATTACAATGCATGCTTATATTACCTTATGCTTATATTACCTAGGTACCTTAAAATTCCTTGAATTACTAAGTGAGTTAACTAAGTCCTTTAGTGAATATGAAGGAGGAAGGAAGTCAGTCTCTCTGTGTGTAGAGTCTGTCTGTAGTAGGTAATGCCACTGCGTGAAGTAACTATTAAGTAATCTGTCACTGCGTAAAGTCAAACAACTTCCTCGGCCTGTGGCGCTCTACTCTCACAGAGGAGTCTTTCTTGTAGGCATTTCCTCGGAACTGTAAAAACAGCAAAAGAGCACGCAACTGTAGTCGGAAGCAATCAACAATGTACGATCGCGCGCTGAGGCCCGCCCCCGTCCGGGCTTCATATTTCCAAAGTCTACTACGGGAGTGGCTCTGATTGGTGGAGAGCCGAGTCCTGGCTCCGAATCCGGTACCCCAGCGAACCTAGCGGAGAAAACTTTCAACATCAGACTGTTATTTGAATCAGGATATTCGTTTGGTCGTTTATGAACTTTGGCGGGTTAGTGGTAGAGTATAGGGGTAGGGGTACTGGCATAAAGCGCTTCTGGGCAAGCTGCCGGCGGCGTGCGGAATCCCCTCTGGCCTTTGTGACTGGGTCACCGACTTCCTACATGGGCGTAGCATTCAGGTCCTCGTAAAAAAATTAAAAAAATAATTAATTTTTCGATCTCGGCGTGGCATTCGTGGGTTCGAGCCTATTTTTAACCCCCGACGAAAAAAGAGGGGTGTTATATAAGTTTACCTCGTGTGTGTATGTGTGTAAGGGTGTATCTGTCTGTGGCATGGCATCGTAGTAGCTTCCAAACGGATGGACCGATTTGAAGGCGGTTTTTTTATTATAAAGCTGGTTTAATCGGGATGGTTGTTAGCTATGTTTGTAATCAGGTAATACAAAAAATTATTATCTTAAAAAGTGGACCGATTTATATATGTATGTATGTATATATTCTTTATTGAACCCAATTTATAAAAAATTGGTACAGCAGGCGAGCTTAATGCCGCGAGGCATTCTATTCTAACTTTTGCACATTTGCATGCGGTTTAAAAAAAAAAACTTGTGCCAATGTTGTGTTTGGTTTTTTGTTATTGTTAAGCAATGTTAGGGTTTCAAAATTAGGTTATCGTTATTTTTTTTTTTCATAACCACATAAAAAACTTTATTTTCGAAAGCGCTCACTTCTGAAATTTATATTTCCCGCCAAAGTTCTTCGTCACTGAGAACGACCAATCAGAGGCACCCCCATAGTAGACTTTGGAAATATGCGTCCGGGCTGCGTTCGGGTACGGTTCGAGCGTTCGAGGTTCGACCGTACGTACGTGACGTGACTCAGTTGGCATCGTCTGTAGGCACCCGGTGGTGGCTTTATAGGTCAAGTCAGTCGTAAACTATTCCAGAGTCCCCTCAGTCAGCCCCGCCGCCACCGTGCCGTGCTGGCTTCGGTTGGTGTTCCGTTGTTCGCGAGTATCGATTCGAAGCCAACGCAACGGCACCACAATGTGGGTTGTTTGTTGCATTTTAATAATTCTGACCTAAAAATAGTACATTTGTTGCAGAACGTTGTCCTCGCTTTCATAAAGCTTGTGGTATATATCTTTGTGTCGCCAATTATGAATGAAAATATAAAACAGACAATAATACGAGCGCCCCGCGTTAGGTAGGACAGATGTATTTTTAACCCCCGACGCAAACGGAGGCATGGTAGCCTCCCAAACGGATGGGCCGATTTGGATGCGGTTTTTTTTATTAGAAAGCTGGTTTAATCGGTAGTTATGTTTGCAATCAAGTAATTAAGTAATCAAAAGATGAATTATTTTGTAGGACAGATGTATTTTATGATTATGATTTTAGATTATGCAAACGGAGGCAAGGTAGCTCCCAAACGGATGAACCGATTTGGATGCGGTTTTTTTATTAGAAAGCTAGTTTAATCGGTAGTTATGTTTGCAATCAAGTAATTAAGTAATCAAAAGATGAATTATTTTGTAGGACAGATGTATTTTATGATTATGATTTTAGATTATGCAAACGGAGGCAAGGTAGTTCCCAAACGGATGGGCCGATTTGGATGCGGTTTTTTTTATTAGAAAGCTGGTTTAATCGCTAGTTATGTTTGTAATCAAGTAAGTAATCAAAAGATGAATTATTTTAAAAAGTGGACCGATTTGCATGTGGTTATTTAAAAGCTGAAAATATAAAACCCCGACAATTAAAAAAGTCAAAAATAATTTCCGTTTACTTACTTAAAGGAGTCGTGGAACTGCTAAGGAAATAAAATATAAAAACTCAGAGCTGGTATTTACTTTTAACGGTCTCCCTACTCCTTTAGGTAAGTAAACGAAAATTATTTTTGACTTTTTAACGGTCGGGGGTTTTTAAATTTGTGCGATCTTCACAAACTCGTTCGAGAACGTAGCGACACCTAAATAAGGAATGTTGCGGTCGCTGATGTTATTTCACGCGGACTGTGAATGCCCCTCACCGTTTCTGTAATTGAATTGGTCCCTATCTACGCCTGCCTGCGCCTGTTGCGTTCATTAATAAGCTTTTGAGTGGTGGATTAATAATGAATATTGGTCTCGTAATGAATTGAGTTTCATCATGGCATGGCGTGCCACACTGCGGCTCGTCAGACGCCACCACCACCACCACACCACCACCACCTCGGTGCTAGGGCGCCATTCAAGTGCAGGTAAATAGGCAGAGCGGTCAGATTCTTAAAGTATTCACGTTTTATTTTATGGAACCTGACACGGTTGGCTATATCACCTACAAACATCCGTGATGTCGGACCATAACACCGGGTGAACTAGGTGCCATGCCAGTGCTTCTCTTCATTTCATGTCGGCTACACTGAACTGGACGGAAAACACGAACTATTTACATAGCTGTTTCGACCGACGTTTCGCAGAGTGCGGTGGTAACGAACGACCCGACCGGGAAAACACTACCACCTAGTAAGGTAATAAGGGAAGGGACCTACAGTTTACCGTGGAATCCGAACCACGGTCAGCCTCCAATGGTCGAGCGGTCACCCATCCAAGTACTGACCGCGCTCAGCGTTGCTTAACAACAGTACCGAGGCTGACAAAAACGCTGCAAACAATAATGTTCTCGTAAGCGTTAATTATGGGTTAATTATTTGTAAGTAACTATATAAGACATTGTGACTTGCGAAGTTTGTTTGTCAGTACTTCTTCGCATTGATTCGAACTGGCGAGATTTTCGACGTATCCAAGCGTAGGTTACGTACCTATGGATGAAATTATACAATAAACCCTCAGACCAATTAATTATTGGTCTAAGATTAAACCTCGATGCATTGAACAATTCACACCGCGGGAAGTCGTCTCCTGGTGAAGAATCACTGTGACTTCGACCAACCAACTCCTACAAGGTGTTAATGCATACCACACGTCATATTCCGACAATCGGGGTAAGCAGAGTAATCGGTGTTATACTGCAAGTACTCTCATAAATGACAGCACAGCAGCGACCACCACGTTTAGCAAAGTATTCGGACAAGATAACTATCACGCAGAAAGTAAGGCACGAAGGCCCACTGCTGCATGACTCGGTGGAAAGACCGTGCCAAGGTGAGAGGTGGCTAAACTGTCGCCCTTATGCACGGAATCTTGTATTTATCCCTTAGTCGCCTTTTACGACATGCACGGAGAGAAATGCAGTGGGGCTATTCTTATTAAGGCACGACCGAAGGGAAGCACTGACGTGGCACCAAGTTCACCCGGTGTTATATAGGCTGACATCACGGATGTTGTAGGTGATGTAGCCAACCGTGTCAGTTTCCATAAAATAAAAAAAATAAAAAAAAGTACCGGTCCCACACAGGTGTTATTTTATTTAGTTAATTATTAGGATAACATCAAATTGAACAGTTGTAAATGAAATGAAACTAAATAACATTTAAAGTTGAAAGTATATTTAAATAGCTTTGCATATTATTCTCATTTCCACCACGGTGCGTGCCGGAGTAGAAAATGTCATAAGCTTCGGGCATATTTTAATGAAAGGTGTGACCGAGGTGATAGCTAGCTAGGTGGGTACGTGGGTGGAATAGGACAGTGGGGGGGTGTTGAGCGAGAGTGTAAACACACCGTAGCTCATTGTATACAGCCAACTGTAATAGCTAATCGTAGCAGATAATCTACACCAGCGGTGTCCAACCGGTAGTAACCGGTAGTTTTTTTTTTTTTATGGAACTCGACACGGTTGTCTACATCACCTACAACATCCGTGATGTCAGCCCATAACACAGGGTGAACTAGGGGCCATGTCAGTGCTTCCCTTCATTTCATGTCGGCTACACTAAACTGGACGGAAAACACGAACTATTTACATAGCCGTTTCGACCGACGTTTCGTTCAGTGCGGTGGTACCAATCCGGCCGGGATAAACCCTACCACCTAGTAAGGTAAGAAGGGAAGGACCTACAGTTTAACGTGGAATCCGAACCACGGTCAGCCTCCAACGGTCGAGCGGTCACCCATCCAATCACTGACCGCGCTCAGCGTTGCTTAATAACAGTTGACTAACCAACCGCGCCACTGAGCTACCGAGGCTGACGAATTTTCTTATCCCTTAGTCGACTTTTACGACATGCGACGGGGAGAGATGCAGTGGGGCTATTCTTTTTAAGTACCGACCCCACACGGTACAAACGGTAGTAAACATAAACATTGAAATAATATAAACAAAAACAAAATAAAATTTTAAATTATTTAGAAATACTTACTTTGAATCTAGAACATGTTAAAAATTGCCTAATGCTGTCATACTGTCATATGGATTACTAGCTTTTGCCTGCGGCTTCGCTCGCTTGAAATTCGTATTTAAAAAGAAGAAAGCAAGTACCTAAGCTCGCTACCGTACCTTTATTTCGGCGAGCGGAACAATTCAGTTTGTATGAGAGCCACATCTTAGCGTAACCGGAATTGAATTTGATTTTTGTAGCCTATCCTGTGTCCCGTACAGTTAAATCTGCTTGTACTAAGTTTCATAGAATTCGGATGATCGGTTTAAGAGTTATGGAGGAACGTACATACATACACAGAAAATATTTCAAAAAATTGTCAATTTAGTTTTATTATCATATCATACATAGAGTCTACAAACTCAGTATCTCATAAAACAAAGTAACTTACTCCATGACCAACCCTTGCAGATTTATTATTAGTATTGAGTGATATAGCAGATTTGTAAATTTGTCGGAAAATCAAAATAGCCAGGTATCACATTAAAATTTATAGGTAAACGTCATACACAGGTACTGTTCCCTACTTGAAGTTGCCCGCTGGGCTTGACAGAATTATGAAAGTTGGACACCACTGTTCTACAGGTAGGAAATGTCAAGCGGTCACACGACACAATGCGCATAAATACTCTTTGGCTTCATGATTTCCGGGGCCCCCGGCGGGCGACGCCACACCCTTTTACAGCTCGCTTTTCCGCCGGGTGACCCAACCAACATATAGCCTCTAGCCAGAGAGCGCTTGTACATAAAGTTCAAAGCAATTTCAGAGATAATAAATAGCAGCTTACTGTATTCTTCGACATCACTTATAACTTGAGAAACATTTTAGAAGGGTATACCCAGACCGCGTGTGGTGGCGTGCCTTGGGAGAGGCCTATGTCCAGCAGTGGACCGATACAGGCTGATGATGATGATGATGATGATGATGATACCCAGCAGTAGACCCATACACGCTGACTGATTGTACTTGTATGACTAAGGCCCACTTGCACCAACACGAATTTAACGATATAAACCAGTTTAACTCGTTAAGCTAGCACCCGTTGACTGTGGGAACCGCGTTTAAATCCATAACTCGCTACTTAACTCTAAATTTGTGTTGGTGCAAGTGGGCCTATGAATAGAATAGAATAGAAAATGATGTATTGGTGCAAGAAACATTAAATCGTAATAAGCACAGTGGAACATTTAAATAAGGCGCAAAAGCGTACTTCCAGAGATTTCTTACAGTCAAGCCTTTGGATGTTTGAGATTAGATTAATACATATAGTGGAATGTACATAAGTATGTAGATAGTAGCAAAAGTGCTGTGTTCTGTCGTAATTTTATATATACCTATATTTTTTAATTTACAGATTTGAATTTTAAACTATCGATACACTAAGTAAATATCTATCTTTCTTTCAATAGGTAACATGCTTCCTGCACAGAGGTTTTCAGTATTGACTTTTATTTTTATTTACTTCTATTCCTGCTATTATTATTTCGTAAGTTATTTGAACTTTTTCTGTCTTTACTCTCCGAAGTGGTATGATTCGTTGCAAACCATTCCCTCGGAGTGTTCCGCTTCTATCCGTTCCATTATTTATTTATTTTATTTATTTATTCCGGAAATACAAACAATTACATAAAATGTAGTAGTTATAAAGAAGGTAAACAATGTATACTAATTAGGTATCTAACCAGCGACGTATTTCACAATCTAAATGAATATTTGTAAAGCAATACGAATGTTAATGAATGAAGCACAAACATTGGTCAAGTTTCCAAAGAAAAGCAAAACAATATATTTTTTGAGACTTTTAGCACAAACAGTTAATTAAATATTAGTTATGTAAATTATTTAGAATGACCTAACGGGACATCATTATAGATGTTTATGAACACATTACATAATTGTGTGATAGAGACTTCTCAAATTAGGGGAAAAAACATAAAACACGGACGAGGTGAATGTACTCACTGCTGAATATAAACGAGTGTTAACTCTGATGCGGGTGTTTGTTATGCAATAAACATGCATGGTGCTACACCGTCACACACGACTTGACTCTTCGATCGTATGATATAGGCGTTCGAGAATCACTCTACTAGAGATGGCGTTTGAATATTTTGTGGAATAGGCAGACTTTTGCATTTCAAGTTGTACTCTGTGAAGAATTTTATGTGATTAAGATTTCGAAGTCATTCCAAGAAGATAAATTCATCTCATAATTAACGTCGCTGGAAATATAGATAACTTTATGAATTATGATTCATAGCCACTTATATTAAAGCTACGCCCATTAGGAGTTGTTTTCGTCCGTTCGATGATCGACCCAACACCACTCCGACCGAATGTAAGAATTATATGATTGATTATCAGCATCTTCCCTCATCCTTCGTCTTTTTCCATACGATCTCTAACAATATTTGGTTCTCGTCCGTTCGCTGTTCGCCCGAACGAAAGAAATTGTATGGAAAAGGTGCGGCATCTGTGCCAGCTCTACTAGCGAACGCGGATTTGGGTCTTAAAAGCCGGTGGTCTTCCCACACTCCGTTTTCCGGTTCACTGACGCCAGTGCAGGACACGGTTATTCCAAGCGTCGTCGCCTCGTCGCCTGACGTGCCCAGCCCACTGCCACTTTAGCAAAATATGATTTAATTTTATAATTCCAGTAACGGCAGTAACAGGTTCCTCAGACTACTGGTGTTGAATTTATTTTCATTCGAACACAACTCGAAAACATCTCGTAATCGACATCGACCGACCGGCGCTCTGCCTGGCGTTAGTGTAGTGAAAGTATCGATGGTTGTCATGGGAAAGGGAGTGTGGAGACGCGGCAGGTGTGCTTGTGGCCGCGGCAGTGGGCGGGGCGGGGGAGGCGGAGGCGAGTGGACAAGGGGACAGTCACCGTGGACACGAACTTCTAAACAAACCTGCCGTGTCTGTGAACTCGTGTCCCAGTTATAGCGCCAGTGGGCATACAGCACTCCACACTGCCGTGTGTAGGTTCTACCTAGCCAGTCGATGGCAAATTGCTTAAATATCCACGCGCTGCGAGGTTATAACACGAGTTCGATACTGCCTAAATGTTTTATCAGTATCGGTAAGTATTGGGAAGTTGTTGTTCTAAATATGACCAATCAGAAAGGCAATTTCACTTCGGGGCAAAGGTGCCATGCCAAATAGGAAAGAAACCGGTCCGAAATCGTATTGGAAGATAATCTCCCACGTAACGAACTGTAACTAAACTGTATGTAAACTCGTCTCAGGCTGCTAGGTGGGTGTGGTGGGTGCGTTAGCAGCTCCTTTTCGAATCTGGCCAGCAGCCACTTCCTAGAGACTCAATAAATGCACTATGCTCTTTGTTCCGCAAATAACTCTCATTTTCAATTGATGCAGCTGCGCTGTGCGATGTATTTAATATGGAGGTGCTTAGAACGAAGAGATTAATTATTTGTCACGGTTTTCAACAAGACTTACAATAACAAAATAAAAGTTAAATTACAAATTTAAAAAACCCCCGACCCTTAAAAAGTCAAAAATAATTTCCGTTTACTTAATTAAAGGAGTCGGAAGACCGCTTAGTAAATTCCCGCGCAGCTCTGAGTTTTTATATTTTATTTACTTAGCGGTCCCCCGACTCCTTTAATTAAGTAAACGGAAATTATTTTTGACTTTTTAAGGGTCGGGGGTTTTTTAAATTTGTAATTTAACTTTTATTTCAAGCTTTTTAAAAAAAACCGCATGAAAATCGGTCCACTTTTTGAGATAACAATTTTTTTTATTACTTAATTACTTGATTACTTGATTACAAACATAGCTAAGAACCATCCCGATTAAACAAGCTTCCTAATAAAAAAAACCGCATCCAAATCGGTCGATCCGTTTGAGAGCTACGATGCCACAGACAGACACACACACACACACACACACACACACACACACACGTCAAACTTATAACACCCCTCCTTTTTTTTCGTCGGGGGTTAAAAATGAGGAGGTTCTCAATTCGTCTGTATTTTTTTTTGTGTGTATGTTACCTGATTTCTCCGCCAATTCTCAACCGATTTTAATGATTATTTTTTTCATGAGTAGGTTATATATCTTAGGGGTGGTCCTTTCATAAATTTTATGGAAGAATACCACCCCCTAAGGGTGGGAAATTAAGTGATGAACACTTTCACACTAAACCATTTTTCAATCACCCACTTATTTTAATATTACGAAAAAGAGATGTATAAAAATTATAGATGGAACCTTTTGTGCTTTTGTACCGCCTTCTACTCAAGATCAAAATATTATTTAATACTTTTTAGCGTTTGAAGTCGGTTCAATGTTTTTAAACAGTTTTTTTTTTTAAATAAACGGCCGGCATAGGTTGTTGTGCCCACAATACCGACGGAAAATCAGACACAACCAAACACTACTCCTCGCGAAAACCACCCTCTGCGTGGCGTCATTCCAGCTATGAAGGGCGGACAAAAAGTTCGTCTTCTAATTTAGTGTCATGCCTTTGAAGATCTCCAGGTTATAGGTAACGTAAAAGATTTTTAGGAATATTCAACACTAGAAAAAGAAAACAATTTAGTTGTATTTACACGCGTTGTCGAGAATTCGACGTTTATTTAGCGGCTTCACACTCCACAGTGACCTGGATCAGAAAGGACGTTTATTGCGAAGGCAAACTTGATCTAGATAATATATTACTAGAGGATGGGATACGACGAAATTTTCAAAGAACTCAAGTCCCAATAGCTGAGATATGAATGATGAAAGGAAGCGGGTTGGCGGTCTGCCGTGGGGAGCGAGCAGGGTTTGAGGCCGACAGAACCTGTATTTTTCAGATTCGGCCGAAACCCGTAGCCGAACCCGAAATTCTGTTAAATAAGCTTGTTTGTTTTGCAAATTAGGACATTTGTTTATTGCTGATAATTATTGAGTGATGGACTGGACTGTCTTTGTTTGTTAGGGTTCCGTATCCGTCGTACGGGACCATATTACTAAGCTTACGCCGTCTGTCTGTCTGTCTGTCCGTCTGTCCGAGGGCTATATCTCTTGAACCGTAATTATGTAGGTAGCCCGTTGAAAGTTTCACAGAATATGTGTTATTAATTAATTATCATGGCCGATATAACAACAAATAATAAAAATAAGAAAAAGTAAAAAATTCACGGCGGTCCGCATACAAGCAACTAAAAAGTGTATGCGCGCCATCTACCGAAAACAGTATGAAGCATTTTAACTAATACATAGATGGTGTGAGTGGCGCTGACCATGACATGGCGATACTCGATGTAATCGAACCGGATAGAACAAATTGTGACAAATTCGAGAGCAGTCTAACTGCCATTAAATGATCAATAAACAATACAATACAATACAATACGGAACCCTCGGTGCGCGATTTCGACTCGCACTTAGCCGGTTTTTTTTAATTGTTATAAATATTCCCACACAGAAGTGAAGTTTAAGGTTAGGTTAGGTAAGAGTAAAGGTAGAGGTGGCAAGCGTGGACTGTGCGTGAGTGTCGCTCGGAGGTCGGAGGGTCGCGTTCGCTTCAACTCGGTGAAACATGTCGCGAATTTGTATAAATTGCGTAGACGGAAAAAATCGAAGATAAAAATTGGTGTTCAATCAAGAATATATAAGGTTTTTCGTTAGTCATGTCAATAACTTCGGGAGGGTTACATACGCACTCAAACAAACACTTTACGCAAAAAGAAACATATATGTTTATAGGAGCATTTTTTCTTCGAACAAAAAAATAAAATCAAATAAGTAGGTGTAAAAAAAAACCAATCATAGTGACCTTGTGACTGACTCACAACAAACAGCTGTTCTGCGTTTGAACATAGTACGGTCATTGACCCCGTACAATGCATGTTACCTACTGTTACATACAGGTTAATGTTTAGGTAGCAAACATGTTTTGTTAAATTTCTCGAAAAGTAATGCTAAAAGCAGATTTTTTTTTGCGTAACCTGTTTATTATTTGAGTGTGTATGTAACCCTCCCGAAGTTATTGACATGACTAGCGAAACACCTTATATACATACATACACTCTCTAGTAAGAATTACATCTCGATGGTCAGCGGTCGGTCATGTTTCTGAGTTTCTTTTTGCACGGCTGTTTATAGCATTGAGCAAGCATTGAGTATAAAAAGGTGATTACAATCAAAATCAGATAGATTTTTTGTTCCGCTATTCGGGCAGTGTAAATACGTGTTGTATTTTATGCCCTGAAATGAGTACAAAAACAAACCAAATAGCGAACGTTGTGTAGCCGTGATATCATCAACGTTAGACTCATAGAAAATGTATAGACTCGCTGTCAGTTATTGACGGCCAACAAGTGCTCTATGTAAATACTCTGGAAGTCAGGCATTATCGTCTATTAGCGAGTATGTCTGCTTCTTCAGCCGTCGACTTTTCGTGCACTAACTAAATAAGAGCTGTCTGTCTGTGAGTAACAATGTTAGCTTGTATGTCGTGTCGTGCGTGCCCTATTTATGTATTGAACAACTTGAGGGTAAATAGACGCAGATTGTCTAAGTATATAAGTAGAAATAATTTTCGTAAATGCGTAACAAAACGCTTTCACTAAAGGAAAAGTAAATTATTGAGCACTGGGCAGCGGAATTAAAGAACATAACTCGCGTACCTACCTAGACCAGATCGGGCATGTGCTCAAAAACAATGTCAATAAATAGACAAATAAATAACAATAGACAACAAATTATAAAGGAGACCAGACCCTACCTAATATTTTATTGCACAATTCTCTGTATGCAATCATTTTGCCGCAAGAAAGTAGGTATAGTTGGTGGGACTACCGCGAAAATAGATGTGCGCTGTTGTTCCATACCCTAGCTAGTCCCAGGGAACTATCCCGAAAAAATTATTCGCATTTGTTCCACCATGGAACTTTACCACAGCACTATATAGTTACCGAGAAAATAAAATCCGTTACTAGGTCAGTCAGTCAGTCAGCGTGTAAGCGTCCACTGCTGGACATACGCCTCAGTTTTTCTCCAGTCCTTCCGGCCTTCGGCGATACGGAACCACTGCTTTCCGCCGACTTACTTGATGTCGTCGTCCCTCCTGGCGGGTGGTCTTCCCACACTCCGTTTTCCTGTACACGGCCGCCAGTGTCCTACACTAATGATGTAAACAATTTATTACGTATACTCTTACAGTCGTCGCTTCTTCGGCTAACGTGCCCAGCCCACTGCCACTTGAGCTTAGCCACCCGGTGTCCAATATCGACTACTTTGGTGCGTCGGCGGATTGCCTCTTTACGCACCATATCACGTAGCGATATTCCCAGCATGACTCGCTCCATTGCTCGCTGGGCAACTTTCAACCTTTGGATAACCGCGACCGTCAGAGTCCACGTTTCACTTACACCACACCCGTATGTCATCATAACATAACTCATATCATAACCGTTACTAGGTATTTCGTTTAAATATGAATTTAATTACATTATTAATATTAGACAATAAATATCTTAAAAAATAATTATAATAAAACAAACTATAAATTAAATACTACTATTACAATTAAACAAATGAAGAAAAAGGTGGGTTGCACCGGTTGAGCGTCGGCGGTGCGGTGGGGGGACCACAGGTGGGAGCGCTAGGTAAGTAGGTAAATCTCCTCCAGTTCTGCCAACTCCCCTGCGGTACCCAGGACACTTGCACAAATTGCCTCTCTGAATCTCCAGGGCTACACGTTGTGTGAAGAAAGCACCGGCGCGGGGCGGCGGGATGGTCACCCGACTTTTCGACAAGGCGTTTAGCCAAAACCTTGCAGAAAAATTTTGTGTCAGGCGACCACACGCAATACATAATTGAATATTGAATTTTCTGAGGCCATAATGGTAAGCCTCGACGACAGAGAGAAATCTCAGATTCAAACAACCATATTGCTTGTAGCAGCGGCTGTCGGCGCTGGTCGGGCGGGACGGTGACGGGAAGTTAGTAGGTAGTTTAGCGAAGTTGCTACGACAACTTTCTCCCGCTTGGGCGTCTCCTCTCCATAGACAAACGGCCGCAGCGCACGGTTGAATGAAGTGTCTGTCTAACAACTACCATCGTGATCGATATACTATCACATACACAGGTGGGTGTCCCAGATCGATCGCATACGGCACACTAAAATATTACCACCGCGCGATTATAAGCTATAAATTGTTTCATTATAATTAATGTTACTACCTTCTCGAAGAAATTAAGTAATTGAGGGCGAGGCCGAAGGCCGAGCTGCGTTCAGGAAGACGATAACCTTTTCGAAGAAAGTAAGTAACAGAGGGCGAGGCCGAAGGCCGAGCTTCGTTTAGGAAGACCATAAACCTTCGCGAAGAAAGTAAGTAACTAAGGGCGAGGCCGAAGGCCGAGCTGCGTTCAGGAAGACTATGAACCTTCTCGAAGAAATTAAGTAATTGAGGGCGAGGCCAAAGGCCGAGCTGCGTTCAGGAAGACCATAAACCTACACAAAAGGCTACACAAATCACAAAGGATATTATCATCCACTCATGTTTTCTTTCATGCATCATTTTTGCTTGCTTTAGCACCGCCTTCAACTCTAGGGTTGGTTTTTTTTTAGGTTTTTATTTTATATATTTTTTAAGGCGGTTTTTATATTTTTATTTTAAATAGTTTTTTAGTTTTACTTTTTTTAGGAAGTCGGTTTTATGTTTTCTGGTAAACATATGCACTTGGTAAAGTCATGAATCATGATTCCTATCTCCACGAGCGCTGTCCTAAAAGTTCTGTAATAAAATAAAAATATTATATTTGAATCTGCTGCATTTCCCAAAAACATAAGGGCATTATGCTCTCGAAATAGGCATGATAAACCGTTTTTGCAGCATGAGTTCCGCCTAGCTAGCTTAGATGAGTGAGATATTAGTTACTTATAATAATCCCCGAATAGGAAGAACTCGAATAGCTTTGTCGGTTATCCATCGCGCGAGTCCCGTCCTCTCGACCACTTTACGACTAATTTCGAAATAATTTTAGTGCGTTGGAGCCATTTAGTTTAGCCTCGCTCTAAATCGAGCAGTGTCGATGACGTCCCGTAGGGGGACAAAGACTTGGGATCGGATCCGATGTAAGCTCGCCTTTTAATTAACTTTTAACTACTTTCCTAAATACATACGTACAAAAAATATTGAACAGACCTAAAAAAACAACTAGAACTTAAAAGAGTTAAATCATATTTTGATTCATATTCGGACCCTTGAGTTGAAGGCGATACAAAAGCACAAAAGGAGTTCATCTATCAAATTTTCATGTGTGATATCATCGGGATGGGCATCGTTAGACTGGTGAAACAAAGTCAAAGTCAAATATATGTATTTCAACGAGCATCAATTATTTGAATACAATGTATCTGTGTGCTATAGAACTCGTAACATTTTTTTGACGTGATAACGTCATACATACATACATATCACACACGCTAAATCCCGACAATCGGGGTAAGCAGAGTAATCGGTGTTGTGCTGCAAGAACTCTGGTCAATTACAGCACAACACCAACCACCACGTTTCGCAAAGTATTCGAACAAGATTCAATCGATCAAGCAGCAAGTAAGGCACGAAGACCCACCTGCTGCATGACTCGGTGGAAGTACCGTGCCAAGGTGAGAGGTGGCGAGCCTGTCGCCCTTTAGCACGGTATCTTGTCCTTATCCCTTAGTCGCCTTTTACGACATGCATGGGGAGAGATGCAGTGGGGATATTCTTTTTAAGTACCGGCCCCACACACACGGTACAACGTGATAACGTCACGTCTTATAAATTGATGAGCACCGGCTGCACGCACGAAAGCGTGTCACGTTGATATTCAAAGTTACCATGGAAACGTCTTAAGAAGTAAAACTGTCAAGATCAGACAACAGAAGTTTATTGATGGCCAGTCACAAGATGATTAATCTTTCTACTGGAAATAGAAATTACTGATCTTTGATCTATGTACTACGATTATTCCACGTCATCACGTAAAACTATCGCCCGTAAACCGACTTTACAGACAACCAATTTTTTTTTGTACAGATCAGATTGAACACATATTCCATTATAATATTGTTGAAAATTTTATTATAATAAAGTTTCCCAATAGCATTTGAAAAACAAAATAATTTACATGTTAGAATACTCAGATACCTACATAAGTTAGGAAAGATAGGAAATACCTATTATTTCATTATCGGTTATCAGGTGTAGCTGGGGTAGTATAGAATTTTCATCACTCTCGCCATTTTAAATTAACAATAAATAAATAAAAAGAAAATTATTCAGTCTAGCAGTAAAAGCGATAAATTAAAGAATTCATTTATCTTGTAAATGGGATGTTTCGTTAAGAACATTTTAATTTTGGGTTTAAACAATTTTATGGGCATTGATTTGATTTCTGCGGGAATATGATTACATAATTTAATTTTCATGAAATCTCCATGGACGCTTTGCACATGTGAATCTACATCGGGGGAGCCGAAGTAAACCTTATAACGTTATCAGGTGTAGCTGGGGTAGTATAGAATTTGCATCACTCTCGCCATTTTAAATTAACAATAAATAAATAAAAAAAAAATTATTCAGTCTAGCAGTAAAAGCGATAAATTAAAGAATTCATTTATCTTGTAAATGGGATGTTTCGTTAAGAACATTTTAATTTTGGGTTTAAAAAAATTTTTGGGCATTCATTTGATTTCTGCGGGAATATGATTACATAATTTAATTTTCATGAAATCTCCATGGACGCTTTGCACATGTGAATCTACATCGGGGGAGCTGAAGTAAACCAGCCGACCTTGTATTATTTATTATAATAACAGCGGCGATTCCTTTAAGTTGGCTAGGTTGGCGCCGCCAAACCGAATAAAATGAATGCCAGCTTTAATATCGAAGTATTAAGCAAAAACAAATGTGAAAAAATATCGAGGTTATATTATTTGTATTATATACCCACGATGAATAAGCTAAAATGTTAATCCCGTTACATAATTTGAAATTTCGCGCGCGTCACAAGCGGGCGACGAATGACGACACATTAAGGCATTCATTGGCCGATTGGCTATATTTGAAGCGCCATCGTATTCCATACAAGCGCCCGATGTCCCCCGTCCCGCACGCACCCGCTGATAAGCGTTTCGAGTTGGCGCAGCGGGGAGCGCATTTAGGGACTAGCGAGCTCGGCTAGGTGAGTTGTGTGTGCGTGTGTGCGCGCTGCTGCGGCAGCGTATGCGTAACTTGTAAACAAAATCTCGCCAGTTGATAGCTGCATATCAGTGGCAAACTCCAGTGCGAAATCTATAATAGAAGATCTTTTCGGAAAACCATTCTCAACGAGGACATTTTCTGAAAAAAACTTTTAATTGTTCAAAACGGTCGCCCTTGCCCAAGTTTGTCGAATTTGAAGTCTGTACATAAAGACAGCAAAAGGGAATATTATGGTTTTTAAGTTTTTGAACTCATTGTGGTAGAAATAAATTAACGCGTAAGTTATTAAATTATGAAAAAAATAATCCTTAGCCAGAGCCAACCCACTACTCAGCACCAGGAGTCGCTACTGTATAATAACTAAGTAGGTATGTCGTTCAGAGAAACGATGCCACATGTCGCGCTTTCCATAAAAACCGGCCAAGTGCGAGTCGAACTCGCGCATCGAGGGTTCCGTATCGCCATGTCATTGTTTTATGAAATGCTTCATATTAGTTAAAATTCATGATTAGTTCATGCTTCATACTGTTTTTGGTAGATGACGCGTATACACTTTTTAGTTTCTTGTATAGGGATCCCGTGAATTTTTTACTTTTTCCTATTTTTATGATTTGTTGTTATATCGGCCATAATAAATAAAATAAAAAACACATATTCTGTGAAACTTTCAACGGGCTACCTATTACGGTTCAAGAGATACAGCCCTCAGACAGACAGAGGGACAGACAGACAGACAGACATACAGACAGACAGACAGACAGACCGACAGACATACGGCGGCGTAGGCTTACCACTTAGTAATATAATCCCGTACAAACCTAAAAAAAGTATTAATGTGCCCTAGCGCGTATCAAAGCGATAACTGTGTGAATTCCACGCAGCGATATCATATTGGTATATTGTGTGCACAGTCATTTGAAAATACTCTGTGTAAATGCAATATTTAGTAATTTACAATATAATACAATACAACCTTGTCGCCGAGAGTTTTCCACAAGTTCACATGTACGTACCTTGCCAACCAACCGTACTTGCAGGTACCTACTTGCTTTGATTCTTTGTTTCCTTTACGTTGTTCTGCTCGCAAAGAAACAATGATACACACACGGTACATGTTTTCAGTTCTTTTGAAAAGTATGATACAACGAACGAGTCTCTACGTAGAAGTTCTAACGTATTAGACTATGGTATTAGTCAGATGGGAGATGATTGTATTATATTCAGACCATACAAGTTATGTCACACATACATAATGCAATCGAACTGATCGATCATTTTGATATGTTACAGCATCTCACTCAAAACATTACAATCAAACTACAATTTTGATAGTCGTTGCACGAAAACGAAAATAGTATGTACTTACGTACGCACTTTTCGTTACGTACTCGTACATACATAGCTTTAATCTCTAATTCTATTTCTACTTCTTATAAAAGGGAACGCTTGTCTGTATGTATGTTTGAGGTAAACTCCGGAAACAGATTTTGATGCGGTTTGCACCAATGGGAAAAGTAGATCTTGAGGCTCACTATATGCTTGCTATATACCATCCATCACGTTAAATAGCCTTAGGGCTGAGCAGTATCAAAGAAAGTATAGCATGGACGGAAGAGATATGATTTGCGTTTAAATCGGATTTGCTATTACATCGAGTCTACCGCGAACGAAGCCGCGGGCAAAAGCGTTTTTAAAAAAACGGCCAAGTGCGAGTCGGACTCGCTCAACTAGGTTTCGGTACTACAAAAAAAACTTGTATGGGGACCCCCCTTAATTTTTGACCTTTTCTATATTTTATTATTTGTTGTTATATCCACAATAATAAGTAATAATAACACATAAATCAGTGCCAACTGTACGATCAATTTTACTGTCTAATGGTACAAGTGGTCCGAAAGCACTATTTTTTAACCCCCGACGCAAAAAACGGAGGGGTGTTATAAGTTTGACGTGTGTGTGTGTGTGTGTGTGTGTGTGTCTGTCTGTGGCATCGTAGCTCCCAAACGGATGGACCGATTTGGATGCGGTTTTTTTTATTAGGAAGCTTGTTTAATCGGGATGGTTCTTAGCTATGTTTGTAATCAAGTAATCAAGTAATTAAGTAATAAAAAAAATTATTATCTTAAAAAGTGGACCGATTTTCATGCGGTTTCTTTTAAAAAGCTTGAAATAAAAGTTAAATTACAAATTTAAAAAACCCCCGACCCTTAAAAAGCAAAAAATAATTTCCGTTTACTTACTTAAAGGAGTCGGGGGACCGCTAAGTAAATAAAATATAAAACTCAGAGCTGCGCGGGAATTTACTTAGCGGTCTCCCGACTCCTTTAAGTAAGTAAACGGAAATTATTTTTTGCTTTTTAAGGGTCGGGGGTTTTTTAAATTTGTAATTTATAGCACCATATTTTGATTCCTATTCGTCATTTACCTTATCAGCACACTCGGCGCATACTAGAATTTTACGAACAATAAAAAATATAAAATTTAACACATTATGATAATATATACCTACTAATGAAGCTAATAAAAGCAATAATAACTAAATGGAAATTAATATGTTGAGTGATGTGATGTGATGACATTTTAATGATCTGATGACTAAGATGAAATCATACGCACGCGATGTGGGATAGAAATGAAGGTGGACCCCATAAAGAGTAAAGTTACGTAGATACGTTTGCGTCAAGTTTTAGCAAGGACGAGATCGCTTTAATTAATCAATGCGGGTCATCGAGCCAATTTTTTAATTTTATTTAAACTACTAGCTCGGTACCGAGGCTGACAGTTTATCATTTTTTTGTTTTTTTAATACAATTTATCGTCCGTTATTTTATTAAATAATAATTTAGTCTTTTAATTATCCCACTGTTAAACATAGGCCTCTCACTTCACGCCATCATTCATATGAGCTAAGTCTCAGAAAATACTGGCATTGTCGCGAGCGGAGCCGCCCCGGCTCAGCTAGTTGTTATAAAACTATCTTCTGCGACAACAACGTACAACTACGACGTCAACGTTCTTGGAAAAGCAAAAAAACAAAAAATCCCGTTTAAAGATGATTTCTCAATAATAAATAACATACTTACTCAGGAATTTAATCACGGCTCACTTCCACGAAATATTCGTAAAAGCAACAGACAGGAACGTAGCAAAGCAGAGAAGCGAGAAATTGATGCAGAAAAATGTAGTAGTAATGAGATAATAGTCCATAAAGCGAGCGGAGAGGATGTTGGTCTCATTATACAATCCAGCATCACGCACGGATCATGTGGCTGCCGACACCGGCGGGTTCTGGCCGACACCAAGCGTACTGCTCCCGCCTCCCGAGCCCCGACCCGAGTCCCTCTCCTCTATCATGCTAATAGGCAATTGCGACTCCCCAGGAGACCCACCGCTCCGCTCGGATAGCGTAGGATTTAATCCGCCCATAAATTTGGCGGCGTTGACTGATGATGTGTCAAAGTGAATTGGCTAAAATAGAAGGAATCTCCCTCATCAAAAGGTCCAGTTGCTCCGTGAACAGCAACAGCTCGATCTAAATCCCACTTCACACTGACAACTCCGAAGCAATACCTACTTACCTCACGTTACTGAAATGTTAGATGACGGCACACGCGGTAATATATCTGTAACGATCTCGTCACAGACGATAAAGATCGAAAGTATTTCACTAAGTACCTATCATAACAATGTAAATTATATACTAGACTAGATGTGATGTGACGCGAAGAGGCCAGCGACTCACTGCACTGCCCTAGGAACATTGGGCCTATTCCTAGGGCAGTGAGTCGCTGGCGAAGCATGAGAGCGAGATGGCTGTCGTGATAGTGTAGCAAGAGAGAACAAGATAGAAAAAGACTTCACACGAAAGAAACCTCGAGCGAATCCTATGAATAACAGAACAGAGCTCATGCATAAATTCATGATGCACATTTCACTTCGCACTTCGCGGAAGTATGGGGCGAGGAGTCGTAAAACGACAAAAACGTCGGATGACTCGAGACGAGACGTCGTCGCCGTCACAAAAGTCATTTCTGGCTTCATGCCCACGCGCATAATGTAGGAGTAACACTACACAACAGGCATCACGACGCTTTGTAGCTCGCTTCGGCGCTTGTCTTCCGATGTTGTCACCGCTCAGGTGGACGCCATTGTCCTTGTTGCCAAAAATGACTGGACGCTGCTTCTATACAAGGCAGTCGAGAGCGAAAGTAGCATCGATCGAAAGTGGTAATTCCACTTCTGACCGTTTTGTCTTGATTACTTCCATACTTGAAACGTCGAGGAACTCACTGACAACAGTGACAACATTATACTATTATTCGAGGCAAATCAGAAGGCACCAGAACCTTGGTCACTTTTGCCAACTGTAAAATTAGCGTCGCGCGCGATGACGACGTAGTCCTGTCTTGCTCTCCATACGGACGTATATACTGTACGTTGTCACATAATTTTTTTTTATTTAAACCAACATGGGTGGCTGTGTCGAGAGACCAATGGTACAGTCGACAGAGCCAAAAGGAACCACGGTTGACTCGCGAAACCACGCTCAGTGAGGCGCGCCATGCCAGCAGATTTGCGGACTCTTGCTGGGCTGTCTAGCCCGTTGATACGACGTTTGAAGACACCCAGGTTAAAGGATTCGGGAAACACACTCGCCGGGAGACAGTTCCACACCCTAGCGGTGCGACAAAGAAACGATTGGTTCTTAAAAGCCCAATGTCGACAACAAAAGGGTGCTCAGTTTCTCTGCGGCGAGTGCTGCGATAGGTTGGATTGCAAGGAATAAGGGAAGCAAGTTCCTCCGAGCTTGACTCCTCCTTTGACTTTGTTTCACAATTACTGTCAAATGAATGTGACGAGGCTCTGATGACTTCTGTTCTGCTGTCTGATCCGCCAGCCACGCGCGCGCGAGTAATACGCATTCGTTTCCGCGTACATTGTTTCATTGGCAAGCACGAATATCAATAATGTAGTTATGTCGTCTTCTTAGCAGAGGCAGAGTTGTGAATGCGAATATAAACTCGTTGGCCTTGCAGTTGACTGACAACAATAAACCGTCTACATGAATAGATTACGTCATACTTACCTACACACCCACTTGCATACCGATATTGTATTATGCGATTCCTATGCAGATTTGACCAAAAATATTTAAATAGTATTTCATAGCATTGGAAACATTATCTTTCTTTTGACTTCGCCGTCGTCGGGTAAAAACTATGCTCTAGCTAGATAGAGGTTTACACCTACACCAAAGAGTTTGACCTACACAGGGTACATAGGTAAGAAATCGCAGATTAAGATTTTGTTCGTTTTGCCCGGTATGTCGCTTGTTTGAATGTCTTTGGATTTAAAAAAATTTGAGGTTTAGTTAGACTAGGCGTAACTTTCGGAAACCAAAACAGTTTTGACATGGCGGTACGGAACCCTCGGTGCGCGAGTTCGACTCGCACTTGGCCGGTTTTTTTTTTGTCCTTGCAAAATCTGCAATCGGAATGTGACCATAGCAGATTTTCTGTGTCATGTTGATCGTGTGAGTCGAGCGAGTCATCCATTGATATGATAACCGTCCTCGTATGTCTGGTCCTCTATCTAAGTACGTGTTTATTTATGTATTTCCTATCCTCCAGTGTGAGGATGTGATAGCGGTTTTAGTCTGTTGGTGTAGTTGTACTCCGTCAAAAGATCGGAGGCCAGTCTATTGGGAAGCGTCGCCAGTAGTTGTTTGTATTGTTTGTTGAGTTGTCTAATTTCATCCTTGACTGTTGGCATTTCCATTTCCAGGCAATCGTGGACTTCATATTAGACCCAGAGAGCACGTGCGATATCTGTTTTATTATTAGCGAGTATTTTCTTTTGAATCTTTGAAGGATTCAGTTGTATCCCCCCTTCGGCCGTCTACGTAACCGTAGTTTCGTATTAACCAGTTACCAATGAGGAATAAGTTATCTTTAGACGAAACCGGTTTCGATCTAAGAATTATATTTCTGTATACGAAACTTACTAGTTACGAAAGAGAATTAGTCGGAAGGGAAGAATTATTTTTCTTTAAGTATACGGAAACAATGGATGACTACAACGGAATTTTCAAAGACCTGTAAATTGCGAGAAAGAAAAATTATAATCACAATTTATCAAGTCTATGATATGATAACAAAATCATCGCTAAAAAAAAACAAGACTTATTTTGGCAAATTCGGAGTGGTATAATTCGCGGCGAGTTCTTTGAAAAACAATAAATGATATTTCAGCGTTATATTGTTCATGGGTTTTTTAAACAACGACGTGACTTAAAAGACAGCCTCGCATATTTATTTAACAGCTTTTGAATTTGGTAATGTTGAGATCCTATCTAAACAGAAATCTCTTTCCACAAGTCGAGTTAACTCAAAGCTAACCAAGTCATTATAGAGATAAGATTTATCATAAGCATCAGACGCAAATGGCTTCGTCAGATTCTGTGTCGCTCCGAGGAACGAACGGACGTAGGGTATAGAGATAAGTAGAGAATACTGAAATGTAAGTGAATTAAAATGTATTGTATTGTATTGTTGTATTGTATAATGATCATTCATATGGCAGTTAGACTGGACTCGATCTTCTCACAATTTGTTCTATACTATACTATATATATACTACCTACCTTTTTTTACGTAAACCAACATGGGTGGCTGTGCCGAGAGACCAATGTTGCAGTCGATTGAGCCAAAATCACCTCTCCCCGCGAAATCACGCTCAGTTAGGTGCCATGCCAGCAGATTTGCGGACTGTTGCTATAGGCCGTCTAGACTGTTAATACGACGTTTGAAGACACCCAGGTTAAAGGATTCGGGAAATACACTCGCCGGAAGACAGTTTCACACCCTAGCGGTGCGACAAAGAAACGATTTAGAGAGCCGATGGGTTCTCAAAAGCCAAATGTCAACAACAAAAGGGTGCTCAGTCTATCTGCAAGAGTCATACGGAGATAGAACGGGTGGCAGGGAATAAGGAATGCTAGTTCCACAGAGCAGCGTCCGTGATAGTAGGTATATGTAAAACAGATACTATCACAGAGTATGTATGACCAGTGCATCCTCCCAGTTATGTAAGACGTATGGATGTGAAACGTGGACTCTGACGGTCGCTGTTGTCCAAAGTCCAAAGTTTGAAAGCGGCTAGCAATGGAGGGAGCCATGCTGGGAATATCGCTACGTGACATGGTGCGTAACGAGTAATCCGTCGACGCACTAAAGTAGTCGATAATGGACACCGGGTGGCTAAGCTCAAGTGGCAGTGGGTTGGGCACGTTAGCCGAAGAGACGATGACCGTTGGAGTAACCGTATCCTAAACTGGCGGTCGCGAACAGGAAAACGGTGTGTGGGAAGACCACCAGCCAGGTGGGACGACGACATCAAGGACTTCGGTGGAAAGCAGAGTGGTTTCGTACCGCTGAGGTAGCAACCCGGGCGGGATAAACCCTACCGCCCAGTAAGGTAAGAAGGGAAGGGACCTACAGTTTTACGTGGAATACGAACCACGGTCAGCCTCCAACGGTCGAGCGGTCACCCATACAAGCACTGACCGCGCCCAGGTGTGCTTAACAACCGTAATTAAACAGATGTTTGCGAATATAGAGTCTAACACTACAAATGAAGATAGGTATAGTCTGTAATTAAGGCGTGGAGTGCGCTGACATAACCCAATTCGCTTCAGTTGCGCTAACGACACCCAATGGTGTCGTGAAGTTCGCCGCTACACGGTCTGACCAGAGACACATTGGTTGACACGGGTTTCATTCACCAGAACATTAAAGAACATATTTACGCAAGAACATTAAAGTTCTTGTAAACATTAAACCTTTAATGTTCTTGTATTTACGTATGGTTACGTACTTTTAAGTTCTATTTGGTAATCATAATCAATCATCAACGTGTACGCACACACATACATATGAATACTAATGTAGGCTATGTATGATACTAAAACTAAATTGACGATTTTTAGAAATCTTTTCTTTGTGTATGAATGTTCCTCCATAACTCTTAAGCCGATCATCCGAATTCGATGAAACGTACTACAAGCATATTTAAGTTATACGTGAACGTGACACAGGAGTCGCTAAATAAAATTCAGTTCCGGTTACGCTAAGATGTGGCTCTCATACAATCCGAATTGATCCGCGCGCCGAAATAAAGGTACGCTAGCGGGCTTACCTCTTTCTTCTTAAAATTGACGTGCCTGTAATTTAAGATATTTACCAAAAAATAAGAATAACGTATGAAGGATAAGTAATACAATGCATTGAGATCATTTTTCTTGAAATATTTGTCTGTTTGTGCGTTTGTGTGTTCGTTTGAGCACGCATCACCTAAAAACTATAATACCAATTTGAACGGAGATTTCCGAAAAATATTAATTGTTGTTTTAGTCAAAATTTGAAAATGATGTCTTCAGATATATATAAGTTACGTCCAGTGTTAAAATGTCTCAAAAACTATATCGATGCGATTAATAATGCCACATGTGGATTTTTGAAGAAGTAGCCCGTGATAACTAGACCAATCTAAAGGTTAAAAACTACGGAGAAATATAGAACAATTCTTTTTCTGTCGATCACACGTTTTTGGTTGTAAAATTTTATCATTTTCTATACAAACTATACGGTAACCAAATGTACATATTTTCTTCCGCGTGAACTTTGAGACTTGATCTCAGAAACTAAACAGAATTTGAATGAAATTTTTATACCAAAATACCACCATTTGTTATATCAGCTATCGATCACACGCTTTACAAAGTTCTAATGCGAAGGATCGAAATTTATGAAAAAACCCCTTATGAAAACTACGCTATGAAGGCTACGCCGCCGCCGCCGCCCGCCGCCGCGCGCCGATATTTTGGCTGGCATCACGGTTGTAGTGTGTGGTGTAGCTAACCATATCAAAATAAATAATTGTATCTGCGGAGCACCATGCATTGTTAGAAGTACATCACATCCTGAACATTGCATGTTTATGTATAGAAAGCCTATGATATCACCAAGCACTGGCGGCTGGTCCTAAAGTGCGCTCGTGCGCCGCACTACCATACCACGAGAAGTGTTCACTTCACTCAAAATAAATAATATCTTACAATATACCTACATTAAAACCATAAAGATCGTACTCCAAATAAATACGAATGTGAATTCGACCTTATTTTATAGATCACAAGACACTTTTTTGCGAGTAAACGCACGCCCCGTGCGAAATCGGAGAGCGCACACGGGTCTCCCATGCTGAATGTATGGAGATCGGCAAAACACCGCTGGCGCGTGAGACAAAAGATACTTCATAGAAACAGTATGGGCCGAAATGGAGTTCTGCGTGCGGAGCACGAGCGCCAAACAAGGACGCTATATCGTGAATAGCCGCGCGTGCGACGCGTCGCTTCGCGAGCGATTCGTTTTGCACGAGTCCGTCTGTCTAGCTAGAGTCAGCGCGCTGTCATGTGATGTCACATACCCGTTAGCGCGCGAATATTTAAAATGGGATATGGTTAGGTTTTGTGTTTTCTGTGTGATACTGTGAATTAAGTGGTGCCGATATTTGCCTAAGCGTTGGTTAAAGGTAAGGCTTTACAATCAGGTGATCCCGGGTTCAATTCCTACTTTTCAAATGCTTTTATTTTTTAAAATATTTTTTTTTAAGTATTTTTGGGGCATTACTACTGTTTTCTTTTTTAAAGCTGCAGTAGTGTTGTGGTCTATGGATGTGTTCATAAAGGTACTAAAATTAGTTAAAAAAGTTGTTTGGATTTCTTTTCTTGTTTTTTGCAACTCATTGAGTGTCTTGAGAATATTCATTAATATTCATTCACTAGGATGAATACTAGGTACGTACATAATTATTAAAGGCAGGCATTTAAAAAAATCGTCCCGATCTTAAATTAACATGAGGGGAATGTGTTGGGTAATTTGGTATTTAAGTAGGTAGGTACTTAGCGCACTACCGGTCACTGAAGTCACCAGCCGCCACTGTCACCAAGGTAGGTCCACGGGTATCAATCACCATCTATGTGAGTGATAGATATCACCTCAAGAAAATATATCATCGTGACCATTTCATTCGTTCATATTGAAGTCTGCAAGCCGATAGGACTAGAGAAATATTGGTGAGGCTCTTCAGTGGATAAATACATAAACGCAGACTGACGACTGACTGAGTTGTTTTTATGTAGAAGACATCTCTGAAATTGAAGGATCTTTTTCGTAACCGTTGCTCTTAAATAACACTACAGGTTACTACAGGTTAAATAAATCAGGAGATTCGTTATTTACCGCTAGTACATAATATATCTTTGTCATTTACTGGTTTTATGTTATCCTATGACCTTATGTAAGCTAAACTTATATAATAATTGTTTTTTCGGAAAAGGCTCTAACGATTTGGA
Source organism: Nematopogon swammerdamellus (assembly GCA_946902875.1). Classification (NCBI taxonomy): domain Eukaryota; kingdom Metazoa; phylum Arthropoda; class Insecta; order Lepidoptera; family Adelidae; genus Nematopogon; species Nematopogon swammerdamellus. Next base: position 4,031,794 of record OX336335.1, on the reverse strand, counting down.
TGAAATTTTGTATTTAGAAAATGTATTTTTTTCAAGATTATCTAGATAGGCGTACACGTGGTGTAGACGTCGAGCGAAGCTCGGTCGCCCAGCAGCGGGAGCACAAATACGTCGATAAGCCTATATCGATCGATAAACATCTATTCGTCTTCTTCTATTCTACTTCGTCGAACGAAGCAAATAGATGTTTATCGATCGATATAGGCTTATCGACGCATTTGTGCTCCCGCTGCAGGTACTCGTAACTTAAACAACCACCTTGTCACAATTTGGTGTATTTAGAGAGTTCCCATTATACCAGGCTTCTGCGTGCAAGTGTGACCTCATTCGCTTTGTGACGATATGGCAACCGCATAATGACATGCGCGCGCGCCGACACCGCTTGCCCACTGCATCATCATCGCTGTGTGCTGTGAGCAGCTATCTTACTCCGGCCGGATTCCGGAGTCCGGTCCGGTCACACAATACTTTGCTCCCGGTTGCATATTTCCAAAGTCTAGTATGCGAGTTGCTCTGATTGGTCGTTCTCAACTTTGGCGGGAAATATAAATTGTCTGGCTCCGCATCCGGCACTCCCAGCGAACCTACTGAATCCGATATTACTTTGGTGGCTCAGTGGTAAACTGTACGAGTGTGAGTGTAGGGTTTTTATTTTATCTCGGCCATGGGTTCGTGTCCCTTTTGTAATTTTTTTTTTGTTTTACTTTTTTTAAGCATTGTTAGGGTGTTAAAATTAGGTTATGGTTATTTTTTTTTTATAACTAGCTAAGAAAACTTTATTTTCGGAAATACTTCCGAAATTTATATTTCCCGCCAAATTTGAGAACGACCAATCAGAAAAACTCGCATACTAGACATTGGAAATATACCTCCCGGTTCAAGTGCACTTGCATTCGATACGCACTCCTCAGAGTGTTCCATGCATGCCTCCGTGTAGGTAGGTACCTAAGTCATTTGAAATTTCTGAGTCATGTAACTGCGAGCCACAATCACACAATACCCGGCAGTAAATTATTATTAATACATATTTGGTTTTAAAGGAAACTGACACGGTTGACTACATCGCTTACAACATTCGTGATGTCAACCCATAGCACCGCACCGGGTGAATTAGGTGCCATGTCAGTGCTTCCTTTCATTTCATGTCGGCTACACTGAACTGAAGGCCGGGAGGCCTGGAGGAAAATAGGAAAGGCTTATGTCCAGCGGTGGACGCTTACTCGCTGACTGACTGTCAATTTGGTCAGCGAACAGAAACGTTTTTTTTTTGTAATCCGGTATGGGTGGCGGAGTCAGAGGGGCCAAAGCACATGCTCTGACTAGTCAATATCACCTCCGAGAAGGTAGGTGCCATACCAGAGACTACCCTGGATTGCTGGCTATACTGGACTAGAGGAGAACACAACCGAGGTTGCTATGCAGCCATCTTACATCCAATCCAGTACGGTGGTACCAACCCAGTCGGCTACAATACAATACAGTTTTACACCGGTTCCGAACGGTGAACCAGCAGGTGTAGGTATGCACGTACATTTTTTCGTCAGAAAAAACTCATTTGTACACGCCGACCGGATTTGAACCTCGGACCTCCCGCATGAGAAGCCGATGCCCAAACCACTCGGGCACCCGCCGCTCGTGCTTCCTATGGAGCCCTAAAGCCAGCTCGACGAGCAGAATGCAAGATTGTTGTGTTGTTGCAGAGTTGCGGCGTGTTCTGCGCGTTCTGCCTGGCGAGCTCGATCCAGGCGCGGCGCTCGCGCTCCGCCAGGAACTCCACCGTGCAGGTCGAGGAGTCTCTCCTCAACGCCAGCGCCACTGCGCCGCTCAAGTACTAGTCGACTCGTCGTAGTACTCGTCGAGAATTCCTACAATAAGAACATTTAAATTGACAGTATACCTAGATATTAGGCAACGTACCCATACCACGTGGCCACTTTAGAACCCCTTTAGGACACTTTAGGAAATATTATATAGAGTTCGCGCTCCGAAGAAATATACAGAGAAGCGGTGTTCGAGCGGCTGAGGTTTGGGGTAAGGTAGCGGGGAGGCGGAGCGCAGAGTCGGGCTGTAGAGGGGAGCGCGCGCGGGGCGGGTAGCGTGTGGGAGACGGTCTGGCGGCCGTTCTGGGGGGCTCGCGCGGGGCGGGAAGCGTGCGGGAGAGAGGCAAGGGGTAAGGAGAACGATCGCACTCGTGCGTCGGTTGGTGTGCATATTGTCTTTTCATTCTAACACTTCATCTCCAGATTCGCCATCGCACCTTCGCATCGACGAAGATGTGTAAATGTATTAGTTTAAAGTAGGCGAGGCGCGATCGCAGCAGGCAGACGACGACTGCGCGCTGCGACCTCTCGCGCTCGACTAAGAAACTTGAGGATCGTGAACCGCAACTCGGTGGAACATGTTAGTTAGCCGAGTGATTGATCTAGTACGTAATATATCTTTGTTTGGATGCGGTTTTTTTATTAGAAAGCTGGTTTAATCGGGATGGTTCTTAGCTATGTTTGTAATCAAGCAATCAAGTAATTAAGTAATCAAAAAATTTATTATCTTAAAAGTGGACTGATTCATGCGTTTAAAAAAAAACTTGAAATAAAAGTTAAATTACAAATTTAAAATCCCCCACCCTTAAAAAGTAAAAAAATACTCGTAATTTCCGTTTATTACGTTTGAGTTTTGAATGTGACCAGGTCAATACTTTTTGGTGTAATTGAACAGTGCCTGTCGAGTTCTTAGGAAAAACAGTGCCAGTTCATAGTTCATACCACCGAAGTGAAGGCATTGTTTTTATGTGTCTCTGCCACTGTGTTTTTTTAGTCGTTACTATACCTCCTTGTTACTATATTTTGAAATACCACGTGACAGGGTGGATAGCCCCCGCCCCCCTTTGACCAAACGTGGTATTCTGACAAGCTCCTCCCTCTCCCCAAATCGGTCACGTGGTATGGGTACGTTCCCTTAGTTAGACGTATGGATGGTTTCATTACCTCTGGTTAAGTCTCGGCTGGCAGTTATCTATCTGTCGGATTTCTCATGCAGTTGACGGGAGTTAAGCGCCTCTTAGTAGGTGGTGGGCTCAAATTGTAGCCGACTGGGTTGATACCACCGTAATGGATGTAAGATGGCCGCATAGCAGCCTCGGTTGTGTTCTCCTCTAGTCCAGCATAGCCAGCAATCCAGGGAAGTCTCCGGTATGGCACCTACCTTCTCGGAGGTGATATTGGTTGGTCGGAGCATGCGCTTTAGCCCCTCCGATTCAGCCAGACATACCGGATTACATAAAAAAAATTAAACCACACTGATCAGTGATTGATCAGGTAGGTGGGTACCTGATATTATAGAACTTAAACATTTTCACACAGGGCTCTTTAATTTCTTGCAAGTTTAAAGTTACCCCAAGCCAATATATCCTTGCCACCTCTAATATGCTACTTTAAACATTGTGTTTATTTCTACGTGATTTCTACCTATATAAGGTGTTTTTTTTAGTCATGTCAAAAATTATGGGAGGGTTACATACACACTCGAATAAACACTTTACGTAAAAAAAAAAACATATGTTTATAGGAGCATTTTTTCTCCTAACAAAAAAATAAAATGAAATAAGGAGCTCTAAAAACCAATCATAGTGACCTTGTGACTTACTTACAACAAACAGCTGTTCTGCGTTTGAACATAGTACGGTCATTGACCCCGGCAAGTTACCTACTGTTACACACAGGTTAATGTTTAATGTTTAATTTTTTTTGCGTAACGTGTTTATTTGAGTGTGTATGTAACCCTCCCGAAATTTTTGACATGACTAACGAAACACCTTATATATATTACAAGTTGATATGCTCAGTGTTGTGTGAAAAGTAACTATTTAAGGTTTAAATTATAATAAGAAGGGTTGTGCTGGAAGTGTGCTGATAGGTATGTTACCTGAATGTGTTGTCTAGGTACGAAATATTCTAGCAATAAATTAATCGTAACTTGATCCAAAGCATATCATTGTGTCAGTATTTATATTTAGGAAATAAGTTTAAATGGAGGATAGTTAGATTTTTTTAAAACAAGAACAATAAACAAAGAAAGGTGCTTTATTTATAATGGCCACAATTCTGTAACATACCCTATATTATGGTACTTATACAATAAGATAAGTCTGTTAGTACTTAATTTAAATATAGTTTTTGTAAATTAATTAATTAATTTTATAGAAATAAAGTCGTATAATTAAACAATATGTTTTTTATTTCGGTACCTATGGTCCAAAGGTACTGGGAACATAATTTACTTATTATTAAAAGTAAATAATAATGAAATATTACAATATTTGTTGAAGGAAAATATCAGTTAATACCACAGTTCATAATAGGTACCTATCATGAATGATAGATAACACTTACATATTCATTGGAATTTCAAGTTAAGCTATATTAAAAAAAACTATTTATGGGTTCTTACCCGGTTCTTCCTTATAGATTGCTTTGCTGAACGGTAAGTGATACTGATAATCAAAATGATGACGAACCATAGTGAATATGCATAATATGTCTCAATTAAATATTGTTTTAATGTTGTGTGTTCTTTATGGCGAAATAAATATCTGAATCTGAATCTTCGTAATATTTATTCCCCAATTCTTTTTAGCTTTAATATGATGATAAAATAAACAAACATTTGGTTTATGTTGATTTTACATGCTAATGTAACGGTGCGTCAGTCTATGACAGTTAACGTCAGAACTTGTGGTCTGTTAGTCAGTACACTACAAGACAAATCGTGTCTACGCAATTTATAGTAAAAATATTATTGCATTGCGATTCTTTAGTCACTTTTACATCGAGAAAATGCGGGATTTCTGGAAGCCAGTGGCTCCCGCTACCTCCCGGAATTCAGGGAGACTCCCGGATTTAAAATCATTTTTTTCCAAAATCTCGAGTCTCCCGTAATCGCATAGAAAAGTCCCGAAAAGCTCTTCCGAATTAGCTTTTTGCCCTCGTGGGGTAATAAAGACATGTAAGTGTAAGTCTACAATCACTTAGTTAATTTGCGATAATGTTTCTGATGAAGAGAAGAATAGAATAGAATAGAATAGAAACTCCTTATTGCACACAAACAAGAAGAACAGTACACGACTAGAAACAAGAAATACAGGAGAGCGCAAAGGCGGACTTATCACTGCAAGTATTTGTGAAAGTATTCAAAATTACCCTTTCTATACGTCCACAATTTCTTTCTACCCAAGAGTTGGTAAACCTACTGCTAGCCCAATCTAGAAACATACTATCTGTTATTTATCTAAATGTCTATGCGGAATGGCAATTGTATACATTTTACTGGAAAACTTCTGCTAGAATAACGATTTCTTCTACTGAATTCGCCTCCTGAACTATATTATCAAGAAGCACTTTCACGTTAGCCCCAATGCCTCTCTCCCCGTTCATATCGTAAAAGGCGACCAAGGGATAAGGACAAGGTACCGTGCTAAAGCGCGACAGGATAGCCACCTCTCACCTTGGCATGGTCCTTCCACCGAGTCATGCAGCAGGTTTGTCTTCGTGCCTTACTTGCTGCTTGATACGTAGTTATTTTGTCCTAATACATTGCTAAACGTGGTGGTCGATACTGTGCTGTAATTGACAAGAGTACTTGCAGCGCAACACCGATTACTCTGCATAACCCGATTGTCGAGACACAGCGTGTGGTGTGTATGTACGTATGTACTTCCACTTTCATATTATGTTCTGTAGCGGTCCAGTTCGTTGTATTCGACACATCCTCTTGAGCAAACCGCAGACCGGATAGAATTTTCCTCGTACCCGCGTGTGTTAACACGTTATTGCTCATTACTTGTTGCTCAGTAGCCGACTGCGGTGTTGCGATAGTTGAAGGTCTGGCACGGTGAGTTAGCTCCAGCACCGTCAAGATGGACGCGGGTTCGAAATGTATCAAATATTTGATATTCATCGTTAATCTTGTCTTTGTGGTGAGTTATATTCTTCTTCTTTTCAAAGGCTTCATCCAAGTTGCTACGATAATTAATTTTTAATTTAACTTTAGCTGCTGAACTGGAATAGGTGCATACACATTTGTTTGGATGTGCTGCGTCCAACAATCGTGAACATGATACCAATCTGTACGTTTTCTTTTTATTATATCGGCACTATAGTGTCATGTTGCGTGATTTAGAAATAATATGAAATTATCACAGAGGGACGATAGTGTCCCCTATAAAGTGTCGCGTAAAATATATAGGTACTTAATATCTTTATTTGTGCCAAGGGGTCAATGGTCGGCCTGCACTATTGGCACCGACATGATAGAGCCAAAAACACCTCTCCTCGCTAAACCACGCTCAGTGAGGCGACATGCCAACAGTTGCTAGGCTGTCCTAGCCTAATACGACGTTTGAACGCACCCAGGTTAAAGGGATTCAGGAAACACACTCGCCGGAAGACAGTTCCACACCCTAGCGGTGCGACAAAGCAACGATTTTGAGAACCGATGGGTTCTCAAAAGCCCAACGTCGGCAATGCTGGAAGTTCCAAGGGTCAAAAGTACGCAGAGTTGGTTTCAGCCTTCAACCAACTCGGTGTACTTTTGATCTCCCCGTAATTTTTTTATTTTTAAATTTTTGGATTGACTAGCTCGGAGGATTGGCCCTGGTGGGTTTCGGCAGCGCTCTCCTTTTCAAACTGAAAGGAGGAATGAACACGGTTAAGGACCTGGCGCCATCTTTAGTGTGGATCATCATAGTCCTCGGACTCATTGTGTTCTCTGTGGCCTTCCTCGGATGCTGCGGAGCTATTCGGGAGAGCCAGTGTATGCTGGTTATTGTAAGTGCCTACTGTGACGCACACTTGTAATTCTGCGAAGGAGTGAATGCTTTTTAGGTTTCCGTATCCCGTACGGAAGCCTATTACTAAGCCTACGCCGTCTGTCTGTCTGTCTGTCCGTCCGTCCGTCCGTCCGTCTGTCTGTCCGAGGGCTGTATCTCTTGAACCGTAATAGGTAGCCCGTTGAAATTTTCACTGAATATGTGTTATTATGGCGGATATAACAACAAATAATAAAAAAATTGAAAAAGTAAAAAATTAAGGGGGGTTCCCATACAAGAAACGTGTTTTTTTTCCAATATTTTTTTGGGGTGCGGAAACTGGTGCGCGAGTCCGACTCGCACTTGGCCGGTTTTTTTTTATTTAATATGAAAATGTAAATCTGGACTCTTCTCTGAGATTGTGATTTTGATCATCGACTTATGAAAATTGTGAAATTGTAGTAGAACTTATAGTGAAGAAAAAGAGACATGATTTTTGGAAGATTTTTCAGGCCGGCATGGCATTCGCAATCTCCGTGCATCACAGAATGTCCATGGGCATCGTTAGACACCTACTTGTAGATGAAACGATGGCACATGTCGCGCTATCCATAAAAACATATGAAAAGAAGATACTGTAAATACTTCTACTGTAGGTATCATAATAGAAATTTCACATCTATGTACCTACCTAGTACCTAGACCTAAACCTAAACTACTTAGTTCAAATTCGAATGCTATTGCTATTAGAATGTACATAAATAATTTTAACTATCACACGAGGAAACAACGCAGGAAATGACGCATTTCATTTATAGCTTCACTGGAAGTCATTTGCAATAATTGAAAATGCTCTTATTAATACATTTGTTAAGGCTTTTATCGCTATTCGAAATATTAAAGAATTTTTCGCCGGTGCCTGTCCCGTGGATGTCCACGGGACAGGCACCGGCATCAGAGGCGGACTAGCAGCCTTAGCCGCCCTAGGCCGTTTAGTACCAGCCGCCCCAATTCAATGCAGCCGCCCCTTTCAAGTTTACAGCATAGATACAAATGTGAAGTTGTATGAAAATCAGTATTGCGTTCGGTTCAACCTGCCAAAAATATATTAGGTATTTCTCGGCTTATTTTACATATAGTAAAAGTATTTTTTACAAGTTTTACGGCAATATTGACCTTATAGTCATAGCAAAATTATTTTTTCAGCGTAAATAGTGCGTCATCACCTCCGCCGCGCTCACCACTCCCGCACGTCGCACGCACTTGCTCCGGCCGGCACCCTTTCTATTCTGTACCTGCTCTCACTGCTTCCAGCAGCAGGTACAGATTGGCCGCCCCTAATATCTGGCCGCCCTAGGCCCGGGCCTAGTCGGCCTATATGGAAAGTCCGCCTCTGACCGGCATGGTGGTGGACGAAACGCCGACTAAAATAAGTAATTTGGTTATACCGCCTAACCGAAAAATTATTTAATATACTCTTATTAATATTTCAGTTCGCGATAGTTCTGACAATTTTATTCCTGGTGAAGTTTTCGACGGGAGCCGTGGTGCTGGCGAAACCCGGACTCGTCCAGAACTATACGACGACACAGATAACGAGGGGATTCAAGAACGGCGCTACACCGCTAACTATGGGGATTGAAAAATCCGTGAGTATGATATTATTCGAAAGAAAGTCTTCGGAACGATTACCAACTGTAATGTTTATGGCAACACAAATATCGATTGGCTGCTGCAATAAATTTGTTCTCTCGACAAATCGTGGTTTTCCTTTGTCGTGGCCTTTTCCATATCTACGAACATTTCTGGCGACGAGGACTTTAAAACAAACTTACGCGTGATTGTGGTGACTGTGCTTGTGCGTTTGAGAGTGTGGGTTCGTGCCGGGAGGCCTAAAATTTGGAAAAATTTCGATCGGCAAAATTGGCGAGTTTTGTGTACAATCTGACACATGGTCATTGTATTGCGATCGACTTGAACAATATTTTCTGGTGAATAAAGTGGATGAGGAGCTTAAGGTGCCGACGCTCATCACTTTAATAGGCAGCGAAGCGTATGAACTGTTGGTGAATCTATGCACTCCGAAAAAACCGGCAGAGCACACATATGTCGTACTTGTGCAGATTATGGCAGATCATCTGCAACCGCGCCCCTCAATTTTAGCGGAGCGCTACAAGTTTCGACAGCGCAAACAAGAACTGGGCGAAACCATAGCGCAGTATGCGGAGGCACTGAAGAAAATGTCGCGCTATTGCGAATTTCAAGCTTGGCTGGATGATAGCTTGCGGGACCAGTTCGTGTGCGGTGTCCAAAGCGAGCTAATTCGTCAACGGTTATTTGCGGAAGACAAAATAACTTATGCAAAAGCATTTAAATTGGCAGTCGGCATGGAGGCGGCGGAAAAGGATGCGGCCGAGATAGGTGGACAACGACGGAGCGGTGAAGCGGGGTCGGCGGGGTGTCACAAAGTGACGTCATCGGAACCGGCACGCACACGCGCAGACCGACAGTTGTCGCGCTCGGCAGCTTCAACGACAACGGGAGATAGAGTACACAGACAGCGAAAGTCAGAGGCGACACCTGTCACTGCGGCCACCATGACAACGGAAAAACATCAGAGAAGTAATGTAGATAACAACTACACGAAGACGTGCTCTGCGTGTGGCGGCTCGGGACACACAACGACGGGATGCAAGTTCCGCACGTATACGTGTCGAAAATGCCTACGAGTAGGGCATCTACAACGCATGTGCGGGCAAAGCAGTGGCATGCGTGGACTCCATCACGTCGTAGAAAGACAGGAACTCGGCGGATTAACCGACTCGAGCGACGACGACGGTGAGGCGGAGGTAACAGGCCTACCCCTTTACCATATCGACTTGCAGAGCTGTAGGCCAATCACACTTTCTCTGTTAGTGGACGGTAGGCGGCTGGAGCTCGAGGTAGACACGGGTTCGGCCGTGACGTGTATAGGACGTCGGACTTACGAGAGATTGTTTTCACATTTGCCACTCGAACAGTGCAACCTGGTGTTGAAATATTACACGGGAGAAACGGTAACTCCTGACGGCAAATTTAGAACAACGGTACAGTACAAAGATGTGATAAAAAATTTAGATGTTTATGTTGTAGGCTCGGGAAAGGTGTGTTTGTTAGGGAGGCAGTGGCTGGGTTCTTTGGCTATAGATATCCCGGTACTAGCATATCATAAAGTCGACGTGGGCAAACAGGATTGTAAATTTGATTTAAATGAATTTATGTCTAGATATGGTGATGTGTTCGCGGACGGGCTGGGCCGGTACACGGGTGGGACTGTGTCGCTGCGTGTGCGCGAGGGAGCAGTGCCGTGCTACCTGCGGGCGCGCCCGCTCGCCTACGCGTTGAAGGAGAAGGTGGAGCGGGAGCTGGAGGCGCTAGTGCAGAGCGGCATTCTGACACCCGTCGAGACGTCGGATTGGGCAACCCCCATCGTTCCGGTACTAAAGAAAACGGGGGATCTACGCATATGCGCAGATTACAAGATAACCGTCAATAAGGTGCTCGATGTTGACCGTTTTCCTGTCCCGCGTGTAGAAGACGTCTTAGCTAAACTACAAGGAGGAATAAAATTTAGCACAATAGACCTGTCGCAGGCGTACGCACAGTTGGAGCTTGATGAAGCGTCCAGAAAATTTACCGTAATTAATACGCATAAGGGGCTCTTCAGATATAATAGATTAGTGTATGGGTTGAGCTCTTCACCGGGAATTTTTCAACGTAAACTCGAACAGTTATTCAGCGACCTGCCGTACGTTGGTGTTTTTCTCGATGATATCATCGTGACCGGCAGGAACGCGCAGGAGCATCTGGAGACGTTGAATAGGGTGTTCCAACGTCTGTTGAGATTCGGTTTGAAAATACGTAAAGAAAAGTGTTCCTTTTTTGCAGAGTCGGTGAAGTACCTAGGGTTTATAATAAATAGACACGGAATCCATACATGTCAGGATAAAGTAGAAGCGATAGAAAACACCCCTACGCCAACTTGCGTCACGGAATTAAGAGCGTTTCTGGGGCTCGTCATTTACTACGCTAGATTCATCCGAAACGTTAGTACTATCCTGTCTCCGTTGTACGATCTGCTTAAGAAAGAGAGAGAGTATGTTTGGAGCGATGAATGTGAACGTGCTTTTGTCAAAATCAAACGATTACTCGCTTCTAGTCCCGTCCTCGCACACTACTCGACCGAGCGACCGCTGCTCCTCACGACGGACGCGAGCTCGGTGGGCGTGGCCGCGATCCTGTCACACGGCACACCGGAGGGCGAGCGGCCGGTGGCTTACGCTTCGCGCACGCTCACATCGGCAGAAAAGGGTTATTTGCAAATTGATAAGGAGGCACTGGCCATAATATTCGGAATACGTAAATTTCACCAATATTTATATGGCCGTAAATTCACATTGAGGACCGACCACAAGGCGTTGGTCTCCATTTTTGGGAACAAGGTAGGTATACCGCAGATGGCGGCTAGCCGGCTTCAACGATGGGCAGTCATGTTGACCGGCTACGACTACGACGTCGAGTACGTGAATACTAAACTCAACTGCGCAGATGGGCTGTCTAGGTTGCCTGCACGTGTTAAGAAAGAGTCGGGTAAATTGGAAAATACGTATGTTAATTTCGTAGAAATTGCACTTCCGCTGCGACATACGGACATTAAAACGGCCTGTAGCAAAGATCAATTATTAAGTAAGGTACATGGCTATCTACGATCGGGCTGGCCGCCCACATGTCCTGAAGATGAGTTGAAACCATATTTTTTACGAAGAAATGAGCTTTATTTAGATTCGGGTTGCATAATGTGGGGTTACCGTATGGTGATTCCTGAGATATACCGAAAACATATATTACGAGAATTGCATAGTGGTCATATGGGTATTGTGAAGACCAAAGGTGTGGCCCGAAGCTATGTGTGGTGGCCGGGAGTAGACGCGGATGTGGAGCGGGCGTGCAAGGAGTGCAGAGCGTGCAACGAGGACGCGCAGGCACCGCCTCGAGCGGCGCCGCGGCCGTGGACGTACCCCACCGAGCCCTGGACGCGGCTCCATGTCGATTTCTTTAAAATATCTGGAATGACATTTTTTACTATTAAAGACGCTACGACAAAATGGATCGAGGTATTTGAAATGAAAAGTACAACCGCCAAAGCCGTTATTAAAAAATTAAGAGAGACGTTTGCCCGTTTTGGTATATGTGCTGAGATGGTATCGGATAATGGTCCACCATTCAACAGTGTAGATTATGCAGCATTTGCGAAGAATAATGGTATCAAACTTACCTTCTCTTCAGTCTATCACCAATCTTCTAATGGTTCTGCGGAAAATGCGGTCAAATTGTGTAAAAAAGCGTTGCGAAAAGCAGCAACAGAGAGGGTAGATTTTAACGCGGCACTACAAAGTTATCTTTTAGCCTACAGGAATGCAGAACACAGTACGACAGGAGCGGCGCCGGCTGTGTTACTGCAGCAAAAAAAAAAAAAAAATACTGATGAAAAAATATTACGAGGTAAAAGCAAAGAGAAGCACCTGGCATGCATGGCAGGTTCAGTATTCACCATTTATCGTCTTATAACACTGGTGTCACAAAAAAATGGTGGCCTTATCAAATTCACTGTCCCAGATGTGAAGATGACGAACTTGATTTTGTAAGTTAAGCTTCTTTTGAAGCGGGGCCGGGGGTGTTGTAAACTGAGAAAAACCGTTATTGTTACTCGTTACCGCATATAAATTATTTATATATAAGCGGTGAGGGGGAGAGAGTGTGAGGTAGGGAGAGAGGGGGAGAGAGGAGATAGGGTGGAAAGGGAGAGAGGGGGGGGGGGGGGGGGGGGAGGAGAGAAGTATAACTTCTGAATGCTTACATGATTACACGCACCCATTTTTATTTTTATGGAAACTGTAGGTACCTACCTTGATACTTATTTCCTCACTAATCTCTTTACAGTTGAAGTGCTGCGGACTACAGGGGCCTCGGTCCTACAACGAAACATTGCCGGCTTCGTGCTGTGGAGAGGCCACTGCCTGCCCGAACACGACGCGTCCAGGGTGTCTAGAGAAGGCGAAGCATTTCCTCACGGAGTACGGGAAGGTGTTCGCTTTCGTTAGCATCGGCATTGGCGTTGTTGAGGTTAGCTCTTCTTTTTCTTCCATATTAATGAGAGAGCGGACGTCAGAACCGTAGCACATCCAGGAGATCCTTTAATGGCTAACCTACATGTAATTTTATTTTTGTACCGTGTGGGGCCGGTACTTTAAAAAAATAGCCCCACTGCATCTCTCCCCGTATATGTCGTAAAAGGCGACTAAGGGATATGATTCCCTTATTATATTACTAGGTGACTGGTTGGTACCACCGCACTGAATGAAAGGTCGGTCGAAACAGCTATGTTATTCATATTTACGTTTGTGTTTTCCGTCCAGTTCAGTGTAGCCGTCACGACCGAAGGGAAGCACTGATGTCGAGTAGTAAGAAGTGGACTGTATTATTGACTGGTATGTACCTTTGATCCATGGTCGTTGATTTTACCAGGCGCCCGGTGCTGCTTTCTTTAGTTTTCTATGTACTCCACAGTTGTAAATCACATTGTTTTTTTATTTTAGTATTTGTATTAGGTTTTTATATGGTTTTTATTAATTATTTAGATTTTCTTTTGAATATTTTTATAGAAGATTTTCACGACCATCTTGTTATTTTTTGACAAGACAAGCTGTCCGACCAGCTGTCAGAATTTTATTTGAATGTTAGTTTTTTAAAATAATGGCAATCCGGCGCCAACATAACTCCCCCGCGAAATCTAGCATGGATTTCCAAAGTTTCCACTGTACAGTAAGATAGAGTAAATTATATTATTCATAATAATAAATCAAATAAAGACTTAGTAACTTCACTAAAATGAAAAAGAAATTCAGTAAGTAAGACTACAGATTAGTTAAATAAGTAATAATAAACTAAATTAATTATTGTAGGGTAGAGGGCTGAGTTTGGATACAGGTCGCTGCACGAAGCCCTGCGCAGTACGTAGGATAACAACACGCACAACCTGGTCCGCTCCAGGGTGTAGAGACTCGACGCGACCGAGACGCCAGTGAAGCGGCGGAGTTCTATCAGAATGAATAAGCACGAGGTGCCCGACCTGGAGGTTCGGTGGCTGTGCGAGCCACTTTGATCTCTGTTGCAGTGTGTGCAGGAATTCATGCCTCCATCGACTCCAAAAGTGTTGGGATACCTGTTGCACGTGCTGCCACTGAGAAAGACGGTTAGAGGGAACGTCCGTGATATCGGTTTCAGGTACCGCCATAAGACTCGAGCCGATCAGAAAATGAGCCGGAGTAAGAACCTCAAGTTCATTAGGGTCTGATGACAGAGCGCACAGAGGCCGAGAATTTAACATCGCCTCAATTTTAGTAAAAATAGTTGTGAGCTCTTCAAACGTTAGAGAACTGTCTCCGATAGTCTTTTTTAGATGCGTTTTAGCTGACTTGATGCCTGCTTCCCAAATGCCGCCGAAGTTCGGAGCATAAGGTGGGTGAAAACGCCACTCGATCTGGCGTGATGCAGCGTGCACACTTAGTTCGTCTTGAGTATTTTCTACTTAAAAAATTGTTAGACTTCGACAGAAAGAGCGCTTGTCAATTCAGGAAGCTCGCGGGATTTTCCTAATTCATTCAAGGGCCACTCAAAGGGCGGCAAGGATAACCAAAGCGAACCAGTGAACCAAATGTCGTGGCTCAAAAGTTGAGCGGAAAAGGTTCCACGTGAGCAGACGTCCGCCGCATTATTTGTACTAGACACGTGATGCCATGTGATGACATGTGTCACTTTGTTTGCGATAAAAGTTTTCACTTTGAATGGAGGCGTCTCTAGCCACCACAGCACAATAGCGGAATCAATAAATGCAAAAGTTTGAAAGATTTCCTTAGGTTTACTCAAGAAGCAATGAACGTATGTCGTCAGTAGTTTTGTCAGCAATACAGCGTCCATAAATGCAATATCAGAATTTTTATTTTGGCAACAACAGTGTTAATTTTGTGTTACCCTCCTCGTCAATGACTATATAAGATATGCAACCGTGGAAAAGCCTTGAGTGGAAGCATCGCAACACCTGACCAGTTGGCATTGAGCAACATTAGGTGTCATGGCGTAGCGAGGACATTTCACTCGAGACAACAGGGGGAGTTCAGAAATGAGCTTATACCACTCCTGTTTAGGTCCGTGGGCAAAGTTATGTCCCAATCGAGCCCTAACTTCCACAGCGTTTGCATAAAATATTTAGAGAAGAATATACATGGAGCCACGAGACCCAAATGGTGGTACAAGCGGGCTGTTTGACTGGAAAACGGATCTCTTCGTGAAAATTGTATCGACATTGTTTATGTTGAAAGAAAAGCAATCTTCAGAAGATATCCACTGCAATCCGAGTATTTTAATTGAGAGACTTGTCTCATCGTGAAAAGACACCAAAGATTCGTGGTGATCCAATGGAATCTCAGCGAGAAACTCCGGAGCATTACTCATCCATTTTCGCAATTCCAAACCTGCAGTGGCAAGTACATCGTTGGCATCGTTGCGCACCTGCATGGCCTCGTCGACAGTGCTCGTAGACCACAACAAGTCATCCACGTACATGCCGTGCACTAGGATGTAAGCGATATGAGAATAACTCTCCGAAACATCCGCCGCCAGTTGATGTAAAGTGCGTATCGCCAGATAGGGCGACGACGCTAACCCGTAGGTTCTAGTTTTCAATTCATATTCTTTAATAGGTTCTTCAGGTGAATTACGCCACAGGATATGCTGGTAACCGCGCTCCTCAGGACGGATGAGAATCTGCCGATACATTTTAGAAATGTCGGCAGAGAAAGCTACGGCATGCAGACGGAACCGTAGTAGCACCTCGACAATGTCACACTGAAGTTTAGGACCTGTGTATAGAACGTCATTTAGTGAAATATCTGTTCTGGTTTTAGCAGAAGCGTCGAAAACGACGCGGTGCTTAGTTGTAGAGCTCGACATTTTCACTACACAGTGATGAGGAATGACGTAGCGCGTAGTTTCTGTGACGCCAGTTTTACACTCCTCCATGTGACCCAGACTCTCGTATGATTGCATGAAGTTGCGGTAGGCATCGTATAAGTCTGCGTCTCGCAAGAGGCGCTTTTCAATATTATGAAATCGTTTCACCGCGTGAGTATGAGACTCACCAAGCTCAGTACTAGTAGGCTTCCACAGCAGAGGTACAACATATCGCCCAGATGTGTCACGATGATGAAGTTTCTTGTAGGTATCCTCGCAGTACTTGTCTTCTGAGCTCGGCAGAATGTCGTCAGGAACATTTTCTACTTCACAAAATTGTTTTATTAAATTATCAGTCCTCATGATATCAGTTATGGCCAAAAGACAAGTAGTTTCAGGAACTGAATTTAAAAAACATTTTCCGAGTATTACGTAACCGAAAATACTTTCAAATGCGGACGGCAACTTGGAATCGCTCGGGCGGTAAACATTTCCCTTCATAATATCAGCGTACACATCACCACCGAGAAGCATTTCAATCGGTGAAGTTTTATCAAATGTCGGATCAGCAAGAGAGAGATGTTTAAATTCATCACGCAAGCACGCAGGGATGCTCACGGAAGGCATGTCGTTAGTGATGCGCGGCAGTATGACCGCGTCCGTTGTCAACAAGGGACCGGGAGAAGTACGGGGTTTAAGCGTACAAGAGAGCACGCCTAGGTCGCGCACGGAGCTCGCAGCGAGCCCGGTCAGAGCGATGCCGGACGTACGCTGGGGCAGGTGTAGCCGCTGCGCGCACGCCGACGTTATGAAGGAGCCTTGCGCGCCACTGTCGATCAGTGCGCGCACGGTCTGATAGTTGTTGTACCGATCACGGACGTGCATCAGCACAGTACCTAGCATTACAGTGTAATGCGCTGCAGCCACGGGGGCTGAAGACGAGTAGCAAGCAGTTAGACTTGGACCAGCCTCGTTTTCAACCTGTGACGTAACATCGGCACCACTGACTCCAGAGGTATGGAGCAGAGTGTGGTGTCGTTGCGAGCACATAGAACAGCTGTTGTTCGAAGAGCACTGAATGCCGTCGTGAGATCGTAAACAGTTTTGGCAAAGTTTGAGCTCTTTGGCCTTTTCTTTGCGCTGGATCGGCGTAAGAGCCGAAAAATGGAAGCATCTATAAATAGAATGGCTCATTTTACAGCAGGGGCACGAGAATTTCTTCTCATCAGTAACTTTATCATTAGAGCTGACTAATGCAGAAGTAAAGCCTGATTTTGCCTTATTAGTGTAGGATTTGTTGGTCGTCATCTTCTCTTCAGTTTTGTTCGTTTTCGTAGCACCAGACTGGACTACAGAAGAACTAGGTTTAGTAATAACCTGTGACATTTCCAAAACATGCACTTGGCTTTGGACAAAGGTCATCAATTCGTCAAAAGTTGGGATTTTGTTACGATCGCACCGTTGTTCAAATTGTTTTCTCGTTTGTGGATCTAGCGAGCGTTGTGCTATGTAAAATAAAATGAACTCACAACTCTCAGGAATTTGCAATGCTCGAAGAGCACTGACACTCTCACGAAACGCTTGCAGAAAAGATTCTAGATTAGCAACTGACTCTTTAGAGAGCGCTTGAAACTGGAACATTCTTTCGAGATAGCTGGTGGCGAGAGCTCGCTTATTCTCATATTTTTATTTTAAAGAATCCCAAATCACAGAATAGTTTTGACTAGTGACTGGTAAGCTGCGCACGAGACTCAGCGCTGGACCGCTAGTTGCCGACAGTAAATAATAGAATTTTTCAATGTCAGTGATCGCTAGATTGTCGTGTATTAGATTAGAGAAGATGTCATAAAATGTACACCAATTATGCAGGTAGCCGTCGAACACATACAGGTTCATTTTTGGCAGGCGAGGGCGGACCAGTTTACCCTTGCTTTCGTTAGCGTCAGACGTGTCCTCCGCGGTCGCTCCAGAACCCGCATTATTTTGCCTCTGTTTCAGCTGATCACTAATTGACATGATGTTGTAATAAAGTGTGTCGAAATTTTCTATATCTAAGCTTGAGCACTTGAAATCAGGTTTTAGATGAAGATTCCACTTCGCAAGTTCCCGCACTGCGTTTTGGTACGTAGTCCGCGTGTCGTTCAGATCGCGTATCCGAGAATTAAATTCAAATTCACGAGATGAGTCTGTCAGGACGATCTGCGACAGATCGTACAGAACCTGGAGCCTGCGGAAGCATGATTCCTTTACAGAGTTCTCAAGAGCTATGTTCCTTTTTAACTCCGCCGCTACCACACCTGCCGGCCGCTCGGCGGCGGCAGGATCAGTTGGCATCATGAAGAAAGTTATGCGATACCGGGTATTGAGTCCTAAATACCAACTACATACCGCACACCAACTTCATAGAGCGACAATAGAAATAAGAAATACTGCATCAGATATATTCAACACAAAAACATGAAGGCAAACAATGTATCAAATTCCAGATTTCAAACTGTAAATAATATTTATATAGCACTAAACCCTAGAAAAATTTATATAATTTATAAATAAAATATTAGTTGTGTACAACGGTGAAATTTACGAATTAATGGAGTCCTTTGAGATTATGTGAAAAACTTACATATACTGTGGAAAGTTCAGCATCCGAGCATTATTTTTTAGAAATAGGTAATTATTCCGTGAGAAGTGACCAAAATTATGTCGAGTAGTAAGTAGTGGACTGTATTATTGACTGGTATGTACCTTTGATCCATGGTCGTTGATTTTACCAGGCGCCCGGTGCTGCTTTCTTTAGTTTTCTATGTACTCCACAGTTGTAAATCACATTGTTTTTTTATTTTAGTATTTGTATTAGGTTTTTATATGGTTTTTATTAATTATTTAGATTTTCTTTTGAATATTTTTATAGAAGATTTTCACGACCATCTTGTTATTTTTTGACAAGACAAGCTGTCCGACCAGCTGTCAGAATTTTATTTGAATGTTAGTTTTTTAAAATAATGGCATTCCGGCGCCAACAACTGACGTGGCACCAAGTTCACCCGGTGTTATGGGCTGACATCACGGATGTTGTAGGTGATGTAGCCAACCGTGTCAGATTCCATAAAAAAAAAATTATCTTGTATCTAATCCAGTATTGGTGGCTGAGTCAGAGGAGCCAAAGCACATGCTGCCCCCAGCCAATATCGCCTCCGAGAAGGGGCCACATCGAAAACTTCTCTTTGGATTGCTGGTTATTACTGGACTAGAGGAGATCGCAGCGGCGAGGCTTGATTTTACGTTTAGTACGGCGGTATCAACCCAGTCGGCTACAATTTGAGTTGACCTAGTAAGGATCAAGGGAAGGGACCTACAGCTTTACAGCGTGAACCTTACCAATGAATATTTTCCGTTAGAAAATATTCATTGGTGCATGTCGACCGGATTCGAGCCACGGACTCTGAGATCAAGAGACCAAGACCAAGACTGCGCAGAGCAACCGCCACTTGTGAACTTTAGGATCGTGCGTGACCTAAGTCCAAACTAAACTGTTTTTACATATCACACACGCTGAATCCCGACAATCGGGGTAAGCAGAGTAATCGGTGTTGTGCTGCAAGAACTCTGGTCAATTACAGCACAACACCGACCACCACGTTTCGCAAAGTATTCGAACAAGATTCAATCGATCAAGCAGCAAGTAAGGCACGAAGACCCACCTGCTGCATGACTCAGTGGAAGTACCGTGCCAAGGTGAGAGGTGGCGAGCCTGTCGCCCTTTAGCACGGCATCTTGTCCTTATACCTTAGTCGCCTTTTACGACATGCATGGGGATAGATGCAGTGGGGATATTCTTTTTAAGTACCGGCCCCACACGGTCTAAACTATTTTTTTAAGTGTTATTTATTATATTACAACGTTTGTTTGTTTATTACAACGGTTGTTGTGTCCTCCAGGGTCTGGGAGTGCTGTTCGTCGCAATGTTGATATGCAGCATCAGTTCGAGTAATAATGGAAAGTTACGATTTTGAGAATGACAATACTCTAATTAGTTTTCCCAATGTTTAGTTTATCTGATAGGCGACTTATTTAATATAAGCGTCTCCCACCATCTTGTAGCTAGTTGGATAAATATTGCCCACCCACCAGCAGTGTAATATTTCGTTTCCTATGTGTGTATAGGGTAACGTACCCACCCATACCACATGAACGATTTGAGGTTATATACTTTTGGACACCGTATGAATGCTGTAACTTTTTATTTAAAGGGAATTCAGAAAAATGTTATTTGACTTTTTTCTTACTATTGATCCCAATAATAATTTTCTAAATTTAATGTATTAGCCGTTACAACCCCCTGTATATTTATGTGGATTAAGCATTAACGGTTGTATTTTAACCTTTGAATGTGAATCACATTCAGGCGAATAAGTACCTACTTTTTGGTGTAATTGAACAGCGTGCCTGTCGAGTTCTTAGGAAAAACCGAGGGAAAAACAGTGCCAGTCCCGAAGCGATTGTTTTGTGTGTCTCAGTCTTTGTAAACCATATTTAACCCCCCTCCACCCCTGTGGGACAGCCAGCGTGGTATTTTCACAAATCCCCCCTCTCCCCAAATAGTTAACGTGGTATTTGTATGTCCCCTAAAGTAGTTAGGTACTTTAAAATTGTATTATGTAGCTAATAAACTATGTACAATGATTATTGTATTGTTTTATTCCCGCTTATAGTTTACATATTTTCAGGATTTTATGCGGCAAGATATGCATAGGTGCCAGAGCGATCTGTCGCACAATAATGATAATTTTTTTTTTCTCAAATGCTAAACTTGCATATTTTAGTCTCTTTCGAAAGTTATAATTATTGAGATTGCTATCGTATGCAATTCACTTTTGATTTCCATACAATGATATAAAAACGTTGCCGCATAAAATTCTGAAAGTCGTGAAAACAAAGACGGAAACGGAAAAATTTAATAACTATTTTTGTAGTTGATGAGCTAAGGAATATATCGCGTGGTGGTAATATTATGGGGTCGATGTGGGACAGTCTGTTTAAGTAAAGATTTGATGTGTATAAGGTCTGTAGGTAACGATACGCTAAGAGATGTATGTGTATCAGATATTGATCACGTTCCCATACCATTTTTTTTTTTCGATATAAAAAACCTACTCACTCCTCAAATTTAATACGCGAATAAGTACGTTTTTTATATAGTAAAAACAAAATTGGTATGAGAACGTGATCACTATCTGATACACATCACCCCTTAGCTTAGCGTATCGTTACCTACTTAAAAAAAGACCTTATATAGTACATAGTTCTGGTAACTGTATTTTATAATTATTTTTGGTTTTTATTTATTACTTCTTTAAATATCATGGGATAATTTAGGTAGGTAGGTAGGTATATTATAATATGATTATTACTATCTATCTTTGGATCTATCCGCTTCGCAAAAATTATGACGGACAGACAACTCATACATACGTGTATAGTTACAGATTCTCCGCTTTATTTATTAGGATGTACCTACGAAGTATAACACCATTATTATGCCAATCGCAAAAATAAAACTGGGGGGGGGGGAGGGGGGGCTTATGGCGGGCCCGGGGGGGGGGGGGGGCAGCTGGCATCGCCCTGCAGTAAAGTTTGTACGCGTTTTTACAGAGAGACTGTCCGGCTGTAGAGCGCCGTCCCTGTCGCACAGAGACCTGCGAATTAGTGCGACAGAGACGACACTCTACAAGCGGACTGTCTCCCTCCAAAGCCCGACGCGCATTATTTACCGCCGCGTACTGTACATACTTCTATGAAAATAATTATAGAGCGTTATTTAAAATGTTGATTATGTATTACAATAATATTTCAATACAATAGGTGTACGGATAATGCCAAATAAATAATTTAGAACATCATCAGTGTTTCATTAATATTATATTTTCTGCAGCATGTTACCCCGGCCGTAGATCTTCGATCATAATTTTTTTTTCCGTCTACGCCGTAGATGCACCGAAATCTTAGACTATCTTCACTTATGTTATAGGTACTTACACTACACTACCTACACTACACTTACAACTTATACTATACTTAGGCCCACTTGCACCAACACAAATTTAACGATATAAACCAGTTTAACTCGTTAAGCTAGCACCCGTTGACTGTGGGAACCGCGTTTAAATCCATAACTCGCTACTTAACTCTAAACTCGTGTTGGTGCAAGTGGGCCTTACACTTACTTAGTTACAGCACGATGTAGGTTACAGTTATTTAATGCTTTAAAATTTAAATTTATAAAAGACAAAGGGCTATTAACTGCAAAACGTTTACTATCTTAAAAGTAGGCTTGCCACCCCAATATTATAGAAAAATTATACAGCACGAAAAATTATATATTTTCGTCACTAATTCAACTGTCGCGTTAATAATATTCGCTGTGACGAACGCACCCGCAGCGCAGCAGGGGAATTTCAGAATGAAACGCATGTCACGTCACGCAAAGATTAAAAATTCTTTATCTTAGACGTCACTCCCTTCACTCACGTCACGTCACGTCAAGTAAACGTCAACATTCTGTCACTGTTAATTTGTAAAGCGAAGAATAATATTAACAAATACACATAAAAAAATAAATAGTTAGGTACTAAAAATAGTTTAAAAAAATAATTTCAAAAAAGAAAAAGGTGGTAAGTAACCCTACTTAAAAGCAAAGAGAAAATTTCACCTGATTACTGCAGAAATTGATCGAGCGAGCGAGTATTTTGTCAAGCGACAGCGTAAAATTCGAAGTCTGTGATTTTGTCTTTGAAATGCATTCAAGGGCTAGAATAGTAGAGAAAGTGGCACTTATACCTAAAAACTCAGTTTTCGGAAATATTGGATATTGTCACTTTTGATCCCATTTGTTTGATCACACCTTAGACTCTTGCCTTGCCCGAGTAAAGATACGTATTTTACTCACTACTAGGGTTACGATATCGAAATATTAAAAGGCCTGACAAAAAGCCTGACATAAAAAAAAACGTAGAATTTTTGTCACAAAATGAAATAATAAATGCCACGCTCGAAAATTTTATTAAAAAACCGAACAAAGTCCCGGACAGAAGGCCCAAAGTTCGGATATGTTGCATGTATTCAAAAACAAGTTAAGTTTTTGTTGACATTGTGGTCCGTCATTATTAATTATTATGAATATTCTGATAAATTGTTAAATAATTGAACTCATAATAAAAATCACGTGATAAAACGTGATAATATGCTCATTGGGCCGATCTCACCGCATCCGTACTTACCTGTCAGCAACATTTTAGTCGAAGGTGGTGAAATCGGCCCCTTGTCAGGTTCAGTGACCGATAAATTTTGTGAGCGATAAGGCAGAGGAATTCCATCTGGGGGAAAAGTGGGAATTAATTTGGAACGGGGAGTTTGTACAGATCTTTTCCATGTCTAGCATACTGCATAACGAGGATTATAGGTATAATTTTATTCAATGAGCATAGACAGCGTCCAGGATTCATCCATTCATTCAGAAACATCTTTTAACGCTCTTGAGATCGTTGCTTGATTGATCAAAATCGGTTTTATTTACACATTACATTACTATACTTATACCAATTCAGTGTCTAGAGTCATACACAACACAAACAGTAAACCCACTCCTTGTCCTTGAACTGAAATTGACTTTGAGACAACTTGACAGGCTTCGATCATAAAAATATTAAGATTCCGCATGTCAGGGCGATTCGTGCCCCACCAAAAATACGTGCAATTCAAATATTACGTGCATCGCCCGCTCATTCTGCCATCGACCGCCAGCGCGAGAGCACTTGCTTCAGCGTCTTCAATATTACACAAAGGCCGGCTTCAGGCCTCTGCATAGTATACGAGAGCATCTGGCATTATATTTCAAGAGTGAAAATCCCTTCAAATACAATGTTATATAAGAAAAAGTAAAAATTTTCACTTCATACATTTAATGTGTTTGGATTAAGTGGAGATGGCTTCTTTAAAATTATATTTTTTTACGTCACCAAATTTGAAAACGGTAACACTGGATTCCCAAAAGAATTATTTTATAATATATATATTTTACTATATTAGATGGCAATTTGAAAAGCTACAATAAAATCAACAAAATACCAGAACCCTTACATGATTTTTATTTACAGATTTTTGCTTGTGTTTTCTTTGTGTTTTTTTTTATTGAAAGCGCGACCTGTGGCGCCGAGGCACCCTAAGGGAGATGTCTAAGGACGCCCATGGACATTTGGTCGTATGCGGGGGTTGCGAATGCCATGCCGGCCCGACAGGTGCCTGTTCACGCCCCTCTTGAAGGACTCGAGACTGTACTTGGGAGGAAATATATAGACAGGAGAACGTCCCAGAGTTTACCGGTTCTATAGAGGAAAAATCTGCAGAAGAGGTTGGTACGCATCCACGGTAAGTCCAGCGTGTGGGGATGCAATCCTTTTTAACAAATTCCTCTTTTCAAACAAATTTCCCTTTTAAAAGCTGATATTTGGCAGAGCCATCCCACAGGTGCAAGCAGTACTCCACGCATGACCTGATCTGCGATTTGTGCAAAAGGACTTAGGTGCACAAGAAATTTACGTGTTTCTTTCTTGGTTGGTTCTTGTTTGATTCTTACAGATTTTGAATAACATATTTATTTGCTTTATGAAACGTATATGACAAAGTGGTTCAAAAAAGTTAACATCAAAGGGAGGAATACGAAAATATTAAAACTGGTCTCGTTTAAATAGTTAGTGAGAAATTATTATTTAGGTTGACTGCAAAATTAAGTTTGTTTGTAATATATTTATGTATCAAAAAGGTTATGAGTGGAGGTGAGAAATGTTTTTCTTTTTATAACCAGTTTGGTGGTTCAAAAAAAATTATCAAGGTTAATTTATAGAAGATGCGTCACTACGCTCCGCATCTTCTATAAATTAACCGTAACCTAATAGGGACCATGTCGAGGCAGCCCGTGTCGTTTTTGCATACATGTCTATTCAAAATCAATGTTTTTGTAGTTAAAAAAAGTAAAGTTTTAATTTTGCATGAAAGATTAAAAATTAAAAGTTGTATGGAAACCTGTTTCTTCTTTTAAGTAAACTAAATAAACTACGCGTCCGGCAAAACATTATTTCACTAAAATTTATTTTTTAACTTCAGTTAGTACACAATAAGCTTACTAGCAATTTGCTAGCAAACTTCCCCACTTCAAAGCCACGCCTCCGTCGTATTTGTGCGGAACCCTCGGTTTGTGGGTTGGTCAACTTGGTCTGTGTTTTTAATGTTAGTAACATATTGGCTTTATTTCTAGTAGACACTTCACACTATTAAAGCTAAAATTTAGATATTCCTGTCATTATTGTCATTTTGAGAAAGAAAGACAGGAGATGAACGAATGATTTAATAATCTTAATTTAAGCACATCTGTCAAATTTTAGGTGATTTTAGTTGCAAGTGATATAATATAAGACACGTCTAAAGTCGACCTAAATTGACAAATGCGTTTGAATTTTTTATAAAATAATTCACTCATCGTCCATAGGTTTTCTTTCACAAATAAATGTAAATCGTAAAACTGTAGGTCCTTCCCTCCTAATCTTACTTGGTGGTAGGGTTTAACCCGCCCGGGTTGATACCACCGCACTGAATGAAACGTCGGTTGAAACGGCTATGTAAATAGTTTGTGTTTTCCGACCAGTTCAGTGTAGCCGGCACGATCAAAGGGGGAAGCACTGACATGGCACCTAGTTCACCCGGTGTTATGGGCTGACATCACGGACGTTGTAGGTGATGTAGCCAACCGTGTCAGTTTCCATAAAAAAAATAAACGAAAAAAATTGCAATAAATGTTTTTAATAAATAATTTAATAATAAGAAGTAAAAAGCCACCTCCATAGTTTTGAGCCGTTGAAGCAAGCGGCAATTTATCGATCGACTACGTGCGACATTCGCTTGTTTTGGAACACGTAAATGTTTGCGTGGAGCGTGCAGGCAAGCGATACGGGATTACTGCGCGTGGAAAAAGGATGACACAATATCACTGCGATCTCTTGAGATGGTCGGTCCTGTATTACGCGATACGCACACTACTATAACCACGGTGTCTCGTTTTAGTAATAATTGAAGTATGAAGTGCGGAGTCCAGAACTATTTTTTCTGTCTACGTTGACAGGTGACAGTTTCCACTTTCAATAGAACTTCAAACTACTGTTACGGTCTCGATTTGGTCATCATGGTAATCTGTGTTGGGTCTTGCAGCTTGCTTGAAGAGATAATCCCCTTACCCCAAACTGAAATCTAAATGCCTATTCTAAGGCCAGGCCGTCCAAGCAAGCGGTACATGGTACCTACATGTGCCGCTGTGGACAGATTATGGTTATGTAGTAGGTTGGTAGTAGGTATGAGTTTATAACGGGTCTTGTTGCCTGCCAGAGTCCAGTGCAGTGGCTGGGAGCCTGTTCTAGCTAGTTGGATTGGATTGGAACTCAGGGGTGCTCAGGGTTGGAAAAAAAGAGCATCAACGTGTGGATCCGGCGATTGTACAACCTCCCGTATAAGTTACTCTATGGTATGGTGCACTCGGTTGGACGACGACGCGACCGACGGGTTGACATCATTTATGGTTGACATCGTGCGTGGCATGTGCGAAATAATATATAACGTACGCCACGCACCACAGATTACCAATATATTATATAATATTGGTAATCTGTGGTGCGTGGCGGGGCGGGCGACTGGGGTGGATGGATCGTCTGAAATTCGGATGGAACCGTGGTGCGTCGTCGGATCGTGTTGTCATCGTCGTTCCGTGCGTGCGTGCGTGAGTGAACGTGAACGTCAAGGAAGAAAGAACCGACCGCGACCGACGCGACGCCGACGACGACGAGGCGAGCGACGACGCGACGACGACGACGATCGCGGGTGGCGGCAAGCGGTGAGCGGGATACACGAGCGAGACGCGACGCGCGGCGCGGCGCGTAGTAAGTAGGCGAGAGCGAGTGACCGAGACCGAACGTGGGGTCCCCCGTCCCTCTCCCTCCACTTCTTTCTTCTCTGCCAGCATTCAGCCTGGGGCGCGGCCCCCGGCCCGCGTCCCTCCACCCCGCCCGCCAACCTCCAAGAATTTTAGTTCAGCTCCAAACGTCGTACACTGTGGTTGCGTTCGTCTTCGCCGAGTACATAAACAAATCGCGGTCGCGAGTGAATAAAGCTTGTGTCCTGTGTCTTTGTGTGTAGCCAGCATGGGTTGTGCGACGAGTTTTGTGAAATATGTTCTCTTCTTCTTCAACCTCATATTTGCGGTGAGTTTTAGCACAGAATGCGATGTCGTCGGAGGCGGTCAGGTCGGTGTGGCGCGGCGGAAGGTATGGCGGGAACCGGTTTTGCTGTGCTATTCTCGTTTTGGAAGGGAAACTGTGAGCGGCGGACGGTGAAACCCAGCGAGCGCGTCCGCGGGAGGCGTGACGGACGACCGACGACAGCTCGCTTCACCTGTAACTACTAATAATAATAAAAGAGGAGCAAAACGAAACCTTCTCCAACTCCATTCAACATCAATTTGGGCAACAAAGAACGTATTAAGTAGTAACTTTGGGCGATGTCGTGTTTTAAAAGTTACTCGAAAAGGTCACCACACGCTGAGGTATCCTGACAATCTGGTTAAGCAGTGTAATCGGTGTTGTGCTGCAAGAACTCAGGTAAATTACAGCACAACACAGACCACCACGTTTAGCACAGTATTAGGGCAAGATAACTATCAAGCGGCAAGTAAGCACGAAAACCCACATGCTGCATGACATGACTCGGTGGTAGGAACATGCCAAGGTGGCTATTCCGTCGCCCTTTAGCACGGCATCTCGTTCTTATCGCTAAGTCGCCTTTTACGACGTGCAGTGGGGCTATTATTTTTAAGTACCGCTCCGACGCGGTACCTACATATAGGAAACTTCGAAAAGATTTTGCTGATGAAATGGAATGCTACGTTTCTACTTAAGTGCTCATACATAACTTATCGGTGGTGTTCCGAATTTCTACCTGTGTCGAGATGAAGTCAAGTGCTGATAACTTATCGGTGGTGCTTCGAATTTCTACCTGTGTCGAGTCGAGATGAAGTAGATCCCATATGGCCATGGGCATGCATCTATGGGCCACCTGGCGGCGAAAGGCGAACTCACGCGAAACAGAGCGAGTGCGCGAGCGTGGGAGTGAAAAGCGAGAGAGAACGAGATAGAAAAGAACTTCACGCGAAATAAACTCGAGTGAATCCTATGAGTGTGATCCTGATCAGGTTTTTACGGTTTTTAGGGTGAAATACTAAATACCTACTAGTTGACAAAGATTGCCCATCAACAAAGCATATTGAGACGGGAAGAAACACGTGAAAAAGTTACCTAACTCACTATCTACCTTTCTATTTTAATTTGTAACAATGATAAAAAAAATATAACTAAACAAAAATATAAAAAATTGTAAAATAATAAAGTAGGTACCTATTACTAATTATAAATAAAAAATCTCAATTTCTTCCGATGCTGTATGTTTGAATTTCCAGGTCTTGTGGGTTACCTACCTATTAAGAAAGCCTTGGCAGTTTGGCACGCTCGGCGCTCGTCAGCAAATATTATTGTAGGCGTTAAAAAACGGTCAAGTGCGAGTCGAACTCGCGTGGACAGGTTTCCGTACCATTCCGTTTTCCACGAGAACTTTAATTCCTATTTCAAACTCAGTAGTTTTGGAGGTAAGGGGGGGGGGGGGGGGGGTGGGTAATGTTCGATTTTCGTATATTTTCTTTAATATCTTAAAAACTATGTGTTTTAACATTATAAAAACATCACGTCTTTAGAGATACGGAACCCTAAAAACAAATTACGTAATAATCAACCAGCCGGGACCACATCTGTGCGTGGGTCACCCCATAGGTTTCTTTCCAAATGCGTTGAAGTCTTTTTCAAGGAAAACCTTCGCCTATTGTGTCTTTGGCTTGAATGTCGTATAATCAACGAAGTGACATCATGTAATGGGGAATTCAAGAATAAGCATTGCTCAGCTCACTTCACAGCCTCGCCAGCTCAGTGGTGCGGTCGGTCGACTGTCGGTCGTGATCATAAGCACACCTGGGCGCGGTCAGCACTCGGATGGGTGATTGTGGTTCGGATTCCACGTAAAACTGTAGGTCTCTTCCCTTTTTACTTTACTAGGTGGTAGGATTAAACCCGCCTGGGTTGATACCACCGTACTGAATGAAAGGTCGGTTGAAACGGCTATGTGAATAGTTCGTGTTCTCCGTCCAGTTCAGTGTAGCCGGCACGAGCGAATGGAAGCACTGACATAGCATGGCACCTAGATTACCAAGTAGTTACGGGCTGATATTACATATTATGTAGGAGGTGATGTGTCAGTTTCCATAAAAAAAAAGTTAGGTCACTAAGTGTGCAATAATAGTTTGCAATCATAAATAAATCTTAAATAAATCATAAATAAAAAATTAATTATAAGAAATCGATATTTAAATTTATTTGCATACTGTTTGGTTAGCTGTGTTTAATATGCATTATTATAAATTTCTAATTTGTCTCAATCTAACGTCATAATTATATAATTTGATTTTATCATAAATTGCTTACGTAGTAGGTGGATGCTTTGTAAGTTGTGACACATTTCAACAATATTTCTCATTATGCCTCATTCAATAAAGTTACGCATGGACGTGCGTAGAAAGCGTAGAAAAACAACTTTGTCTCACTTCGTTACAAAACGCTCTCGAGCTCGTTTTAAATAAAGAACTTTGGATGGGTGTCCGTCCGACCGTGAAGGCTGGTCGAGGTTTGGATTCCAGGTGGTCTGTTGGTATCACCGCACCGCACTGAATGAAGGTCGGTCGAAGCGGTTATGTGAATAGTGCGTGTTTAGCGTCCTGTTCAGTATAGCCGGCACCACCAAAGACAAAATAACGCCATTGATTCTGAACAAAAATTAATTGATAATTGTATCTTTTTATTTTTTATAAAAACATTTTTATTGAAACTGACACGGTTGGCTACATCACCTGCAACATCCGTGATGTCAGCCCATAACACCGGGTGAACTAGGTGCCATATCAGTGCTTCCCTTCGGTCGCGCCGGCTACACTGAACTGGACGGAAAACACAAATTATTTACATAGCCGTTTCGACCGACGTTTCATTCAGTGTGGTGGTATCAACCCGGGCGGGTTGAACCCTACCACCGAGTAAGGTAAGAAGGGAAGGGACCACAGAACTACTTCTTTGATCTGTGGAAGGGACCTACAGTTTTACGTGGAATCCGAACCACGGTCAGCCTCCACCGGTCGAGCAGTCACCCATCCAAGTACTGACCGCGCCCTTATTTATGGTAGAACAAACATATTAACAGTTATCTCATCTATGTTGGTGGGTGAGCCCAGTGTTCATACATTTTTGCAAATGGTTCATTGATATCCTAACCTTTCCCAAATCCCAAGTGATTACCATAATATACATACCTACCGCTACCCACTTACAATCGTATAGAAAAAGCGCTTAGTTACTGCAGTTGTTTAGTGTCACAGAATATAATAACGGTAGTTACCTCATTAAATAATCGACTTCGAGTAGGTAGGTACCTACATCCACTGATCTATAGATGAGCTCATATCACACCCGAAAAACATGTCACCGACCATATCAGCTTATAAGCTGAGCTCACAATGACTGTGTGGTTCACCTTATTCTTCTGTCAGCAAGTGAGGAGCGTGTGTGTGGCATTGGGTCTATATTATGGTGTCTATGGGCAGTGGTAGATACGTCACACTTCCCCTCACCCCATCCCATTGCTATCTGGTGTGCGCGAGCCAAATGGCGTACCAAAGCAAGGAGAATACCTACGGGAGACGCAACGCTACTGCGTTTGTATCGGAGCACGGCTAGCCAAAAATCCCTACTACTACGAAAATAGAAATCGCAATTTAATCTTTTATGACGTGACTTGTCTATCTCGGTTACCCATATCGCGCCCCGCGATATGGAGAGAGACAGAGCGAGCAAGGCGAGCGACAGGTTTGTTATCGCTGGCTTGGCTCGGGTATCTGGTAGTAAGAGCCGATCGTCCGACCAATCGGAAGCCTTGCTTGACGGCAACTTGACGGGATCACTACGAACGCCAGTCTGACGGACAATGATGGTGCGGTATATCTGTGAATTTTGAAATTGTTATTTGTAATAGTTTTTACTGAACGAATATTATTGTTTGAATCCAAAAAAAATATTGAAAAATTAAACAAGACTGTTGTTTTAATATTTTTGAAAAGTTGTACTAATAATCAGTGATAGGAATAAGTAGGGCTTATTTACCTAAATTTCGAGGAACAGAGTAAAAGATTGGAGACTTCCTTAAGACAATATTTTTTTCCGGTTTAATAATATTCATGGTGTTTTAATTTCGCGATTTGAAAAAAGTGGCCACCATTTTGAACTTTTTAGTTACTGGACCGATTGCTTTCAAAATCGATATCTGGGTGTCAGTGTGGGCTCTGAATACGAATCTGTAGTAAAAATTTAAAAAAGTGGCCGCCATTTTGAACTTTTTAGTTACTGGACCGATTTCTTTCAAAATCGATATATGGGCGTCTGTGTGGACTCTGGATACGAATCTATAGTCAAAATTTAAAAAAAGTAGCCGCCATTTTGAACTTTTTAGTTACTGGACCGATTGCTTTCAAAATCGATATCTAGGCGTCTGTGTGGACTCAGAATACGAATCTGTAGTCAAAATAAAAAAGAAGTGGCCGCCATTTTGAACTTTTTAGTTACTGGACCGATTTCTTTCAAAATCGATATCTGGGTGTCTATGTAGGCTCTGAATACGAATCCGTTGTCAAAATTTAAAAAGTGACCGCCATTTTGAACTTTTTAGTTACTGGACCGATTGCTTTCAAAATCGATATCTGGGTGTATGTGTGGGCTCTGAATACGAATCCGTTGTCAAAATTTAAAAAAAGTGGCCGCCATTTTGAACTTTTTAGTTACTGGACCGATTGCTTTCAAAATCGATATCTGGGTGTATGTGTGGGCTCTGAATACGAATCTGTAGTAAAAAATAAAAAAAAGTGGCCCCCATTTTGAACTTTTTAGTTACTGGACCGATTGCTTTCAAAATCGATATCTGGGTGTCTGTGTGGGCTCTGAATACGAATCCGTTGTCAAAATTAAAAAAAAAGTGGCCGCCATTTTGAAGTTATTAGTTACTGTATTCAGAGCTTGATAGAGAGAGAGATTCGTATTCAGAGCCCACACAGACACCCAGATATCGATTTTGAAAGCAATCGGTCCAGTAACTAAAAAGTTCAAAATGGCGGCTACTTTTTTTAAATTTGACTACAGATTCGTATTCAGAGCCCACACAGACACCCAGATATCGATTTTGAAAGCAATCCGTCCAGTAACTAAAAATTTCAAAATGGCGGCTACTTTTTTTAAATTTGACTACAGATTCGTATTCAGAGTCCACACTGACACCCAGATGTCGATTTTGAAAGCAATCTGTCCAGTTACTAAAAAGTTCAAAATGGCGGCCACTTTTTTTAAATCGCGAAATTATAACACCATGAATAGGTATTATTAAACCGGAAAAAAATATTGTCGTAAGGAAGTCTCCAATTTTTTACTCTGTTCCTCGAAGTTTAGGTAAATAAGTCCTACCTATTCCTATCACTGATAATAATAATACTTATAATAATACATAATATATTTTTATTTTTATTATTATTTTTATATTAATTTTGAGTATATGTGGTGTATTTTTATAATCTGTATATTTAAAATTAATGTAAATATGTGAATGTGATAATAAATGCATAATATACAATATATTAGTTTTGTATAGGTATATTTGTTTTATAATTATAAAAAATAGAAAACGTAATATTAAAGAAATAATAACAATACATATTATAAATTGAATTCATCCATGTCATTGCCATAAAAAAACTAACAACACCCATATACAATAATTGATTTCAAATTTCTTTCCAGTCTGTCAAATTTGCCTATCATGTGTACGCGCCCAGTATGGCGCGCAGTCGTGCTCCTAGCTCGCGGAATTTTTGTATTTTACACGCTTTAAGCATTGTATTATCATTAAAATGACCTAATTATGAAAGGTTACGCCATCTTTTGTCATTCCTGATGATCTTGAGCTCTTTCGACACGCACGAACTGCACAAATCGCCATTTTGCGTAGTGCACATATACGTGTTCTTCGTTCCCAAGTCGCGAGCGCACTGACGGTCGATCCCGCAGCAGCGCTATATATTAGTGCAAATGCTCTAACACGCGGCTAATTTTCCTATATATTAGCGCTCGACGGTTGCCACTCCCGTAGGTATGCTCGGTGTACCAAAGTGTCGATAGTAAAGGATATAAAACATTAACATGACTTTCTATTCCTACCGTGCATCTCGGCGGTCACCCTACCTAAGTAGGTACTCCAACGTCCGTAGCGAAGAATGCGGTGCGCTGGTCCGGATCCGGATATCATCGAGTATAATATACTCAGTATATCATAGACTCTATGATATCCGAATATGACATAGAGCGATAGCGAATTCATAGTATGTACATATACACACATACATACTGTATGAGATGTCCTTTAATGCAGTCCTTTGAATGTATTCGTGATGACAATTGCATGTGAATGCACGCACACTTGTTTACCGACAGGTACACGTTTTAACGCACTATGCCTCTTCTAGAGTATTTAGTTTCGTGCATACGTTGACTTTTTTTACCGCAGCCAGTAATGGGCACTGGAAAATACACTTTCTTCACGCCATTTATGCATCAGAGTTGCATCACACTTGCGTAGTACTTATGAGTTCGTATGAGATGTTACAGTAGAGTGTTGAATTGAATGCCGGCGTCACATCTGTCTCGCACCTGGCAAGTCCGACATCGCAACGCGACGTGGGGTCATGATGTGAATGGGGAGACCTTGAGTCTTCTTTGTCGAGTAAGAATGAATGTGGCCATTGGGTAAAAAATTCGCTGGATGTAAGTACGAATAATATTGAGCATAGTCCACACTCGAGAAGTTAAATAATGTTAACTAAAACATAAATACATTCTGGGGTTCGCTTGAGGTTACGAGTTCTCTCTGTACTGTTACTGTTACGCTGGGGCGTGGAACTGTCTTCTGGCGAGTGTTTCCGGCATCATTTAACCTGGGTGTGTTCAAATATTGTATTAACAGGCTAGACAGCCCAGCAACAGTCCGCAAATCTGCTAGCATGGCACCTAACTGAGCGTGGTTTCGCGAGGAGAGGTGATTTTGGCTCTGTCGACTGCATCATTGGTCCCACGCGCGGGGAGATATCCATAGTTTACTGAAAAAAAATATGTTTCCAAAGAAAAGTCTCCGGTATGACACCTTCTAGGAGGTGATATTGGATGGACGAGAAGAGCGGAAGACCGCGTGTGGTGGCGTGTCTTGGGAGAGGCCTATGTCCAGCAGTGGACCGATACAGGCTGATGATGAAGGAGGTGATATTGGCTGGTCGTAGCATGACGTGCTCTACCGGCGGCGTTAACTCACTCGCCAACTACTCGCATATTTCAACCAATAGCCGGGCCGGATGCCTCACCGGACGCCTTCTGATTGGTTGAGTAATCGTTTCTTATATTCACATCGGTGAGTGAGTAACGCCGGTACAGGGGGTGGTCCCTCTGACAAAACTATCCATACTGAATCGCAAAAATCACAACATTTCAATGCCATATGTTCTATCTAGATAGGTATTTAAGTACTTAATTAAACATTATCAATTCTCACACTTTTTTCCATTTTTACTTAATTTATTAATCGACTCTCAAAAATCTGAAACTTGACTGGAAGACATCTCTGTAAGGGATAAGTCTGCCTTTGAAATCCTTTTGCAATCAACAAGACTGTTGAACGTATCGTGTATGGCGTTTAATTGCACGTGTAATTGATTTGCAAATGTATTTAAATTGCAAACACTATTAGCATACTATATTTATCAAGCGTGTAGGGTACAACGAACTAATTATTGTCTTTACTTTTAGATACGAGTTGATAGCACTCGAGGAAAATCCGGTTTGGATCGCCGCCAACGCCAAAGTTAAAAGTATTGCGAATTTTTGCTCCCGAACGACATCCGAAATCCGGAGACGACTACCGCGTACATTCTTCTTCGAAATAACACCGGGGCGGTATCAGTCAGTTGTCAGTGTTTACCACCGCCGCGCCGCCGCCGCGCCGCCGCCATTACATAACAACGTCGCCAATATAGTTCGTTTACGAAATTGCGGGAAGCAGCGGTAATTTTTATATCAATATTTGCTGTCTTTCAAAAATAAACCAAATGTTTCAAAGGAATTTCGGCAGCAGTTCAATCTAACTGAAAAGTAATTTTGGAAATCGAACTATTGCTAAAAAAATTGTGACTTTATTCGACGAAAGATGACATATGAAGATCTGCTTCTTCTCGCACGAGAAGGAGATGCCCAAACCACTAGGTCCGAGGTTCGAATCCGGTCGGCGCGGCGTGTACCAATGAGTATTTTCTGACGAAATTTATGTGCATACCTATGTACACCTCCTGCTTCACCGTTCGGAATCGGTGCAAAGCAAAACTGTAGGTCGCTTCCCTTGCCCCTTATTAAGGTGGTAGGCTCAAATTGTAGCCGACTGGGATGGTACCACCGTACTGGATGTAAGATGGCCGCATAGCAGCCTCGGTTATGTTCTCCTCTAGTCCAGTATAGCCAGCAATCCAGGGAAGTCTCCGGTATCGCACTTACCTTCTCGGAGGTGATATTGGCTGGTCGGAGCATGTGCTTCGGCCCTTCCGACTCTAAGGAATGAGGAAGAGATGCCGTGCTAAAGGGCGACATGCTAGCCACCTCTCACTTTAGCACGGTCTTTCCACTGATTCAGGCATAGGTGGGTCTTCGATAGTTCTCTTGTCCTAATACTGTGCTAAACGTGGTGGTCGGTGTTGTGCTGTAATTTACCAGAGTCCATGCAGCGCAACACCGATTAATCTGCTTACCCCGATTGTCGGGATATAGCGTGTGGTGGTACCTAAAACGCATCGATACCCTTGATCGGCGCGGAAGAATATAATGACGATCCAGGCTCGCTTGCTGCGTGACCTATGAAGGGTGAACTCTACGGCACCGTTGACGCACCCCTCGGTGCTCCTGGCACCTATTCAGCTAAGTAAATGCTAGCTAACCAACTGAGCCAGCGTTGAGCGTTCGGCAAACAGTAGTGGAGTCTCAATACACTCTGCTGGGAAGTCAACAGGTGTGTGCCTTACAGAAATAAACTATCAAGGCCAAGCGAGGGAACAGCACAATGTGAAGAAATTCCGTAATATTTTAAGCACTTATAATACAATGTGGTAAGTATTGATTTTAGACGTACAACGTAGAGGAGTTTTCGAATATTTTTTGTATATAAAGAGCTGGCACGAGTGGCTATGGCCAAAAGTCCGTCGGATGATCAGACACAGCCAACAACACCACCAAACCACGCTAGGCGAGGCGCCATGCCAGCTTATAAGACGGACGGACAACAATGTTGTCTAATTTATTGACATGCCTTTTGAAGATCCCCAGGTTAAATAGGTAGCGTTTTAAAGATCCCCAGGATAATTAGGTAGCCTCTTGAAGATCCCCAGGATAATTAGGTAGCCGTTTGAAGATCCTCACGTTAAATAGGTAGCCTTTTGAAGATCCCCAGGTTAAATAGGTAGCGTTTTGAAGATCCCCAGGATAATTAGGTAGCCTTTTTGAAGATCCCCAGGTCAAATAGGTAGTAGTAGGGCTGCAAACTGCACTCACCAAAACTTCATTCAAAAAGAAAGTTGTTCGGAAATGGTGTCTATTCGAATCCTTCTACTTCTTTGTTATTTGATTAATTTTCAGTGGTCGGGTTTTATAACATTTTTATTACATTCATTTTAGTTCTAAACCATTAAGTTTGATTTTGTGTGAGCCAAAACCACAGAGCATCAAATGCGCGCGCCCCTCCTAGAGGCGCCCTGAGCGCGATTTCTCTACAACGCCGTTGAAGCCTGTGGGCGTGACCTATGACTTACATATGTGTGTTGTGCGTGTGCATTTGTTTTGTGCGTGTGCCTAACTTGCTCCTCTTTGTGTGTAGTGTCGATACTAGCACACACACACACATACGAAGCGCTAGCAGCACTGCGTGTAGTTTTTGGGTTTCAAATATTATCGCTTAGGGCGTCTCTAGTAGGGGGCGCGCGCGGTAGGTATTTGATGTTCTGTGGCCAAAACCTTTTGGCTTCAACGTGTTCAATCAAAAAGTGACAAAAAAAAACAAAACATTTGTTTTTGTCTTCATTTTCTACAATTTCGATCAAGGGATTCGTGGTATTTTAAAATTTTAAAAGTGATCCACATTTATAAAAGTTTAAGAACCACTGCCATAGAGGTTTAGACTCTGAGTAGTCTGAATAAACGAGAAAAATCTATGCCAGTATATTTTTAATCTAAAACATGTCCTACAGGGACATGCTATTTATTTATTAGATAAGGAACGAACGATTTGATATTTTATTTTACACCGTCGTCGTCTTCGCTGTTCATAAAACATTTAACACTTAAACACGGTTTAACGGTGTTTTCTTTTCGATTTCGTACGTGACATGTTTCGCCCAACATAACATAACACGGGCCTCCTCAAGCGGCGGCGTCGTCGTTAGTCCAACTTTCTTATGAAGAAATAACGTATTTCTGATTTCTGGGATAGTATTAGCATTAGGAAGCGACGTTTCTTCGCCGGCTCGGGCGCGGCCGGCCGTCGAAACGGTCCGCAGAAACGGCCATTCACGTTCAGTTCAGTATAGCAGGCACGACGAGGCACGGCCAAAGGGAGAGTGATAGATATGGCATCTAGCTCACCAAGGTGCGATGGGCTGATATCGTGGGCGTATGATGCAGCCAAACCATGTCAGGTTCCATAAAAAAGCGGCCAAGTTCGAGTCATACTCGCGCACCGAGGTATCCGGTTCGTTGGTTTACTTTAGAGTTTTAACTATAATCACACCAAGTTTGACGCTTGTATGGATTGCCGTTTTAGTAATAGAGAAAAAACAAACAAAAAGTTGAAAAAAATCATGTTTTTTGTATGGAAACCCCCCTTAATTTTTTACTTGTTGTTTCATATCATAAGATATCCGCCATAATAACAAATACTTATTCTGTGAAAATTTCAACTAGCTACCTATTACGGTTCAAAAGATAAAACTGCTTACCCTGATTGTCGGGATACAGCGTGTGTGGTATGTATGTATGTAGATCCCTTTAAAGGTACGACGGACGGACGGACGGACGGACAGACGGCGGCGTAGGCTTAGTAATAGGTTCGCATACGGTACGGAACCCTAAAAACCATAGTGTCGTAATTTTAGTAGAGCCGAGATGGCGGCGGGTAAGCCGACAGAACACTAGTAAGTGCGATAAGCAATAAGCGCCGAAATACCTACTCGTATTTCTTTTTTTTCTACGCCCGAGCGAGCTTTTACTCTGACCTCGCGTCTATGACATCATCGCCACTCCATCGACCCGCCATCTTGGAGCCGGAGTAATTTGTCTCGGACCGTGCAGCAGATTAACATAGCATCTTAGCGTTCCGACTAGTTTTGCTTATACGAGCCTCGCACCGTCTAACCGTCACCGCTGGAATGCGCTAAAGGCGCTGAGATGCCTGGCGGGCGCCTGTGTTATTTACATTTTGAGCGCGGGAAAACGCAAATGTAACAGACTTTCTTTGTTATTTTCACCGACGACGGGGGATTTATTGATATAATGTGGGTGGACGATTTAACTTTATGAAACATTAGACTTTACCTTAAATTTTTTTGCGTTAAACAATAAATTCGGCTATTGAATGGCGTGAAGGACCCGCACCCAGGGTTGCTTAACAACCAGTCGATCGACATCACCACTGAGCTACCGAGGCTGACAGAAGCCCTACCGCATGAAAACTATTTTCAAGTTTATATTTTAAACGGTTATAGAGAAAATTGCATCCTTTTTGACTGGGGCGGGGGTTGCGCAACCGCACGATCGCTGCGCGAAGAAGTAAGTAAGTCAGTCAGTCAGTCAGCGTGTAAGCGTCCACTGCTGGACATACGCCTCTCCAATTTTCCTCCAGTCCTCCCGGCCTTCAGCGGTACGGAACCACTGCTTTCCGCCGACGCACTTGATGTCGTCGTCCCACCTGGCGGGTGGTCTTCCCACACTCCGTTTTCCTGTCCACGGCCGCCAGTGTAGGACACGGTTACTGCAACGGTCGTCGTCTCTTCGGCTGACCTGTCCAGCCCACTGCCACTTGAGCTTAGCCAGTAGCCACCCGGTATCCAATATCGACTACTTTGGTGCGTCGGCGGATTTCCTCGTTACGCACCATATCACGTAGCGATATTCCCAGCATGGCTCGCTCGAAAGAAGTAAATGACTACGTTCCTCAGTGTGTGAACAACGAGGTTTTTTTATAATTCCCTATGCATTGTGTATTATGGTATTATTATGGTGTCCTTTATTATTTACTATGTACTTGTACGTAGGTACTTGTACTTCCCTAACCTCATTGTGAACCCGTATACGTAGGTATTCTCGATGTGTATGTATATAATAGGTTAAGGCGCCTAGTAATTGCGATCCTTCGCATTAGAACTTATCGATAGATACAACAAATGGCGTCATTTTGCTATAAAAATTCCATTTAGTTTTGAGATCAAGTTCACGCGGAAGAAATAAATCTACATTCGGTTACCGTATAGTTTGTATAGAAAATGATAAAAAATTTCAACCAAAAACGTGTGATCTATAGACAAAGAAATTGTTCTATATTTTGCAGTAGTTTTTAGCCTTTAGATTGGTCTAGTTATCACCGGGCTACTTCTTCAAAAATCCATTTGTGGCGTTAAGTACTATGCGCCTACTATGGCATAGGTATCTACTCAGTAGTACTTATTCAACAACTCACTTACACATAGACCATAAATACCTGTTATTGTACGTACCTACACAGTGAACTAATTGACTAGCTAATTATCGTCTGTATATGTTCGTTGATATAATTCATGGATCATGGATACAACGAGACCCGAAACGGCATTAAAATTCATTTTATTATGTCATTGAATTACGCGTCCCACTGCTGAAATGATTTTTCCTGATGATGACATGACATTGAGATATGTCTATTAAGAGGTCTTATGTAAGTACCGTGGAGCCATTATAGGAGATAGGAGCTGCCCTTCCTGTACTCAATAAATTTATGCTGTATAGGAGAATAGGTATCATAGACAAGGTAATTATAGTAGATCAGGAATTGAAACGAAATTCAGTATATTATGGATAATTTAATTATTTTGCAGAAGCGTACGGGTATAAATATCTGAATAAATCAGGAATAAAGAGATAGTTTTTTTTATTTTTTTTATGGAAACTGACACGGTTGGCTACATCACCTACAACGTCCGTGATGTCAGCCCATAACACCGGGTGAACTAGGTGCCATGTCAGTGCTTCCCCCTTTGATCGTGCCGGCTACACTGAACTGGTCGGAAAACACAAACTATTTACATAGCCGTTTAGACCGACGTTTCATTCAGTGCGGTGGTACCAACCCGGGCGGGTTAAACCCTACCACCAAGTAAGATTAGGAGGGAACACTAGTTCACGAATGTAGTAAGTAGATAGTGTAGCCTTGTCAGTTTCCATAAAAAAACATGTAAGTAAAGTTTCTAAAATTAGACTAAATACAAAGATTTAAATCTTTCACTAAATAACAATTAGAATAAATCTCGATGGGGTTTAAAGAAAAATATTGTTTTTCATCGTAGTTTAGGCTGTTGAGGGAACAAACGAACACACAAAGTACATTCTGTACAACAGCAGTTCTCAAACTTTTTTGGTGACGGAACCCTTTTGGAAAGCGAAATATTTGACGGAACCCTAAAATAAACAAAAATTTGTTTTTGTGCATTCTTTATTAATAATCATATTACAATGTAACACTTACATAATATTATATTAAAAGAGAAAAACAATTATTAAATATCTAATGGGAGATATGAAATTGTTTATTATTTTTCATCAATTGGTTGATATCAGGTTTGATAGAAGATAGTTAAGTTCGTCTGCGCATCCGAGCTGAATCGAGCCAGAGAGGAGAGCTGTATTTTATTCTCGTATTCTCGCGGAGCCCCCACAGAGGCTTCGCGGAGCCCTAGGGCTCCGCGGAGCACACTTTGAGTATGGCTGCTGTACAACATACAGTCGTCAAAATCAAACCCCTCCCTTTGGCTTCGTCGTGGTCGGGTAAAATGACGCGCGGTTTGTAAAATCAGTAATTCTAGGAAATATTGTAGACCTACAAACAGATTAGGTAACCTATGTCTCATATTGGGGTGAACTATAAAATAAAGAAGTAGCGCGCAAAACGCGCGCACCACGTCACATTCGTCGACTTCGCGCTTTGTTAGTTAATTTTTAGGGTTCCGTAGGCACCGTAATAGGTAGCCGGTTGAAATTTGTTTAATTCACAGAATATGTGTTATTAATGGCGGATACTTAGGCCAACAAATAATAAAAAAAAGTAAAAAATAAAGGGTTCCCATACAAGAAACGTGCTAAGAATCAATTAGTACATATTCACGCTACTAAATAATAGATGGCGCCACAGGTGCCAACTTTGCATGGCAGATAGACAAAAGATAGACGGATATGTTTTTTGACAGGTAGGTATGGTATAGATAGCGGGTCTACGGAACCCTCCGTGCGTGAGTAAAACACGCGCTTGACCGATTTTTTACGACTTGTGATGTGAACACGATGTGTGTGTGCGGTGCGCGGTTGCTGTCGCTAGAACGACAAATACCTATTGCAAGAAACTGCCGCCATAAGGAAAAAGTCAGTAACTCGATTCAGTTGCGATAATGAAATAATTAATTAGTTATACCATTATCGTTAAAAATTCAGCATTGACAGAATTATCAATATAATTCTCTTCTCCGCTCATAAAATAGTCTCCTACATTATATGCTACTTCATACATACATACATATCACACACGCTGAATCCCGATAATCGGGGTAAGCAGAGTAATCGGTGTTGTGCTGCAAGTACTCTGGTCAATTACAGCACAACACCGACCACCACGTTTCGCAAAGTATACGAACAAGATTAAATCGATCAAGCAGCAAGTAAGGCACGAAGACCCACCTGCTGCATGACTCGGTGGAAGTACCGTGCCAAGGTGAGAGACGGCGATCCTGTCGCCCTTTAGCACGGCATCTTGTCCTTATCCCTTAGTCGCCTTTTACGACATGCATGGGGAGAGATGCAGTGAGGATATTCTTTTTAAGTACCGGCCCCACACAGTACATATATATATATATGCTACTTCCTGAGTTTGAAATTCCTCTCCCTTCCAATATTCGTTGTTTATTTATTTTCAAATAATTACTTACTCTATTTACAAACTAATTTGTAAATTCCACAGAGCATCGAATACCGCGCGCGCCCCGCGCGGTTTTCGATGCTCTGTGGTAAATTCATATTTTTTTATAATATAAAATTATAAATATCTTTAATTATTTATTTATTATTATTAGAAATCACAGTTCATCATTTTCGCTGCAGGTAAGCTTGTTGTTTTTTTCATTTCTTTCAGACGCAAAAAAAAAACTTATACTTCCGTGTGCCGCGTTGACATCTCCCTGAGAAATTTATCAATAACGAACAACGGACGCGACAGACGGACATGTTCTTGTATTTTGCACGGTAATCTGCGTTTGAGACAAAGCAGTCATCGTTGTAGACCAAACAGTCGCGTCAGTTAGCTCATTAAATCAGCACTTCATTCATTCATTCATTACTCGTATACCTACCGATATGAAGAAAAACAAGGAATTTATAGATTCTCCTAGACAAGGAAGGACGGCGCCACTTTTTTAGGTTTCCATGCCCATATAGAAACCCCATCACCTACTACATCCGTGATGTCAGCTCATAACACCTTGGTGAACTAGGTGCCATGTCAGTGCTTCCCTTCTCGGTCGTGCCGGCTACACCGAACTGGACGGAAAACACGAACTATTTAATAGCCGTTTCAACCGACCTTTCATTCAGTGCGGTTGTACCAACCCGGTCGGGTTAAACCCTACCACCTAGTAAGATAACAAGGGAAGGGAGCTACAGTTTTACGTGGAATCCGAACTACGGTCAGCCTCCAACGGTCGAGATGCGCAAACAGTTGTGCAAAATTTGCGCAAATATCATGTGCTGCGTCCACACAATAGCGACTTGCATGTGAAACTTTGTGCAAAGAACATGTGCGGCGTCCAACGATAGCGACTTGCCATTTGCGCGGTATACCTGCTTCTGCAAGCTTAGTTTTACCAAATTAGTGTTTGTGTAAGCCATTTGCACGGTTGCCATCTTAACGCACATGCTTGCTTGTGCAAGCTCAGTTTGAGTAAATTTGCGTTTGCTGAAGCCATTGTAACGGTATACTGTTTTGCCGCCGTAACGTACATGCTTGCTTGTGCAAGCTCAGTTTGAGCAAATTAGCGTTTGTGCAAGCCATTTGCGCGGTATACAGTTTTGCTGTCTTTCTCTACATGCTTGCTTGTGCAAGCTTAGTTTGAGCAAATTAGTATACCGTTTTGCTGTCTTTCTTTACATGCTTGCTCGTGCAAGCTCACTTTGAGCAAATTAGCGGCGTTTGCTGAAGCCATTTGCACGGTGTACGTTTTGCCGTCTTTCTTTATATGCTTGCTTGTGCAAATTAGAATTTGTGCAAGTAAGATTGAGGGTTACATGGCTTTACCGCCGCAAAATTCCCGAATCAGACCTACTTACCCGTTGCGGTAACTATGTAACCATGTAACCTAACCTAACCTAACTAGCCATAACATCATTGCAAGTGCGTGTGTGAGGGAGGAGTGGCCACCCCCCCCCCCCCCCCCCCCTACCTCCTCACCGCAGTCGACGAACCTCCTCGGCCAGGGCGCTGCACTTTCATTGTTCAGCGATCATTGACCTCCCTCCAGCAAATTGGACATAGATTTTCCTTTTTATTTGTCTTCTTTTTAACGGGATATTCTGTCTATTCATCATGTGTTGAATCTGAAAACTAATAACCCCACTGCATCTCTTCCCGTGCATGGTGTAAAATGCGACAAGGTAGCCACC
Source organism: Nematopogon swammerdamellus (assembly GCA_946902875.1). Lineage (NCBI taxonomy): Eukaryota > Metazoa > Arthropoda > Insecta > Lepidoptera > Adelidae > Nematopogon > Nematopogon swammerdamellus. The sequence goes on along the minus strand of OX336335.1, from coordinate 3,987,688 downwards.
TCTCACCTTGGCACGGTCATTCCACCGAGTCGTGCAGCAGGTTGGGTCTTCATGTCTTACTCACTTGCTGCTTGATAGCAGTTATTGCTGAACGTGGTGGTGGGTGTTGTGCTGTAATTTACAAGAGTATTTGCAGCGCAACACCGATAACTCTGTTTACCCCGTTTGCCGGGATACGGCATGTGGTATGTGTTGAATCTGCCAGTAATCGGACATTCATTTTTTTTATTTTTTATTTAATTCGTCTCCTCCCGAAACAGGCAAAACTCATTAGAGTATACAGCCATTTCTTTTGTAGCTTTAACGTCTGTTGTATAAATTCTCGGCCCGCGAGAACCACAAAAATATATTTTTTTAATTACAACGACGACGCGACAAACTTCCGCCGTCCGCCATTTTTTTTTTTATTCATTTTTTTAGTAAATTTATCTCTTTTCGAGATAGGCAAAGGTGGAACACCATACAGCCTTAATCGGACATGCACGTATTGGTAAACCATATTCCAACGCACCGAATTTTGCACCATCGTGCTCCATGCTCGATAATTTGAATGACATGATTTTAATCGGCGGAACAGAATCCATACCATACCCCATTTTTCGGTGTCTTATAATATGAGATATGCTAGATTTCAGCCGAAATAACATCTTGCAAAGCGAGTATGATGATGACTCTACTTTGAAACAGCACTTAGTCACAACACCTAAATTGTGATTGAAGTCAATTAGGGTTAAGCGCATTGCCAATTGCTTAGGAGGCCACCTATCTACAGAGCAACTACATAAGCTGGTAGGTGTATGTGCCACTGTACTGTCTGGTGGTGTCGGGAGTTCAGCAGGGCTATCACGAGATTCGCTACGCCGCCGGCTACGCCGAGGTGTAGCGTGCATAGAGAGCGTAAGCGTCTACGCGGAAGTGAATGCGATAGATTTGCGAACTCGCTTCCGCGCAGCGGCTTACGTTCTCTACGCACGCTACACCTCGGCGTAGCCGGCGCGGCGTAGCGAATCTCGTGATAGCCCTGCTGTTTCTCGAGAACGTCTAGTAACTACCTACACACATCGAAACGATTGCGATTGTATCAGTCCTCGAGTTTTATGCGAACATACAGACGATACCTAGATTTTAAAGGACGACAGGGCTAGCCACCTCTCACCTTGGCACGGTCCTTCCACCGAGCCTTGCTGGCAGGGGGGGGGGGGGCGAGGCCCCCCCCTCGCCCCGTCTACGTGTCTTACTTGCTGCTTGATATACTAGGTCGAGTCATAAGTTCTGTCACAAAGACTTTATTAAATAAATCGTACGACTTTTTATGTTAGTTTAAAATATACATATGAAAAGAAGGGCAGATTAAAGTACATTAAAATTTGATTAAAATTATTCGAAAAGCCCTCCCAGATTTTTAATACAGACTCTCAACCTGCGTGGCCAGTTGTCGATCGCAGCACGCACGACGTTCGTGTCTATATCTGCCCCTGATTTAATCAGGGGTGCTTTGAGAGACTCCAAATTCTGGTGAGGTTTAGCGCAGACTTTCTCCTCCAAATGTTGCCATATTTTGTAATCCAATGGTTTCAAGTCTGGGCTGGAGGAAGGCCATTCTTGGTGCCTGATGAAGTCGATTTCATGGGCGGTCAGCCAATTTTGCGTGCTTGCAAATTTGGCTGGCAATTATGAGCTGGCACAGAATCTTGTTGGTATACCCAGTGTCTGTTTTCGAACATTTTGTGAGAAAGAGGTTCCACAATGTTTGAAAGCACCGTATTTTGATACACAACGGCACTGGTTTTTACACCTTTCTCACAGAAAAACACCTCAGTTAGGCCTGAATATGAGACTTCAAGCCAAACCATGAATGATGAGGGATGATGCCCACGCTGGACTCTCGGGATACGCCTGCTCACTTCTCCACTGTTGTGGGTATAACCTTTATCATTTTGTTTGTTGTAACTTTGTTCAACGTAAAAAAATTTTTTGTTTGAAAAAGGATTTCGCCGTACTTTTTTCCCACGTACCGCCTTAGCAAAGGCCGAGATCTCACTATCTTTATTTTATTCAGACGCTCATAAACAAAATGTCCTATTATTTTTCAATAAGCTCATAGTCCAAGGTGTTCATTTAATACTCTTTTGACCGTGGTTCTGCTTAACCGCATCTGCAGAACTAACAATGTTTGCTTGCGCGCTGGATTTCCTTGGATTCGCGCCCTCACTGCCTTGATGACCGCTGGTGTCCTAACCGTGCGAGACCAGCCGCTCCTCTTGCCATCTTGGAAGCTTGAATCTTCACTGAATAGTTTGATTATACGATAAACACACCTCAGTGTTATTTTCAATTTTTTTTTGTAGTTTGAAAAACTCAGTTGGCGCGTAACCGCAGCGGTGCAACACAATAACCGAGATTCTGTCTTCTTTTTGCGTCCACTCTATGTTTTAAAATCGAGTAAAATAATTTAATTTTTTATTTTTAAAGACGCAAAACGTTCCTAATTTAAAATCGATCAAAATATTTCTGGCCAGTATTCGAAATTTGAAAATAATAAGGTTGTGACAGAACTTATGACCCGACTGCGTAGTTATCTTGTCCGAATACTTTGCTAAACGTGGTGGTCGGTCGGTGTTGTGGTGTAATTTGCAAGAGTACTTGCAGCACAACACCGATTTTTTTTTTTTTTTTTTTATGGAACCTGACACGGTTGGCTACATCACCTACAACATCCGTGATGTCAGCCCATAACACAGGGTGAACTAGGTGCCATGTCAGTGCTTCCCTTCATTTCATGTCGGCTACACTGAATTGGACGGAAAACACGAACTAGTTACATATCCGTTTCAACCGACGTTTCGTTCAGTGCGGTGGTATCAACCCGGCCAGGATAAACCCTACCACCTAGTAAGGTAAGAAGGGAAGGGATCTACAGTTTTACGTGGAATCCGAACAACGGTCAGCCTCCAATGGTCGATCGGTCACCCATGCAAGTACTGACCGCGCCAAGGTATGCCGACCAGTGGTGCACTGAGCTACCGAGGCTAACTTGCGGTTAAATAATTTTATCTAACGATAAAACTGTGCTCTCTTAATTGCTGGTAAAACCTAATTTGATTCCATTAATTTATCTATCATAGCATAGCATACATAGGTACCTATTACAAATTAAGAAGTCGTAAATATTCCAAATCTATATTTTATTTACGGTATAATTATTGACATTTGAATATTATGCAAAACAATTTTCGACACCACAGCCCCCTCAATATTTTTATCAAGTCGGCGCCCCTCCCTGGTGACGAGAGGGAAGGGCAGAAGTGGAACCTCGTTCACCGAGGTGTGTAGGGCTGATATCACGGATGTTGTGGGTGATGTAGCCAACCGGGTCAGTTTCCATAAAAAAAAAACCGTTTGAGTAAGTTCTATAACACTCTATATTCCGCGGACTCATACATAATTAATTAACGACATACATTAACGGATTATTAGTACTCGTAGCCATATCAAGTGCCCACTAACTTTGGCGCCAAACAGTGAAGCTAAGCCGGTACGACACCTGAAAGCTTTTGTCGTGCCTGCTGTTCCTTCACTCCTACTCCTTCGCCCGGAGCGAACCAATAGAAGCCGATATTCGTTTGGTCGGTTAGTAACTTGTTAGCTCAGTGGTAAGCGTGTAGGGTTTGCATTTTTTGGACCATGGGTTCTAATCCCACAAAATCTTTTTTTTTTTATTTTCTTTTTTAAGCAATGTTAGGGTGTTTAAATTTGTTTAGGGTGTTTAGTTTTTTTTATAACCACCTAAAAGATTTATTTTCGGAAATACAAACGTAACAAAAAGGACATGCACCGCCTCAAACTTAGGTTAGGGTTAACATATAGAAGATGCGTCGCTACGCGACGCATCTTCTATATATTAACCCTGGTTATTTATTCTTTAAACCACCAAAACATCATTTATTTATCACTTCAAGGAGTTCAAGGAGTGGTTCCGCAGGATCGCAGGAACAGCAGGCATGACAATGGCTTTCATTACTCTGCTTACCATGATTGTCGGGATAAAGCGTATGTATGTATGGTATTTTTGTATGTATGTGGTTGAGGACGGCTGAATTAATTTTGATGAATTATGTGTTCAATGATTTGTCATAGTACCGCGTCTAGTGGGCTATATGACAAAAATAACATAAATAAACAAGGCACCGCCGCCGTATTGTAACACTGAAAATTGTATTACTTTAAAATCCATCGATTGGGTTCTCGTTGTCAAGAGCTGAAAATACCATTATTTCCACACATTATTTATGCTGTAGAACTAACAATTATTAAATAAAAAATAAAAATTAACATTTTAAAAATAAATAACTAGTTAATAAATATATTTAGTGTTTTTAGAGGCGGCACGACCGACGTGGCACCAAGTTCACCCGGTGTTATGGGCTGATATCGCGGATGTTGTAGGTGAAGTAGTCAACCGTGTCAGTTTCCATAAAAAAAACGGAAAAGCAGGAGAAAAAGGGGTTTTAGAATAGACAAGACCGGATTTTTTAAACTTTTATTAAAAAATATATATATATATATTTAGGTAGGTAAACATTTTAAATGGAAAATACGAATTGGTTCCGATAAAATGCTACAAGCCTCAAAACTAAAATATTGCGTGGAAATTACGAGTTCTTCTGACGCAGAATACCCTTATAACTAAATACATACTGACTAGGTGCATTCGTAAAATTTCCACTGTCAATATTTTTAAATTTAAATTAGCAACAGGAAGGAAATCTCGAAGCGAACTAGAGAAGCGAGCGAGCGACCGCTTTGGAATGTTGCTCTGGCCAATATCCAACAGTTAAACATAGGATATCGTAACCACTATTTTTAATCGTTCGATTGTATTGATATTTTCTATAACCTTTCCAAACAAATCGGCCAAGGCGATGACCGGCTTATCGCAGCCGGACGCCGAGTCGCCGCCGACAGTTCGCCAATCGCGCGTGACCCAGAGGTTCACAGTCTCGGCACAGCTTAAATAATATCTCGGATTCAGTATTATTAAACGACTCTTTAAAAAAAAGGATCAATTCGACCCGTACGTATGTAAATATCGCTGGAATTGCACAATATTCGTATATGTAGCCCACATAGACTAAAATACAACAGGTGTTCCAAATTTCATAAGTGTATGTATGTTTACGAATTTATCGGAAACTAGAAATCGAATTGTCATAATTTTTTTATTTATTTAATTCTTAGTATCTTTCAACGAAGGGAATAGTGCACGTTTAATCAAGATCGGTTTAGTAGTTAAATGTGTACCAATCACTGGAATACGCAGAACTTGTTATGTTATGTGCCGATGCCGATGTGATATAACTAAAAAGAGTGGAATAAAGAAAACTGTTGAAACATGTAAGGGGCCAGCCAGCCAGACCACACCCTGTGACTTTTACATTATAGAAAGAATTAAGCGATGACCTGGCATTCCAACCAGTTGCGACAGCAACTAGGTGCGAAGGGCAGACATCACAGGTGTAGTGGTGATATAGGCAATCATGGCAGGTTCCTTAAAAATAAAATAAAATTCATACTTACCAAAAATTATAAACTAAAAAACATTGCACCGACTTCAAAAAACACTGAGAACTTAATTAAAAATATTAAATAATTGATTCATATTAAGACCCTGAATTGAAGACGATACAAAAGCACACCTGAAAATTGATAGATGGAACCCTTTGTGCTTTTGTACCGCCTTCAACTCACGGTTCCGAATACATATGAATCAAAATATTATTTAACACTTTTAAGTTTTAGTTGGATATTTATTTAATAAATAACAAAAAAGTAATACTAATAACTAAAGAAATAAACCTACCTAACCAACATTAGAATAACTATCAAAAGGGGCATTTTCAAATGTTCCTAGAACACTTGCTGCATTACCCCGCTGGATGGCAAGGCTTACCCTTTGAACGAAGTAGGCCCTTGATTGCGGGACGCCAGTAGCGTCCACCAGCAGAGGCCCAAGCCTCTTCAAGAAGCTTTTGGCTTCACTGCTTCACGGACCGAGGGTTTTAGTTGTTTTTTTAAGTCGGTGCAATGTTTTTTTTATTATGGAGCAGCGGTTCCCAAATTTGATTTTATTCGGTACCCTCTTAGCGAATTTTCTGAGACCCAAGTAGGTATCCCTGAGCATGGAGGTTCTCCACCTTCATGCCCCTGAGTAGTAAATCTGCACGTCTACTTTATCTACACTATTATAATAATATCATAAAGAGGTAAAGTTTGTAAGTTTGGATGTAGACTCTTCTTACAGTTGCTTTCACGAATCATGAGCACACTTTTCATTGGTCGGTTTGACGGGATGTGACGTCGCCGACGACGCTTCACGCGATTGGTTCGTCAGTCAGCGTCAGTCGACGCTCGTCGCCTATTGGGCTCACACGCGTCGTTCGACTACTATACACTTGCGTGCAATGTTAGTCTCCATCTGTGCTCTGATGACTCGTGAAATGAACTGTAAAGTTTATCTGTTAAAATGACATTTCTCATACGGTTTGACAAGAGTAAATCATCATGTACATTATCGCCGAAGTTGATGAAATAGATTCTAAGTCTCAATTAGGGGAAATACCACTTATGTCATCAATTTAATATGTTTAACATTGTGTGTTTTTAACGAAAGAGACACTTAAGCTGATCGATGTCGCACTGTTGTTACAGTTGGGCGGGCTCGCGATCCTGGGTCTAGGCGTCGCCACACTTCTGAAGCTGAAGGAAGTGACGGATATAGTGCCCAGCAAGTACGAGGTGGCGCCATGGCTGTTTGTCATCATCGGTGTGTTCGTGTTCGTGATAGCGTTCTTCGGATGCTGCGGAGCGGTGCGGGAGGGACACTGCATGCTGGTTTCGGTGAGTTTGCTTAAATATTAATTAACCTATCGCGCGCCATAGGGTAGATACCCACGGCGAAAATTTTGTTTCTTTTATGGAAACTGACATGTTCGGCAACATTTTATTTTTATGGATACTGACACGGTTGGCTACATCACCTACATGTGATACCGTGATGTTAGCCCATAACAACGGATGAACTAGGTGCCATGTCAGTGCTTCCCTTCATTTCATGTCGGCTACACCGAACTGGACGGAAAACACGAACTATTTACATAGCCGTTTCGACGGACTTTTCATCAACTACAACGACCGTGGTGTCAACCCATAGGTAGTAATTCCTTGGTGAATTAGGTGCTATGTCAGTGCTTCCCTTTGGTAGTGCCGGCTACACTGAACTGGAAGGAAAACGCTAACTATGTAAATAGCCGCTCCGACCGACCTTTCATTCATTGGCTGGTCGGTCGGAAACATGTAAGGGGCCAGCCCACATATCAGAGAAGTATTAGCTATTACTTAGGATTTCTGTGGGCGAGCCAGACCACACCCTCTGACTTTTACATTATAGAAAGAATTAAGCGATGACCTGGCATTCCAACCAGTTGCGACAGCAACTAGGTGCGAAGGGCAGACATCACAGGTGTAGTGGTGATATAGGCAATCATGGCAGGTTCCTTAAAAATAAAATAAAATTCATACTTACCAAAAATTATAAACTAAAATGAAATATTACAATAGCAGAACAGCATTCAAGCCAGGACAGATATCGTAACACTTATTTGTCGTATCAAAACCACGCATAGACAGTTTATTGTTATCTATCAATGAGCATTGGTCTAATACTTAGATGAGCCTTTCTTATACATCAAACCCGAAAAAACATGTCACCGGCCATTGTGACTTGCGAAGTTTGTTTGTCAGGTCTTCAGAACTGGCGGAATTTTCGACATGTCCATTGTCCAAGTGTAGGTTACCGGCCTATGGATGAAATTATACAATAAACATAGTCAGCCTCGGTAGCTCAGTGGTGCGGTTGGTGTTGTTAAGCACACCTGGGCGCGGTCAGTACTTGGATGGGTGATCGCTCGACCGTTGGAGGCTGACCGTGGTTCGGATTCCATGTAAAACTGTAGGTCCCTTCCCTTCTTACCTAACTTTATCCCGCCCCGGTTGGTACCACCGCACTGAATGAAAAGTCGGTCGAAACGGCTATGTAAATAGTTAGTGTTTTCCGTCCAGTTCAGTGTAGCCGACATGAAATGAAGGGAAGCACCGACACTCGCCGACATGGCACATAGTTAACCCGGTGTTATGCGCTGGCATGTCGGTTTTTTTTTATGTAATCCGGTATGGGTGGCTGAGTCGGAGGGGCCAAAGCGCATGCTTCGACTAGCCAATATCACCTCCGAGAAGGTAGGTGCCATACCGGCGACTTCCCTGGATTGTTGGCTATACTGGACTAGAGGAGAACACAACCGAGGCTGCTATGCGGCCATCTTACATACATCCAGTACGGTTGTACCAACCCAGTCGGCTACAATTTGAGCCTACCACCGAGTAAGGGGCAAGGGAAGGGGCCTACAGTTTTACACCGATTCCGAACAGTGAAGCAGCAGGTGTAGGTATGCACGTAAATTTTTTCGTCAGAAAAACTCATTGGTACACACACGCCGACCGAATTCGAACCGCGGACCTCTCGCATGAGAAGCCGATGCCCAAACCACTCGGCCACCCGCCGCTTGTCACGGATGTTGTAGGTAGGTAGGGAGGGATGTAGCCAACCGTGTCAGTTTCCATAAAAAAATTGTAACATGTCATCGCGATTTGCCTCTTCTAGAGTATTTAGATCGGTGTTTACGAGTACGGACGGATTAGGTTATACGTAATTCCACACTCCAAAAGATAGCTTAATTATTTATGGACTGTTGGTTTCTGATTCGTTGTTTCTCTGAAAACCATGCCTATTAAATTTCACCAGCTGGCAATTTCGGATGATTATAAATTTATAATTTACGCCGAAGGAGCGGGAGGATTTTTATTTTTTTATGTAAACCAACATGGGTGGCTGTGCCGAAAGACCAATGGTGCATTCGACAGAGCCAAAAACATCTCTCCTCGCGAAACCACGCTCAGTTAGGTTAGGTTAGGTTAGGTTAGGTTGTTGGTAAACCAACATGGGTGGCAGTGCCGGCTATAAGTTTAACGCGTGTGTGTATGGGTGTGTCTGCTGTGGCATCGTAGCTCCCAAACGGATGGACCGATTCGGATGCGGGTTTTTTTTATTAGAAAGCTGGTTTAATCGGGATGGTTTTTAGCTATGTTTGTAATCAAGTAATTAATAAAAAAAAATATTATCTTAAAAAATGGACCGATTTGCATAGGGTTTTAAAAAAATACTTAAAATAAAAGTTATCAATTCATCATTCATCGATCGCACGATGAGCGTTCACTCGTCCGCCATACTCGGATGCACTCGCCGACTGAACCCAGACATTCGGTCAACTTTGTGCGTTCTTATCTTGTAGTTTGATAACCATGCATGTCTCATTTATTCACATAGCCTAATGATGAACAAACAGAACAGCAATAATTTGTAAGACACCAACCATAACAATTTTATACAAAATTTTACACCATTCTCAGCTCTGAGAGTGTAAGTTCTACTCCAGCGTGAACCTGGAGTAGAAAACTTCATTTTGATGTTACATACAGCTAAACTATAGGTATACATTTGTTTTTTCAACTGTACAAAACTATACAAAATGAATACAAAATTGTAAGTCAATTTTCAACAAATTATCATGTTAATCTAATCCCACCAAAACATAAATGTGAAAAAATTGCCAAGTTCGCAACAAAAAAACTTGCAAGCTATGCACTCGGATAACGGCTTCGCTAATAAAAGAAGTGAGATCTAACTGGATACCAAGTTCTTTCGAAGTTCCTTTAAATCATAGCTCCTGTAATGCATAACGTTCTTCACTTGCTTTAAAAGAAAATTTGTTGTTCTTCGCTACTCAATAGTGCGTCTTGGCAAATTTTTATCCACCTGCTTAAAGCAGGTGGATGGATCTTTGAGTTTGAGAACAATTTAGTCAAGTATTTCATTGACAAAGAACTAGTTCAATTAGATATAAATTTGAATAAGATAAAACTTGCCAAGTCGCACTATTGAGTAGCAAAGAACATAACAAATTTTCTTTTAAAGCAACTGAAGAACGTTATGCATAACAGGAGCTATGATTAACTAATTATCATGTTAATCTAACCAGGTTCACGGACGTGAATCCCATGATATTATCTGGAGTGGACACACAAACCCACACACACGCATGTACACTTCCGGACTTGGATTCTCGCGCCGAATCATAACAAAACACGTCGATTGCCCCCACGCACAAATGTCAATTGTTACTCAAACAATGCGAGTGCCCACACCATGTCCGGCGCGCTCTCTTGGAAAGTTGTAACAGCTCTCGCTGCTTTCTTCCCTCCGAATTTAGCATATCGTTAAATGAATTATGTGCATTTGTTTTTGGGTACTGGACACTAGTGGACACCATCTTGAATAATTTACTTTGGTCTTTTTCGATAGTTTTTTTAGGGTTCCGCAACCAGCGACGCTGGCAGTGGACCATCGGTCAGGTGTCCGTCCGTCTGTCTGTCTCAACGGGGTATCGATAATGGGAAGTTTTTAGGGTTTCGTATCCGGGACAATTCAATTCAATTCAAATTCTTTAGGTAACAAGGTTACACTTAGATTTGTCAACATACAATAGTGATAGGTACGGGACCCTATTACTAAGCCTAACTAATATGAAGCATTTCATAACACGCCATAGATGGCGTGAGTGGCGCTAAGGCGCCACTCACTAATGGCGATAAGGAACCCTCGGTGCGCGAGTTCGACTCGCACTGGCCGGATTTTTAGATAGATAGAAATACTTTATTGCTCCAAAACATTTAACAGTAACAAACGATAAGTAATTTACATGAGGGGCAAAGGCGGACTTATCCCTTACAGGGATTTCTCCCAGTCAACCTTTGGATGTTTGAGAGTCGTATGTTGTGAGATATAAGTAGGTAGTAGCAAAAGACTTGAGTGTGGGAATGTAAAATATAATATATGGAAAATAACTATGATAAACTATAATATACTTGCACTACATAATATAAGTACATACCAGTTTAAACGTAGAAATGGCAAATTATAAATTTAAATTAAATACATAAAACTATAAATTAAATACATATGTATTAAAGATTATATAATACATAATACCTAAATATATACATACATACATACTTGTCCATTCAGAATTAAAGGATTTTTTAACTATTGACTTCACATTGACGGAGATAGTACAACTTTAAGTGTTTTTTGAATAACGGAAGCGACTTGCAGTGCCGTATACAGTGAGGTAGTTGATTCCACAGACGAGCTGCGTGCACAGAAAATGAGTTTGTGTAAAATCCTGTTTTATGAGTGGAAATGGCTAAGATATTGTCATCACTTGAACGAAGCGTGACACCGTGGGAAGATAAGTATTGAAAACGTGAAGATAGGTACTCGGGAGCAGAAGGGTTGTTGATACATGAATAAAGGAGTCCAAGGATGTGGGAATTTCTGCGGAGACGGATTGGGAGCCACTTGAGACGTCTGCGGTATTCAGAAACATGGCCGTACTTACGTAGACCGAAAATGAAGCGTATACACATGTTTTAAATTTGTAATTGTTGATTTGCTCTAATTGTGGCTCACAAGTTGCTGGAGTATTATTTTTACTTCAAGGTAAACACGTAGGTTGTTCGATCGGTGCACTTACCCGCTACTCTCGGAAATTGCACTGAGGGAGGACCTTGCGTTGCACGGTCACTGGGCCGACGACGACGACAACGCTGCCAATGAGAATTCCATTCACCTTGGGTGACCGTGACCTAGGTGACCACTGTTCAATCGGCCTTTTACGATTCAAATGGTTCAAATTCAAAACATACATACGTAGAGAGAAAGATAGATAGAAAATAATTTATTGCTCCAATGAACATTCGACAGTAATAATTAGAAACTTTACATAAAGTGTAAAGGCGGACTTATCCCTTTCAGAGATTTCTTACAGTCAACCTTTGGATGTTTGATTGTTGATTGATGAAGGTCTTTCAATAGTACTACGATACGCTAAGGGGTGTATGTATGTGTATCAGATACTGATCACGTTTCCATACCAATTTTTTTTACGTTATAAAAACGGACTTATAAAGGTGCAATACGCGCACTTCACGTATTAAATTTGAGGAGTGAGTAGGTTTTTTATATCGTAAAAAAAAATTGGTATGAGAACGTGATCAGTATCTGATACACATACACCCCTTAGCGTATCGTTACCTACTAATGAAAGACCTTATACGAGTATATTATTTATTATATTGCACAAATCTCTAACTTAGTGATGAAAACAGAGAAAAAACTAATTTTAAGACTGCTAAATTAGTAGTTAATTGAATATTCATAAGAATTATTTTTCAATAAAACACAATATGGTCCGTACGTCGTTCATCATTCGTAACCACTGACAGTGGAATCTAGTGGAAACGCCTCCCACGGCACGATTTTGATGTCGACACTTTTTCAGTATTATTCGTTCTCCTGAAATTCTCCATATCCATGGTGCTACCCTAATAAATAAAGCGAAGTTTCTACAGGCGACCGGCCGTGTCAATGTATCTTAAAATTTAGATATATAATATTTTTTTATACATTTAATGTACTAAAATAAATTAAGTTAATACAAATTACGTATCTAAAGTTTGACAAAGGCTCCTTATATAAGTATATATATATATATACCTGATATACATACATATATATCACATACGCTGAATCCCGACATTCGGGGTAAGCAGAGTAAACGGTGTTATGCTGCGAGAACACCTGATACACTTAATTAATAAGTCTTTGTAGTCAGAACTCTCAGTAAAATTGTTAATCTTGCTCTCTAGCTGTGTTTTCGATAGACTATAGGTGATGTTATTATGTGGTTATAAGCAACGACATTCTACTTTCTGGACGGGCCCTCGTCATATATTTTACCGGTAGAAAGGTGCGATTGCAGTTCTTCTATATATTGCCAATAATTAAAACAGCGTAAGTGCGCGAGCGCCTCATACATCACGTTACGTTTCCGCTCTGTGACCGTCGATAGAGTAAGACGGTTAAATGGCAATTATATAATAACAAATTATAATAACAAGTATAAAGGAGACAACGATTGGAGAGTGTGCTGAATCCGATATTTTTTAATTCGTTGGCTATAAGTCACTAAAATACTTTTAATGCTAGCACCACACATGGCTGTATGCACACAAATATTTGGCAAAAATTTCCGTTTCGTCTCCCTTTAATGGCTTCTTTAGAGCGAGATAAAACTAAAATGTTTGCAACAATCGCGAATACGCTAAGCCAAGTGAAGTGCCACCATGATAATTGTATGAAAAAAAGTTAAATTACAAATTTAAAAAACCCCCGACCCTTAAAAAGTCAAAAATAATTTTCGTTTACTCACTTAAAGGAGTCGGTAGACCGCTAAGTAAATTCCCGCGCAGCTCGGAGTTATTATATTTTATTTACTTAGCGGTCCCCCGACTCCTTTAAGTGAGTAAACGAAAATTATTTTTGACTTTTTAAGGGTCGGGGGTTTTTTAAATTTGTAATTTAACTTTTATTTAAAGCTTTTTTAAAAAAACCGCATGAAAATCGGTCCACTTTTTAACATAATTAATTTTTTTATTACTTAATTACTTGATTACTTGATTACAAACATAGCTAAGAACCATCCCGATTAAACAAGCTTCCTAATAAAAAAAACCGCATCCAAATCGGTCCGTCCGTTTGGGAGCTACGATGCCACAGACAGACACACACACACACACACACACGTCAAACTTATAACACCCCTCCGTTTTTTTCGTCGGGGGTTAAAAATAAAATAAAAATCGAACCCTAGAGTTGAAGGCGGTCGGTTATTTTTGCTTGCTTTAGCACCACCGCCTTCAACTCTAGGGTACGATTTTTATTTTTTTATTTCATACATTTTTGAAGGCGGTTTTTATATTTTTTAATTAGTTTTTTATTTCACAGTTTTTTTAGTAATTTTTATTTGCTATTAATGTACTCGGCGGAATCGCTCGGCCTTCGGCCTCGCGATTCCGCCTCGCTTTCCAATCCGATCTTGACCAAAAAAAAAAAATAGGACCACCTTGGAGCTAGACTGAACCGAACACAAAAATAATCATCGAAATCGGTTCACAATTGGGGAAGATATTGCTGAACATACATAAAAAAAAAATAAAAAAAAACAGCCGAACATAGAACCTCCTCCTTTTTTGAAGTCGGTTAAAGATGAAATACCCTGCGAAGTTCTTGCCGGTTCGATAGGACAAATTGTGACAAGTTCGAGTGCAGTTTTACTGCCATATGAAATGATCAATAAACAACAATAAATTACAAATTTAAAAAACCCCCGACCCTTAAAAAGCAAAAAATAATTTCCGTTTACTTACTTAAAGGAGTCGGGAGACCGCTAAGTAAATTCCCGCGCAGCTCTGAGTTTTATATTTTATTTACTTAGCGGTCCCCCGACTCCTTTAAGTAAGTAAACGGAAATTATTTTTTGCTTTTTAAGGGTCGGGGGTTTTTTAAATTTGTAATTTAACTTTTATTTCAAGCTTTTTAAAAGAAACCGCATGAAAATCGGTCCACTTTTTAAGATAATAATTTTTTTTATTACTTAATTACTTGATTACTTGATTACAAACATAGCTAAGAACCATCCCGATTAAACAAGCTTCCTAATAAAAAAAACCGCATCCAAATCGGTCCATCCGTTTGGGAGCTACGATGCCACAGACAGACACACACACACACACACACACACACACACACACACGTCAAACTTATAACACCCCTCCGTTTTTTGCGTCGGGGGTTAATAAAATAAACAATAACTCGAGAACCACTTTATCGATTTACATACAGTTTTTACTGTTACATTCTGTCACTGCTGAAGATGGTATAAATCATAACGGTACATCATCGGCGGCCTGAGCTGTCAGCAAAATATCACGCGAAGCGAGGCCGCGGGCAAAAGCTAGTCAGCGTGTATGCGTCCACTGCTGGACATACGCTTCTGCAATTTACAGGCGGGTGGCCGAGTGGTTTTGGCATCGGATTCTCATGCGGGAGGTCCGAGGTTCGAATCCGGTCGCCGTGTACCAATGACTTTTTTCTGACGAAAAAATTTACGTGCATACCTACACCTGCTGCTTCACCGTTCGGAACCGGTGTAAAACTGTAGGTCCCTTCCCTTGCCCCTTACTAGGTGGTAGGCTCAAATTGTAGCCGACTGGGTTGATACCACCGTACTGGATGTAAGATGGCCGCATAGCAGCCTCGGTTGTGTTCTCCTCTAGTTCAGTATAGCCAGCAATCCAGGGAAGTCTCCGGTATGGCACCTACCTTCTCGGAGGTTATATTGGCTAGTCAGAGCATGTGCTTTGGCCCCTCTGACTCAGACACCCATACCGGATTACATAAAAAAAAAAACTGCCAGTCTCCCCGGCCTTCAGCGGTACGGAGCCAATGCTTTCCGCCGACGCACTTGATGTCGTCGTCCCACCTGGCGGGTGGTCTTTGCTTAAGAGCGCTTATTAAATATGTTTTTAAAAATTGCAGTACGCGGTGTTCCTGCTCGTCATCATCATCATCCAGGTGGTGCTGGCCATCCTTGTGTTCGTGTACGTGGACGACGCCGAGAAGTTCCTCAACAACATACTCTGGTCCTCCTTCAACCGAGCTCAGGGCAACACACCCGACGGCGACGCCCAGCTGGCCAGGGAGGCCCACAACACTCTGGAAGTTCAGGTTTGTTTGTTTTTAGGGTTCCGTATCAGGTACGGGACCCTATTACTAAGCCTACGCCGTCTGTCTGTCTGTCTGTCTGTCTATCTGTCCGTCCGTCCGTCTGTCTGTCCGTCCGTCCATCCGTCTGCCCGAGGGCCGTATCTCTTGAGCCGTAATAGGTAGGTAGCGCCTTTGAAATTTTCACAAAAAATTTGTTATTATGGCCGATATAACAACAAATAATAAAAATAAGAAAAAGTAAAAAATTCACGAATTCAATCACCATACAAGAAATCAAAAAGTGTATGCGCGCGCGCCATCTACCGAATAGATTATGAATCATGACATTAATAACCACCGCACTGAATGAAAGGTCAGTCGAAACGGCTATGTGAATAGTTTGTGTTTTCCGTCGGTATGACCTAAGGGAGGCACTGACGTGGCACCAAGTTCACCCGGCGTTATGGGCTGACATCACAGATGTTGTATGTGATGTAGCCAACCGTGTCAGTTTACATAAAAAAACAAAAAACTTGACACGGTTGGCTACATCACCTACAACATCCGTGATGTCAGCCCATAACACCTGGTGAACTTGGTGCCACGTCAGTGCTTCCCCTCATTTCATGTCGGCTACACTGGAACTGGAAGGAAAACACGAACTATTTGTACATAGCCGTTTCGACCGACTTTTCATTTTCGTTCAGGTATGTTTTTTTCTACCTTGTTTCCGTACTGAACCCGCACGGAAGCCTATTACTAAGACTACGCCGTCTGTCTGTCTGTCTGTTTGTTCGTCCAATGGCTGTATCTTTGGAACCGTAATAGGCAGTCAGTTGAAATTTTCACAATGGTGGTTATCCTAACAAGTAATAAAAAATCACGAACAGTAAAAAATAAAGGGGGTTCGCGATACAAGTAACACACAGTGTCAAATATGACCTTAAAATCGGACACGTTCTTTTTATTCCAGAAATTAATAGATTTAGTTATTTAAAATGCTAGAGTAAAACTCCCCCGCCTCTGCGACTTTTAGTTTAGGAGAAATAATTTTTTGAAAATTACACTTTTTTAGTTTCGGAAAAACGAAAAATAATTCTACAATTAAAACTAAGCTACTTATTTAAATTTCACTCAACCTTATCAAAGACCCTTTCGAATATCCACATTCGAAAAGTTATTCGAGGCTGTGAAAGTTTACAGAAATCGAATTATATTTATTTTTTATTTTTTTTATTTTATTTTTTTTCTCCTAGATCCCATAGTAGTAGGCGGAGATATTTATACCGAAAATAGTTCACTGTTTCCTCTCTCCGTTAAAAAAAAAACCGACGCCTAATTCCATGGGATTAAGAAGTTACAGGAGTTATTCGCTATGGGCTAGGGTTGTTACTAGAATGAATAATAATTTTCCCATTTTTTATTTATTTATTTTTGACATTTGATTAATTTTATTGTATTGTTTCGTGATTTCTTTTAATAATAATTAGCTTGTTTTGGTTTTTGTTTTTGTTTTTTTTTATTTTTTTTATGGAAACTGACACAGCTCGCTAAATCACCTACACTACAGCATCCGTGATGTCAGCCCATAACACCGGGAGAACTAGGTATGCATGCCATGTCAGTGTTTCCCTTCATTTCATGTCGGCTACTATGTTTAAAATTGGGGAGGCGTATGTCCAGCAGTGAACACATACACACTGACTGACTAACTGACCAGTCCATATATATCCACTGCTGGGACCATATCATTATTTTGCGGAAAAATAAAAGATTTTGTAAAGTGCCAACCCTATTGCCCGAAACTTGATAATTGCACTAAAATGAGCATAACTTAAACCCATGGAATTAGGCATCGGTTTTTTTTAACGGACAGAGGAAATAGTGAACTATTTTCGGTATAAATATCTCCGCCTACTACTACGGGATTTAGGAGAAAAAAAATAAAATAAAAAAAATTAAAAAAATATATAATTCGATTTCTGTAAACTTTCACAGCCTCGAATAACTTTTCAAATGTGGATATTCGAAAGGGTCTTTGATAAGGCTGAGTGAAATTTAAATAAGTAGCTTAGTTTTAATTGTAGAATTATTTTTCGTTTTTTTCGAAACTAAAAAAGTGTAATTTTCAAAAATTTATTTCTCCTAAACTAAAAGTCGCAGAGGCGGGGGAGTTTTACTCTAGCATTTTAAATAACTAAATCTATAAATTTCTGGAATAAAAAGGACGTGTCCGATTTTATGGTCATATTTGACACTGTGTAACATAAGGAATGCAGAAAGGCGCCATCTACCGAATTATCCGAACAGTTTAACAACAAAAGTATTAACTGTCCCCGATAGATGTCGTGAGATACGCTACGCGCGAGTGTGGCTCTAAAGTAAAATAACAAATGATAAAATCGACCATTTACGTGGTGATCATTGGCAATTCCAAAAAACCGGCCACGTGCGAGTCGAACTCGCGCACCGAGGGTTCCGTATCGCCATGTCATGGTCAGCGCGACTCACGCCATCTATGTATTAGTTAAAATAATGCTTCATACTCTTTTCGGTAGATGGCGCGCTTATACTTTTTAGTTTCCTGTATGGGGACCCCCGTGAATTTTTTACTTTTTCTTATTTTTATTATTTGTTGTTATGTCGGCCATACATAATAAATAACACATATAATTCTGCGAAAATTTCAACGGGCTACCTATTACGGTTCAAGAGATACAGCCTTCGGACAGACAGACAGACGGACAAACAGACAGAAAGACAGACGGACAGACAGACAGACAGACAGGCGGCGTAGGCTTAGTAATAGGGTCCCGTACGATGGATACGGAACCCTAATATTGGAATGAGCCTAGCACATTTTCTAGGTGGTCGAACCATTGAATCTCTAGTTAGGATGTAAACAATTTTTTTGTTGTGTTGATGAACACGAAAAAACCCCCTCAGCATACCTTCTTTATTGAGCATTGATAAGGTAGTTCCACTATTCTCGAACTTCTTACAATTAGTTTTTTATGCCGGTTCGTTTACACCAATGAAGAAGAGAAGACAATTCGTAAAACTTAGCATAATCAACATTGTGATTGCAGTTCCACTGCTGCGGTGTGACCGGGGCGTCCAACTACCAGACGGGAGTGCTGCCGCAGTCGTGCTGCTCGGACCAGAACGGCATCATTCAGAGACTGAGCGGCTCGTGCACCGTGCTCGAGATGGGCAGCCGGCCCGGCTGCCTCGAGGCGCTAACCACCTTCGCCAAGAGCTACGGCAAACTCTCCGCTTGGATCGCTATCGGAGTCGCTGGCGTTGAGGTGATTTACGGCCATTGTTTATTATTATTTCTGCGCATTCCCTAGGGCTGGGCACATCTGTCGTAGACCCGACAACCGATGGGGTAGACGGGTGCTCGAATGGAGGCCAGGTTTTTTTTTTTTTTTTTGTATGGAAACTGACACGGTTGGCTACATCACCTACAACGTCCGTGATGCACCGGGTGAACTAGGTGCCATGTCAGTGCTTCCCCCTTTGATCGTGCCGGCTACACTGAACTGGTCGGAAAACACAAACTATTTACATAGCCGTTTAGACCGACGTTTCATTCAGTGCGGTGGTACCAACCCGGGCGGGTTAAACCCTACCACCAAGTAAAATTAGGAGGGAAGGGACCTACAGTTTTACGAGGAATCCGAACCTCGGTTAGCCTCCAACGGTCAGCGGTCACCCATCCAAGTACTGACCGCACCCAGCGTTGCTTAACATTCAATAGCGACAGTTGACTGTCTGCACCACTGATCTATCGAGGCTGACAACCACTGAGCTATCGAGGCTGACAAACGTACAAGCAAACGTAGCGTGGGACGCCCCCCGGCTAGGTGGACAGACGACCTAAAAAAGGTAGCCGGGAGTGGATAGATGAGAAGAGCGGAAGACCGCGTGTGGTGGCGTGCCTTGGGAGAGGCCTATGTCCAGCAGTGGATCGATACAGGCTGATGATGATTCCCTAGGATGCGGGCGATTTTCAGCATTATTGGTTAGTTTATAGAAAAATAACTAATGAAGGAAGGTGTGGAACTCAGCTTGCGATGGCTTCGCCAAACATATCCGGGCCCATCGGCAGTAGAGGAGGGTGTTAATCAAGGTCGGGACTAGCGAGTGGTCCCGACCTCGATCAACACCCTATATTGGTATAGATTTTTGACGTGAATACTCATATATATTTTTAGGGTTCCGTGTCTGTCGTAAGGGACCCTATTACTAAGCCTAAGCAGTCTGTCTGTCTGTGTCTGTTTGTCCGTCTGTCCGAGGGCTGTATTTCTTGAACCGTAATAGGTAGCCCGTTGCAATTTTTACAGAATATGTGTTATTATGGCCGATATAACTACAAATACTAAAAATAACAAAAAAGTAAAAAATTCACGGGTCCATATAACAAACTAAAAAGTGTATTTACCAAAAAGATTATGAAGCATTTAACTAATCATGAATTTTAACTAATATTAAGCATTTCATAAAACACGCCATAGATGGCGTGAATGGCGCTGACCATTACATGGGCGATGTTAGTAGTTGAGTAGTTGATGATCTCATTAGACATGGGCGATACGGAAACCTAGGCAGGCCTCACGCACTCTATGTACTTGCGCGTGCTAACTACCTACCGCCCGACGGGCCGCCGGCGGTCTTTTTCAGTAAAAATTCGTCTGCCGCGCGAAGTATACATAAACGCTCGCCCACGCAAGTGCGCGCAGCTGCAAAGCAATAACCACTTTACACTCGATCGTTAAGGTACATTTTCGCACGCAGCGATTGGCGTTGTGAAAGAGTAGGCTATTAAAGCCCGAAGGTAGGAACATTTTCTATGGAGTGATTTATCTGTTACGAAGTAACTATTAAGTAATCTGTGACCTAGGTGCGCGAGTTCGACTCGCACTTGGTTTTTGTTTGTTTCTGTATTCTGGCCGATTTCGTTTATGTAATTACATTTTGTGTTTGTCTTCTGTCTTGTACGTCTAAAGTTATTCTCAAGCATAAGTAGATTTTAACATTTTTACAAACAATAGTGTGACGTGAGATCTCATCTTAGAACGCGTAGAAGCATAAAATTAATACTAATGCCATATATGAGGGGTATAACTGCAAAACTTCTTGTGTTCACTATTTACCGAAAATGAGTTGTGTATTAGTTTATGTTCCTTTACGAATTCTCTACCGAATAATCTATGCAAGTTAGGTGCAAAAGTATGAAAATTTCTTAGAGAAACGTCAATAATACCGTGTGGGGCCGGTACTTAAAAAGAATATCCCCACTGCATCTCTCCCCATGCATGTCGTAAAAGGCGACTAAGGGATAAGGGCAAGATGCCGTGCTAAAGGGCGACAAGTTCGCCACCTCTCACCTTGACACTGTACTTCCACCGAGTCATGCAGCAGGTGGGTCTTCGTGCCTTACTTGCTGCTTGATCGATTGAATCTTGTTCGAATACTTTGCGAAACGTGGTGGTTGGTGTTGTGCTGTAATTGATCAGAGTTCTTGCAGCACAACACCGATTACTCTGCTTACCCCGATTGTCGGGATTTAGCGTGTGTGATATGTATGTATGTAGAAACGTCAATAAAAAGTAAGGTGAGTTGCAAAACTGCGTTTGCTCCACACTCTATATACCTACCTCATACACAACTCGTTTTCGGTAAATAGTGGACACAGGAAGTTTTGCAGTTATATACCCCTCATATAAAAAAACAATATAAAACATTTTTTTGTCCACAGATCGTTGGAGCCATCTTCGCGCTGTGTCTCGCCAACTCCATAAGAAACATGGAAAGAAGGTCACGCTACTAATAAATTTTGTACATTGCAACTGGTACCTATGACATATACTTATCGTTTTCTTTGGTTTTCATTATTTTAACGGGGCTGTATATTGGCCGATGCATGGGTTTTTTGAGTTACGCTGTGTTCTAAGTGCTAACAATAGCTTCGCTCTAGCGACATAAAAGTCGCGCTTTTTTTTTTAGTTCTGCGAGCACCGTCTGACAGCTGTCAAAGCGTTCCAGAACCGCACTGCCATTTAGCTCTGGCAGCACTTTAAATGCTACCTCCTGCTCGCCAGTAGGCGTTTTGACTGCATATGTGCGCGAGTATGTGTTTTGTTTTCTTTTTTAGGCTTTCTTACCGAACCCTATTACTACGCTTATGCCCTCTGTCCGTCTGTCTGTCCTACCTGTAAAGGGATGTATCATTTGAAGCGTAAAGCTGGTTGAAATTTCACAGAATAAGTGTTATTATGGTGTAAGTATATCCTAACAAAAAATAACAAAAAAAAAAGAGTAAAAAATTAAGGGGTCTCACATAAGAAACATGTTTTTTCTCTCGTTTTTGCTCTGTATTATAAAAAAAAAAGTTAATACATTAGCGTCAAAGTTGGTGTGATTATAGTCTCTAATAATAATTATAATTCTATAAAGTAAAGCAACAAAAAAATATATATATTTTGTGGTTATATGGAACTGTCAGTGCGTGAGTCGACTCGCACTTGGCCGGTTTTTTTATCCGTGCGGTAAGGCGAGGTTTGTTTGACCGTACGTACAGCCAAGTCTTTTTGATTATCTTCTTTCTAATCTTAGTTTGATGTACAGTCGTAGCGTTTTATGTCTTATAATAACTGTCAAATTCAAAAGCTTACCGTCCAATTATATAAGAACGTCACTGTAACACAATTTGTTAATCGCAATAACAGGAGTTCTATCGACCTCGCGTTACCGTTGCGATCGCAGCGCTTCTGTGTCGCCAGAACACAGCTAACATCTCTTTATAATAAATGTTACTTGCCCAATTGTGTTTAATATTCTAATGTATCGAAAATTTACGATAATCTTAACTTCTTGTATCGATCTGTTTGTCTTTCTTCCTCAGCTTACTATTTATGAGCGGGAAAGTGCTACCCTTAGGAGATTCCATCTCAACGAAAGTCTAATTTTAACAGTCTTCAAAATGAAGTCTGTTAATATAAGACGTTTTAATTTTCTCAAGTATTACATTAAAACTAAGTACCTACCAATGTGTGTTTATAAATAAGTTATTATGTGGTATTTTTTGTAGATTCTTGGAAATTGGTTTGTAGTGACTAACAATACTAATACTTACGTTATTGTACGAATATTTTTAGTGAGTGCGATTTATTGTGAATTTTGAATGTTTACAAACTTAAATGAGATTACAAAAAAAGTCCCAATATGTTAATTTAACAATTTGAGTGAACACATTTTGTATACAAATTGATGTTGTGATGGTAGAAGCTTAAAACACTTAATCGAGCACCATGTTTATAACTTCGTGTATAAAACAATTGTTACTAAACTGTATGTAGAGTCATTGCCAAATGGTTTTGGAAAATACATTTAAAACTTATGTTTACACAAGTATAACCATAGGTTGTTTGTATCTACGTAAGTAATGTACTCAAATTTTGTATTATGTAAAAACTATATGGTTATAAATTGTGAAGTTGTTGAATAGCTTTTGACAAATAATAACTCATAAACATTACCAATATAAGCATTTTTGCTAACATCTGATCAGAATAGGATTTCTTAATTTTTTTTAAATTATGAGTCAGCCTCGGTAGCTCAGTGGTGTGGTCGGTCGGTCAACTGTCGTCGGATAGCACACCTGAGCACGGTCAGTGGATGGACAGGTGACCGCTCGACCGTTGGAGGCTGACAGTGGTTCGGATTCCACGTAAAACTGTAAGTCCCTTCCCTTCTTACCTTACTAGGTGGTAGGGTTTAACCCGCCCGGATTCGTACCACCGCACTGAATGAAAGGTCAGTTGAAACGGCTATTTGAATAGTTCGTGTTTTCCGTCCAGTTTGGTGTAGCAGGCACGAACGAAGGGAAGCATGGTACCTACCTACTTCGCCAAGGTGTTATGGGCTGACATCACGGATGTAGTAGGTCAACCATGTCAGTTTCCATAAAAAAATAAAAAATAATTATGTTAAAAAATTCTACAGATTTATAAAAGTGCCTTCATTTTATTACCAGCGCGTCCCTTAATAACTATTATTATGGTTAAATAGTTTTGTAACAGCACATTTTTTGGAAATTAATAAAGAATACATGTATACAAACATAACATTGATCTGTATTTGATTTTTACTTATCGGCAAAGCATCTCGTTTTTGAGAAAGTGTCTGTGTGTGAGACACACACACTCACAGTGTCTCATCAACAATAAGGTTTTTGTAAAATTGTGTTCCCATGATGGGAATCCCATACATTACATACGAATTGAATTATTTTGAGATGAGTATTGAGAGAACATATAAAATCTTCATTATGTCACAGTGCAGAAAATAAACTTCTTACTTTTAGCATGGGTAAGTGTAAAGTTATAATGATGGTTGTGTCTGCTTCCTTGCATGCTATTAGTGCATATTTTTATTATATTTTTTTATGTATCGGAGACATTCTGATAACACAGTGGTGCCCATACTTTTTAGTCTGCCGTCTGTCTGTCTGTCTGTCTGTCTGTCTCTTCGAAGGACGTCCGCCCGTCTGTCCGAGAGCTGTATCTCTTGAACCGTAATAGGTAGCCCGTTGAAATTTTCACAGAATATGTGTTATTATGGCCGATATAACAACAAATAATAAAAAAAAGAAAAAGTAAAAAAATTCATGGGCGTTCCCATAGAAGAAACCAAAAAGTGTATGCGCGCGCGCCATCTACCGAATGGAGTATGAAGTATTTTAACTAATCATGAATTTGAACTAATATGAAGCATTTCATAACACGCCATAGATGGCGTAAGTGACGCTAACCATGACATGGCGATACGGAACCATCGGTGCGCGAGTTCGAGTCGCACTTGGCCGGTTTTTTCTAAGAAGATCTACCTACAAATAATTAAAGATTATGAGATCGGCACTGGAACCAAAAGTTTTCATTGTTCAATTAATTTATAGTTATTTTTGTTAGACTAATAATTAGTTATAATAAGTTATTGTAATATTTATTCAATGTGAAGTATACTATCTGTTTGTTATTTAACGGTAAATAAACTGTACATACCTACGTATAGTTTCTAAATTACAATTAAAACAATTTTATAAATGGCACTTAATTAATTAAATTGAACCAATCTTGCTCAGATGGAATTCACATCCTTGAAAGCTACATTTACTACAGCCTTTGTATTTGTTACCATTGCGGTTCTTGCGGAAGAAACACACCATCCGGAAAATGGTTTATGTTTCTTTACTCTGACATATTTTCAGCGATCGACCTATAGTCCGCGCGCGAGCTCCAAGGAATCGGTGGCTGTGGAAATTAATTTATTATAGAATTTTTATATTATAAATTTGTATAATATAACTCGCCTAGTATAGTATAATCACCACAAAATGTGAATCTATGTATATAAAAATTCTATAAAAAATTTATACAAATTCTATAATAAATGAATTTCCACAGCCACCAATTCCTCGGAGCTCGCGCGAGGACTGTAAAAGTATCTTGCGATCGGCCGTTTGGGCACCACTGTGATAAAGTTTATTTTTTCTATAATTTGTAGTGCACTCATTTATTTGGGTTGTTAATTTAAGAAATATTAAAAATAGTGGTCAAATATTACGTAGCTGCTCAAAAAAAAAGGTATTTTTGTTTGCTTCAGAAATTAGTTCTGATTTAGTGAATGTGTTTTAACTTGGATTGCCTGCATGAGTTGATTAATTATATTTCAGCCTTAGTACAGTTCCCGGCAGAAAATAATGCGCATTGAGCTTTATAAAGAGACAATCCGGTGTGGGGCCGGTACTTAATAAGAATAGCCCCACTGCATCTCTTCCCGTGCATATCGTAAAAGGCCACTAAGGGACAAGGACAAGATACCATGCTTATGGGCGACAGACCTCTCACCTTGGCACGGTGTTTCCACCGAGTCATGCAGCATGTGGGCCTTCATGCCTTACTTGCTGCCTGATGAGTTATCTTGTCCGAATACTTTGCTAAACGTGGTGATCGGTGTTGTGCTGTAATTTACCAGAATACTTGTAGCACAACACCGATTACTCTGCTTACCCCGATTGTAGGGATACGGCGTGTGGTGTATATGTATATATATATATATATATATAAATTCGGTTGTAGAGCGTTTGGTTACATCACTGTCTCACGAACTCGCACGTCTCTGTGCGACAGGGACGGCGCTCTAGCACCGGATTGTCTCTTTCTAAAGCTCAAAACGCACTTTTTTCTGCCGGGAACTGTTACATATGTATGAGTTCACTAACCCAGTTATACGTGTGCTTACAAATGCAAGAATGATTAGTCTTTTACCATAGCCGACTATCATTGTCTCCCTGTACGGAGACAAGCCATGCTGCATCGTCATAGCCCCACTGCGACGTTGCTATCGCTTACTCGCTCTCGCTTGCCTACCGACGACAGGAGTGAGAGAGAAACATGAAATCGCTCACCCTTCATCGGGCGACCGTCGCAATCTTCGTGTTTCTCTCTCACTCCTGTCACAGGGAGGCAAGCGAGAGCGAGTAAGCGATAGCAACGTCGCAGTGGGGCTATGACGATGCAGCATGGCTTGGTCTCCGTAGAGGGAGACCAATGATAGTCGGCTATGCTTTTACCTTTTAATTTGCTGCTTATTATTTTATTAGTGCAATTAGTGATATGAACAGCTTTCCTTTTCATAGATATCTTCTAAGCAGTTAGGTAGGACTGCCCGTCGGTAATATCTCTGTACCTCACCACCGTTAGAATGCATTCTTTCGAGGTGCCTAGATATTTCCGACTGGTTATACATCGATGTTAATTTAAAGTATTCGTTCAGGTCAGTAATGAATGAATGACGTAAAGGAACAGTTGTTTAGATTTTTAGCTTCAAATAACCTCGCTTATTAAAATCCCTCAGGTAGGTATGTATTTTTATTGTCTGATTAATATAATGTCACTTCAAATTCAAACATACATCTCAAGCCGCGTATCCACTAGAGGCAGACTCGGGGCGAGGCAGCCGCTCGACCCGAGGCCGCACAAGTGGAGACGCTGCCTCAACCTGAGGCACGCCGCGCCATGAGGCAAAATCGTCGCCTCGGGCCGAGCCATATTTTGTCGGTTTTTTGCCGCGCTCAAAGGAGCCTCAGCCCGAGGCGTGCACTTGGTCCACGCCTCACCTTGATCTGCAACGTGACTCGAGACTATGCCTCAGAGTGAGCAGCCTCAGTTTGCTTCAAGTCGAGGCTGCTCGGCCTGAGGCTGCTCTAATGGATACGCAGTTTTAGTTTTTAACAGTTCTACTTAATTATTGTTACCTGCCCCTGTACCGGCGTTACTCACTCGCCGATGTAAGTATGAGAAACAATCTCACTCAACCAATCAGAAGGTGTTCGCTGAGGGATCCGGCCCGGCTATTGGTTGAAATATGCGAGTATTTGTGTGAGTTAGCGAGTGAGTTAACGCCGGTAGACCCCCCCCTGTATAGAAATTTATTAGACTTTGTGTACAGTTAAATAATGCGTGTTCGAGCTTTAGAGAGAGAAAGTCGGGTTGTAGAGCGTCGTCCCTGTCGCACGAACTCACACACGTCTGATTAGCTAATTGTTTTTTAGGGTTCCGTATTCGTCGTACGGGATCCTATTACTAAGCCTACGCCGTCTGTCCGTCTGTCTGTCCTAGGGCTGTATCACTTCAACCGTAATATGTAGCCCGTTGAAATTTTCACAGAATATGTGTTATTATGGCGGATATAACAACAAATAATAAAAATAAGAAAAAGTAAAAAATTCACGGGGTCCCCATACAAGAAACTAAAAAGTGTATGCGCGCCATCTACCGAAAAGAGTATGAAGCATTTTAACTAATACATGAAGCGAGTGGCGCTGACCACGACATGGCGATATGGAACCCTCAGTGCGCGAGCTCGACTCGCACTTGGCCGGTTTTTTATTTGCCTTATTATTTATGGTTATCAGTGGTTCCGTACTACTGAAGGTTTGGAGGAAAATTGGATAGTGGAGAGGTTAATGTCCAGCAGTGGACAAAAACGCTGACTGACCGACTGACTTACTGATTATGTCTTTCTGTGTAGTTAAAGTTGGACATCAATGTTTTTTTGTTTGTTTTGATCCGTGTTACATTTTGATTGAACAATTATTATTATTGAGTAATGTTACAAATGTGTTTATCATTTACAGGTACGCTTAACGGGAGCGATGCAGACGATCGATTTGAGTTTCTGGTTAAAATTGTGGGACGGCTTAGCTGCTACTAAGTCCACGTCCAAACCTCATAATATAAAGGAAATCTCACTACATACAATATTTCTATGTACAACTTAATTTTAAGAATCTCTCTTAGAATACAAGCTAATTTAAGATTTTTTTTATGTTTGCACAATGAAGTAATTATTCCTTTTTTTTGTTATTAAGAAATTCTATGAAATTAGATATTATGTGTACGCCGCCACTGTCTCCATTCATTTTGGTTAAATTGTTTGTACGAACATTCACAATATTAGCGAATACTAATAGATACACTCCTCTTTAAAAATAATGAGACAGCGGTATATGTTATTTTAAGTCAGCTTTTACTATTATTGTCCACTCAGATTATTGTTAGGAAAGTTGTTATGTTAATTAACTTTAATTTTTATCATTTCACATTTTATTATGAATACTTTCTGTGGAAATAGTATAGGTAAATTCAAATCCATACTTTCTCTTATAAATTCAATTAAGTATGGTAATATTCCGTATTTGTTTCTATTCCATTGTGCGATTTTCAATAGATAAGGTGCTTCGTTATTTATGTCAAATATTTCGGGAGGGTTACATTGCCGACAGTCATTCATTTCCGTGTGTGCGTATGTATTCCATGCGCCCGCGCCGCCGCCCCCGCATCAACCCCTCCGCGGCGGGGGCGCTATCTTTGTTTTTCGTCAGTATGTTGCAATCGTTCGCGAGAGAAGAGCACAATTATATGTAATTTTTCGCAAATTCAAAATGCCGCCGTATCGATACATTCGATTTTCATGTGACGGGCCAAGGACCTAGTTTATGGCCAGGATGCTCACACCACCGTGGAGAATGAAGAAGAGTTGCGTGTCCGGATCGTTAACGCATTCGGTATAATAAGAGGTGACGTGACACTCTAGTTCGTGTGAATCAGAGCATCGTGAGGAGGGCCACTCTTTGCATCCGAGTGCAAGGTGGCTATTTCCAGCAATTTTTGTAAATGTAGGTAAGTACCTAGTATGTGTACTACTACTCACTACTAGTGTAAGTGAAGAGTACCCACACATACATACATACATAAACACGCACACATTCAAAAACACAACAAACAGCTGCTCTGCGTTTGAACATAGTACAGTCATTGACCCCGTACAGTGCAAGTTACCTACTACTACACACAGGTTGATCTTTTTAATGTTTAGGTAGCAAACATGTTTTGTTAAATTTCTCGAAAAGTAATGCTAAAAACATATTTTTTTTGTGTAACGCGTTTATTTGAGTGTGTATGTAACCCTCCCGAAATATTTGACATAAATAACCACACCATATATTGTCTTTCTGTGACATTTTTTATTTTGTCAAGATAATATGCATTTATTGCTAAGGTATATAGATAGTGTTGTAACCGCAGAGTGCCAGGTTAGGTCAGACAGGTAATAGAATATATAGCACCAGACTGCACGTAAACTATGCTCTTCTTGACTCTTAACAAATTAAGTTGAAATGGATTTGTTGCCTTGCAAGAAATAAATTGTGAATATTTTTTGTAATATATCTGAGATAAAAAGCATTTCATAAATGTTACACAGATAATTTTTGATAAAATGTACCGGCCTTTGTTAAATTTTTATGAATGTGTAAACGAAATATAAGATTTTCTACTAATAAAACGAGTTGTTTGTTTCATTTCAATACACAATACATGCTGGGCTGGTGGCATGCTTAACTGATTATTTTTAGACGAATTTGAAATCCGTCAGAATATTCCTACAAAAAGTGAAGAAAAATAATAGATTTGGAATTACAAAGATCTATAAGATAGTCAGCTTCTAGTGTCCGATGCCAAATACGAATTTGGCGATGACAGCATAAAATTCAATATAGAATCGTGCAAGTTGACTAAATCGCAGGAGATTGCGTCATACCGACTAATAGAAGATGCAACTGTTTGAAATTTAAAGGGAATACGTCATCGACCCCGTGGCACAGATTACTTAATAGTTACTTCGTAACAGATAAATCACTCCATAGAAAATGTTCCTACTTTCGGGCTTTAAATAGCCTACTGCTTCACGTCGCCAATCGCTGCGTGCGAAAATGTACCTTAACGATCGAGTGTAAAGTGGTTATTGCTTTGCAGCTGCGCGCAGTTGCGTGGGCGAGCGTCTATGTATACTTCGCGCGGCTGACGAATTTCCACTGAAATAGACCACCGGTGGCCTATTTCCACTGAAATAGACCACCGGTGGCCCGTCGGGCGGTAGGTAGTTAGCGCGCGCAAGTACATAGAGTCCGTGAGGCCTGCCCGTGGTCAAATGGTAACGGGCTGGCGCGGCGGCTAAAGCCGGTGTTCCAGGTTCGAATCTTGGTCGGGATGTATTTTTCGGGATGGATTGTAGATTTTCGGCTTTGCATCTAAATATTAAATATAAAGCAAGTGCATGCTTAATACTAGCAGTAATTTTTATAAAAATAAAAATCTCTAATATCTAGACTAGACCATCAGCGAGATATTTCAAATCGCTGCACTAAATGACTAGGTGTGTAAATAAATTAAATGTATTTATTTATCTTATGTATGTCTCTGTCTTGCCTTACTGGATAGGTGGTTTGCTACCACCGCACAGAATGAAAGTTCGGTCGAAGCGGCTAATAGTTCATATTTTTCGTCCAGTTCAGTGTAGCCGGCGTGACGAGCACTGGCGCCGACTCCATAGGGCTTGGTTGGGTGGGGGTGCTCGATCCCCCCGAATGTTATTGTCACTAGGGCTGAGCCCCCAATATTTTAAACTGTCCAGTAAAAAAATCCTGTCTGACCCTTGGTCTCACCATTGTGTGGTCCTTAACAACACATTTTTTTAAATTTTTTATTTTATTGAAACTGACACGGTTGGCTATATCACCTACAACATTCGTGATGTTAGCCCATAACACCGGGTGAACTAGGTGCCATGTCAGTGCTTCCCTTCATTTCATGTCGGCTGCACTGAACTGGACGGAAAACACGAACTAGTTACATATCCGTTTCAACCGACGTTTCGTTCAGTGCGGTGGTTCAACCCGGCCGGGACAAACCCTACCACCTAGTAAGGTAAGAAGGGAAGAGATCTACAGTTTTACGTGGAATCCGAACAACGGTCAGCCTCCAATGGTTGATCGGTCACCCATCCAAGTACTGACCGCGCCAAGGTATGCCGACCAGTGGTGCACTGAGCTACCGAGGCTAACTTGCGGTTAAATAATTTTATCTCACGATAAAACTGTGCTCTCTTAATTGCTGGTAAAACCTAATTTGATTCCATTAATTTATCTATCATAGCATAAATAGGTACCTATTACAAATTAAGAACTCGTAAACATTCCAAATCTATATTTTATTTACGGTATAATTGACATTTGAATATTATGCAAAACAATTTTCGGCACCACAGCCCCCTCAATATTTTTATCAAGTCGGCGCCCCTCCCTGGTGACGAGAGGGAAGGGCAGAAGTGGAACCTCGTTCACCGAGGTGTGTAGGGCTGATATCACGGATGTTGTGGGTGATGTAGCCAACCGGGTCAGTTTCCATAAAAAAAAACCATTTGAGTAAGTTCTTTAACACTCTATATTCCGCGGACTCATACATAATTTAACGACATACAGTACTCGTAGCCATATCAAGTGCCCACTAACTTTGGCGCCAAACATTTACTGTTAGCCGGTAGGACACCTGAAAGCCTTTGTCGTGCCTGCTGTTCCTTCACTCCTACTCCTTAATAGAAGCCGATATTCGTTTGGTCGGTTAAGTAACTTGTTAGCTCAGTGGTAAGCGTGTAGGGTTTGCATTTTTTGGACCATGGGTTCGAATCCCACAAAATCTTTTTGTTTTTTTTTCTTTTTTAAGC
The DNA here is from genome assembly GCA_946902875.1 of Nematopogon swammerdamellus. Classification (NCBI taxonomy): domain Eukaryota; kingdom Metazoa; phylum Arthropoda; class Insecta; order Lepidoptera; family Adelidae; genus Nematopogon; species Nematopogon swammerdamellus. The sequence continues at coordinate 3,955,779 of OX336335.1, read as the reverse complement.
AATGTTAGGGTGTTTAAATTTTTTTAGGGTGTTTAGTTTTTTTTATAACCACCTAAAAGCTTTATTTTCGGAAATACAAACGTAACAAAAAGGACATGCACCGCCTCAAAATTAGGTTAGGGTTAACATATAGAGGATGCGTCGCGTAGCGACGCATCCCTGGTTATTTTTTCTTTAAACCACCAAAACATCATTTATTTATCACTTCAAGGAGTTCAAGGAGTGGTTCCGCAGGATCGCAGGAACAGCAGGCATGACAATGGCTTTCAGGTGGCGCACCGAAAGCTAGGCACCCTCTTTGTTTTGTTAGGCACTTGCCTGACCGAATTCAAACCGTATAACGAAGGCCGTATTTTGCTTCCCCGGAATTTGCTGCAATTCTTAAGTAAGCAATTACCATACAATATGGTAATTTCTGTATCGTACGTAGGTATGTATATTCAAAATATACATTTTGAGTGTAATTTTTCTAAATAAAACTATAAAAATAAAATATTCGGCATGTTTGATCGATAAGTAATTTCTGCAGGTATTGCTATTTAATTACAACCATGAAGATTATATTTTGGAGCACTAGATTACTGTAGGCCGTAATATGTTGCCGGCTTGACAGTTGACTGACAGCTGACACGTCCTTGATTTTCTTTAGTTTGGAAAATATTTCGACAAATCAAACGCTAGAACGTAATCTTTTCTAAATTCTAATTAACTTTCTCTTTCGCGCGCCGTTCTGAATCACACGTAAATACCTAGTTATGATGCGAGGGACGGTATGACGATGAAGTATCGTCAGTATAATAATTCAGTCAGCGCACGAACATTGTTGTGATAGAACACCCACCCACCGCACTGAACAATGCAGACTTGTACTCGCGGCTGCAGCGCTCTATTGGCCCTGCTCGCGAGTTCGCTGGTGGCGGCGGTCGGCCCGGAGAGTGAAGCGTCTTGCGGAGGCGACGCCTGCCTGGACGAGGTGCGAGGTGCGCTCGGAGACTGCTCGTGCAGCGTAGACACCATCGACTACTTCAACAACGTTAAGATCTTCCCGCGCATTCATAGCCTCGTCGCCAAGGACTACTTCCGTTTCTACAAAACGAATCTGAAGAAGGAGTGTCCCTTCTGGGTGAACGATGGAGCCTGCGCGATGCGCTACTGCCACATCGAGCCGTGCTCGCGGGAGAGCGTGCCGGCCTACTCGGGCGGCCGCGGCGACTTCGTCGACCGGTTCGAGGATCCTGCGTACAGGTACTCGCAGAAAGCGCAGCAGGACTGCCGCGAGTACGACAGCGAGCTCGGTTACCTCAACATGACCATCAGCGCGGAGAGCAAGGACGACATCGCCAAGTGGAAGGCGTACGACGACGCGCTCGACAACTTCTGCGAGAGCGACAACGGCGACGCGGAGGCGGAGTACGTGGACCTCTCGCTCAATCCCGAGCGCTTCACCGGCTACCGCGGCGCCTCCGCGCATCGCATATGGCGCAGCATCTACGAGGAGAACTGCTTCCGCGCGCGTCGCAGCCCCTACGACTCCTTTCCGTACGTCGTGCACACCGATCTTAAAAACCTTTGCCTAGAGAAGCGCGTGTTTCACCGCGCAGTGTCGGGCCTCCACTCCAGTATCAACATTCATCTGTGCTCAAAGTATTTATTGTCGGAGAAGCCAACCGCGGGGGCGGCGTTTACGCCCGGTTTCGCCGCGCCGCCAGAGGGCGTTTGGGGGCACAACCTCGTCGAGTTCCAGCGCAGATTCGACCCGTCCAGAACTTTCGGCGAGGGTCCGAACTGGCTGAAGAACCTGTACTTTGTGTACCTGCTGGAGCTCCGCGCGCTCGCGAAGGCCGGGCCGCTGCTCGAGCGGGAGGAATACTACACCGGCAACGAGGGGGAGGACCGCGAGACTCGGCACGCCATCAGGAACATGCTGAGCGTGATATACTCGTTCCCGGATCACTTCAACGAGTCGAGTATGTTCGCGGGCGGCGCCGAGGCGGCCGCGCTCAAGTCCGAATTCCGCGAGCACTTCCGAAACATCTCGCGGATCATGGACTGCGTGGGTTGCGACAAGTGCAAGCTGTGGGGCAAGCTGCAGGTGCAGGGGCTCGGCACCGCTCTCAAGATCCTGTTCTCGGGGCGGTTCGACTCGGTGGCGGAGGTGGGCGGCAGTCTGTCGGTGCGGCACCGCTCTCGGCTCAACCTGGAGCGAATGGAGATCGTGGCGCTGTTCAACGCGTTCGCGAAGCTATCCGATAGCATCAAGCAGCTGGAGAACTTCAGGAATATGCTCAGGTAATTGTTGCCTTCTTTCTAATTCCTTGATGACAAATTGGTAACTAACTATACTTACTCGCCTTGCGTTTAGTTTGCAAAGTGATTTAAACATGTTGCTTTTTTTTATAGAAAGTTGAGCTGGTCATTTTCAACCAATGTCTGTAGTACCTATTGTATTTTATTAGAATTAGGCAAATTAGAAAATTAGACAAAAGATCTAATGAAAAGCAGAAAAATAAGCTAACAAATTATATTTTACTAGCTTTGGCCTGCGGCTTTGTATCGCGTGAGTTTTTGCTCACAGCACAGGCCGCCAATGACGTAGCGTTATGATTTATAGCCTAAAAGCCTCTTGTAGAGTGACAGAATGTAACAGTGAAAACCGTGTGTAAATCAATAAAGTGGTTCTCGAGTTATAAGGATATTAATATATTGATGTACGTTACACGGTCGGTCGTCTGTAAAAACGTCTCCAGGATGAAACCCCTCCACTGTTAGCGCAGTAGTCGGGGACCTTTATTGCTACTTTCGAATACTTCTGTGACTCCGCATAATATACCCTATTTTATTTTGCTTAAAACCTAAATATTTAAAAAATTTATCCCCTGTTGCGGGTAACAGTGGAGGGGTTTCATAAAATATAATTTGCTAGCTTGTTTTGCATCTTTTTGCAAGGGCAAACTTCAATGCAAGGCATAGTTACTGTGGACTTCTGTGGCGTCGTGTTTTTGCATCACACACGACACCCCCCACGGCAACCCTTGTGGCACCCTCGCTGGCTGTGGATTGGCTTACGCCGCATTCCTCCACTTTCTCCAGTCTCCATGCTCCTATTACTCTTGCGCGACGACTATATTGTCGTTTCATCATTTTTCTGACGCTCTCTGAAGCATTTTATCTATCTTATCTTTGCTGTGGTGATGTTCCTAATAACAGCCACGTATGTGCAATTAACTAAAAAGAAAACTACAACTTTTGACATCCCACGCATTGCTCTGTTTTCTAAAAAATTTGGGTGGAGGTAATTAATGCTTTAAAAATTGCAGCATGCAACTAATTGGCGTGACCTTACTTACACAACTATGACTAACTGCTATTAAATTTACATAGTTATTATGCTAGTTTGTAATCTTATCTTGGTGCTTGTTCATTTAGGAAAAAGGTTTTGTTTATTTATTACGCACCTACCTACCTACTTCATGGGATCGACGCTAAGGTCATATATGGAGAGAGCTTCGAAAGCATCACTCGAGGCATCCTACATAATATGGATAGGTAGAGAGAGGGAGGTCGAGAGCGGGACTGGTGCTTCACCGCGTCCTAGTCATCGCGGACTAGCTGGAGAACTGAAACGTAACGCATGCTGTAGAACTCTTAGAGCGGCCGCTCGCTAGTTCCGACCTCGATAAACACCCTCGTCTAATGCCAATGGGCCCGGATATGTTCGGTGAAGCCATCGCAAGCTGAGTTTGATACCTTTATCTTTGAGTATATTTAAAATAGGTACCTTCTTAGTAGTCATATATTTTAATAGTTCTTAGTTTTGTAATAACTAGAAATTCTAGATTTATAAAACAAACTAGTATTTTCAGTTATAACATTCTTGACCAAAATTTTGTCATCTAAGTTAACATCTTGTTTGCACCAAATTAATCAGAATATATTTGGCATTGTTTGTTTGTGTGCCGATAAAAGAAATATATTGTGAACTAGCTGTGCCCGCGGCTCTGCCCGCTATCATATTTGACTTCTCTGCTAACCTCATAAGCCATTTAGCGTGATAGTAAGTAGCTTATAGTTGATGGGAAGAATCAAGCTATCTGTAGATTTTTTTTTAATTTTTTTTTATGGAATCTGACACGGTTGGCTACATCACCCACAACATCCGTGATGCCAGCCCATAACACCGGATGAACTTGGTGCCACGTCAGTGCTTCCGTTCGGTCGTGCCGGCTACACTGAACTGGACGGAAAACACAAACTATTTAGATAGCCGTTTCGACCGACCTTTCATTCAGTGCGGTGGTACCAACCCGGCCGGGTTAAACCCTACAACCTAGTAATATAAGAAGGGAGTCATATCCCTTAGTCGCCTTTTACGACATACACGGGGAGAGATGCAGTGGGGCTATTTTAAAGTACCGGCCTCACACGGTACGAATTTTGTTTTATTAAAATCGGTTCAGTGGTTCTCGAGTTATAAGCGGACAGACAGACATACATACATACATACAGACAGAAAGCAGACGTTGGATTTTATTAAAGGTAAGGATTAGTTTAAACAACCGGTTCTTCCAGTCATGCAGTAGGTTGTACCTGTTGCTTGATAGTTAGTTTGTCCTAATATTTTGTTAAACATGGTGGTCGGTGCTGCTGTGTAATTTACACGAGTTCTTGCAGCACAAAACCGATCACTCTGCTCACCCCGATTGTCTGGATACAGGTTGATCGTATGTAGGTAGGTATGTAGTTTAGACCAATGGTTCCCAATTATATTTGAATCGCTACCTCTTAGCGAATTTTTTGAAAACCAAGAATCATTTAGTAAAATGTTTAACCCTACAATTATCACCTTTTTTTTAATTTTTTTTTATTTACCTCAATTAAATGCTCTTCCCTCCCTAATTTTCACGTGTTACCGGCGTGCCAAGGCCGCGACCGCGACCTTGACAAAAACTCAAATATTTCGTGAAATAGTTAAGCTAGATCAATAAACTCTTTTGATCCATAAAGTCAATGAAAATTGTCTATGGATCAATGTCAAAAAAACAGCAAAAGAGTGCTTACTTGTTTAGAAGTACTATATATTTAATCGTTAAATGTTATAAGCCCCGCGCGGGGGTGAGCCCCGCGCGGGGCTTGTTGTTATAATGTTTTAATGTTATAGTCAAATCTTTTAATGTTATAACATTTAAAGATTTGACTTTGAAAAATCCCCGCGCGGGGCTTGTAACAATTTAAGGGTTAAATAAAACTATTTTCATATGGATGTTGTTTTTAAATAGGTTCATAGTAATTTTGTTTATCCATAGCATCAGTAATTAATTAGGTTCTAATATCTACTTAGTAATCACAATACTATACGAAATAGGTCCCAATCAACCATTCAACATTGGAGATATTTTCACTAATGAGATAAATATGTACCCCTTTACTTAAGATTGTAGAGGTGAACGTGAACATTAAGGGCACCCATGCGTACCCCTTCTCTAGAGCCTGCGTGCCCCTGGGGGTACGCATACCACTCTTTAGATTTGACACTCACTACGTACACACACACACACACACGTTGATCCCACTAAACTATAGCCTAATCGGGGAAACAAAAAATGGCCAGACGTCAATGTATGTACAAATTATGCTTTATCTGTTTGTCATTAGGCTGTCTGTCCTTAACTATAATAAAATCCAACGTCAGCTTTCTGTCTGAGTGTCTGAGTGTCTGAGTGTATGTCTGTCTGTCCGCTTATAACTCGAGAACCACTGAACCGATTTTAATAAAACAAAATTCTACGGATAGCTTGATTCTTCCCATCTACTATAGGCTACTTACTATCACGCTAAATGGCTTATGAGGTTAGCAGTGAAGTGAAATATGAGAGCGGGCGGAGCCGCGGGCACAGCTAGTTTTCTAATAAATAAATAAATAAATAAATTTAGATACCGCTGGTTTAGACGTTTCACTCAGGAAATACGACACACACATTGGTTTAAAAGTAACAATTTGCGCATTAATATCTTCCTCTGTGATACGTGATACCGGTCACGTCTGCTGTCGGCTGGTTTTATCGGCATGTTTACGCAATGTGTGCGGTCACTGTGCACAGTCCGGGGGTGTGTTATGCTTCATCATCATCAGGCACGTAATGATGTTGTTCAAACAAAGTACAGGTGATTCTAATCACCAACTCATTGTTTCTTTTGTGACGATGAACTTAGCATGTGTAGATAGTGGTAATGCTATTATTTAATTAGTTAAGTTAAATTATTATTTTATATTTATATGTTAGTATTAAGTATGTAGGTATACTCTCTTTATATTTCTTCATTAGATTTGTATTTGTATTTATTGTTTATTGTACGCTATTTTACTATAAAATAAGATACAAAAGGTTGGCTTAATGCAGATCTGCAGTACGGGAATGTTTGAAACAGAGAATGTAGGGCCATTCTTATAATGTACAGGAAAACGTAAACGAACAACATCCTACGGAGGACACGGAACCCTCTCTGTTTCGCGAGTTCGACTCGCACTTGACCACTTTTCTTTTCTTTACTTATTAAAGAACCTAACAGTTAACAAATGTGAACATTTGCTCTAATTAACACAAACAGGGAGGCGAGCGCGAAGCCGCAGCAGTCGAGAAGTCTCGACGACACAACGCACACTCCGCTGACACCGAGTAAGAACAAACCCGAAGAATGTTCCGGAAGCTCCAAGCCTGCCATCTGGAATTAGTGTCGGTGCTAGGGCAGTAACAAGATTAATAATCCTAAGGGCTGATTATCACAATGTCACGAAAACTCGCATGTTTTTCTATTAAACTTCAAATTGTTATCTATAGATTTTTTTTAACGGCATTTTGTGGTATAATACAGTAAATTATGGTTTGGTATAGATAACATTAAATTAAAAAGTTAATTTCACAATCAAGAGGCGTTACAGTAATAGTTCGGTACAGTAATAGCTCGACGGCCCAACAACAGTCTGAAAATCTGTTGTTATGGCATCTCACTGTGAGTGGTTTCGCAAGGAGAGATGTTTGCGGAATTTGGCTTCTTTCCTTTCTGACATGCACGGAGAGAGATCCAGTGGGGCTATTCTTTTCAAGTACCGACGCCCAAGGAATACGTACTATAAGTTACTATTTGATAGAAAATCGCTCGAGTTTCTTGCCGCAATGAAAATCAGCACCATTAATGATAATTCCTTCCTTTTGTCACAAGATAGTATTGTCACCCAGTGAGTCTAGTGAATAAGTGTAGAGGTGACTATGTAGAATATCAATGGCTTACAGGCAATACCTCATCATAACCCACGGAGACCAAATTTTACAGGAAAAAGTGAAAACCTTTTTTATTTCACACATAGTGAAAAAAATTCAATATTTTGTGGTTGTTCCTGTTTGATTGCTTTTAATTTGGCGCCACGATCTATGTTATCTCTGTAGATGTTTTATTATAGCTCATATAGTAATATTTCTTATGTTATTAAACCATCAACAACTGAACAGTTAAACAAAAAACATAATATATAAAGTTAATAAACTATAAACAAAAATATTCATCCATCATGGGGATCAACGGCATGATCTCCATGACGGACGCAGCGCTCCCTCGTTGAATGGCAATGCTAATTCGCTGCTTAAAGTACGTCCCGGCCCGACGGTCCCCGGATGCCTCAATAGTAATTTAATTGCTTTTAATAGTTTTAATTTAAAATATGATTTAAAATAAATATAATTATATTGACAGCTGTTGTGTGGCTTGCAAGATATTGCGCGCAAATTTAGCTGAATGTGTTACCACTCCTGCTAGGGGGAGGGAATACCGTTGGTTGCGAGTTTTTGCAAGCAATTTTTTAATTTGTAAATTTTCTGCATAAGTACTTAACTCGATGTCGGCTTTTTTGTGGGTTACGAGGTATTATTGCCTGTAAACCATGGATATGACAATTTACAAACACATGTCACAAAAATAAGGTTTTATATGTACATATTTTTTATCTACGAGTATCATTACAAGAGTAATAATTCCGAGTGGGGCATAAATATGGTTATTCGATTATGTGGAATCGTATTTTCGGCTGTTTTTATTCACAATGATAAGAAATGTTTGCGCTGCTCTCTTCTTGGTTAGATATGACATAGGTGACTTGTGTTTTTTATGAGGTTAATTACGGATATGAACAACACAATTATGTATTTTCCAGGATTCAGTTGGGCCGGCCCCATTGTTCATAAACACTGTTTGATGCGCTGGCTTCATTATCTTGAGAATTAATCTATTTCTCTTTACTTATGTTTAGCTCATTTGTTAATTTAATTGTTAATGCATTACAGATTGGTTACGTCAAACATAAATTTTATTATCGGCTCATTTTATTAACACGGAGGAGAAAGAACCGTCAAGAAAACTCGTCTGCAGTCAATATTTTTTTCCCAACATATCAGTAATTACAATATTTTTTTTATGCTTGACACTAAATTAATAAAATGTTGCTGCATACAATAAATCATACATAATATAATGCAATGGTAAAAAGGATTATATAAAAGTACAACATTTTATTGTTCAGTCCTATGTTAACTTTATGTAATTTTAACTTTAGGCCAATTAAATATATAGTTTATAAATTATTGCTAAAAAAACATCAAACTGACATAATGCAAAGAAAATATTTCTAGTAAGGGGTAATTCAGAAATTCTAAATATTCAGGGTGATTCTGGAGCGGAAATAAACGACTTTGGCTTTTGAAATTTTTGCACCTAAAATTTTTCGAATTTACCATTACATTTAAGGAAATTATGGAATTTCAGATTTTGAAAAAGATTTAAAACATCAAAGTTGTTAATTTGAGCTGCGGAATCATCCGCGCAAAATGCTTGCATGACTTACATAATAATCTTAAATGAAGCGAATGTTTGTTAGTTAGTGTTCAGTAATACAATTCAGATGCAATTTAAACGTAATGATTGCGTACAGATTTGACCTTCTGGCTCATCTCCAAAGATGAGATCACGGGCAGGCGCTCTCTGTATTTATAAACGTTCTTTACATCTCGAGATTGTGCGATAATACATTTTCTGAATAAATTATAATGTTTTCTGTTACTGAAGTACCTGTTTATCTATGTCAAATCAATTAATATTTTAATTTACCTAATTAGCTCGCTGTCCCGTTATTACATTAATTATATAAGGTCTTTCATTAGTAGGTAACGATACACTAAATACGATCACTCCTTAAATTTAATACGTGAAGTGCGCGTATTTTACCTTATGCAACCGTGTAGAGCCACGTTAGAGAACGCTTAGTATGTAATACAATTTGTTACCCGCCAAACACATGTTTTTTTAAGTATGTTATTTATATCGTAATAAAAAAAATTCGTTGTCACGGTAGTTTTACGTGATGACGAGGAATAATCGTAGTACATAGATCAAAGATCAGTAATTTCTATTTCCAGTAGAAAGATTAATCATCTTGTGACTGGCCATCAATAAACTTCTGTTGTCTGATCTTGACAGTTTTACTTCTTAAGACGTTTCCATGGTAACTTTGACTACCGATTGTGCCTCTCTATTGCTTGTTACGCGCTCTCGCTTGCACACACAGGTTCAGATGGAACGTGACACGCTTTCGTGCGTGCAGCCGGTGCTCATCAATTTATAAGATGTGACGTCATCACGTCAAAAATTGGTATGGGAACGTGATCAGTATATTATGATACACATACACCCCTTAGCGTATCGTTACTTACTATTGAAAGACCTTATATTTGAAAAATACTCATTCAATTGTAAACAATAATTGCAATGTGGTTAATATTATTGAACTTTTAAACCTGTCGTTTTAATCGTCTTGAATTTTACAGACTATAATGTTTAATGTAATCAAAGAGTTTTAAAATAGGCCATAGAGCGGGTGTTGGGAACATTTTCATACAAAAATTTCATACAAAAAGTTTGTGATCTCGAATGTCAAACACGTCGTGCGTCGAACCGGATGTTTATTGTTTATTGTTGTTGTTTATTGAGCGTTCATATGGCAGTGAAACTTCACTCGAACTTGTCACAATGTGTTCTATCATCCGGTCGCTCGCTGTATCACACTAGTGTGAGCGAATTGTTACCTAGGTAACAATTTTGTTCTTGGTGTCCGGTCTAGTAGGTATTGTACGCGTACGATCTGAGTGCATTTGCGGTATGAGATGAGGAGCACCTCCCCCCGCCGCCGACACACCTCCCCGCGCGCGCCTGCAGTGTAGTGCTGACCTTGGCGTCTTTCGCACGCGCATCGATACCTACCTACAAGTGCGCGCAATACGTAAAAATTTATATAAAAAAACAAAATTGACTCTAGTGTAATTTATTAGGTCGCAGCCAATGATATTATATGTTAAAAAGGAGGTAGGTAGGTTATACGAGCTTCCAAAGCGGCACATTAAATACAAGACCACAGTCCTGTTTGAAGTTAGTCGCGCACCAACTACGCACGCGTTCAGACGTGCGTCGTCCTTCTTAAGTAGTTATCAGTTATACCAACCGCCACATAACTTGAATTCCCTCCCTTAATAATTGGAATAAGACTATTCGAGTCCGCGCATCACTTTATAGTTCATTCTGTCAACGTTTCAAGTTCGTGCCGTGTGTGAGCACCGAATGTCGTAGAGGCAACGTATCTTTCTTAAAATATCATTGGTCGCAGCACTAGCGCATTCCTCAGAGTTGCATTCAGATCGTACGCGTACAGTAGCTTGAATGTCTGACGAATGACATTCATTGTCATTACATTGTACACATACATGTAGCTTCAAGGATATTCCTTTCTGAAAGTTGATATTTTTTTTAAAATAAAATTCAACGCAACTGAGATTATTGATGAGATTGTAATTCGTTTTAGGCTGACTCAAAAAAATTTTAGTTCATACAAATTTCAGAGATTTTCTTTACATATACGATAACATTAGTGTTTAGATATTAACTGTATAAATTTTCTATAGCTGAAATATCCATAAGATTGAAAAGTTCATAATAATGACATAAATTATGACAAATAGAATGTGAAATGAAAATGAATGAAAACTAATGGCAAAATATTACTTTCTCAATTATTACTAAAAAATTAAGTAAATGAAACATAAATTACTATAAGTACTTAATTATTACAATAGTCAATTTCAAAGTTTAGTATGAATTAGATAATGTTTGCTTAAGTTGAAAATATACTTTTGAAACATTTTATAATATAATCTTGTGGTTTAAACTGTATGGTGTTTAATTCTTTGCTCTCTTCTAACTTTGTTGGTTTTTATAAATTTTTACAAAATAATGAAGTATGGATTGATGTTTTTTTAACCTTCAAGGATCTGCATTATACAAAATTTAAGTGATTTAAGTGCTATGTTTAAGGGCCGACTTCAATACTAACGTAATCGAATAGTTGCAGTATTTTCTGTTCAAGCCCTTTGTTTCTGTCTGTAGGAAACATTTTATTAAAATAAGGTTTAAGTACATAAAAAAACCTATTCGGCCGACCCATTGTTGAGTGAGCACATATTGTATCACCTTATCAAATAGGTACTTATTATTATTTCACAGACTTGGGTAATATCTTACTGTTGTGTACCTTTTTATTTAAATTTTCTTATTCATGCATGAGGCAATTTACATTTTCTTTTTCTTCTATTATGATTAAGTTTAATACTGTTTTTATTACTACACTAATTTTATGATTTGTATGTTATACTTACTGTGTAAGGAGCTAAGCGCTTAGTGGCTAGGCTTAAAAACAGCAGTGATTTGTAATAATGTAATATATTATATGTTTAATCATGTTACAAATTCACTATGTTTAAATAAATATTTTCTATTTCTATATTTCTATAAAGATTGATTCTATTAAATGAACATAATATTAAAATCCTTCCCACAGAGACGCAGATCTTGAGTAGATCATTATGTGAATAAATGTAACATTTGTACCACATGTCAAATAGTTTTGAAGTATCAGCCTCGGTAACTCAGTGGTGCGGTCGGTCGACTGTCGGTTGTATCATAAGCACACCTGGGTGCGGTCAGTAGATGGATGGGTGACCGCTCGACCGTTGTAGGCTGACCGTGGTTCGGATTCCACGTAAAACTGTAGGTCTCTTCCCTTCCTACCTTATTAGGTGGTAGTGTTTAACCCGCCCGGGTTGGTACCACCGCACTGAATGAAAGGTCGGTTGAAACGGCTATGTGAATAGTTCGCGTTTTCCGTCCAGTTCAGTGTAGCCGACAGGAAATGAAGGGAAGCACTGACATGGCACCTAATTCACCCGGTGTTATGTGCCGACATCACGGATGTTGTAGGTGATGTAGCCAACCGTGTCAGTTTCTACATTCCATAAAAAAGAAAAAAAAGTTATACATATGTATTATGTTGATTACGTTAGTATGGGAGTCGGCTATTTCGTCCGGGGAAAGCCGAGCTGTACAACATGCCTCGAAAATATATTTTATAAATGCAATATCGAGTAACTTATGCGCCTGCCTGATTTTCATGAATTTTTTTTGCAATTTCATTTTATGAAATAAAATATTAATAATAAATTTTGTATAATATACCATCTAGTTGAAAAATTACACTGAGGTTAAAAAACTGTTTATGTAAATTTAATAATTTATTTTGAATGTTGAGCATTATTTATTACTTGTGTGTGGGAGGTACAATTTGAATAAAACGTTTTTAAATTGGGTTTACATGTTTTTATTTTTAGTAGTGAGTATGGCCTGGGTTTAATACCGCGACCTTCACTGGGAAATACTTTTTCCGTGGAAAAATTAAAGAATTATGGGAAGAGCCGAAGGAAGAGTGACATTTGAAATAATGAATTAATTCATATACCTTCATAGATTCAATACATTCATTATGTAATTCATAAATAGAGTTTTTTTATTGTTACGTGGTTAATAAAAAAAATCCTGTTTTTTTCTACTAAGTGGCACACATACACAAATTATTAGTTGCATAAATGCAATAGTCTCTTCCCTTGCCCTTTAATAGGTGGTAGGCTCAAATTGTAGCCGACTGGATTGGTACCACCGTACTGGATGTAAGATGGCCGCATAGCAGCCTCGGTTGTGTTCTCCTCTAACCCAGTATAACCAGCAATCCAGGGAAGTCTCCAGTATAGCACCTACCTTCTCGGAGGTGATATTGGCTGGTCGGAGCATGTGCTTTGGCCCCTCCGACTCAGCCACACATGCCGGATTACATAAAATAAAAATACAAAATACAATATAATATACCTATTACATTCCCAGTAAATCCTATTGCTTTTTGCTGTTTTTAAATGTCAGTGAAGCTTGTACTAATAAGTACTAACTCGGGAAATGGTTATAACTGAAAAAGGTGGCGGTGATTGGCTATTCAAAATTTTGCGTTTTAAAATTGACACATTATTATTTTCAAGGTTAAAATCTTCTTTACAGATTGCGCACGGACCATGAAGATTTTATGTTCCCTTATGTTGAAGTGCAAGAATTGAGATAAATGTTTCAAGAACCTGCAACTCGCGATACCAAGTCAAATAGAATAGAACAAAAATTGTGATTCTGCAATACTGAACAACTTTTTGTTACAAAACAATCCAGAAGGATTTTTTTTGCTTTTTCATCTGTTTATCTCGAAATATGAGAATGAGAACATTTTTACTTTTCACCAAGGCATTGGTACTTTTTTATTTTGTTTAATGTGCTTTTTGTTTGCAAACTTTTTAAAGGAAATGTATTAATTTTTAATTTAAAGAAATAAGCAAATCATCTATTGAAAACAATTGCTATATTTTTTATAATGTACATAATTCGAAAATAATATTTTTTTTATGATATTTATCTGTAACTAGTAAAAACATTTTTTTATTAAGAATATGATGAACGTAGCGTGTAGGTAGGTAAAATACTTTAGCCCATTACCTTTATACAAATAAAAATATATGCTTGAATGAAATTTATAAAATATTCATTATACTATCATGTCAATTTCGCAAATCAAATAAAACAAGAAGATAGTATGGGAACGGAATCGTTTATTCAACCCATGTCACAATTGTCTGTAATGTTAATAGTTTTACAGTATAGTTTTAATCTACATATTTTGTACTGTTCAAAGTACCTACCTACATAGATCGAAGTAGTCTATAGCTAGTCGGAGATACGTAAGTCTACCACATGCACGCAGGACCGCTTCCTCAGTCGAAGATCCGAAGTATTTCGTCGGATTTACCAACAAGTCACAAATTCTTAAAAATTTTAACGGCTTCTATACCTTACAGTCGTTTAAATTCTTAACAATGTGTATTTAACCACGGTAATTTGAAATACCGAACAAATCGCACATAAATTGAAATTAACATGAGTAGGTAGTCGAATGTACAAGTTCGTTGATGATACGATCTGATTGAAAAAATACAGTTACTTTTTTTTTGGTTGTTTTAGCAGATTTACCAACTAACCTAATTTCGTCGCAAGTTTCGGTCATGATTTTCCTAAAATAAAAGTTAATATAATTTATTAAAAGACAATGCCGTATTCAATCGGAAGTAACAAATAATTAGTAAGTGTACTTACTAAATTTGGATCGAATACCATCCTCAAAACGATTTTTAATCTTTCACTTAGTAATAGATACCCATTCCTTTAAATAAACTTAAAACGATTACAGTTGTATAAAGTATTATATACACTTCGCTTCACCGCTCCATCCGTCTCTTATAAATATGTATTTTGTGTTTTATTGTCTTAAGATATTATATGGTTAATCAATCATCGACCACTTCTTATAAAAAAAACCAGGAGAATAAAACTAATCAAATGCTATCAATACTCGTGTAAGATGTCTATTTTATTTAATAGTGCTTTAATTCTTGCATGAAATAATTTTGAGTCTCCTTTGTCTGAAGTATTCTGCTAGGACTTAATTACATCAAAACGTAATTTCTAAACTTTTGAGAATCCGTATTAGAACAGGCTATGTAGGTATTTAGTGAGGCTACACAGTGGTGCCGCGACCAGGATGCTCTACAGCACCCGACATTGAAATACATTATACCAAAGAAAATCTACATGATATTTGTTTCAAATTATACATATTTACATTTGCCACAGCTTATGGAGGTTCTGCAGGAAATTAACAAATTAATTGTCTCCTTCACACTTGGCGCGTATTTCGCCTATTTCGTAAAATTTTATTTAATAGTTTTAATGTAATAAATATTTCATCATCAATATGTACATACATCATATATATTGTGAGAGTACTTTGAAAAACACAAATCGCACAGTTTTATCTTCGATTCTAATGTCTAAGTACACACATTCAAATAAACCAACAACACTTCATCTAAATGTATATGAAAATAACTCGGACTTACAAATATATACAAAAATATCACATTACATTTGAGGCCGCAGCTTTCATTATTATTCCATTACTAAACTTATCTGATTGAAGCGGTTCGAGTGACAGTAGTGTCGCGGCGTTCGTTGGGCGCTTCCTCTACAGCGAGCCGTCTCACCAACTTTACTTCAGCTGATACAGGCCGGCAGATCATTCTCAATATATCGTTAATCCGATAACTTTCTTAATATTAATAAGCATCTGGCTGCAGCCTAGAGGGTACGAGTCGCGAGAGCGAGGAGCGAACATCCCGGCCTCCGGCAAAATTATTTGCAGAATCATAGATAAATTCACAAAATAGACCTTGCTGCTTTGACTCAAGCTGTCTCGCGATAAATATTTGGAATCGGGTGACAATCGTGTAGGACAGTCGTATTGTTCAGATCCGGCAACCAAAAACACAGTAAGTAAAGTCACAGTGAACGTCTCTCGCGCGGCGACAGTCTTAAAATTAAGCTCTATTCACATAACAACTTATTGCGGAACGATCGAGTTTCGCTTAATCGACAGGTAAATGTAGTCTTCGCAAGTCACGACTACCGAGTAAAATTACAAGTTTTATAGAAAAATATACTGTATTGGACACGATCGTCGGTCGGGTGGCAGCGACGATGTTTCGATGGAGAAGTTATTGCTATAGGGGTGGCGGATCGCTCAGGGCGTGCGGTCGTCGAAGCTGCGCTCGGAGCCCGAGTAGCTGATGTGGCAGGAGTCTGAGAGCGTGGCGCCGCGGCTGTCCTCGCTGGCCGGGCTGTCCTGCGCGAACTTGAGGTCGGAGGACTTCTGCGACGCCTTGCCCGAGTCCTGCGACACCTGGTTCTCGAGGGCGCTTTTGACGCGCGTCTCCTCCGCCGAGGAGTTCATGCTGGCGGCGCCCGACGACAGCTGCTCGAGGAAGTCGAAGCTGGCGACGGCCTCCTGCTCCTGCTTGCCGTAACGCACAAAGAAATCGTCCCGGCCGATGATGGAAGGGCGGCGGTAACACGAGAAGCGCAGCACCGCCATCCCTCTGTCCTTGAGCGCGGCGGCTGCACAGGCACACGCACGACGCATTAGCAAAGCTCGCCGGCGCGCCGCACTGCGACACATCTATTTACACTAAACATGAACTGCGAGCGATCCCATGCATACGCCTCTCCCCATCAATGAGTGTACTGCGGCAATGAGTATGAGTTCTTCTCGGTGCGGTGATAAGAAAAGACGAGAATGCGTCATGCGAGGCGAGCGGACGGAGACGGCGCCGGTGGGCGCTACTGCTGGCTGCGCCCGCGCCGCGCCGCCGGGGCGGCCTCTGTCACAGCACCACACACATCACTACACAACACTATCACCGGCGACACGAGCACCAAGCGACTGACACTACACAAGCCGAAGCCGCCCCGAGAGCCCGTCGCACGCGATCCTCTCGAGCCAAGTATCGCTCTCCAACTAGTGGATGAAACATTTTAGAGAATGTACTCCTCAGGCGACGGACTCCCGAGGCGCTCTGAACATGCTACGGTACAGAAAATGAACGTGTGTGTGTGAGGTAGCAGCGAGAATGTGCAATGAAAGTGAGAGTACAGACGAATAATTTAAGTGTAACGGAACGTGGCTGAACATTTGGGTTAATTAAGAGATAATGCGAGAGATATTGCACCGCTCTCAGATGTGGAGCGGCTTCGTTAAGATATCTCCACTTGTGATTACATTTGAGATTATATAAAAAATTGCTCAGTTTGAATTGCAGCATCAGCCAGCATTGGCGAAATTGTGATGCATTGTCCGTTTTCGTAGCTCTCTATTATACTTCAGTGGGGATTCTAAATGACAAACAAATATAATTGATCAGGGTAGGATCACGCTCTGCCACACGCCATTTTGTGCTAATAAAACTATCTATGCGTAAAACATTAAACACTGAGCTCATTATAATCGGTGCGATGCTGATCTTGGAACTGGTCTTGGAAGGCCTTTCATATAAGTAATAACCGGGAAAATCCTAAAAGTATGAATCCTAAAAGCCTACCTAAGTGTTTATTAATCACTTAGGTAGTTACCTCCAAAATTTCCACAGCAGCGCTCCGTTTATAACGATAACATACATTGATAAAACAGGTTTTTATTTGTCGAAAACAAATTGCCTTTTAGGTATTGTAAACCAAGATTATCAAATTCGGTCAAATTTTATGCAATACTTTTCGGCACTGTTCACTCAGATACCCTGATGAAATGTATTGTTTTAATGTTTCTCGCCCGCGCCGTTTTGGTACGGACCTTTCTTCTGACGTCGAGAGCGGTGCAAGCGGTGCAGGCGCGAGTAGCCGGCCGTGTCCTCGGCCGAGTCGCTCAGGGAGGAGCCTCCACAGGACGAAGTCGGAGAACTGTCGCTAGATGCCAGCATCACATCCAGAAGGTTGGCCCGAGCCTGCAACATTTACCATAATCACAATCCTCTAACTTGCAGTTACTGTCGGAGGTGGCTTGTGGTATTGATAACTACTCAAGTGGAAGGTTCTTGCACCAAATTGCAATGCAATTTGAAAGAATTAAAACATAATTTTATTGTCAGGGACAGATGCTCGCGTTTAGATTATACCAAAACAAAGGCGATTTCCAGAACTGTTGAATAAATCTCATTTACATTTGGCATCAGGTGGGAGACCATGATGTTGACTTTGAGATCGCTGGAACATTGTTGACGCAATTCACAATGTCACCACACATAAATCACAGGACGAACAATGCTCGAATATACTACAAACAAATGAAAACATCGAACGAGACTGAACACAAAAAAGATGGACGACCGATATCAAACCTAAAGATAACAAATATTGTTAACAGATAAGATTCTGTATCTATACAGGGAAATTGCAGGCAGTTAATCGGCAATATGTAGCAGTTAATGAAGCAAATCAGTAGGTACCTAGGTATAATTTAAAATGTTCACCTTAGGATCGCTGAAGTCGATGTCCTTCTCGACGTGCACCCAGCCGGTAGGGCCCCATAGCGCGCTGTCCCTGTTGCTACGTGTGGAGCCTTTGCCTTTCGTTTTCAATCCATTTTCTATCTCTGATGCTGGAACGGTTTTCTCGTTCTGCCGGATCATCCTGAACAATCATCCTATATTTATTTACATTCTATTTATAAAATTGTGTATGAGTATGTTTTTTGTGTGTTGTCAAGACTCTGTGTTAAGTTAGAATTTATTTTCCCATAATTAACCGCATATGATCATGTATCTTTACTTACATGACACTAGCCAAAATGTTTTAAAAAGGCGATTGCCAATAAAAAAACCTTTACTTGTAGCATTGCACAAGATTGCACGGGTGTTAGAAGTATTTGAAAAGATCCTGGAGGAGTTTTACTTGAAATTGGCAAACAGAAAAATAATTTAATTCTCACCGATTAAGCTCATCAATTACATCCTTAGACGTCGCTGCTTCGTGAAAACTCAACGAGTGTTCCTGCTTCACGATTATGTTGTCGGAGGGTACGGCGGGTCCAAGCGGGGGCGGCGGCGTCTCGGCAGTGATCAGTGAATTACCATACGCCGACTTCGAGGGTTCGGGGACCGGGATCTTAGATTTACTTCTACTCGGCGAGCTCGGCGGTCGCTTACCGCCTAGAAGAGTCGGAATTCGACTCCTTTCAGACTTGTTTTTATTCTCTTTACTATTAGGGAGTATCACAGTTTCATTAGTGGACGTGCTCGTCGTGTTGGACTCGGTCATGAGCGGGGAGCCGCTCTCGGCGACGTTCTCTTCTTCCTCCGGCACCGGGACCAGCATGCTGCTGCTGCGCCGGCACGCGCCCAGCACCAGCGCTTCGTCCAGCAGCGCCACCTCCAGCTCCGCAGGCAACGAGAAGCTCGAAGACTTGGGCACAATGCTCTCTACAAATGACGGACCCCTATCGCAGCTCGCCGGTGGTGGGGGCTTCAGCCCGGGCATCATGTTCACGATGTTCTCTTTCAGGGCCGACGGGTTGAGCTCGGACAGTCGAGTGGCTTCCGTTTCATTACCTCTATCGTCGAGCTTAATGTGAGAAACGGTCGAATCGTAAGTCAGAACGCTTGCGATTATGTCGTTTGCCGCGTTGTTCATGTCGATGCTTCTGTTTATTTCATTTTTCTGGTGAACCTTTAGTAGATGACGCTCGTCTATTTCGTTTTCCTCGTTTTCGATTCTAGAGAAGTCGTAGTATTTTTCGACCTCCGAGTACGAGTCGTCGCGCTCGATGAATCTAGGAATCATTTTGATGTCCGGGGAGACTTCGGTATAGCGGGCGGTCAGTCGGTCATCGACTATTATGTCGCACGAGTCGGAAAAACTAGCGCATGATTCTGGTCGTCGCCGATCCTCGGACAGCTCGCTACGTGGACCCAGAGACTCATCGTCGAAGTCGGCGGGCGCGTACGGCGGTGGAAGCTCCCGTATTTCGGAGACCGGTCGCGACGGAACCGAGTCGGACTCCTCCCTGTCCCGGCAGTACTTCTGTTGCTCAGCTATGAAGTTGAGAACGCTCTGAAGCGCCTGTTCCCGATCTTGCCTCGCAACCGTTTGAACCTCTTGAATCCGGAGATGAGAGTTTCCGACGTCCGGTAGGCCTACTCCCCGGGATGAGTTGGAAGCGAGACTCTTTGTGCTCTCGTATTTCACAAGACGATAGAAGTCTCTCGTAAAATTCAGTCCTACGTTTGCACAGTCTCCTTCGTCGCTGAGTGCGGTGCTCGAGCGCTTGCCCTCAGGTGCGCCGTCCGAGTCGCCCGCACTCGACCACGAACCGCCGGGCGAAGGCATCTCCGAATAACCCCAGTGTTTCTCCAATGAATTTAGTTCTTCGTCACGCTTCAACTCTTCCGACTCTGCCGTCATGAAGCCGCACTCATTCCACAGACATTCCCCGACGTCTTCCTCTAACTCGAGAGCGTTATCCTCGCGAATGCTCGGCAAAGTCGAGATTGAGATCTGACCGGGGGTTGCGATTTCACTGAAGGGAGAGTGTCGCCGTGCGTCCGGTTCACGAAGATCTTCACACGAGAGCGAAAGGCTCCAGTCTTCGAGTTCGGCTCGGTCGTACTCGAGGTCGACGACATCGCGATGCCTTTGCTGGAGCGCCGAGCGCGTGTCGTCGAGTTTGAGCCAGTGTTGCACGTACTCGGCGTCGTACTGCGAGCCCTCCGCTCGCTCGTCGGCCGTGCTCGGCCACGAGCTGCGCTCGGAGCCATCCTCAGAGCCGGTGAGCGCGGCGCGCGCGGTGGCACGGCGAAGGGGATTGACTATAGCTCTCTCCTGCGTCAGCATCGGCTTCAGATCGAATACGAGAACTCCCGGCGTGCTCGGGACCGGACTCGCGATCGAAAAACAATGTTCTCCGCACGGAGTCGAGCCGGTCATTACTTTTAGGCACAGGTGTGAATCGGAGAAGCTCCTCATGACGTGTTGAAAGGGAAGAATGTTTTTGGAGGGCGGATAGCTGTTGCGGGCGTTGCCGGTGAGCGAAACGTTGACCGGGAAGTAAAAGTAGCCGTCGGCGTCGGTGGCGTCGTCGAGCACGACGAGTCGGTTGTCACGGTTGCCGATGGAGACGATTGTCTGGTTGTCGGTCTCGTCGGATGCTTCCTTGAGGTCCTCGAGCTCGCGGTTGTGCTCGCTCTGACGCGAGGAGTCGGCCTGGACGTCGCTCGACATGGTGGAGTAGCCCTCGTCCTTGTTGCCGCTCTCCGGCGACTCCGCCGCGATCTCATCCTCCGCCTTATCTACCGCTTGCACTGAAACTGCAATCGAATGATGATCACAACGTGTTGATGAATAAAGTTAATATACCTACACTAATGTTAATTGATAATTTCATGTAAAACTGTAGGTCCCTTCACTTCTTACCTTACTAGGTGTTAGGGTTTATCCCGCCCGGGTTGGTACCACCGCACTGAATGAAACGTCGGTCGAAACGGCTATGTAAATAGTTCGTGTTTTCAGTCCAATTCAGTGTAGCCGACATGAAATGAAGGGAAGCACTGACATGACACCTAGTTCACTCAGTGTTATGGGCTGACATCACGGATGTTGTAGGTGATGTGCGAACCGTGTCAGTTTCCATAAAAAAAAAAGTACTCTCGGATGAGTTATCTACCAGTCATTGTCTGATAATTTGTTAAGTTATGGGTATGATCGTGTTAACTACAATTTATGTAATGAATGTAGCTCACCGACAGCCGGCTTGGACTTGCGGTGGTTGCAGCGCGACAGCAGCACCGGCGCCGGCATGTTCAGGTTGAGCGTGATCGGTCTCTCGGGCGGCGCCCACAGCGACGGGTCGACGGCGCTCAGCGCTTTCGCGAGGTTCTGCGGCGTCACCTCGAGTCCTTTCAGCTCGGTCCAGATCTCGGCGAGGATCTGATGGCGCCGCTTGTCCTCGGCGCTGAGGTGCGCGGAGCGCGGCGCCGGCGGCGGCGGGGAGGCGCTGCCGTCGCGGAAGGAGATGAGCGAGCCGGTGGAGGAGACTCGGTGCTCGAGCCGCGAGTCCGGCGGCGGCAGTGAGCCAGGACTAGAGCGGCACGACGCGCCCGTGTCGTAGTTCACTACTTGCACTGAAATCCACACGGAGATATATTTTTATTTATGTATTTATTTAATATTCTTTATTGTTTCATATAACTATTATATACAAATGGTGGACTTATTGCCTAAGGCAATCTCTGTCGGTCAACTACCCTATTACAACATTTATTATGGGTATGAAGAAAAAACACTTAGGCCCACTTGCACCAACACGAATTTAACGATATAAACCAGTTTAACTCGTTAAGCTAGTACCCGTTGACTGTGGGAACCGCGTTTAAATGCATAACTCGCTACTTAACTCTAAATTCGTGTTGGCGCAATTGGGCCTTAACTAATAACATGTTAATAAATTAATGAAAAAAAAAACAACAAAGACAACTTGGACGCCTAAAATAACACTAGGTATAATATTATATACATACATGAACATAAATAACAAATAAACTACATATTAATACATAGAGACATACTTATATGAGTATATTAAATAATATAAATACTCGATTTATTTATAGATATAAGTATTAGTTATCGATAGGCTTGCCATAATTTTCCAGACTCAAGTCCGGACTCCACATTGCTCCTCAAAAACAAGGGCCCTTCCGGATGGGTACCACGACCGCACTGAATGAAGGTTGGTCGAAGCAGCTATGATATATAGTTCATGTTTCCTACCAGTTCAGCACGATCAAAAAGGAGGAAGCACTGACATGGCACCCAGTTCACCAAAGTGTGTTGGGCTGATATCACCGCTATTGTCGGTGGTGTAGTCCGTCTAAGTCAGGTGCATAAAAAAAAATTAAAGCCTCAAAATCAACACAATTCGCGTTCAAGTCGCGTAGCACTGGCGCGGCGGAATAAATCGATTACTGCGCGCGGATATAAAAAATCCGGACGTAATGACGAGTCCGGACAAAAGTCCGGACATGGTTGCCAAAGCCGGACAGTCCGGACTAAATCCGGACGTATGGCAAGCCTAGTTATCGAGGCAGTATTTTTTTTTTATGGAAACTGACACGGTTGGCTACATCATCCGTGATGTCAGCTCGGTCGCGGTCTGCGGACACCCCGGACGACTTGTGGCTTTCATGGAAGACATAGGCTGGCTGGGGTAGCTGGAGATTGCGGGGTTTTGCACGAAGGCCCCCAACCAAGCGGGATTAGTTTGCAGGCCTAGAAGCCAACCCCAAACCAAATCAACAACAACAATCAACAACGATGTCAGTTCTTAACACCTTGGTGAACTAGTTGCCATTTCAGTGCTTCCCTTTGGTCGTGCCGGCTACACTGAACTGCACCGGACGGAAAACACGAACTATTTACATAGTCGATTCAAACGAACTCTCAGTGCGGTGGTACCAACCCGGGCGGGTTAAACCCTACCTCCTAGTAATAATTGGACAATAGATAGTGTTGAGCTTGACTCCTGTCAATGACTTCACTAACTGGCATACGCTCTACCTACATTAAATAAATTAAATATACACAGATAATTAGACCTACATATCATACGCTGTATCCCGATAATCGGGGCAAGCAGAATAATCGGTGTTGCGCTACAACAACTCTATGGTAAATTATAGCACAACACCGACCATCACGTTTCGCAAAGTACCTATTCGAACAAGATAAATTATCTAGCAGCAATTAAGGCACGAAGACCCACCTGCTGCATGGCTCGATTGAAGGACAGTGCCAAGGTGAGCGGTGGCAAACTTGTCGCCCTTTAGAACGGCATCTTGTCCTTGCCCATACCACAATTTTATATTTTATTTTAAATCAAGCAGCTTTACTCACGGTTCCACTCCGAGCTATGTGGCTCGACGTTTCCGGCCAAGCGTATGGCTCATCTTCATGAGCACTCTGCCTTGTGCGACGGTTGGCAGCGTTGGAACCGTGAGTAAAGCTGCTTGATTTAAAATAACGCCTAACAACCACTATTAAGTAATTTGTGGTCCAGGTAGGCTTGCCAGATCTGATGTTAGCCTTCCCGGGACACATCTACTACTGCAGTCCTTAATAAATATGATGGAGAAAAATAGATCAATATTTTTCTGCTATATTTTTAACGGCGAACTTTTAGCGTTTTTTTAAAGCGAACAACTTTAGTACCTAAGCACCACTACTACACTAAAATGAAAGAAGGAAATTGCTAATTTGAGCACTTCATCGGCATCTGGACTCTTCCCGGGATAAATTGCACTCTCCGGGGCAAAATTACCCTTCGCCCGGGACACGGGACATTGGAGCCTAGCCCGGGACAATCCCGGAAATCCCGGGCACCTGGCAAGCCTACATACGTCCAGGGTAAAGATACTGCGAGACTGTGTCTGTGCGTGGGTGCGTGTGCGTGCGTGCGTGCGTGTGTGAGAGCGTGTTGAGCCACTCCTGCCTGTCCAACAAGTTGAAGCTGTGTTGCGACAGCCGGGACGGGTTGTAGGTCCGTACCTTGTAGGTCCGCGGGCGGGGTGTGAGGCGCTTACTGCGCGATGGCGCGCGGGTCCGGCGAGGCGGGCGAGGGGCGGACCTAGGGCCGCAGCTGGCGCAGCAGCAGCGAGCTCAGCGCCTTGTTCTGCGCCTCCAGCTCGCGGATGCGTGAGCGCATGCAGCCCAGCTCCTCGTGCACGCCCTGCGGAAGCTGTGTTGCGACAGGCGGGACGGGCATATGCGTAGCGTACCTTGTAGGTCCGCGGGCGGGGTGTGAGGTGCTGACTGCGCGATGGCGCGCGGGTCCGGCGAGGCGGGCGAGGGGCGGACCTGGGGCCGCAGCTGGCGCAGCAGCAGCGAGCTCTGCGCCTTGTTCTGCGCCTCCAGCTCGCGGATGCGTGAGCGCATGCAGCCCAGCTCCTCGTGTACGCCCTGCGGAAGCTGTGTTGCGACAGCCGGGACGGGCATATGCGTAGCGTACCTTGTAGGTCCGCGGGCGGGGTGTGAGGCGCTGACTGCGCGATGGCCCGCGGGTCTGGCGAGGCGGGCGAGGGGCGGACCTGGGGCCGCAGCTGGCGCAGCAGCAGGGAGCTCAGCGCCTTGTTCTGCGCCTCCAGCTCGCGGATGCGTGAGCGCATGCAGCCCAGCTCCTCGCGCACGCCCTGCGGAAGCTGTGTTGCGACAGCCGGGACGGGCATAGGTATGCGTGCGTACCTTGTAGGTCCGCGGGCGGGGTGTGAGGCGCGGACTGCGCGATGGCGCGCGGGTCCGGCGAGGCGGGCGAGGGGCGGACCTGGGGCCGCAGCTGGCGCAGCAGCAGCGAGCTCAGCGCCTTGTTCTGCGCCTCCAGCTCGCGGATGCGTGAGCGCATGCAGCCCAGCTCCTCGCGCACGCCCTGCGGAAGCTGTGTTGCGACAGCCGGGACGGGCATAGGTATGCGTGCGTACCTTGTAGGTCCGCGGGCGGGGTGTGAGGCGCGGACTGCGCGATGGCGCGCGGGTCCGGCGAGGCGGGCGAGGGGCGGACCTGGGGCCGCAGCTGGCGCAGCAGCAGCGAGCTCAGCGCCTTGTTCTGCGCCTCCAGCTCGCGGATGCGTGAGCGCATGCAGCCCAGCTCCTCGCGCACGCCCTGCGGAAGGCACGTCTGCGTATATTTGTAACTTGTTTTAACTAATTACCTACATTATGTTGATATAAGGTCTTCTTTTTTTCGATATCAAATACCTACCCATGCTATGAAATAATTGTTCAATAAACTATTATTTTAGAAGGATGGGTAGGTATTTGATATAAAAAAAAATAGGTATGGGGAACGTGATTTGTCTGTACCCTAATCACGAGATTTAACCTACACCGCGTACTACGCTACGCAGCCGTGTTCTCCGCATCATTTTGTATGGAGAAACGGAGCAGCGCCTCTAGTGATAGATTTGCGAACTTCGTTTCTCCATACAAAATTATGCGGAGAACACGGCGGCGTAGCGTAGCTTACGCGGTGTAGGTTAAATCTCGTGATTAGGGTACAGTATCTGATACACATACTCCCCTTAGCGTACTATTACCTACTAATGAAAGACCTTATATATAGATTAGAATAGTTGTGTCCGCGGCTCCGCTCGCGGTAAAGTCGGTGAAAACTCTATGTAAATCGTAGTAAGTAAAAGTAGAGTACTTTTCGAGTAGATCACATGAAAGCGAACCGGGTTGGTAGATTTTTTCGGTCGCATTACATAGGCTAAAACCGCTAGCGAATAGGTCGAGCCGTGCTTGAGTTATAAGCGCAGCTCGGCCTTTGGCCTCAACCATTGGTTACTTCATATTGTTTTCCTAAACGCACCTCGGCTTTCGGCCTCGCCCATAGTTACTTACTTTCTTCGAGAAGGTTTATCGTCTTCCAGAATACAACTCGTCGGTTTATCACCTGTGTGTGATGTCAATCCATAAAACCTTGGCAACTAGGTGACGTCTCGTGCGCGCGCTATAAAAATAAATTTTGTACCTATATTTTTGGATTTTGGGTTGTGATTTTGAAGTTGGATTTTGATCTCTGTAAGGGATAAGTCCGCCTTTTCACCTATGGAAATTTTTTAATGTACTTGTTACTGTTATTTTCTATCTATCTATTTTTGTTGGAGTATGTCGATGACATTTTCAGCAGAAAATATCTTTTGGGGGCGGCTTACCAAAACAAATCGCATAAAATCTACGCTGCATTTCAGCGGCCGCCCTCCAAATCTCCAAAATAAACTAACTTTCGTAGATTTGAAGCAAATGGGTGTATTTTAATTACGCTTCATTAGTTAAATTAAATTCTGAGGAGCTAATTGACGGCGGGGGGACAGGAGGGGGAGAGGGGGCAGTAAGTAATGAGGAATATTCCGAGGGGAAGATTATCTGCGGTATTGGAGACGTTGCGCTCGATTAGACGACGAACAAGGAACAGCTCTTAGCGACAGTTCGGTCGGGAGTTAGCAAAGCTTCCAGCCACGTAGCTACTACCCACCTAACTACGTATTATATTTATGAAGCGCAAGAATTATGAGGCCGCCGGAGTTTTAATGAACTTTGTGTCAGTCTTGGATGGAAGTGTGGGGGACCACTGCACGTAGTGGTTAGTCTGGAAACGAAGCATCCAGTTGGATGCGTTCTGTAACGATATAGGCTCTTCTAATGAAATGAGGGAACCGCATACTTGTCTTCAAGACTGCCTCGACTTTGCCTTGCCCGTCACTAGGTGCTAGGCTCAAATTATAGCCGACTGGTTAGGTGCACCGTACGAAAATAAATTAGGTATGTATGTATATTTATTTGTATATTAAATTCTATATATTTATTTAACTAGCATGTACATATGTTATTTTATTTTGTCTTCAACTCCCACGCTCTTTTGTTTGCTACTAGGTAAGTACCTACTTACATACATTCCACTACATATATTAATCGAATCTCAAACATCCAAATGTTGACTGTAAGAAATCTCTGTAAGGGATAAGTCCGCCTTTGCACCTTGTCTAAATTTTCTAATGTACTTATTACTGTTGAATGTTTATAGGAGCAATAAAGCATTTTCTATCTATCTATCTACATATCTAACCACTTTTGGTCGAAAATGAAATCCTCTATTATATTTTTCAACAGAAACTCGCACGAACTGACCCAAAATAGGCAGGGTTAACATGTTAATGTCTGTCGCACTATTTTAATTTTAAGCCTCGCCATCCGGCACTTGGCCAGTTCCTCGGCCCGGCCGGCCGCCGCGCCGCTGGGGCGAGCGCCGTATATCGCCGAGTCTCGACCACGCGGCGCGCTCCCAACTTCCGAAATTGTCACAAACTGTTTACCGGAGCGGGGTCCCAACTGCGAACTGCGATTTAGATTGAAGCGGCGGGCATTATCGCGCAGATTACGGTCAGATTATAGTGGATGCTCCCGCTCCGAATTATTACGGGTGCGGGCTAATGCCGAATGCCCCATTCCGGCGATTTATGTGTGAAAACGCACCGCGCCACCGCGGACGCGCCGCCGCCGCCGCCCGCCCGTAATCCGCGGATACAGACAGCTTTTAATTATCAAGAAACAATTTTCGAGATGCGTCTCTGCTAATCTTCTTGATTTAATTTAGTGTCGGTTCGCCGGTGGGAGCGCCAGCATCTGGAAGTGTATTGAGGAACTGACTCGTGATTGAGGACATTTGCAAAATAACGCCGGGCTTTAGGGAATATCCTAAACGTTTGGTAAGTGGACTCTATCTATCTAATAACAGGTAGCGATCGATTTGATTTACTTATTCAGTTGTCCCACTTCGGAGAACTTTTCCGACCCAATGAGTTCATACAGAGTGCGCGATTTGGCGGGTACCGCATAGATATTTTCGTCTTAGTTTGATATTGTGTAGTATCTATAATTTCTTATATTCAAATAAATGAACTGTTCATAATCTCTATGTATTCATATGTAGGTTTGTTTTTATCTATGTTCGTGTATATAGGTACTAATGGTGTTATGAAAATATGTTATGAAAATTATACGCTACAATTTTTATTTTATTTATAAATACATACTAAATCTAAACTAACCTAAATAAATTAAAAGTAAAAAACATAATATTACAGTCCAAATTTTTTCTCTATAATTACTAATTCGTTTTTATGTGTTTTTTCTCTGAGCTTCTCAAGCTATTGAAATATTTGAAATGGGTATTACATTTCAGTGTCTTAACGAAATCGAGGAATATTGAATGGAGGGAATTTTTTATCGCACGTCGTCGACCGACAGTATTTGCCGGTAGGCTTAGAAGTTTCGGACTGATCGGTGCTAAATCCCTGTTCGTTTGTATGCTAATAATGAAGTGAACAATTAATTTATTTCACATTTTCTATTCCTCAGACTGATTCCAATGTAACTCGTAAGGGGTATGTGCTTCTAAAGTATGTACATAAACTGTTGGCGAGCCCACCACGTGAGAGGGATTTAGTAATTGTGTTGGATTTCGTTGAACGTTCTCTATCCGTTAGGGATTCTGGGCCCTAAGTGCTAGGGAAGATGAGTACTATGGGGTCTATAAACTTCGGTCTCGTCTTCACAAATCATTGTTTAAAAGTCCTAAAAAAAATTCAAAAGTATGTAACAAGAAAGCTAACCTTCTGCGTGAGGAGTGCTCGGACGACCTGATGGGCGACATCGTCGAGGCAGCGCTCGTAGTCGCCGCCCCGCCCCGCCCCCTGCGCCGCCCCGCCAGCCGCCTCCTCCAGCCCCGCCGCCAGCGCCACCAGCTGCCCCCGCAGCGACTCGTTCTCCGTCGCCAGCTGGCTCAGCTGCGTCTGATAGTGGGCGCTACGAGCCTGCGGACAAACCATAACATTATTTTTTATTTTTTTATGGAAACTGACACGCTAGAACGATAAAAAAGGTATAGACTCCGAACCCTATCCTCGCCAGCGTAACACGATATAAGCAAAAGCATGCTTGTTTTGTATGGACGGTCGCGCGCTGGCCCGTCAGTCTGTCATCGGCCGCGTTCGCAAAAACCAGTTTAAAGTGCCCGCATGCTCTGTGTTTACGTGTAAAAACACTACAGCCAAGTTTAGTGTGTACAATAGTGGAATATCTTATCATCGGTAAGTATACTCCGCTCCTCGCAACTCGGCGACGTTAGTTCTCATACAAGCATTTGACAGTCCGGCGTTTGATAGCCGTTTCGACCGATGTTTCATTCAGTGCGGTGGTACCAACCCGGGCGGGTTAAACCCTACCACCTAGTAATATAAGAAGGGAGTCATATTCCATACACAGTACAGTCAATCGATTACCCTTGAGTAAGGCGGTCAACTTTATGAAAACTCAATGCGGGACATTCTTGGGGATAGGGGGTGTGAGTGCGAAGGACTGAGGGTGTGTCGGAGCACTTACTGAAGTTACAATTTATTTTTAAAATCATATTTCTCAATTCTGGGTTTTGGTTACGAATGTCATAAAAGTTTTCACAACTGCCCATACAAAATTTTACAACAAGCATTGCACGTAATAACTATTATTTTTTTCTTCCAAGCCTACAGATGAAGCAGCGTTGTCCTTGCCGTTTGCTTCTGTCCGACCTCTATATACATTATTATTATATAATAGAACGGAAACTAGCTGTATCTTTAACTAGGTAGTTAAGCCGAGAGCTGTTTGTTCATTAAAACCTGCCCTGCCAGCGGAAGTGCCGGTGCGCAGCGCCACCGCTAAGAGACACCCCACGGAGAATATAGGTAGAGGGAAGTTGTTGCTAATTATAATTTCTTTAATTTAACGTGTGTCGCCAATGCGCGCGGTGAGTAGCTGGGGGAGAATCACGAGCGCTGGATCTGAGGACGCGACTAATGAAATGCCATGCCCACTTCGATGAGTTATGCCCCAGTTGGTGATGAGTATCCGAGAGAATATGAGTAGAATATGAGAAGAGCGGAAGACCGCATGTGGTGGCGTGCCTTGGGAGAGGCCTATGTCCAGCAGTGGACCGATACACGCTGATGATGATGATGATGATGATGATCCAGCTTGCTCAGAGCCACTCCTACATAGGTACATACCATCACACTGTATCCCGACAATCGGGATAAACAGAGTAATTGATGTTGTGCTGCAAGTACTAGCGCGAGTTACACCTCAACATCGACCACAACCTGGTCATGGCCACGCCCGCTTGGATAACTCGTGTGCCCCTAGTTGGTGGCGAGGTACCCAGTTTTCTAAGACCAACTCCTCACGACCTATTTTCTCCGTGAACACACCCATTTCCATAATTGCATCACCAGTTTGTTTCAAGCGGAGGCACAGAATAGTTGGAAAGTTCCCTCCCGCCGTACTCCGGTGTAACGAAACTAATTATTGCAACCCACCTAGTCTAATATTCAATCTCCGTGGCCCAACTCGGAGCGGTGCGGCTACATCCGACGACCGGGCGAACGGATAAGTTTATCGCTTTTCATTCGTCAGCCGTTCGTTTCGTATACGAATTGTATTTCAATTGACACCGTTGTATGACATCTTAATTAATACCTATATGAAGTCATACTGCTAAAATAATTGAAATGACAAAATATATCAGCTAGAACAGTGTAAAGGTCTAACATGACAGTTGACACATATGGAAGTACGTCAAACGTATAGTCCAAAAATTGCTTATGCACAAAGTGCGCGTCGCGGATGTCCAACTTAGCACAAGTCCACCGCAGTAGTCGAATATTGGTGCTAGAGTGGAGCGTGCACACATCGCGGCAATCTTGCCATCCTTTTAGAATGGTGGAGATACTTAAATTTGCTAGTTTTAATGTTTTGAATAAAGTACGAATATTTAGTTCGTTTCCTCGGAGATAGTAGAGTGTGCGCTTACCACATTGTCACGCGGAATGTTCTGACACTTGAATATTGTTTCCATCTACATAACAAGAAGCTTCAAATTTCCACAAAAGCTTTTACAATGCGGGCCCAGATGCAAACGAAATTAATCTCTAATTTAACTAGCTTACGGTCGAATTCAAGTCGTCTTAGGAAAGATATACTGCAAAATATTTATTAATTAATCCGTTGGTAAATCCAGGAGCTACTTAGCTGTTAGTTAGTTAGTAGTTGGTAAAGTTTGCGCAGGAGTTAGGTGTCTCTGCTCGAGGAAGCTTATCGAGTTATCTAACACGAGATAAATTATTTAGATTAGATCACAGTACTGTTGTTTAACATTGTTACAGTTTGCACTACGAAACAGTTTGAACAAATACTAGATTGTGGGTTAAATGTCTATCACCTTGGTGGAAGATAATGCATGTTACCTCAGCAACATCAACGCTGAAAGTCAATATTAATTTATCTTAGGCATATGGTTCATGCTATAGTGACTAGATTTTTTTATTTTTAGGGTTCCGTATCCGTCGTACGGGACCTATTACTAAGCCTACGCCGCGCCGTCTGTCCGTCTGTTCGAGCGCTGTATCTCTTGAACCGTAATAGGTAGCCCGTTGAAATTTTCAGAGAATATGTGTTATTTATTATTACCGATATATAACAAATAATAAAAACAAGAAAAAGTAAAAAATCACGCGGTCCCCATACAAGAAACTAAAAAGTGTATTCGCGCCATCTACCGAGAAGAGTATGAAGCATTTTAACTAATGCATAGATGGCGTGCGTTGGTGACGCTGAACACAAAATTTCAACGGGCTACCTATTACGGTTGAAAAGATACAACCCTACGATGGACCGTGTGGGGCCGGTACTTTAAAAGAATAGCCCCACTGCATCTCTCCCCGTGTATGTCGTAAAAGGCGACTAAGGGATATGAGTCCCCCTTCTTATATTACTAGGTGGTAGGGTTTAACCCGCCCGGGATGGTACCACCGCACTGAATGAAAGGTCGGTCGAAACGGCTATGTAAATAGTTTGTGTTTTCCGTCCAGTTCAGTGTAGCCGGCACGATCGAAGGGAAGCACTGACGCGGCACCAAGTTCACCCGGTGTTATGGGCTGACATCACGGATGTTGTAGGTGATGTAGCCAACCTTGTCAGTTTCCATAAAAAAAAAAAAACAAAAAAATGAACGGACAGACAGACAGACAGACAGACGGCGTAGGCTTAGTAATAGCATGGGTAATAATAGGCTTCCGCACGGGGTACGGAAACCTAAAAAAAACCTATCGAAGGAGTAGTCTAGGAGTGCGTGTTCCTGGCTCGCTAATGATCTCGCGCCCGCTGGCTGAGGGGTCCGCCGCCGCCGCCGCGCCGCCGCGGGCCGGTCGACGGGAACAGGGAGAGATGATTAATGACGCACCGCTGCGGTCAACAGCTCCTCGCCTTTCGCATGTTGTTTTTAATTTATTGTGATTGTCGTAAGTCAGCACGCCGTCTAATGAACTAATGCAGTATATACAGGGTTACTGGTAATTCGATGCATTCCTTTCAGGGGGTTACAGTAGAGGTAATTTGTGTTTTTTTTAACCATATAATTCCTATTCCGAAAATGCTTGGTTTACGAGTTATTTAAAATTTTGTGTTTTTTTGGAAAACGTCAACCTTACTACAATTTTTTCTTAATAAAAAAAACCATTGCAATTTTTTTTTAGTTTTGTAATTATTTTGTAAACTACATAGCATAGCAATGCTTGATTGTACAACTTTTTTGTTCCTGGCATGAAACTGAAACGATTAAGAAAAAAAATTACTTTTACATTTTAAATAAAAAAAATTTTTTTTATAAAAACTTTAAATTATCTTTTCTTCAAAAATCAGATTTGTATGAAAGTTTGTTGTGGCCAGAACTCTTCGGAGCAGTTCGGGAAGAAACCTAGTTTTTAGGTTTCTTTATTCGAACTAAGCCTAGACGTCCGTCTGTCCGTCTGTCTTACCTGCAAAGGGCTGTTTATTTTGGACCGTAACAGGTAGCCGGTTGAAATTTTCACAAAATATGTGTTATAATGGCGGATAACGGATAAAGTAAAAACTTTGATATTAAAGCGTTTTTGTCTGGGTCTGATCGACATCTAGATATATTCAAATTTTTACAATATTACCCACACACCTGCACTCCCCCTCACACCACTCCACTCCACGCATACACACTCAGGCACACGTGGAGACATATTAAGAGGGTATTATTAAGGCACGTAGACAATATACAAATTTGACATATGATTTTTGACCATTATGCTCTCAAACAGAGGAATCTTTAGGAGAAGAATTATTTAAAAAAAAAAGTTGACTTGGAGAAATAACTTATAGTCGGCTTTCGCGCGCTGTTATTCTTTTGTTTCATTTCATACATAGATACATACCACACGCTGTATCCCGAAAATAAGCGTAAGCAGAGTAGTCGGTGCTGTGCTGCAAGTACTCTCGCACAATACCGACCACCAAATTTCGCAAAGTATTACGACACAATAACTACAAGCAACAAGTAAGGCACGAAGGAGGATCGTGCCAAGGTGAGAGGCGTCGGACATGTCGCCCTTTTTTATTGCTTCCAAACTGGGTGGCTGTGCCCGAGGTCGGAGCCTCAGGTGCAGCCAATTTCACCCCTGAGAAGGTGCCAGTCCGGCTTTGAGGTGGACTAATGCACGATATCTTGTCCTTATCCCTTAGTCACCTATTACAAGATGCACGGGGAGAGATGCAGTGTTCTTTTATTTCTTTGTGTATTTAAATTTGTTCTTCTGTAGGTTTTCTTCATCCATCATTGTTTGTTATTGTTTAGTGTGAAATAATGAATTTCTGTCTATCTATGAATTCAAATAAGAATATCTAGGATATATGTAGGTGTTAAACCGCCAATTCCATCACCAGTGGATACAATGGAGCTGTCGGTTAACTCCCTGTCAAATGTATGACAAATTTCACTATAACCGACAAACAACTGTTGGATTTGACTTAACTGGAGGTGGTGTGAACACGGGGGATAAATGACGCTTTAACGTCTTGTAATAATGGACTTGTGTAAAAAAATATCGTAAAATACTTATCGTCAACGATAATATTAATTCCCCATCCTTCAAAAATATCCATACATTTATATTGGTTATAATCATACTACATAGGAAAATACATATACATAGCATACATTTACTGAAATAATTGCAGAAAGATTTATCGTATGATTTTTTGACACCTGACAAATAATTACTCGGTGGTTTCTAGGCCACAGTGCGTATGGTGATTACTTGTGAGTATGATTGCTACATTGACTTAAATAAAACTGTGCTTTTTCCATTGCGCTAAAGCACTGAAAATTAAGTGATTTTTGCACGAGTAGTAAACCATAAAATCTTCCAAAAACCCGATGACAACATCAGATGCCAAAATGGTCCGACATGCCAGCCTTAATATGACAGGAGCGGGAAGTCGCGGGGGTTTCCCGTTTTAAAAGGCTCGACCGCCTCCCCCGCCCCGCACCCTGCCTCACCCCCGCGCCAGCCGCAGCCCTCTAAACAATAATTCAGCTTCACCCTTCTGAGGTGCAAGGGCGCAGTTATGGAGGGCAGTTGTTGGTGGTTAGGGCTGACTCTTGCATTTCGTTGCTGTTGTTAGATACTCGTAGATAGATAGAAAACGATTTATTGATAAAAAAAAATTCAACAATAACAAGTACAGTAAGTATGTAAAGGTTGACTGTAAGAAATCTCTGTGAGGGATAAGTCCGCCTTTGCACCTTATGTAAATTTTCCAATGTATTTGTTACTGTTTAATGTTTACTGGAGCAATAAAGAATTTTCTATCTATCTATCTATCTACAGTATTTTACATAAGGCGCAAAGGCGGAATTATCCCTTACAGAGATTTCTTACAGTCAACCTTTGGATGTTTGAGATTAAATTAATATTGTGGAATGTAAGTAGGTAGTAGCAAAATAGTTGAACGTGAGAATTGAGACAGCGACGACCAGATTCGAACCACGGACCTCTCGCAGGAGAAGCAGATGCCCAGACCACTCGGCCACCTAAAATTTTGAGTATATTTTTGAATACTGGGACATTATGTATTAGTTATTTATTTATTGATTTATCTCACTATAATATCATAAATGCGAAAGTATATTTGTTTGTTTGTTTGTTTGTTGGTTCCTCTTTCACGCCTGCACGGCTAGACGGATTTTGACGAAACTTTGTATAGTGGTAGTGTATATCCCGGACTCGCGATATACACCACCACTATCGGACTCCGGGACCGGGAATAACATAATTTTCAAAAAAAAAATGCTCAAGTTCGAGTCGATCTCGTGTAAAGAGGGTTCCGTACCATCCCATTTTCTGTGAGAACTAGAAGGCTTAGGATTTTCGTTTAGGGAGAGAGGGAGGGAGGGGGAGCTGTGAAGGGGGAACAAAGGGGGAGGGGGAGGGGGGAATATAAGAAAAACGACAGTTTATTGTCATATTTGCGTTTAAATCGGATTTGCTGTTAAATCGAGTCTACAGCGAGCGAAGCCGCGGGAAAAAGCTATGTAAGTATAATTATTATTGCATACGGATATCATTACAGATTTACCCAATACG
Organism: Nematopogon swammerdamellus; assembly: GCA_946902875.1. NCBI lineage: Eukaryota > Metazoa > Arthropoda > Insecta > Lepidoptera > Adelidae > Nematopogon > Nematopogon swammerdamellus. Next base: position 3,919,853 of record OX336335.1, on the reverse strand, counting down.
TCATACATAGGAATTTACCGATTCAGGGGTCTCATGACGACGGTCTTTGCGAACTGCAGAACTGGGGAGGTAAATATACCCAACTGCGGAACCGTGCCGTCAACCCATTGAGCAGTGTTCAAGTTCAGAGGTGATATTGGCTGGTCGGAGCATGTGCTTTGGCCCCTCCGACTCAGCCACCCATACCTGATTAATTATAAAATAAAAAAAACAAACTGGTAACTGGTGTAGTATGTTTGTTCCCGATATATGCTGATAACTTTGGCTTTATAGATTTTATAAGTTTCATTTAATACAAGACAATTTACTTTTTTTATTGAAAGCGCGACATGTGGGGCCCAGCCACCCATAAGGTGTCTAACGACGCCCATGGACATTCGGAAGCATGCGGGGTTGCGAATGCCATGCCGGCCTGTCAGGTGCCTATCAAATTTACAATATTATGTAATAATAAAATCAATACGAACATTTTATTATTTCAAACTTAACTAGGTGCAATTTATGTAGAGTAATGAAGAGTATGAACATGATATCCGCGATATCTTCGTCAACCCTGTAGCGGCTCTGAGGGGCGGGCAGTCGGGGCGGATAACGGGTATGTGGGGTGAGGGTGGGGAGGGGTGAGGGTGCAGCGGTAACAGTGTTTATCTGTTACGCGGCTCCAAACTACCTCAACTCTGTGCGTACCGGCGTGGGCGGCATGCCCTGTGTGGGCACGGCCTTACAGTGTCACCGCGGTCATAGGGGGCACGCTAGTATAGTGAATTCGGAATAAAAACTGACGGAAAATGTGTTGTTGTTAGAGGACTTGCCTACTTTGCGAAAACGAGTTGGTTTGATGCCCAGTGGCATGCAAAACTTTCTTTATAATATATAGCATTGCCCGCGGCTTCGCTCGCGTGAAATTCGTAATTAAAAAGAAGAAAGTAAGTAAGCCCGCTACCGTACCTTTATTTCGGCGCGCGGAAGAATTCCGTTTGTATGAGAGCCAAATCTTAGCATAACCGGAACTGAATCTTATTTAGCCTATCCTGTGTCACGTATTTTTTTATCTAAACTGACACGGTTGGCTACATTACCTACAACATCCGTGATGTCAGCCCATAACACCGGGTGAACTAGGTGGCATGTCAGTGGTTCCCTCCATTTCATGTCGGCTAGACTGAACTGGTGCGAGTGCGAGTCGGACTCGCGTAGCGAGGTTTTCAAAACACAAAATAAAGAATTAAAAAAAACACGTCTCTTGTATGGGAATAAAATCCCTGAATTTTTTACTTTTAAATTTTTTATTATTTGTTGTTATATCCGCCAAAATAACACATATTCTGTGAAAATTTCAACGGGCTACCTATTACGGTTCAAGAGATACAGCCTTCGGACGGACAGACGGACGGACAGATAGACAGACGGCGTAGGCCTAGTTATAGGCTTCCGTACGGGATACGAAACCTAAAAAAAAGACAAATTAAATGCAATAGTTGCGTATGCAATCAGCGCAACTATATCAGGATTAGCAAGGGCGCGCGGCGCGGCGCCCTCCCGCCCTAAATCTAGAACCGGAGGGAAGCGCGCCGCGAGGGCGGACCAGCCGGTCGGTAGGGCGGGCGGCGGCGCGGGGGCGGGCACTCGACACAGGCTGTGCGGCGAATTTACACTCCGCGCTGCTGAATATGCTAATTGTAGCTTACGAATTGAGTGTTTACAGAAAACATATTGAGCGAGAGTTTTATGAATATGAAAGAAAATATCATAATATTCATAAGCTTTTACTTCATGTCCTGCGTGTGTAAATTTAAGAAAACAATATGACGAAATTTATACTCGTGAATTATGGAAATGAGTCTTCCTTCAGTAAAGGTCAGCTACAATTTCTTCATGGAATGATTGGACATTTTGTAATTGTTTATTGTTTGTTGTTTATTTAACCTCTATTGGCAGTACACGGCGCTCAGATTAGTCATATTTACATTGTAACACTCCGCCAGTTCGATTATCACAGCGTACACAGTAGAACTGGCAAGAAACTTCACTGGACTTTTTTTCAATGTGCACTTTTTTTTTTTAATCGATAGTGCGACATGTGGCATCGTTTCACCTACAAGTAGGTTTCTAACGATGCCCATGGACATTCTGTGATGCACGGGGATTGCGAATGCCATGCCGGCCTGACAGGAGCCTTTTCACGCCCCTTTTGAAAGACCCCAGGCTGTACTTGGGAGGAAATAGATGGGCAGGGAGTGCATTCCACACTTAGTCTACTTTACAAAAATGTTTGCCACAGCCTAGGCACACATGTACTGATTTATGACAAATGCGACAATTCACGACAAAGTGATTTTTTTAAAATATAAAATAGTATGAAGTTATATACCCACCACACTGCCACATGAAGCAGGCCAGGCTCCACAAACAGCACCAGTTCACGAGCACCACACCTGGGCCAGCCATCGCCTCCCTCAACCATATTATACGGTAGGAACCGACCCGGACCAAGTGTCACCGTAAGCAAAGACCTTAAAGCGATGCACTACCCCAGTGGCAATACAAAATAAATTATGGGTGGGTAACCTGGTAAAATGGGTTAGATAGGTTGGTTTTTTCATAAGCTAATTACATTTTAGATTTAGGTGTTCATTTATTTATTTATAGGATAATTTTGATTAGTTGTATATTGTTTATTTTAGCAGATTAAGAATTTTTTTTTAATAAAAGGTGTGATAGTTTCCCTGGAAATTTTCCCCACGCCCCAACTATTAGTGTAGAATTAGACCCCCCCCCCCTTCCCCGTCCCCAGCCCTTCGTGCTCGCGCAATTTGTCGACACCCCCCCCCCCCCCCCCCTCCCCCTCCATCCTAAGCACAAACACAGTTTAGTCAAATTTTCATATGCAAATACGTCGGCCTCGAGCGCGACTGAGGCGTGGCTCACAACACGTACCAGAAAGTACCACGTAAGTACGCTTGAAAGATCATTTAAACGTCAAAAGGCGTTGAAGTGGATTAACGTAAAATAATATAATACATAATTTTCCGAACACAAAATTGTGTTCGAATCTTTGTAAGTACCAATTTATAAACAAATATTGTCATAATCATAACACATTACGCAAAGGTTGACTGGAAGAAATCACTTGCAGTGATAAGTCCGCCTTTGTGCACTCCTTGAATATTTCTAAATAATTTATTTTTTATTTTGCCAGGTTGGACGACGACAAAATAAATGTCGAACGAAAGTACGTCGGAAGCGATCATTGGATCTGTACTCCTGAAAGCCGGGAAGACTGGAGAAGAATTTGTAGAGGCGTATGTCCTGCAGTGGACACATAAACGCTGTCTGACTGACCGACCGATTTTAGTATCGCGGTAGGTTACACCAGTTTTCGAAAGTTCGACTAGAATTTTGACCGTTTTAAAATAGGAGAGGAGTTTCTTAATGAAACTAGTATACATTTTGAAATTTAATTTAAGTACACAAATTCTCTTCAACAACTTGATTAATGACCGATTTCACCATCTTCTGATAAAATGCAGATGCCGCTCGCCTGGACAACTGGTTAACAGGATTTCCTGTTGACAATGGTCGCACCGCACAGGTTGTGGAACTTTTCCGGCGAGTGTGTTTCCCGAATCCTTTAACCTGGGTGCCTTCAAACGTCGTATTAACAGGCTAGATAGCCTAGCAATAGTTCGCAAATAAGAATAAGAATAAGAAATATTTATTTTTCACTTCAAATAAGTACAAAACCAAGGCTAGATAACCATAGCTATGAATAGAAGAGAAAAATAGGACTGGACACAGCCTGTGCTGAATCTAGTGAAATTTCATTAGATTCAGCGCTGTATTTAAGTCGAGCCCTACATATACAATAACATTTTAAAATCTGCTGCCATGGCACCTAACTGAGCGTGGTTTCGCGAGGAGAGGTGATTTTGGCTCTGTATACTGCACCATTGGTCTCTCGGCACTGCCACACATGTCGGTTTACATAAAACAAAATTAGAAATGTGGAAATTAAACGAAAGATAGTGATAGACGAAAGCGGAGATTGTGAAATCGGCCTATATCCAACAAAGTCGAATTCGGAACCAACTAAGCAAAACTGACCCCGGTCATAAATTCAAAATTCCATCACCAATACATTGTCGTATCGTAGCTCAACAATGCAAACTATATCAAAATCGCACGGCCTAAACATCGATACTAATAATAAATCTGTAAGGGATGGTCATGGAGTAAGCTACTTTGTTTCATCAGATACTGCGTCTGTAGACTCTATGTATGATACTAAAGCTAAATTTACGATTTTTAGAAATCTTTTCTGTATGTGTATATGTATGTATGTATGTATGTCCTTCCATAACTCTTAAACCGATCATCCGAATCCGATTTAGTACCAGCACATTTGATCATACGGGACACAGGATAGGCAAAATAAAATTCAGTTCCGGTTACGCTAAGATGTGGCTCTCCTACAAACTGAATTGTTCCGCGCGCCGAAATAAAGGTACGGCAGCGGGCTTACTTAATTTCTTCTTTTTAAATACGAATTTCAAGCGAGCGAAGCCGCGGGAAAAAGCTAGTTTGCAATATAAATTCCCGAGCCACAAAGCAAACTGCAGTAACGCGGCAGAGACGTAAACCAAGTTAGGCGCCCCGAGAGAATGGTTCACGCCTCTCCTAGTACCTATAACTCTATCGCAGAATAGTAAAATATACGTTTTGGTATGATCGTAAAATAGCTGTAGAATTTAACCAACTTTGTTCCGTTTTGACGAAAAGCTGGCTTACAATGTATAATTTCAAAATTCTGGCAGCTTTAGGTATTTCCTTCTCTACTTACGACCGAAGGGAAGCACTGCCATAGCACTTAGTTCATCAAGGTGTTATGGACGGACATAGGACATGTGAGAAGGCGATTATGCCAAGCATTTCAGGTCCCTTAGAAAAGTCATTCTAAATTCATCATTTGAAAGTGTTGAGATAGCCCGATTAAAATGCGGAATTTTCTGCAATAACACTTTCTATTCGTTCCTTCCCCGTGGCACAACCGCGTGGCACTACCAATAGTCTCATGGGAGATTTTTCTTTCCCATGGCACTATCGGTAGTGCAGCGGGTAAAATAGAATTTCCCAAGACACCTTCGATGCTAGTAGATTTATTTAACCTGAGTATGTACTTTTTACTTAATAAATGATTTTGAATTTTTTTTTAAAGATTTAATAGTCAAATAACTACCATCATTAAGAGCGCATAACCACAGATTACTTAATAGTTACTTCGTAACAGATAAATCACTCCATAGAAAATGTTCCTACCTTCGGGCTTTTATAGCCTACTGTTTCACATCGCCAATCGCTGCGTGCGAAAATGTACCTTAACGATCGAGTGTAAAGTGGTTATTGCTTTGCAGCTGCGCGCAGTTGCGTGGGCGAGCGTCTATATATACTTCGCGCGGCTGACCAATTTCCACTGAAAAAGACCGCCGCCGGCCCGTCGGGCGGTAGGTAGTTAGCGCGCGCAAGTACATAGAGTGCGTGAGGCCATAACTCAGAACGGCCATACATTTGAGATAAGTAAGACGTTATTCAACTTATGTAGTAATAAAAAATACCTAACCATTCGTGTATATATTATTGCTACAGTTAACCCAAATTTTTTATGTTGAGGAGTGGAGCCAAAAATTTTCATTCTTCTTTCAGAAGCCTTTGGATGTACAATTTTTTTTAAGATTACTCTTTTATTAATTATACTAATTTTGAAGTTTCCGGATTAACAGTAGGTTAATAAACACTTACATTAAGTCGACGTTTCGCCCGGTACGTCACGGGCTTCTTCAGGAACTGCGGGAGTTTGACGTCTGGTATACAACGGACAAGCCCGTGACGTAGCGGGCGAAACGTCGACTTATGTAAGTCTTTAGTACACCTACTGGTAATCCTTTGGATACGGCCATAAAATTATCACTATCTTAGGAACATTTTGGTAGTTTTGTTGGTAACATAAAGACAACTCATGCAATCCGTTGTGCGTGGCTGAGTCAGAGGGACACATGCTCTGTCCAGCCAATATCAACTCCGAGAAGGTAGGCTAGGTAGGTAGGATTTGTACCGTGTGGGGCCGGTACTTTAAAAGAATAGCCCCACTGCATCTCTCCCCGTGCATGTCGTAAAAGGCGACTAAGGGATATGACTCCTTTCTTATATTACTAGGTGGTAGGGTTTACCCGCCCGGGTTGGTACCACCGCACTGAATGAAAGGTCGGTCGAAACGGCTATGTAAATAGTTTCCGTCCAGTTCAGTGTAGCCGGCACGACCGAAGGGAAGCACTGACGTGGCACCAAGTACACCCGGTGTTATGGGCTGACATCACGGATGTTGTAGGTGATGTAGCCAACCGTGTCAGTTTCAATAAAAAAAAAAAAGGCGCCATTACGGAGACTTCACTTTGGATTGCTGGCTATACCGGACTAGAGGAGAACATAGATTTAACATCAAGTCCATATTAGGGAAGAAGTACAAAATGTTGTTTTCCTGTCTCATCTCCTTCTGAGACCTTTGTCTCGGTTTAAGTCGGCGCGCCTATTAATTTAAAGAGAGGCCAGGCTACTGTATCTCTTGCGTGACCGTTGCACCAACCGCCACCCTTCTCTTCGGGTCATAATCCAAAAATAATCGGCGGCAAACAGTTCAAATTTATAGAAAGCCTTTGTTATAGATGGCGTTGTATTTATTTCGTCCGTAACACAATCTGTTTAGTACTGCATTGTCCGCCCCTACGTGTTTTCCACATCCCAAAGGTTAGTTCGTAAAGAATGCCGCAAGGCGTTAAACTCGCCTTTTGTAACCTTTTTATACGGTGTACAATAAAGTATATTTTCATTCGTTCATTTCATCTGTAAACGCACACAATTTCGATCAGACGGGCTCGTACCGTGCGCGTTGATATAATACAACTTCGGTCCGCAAATACACAAGAGCTAGACATAATTATACTGATGTTTATGCACACCATTCATAAGGGTCAAGCGCGTAATACCCGAAACCGAAGAACATAAATAATAAATATTATGAATTATCTGAGCCAATGGCTCCGCTCGCGTGGTTTACTTGGAATTTTCTTGGAAGAAATCACTTGAAGTGATAAGTCCGCCTTTGTACGCTACTCTTCTCTTGTTTCTGTGTGAATTATTGCAAATTTCTATTGCTCTTCTGAATGTTACTGTATCTTTGTTAGTGTTTTTGTGTGCAATAAAGTATTTCTAATCTATTCTATTCTCTTCTTCTTTTGTTCTGACACTGAAAAACTGTGTTCAGTTCCGTTCGACTCTATTGCTGCATATGAATAATGGCGTGATCCTGATCACAGAGGCCTATGTCTAACATTGGAATAATACATTTGTCGCCACAAAAGTTAATGGCGATCATGAATAAATTTTTTACATTTTGAAAATATAACAAATTTCGAAGTTGTTCATTTGAGCTGAAGAATCAACCGTTAAAACGTGTAATATGTATTTCTCATGATTATTCACCTGCGATAGCCAATTCTAAGCTTTTAAACTCATTGATCGGCGACGCACTCCGGATCCCCGAGGGTCGAGGACCTCCGCGCGGCGCAGGGCCGAGATAAACAGGAATTAATGCCTCCTAAGTGCCGCGGTCCCCGGTCGCTCCCAATGAGGAGTGCTGCAGACATTTTTGGCCAAGAGCGCTGCACTAAGAGCAGATTAGTTTTGACAAACATCTCTAGCGACGTGGAGCCATGAGAATTGGGAATCGGAAGGCCAAACGTTTTTGAGGGGGCATTTATTCGTTAAGGTCGGTTTCGAAACCCACATAATTAAAAATCGGTCTACTCCGGGGATAATTTCAACAAAGTGAAACAGACAAACAAAATTAATTTGGTTGCAGATAGCTGTTGTATAAACGATATGCGATATGTTTCGATAAAGTACATCGTTTACCCGAACGCAGGTAGACCTTCGGCCTCGTCCTTAGTGACTTACATGCTCGGCCTTCGGTCTCGCCATTGGTGCCCTGAACGTAGCATTGGTGCCTTCCGGATCGTCTTTAGTGACTTACATACATTCTTCGAAAGAATGTATAGTTATATAAACGATGTGCGACATGTTTCGAGAAAGTACATCGTTTACCCAAACGCAGGTCGACCTTCGGCCTCGTCCTTAATGACTTACATTGTTCGAAAGAAAGTTCGTTTAAGTGAAGACAGCGCGGTCTTCGGCCTCGCCATTGGTACCCTGAACGCGGCTTTGCCTTCGGCTTCGCCCTTGGTGACTCAGTTTCTTCGAAATAATGTATCGTTTAAGTGATGACAGCTCGGCCTTCGGTCTCGCCATTGTGCCCCGGATGCAACTCTGCCTTCGGCCTCGCTCTTAGTGCCTCATTTTCTTGTTTTGAAATTCGAATTTCGAAGTGGAAGCCGTCGGAAAAGCTAGTATGTAGTATGCGTTCGCTATGTTATGAGTTAGAAAATACTAAAAATGTCACCTCTAACCAAGCTAGTCTCTACCCACTCACTGCTTCTCGTCTCACCGCTTGACACCTCCACTTGAGTTCATTGTCCGTTGCTGTTTCCGGGCATACACATTCGGAATGTTCGGGAGCGACATAAGCCGAGCTAGGGACACGACAAGGGGCGAATCGGCCGTTATCTCGTCTCAGTGGACACCGCCTTAAGAGCGGCTTGATGATGCGGGGGGAAAGGGGGAAGGGGGGGGGGGAGGGCTTTTACGTACCCTGCCTTTAATATTCTGTCTACATGCATAATAAAAAAAATGTGTAGTATTGTACCGTGTGGGGCCTGTACTTTAAAAGAATAGCCCCACTGCATCTCTCCCCGTCTATGTCGTAAAAGGCGACTAAGGGATATGACTCCCCTCTCTATATTACTCGGTGGTAGGGTTTAACCCGCCCGTGTTGGTACCACCGCACTGAATGAAACGTCGGTCGAAACGGCTATGTAAATAGTTTGTGTTTTCCGTCCAGTTCAGTGTAGCCGGCACGACCGAAGGGAAGCACTGACGTGGCACCAAGTTCACCCGGTGTTATGGGCTGACATCGCGGATGTTGTAGGTGATGTAGCCAACCGTGTCAGTTTCCATAAAAAAAAAACATGATGTATGAACGTCCAACAAAACCTTACTCCATATTAAGGTTCCGCGGTTAAATCGGTTCGCTGCAATATTACAATCCATCTGTTTACCACCGTCTTGTTTGTGTTTGGCACAGAGTGGTAATTACACAGAAAAAGACGTTTAGGGCGAGCTAAGGGTTAGGTAATGGGTGGCTCAAACTCAGCCACCCATACCGGATTACATAAAGAAACAAAAATCTCATCGCTAAAAATGTTATTGCATTTTATACTTGCCCCTTCACTTTTCCATATTTTCATCATAATAGTGAAAAGTGTATAGAGGCAGGTAAACTGAGTATAAACACGAAGATACCTTAAAGGAACTCCCCCGTTCAATTCATCTTCATATGCAATCTATGGGGGAAGAAAACATGACATAATATTCCGTATTTACATAGGATAGGCCCCGTGTACATATACGCCTAATTGTACATGCATTTGTAATGAGGGAAACCTGCCTTCGAACATAACGTAATTTGGCAAGGGAGCGCGGTATTTTAGATCAGGCCGTCAGGGGCGACTACACCAACACAGACTTAAAGATCTCTAAAGGCCCGGAGACTAACGAAAACTTAAAACCGTAACCGTTTGACACGAGGCTGAAGCTATAAATTTTTTTTTTCATTTATTCGTTTCAGTCTTAGGTACTACACCGGTACACTTGAGTTCGTCACAGATTTTATATAAAAATTTTAACAATTTAAACTTTCGGGCATTCACTCTGCATTGCAGTTCTCAATTTGAGTTTTCTTAAGTGTCCGTTAGAAAGTGAGAAAGAACACCCAAACTTAACTTAAAGTTTAGGATTCTAATGACATCACTTCACCTCTGGCACAACTGACTTTTATGTAGTGTCTATTAGATGAGCGTAATCGGACTTACTTGGTTACTTATCTATTTATTTACTTTATTAGAAAACACTACAGCATTTACATTTTCAACTACTGGTAATGCATGCGCTAAGATACATGGCCATTCGGTGTTCCCCCTTTAGGTTCTTTAATACAACGACATACCGATTACTTATTACTAGTTAAGTTTGTGTTGGCACAATCGCTTCTCAGTGTACTATAAGTGGGCAATTAAGCGTGCAAATATGAAACTGGATGATGTGATAACGCACCTATCGGATGATCGGCTCCGCACTTAAAATTTAACGACGCGGACATTTTAATAGACCAATTATTATGTAGAGCAATCTCTAGGAAGGATCCTGGCTCACAAGATTATATAATAATTTTCTATCTTAAAGCGTTGCAGAATGTTGTCTAATAATATAAATAATCATCAATCATAAGCACACCTGGGCGCAGTCAGTAATTGGATGGGTGACCCCTCGACCGTTGGGGGCTGACCGTGGTTCGGATTACACGTAGAACTGTAGGTCCCTTCCCTTCTTACCTTTAGGTTTAGTCCACCCGGGTTCATACCACCCCACTGAATGAAAGGTCGGTTGAAAGGGCTATGTAAATACTCGTAGTTCGGGTTTTCCGTTCATTTCAGAGTAGCCGGCACGACCGAAGGGAAGCACTGACATGGCACCTAGTTCACCGAGGTGTTTGAGCTGACATCACGGATGTTGTAGGTGATGTAGCCAACCATGTCAGTATCCATTAAAAAAAATAACGGCACAGTGTCAGCACACATCCCGATTCCTCCTTCTTTCCACCTTACATTTATTTAGTTTTTGTATATTTTTAATATGTTCTTCATTAGGTTAATTTTATTTTAATTAGTTTTGTTTAATATGTGTTATTCAGTTATAATATAAAATAATAAACAGCTAGTCTTACTTCTGGAAGAGCGTATCTAAAGCAGTATATTAATTTATAAACAGAAAGTTGAATGAATATTGTATAAAAACTGAAGCTTGATGGCCTATCTTCTGTGTTTTAAGGTACTCACCATAGGGTCTATGCCATTCAAGAATGCAAATACTTCCAAAACCTTTCGTCTATGTGCCCTCAGGAATACCACTGACTGACAGTTACCATTCTTAAACTACAGCTAGACCGACTGGTTGGAATCGTAAAAAACAGATTTTTCGATATTTCTTTTACTCTTTTTAAATATCAGCTTTTCCAGAAGTTCGAGCTACCTAGTATCCGACCCTTCAATTCACGGATCGTGGGAGGTAAACATATATTTTTAATCAAACCGAAAGCAAAAAACTTGAGAGACGCCGAGTTTTTTTTCAATATCTGAAAGAGCATAACAGAAAGATCCAATTTTCTCGTTCGGATCGGCGTAAAAGAACGAATTAATAAAGTTATAACTCTCGCCGCCTCGTGTCGCATTCAATATAAAAGTCCTGCATAAAAATATCGAATCTGCGTAGTAAGGTCTTTTTTTTCTGCGGATCTCCGCCGGAGGGATGCGGAGAGCCTTTAATTTGGTCATCGTATGGCGGATCTAAACATGGCGCCAATTAGATCGCACCGGCTTTATACGGGATGCGATGGGGTGGCAGGGCGAACGAGGGGCGGCGGAAGAGGAGACGGGGTGGCGAGACGGTTCTGTATAGATGGGCTGAGTGAGATATTTGAATGAAGGAAAGTAGGTATTAGCAAATATTTTACTTTCTGGCGTAGGTCGATTTTGGTATTCGCTATTTTTAGGCTTTCATACGGGACTGTATCTTTTGAACTGTAATAGGTAGCCGGTTGAAATTTACACAAAATATGTATTATTTTGGCGGTATACTACGTAACAAATAAAATCATGTTTAGATTTCACCACCTTTTGCCAAAATCTACATATAACCTGTCGCTTAACTCCTGTCAGAAAGAGAAATGTCACTTTAAGGAGACTTAACCGGGGGTTGTGTAAACGGCCATAGTACAATGTAAATATCCAACGAAAATACAGCTTATCGTATTTCACGTATAATTTTCTAGATTTACGAATGACCTAGGAATAAGAAAATAAATATATTTGGTAGAATAAATATTTAAGCATCCACGTGAAATTATCCGAATTTTCTACTTTGTGATGTTTCACAGAGCATTGTGGCGAGACGCCATCGGAAAACGTTTTCACGAAATGATATTTTAAAATCGCGACATCTTGACAATGCGCCGAGTGGGGGGAGCAACTTTATAGCTTTTCAATAAAAGAAATATAAAAGTGTATTGTGCTGAACATGTCTCGGGGGGTGGGTTACGGCGGTGAGCGGGGGCGCGCGGGGTGTAGACAGACAATAGCGCCACGCCGCCGGGGACTGACTTAATGAAATATTTTGAATATTTGTACTTGATTTTTCCCCCAGCATCCGAAAACTTCCGGAAAGCGCCCGGACGGACGCCGGGGGAGCGTGCAGGATGGATGGGGTAGGTGGGAGGTAAGAGGGAAGGAAGAGCGCGGCTTGTTAAATTTTTTTTATTTCACAGTTTAGATGATTCTCCTGCGCGGATCGCGACCGACAAAAGAGTTCCGCTGACGTGGTGGAGGGAAGAAGTTCTATTTTTATATTATATAAGGTCTTTCTTTAGTAGGTAACGAACGATACGCTAAGGGGTGTATGTGTATCAGATACTGATCACGTTCCCATACCAATTTTTTTTACGATATAAAAAACCTAATCACTCCTCAAATTTAATACGTTGAAGTGCGCGTATTTCACCTTTATAAGTACGTTTTTTATATGGTAAAAAAAATGGTATGGGAACGTGATCAGTATCTGATACACATACACACCTTAGCGTATCGTTACCTACAAAAAAATACCTTATATACTAGCTTTTGCCCGCGGCTTCGCTCGCGTGAAATTCGTATTTAAAAAGAATAAAGTAAGTAGCCCGCCCGCTACCGTACCTTTGTTTCGGCGAGCGGAACAAATCGGTTTGTATGAGAGCCACATCTTAGCGTAACCGGAACTGAATTTTATTTAGCCCATGACCATATCTCTTACATATTTATTATTAGCATTGATATATATATACGTAGTTTGTTAAAGTATGCAGGGTGATTTTGATACCATGTCGTATATTTCACGGGGTTAATCTGTATTGAAAACAAATTAGATTCCAATACGGAACCCTTAAAATTAAAATATTGTGTAATTGTTTGTGCTTGTAATGCATACTGTTAACCTGCCTATGAAAAATAAACATCCATTTCATTTGATTTGATTTCATTTTTTTCATTTCACAGGAAATCACCCTGTATATCAGAAGAGAAACCTTTTTATTATGTACCAAACATATTGATGTAAGACTTCGTTGCCTCCCCCGCATTTTCCAAATATCGGCAGTGATATCCTTCTCCGCTCTTTACTTCTGTGCCTTTTTTCAAAAACTCAGTCAAATCGAATGCGATTGAAAGTAAGTATTCGATATCATGAATCGTTATATTTTCGCGTCTAGATGAAAAAGTGATTTTCTATGTGGTGGCTGAGTCTGAGGTTCCAGAGCACATGCTACGACCAGACAATATTACCACTGAGAAGGTAGGTGCCATACCGGAGAATTCCCTTTGGATTGCTGGCTATACTGGACTAGAGGAGAACACGTCCGCGGCTGCTATGCGTCCATCTGACATCCAGTATGGTGGTAGCAACCCAGTCGGCTACAAGTTGAGTCTACCACCTAGTAAGGGGTAAGGTAAGAGGCCTACTGTTTTACACCGGTTTCGAATGGTGAAGCAGCAAACGTTGGTATACACGTAATTTTTTTTGTCAAATTTAACTTTTATTTCAAGCTTTTAAAAAAAACGCAAGCAATTCAGTCCACTTTTTAATTAAGATAATAATTTTTTTTATTACTTAATTACTTGATTACAAACATAGCTAAGAACCATCCCGATTAACCCAGCTTTTTAATAAAAAAAACCGCCTCCAAATTGGTCCATCCGTTTGGGAATTAAAAACTAGCGCGCTTACGCGGATGTACGGAACGTGACCCCTCGGTTCGCGAGTCCGATGCGCACTTAGCCGGTTTTTCCTTCCACCATTTACCACTGCACTCCTGGTATCTCTATATTATGTTCACTTGGAATCCGGTAAGAATCTGCGCTACGTCGTGGCTCGGTAGACATTATAGTAACGAGTGGTTACCGCGCACGCCCGCGCTATTTCTCCGCTATGCGATGTGAAGATCGCACGCGATCCCGCCGACCGCTTCACGTCTTTATGTGGCTATGTTCGGAGTGATTAGGAAACTACTACATGTTGTAAATAGTGAGGACGTGTTGAAGTGTTTTCATTAGAGTGTGTTCCGGCAGCGAGTAAACTGTATCGTTTTGTTGAGACCGTGATCTTGTTGAAAGCTTATTAATTAAATTAAATTAAATTAAATAAAAAACATATTTCAAAATCAAGAGGCGGTATATTCGCTTAGAATAACAATTAAAGATAAATTTTCTTACCAAGGGCCAATTGCGCCAACACGAATTTAACGATATAAATCAGTTTAACTCGTTAAGCTAGTACCCGTTCACTGTGGGAACCGCGTTTAAATCCATAACTCGCTTCTTAACTCTAAATTCGTGTTGGCGCAATTGGGCCTAAGTCACGTTCGGAGTTAAAAAGAATATTATAATTAATTAAATAAATAATATAATACACACCACACGCTGTATTCCGACAATCGGGGTGAGCAGAGTATTCAGTGTTGTGCTGCAAGAACTTGGTAAATCACAAAATGCGACTAAGGGATAAAGACAAGATGCCGTGCATAAGGGCGACAGGCCAGCCAGGTCTTATCTTGGCACGGTCCTTCCATCGAGTCATGCAGTGGGTGGGTCTTCGTACCTTACTTGCTGCTTCATAGTTACATTGTCCGAATAGGTACTTTGCTAAACGTGGTGGTCGGTGTTGTGCTGTAACTTACAACAGTACTTGCAGCACAACACCGACTACTCTGCTCACCCCGATTGTCGGGATACAGCTGTGGTGGTATGTGTATATGTATGTATGTATACGGATACGGAGCTCTCCGGGATGGGGGTGGTGGTGGCCTACGTGTCTAGTACCACCACCCATCGCTCGAAGCTAGTCTCGCGTCGTCCCGGAGAGCTCCGTAGCCACGGCCTGCACCCTCCGGCGTGCTTGGAGGCCTGCCTTCCGCAGCCGGCGGCGGTAATACCATTTTATTGTACATAGATAGATAGGTAGGAGTTGTTTTTATATTAATTTCATGTATAGGTACTTGTATATAAATTAATGTGAAAATATGTCTTGTGCATAAAATGTGATAATAAAGTATGAATGTACTATTATTAGTGTATATATGTAATTTATTTATTTACACATTATCTTAAAACAAATTTTGTACATATTAAAAACATATACAAAATTAACCTTAAAAAAATGGAATTTCCACCACCGGCGGCGGGGCAAGCCCAGGCTACCCCTGGCTGGTCGGGTCCACAGAGCATCAAATACCTACCGCGCGAGGGGCGCGCGCATTTGATGCTCTGTGGTCGGGTCCCAAAGAGAGAAACTTCCGGACGATGCGTGCAGTGTCGAGCAGGGCTGCCTTCTGGATCTGACCCTTGACCCAACCACTCAGCGAGAGCCTCTTAAGGTGGTCATCGAGGCTCTTCGCTATCAGCCCATGCGCTGATACGACTATGTATATCCTATTACTTTAAGTGAGCTAAACTTGTATGTATATATATACCTATATATATGATTGGTTTCTCGGCAACCGCTCTAACGATCTGGATGAAATTTTGTTTATAGATTATGTTATTTTTTTTCAAGTTTATCTAGATAGGTGTAGACTGTAGACGCCGAGCGAAGCTCGGTCGCCCAGGTACTTATATTATTATGGTAGACAGGTACTGTTCTATTCAGAAGTCACTTTACCTCGCGGTCTCCGTCGAGCGGAACTTGCGACGCTGCTGGCGCCCCGCCGGAGTGAATGCGGTTTCCTCAGAAACTAGCGAGTTACCTGCGGAGGAGGCGGCGGCGCGGGGCGGTAAGTGCGGAAGTTTGCCTCGTCACTACCGGTTCCGGTTGGCTTTACCAACGCGGTAGTTTAATTTCATTTGCGAATTTTGGTAACTGTTCCGGAACGTATAGTCACCATGTATTTGCCCACCTAATATTGGTAGCTACATCTGTGTTGTGAACTAAAACTGCTCTATTGAGAGAGTATTGTATATTTTGTGCGCGCAGATATCTCGAATGAATATTAAGGCTGTGGAACACAACGTTTAAAATGACTCTCGTTTATTATTGAGCGAAACGTCGGTCGAAACGGCTATGTAAATAGTTCGTGTTTTCCGTCCAGCTCAGTGTAGCCGGCGCGAAATGAAGGGAAGCACTGACATAGCACCTAGTTCACCCGGTGTTATGGGCTGACATCACGGATGTTGTAGGTGATGTAGGCAACCGTGACAGTTTCCATAAAAAAAAAATATTATTGGCACCATAGGCACCAACACTGCTCAAAAATATATAAACATTTTGAAGGCCGATATAAAGATGGAATTATTATGTATCCGTAAGGATGTATATTGGTTGTATGTATCTTTGTACAATATTTCTAAAGGTTAGTTCGTAAATATATCTATTTTTTTTAAGGTAAACTGAAACGGTTGGCTACATCATCTACAACATCCGTCATATCAGCCCATAACACCGGGTGAACTAGGTGCCATGTCAGTGCGTCCCTTCATTTCATGTCGGCTACACTGAACTGGATAGAAAACACGAACTATTTACATAGCCGTTTCGACCGTCGTTTTCGTTCAGTACGGTGGTAGCAACCCGTCCGGGATAAACCCTACCACCTAGTAAGGTAAGAAGGGAAGGGACCTACAGTTTAAGGTGGAATTCGATCACCCATCCAAGTACTGACCTCGCCTAGGGTTGCTTAATAATAGTCGACCGACCGCACTACTGAGCTACCGAGGCTGCCCGCAAGAATGCCGCAAAATGTTGCACAATAAAGTATATTTTCATTTATTTTTATTTCAATTATTCTACAATAGCACATATTCTGCGAAAATTTCAACCGGCTATTTATTACGTTTTCAAAGATTCGGTTCCTTATCGCCCTGTCATGGTCAGCGCCACTCACGCCATCTATGTATTAGTTAAAATTCTTCGTACTCTTTTCGGTAGATGGCGCGCATACACTTTTTAGACGGTTCAAGAGATACATCCCTCGGATAGACAGACGGACAAACAGCCAGACAGACAGACAGACGGCGTAGGCTTAGTAATAGGGTCCCGTACGACGGATACGGAACCCTAACAAGCGGCTATCTATACACAGCATGAAAATTATGCAAAAATCTATGAGTGGATATTTGGAAGAACTTAAAGGGACAGAAAAACACATTAATGAACAATAGAACAGAGCTCCAAAATATGTAACACCACATGTACATCATCATCATCATCATCATCAGCCTGTATCGGTCCACTGCTGGACATAGGCCTCTCCCAAGGCACGCCACCACACGCGGTCTTCCGCTCTTCTCATCCATCACACGTACGCTTGTCACTAAATTCACTTCGGAAAGTAGATGAAGCGAATTCAGCGTATAATCAGTAGATAATTGGCACCAGAGACATAGACCATTTCATATTTTCTCCTAGACAAAATACCTATTCGTCACTGATTAAACAAGCGAAGGTCTCCGAAACTCTCCGATCCTAATTAGGGACCTCGGGCTCGCCCACGTGAGGGCCTGGCCGCAAATTTGGCTAATTCGGCTCAAACCCGGATCAGGGCCCGACCGGAGTCGACCGGCAATAAGGTCAGGCGGGCAGTGATCAAAGATCCCGGTACCGGAGGGTATGAAACAAGGAAAAGAAACGGGTTGGCGGATAGCGGCCTCGATTACGATTTTTCTGGGGTTTTAAAAAGGGTCTTTGAGCGGTTGTAGTTATTAGAAATAGTAAGGAGAAAAGGTTATATAAGAAAGGATTATCCAGGGGTAGTCCTCGTACATATAGAGTAGTTTTTAGCCGCGGCTCCGGTCCTATGAATATTGAAGTCTATTCGCTAGTCGGTACGTCAATATCATCATGTATATTTTCAGTTTAAAAAGTGTCCTGGACCAGATAGAAATATATTGCCTATTTTTTTTTCGAAATTTTAGACACAGTGGTTACGGAGATAGGGTAGATGAATGCTCGATTTTTGTATATTTTCTTTAATATCTTTTCAATTATGCATTTTGAAATAATATATTTGTATTCCTTATAAAGAACCATCGATAGGTCACATAAAGACCTTGAAAAAAAAATTACTTTCTAATTTTTCATCAAAATCTAAATTCGTTAATTTGCGCTATACGTCCGTGATTGGGTAATCAAACTCTATATTATATGTACAATTTTTTTTTCGTCCAGTAGATTCGGAGAAAATAAGCTGTGACAGAGTGATAGACAGACAGACAAACACCATAGTGATCATATAAGGATTGAGTTTTTTCCTCTTTTGAGTTACGGAACCTGTTGCGAACGCGCTAATGTATCGAACTTTATTCTTAATTAATAGGTATTATTAGTTCTAGGTATTACTGCTAGTTCTAGGTATCTGTTAAGTCGGTTAAGAAAGCGTTCAAATGTCCTCTTAGTTTAGTTGCAAAATGCATATTTATCTGTACTTATTTAGGCAAATAATATGTTCATTCTGTTTGTAAACAAAGTTGTAAAACGCGCACATGCAAGGCGTGAGAAAGAATGTATTACGTTTTAAAATCTACCACGGCGGCATTTCTCAAAGATGTTTTGATGTTTATTTGTCAAAGCCGCCCGCACCGCGCCGGTCAAAGAGATAGCGAAACTTTCACACGGCGAGCTGCCGACTATTGTTTATTGCGTTAACTCGCCATAAGATAGTTTGTTTTTAAATGTCGGCAAATTGAAAGAACCGAACCAAAAGCTTTGGCGGTGTTTTCAAAATACATTGTGCGCATTTTGTTCTGTATCCGTTAGAAAATCACGTGGGCCAGCGCATGATGTTATTGCGTATTTGGAGTCCGGGGGAGTGTATAAAAAGATACCCCCTCCCAGGACCACGGACATTCCTTCCTTGGAGTTTGTAACGCGTGGTACTTCCTGTAGAGCTCAGTTAATATTTGTTTGAATTTATTGTGTAATCGTTCGATCACGTAAGTGAAAAGAAATTGTATTTTGAGATTGTCTGACTGTAATGTAAATTATTGTAGTTTCAAAGTAAAACTATTTAAATTTGATATTGATTTTCTTGGGACTTGTGTATGTAATTGTTTTGTGTAATTTGTAGTGAGTAATTGTTGTTTATATTTTTTTATATTTGTTTTCGTTTTTATTTCATTTGATTGTTTTTGTAGTACTTGTGGAATTGTTATCGCCAGCACAATAGCACAGAGTATACTTACTTGCTTATATTTTTCGTGTGTTTTATTTATGAAACGTTTGTTTAAAAAACTTTGCTCTCGCCGACCTGCCGCCGGCTTCCAGCGACTCTCTGTGCGTCGGATATAGACGGCGTTACGGGTTGCGGCGAGAGCAATGAAAGATATTTCTTTTGAAGAAGAGAGGTGCGCCTTAAGCCAGAGTAAGTAGGTCCCCGCCGAGGAAGGCCGACCCTAGGAACTTCTAGGCTGGTCGGTCGGTCGGCTATAGTTTGGTCCTTCGAGCCGGATCAGATAACATTTCCACAATACTATGTCTGTCCAACACAGTCCCAGGAAAACTAGAAGTGCCACGCAGAAGGAAGGGGTCCCCGTGGAGACGGGTACGGTTAATGAGCCACAGCGCGCGCCGCCAGCCGCGGGTGAAGCCGCGGCGGGCGATGCGCGTACGCACGCGAGCGCGCTCGACAGGGTCGCGCCGCTGCTGCGATCATTCGCACGCGCGACTAACACATCCGCAGTCACGCCTCGCACAGACTCGGATGTACCAGGCACTATGCTTGGTGCCGAGGGCTCTACCCGTCTCTACGGTGAGCTCGCCGAAGGTACGGTGCGTTCTCGCTCCGACCGCGGCGGGCTAGATACGCATACCGAATCGATGTCGAAATTCTCCACCGCATCGAAGAGGTCTGCGTACCTGCGCGAACAGGCCGCGCTAAAAGCCTTGGAGGAGGCACACGCGATTGAGGAAGAGTCGAGGCGCCGACGGCTTGACTTGGTCAAGCAGAAGGAGCGGGTGGAGCTCGCGCGCATCGCTGCCGAGGAGGAGGCGCGCTCCGTCCGATTCGAGGAATCAGCACACCGAGAGAAAGACGGCAGCCGCCGAGACAGCGTACGCAGTTGGCTAGAGGGACAACGAAGTGAGGTATTACTCCCCCCGCCCCCGTCGGATCGCCTGAGAGAGGACTCCGCGCCGCCGCGGCACGTAAGTACAATATTTGATTCTACGCCGCCGCCGCGGCGACGATCGCCGCCACGCAGAGATGAGTCGCCCGCTACAAGACAACGCGAGCGTTCATCTACGCCGGGCCGACGCCCGCGTAACGAGGTAATGGCTGAACATACTAGTTCTGTGCTTGAAAAGTTAAAGGAACATCATCACCATATGATATGTGATGTGAATCAGTTAATTTTGGAAAAGTTTCCAGTTACGCTGCATTCAAGATGGATAGATTGGGCGAGTCTCAACGACGAGGGCGCCGAGTCAAAGAACGCTACTTTGGTGCGCTTCTTGCGGTCAGAGGTCAAGAAGGCGCGAGCGTACGGCGCGACCCCGAGGGAGGCGGCCGCGACGCAACCACAGAAGCAGAAAGGCGAGCAGGCGACGGCGAAAAGTACGCGCGCCGCTCGCTACGATGTTCACTCCGCCACCGCTGAGGAGGTAGGTGGAACACGTTGGAATAGCGATTCGTCACACGTGGGCGCGGTCATGATGACCCACACGGGGGTCCTGGCGACCGAAAGAAGGTCGAAAGGTCGGGGTGCGCAAGGACAAGCGCACGCTGGTACCGCGGGGGCCTCGACAGCTAACAGGACGGGAGTAGAGTGCGGATTGTGCGCGAAATCACATAATTTAGCTGTTTGTGACAAGTTCAATAAAATGAACACGGAAGATCGTTGGGTTGTAGCCCGTAATCTACAAACGTGTTTCCAGTGTCTGGGATATAGACATCGGAGTAAACAATGTAAATGGAAAAGTAATTGTGGAAAAAACGGCTGCAAGCGCCGTCACCACCCACTGTTACATTTGGCATGGCGGAGAGATTTAAATCTTCCCGCCGCAAGCGCAATGTGCACCGCTCACAGAAAAGGAACGAGCGATGACGTAGGCGCTTATATCCCCTCCACGACCGCGGCGCGAGGCCCCGCCCCGTCCGGATGGGCAGCGTGCGCCGCCTCCGCCGCAGCCGCTGCACCGACTGCAGTCGACGGCGCGACCCCGCGACCGCACGAGACGGTGACAAACGCAGCGACGACGAGCGACAGAGCATGTCTTAAGATAGCGCCTGTCACTCTAATTGGACCGAAAGGTAAGGTGAACACTTACGCTCTCCTAGATGAAGGGTCAACAGTGACGCTGATGACCGACGGACTCGCGCGGAGATTAGGCCTCGCGGGTGAGCCAGAAGGAATCTTCATCTCGGGAGTGGGTCAGGCGATAGCGGATACAACAAGTAAGAAGGTAACGCTACGCATTATGGAAACTGATGGAAATGATATGTACGATATACGAGCTAGAACTTTGGCGCGCTTAAGGCTGAGCACGCAAACGATCACCGGAGATGTACGTAAGTACGAACATCTAGCCGGCTTAGATGGTCTTTCCTATGAGAATGCTCAACCGGAGATTCTTATTGGACAAGACAATGTGCATCTAATAGTGAGCAGAGAGATTCGTATGGGGCGCCGGAACGAACCGATGGCCTCGCGGACTCTACTTGGATGGATACTCCACGGATACTGTCAGTATGGCAAACCGGCGGAGCATCAGAGCCACTTCGCGATTAACCACGAGCTTCACGAATTGGTAAGAAAAAGTTACGAATTGGACGCAGTTGGCGTCTTATTGGACAGGCGCGTAAGTGAGAACGAGAAGCGTGCATTGGCCTTTCTCGAGTCTACTACGCGACGAACTAAGGACGGTAGGTGGGAGTCACGGCTGCTGTAGAATGATAACGCGTCTGACTTCCCTCCTACCTATCAGATGACTGTCAACAGAGTGCGTAGCACGGACAGTAAAATGAGTAAAAATGTTAACTATGCGGCTAGGTATAAGAAAGAGATGGTGCAGCTGTTCGAACGCGGCTACGCCGAACGTTGCGACAGGCCTGTGACAGCACACACATGGTACCTGCCGCACTTCGGCGTAACGAACCCGAAACAGCCGGAGAAACTTCGCTTCGTGTTCGACGCTGCAGCTCGGTTGAGTGGTAAGTCATTGAAAGAAATGTTCCTCCGTGTACGCGTTCGTGAGAAAGACCGCGACGCGCTACGATTTGTATGGAGAAGTGCTACGAGAGGGGGTGACGTCACGGAGTGCCGTATGACGTCACTCATCTTCGGGGCGACCTGCTCGCCCGCGATAGCGATCTATGTAAAGGGTAAGAACGCGGATATGTACGCGTCTGAGTTGCCTGCCGTCGCCGCCGTTACAAAGGCGAAATACGACATGGAGGCGACACGACTGGCCGCGGATCTGCGAGAGCTACACCTCAGAGGAGGGTTTGAACTCACCGGATGGGCAAGTAATAGCG
This sequence comes from Nematopogon swammerdamellus, assembly GCA_946902875.1. Taxonomy (NCBI): domain Eukaryota; kingdom Metazoa; phylum Arthropoda; class Insecta; order Lepidoptera; family Adelidae; genus Nematopogon; species Nematopogon swammerdamellus. The sequence continues at coordinate 3,897,085 of OX336335.1, read as the reverse complement.
CTCACTTACTTAGCTCACTCCGGCTGAACGAGATAAACCACGGCAAGTCGGTCGACTTATTGCGGACAAAGGGCGTTGAATTGCATAAATTTACATACGCTTCTGAGCAAGCGTACGGTGCCGTGTGTTATTTTGTGTTTACAGATAACGGACATCGGCACACTGCCGCGAGCAAGGTGAGAGTCCCGCCGCTGCGGCCGACATCGATCCCGCAGCTGGAGCTCCAAGCAGCGCTACTGGGAGTGCGCCTAGTGCGCACGGTCTGCGCGGAACATCGCCTCGCGCCGGCCGAGAAGCACATCTGGACCGACACGCGGACGGTGCTCGCGTGGAGCAAGACGGACCCCCGCAACTTCAAGGCGTTCATCGCACACTGCTTGGGCGAAATCGATGACCTGACAGAACGAGAAAAATGGAAGTGGATACTTGGAGACGATAACCCAGCTGACCTTGTGACCCGCGACATGGGCGAGTTCAGCCTGGGTAATGAAGGAAAATGGTTTTCAGGACCCGGCTTTCTGAAAACGCCAAAAAATGATTGGCCAACGCAGCCCTCCGTAGAGCCAGTATCAACAGCTGGCACGGAGGAGCTGAAACCGCATTGCGTGACTCACACTGCACCCGTGAGTTACGCGGCGACATGGGAGGGAAAAAGATTTTCCTCATGAACTCGACTGCTACGAACCACAGCACGAGTCATATACTTCGTAGACCGTCTACGCCGTAGAGCGACGGCTCTATCGAAAACACACATCTACGCAGCAGAGAGACTACTGCTACGAAATAGTCAACAACAATGCTACGATAAATGTATCAACGTATGAGAGCGACGTGATATTATTCCGCCTAGTCGCCTCTACGAGTTAAGTCCGTCTACGTCACAAGGCGGGCTGCTACGACTCTAGGGCGGCTACGAAAGGCAAAGATGGAAAAAGCGCGAAGTTGCCTATCATCTTGGACAGCGACTTTGACACAACGCGCTTAGTAGTGTTTGAACACCACAGACAAGCACTACACGAAAAAGGCTACGAAATAATAGTAAATGAGCTTCGCCATGACACTGGGAGATGAAGCTACGACCGACCGTGAAGGAGTACCTTCCGATGCATACAACCACGTGCTCGGGAGGGCGCCGGACCGGACTTGAAGGAGGGACACATCGTCTACAACGCCGACCCCTCCTCCCCCCGCAACACCTGGCCGCGGGGGAGGGTACAAAGGATGTACCACGAAGAAGACGGCCGAGCATGAGTCGTCGAATACGCACGTCGACGAGCAACACAACGGGCAGTCGACGCGCGCACCGGCCTGCGGTGTTCGAGCAGGTGTGGGAAGGCGCCGGGAGTGCGTCGTTCCACCTGGATATCTGGAGCCGTCTTGCGAGGCGGCTGTCGACGCGGTCGCTTCTGCTGTGAGCGGCCGGCACCTCCGTCACCCGCTGCTGATGGAATCGCACGGGTCGAAGATCGTCTTGTAACAGGCGTTTGGAAGCCGACTTCGGGTGCGCCGACGGAGCCAGAGGGAAGGAGGGAGAGCCAGACGTCTCTGCGCTCTTCTTCTGCGACGCGACGGCTGGGTACGAGCCGTCGAGTCACGCACGTCGACGAGCATCACAACGAGCAGTCGACGCGCGCACCGGCCTGCGGTGTTCGAGCAGGTGTGGGAAGGCGCCGGGAGTGCGCCGTTCCACCTGGATAACTGGAGTCGTCTGGGAGACGGCTGTCGACGCGGTCGCTTCTGCTGTGAGCGGCCGGCACCTCCGTCACCCGCTGCTGATGGAATCGCACGGGTCGAAGATCGTCTTGCAACAGGCGCTTGCGGGCCGACTTCGGGTGCGCCGACGGAGCCAGAGCAATAGTTTGGTGCCAGGAGCGCGCCGCCTACATGTTGATGACGTGCCACGTCATGAGAGGGGGACTGTTGCGAACGCGCTAATGTATCGAACTTTATTCTTAATTAATAGGTATTATTAGTTCTAGGTATTACTGCTAGTTCTAGGTATCTGTTAAGTCGGTTAAGAAAGCGTTCAAATGTCCTCTTAGTTTAGTTGCAAAATGCATATTTATCTGTACTTATTTAGGCAAATAATATGTTCATTCTGTTTGTAAACAAAGTTGTAAAACGCGCACATGCAAGGCGTGAGAAAGAATGTATTACGTTTTAAAATCTACCACGGCGGCATTTCTCAAAGATGTTTTGATGTTTATTTGTCAAAGCCGCCCGCACCGCGCCGGTCAAAGAGATAGCGAAACTTTCACACGGCGAGCTGCCGACTATTGTTTATTGCGTTAACTCGCCATAAGATAGTTTGTTTTTAAATGTCGGCAAATTGAAAGAACCGAACCAAAAGCTTTGGCGGTGTTTTCAAAATACATTGTGCGCATTTTGTTCTGTATCCGTTAGAAAATCACGTGGGCCAGCGCATGATGTTATTGCGTATTTGGAGTCCGGGGGAGTGTATAAAAAGATACCCCCTCCCAGGACCACGGACATTCCTTCCTTGGAGTTTGTAACGCGTGGTACTTCCTGTAGAGCTCAGTTAATATTTGTTTGAATTTATTGTGTAATCGTTCGATCACGTAAGTGAAAAGAAATTGTATTTTGAGATTGTCTGACTGTAATGTAAATTATTGTAGTTTCAAAGTAAAACTATTTAAATTTGATATTGATTTTCTTGGGACTTGTGTATGTAATTGTTTTGTGTAATTTGTAGTGAGTAATTGTTGTTTATATTTTTTTATATTTGTTTTCGTTTTTATTTCATTTGATTGTTTTTGTAGTACTTGTGGAATTGTTATCGCCAGCACAATAGCACAGAGTATACTTACTTGCTTATATTTTTCGTGTGTTTTATTTATGAAACGTTTGTTTAAAAAACTTTGCTCTCGCCGACCTGCCGCCGGCTTCCAGCGACTCTCTGTGCGTCGGATATAGACGGCGTTACGGGTTGCGGCGAGAGCAATGAAAGATATTTCTTTTGAAGAAGAGAGGTGCGCCTTAAGCCAGAGTAAGTAGGTCCCCGCCGAGGAAGGCCGACCCTAGGAACTTCTAGGCTGGTCGGTCGGTCGGCTATAGAACCCTAAGACATAAACGTACCTCTAGCGCCGCGGAGAGAGAGGACTTCTCCTGTTTCAGTGTCTCTGCGCGGCTCTTGTACTGGAGCAGACTGTGCACTGTCTCCTCCATTCTGTAACAACACACAGACAAACTATGTTACAATTTTATATATCACAAGCTGTGCCCGCGGCTCCGCCCGCTCTCATATTTAACTTTTCTGCTAACCTCATGAGCCATTTAGCGTGATAGTAAGTAGCCTATAGTTGATGGGAAGAATCAAGCTATCCGCAGATTTTTTTTTATTAAAATCGGTTTAGTGGTTCTCGAGTTATAAGCGGACAGACATACATACATACATACAGACAGACAGAAAGCAGACGTTGGATTTTATTAAAGGTATAAGGAGGACTAGCTGTTCCCGCGGCTCCGCCCGCTCTCATATTTGACTTCTCTGCTAACATCATAAGCCATTTGACGTGATGAAAAGTAGCCTATAATTGATGGGAAGAACCAAGCTATCCGTAGAAGCAAACTGTATTAAAATCGGTTCAGTGTTTCTCAAGTTATAAGCGGACAGACAGACATACGTACAGACAGAAAGCAGACGTTGGATTTTATTAAAGGTTTACACACACACACACACACACACTACAGTTTTAAACCGGTTCCGAATGGGAAGCAAGCAGCAGTAGGTATGTACATATAAATGTTTCCGTCAAAAAAAGTCATTTGGAAATTTTAATAAAGGTAATATCAATAATAATAATCAATAGATAAATTTAAATAAAGTTATCTATTGATCTAAAAAATTAATACCGAATTTGGATGCGACTTCTTATAGGATGAAAAGATTCAACGTAAAACGTCGTATGCATCAGATGTGGCTCTTTTCAAGTGATACTGGGCCCTATACATTCATTTCATTCATCAATTCATTCATCAGTTCATTCATCAAGCTCCATCAACGATCATAATGTACAATTTCCACATGTAGATGGCGCGGATCCTGTCCGGAAGCAGACTCGACGTGGCTCAGCGGCGACGACGACGCGACGACGTGGCGCTACAGTGGCGCCACTTCATTAGTGCACCTAGTTTCCGCATGGCGGCGCGCGCGGCAGACACACTTCTATGGGCGGCTTAGCGACTGTCCTGCCTGAAAGACTAGGGTAATTGATGAATAGTATGGTAGGAAGTAAGCGGTTAATAAGTTTCTAGCTGTTCCCGCGGCTTTGCTTCGTAGCAAAATATACTACGACTATAGTTAAATGTGCCAGAAGGCGTCAGTGAAACCCCGTGTGAATTTATTGAGTTTGTTCCGTACCAAACTTCATTATATTAAATCACGATTGCACAAAATAGAGTTCATTCTGCTATCCATTCATTTATCACATATCTTGCAAGGAACCTGTGGAGGTTTGAACTTTTCCCTCCTTTCATTCACTGGAAGCGGCACTGTTCGCCGCAACTGGCTGGAAATCACCTGCGCTTTCTCTCGCCATGACAGCGGGAGGAGAGAATATATGTACATATAAAGTTTTCCGAATGACCACGAACTGAGCGCGCGCGCTGCCAAGAAAGAAAATTTTCCAATAAATTTCAAGCACATCCTTACCGAATTCAGACCGATCCAGCCAGGCAGGACGCAGCTGCGGAAGGTGGGGAAGGGTCGGTAAGTCAAACCTTACAAAACCTCATTGCAAGACCAATACCTATACAGTCCACTTTTCTCTCCGAGTCCTCAACATGGTCCTTCGAGGCGGATTTACCAGAGTTTTCTATTTTGTGCAATCATGATTTAATATAATCAAGTTTGGTACGGAACAGAGTTGTTTTCGACTTAATAAGCGAACATAGAAATGACGTATGGTAGAATCTACGTATGGTAGAGATACACCGTTCTGTGAAAATTTCAACCGGCAACCTACGAGTATTATACGGCTCAACAGATACGGCACTCGGACGGACGGACGGACGGACAGACAGACGACGTAGCTTTCATTGCTATCTTTTGGTTGCCTTCTGGATAACCAATCCCATTTTTTAGATGATGTAACCATTTACTAATATTATTACTTTTAAAACATCATTGGATATAACAGATGAAATGAAACGAGACAGTGGTGTAAGTGAGAATTTTGAACATATTAGATCTGCGGAACGTTATACAAGAAAAGAAAATGAACGAACAACACAAGGGAAAGGTATGAAATGAAATGAAATTCAAATATTCTATTGAAACTTTGGAGTACTAAACGTTTATCTAGAAACCGCATTTCAACGAATTGTATTTCTTTACTGCATGCATCCACGTTCTACGCCACGCGGGGTTAGAGAAAATCCGACGTTTTGGCGCCACACGTGACACGCCACTCCATCAAGCTTGCTGAAACGTCTACCCCCCTATCCTTCCGCGCCTCTCGTCCGTAGATCAAACACGCCGCTCGTCAACAATATATCTCGTAATTAAGTTACATTCAGGCGCCTGTAGGGGGCGCCGTTGTCGCCCTAGACATATACATTATACGTCCGTGTGTTACCATGTAATACTCGTAGCTCTAAACTTTGTTGCTTGACTAGGCGAAATGATATTGTTGTGCCCAATGGTGTTTTCAATGATGACGCCTTTTGGTGAATTATAAAGTATAATCATTTCATTTCATTTCATGTCATCTAACTTAATATTCACTAAAACAATTCTGTCGAAATTTTTTCCGTCGTAATATTTTGATTTCCTTAGATCCCTTCATTATTTGTCACTTTTCTGTGCGTAAATCATATGGTTTAATTTTCCAAGGGATGGTAAAGAAGTTTAGGTAGGGTTGCGGGCGATGCGCCGCGGGGGGCGGCGCCGGCGCAGCGGGGAGCGGGGCGCGGGGGGAAGGCAGGCGGGTGCAACGGAGCCCTGATGAATTGAAGCAGCGGGAGGCCCGGCCGTTTATACAAATGAAAAGATACGGACACGAAACGCAGGACGCGGCTTGCTGGTCGTGAACGAAGAATGCGCTGCTGTGAAACACACTCTTAAGACTTAAAGTATTGGAAGGATTAAGAACGCTAATTAGCTAGTTTTTTATTTTATTATCAGGCCCTAGTTAGGAATTTTTCAAATCGTTTTAAAAAACTTGTCAGTTTTTAACAACAAAGCTTAGTACCGCCCTATCTCAAATCCTCAAAGCATTTTAAAGCCCTAATTATCTTGTACATCTAATTCAAAAAGTTCACAACAGATCTGTAATACGAGATGAGACTACAAGCCTGCATTCTCCTCTCGCCAGTGGAACGGGGAAGACTGCTTACTGCCCGTTCAATTATAATCCAGTTTTAATTATTATTTTATTCTCTACAGGCGGCGGCTCATCCGCTGCAGATTAAGATGTTTAAGAAGTCAGGGGGTCTGGCACGAACGCGGTGTCTCTGACTGTTAAAGCCCCATACAAGGTAAGCGAGCACGGTGCAAATTCCACGGGTGCAAGCAAGATAGCGAAGTGCTGTTATTTCGGTTTGGAGTAGGATGCATCGCGCGGAAATTTGTAGCGCAAGCGAAATTTCGGTTTCGATTTTTTTGCTGCAAACTAAGAAACAAAAGCAAATAGACATAATTCAAATATATTTTTTCCAAAACCTTACTTTTGTCAAGTTAATTATTTCTGCCTTTTAATTATGCATATATATACGATATACAGAATTAAACTATTCAATAGTTTATATTTATAAGGCAGTTTTGCTACTCTCGAACTTGTCACAATTTGTTTTTTTTATATCCGATTCGATTACATCCATGAAGAAGAGCAGGTAAGAAACTTCACAGGAAGGTTGTTTTTTAAAAGAAGTATTTCATTATAATGTTTAGACTTCCACGTATAAGTGTAAATAATTGTAATATGTGTAGCCTATGTCAAAATTATATTTTTTCGTATATGTGTAATTTATGTCCCGTTGACTGTGGAGCGGTCGATATCGACCGCTAGAGCACTAATATATGAAGTTGATATAATTTGACTAAAGGAACAATTAAGCCTTCAAGTTAATCCATGCACATTGCTGGAACGATTCAAATTTCTGTAATCAAGCCGGCGTTTCGTGCTAAGTCCTCTGCACAAAACAGAGAGATATTTGGATCAAAGAGAAGATTATCTTTAGCTAAAAATAGAACGCGTAATTGGAATTTCAGAATCCCCTTTCTTCAGGGAATCACCGCGCTTGTTCTTTCGTCACGAGAAGATTATTTTGTGAAAGAGCTATTCTGTGAGGTCCTTCATTACATTTTGGAAACGGTGCTGAAGGCTCACGGATAAAAAAATATAAGCTTTTGTCTTTTTTGTTGGATAATTAAGATGGTTTAAAAGAGTGAAAGATTACCTACTTGGGTTTTCCGTTGAGAATGCGACGACCGATAAACCTTCACACTGCTCTGTCACACCAGTGTGAAGGTTAGGAAAATTATTTCCCTCACACCGTCAAATTTATTTTCTCACCTTCGCACTCACGTCGGACTAACGTTCACACTGTTCAGCCAAGCTTAACTGAACAGTGTTTACCAACCTAGGTACTTGTAAAAAAAATTAGTTCAAAAACTAAAACCCGACTACTGAAAAATCACGCTCGTCGTTTTTTCGTGACGTGCCCAGTGATATCATACTCGTAATTTAGTAAAGAGCGTTTTAATTAGCAACGGTGTGCAGGTTAAGAAAGCGACTTCCTAACCTTAATACTAGTGTGAACGTTAGGAAGAAAAATTCCTAACGTTCACACTGCTCTTAATCGTGGCACTCACGGTATGAAGGTTAGGAAATAATTTTCCTAACCTTCACACTGGTGTGACAGAGCAGTGTGAAGGTTAGTCGGTCGCCGAGAATGCTTGTACAATAATGTAAGTTTTAAGCAATAATAACGTTTAGCTGTTGTCAAAGAAGTCGTATTTGGCACCGGGCACTAGAAGTTGACTTGAGATTTTTTATATTTAAATTTTTATATTTTAGTACTAAGCATGCACTCGCTTTATATTTAGCAGCATAAGATTCAATATGGAATCGTGCAAGTTGGCTGAATGCAGGAGATTGCGTGTTACCTACTATAGAAGGTACAACTGTTCGAAATTTAAAGGGAATAACATCATCGACCCGATGGCGAAATGGTAACGCGCTGGCAGCTCAAGCCGGTGTTCCAGGTTCGAATCCTGGTCGGGAAGTATTTTTTCTCTTCAATTTCGGTTTTACAGTATCTAAATGAGAAATAATGAAAGTACATGCTTAATACTAACATATAAAAATTAAAAGTATATTTATTTTGTTTTTCTGTATGTTTTCTAATGTATGTTATTGTTTAGTGTGCGCGTGCAATGAATACAATTTCTACCGATTTATCCAACAGCAACCCAATGTGAAGTCTCGGGGCTATAGTGGACCGGAGGAGAACACAAACGTGTCTGCTGTGCGGCCATCTTTCGCCTAGTACGGTGGTACTAATCCAGTCGACTAACATTTGAGCCTACATTCTAGACAGGCTACACTAATAATCGTGCGAATAAGCGATTGATTGCTGTTTGCGGAAAGTCCATCGCGGACGTTCCACTATGGCCAGACTCCAATACACCGGGCGCTGACCGCACTCAACCGAATGTTGGTCATGTTTCCGGATTTAGACGTCTTCAGCTGCAATACTAAAGTATTTCAAAAGTACGCAGTGAGATACGTTGAGCTAACTTTAAAATATATTCTGATTCTGCATTGTTAAATTTTGGGGCTTGCTCTGTAGTAACAATGTAATATATTATATATAAATAAATAAATAAATAAATTGGCTCGCCGGGGCGGGCGGGACCGTGTAGGGCGGGCGGCGCGGTGCGGAGGCGCGTCCGTGTCCGGCGAACATAAACACGAGGCCTCCGCAGACGTCGCGGCCGATGCGACGATGCCATTACACCTGATTGAGTTCTGAATTTGTACATATCGAACACGTATAATTCGTCGGAAATATAAAGGCACCTCGACAGAATGCGGTCTGACGGCTGCACACTATGGTCGGAAAACGGTCGCATTCTTTCGAGATCCGACGTGTACTACACTCGTCGAAAATATTTCGGCACCTCGACAGAATGCGGTCTGACGGCTGCACACTATGGTCGGAAAACGGTCGCATTCTTTCGAGATCCGACGTGTACTACACTCGTCGAAAATATTTCGGCACCTCGACAGAATGCGGTCTGACGGCTGCACACTATGGTCGGAAAACGGTCGCATTCTTTCGAGATCCGACGTGTACTACACTCGTCGAAAATATTTCGGCACCTCGACAGAATGCGGTCTGACGGCTGCACGCTATGTTCGGAAAGCTGTCGCATTCCTACGAGGTCCGACCCCAACTAACATTTAGGCGCTAACTGAAGAGTTATAAGGGATGCATAAAGGCGCTAACCAAATCTTGAAGTTGTAAACAAGAGCTAAGAATAGGAGTTATAGCGTGCTATAACCCTACTATACCCCCGAAATGGGCACAACATTTAATCGCCTTAGGGTCTTTACTGGCGATACAATAGAGTTATAAAATTCATCAAGAGTTATAAGGGTGCTATAGTAGAGCTCTAATAGCGCCAGTCAAGTGTTTTAGCGCTAAGAGCGTGGCAAATAGGTGAATATTAACTCCTTCAGCGGTAGTAAGGGTCTACAAAGGCGATAATAACGGCTTCAGGGGATAATATCAGCTCCTTGATGAACATTTTTAGCACTTAAGGACATAACTTTGTATATGGTTAAGCGTGTCGCAGATTTATTTGTATATCCACGCAGGCGCAGAGTGGTAGACATAATAAATAATACAACAATAGTTTGCAATCGTGAATGAAGGCAGAATAGAATTGCTAACTTTTTCTAGTGGTGTCAATAACAACCTGGGGAATTTTCATTGCGAAGGTAAGTACACTGTGAATAAGTATATGTGTTTTTAACAAATAATTGAAGGGCTTGTTGTCTATTTATCGAAGTAATATTTTATTAACATACGGAGTGAGTATAATTTTTTTTTAAATCTACCAAAACCATGTATGTGCTAGGTTTAAAGAATCACAGTAGTGGTATTAGAGCACAAATGACCAAAATAGTTCATTAAAGTGGTGTTTTCGTTTGTGTATTTCTCATTTTTCAATTTGCTTGGAACTTAAAAATGGCGGTATAGGTTTAGGCTATAAATTAGAATATTGTAACTTCTCTAGATACAGTACGGCGTTAATGGGCGCTCTTCTACAACGTACACATCTATAAGAGTGGTAATGCAGAGTTATTTACTGACTTTGAAGCTATAAGAGACGTAACAATAACGTATAGCGTTAGGGAGATAAACATGGGCTGGCCGCATGCGCATGGTTTTAGGGTTTCGTATTTATCGCTCGAAAACCTAAATCGCTTGACCTAAATTCACTAAGTCGAAAAATTGTAGGTATTTATTAAAATATACCAAATTGCACGCGCTGCAATTATTGTTTCACTAAACTAAAAACAAACAAGAAAGAAATGCGTTGCCTATAGATACTTGTCGCATAATTTTTTTTCAAGGCCAAAAGGCCGACTTTGTATAATGTATTGTTCTCGCTCTTACTTATACAACATACTCAAAAATTTCAGGCGTGTACTAACACATTGCTCTAATTATAGAACAGATTTTGACCTGGTTGACATGGTTTCATTTCTTTTCTGGTTATTATTATTATTGTAGGTTATAAACAATCAATAAACCAAGTAATATTTTAATGCATGGGCTGTTCAATAAACCTTGGTGCTCTGTTGTGCTGTTATTAAGTGTGTCATATTACGAGTATAGCCTCTCTGGAATGCGCGCAATGATAGTGTAGTACAGTATAATATTATTAATCTGTGCCTAAACTTACCCTTTTATTTCAGAATGCCGTTCAAAATCGTACGCACATTCAAGAAAGGAAAATTCAAACATCGGATCGCTCTTTCCACATGGGAACATAATAACGTGGTACAATGGCCTAAATTCAATGCGAATAAACTAGACACCTATACATAAACGAAAAAAGTTGTTTTACTATATCGATACATAATAGCTACTCTCACGTACCTACAATACGCACACATAAGCAGCCTTTACACTAGACAGATCGGAACGCGCTCCCGGGAACGCAGTCCGAACCGCGCGCTGGAACGCGCTCCAACTCGACGGTTTGGACTGCGTTCCAAACCGCAGCGCTAAAATACGCACAATTTGGTGCAACAGTTTTGAACGCGCTCCGAACTGCCTTTATTCGTCGCGCGCGCCGAACTGCAAGTGTAACGCGAATTTTGAGAGTTTGGCGCGCGGTTCGGACTGGTGCGTGGAGTGTCCCCGTTGCACAAAAGTTTTGCTTCAGATCTGAGTAGACACGGACTCTCCTGAGGTCGTAATCGCTCTAGCTGGCTTAATAGCCACTTTAAATAATAAACCTAAACGAAGAATGCGGGAAAAAACGTATAGACGTCGTTTTGGCCACATACCCATGTTAAGTGAACTGCATGAAAACTATCCAGAAGATTACAAAAATTACTTTCGGATGGACAGTGCCAGCTTTGATTATTTACTTGCTATAGTGTATTCAAAAATTAAAAAGAGAAATATAGTATTTCTGCCCTGGCTTTAAGTATAATAATACCCGACTTATATTATATTAATATAAGCATTTTAAAGATATTTCGTTTTTTTATAAATTGTTTTTATAATTATTTTATTTAAATAATTTAATTAAAAATTAAAATAAAATATTTTAAGAGAAAGTTTTAAAATATGTTTTATAATAAAAAATAAATTATTAAAAAATATAAAATTTATATTATTTATTATTTTTAAAATAGTATTTCTAAGACTTGGTCTTCCACAAAGCAGGATGAGATATAAATATTAAAATGAATTCGGTGAGCAGGTACTTCCACAGTCCTAACCGACATTTTGGAGCGTCCTTGCTTTACACGTGGTGGGTTTTAGAACGCGCGCCAAACTCTGACACATCTGCGCGCGCCGAACCGACAGTTTGGAATGCACGCCACTTGCCTTTACACTCACAGTTTAGAGCGCGGTTTGGAATGGCGCGTGGTGATGCGCGCGGTTAAAACTCTTAGTGTAAAGGCCGCTATTCTACACCCTATCCAATATTCATACACCTCCGCATAGGTACGTACTCGTACAAACCTTTAAGAAAAGCTCGCGCAGGAGAATCACAGATGAAACATCTGATTTTGACAGAAACCTTCTTGTGTTCTATTTGAAGGCCTTCTTGTAATATACATTTAGTATCAGTGACAAAATCTTCTAAATAAGCTGCCAAGTTTTTTGGTTTTCGAACTCCGAAATGGAAGCCAAATTATTGTAAATGGGTCCGTGTCAACTTTATAAATATTTGCTAAAATTGGCCAAAATTCTTTTTTAGAACTGTTGTGGAGTAGTAAACCGTCGAAGTTGAAATTTAAATGGATGATATCAGGCACATTTCGATTTTTTTTCAAAATACTACTTCTCTATGTCTTTAGATGTTTGTAAAAGAGTACCTACGTGGATCGTTCGGAAGAATTTTGTTAAACCTCTCATTTAGGATTGACAGGAAATCTTTTAGAGCTGTTTGGCTTATGTTTTTTTCTAAAGCCCAAATTCTGAATTAATTACGAAAATTTAGATTTTTTTAATATTCACTCGGTTCGTCCTCATATTTGACATTGACCTTCTTCAAGGTTCACTAAATGTGTAGTGTCGCAATCATTACTCATGGAATTGTGATCCACAGTTTTGCGATATACACCCGCTTGATCACTGCTCATTAAACAAGGTCCTTCTTCAAAGTTTAGGTACCAAATTTGGAGTATCGCAGTCATCACTAACGGAACCCTGATCCACATTTCCGTGAAATAATGTCGCTTGATCAGTGCTCATCAACGCACTTGGTCCTTCTTCAAAGTTTACCAAATTTGTAGTATTGCAATCATTACTCACGGAACCCTGATCCATATTTCCGAAAAATGCTCCTGCTTGACCACTTACAGTACTACTCCGGCACCACGTCAACAATTAGGGTTACAGAAGGGTTAGATAGCTCTATAACTCTACCTAAAGTATTATATAGGTTATATAATATAATATTTGAGACTACATGATCTACAATAGCAACAGATATTTCAAATGTACGGCCTCAAGTAATACCAAGAGCCTTCTGTGACTCTTTAGGCATCTGGTGCTAGAAGAGATTTAATGAGCGCCATTAAAGAACTAATGTCGTCATTCCCAGCCTTTGTAGAACCCGTTAGAACTTTTAGAGGTAATGACAAATGCTTACTTCTCATATAGATCTTGTAGTAATAAGATTTGCTGAAAGCTATAATACAAGATGCTTTACCTGTATTGTAGCGACCAAAATCGCTTCTCTGCGTTTTTAACCTTTTAGCTCATCCTATTATTGCTCTTATAGACGTGTAGTATAGTAATGAGTGATAATGTTGATAAACAAAGGGTTTTAAATCTCCAGAAGTTATAAATGCAGCTACTGTAGCGTCAATATCTCTCTTTAGGTTATAAAGTAAGCTCTATGTGTCGCCTAAATGTTTGTTGGGACGAGTACTATACTTGTGGAAAATATCTCGGCACCTCGACGGAATGCGGTCTGACGGCTGCACGCTATGTTCAGAAAGCGGTCGCATTCTTGCGAGGTCCGACGAGTACTGTACTTGTCGAAAATATCTCGGCACCTCGACGGAATGCGGTCTGACGGCTGCACGCTATGTTCGGAAAGCTGTCGCATTCCTACGAGGTCCGACGAGTACTATACTTGTGGAAAATATCTCGGCACCTCGACGGAATGCGGCCTGACGGCTGCACGCTATGTACGGAAAGCGGTCGCATTCTTGCGAGGTCCGACGGGTACTACGGGGGTACACAATTCTATTGCGAGTTATATTGAAAATTTATTATCCTTTTTTTGCATATTTTATTAGAAATTAAAACTAACACTTTCCCTGCCCCTTACTAGGTATTAGGCTCAAATTGTGGCCGACTGGGTTGATACCACCGTACTGGATGTAAGATGGCCGCATAGCAGCCTCGGTTGTGCTCTCCTCTAGTCCAGTATAGCGAGCAATCCAGGGAAGTCTCCGGTATGGCACCTACCTTCTCGGAGGTGATATTGGAGAATGCGCTTTGGCCCCTCCGACTCAGACACCCAAACCGGATTACATAAAAATCCACACGCTATATCCCTACAATAGGGGTAAGCAGAGTAATCGGAGTTGTGCTGCAGGTACTCTTGTAAATTACAGCACAACACCGACCACCACGTTTAGCAAAGTATTCGGACAAGATAACTATCGAGCAGCAAGTAAGGCATGAAGACCCACCGGCTGCATGACGCGGTGGAAGGACCGTTGCAAGGTGAGAGGTGGCTACCGTGTCGCACTTTAGCACGGCATCTTGTCATTAACCCTTAGTCGCCTTTTACGACATGCACGGGGAGAGATGCAGTTGGGCTATTCTTTTTATGTACCGGCCCCACACGGTATTAGAAATTGTTTATACATATTTTGAACCACCTACCCGAAAGTTATATTTACCCACAGTATAGTATACAGTATACAGTATATGCAAGGTAAGCATCTTCCAAAAAGTAATTTCCTCACCAGAACTTCCGAGCTCATTACACCATCATTTAATGCTTTGTTTTTTCACGTAGCTTGTTTTTTTTTCAGCCAATGTGGATATTTCGGAGGCACGGGTTTATGGGCGTGGGTCACGTGACCGCATCGACCGGCGGCGGCGGCGGCGCGCGGCGCCCGACCGAAAGCGCGGCCTCAGCGTGACTAGTGAGAAACGCGTGTTATTGGGAGAATTGTTCAGGAATTAATGGTGAAATATTGTTGGTATGCCTTCGCTGTGCTAAATAGTTGTAAACACAGGCGCATGAGTAATTTCGTGAGTAAGGTGAGCCCGTGTAGAAATGCCTAACATACTTAGTAAATAGGCAACAGTTGAGAGTGATTTCGTAAGTAAGGCGAGCCCTGAAAGTGTAGAAATGCCTAACATACTTAGTAAATAGGCAACGGTTGAGTGATTTCGTAAGTAAGGTGAGCCCTGAAAGTGAAGAAATGCCAAATGTAGGTACTTAGTAAATAGGGAACAGTTGAGTGATTTCGTAAGTAAGGTGAGCCCTGAAAGTGTAGAAATGCCTAACATACTTAGTAAATAGGCAACGGTTAAGTGATTTCGTAAGTAAGGCGAGCCCTGAAAGTGTAGAAATGCCTAACATACTTAGTAAATAGGCAACGGTTAAGTGATTTCGTAAGTAAGGCGAGCCCTGAAAGTGAAGAAATGCCAAATGTAGGTACTTAGTAAATAGGGAACAGTTGAGTGATTTCGTAAGTAAGGCGAGCCCTGAAAGTGTAGAAATGCCTAACATACTTAGTAAATAGGCAACGGTTGAGTGATTTCGTAAGTAAGGTGAGCCCTGAAAGTGAAGAAATGCCAAATGTAGGTACTTAGTAAATAGGGAACAGTTGAGTGATTCCGTAAGTAAGGTGAGCCCTGAAAGTGTAGAAATGCCTAACATACTTAGTAAATAGGCAACGGTTAAGTGATTTCGTAAGTAAGGCGAGCCCTGAAAGTGTAGAAATGCCTAACATACTTAGTAAATAGGCAACGGTTAAGTGATTTCGTAAGTAAGGTGAGCCCTGAAAGTGAAGAAATGCCAAATGTAGGTACTTAGTAAATAGGGAACAGTTGAGTGATTTCGTATGTAAGGTGAGCCCTGAAAGTGTAGAAATGCCTAACATACGTAGCAAATAGGCAACGGTTAAGTGATTTCGTAAGTAAGGTGAGCCCTGAAAGTGTAGAAATGCCTAACATACTTAGTAAATAGGCAACGTTTGAGTGATTTCGTAAGTAAGGTGAGCCCTGAAAGTGTAGAAATGCCTAACATACTTAGTAAATAGGCAACGGTTGAGTGAGTTCGGTCCCTTCGGTCGTGCCGGCTATACTGAACTTGACGGAAAACACGAACTATTTTTACATAGCCGTATCGACAGACGTTTCATTCAGTGCAGTGGCACCAACCCAGGCGGGATGAACCCTACCACCTAGTAAGGTAAGAATGGAAGGGACCTACAGTTTTACGCGGAATCTGAACCACGGTCAGCTTAATTTAAAATGTTTCCAGCTCTGATGATTAAGATAAGTTTATTCTCAATCATTATTTTAAATTAAACCGCTTTACTCACGGTTCCACTCCGAGCTATGTGGTTTAAAATAATGTCTAACAAACAACCACGGTAATTTAAAAACCCATATATGCTCAAGCAATTTGTATCTGACAATTGGGTCCCACACGGTACACATCCGTGTACCGTGTGGGGTCGGTACTTAAAAAGAATAGCCCCACTGCATCTCTCCCCGTCGCATGTCGTAAAAGTCGACTAAGGGATAAGAAAATTCGTCAGCCTAGGTAGCTCAGTGGCGCGGTTGGTTAGTCAATTGTTATTAAGCAACGCTGAGCGCGGTCAGTGATTGGATGGGTGACCGCTCGACCGTTGGAGGCTGACCGTGGTTCGGATTCCACGTTAAACTGTAGGTCCCTTCCCTTCTTACTAGGTGGTAGGGTTTATCCCGGCCGGGTTGGTACCACCGCACTGAACGAAACGTCGGTCGAAACGGCTATGTAAATAGTTCGTGTTTTCCGTCCAGTTTAGTGTAGCCGACATGAAATGAAGGGAAGCACTGACATGGCACCTAGTTCACCCTGTGTTATGGGCTGACATCACGGATGTTTTAGGTGATGTAGCCAACCGTGTCAGGTTCCATAAAAAAAAAAAAAATCTATAACATCTATAATCCCAGGTTCTGAAGGAGGCACCTGCCTATAGACCTTACAGGCTGGGAACGTGTTGCCATTAGCCTAATGCGCATAACACCGGTCGGTTAATAGCCAGTATTACAAGATTAGCCGTTATGCGTATATAGGCCGGGGCGAAAATGACCAGACTAGACCGGAATGGACGACCGTTAGAATATCGCAAGCCACCTGTGCGGCGGCGTGCTTTGAACTGTGCTTAATTACGTCATGTAAGTAACTGATCCATCGAACGCGAATCGTCTACTCCCTACATTAGTGTTTGATGAGTGGAAGCATAAAGGACAAGGTGCCGTGCTAAATGGCGGCAGGGTAGCCATCTCTCACTTCGGCACGCTCCTTCCACCGAGCCATGCAGCAGGTGGGTCTTCGTGCTTGAATTTTTTTATGGATAGCGCGACATGTGGCATCGTGTCACTTACAAAAAAGTGTCTAACGATGCCCATGGACATTCTGTGATGCACGGGGATTGCGAATGCCATGCCGGCATGACAGGAACCATTTGCTGCTTGATAGTTATCTTGTCCTAATATATTTCAAAGACAGATCAACGAAAATCTCCTTCCATTGTTTTGTACCGTGTGGGGCCGGTACTTTAAAAGAATTGCCCCACTGCATCTCTCTCATCGTTTATGTCGTAAAAGGCGACTAAGCGATATGACTCCCTTCTTATATTACTAGGTGGTAGGGTTTAACCCGCCCCGGTTGGTACCACCGCACCGAATGAAAGGTCGGTCGAAACGGCTATGTAAATAGTTTGCGTTTTCCGTCCAGCTCAGTGTAGCCGGCACGACCGAAGGGAAGCACTAACGTGGCACCAAGTTCACCCGGTGTTATGGGCTGACATCACGGATGTTGTAGGTGATGTAGTCAACCGTGTCAGGCTCCATAAAAAAAATTCTCGTAGAGCCTCTACGAAATTTTGTAGCAGCGTCGTCGTCGGTCCTCAGTACCGTCAATTTCGTAGCGCGTAGCAGGTGCCAACTGCACGACCCACTTTCCCTAATATATTAAAAATGTAGGCCCAATATCCGTGTCAGCGATCCGGGCTGGGCCTATTTATGTGCCGCTGCACCCAATATTTATACCGATAAGAACGAAAGTGGTTTACGACTTTCGTGCGAGGCCGCAGCGAGCGCGGCATAGTGAGAGTCACTCTAGGGAGATTATGTTAGGTAAAAACTTCCAGTTTTGGATATAGCTTGGCCCGTGAATGGTGTTGGCGTGTAATTGTTAACGGTATAATTAATGTTTTGAATAAGCCGACCGAGGTGACTTCGACGTTTCGATGTCGAATCGTGAAATTAAGGACACCCGGGCGCGCTCAGTATCAGTAACTTGTATGCGTGACCGTTCGACCGTTGAGGTTGACCGTGGTTCGGATTGCACGTAAAACGGTATGTGGCCGGGCGTCGCGTTCTCGTGCGAGAGGTTCGAGGTTCGAATACGCTCGGCGTGTACCAATGAGTTTTTTCTGACGAAACAATTTACGTGCATACCTACACCGGCTGCTTCACCTTTCGGAGCCGGTGTAAAACTGTAGGTCACTTGCCCTTACTAGGTGGTAGGCTCAAATCGTGCCGCCGATTGGGTTGGTACCACCGTACTGAAATAATTAATGTATTTTTAATAATTAATTAATGAATTAACCAAGGGTATTTTTTAATTATGTAACGAGTTTATAACCGCTCCACCGTATGGTCGAAATGTTTATTCTCATTCGTAGGGTCATTCGTTCAGTATAACTTTCAAAATAAGTTATGTTCAATAGCCGACATGATATCGGTAAGATAGACACGATATCGGTAAAGTAGATACGATATCGGTATGGTAGACACGATATCGGTATGGTAGACACGATATCGGCAAGGTAGACACAATATCGGTAAGGTTGACACGATGTCGGTAACGTAGACACGATATCGGTAAAGTAGACACGATATCGGTAAAGTAGATACGATATCGGTATGGTAGACACGATATCGGTATGGTAGACACGATATCGGCAAGGTAGACACAATATCGGTAAGGTTGACACGATGTCGGTAACGTAGACACGATATCGGTAAAGTAGACACGATATCGGTAAGATAGTGTGCAGGTACATCAGGTTAATTTCATGCCAAAGCACATTTATAAAACGTATATTTAATACCAAATTTAATACCAACAAGAGTTTAACCCTCGCGCGCCCAAGGTTACGAAGTGGGCGAATTTACGGCGGTGACCGCTGTCGCCCGCTCGTGGTGGGCGCAAAACGGGCGCAATTAGGATTACACCGTGATACTGGATTTAATACTCGAGATTTATACCGAGAGGGTTATCTGGTCATGCTATAGTTATGTGTGAGGCGGGTGCGATCGGGCTATCTTATGTGATTTGTTGGGGCCTTTAAAAATATTTATGCTAATAGGAAATGAAGTTGGCACACACTTGTTTAGCGGGTTGATACATTTTTCTACAATATTTGCAATACAACTAAGACAATATTTTTATTAATATAGTAAGAAAATATTTAGTCGAGTTGTCAATCTAGGGGCCACATCACTTAAGAAAACCGGGAAGTCCATTTTTCTCATACACCAGGAGAAGTCTTTTCCCAACCCTTAAATATTGCATAATAAATTTTGACATTGGAAATGACTTTTCAATCGCTTCAGTATAGTCCCCAATTTTCAGCGAGAGTGCGAATTCGCCCTGGTCTCGTGAGTTTTAAGGCTACGTAAATACATAATAAAGATACTTATTTTCATTCGTTTCTATGTCGCACCGCTAGGGTATGGAATTGTCTTCTGGCGAGTGTGTTTCTCGAATCATTTGACCTTGGGATCTTCAAACGACGTATCAGTAGGCTATACAGCCCAGCGACAGTCCGGAAATCTGCTGGCATGGTATCTCACTGAGCGTGAAAATGTGAATTTGGCTCTGTCGAATGCAGTTTTGGGCCCTCGGCACAGGAACCCATGCAGGTTTTCATAAAAAAAATTTTCATGAAAAAATTCATGAAGATTCATGAAAATACCAAAAGAAATAAGAGACTTAGAATCAGATAATTACTAAGTTTAAATTAAGTGTAAAAAATACTTCCTGAATAAATAAAAGTTTTATACTTACCTTTGTAAACAGATATTATCAATATTTCAATTCTGAGTGTCTGTCTGTATGTCTGTTGGTCTGTCCGTCTGTTGTTGAATATTTTTAGCTTTACCAATCATACGATATGTTTAGTTTAAAATTTATAATATAACTTATAATAATATATGCAAGCGAATGTGTACGTACCTACACGTTATCAATCATCAATACTCATAATAAATCTGTAAGGGATGTTCATGGAGTAAGTTACTTTGTGTTACGAGATATTGCGTTTGTAGACTCTATGTATGATATGATAATAAAACTAAATAGAATATTTGTAAAAATATGTTCTGTATGTATGTATGTTCCTCCATAACTCTTAAATCGATCATCCAAATTCGATGTAGGTAACTTACTTAACTATACGCGACTCAGGATAGGCTAAACAAAATTCAGATGTGGCTCTCATACAAACCGAATTGTTCCGCCGAAATAAAACAAAGGTACGGAAGCGGCCTTACTTACTTTCTTATTTTTAAATACGAATTTCACGCGAGCGAGGCCGCGGGCAAAAGCTAGTTTGAGATAATAACTATTATTTAAACCGAAGAATGAACCAACAAAAAATGTACAAGAAATATTAATGCAGACACGGCGTAAAATTCTGTAGCATGCTTAACTAAAATGCCAAGATAAAAGGTACTCATTAAGTAAAGCGAGGCTTACACGAAATTTCCCGTTTCCCCCTTCCCTCGCCGCCGCCGCCGTGAGCTAAACGACATGCGACGCGCCTCTCTAGACGTGACAAGTTAAAAACTTTAATACGACGTCTAGCGCCCGCGTTGAAGGGTTAAATCTTTTTAGTGAGAGAACGTTCGTCGCGGAGGGTTAAAATTAACCCTGAATAGCGTCCGTCTTCATAACTGCTGATTAAATCAACGTCATTTTGTAACGTTTTCCCCCAATGAATCCATTTGCGGTCGATTAGTATGCACGCAGTGCGCAGTATGTAGAAATTTATGTAGGTACGTATTAAAATATACATGGAAGTATTGAAAATATACGAAGAAAATGTTGTGATGAATATCATCAATCAATACTAAAAATAATTCTGTAAGGGATGGTCATGGAGTAAGTTACTTTGTTTTAACTTTTACGAGATATTGCATTTGTAGACTGTATGATACTAAAACTAAATTGAAGATTTTTATAAATATTTTCTGTATGTATGTGTATGTATGTATGTATGTTCCTCCATAACTCTTAAACCGATCATCTAAATTCGATGAAACAAGCGTACAAGTACAAGCACAATTACCTGTACGAGACACAGGATAGGCTAAATAAAATTCAGTTCCGGTTACGCTATGTGGCTCCCATACAAACCGAAATATTCCGCGCGCCTAAATTAAAGTACGGTAGCGGGCTTACTTACTTTCTTTTTTTTAAATACGAATTTCACGCGAGCGAAGCCGCGGGAAAAAGCTAGTAGTTAAATAAAATAAGAAACAGGACAAAACTGACTTTATTTGAAGCAATTTCTTCTAGCCAACTAACAAACATCTCAACTACCGTTAGGTTAGTGATTTGGACAAGAGAGATTAAGAAGGCTTATTTTGGCTTATTTAATATTTATTTATTTATCATCATATAATTTTACCAGGTGTTGAAAACTAGGTCACAACAGGCAACTTGTAAAGCTATTCTTCTTTCAAGTGTGAAAGCAAAACAAAGTAATCTAATCAATACGCCATGTTCACGAAGACGTATCCGGATGAAAGAGACAGCAAAATTTGTCTCTCTGTCGTTAGAGCGAGACAACACGTAAGCATTTCGACAAGCCGCACGTGTACGAATTCAAGCGAGCGGAACAGGCGCGCTCGACCTGCCTTGTTCGACGGCGCCAACGGCAAATGGCGCGAACAAAAGCCGCGCGAAGTGCTCTTCCGTTCGAATTTTAAAAGCTCGCACCACTTCATATCGCTTCTTCCGTTTATTGAGCACGAGCCGAGGACGGAAGCGGAAGGGCGTAAGTCGATTCACACGCCACTTACATGCTTCCATTTAACACTGCACATGGTAGCTATTTTAACGGACAATTTGGTTTCGAGAGACTGGAGTTTTTTTTTTTGTTATAAAAGTATCGGAAGAAGTCAAACGTAGGTATATATTTCACACTGTCACACTTTGTAGGTAGATAATTTCTTATACTTCCAACTTTGGTCAAGAGTGTATTGGTGGGTGAACGAGAATTAAACATTTTGTGATTCAACATTTTAGGAATTCAATATTGTGGGTACAGAAAATTCAACTTTTTACGAATTTAACGTTTTGGGAACATTTCGCGAATTCAATATTTAGCAAATTCAACATTGTGTTCCGGAACGCTTTTTTTTATGTAAACCAACATGGGTGGCTGTGCCGAGAGACCAATGGTGCATTCGATAGAGCCAAAAACACCTCTCCTCGCGAAACCATGCTCAGTTAGGTGCTATGTCAGCAGATTTGCGGACTGTTGCTAGGCTGTATAGCCTGTTAATACGACGTTTGAAGACACCCAGGTTAAAGGATTCGGGAAACACACTCGTCGGAGGAACGTTCCACACCCTGGCGGTGCGACAAAGTAACGATTTAGAGAACCGATGGGCTCTTATTCTCAAAAGCCCAATGTCAACAACAAAAGAGTGCTGAGTCTCTCTGCGACGAGTCATGCAGAGATAGGACGGGTGGCAGGGAATAAGGGATGCCAGGCCCACAGTACTTACGACACCAATGCCGATACCCCAGTTTTTAAGACACTAGAGCAAAACTAAATGATCAATAATTAAAGATTCACCTACTGACTACAGACAGACTAATAGCAAAGTTAGTTGATATTGAAAATAACTATGTCCGAAATAAAAGTGGCATGCATGAATATGAAGAAACCCTATTTCGGGTGAGGTTTAGTTAATGGCAGGTTTGATAGCAAATTGCTGGTAGTTATATCCCGTAAGATGTTAGAAGAATATTAGTGAAAGAATTAGCCCGAGAAGATCAATACTTTTCCAGAATTTGTTCGTTTAGGCTTTTACCGATATTATAGAAATGTTTTCGGTTACGCAGTATACTGAAAGTGACTCACTTTTATTTGTCGACGTTTCGTCCCAAACTCTGGGGACATCCTCAGGACTCGCGGTACTGCGACGACCTGGAGGACACCCGACAGGTCGTCCAGTCAGATGTCAACTCTGACGTAGATTGTAGCGATGCGAGGGTACTTTGGCCGATGCGGGTAGGTTCGAGTTTCGACATCTCTTGCTGGAAAAGGTCGGTGCACACGTAGCTCACTGTGTCTATGGCTGCCAGAGCTTGATGCTGGTTACCACCCGAGCCATACTTAGACAGCAGAGGAGTCCACGACGAAGAGAGTACCATGCTATCTTCTCTGTCAGTATACCGAAAACATTTCTCTAATATTTATATCTATCTAAAACACCAACTCGTTAAATCACCCTACTAGGGCGCATACGCCAGTGGCGGTTCCCCAGGTGAAGCAAGTGAAGCACCGCCTCACTTAATTATCTTGAAAGTAAAGAAAAAAAAAACATTTCAAAATATCAAGAAAGAAAACTTAAAAAAGTCAAGTATATCCGATCCGAACTGATCACAATATTAGCGCGGCGGCGCGGCGGCGGCGCGGAGGAGGCGGAGGGGTGCGACGCGCGCGACGAAATACGTTAAAGATGTGTTAGTGCATCAACACCACCAACACAGCACGCACACACACACAGACGTGACGTGTGACGTGTCACGTACGGCATGGCATATGGTGACTCACCCCGGTCCGGTGCGGCGACGAATCGCTTATTTTGATATCGCTTCACCAAGCGTAAAGACAACAGGTTGACCTTGGAGGCTTTGGATGTAGGGAGCAGCTGAGGCTCTGATAAATGGCGCCGGACGAGACCAGATATCCAATTAAAAGAATGCAGAGCGAGATGGGGCGATTCACGTTTTCTATAAGTCGGTTTGTTTTACCTCCTCCGTGATTAACATGACGGCGAAATTCGCACTAGTTACGGTAAGTTTCATAGCTCAATGGTATATGCTTCGCTTTTCAATCTAGTGACGTTGGTTCGAATCTCACTTTTGCGAATTCTTTTTTTTTTGTTTTTAGGGTTCCGTATCCGGTACGGGACCCTATTACTAAGCCTACGCCGTCTGTCTGTCTGTCTGTCTGTCTGTCCGTCCGTCCGTCTGTCTTTTTTTTTATGTAATCCGGTATGGGTGGCTGAGCCGGAGGGGCCAAAGCGCATGCTCCGACCAGCCAATATCACCTCCGAGAAGGTAGGTGCCATACCGGAGACTTCCCTGGATTGCTGGCTATACTAGACTAGAGGAGAACACAGCCGAGGCTGCTATGCGGCAGCAGCAGGTGTAGGTATGCATACAAGTAAATTTTTTCGTCAGAAAAAAACTCATTGTTACACGCCGACCGGATTCGAACCTCGCACCTCTCGCATTTGAAGCCAATGCCCAAACCACTCGGCCACCCGCCGCTTGTCTGTCCGTCCGTCTGTCCGAGGCCTGTATCTCTTGAACCGTAATTTGGTAGCCCGTTGAAATGTTCACAGAAAATTTGTTATTATGGCCGATATAACAAAAAATAATGAAAATAAGAAAAAGTAAAAAACTCACGGGGTTCCCATAGATGGCGCGCGCGCATACACTTTTTGGTTTCAAAAAGTGTATGCGCGCGCGCCATCTACCAAATAGATGATGAATCATTTTCTAATCTTGACTAACTAATATGAAGTATTTCATAACACGCCATCTAGATGGCGTGGCGTGTTATGAAATTCATCTAGTGGCGCTAGCCGTGACATGGCGATACGGTACCCTCGGTGCGCGATTCGATAGTAGTTTTTGGTTAAGTATTGTTAGGGCCAAAAAAAATTAGGTTTATGTTTTTCAATTTATCATAAAGTAATAGCAATGTAGGTGGATTTTTTAGTCGCCTCACTAAGATTTATAGGTCAAAGCCGCCACTGGCATACGCCACTCTCGTTCGAAGCGCTCGCCACGAAAGCAGGGAAGTGGGGTAGGTGAAACAATGGAAGAACTCTCCGCATGTCGAAGGCTGTTTGAAGTAAGCCATTATGTATGTATGTCAGCATAGAGGCTCAAAAGGCTGCCTGTAATTAGGCAAATGGCATTTTGTTGTATAGCGCGCGTGGGACGGCCCAGCCAGCGGGTGCTCGGAACTGAAGATTTGTTGAGATGTGTAACAAACATCCGTCTTTAGTTGTGTGATGTTTGAGTGGCATGCACCTGGGGGTCCGTGGCCCTAATGTAGATAAGGTGAGAGCGGGGTAAAGGCCTTGGTGAGAGTATTTTTAGGGTTCCGTATGCGTACGGAAACCTATTACAAAATCTAAGCCGTCTAGTTTTCCATCCAGTAGATTCGGAGAAATAAGCTGTGAATGTGAAAATTTATTTTAAAGATTCCGTTACATTTTTTTTTTCATGGAACTAAACACGATATCACAGAATAGAAAAGAGTACGATATCACCTAGGTACAACATCCATGATGTTAGCCAATAACACTTTGGTGAATTAGGTGCCGTGTCAGTGCTTCCCTTCGGTCGTCCCGGCTGCAATGAACTGGACGGAAAACATGAACTATTTACATAGGAGTTTCGACCGACTTCTCATTCAGTGCGGTGTTATCAACCCGGGCGGGTTAAACCCTACCACCTAGTAAGGTAAGAAAGGAAGGGAACTGCAGTTTTACGTGGAACCCGAACCACTGTCAGCCTTTAACGGTCGAGCGGCCACCCATCCAAGTTCTGACGGCGCACAGGTGTGCTTATGATCATGATCGACAGTCGACCGACCGCACCACTGAGCTACCATGGCTGATAACACACATATATACATTGAGGTCAAGCTAATACAATTTTTGAAATGCCACTGCGAAATAGCAACGCTAAACGAAATACTCTCAGTTTAGTACTCATAAGATAGTCTCGAACTAAACTAACTGCTTTCATAATAATATACGCTAATGTCCTAAGTAAGTATACACTGACTGAACCCCCCCAAACACGGCACGTTTGACAGCCAGACGCCTCGACGAGACGCGACGCCGACGACGCGACGCGACGTGGCGTCGCGACGCGTCTTACGTCTCGGGCGCCTCAAGTATTCGCGTCTCCGGGGACAATTCGGCAACTTGCTCAATTTCCGCGGCAATGCCGGGAATTACCCTCTAAACAGTGGTCCCGGGCTACCCTCTAAACTTGCAGTGTTGCTAAGCCGTTTTGACGTGCTCCACACCGTGTCGCTGTTCATTTATTTATTCAGTAAATCTAAGTAACATCACAGGATTAATCTAATGCGTTCCGTCTTGTGCACATTAATTTGTTTATTTTTGTATGTTCTAAACATTCGTTCGCTTTCATTGAAGAAAAAAAAGTCGGTTAATAAATTTATTGTTCAAAATAAATTGTACATAGAATGCTTACCGAGGTACAGTACAGATATGTGGGATTGCATAATATTCCCGTATCAGGCATGGTAGGTTCGACTTAAAAAAAAATGTGGAACACACGCCCATCTATTTCTATTTTTTTTATAATTTTTTTTTTATTTAAACTGACACGGTTGGCTACATCACCTACACCATCCGTGATGTCAGCCCATAACACCGGGTGAACTTGGTGCCACGTCAGTGCCTCCCTTCGGTCGTGCCGGCTACACTGAACTGGACGGAAAACACAAACTATTTACATAGCCGTTTCGACCGACCTTTCATTCAGTGCGGTGGTAACAGCCCGGGCGGGTTAAACCCTACCACCTAGTAATATAAGAAGGGGGTCATATCCCTTAGTCGCCTTTTACGACGTACACGGGGAGAGATGCAGTGGGGCTATTCTTTTAAAGTACCGGCCCCACACAGTACAAAACAATGAAAGGAGATTTTCGTTGATCTGTCTTTGCAATATATTCCTCTCAAGTACAGCCTGGGGGTTTTCAAAAGGGGCGTGAAAAGGCTACTGTCGGACCGGCATGGCATTCGAAATCCTCGTGCATCACAGAACGTCCATGGGCATCGTTTGACACCTACTTGTAGGTGAAACGATGCCACATGTCGCGCTATCCATAAAAAAAACCGGCCCTGTGTGACAAGACAGGCAGACAGATTTTTTTTTAAGGAAACTGACACGGTTGGCTACATCACCTACAACGTCCGTGATGTCAGCCCATAACACCGGGTGAACTAGGTTATGGTCAGTACTTCCCCCGTTGATCATGCCTGGTCGGAAAACACAAACTATTTACATAGCCGTTTCGACCGAAGTTTCATTCAGTGCGGTGGTATCAACCCGTGGTGTACCAACAGATGGAGTAGGCTTAGTAATAGGTTCCCGTACTGGATACGGAACCCTAAAAATGCATGGAAGGACTTGGCAGGAAGTATTAACTGTGGTTTAAGAGGAGGCGAGGTTAGTGGAGGAATGCCACTGAATGAAATATTGGCGTATACACGGCGTTGTTAGCCCTCGCTCGTTGGGGGTGATTTTGAATAGTAAAATCATGGAAATGTGAACACGAAGAATGGACATCCCGTCCGCTAATGTGTGAAAAATGCCTCAAAGGTTCCATACGTCTCAAAATCATAAATAAGAATAACGTTCGTTCTAAGTTCACCGCGGTGTTATGGGCTGACATCACGGATGTTGTAGGTGATGTAGCCAACAGTGTCAGTTTCCATAAAAAAAAAAATGTATTGAAAATTGTATTCAGTTTCACAACGATACATACCTATTTGATCAGTGTACTACGAGTATATCTGACATAAGACAGCTTTTGTAAAGAATTCTAAGGTATGAAAAAAAAACTAAAACAAAAAATCTGCACCGCGTGCAACACACTGCCATAGTAAAATGAGACTGTTTTAACCACAGAGCACGAAATCACCCCCGCCCTCGCCCCCTCCTAGAGGCGCCCTGAGCGCGATTTTCCTACAACGGCGTTGAAGCCTGTAGGCGTGGCCTATGACTTACATATGTGTGTTGTGCGTGTGCATTTGTTTTGCGCGTGTGCCTATATAACTTGCTCCTCTATGTGTGTAGTGTCGATACTAGCACACAAACACACATACGAAGCGCTAGCAGCACTGCGTGTAGTTTTTGGGTTTCAAATATTATCGCTTAGGGCGTCTCTAGTAGGGGGCGCGCGCATTTGATGCTCTGTGGATTTAACTATGACACTGCGGACAGTAAGGCATATAAAATACTACTAAATATGAGAATGTTTGTACCGTGTCGGGCCGGTACTTTAAAAGAATAGCCCCACTGCATCTCTCCTCGTGTATGTCGTAAAAGGCGACTACCACCGCACTGAATGAAAGGTCGGTCGAAACGGCTATGTATATAGTTTGTGTTTTCCGTCCAGTTCAGTGTAGCCGGCACGACCGAAGGGAAGCACTGACGTGGCACCAAGTTCACTCGGTGTTATGGGCTGACATCACGGATGTTGTGGGTGATGTAGCCAACCGTGTCAGTTTCTATTAAATAAAATATATATGAAATATTGAAAGGGGTGACACCAGTTTTAATTTCAGTTCAGTATTTCATACCTTACTGCGGACATCCTGTATAAGCTACATTTAACATTTTTATTTCAAAATCTGTTTTTCAAGTTTCGAATAAAGTGCTAGAAGCAAATTTATTCAGTTACAAATAAGTAAGTACCTAGCATACTTTAAAATATAAGGGCGTACAGAGATAACGAAACCGTCAAAATGCTCTAAAATAAGTGAGGCCATCTTTGCGGGGTGTATGTTTACGCATGGGATAAACTCTCACGAAGATAGCCACTAAGGGCGAGGCCGAAGGCCGATCTGCATTCGAGACTATTAGGTATTCTGTGGTTCGAGTAAACTATACATATACTCATCCTATCTACCTACCTACCTACGCGTACCTTTGGTTGCAAAACAATTTCTTTTTAAAATGACTTAGAACTTTAGTACATACATACATAACATACATACATATCACACACGCTGAATCCCGACAATCGGGGTAAGCAGAGTAATCGGTGTTGTGCTGCAAAAACTCTGGTAAATTACAGCACAACACCTAACACCACGTTTCGCAAAGTATTCGAACAAGATTCAATCGATCAAGCAGCAAGTAAGGCACGAAGACCCACCTGCTGCATGACTCGGTGGAAGTACCGTGCCAAGGTGAGAGGTGGCGAGCCTGTCGCCCTTTAGCACGGCATCTTGTCCTAATCCCTTAGTCGCCTTTTACGACATGCATGGGGAGAGATGCAGTGGGGCTATTCTTTTTAAGTATGTACCGGCCTCACACGGTACCTTTAGTACCTAATGAAGTAATGATACACCTTTTTGAGTCGCACTACGGTTTGGATTTTATATTATGTATATTGATGATACCTACCATCCAAACCATCTCAGGTAATTTCTATATAATTTATGTATTTTACTTTATGTATTGTACGAATAGGTACACGTACACCTTTACATACCTTCAAAACTAATCTCTTGTACGTCCTTTTGAATGAAACTTCTGAGTTCGTGTGAGGTGCCGTGACCCCTGATCACGCACAAGAGCCGAGTCCCGACCCTCCGGCCGCCATTATTCAGGCAGTTGATACAGCTTCAGTCTTCAGAACTAATAACAGAGTAGCGACTAAACGTCGACCATGAATTAAGTCGCTGACAATATTTCATAACGCGTCATACGTCGGATCGGTCAGCGGAAAGCGCTGACCGATCTGATATGTAACATTTGATTGAGGACACATTTTAAATAGGTAAAATAGTATACTTATACATATATATAAAATAAATATTTGTTCGTTCATTCGTTCGTCTTCTATGCGCTCGTAAACCATTCATCTGATTACGATGAAACTTGGTGGCTTGTTGTGCGCGCGCGGTTTTGATTTGATGTGTAGTTATTATTTTTTTTTATTGAAACTGACACGGTTGGCTACATCACCTACAACATCCGTGATGTCAGCCCATAACACCGGGTGTACTTGGTGCCACGTCAGTGCTTCCTTTCGGTCGTGCCGGCTACACTGAACTGGACGGAAAACACAAACTTTTTACTATTTTAAGTGGGTAAGTACATATGAATTAACCATTGATAACAATATCTATCTATTGAACTATTTACATAGCCGTTTCGACCGACCTTTCATTCAGTGCGGTGGTACCAACCCGGGCGGGTAAACCCTACCACCTAGTAATATAAGAAGGGAATCATATCCCTTAGTCGCCTTTTACGACATGCACGGGGAGAGATGCAGTGGGGATATTCTTTTAAAGTACCGGCCCCACACGGTACAAATATATAAGTTGACATTATGAAGTACAAATATATAGTTATATATATTATGTAAGTATGTGTATATGTATATATATATATATATTTATATTTATGTATTATCATGTAAAAGTAGAAAGGAAAGTATAGATCACACAATATGGGGTTTTTAAACTTGTAATTTAAGTTTTATTTCAACCTAATTTGAAATTGTAATAATTTTGTTAAGTTAGGTTAGGTTACAAGTTACGTACATAAATTAGTTTTGTAATAATTTTCGTTTATTTACTTAAAGGCGACGAGTGAAAGTGTCATAAATTTCCATTTTACAGCAGAGATCCCTTCACACATTAGGAATAGTGTCGATGATCTTCGATTTGGCTGACCTGATGCTCATCAAACATAAAACCTAAGAACCATACAGGTTAAACCAGCGTTCTAACAAAAAAAAAAATCCTCATCTAAATGCGCTCATTCGTTTGAGAGTTACGATGCCACCGACAGACACACAGACACACAAAGAGGCGGAGGCGTCAAACATAACACTCCTCCTTTTGCGTTAAAAAAAACTGGGAACCTCTTTTTTTATGGAAACTGACACGGTTGGCTACATCACCCAACTATACAGCCACATCCGTGATGTCAGCCCATAACACCGGGTGAACTTGGTGCCACGTCAGTGCTTCCCTACGGTCGTGCCGGTTACACTGAACTGGACGGAAAACACGAACTATTTACATAGCCGTTACGACCGACCTTTCATTCATTGTGGTGGTACCAACCCGGGCGGGTTAAACCCTACTACCTAGTAATATAAGAAGGGAGTCATATCCCTTAGTCGCCTTGTACAACATACACGGGGAGAGATGCAGTGGGGTTATTCTTCTAAGTACCGGCCCCACACGGTACCTCTGGCAAAAACACAGACAGTAACAAAGAACCGTCTAATAACATTTCCAGCGTCTCAGCAGCTGCAACCGCTGCCGGCTTTGTCCTCGTGTATGTAAATGGGCAAAATCCATCCAAATGAATGGCGACCCGACCCCACCACCGCCCTCCGCCCCGGCCCCGCGCCCTTACCCCCTGCCTATAATTAAACATCTCCACGCGCCCCTTATGACGGATCGAGCCTCGTCTCCAGCAAGAGATGCGGAGAACATGTAGGCCGGAAACAAAGAAAGCGAGCTTAGAAGCAGCATCGGCTAGTCGAGCTGGTGGTGAAGGTGTTTTCTTTTATAGTAAGCGCGAAATATGGCGCCGAGCCACCCATAAGTTGTCTAGCGACGCCCATGCACATTCGGTCGCATGTCGGGCTGCGAATGCCATGCCGGCCTGACAGGTGCCCATTCACGCCTCTCTTGAAGGACCCGAGACTTTACTTGGGGGGATATATGTGGGAAGGTGGAGCGTTCCAGAGTTTACCTGTTCTGTGGAGGAAGGATCTGCAGAACCGATTGGTACGCATCCGCGGTAAGTCCAGCGTATAGGGATGCAGTCACTGCCCAGTGCGCGTTGTACGGAGGTGTGAACAAACGAAATTGCATATCTCCGTAGCACTTTTGGACTCGCCTATAAAAAAACAAGTTATATGGGTTTTTATATTATCGTAGTTGTTAGAAATTATTTTTAACCGACTTCCCAAAAGAAGGAGGTTCTCAATTCGACTGTATTTTTTTTTATTATTATTATTTTAAACAAAACAGTTCTCTGCCAACCGTCGCACCAGACAGAGTGCTCATGAGGATGGGCCATACGCTTGGCCCGAAACGTCGAGCCACATAGCTCGTGAAGAACCGTGAGTAAAGCTGTTTTGTTTTAAAAATAAAAACACGTTAATCCGTAACTTCCCAAAGTGTAAAAAAAAACACCGGAATTATGCACTTCTTACTCGCGCAGTCGATTAGTAAGAATCCTGAAAAACAACCTCCCAGCATGATTTATTCACCTCTATCTCCACACCGAATCACCAAACGTCATTTGCGTCAACTCCCTCCCTCAGGCACCCCCCGCCCCTCCCCCCTCCCCCCCTAGAGAGGACGCTTCCATTAATCACGTCTCCTCTAATACTCGTCAACTGAAAGACGATATATTTCAGAAGCCCGTGAAAACAACCTCACAGATTCAGTGGCCGGTGACAGCGGGAGTCGCATTTGTTAGGAAAAACGATTAATTTTGGCTTTTTCGACATGCTAACGTATTTTGGTGATATTGAATCGCTTTCTACGACTTCATATGCGAATCCTACGAATATTGCAAGAATACTGTAAAAAGGTATTACTTTTTTTTATGGAAACTGACACGGTTGGCTACATCACCTACAACATCCGTGATGTCAGCCCATAACACCGGGTGAACTAGGGGTAACTTCATGTCGGCTACACTGAACTGGACGGACAACACGATATATTTACATAGCCGTTTCGACGGACGTTTCGTACAGTGCGGTGGTATCAACCCGGCCGGGATAAACCCTACCACGTATTAAACGTGAGGAAAGCATTCTCATACTTAATAAGGGTTAGGTTTTCTAACCATAAGTTAATGTAATGGAATTTTTCTCGGTATTTCTATGCACAATAATAAAAAGGTAAGGGATGTCTATTTAGAATCCTTCACCCGAAATCTTTCCCTTTCCGGGCCCCTTCACGAGATTCCTGTTTTTGTCCATTTCTTCTTTCGCTGCCACATTTTATCCAAACAGTTTCCATAACATAACCGCAAGGGTTTCTCGAGGGTTCTTTCCCGAAAGAAGTTCCTACTGTTCACGAGCGAAAACCCCCCGAGCATTCCAAATTCAAAATGTCGAACAATCGTTGTTTTGAATCTGGCGCGCTAATCTAGCCGGACCACTCGCTGCGCCCGCATTGTGAGTCTCTCGCGCTTCCGGCCGTTGTGATAAGTCGCATCCTTTGTCGGCGAGATTTCCCCACATTTTTTGAGAAAAGTTTATTCAGATTTTCGAGAGAAAGTTAAAACTTCGCACCGTATATGTACGTATGTTGAGCGTTTCGTACAGTATTATACTTACTTACTTCGGAAACTTACTCCCAAAAGAGAAAGCGGAATAATATAAAATTAGCAGAGGTAAGAATTCGAATTTCGAATTCGTTTAGAAATACGGCGGTGTGCAAAGACTTATGATAGTAGACTTTGAAAGCAGTATCAATAACAGCGACTATCAAGCTTTTCAGTTCAAAGATTATGGAGTTATTCACGAAGTCACTTTCCGCCTAGCGCCGACAATAAAACATATTGCCTCCCAAAACGTCGCGTTCCATTTTCAAACGTCGGAACGTGTTCCAAATTAATAAGTGGCGCGAACGTGGAACGACTAATTCCATTTGCGAACGTTTTCAAAATTGTATCCTCGAGTCGACGGAAGAATTAAAGTCGTCACTGTAACGAGCCAACTTGATGGCGGATGTTTTAACTGAAGAGTCTCAATTTTAAACAAGATTAAAACGTTTGGGAGGCGTCGCTCGTGGCGCGGTGAGGCGCGCGATGGAAACGCTAATGTCACTATAAGACCGGTGGATTAATGTTGATGTTTATGTCTAATAACGTTTCTAATGCGTGTTAAATTAAGTCAAGCACTTGAGACATTGAGTGGTAAAAAAAAAACAGTTCCTTCGTCGTCGCAGCTATAATCGTAATATCAAATCTATGTTTAGCTATATCACCCGGCGCGGCGTCCTGCCATCCACTCCCGGCTACCTTTTTTAGGTCTTCTGTCCACATAGCCGGGGGCGTTTCACGCTACGTTTGCTTGTACGTGGCCTCCAATCGAGCACCCGTTTACCGCAGCGGTTGTCGGGCCTGCGATAGATTTGCCCAGCCCACTGCCACTTCAGGTTTCTAATTTTCTTAGCAATATCGACCACCTTTATTCTTCATCGTTTTTCTTCAATACGGGTCTTATCGATCAAATAAATGGCGAGAATTGTTTCGTCAGCCGCGGTACCTCAGTGCTGCGGTCGGTCGACTGTTGTTAAGCAACCCTGAGCGCGGTCAGTACTTTGATGGGTGACCGCTCGACCGTTGGAGGCTGACCGTAGTTCGGATTCCACGTAAACTGTAGGTCCCTTCCCTTTTTAACTTACTAGGTGGTAGGGTTTATCCCGCCCGGGTTGATACCACCGCACTGAATGAAACGTCGGTCGAAACGGCTAAGTAAATATGTAGTTCGTGTTTTCCGTCCAGTTCAGTGTAGCCGACATGAAAATGAAGGGACGCACTGACATGGCACCTAGTTCACCCGGTGTTATGGGCTGACATCACGGATGTAGTAGGTGATGTAGCCAACCGTGTCAGTTTCCATAAAAAACGTATCTTTGGATGGTTAAATGGTAAGCTGAAGGGCCTGACATCCGAAGCGGTTTCATGAGAATTTATTCAAATTGGTTTGGGGCTTATATTTAAAAACACTTTACCTGTAATTACGCATAACTATACAATTAAGGACGAAACAGCTGTACCTCTGGCTCCGCTCGAGTTACATTCGGACTGTTGCAGCCGCTCTTGGAATTTTCTAAGACTGCGTTCTATCGCGATATGTATGCAGAGATGTACGAGTAAGGAGGCCGAACTCCGCGCAGATCCTATCGGAAATAAAAAGGTCGGAGGCATTAAATCGGCCATACCGATTACAACTATCGGCTGCGTTACTGCTCTTTGATGACTCTAATAAAAGTTAGGGCTCACAAATTTGGGTCACGGAGCCTTTTTTATGGCATCAAAGTTATATTGGATTTTCCACGGGTTTCGCTTTCGCCTCTGCACCACCGTATTATATGGGCGAACTGCTGATAATGAAAAAAAAAAAAAAACTTGTAGATAGGCTAACAGGTTACATAATATAATAATACACATAATATGTAGACAAAGGAGTAGGCAAAGACGGACTTATTATCACCGCAAGTGATTTGTTCCAGTCAACCTTTGGGTGGTGAGGAATAAAATTATAGAGAAAGAGGTATGGGTAGTGCAAGTAAAAAGGAGGAGAAATACATGTCTTATTTTATAAATATACCTAAATATCATATACATAAATCTATTTCAATACATAAAAAAAAATACAGTCGAATTGAGAACCACCTCCTTTTTTTGAAGTCGGTTAAAAAATACTTAAGTTATTAGTATAGGTTACATCTTGTATTACTTATTGGTATTACATCAGTCCCTGCCCAAGCGATGATGTATATTTCTTGTTGTAGATGTAAGATAAGATTATTATATATTAGTATTAGATACTTAACAAGTAATAGGATAAGGCCTAATTGCGCCAACACGAATTTAGAATTAAGTAGCGAGTTATGGATTTAAATTCGTGTTGGTGCAAGTGGGCCTAACTCTACCAAAAATAATATACATGTTGCTGCAAGTGGGCCTAACAAAATAATATACATACAATGGAGCAGCATATTGTATCAGCATTGTGTCAGCACGCACATTTGACACACATACGGTGGTGTTATCCCGGAGTCACGCAAGGCGCTCATATTTCGTGCACAAAATACTAAATTACCCGAGACGTCACCGGTTTAGCGACTTGATGACGTCATAAACCCGTCCGTTATCAAGTTTGTCCCACTTAAAACAGACATTTCATCTCATTGTCCTTGCCAAACGCATTTGACACTTAAACCCACACAAATAAAATAAAAAATCGTTCACCGTTGAAGATAGAATGGAGACATTTTTTGAGCGATCGTGAGAGAATCGTAGCAATAAAATCGCATTTTGAATTTGGAATCACGTCGAGTTTGCGCGTTGCGTTATTTATGTGAGACACTCTCGGCACAGATTACTTAATAGTTACTTCGTCTTTCGGGTCCATTAGGCTGGAAGCATTGACTTGTGGTTTCAGGACGGGGTATTAAAAAATTATAACATTCCATCAATCGCATGATCAAATAATTTACAACTCTGATATCTATACCTACCTAGACACATATTTAATGAAATAATTACAAGGAATTGTCATGAATGGGTACTCCATTGTGTGTAAGTAATCAATATAACAGTTGAAAATATTTTGAGGCGTCATTGTTTATTTAGTCTGATGAATAACACAAAGAAAGTTTTACAAAAAAAAGAAGAATCCAAGTGTTTTTAAACAAAATGTTTCATAAATTACGTATTTTATACAAAAAATCGGCTAAGTGCGAGTCTGACTCGGGCACCGAGGGTTCCGTACCACCAAGTAATTGACCAGTTTTCTTATTTGTGGTTTCACTTCAGAGTTTGCAGTTTGACGCTTGTATTACCGTTTTTACGATAGAACAAAAGTAAAAAGTAT
Source organism: Nematopogon swammerdamellus (assembly GCA_946902875.1). Taxonomy (NCBI): domain Eukaryota; kingdom Metazoa; phylum Arthropoda; class Insecta; order Lepidoptera; family Adelidae; genus Nematopogon; species Nematopogon swammerdamellus. Next base: position 3,860,432 of record OX336335.1, on the reverse strand, counting down.
TTTACTTTTTTAGATTTTAATTATTGAAGTTTTAATTGGTGTTGCTTTTTTAGAACGTGAGGTCTTAGGTTATGTTAAAATAAAAAAAAAAATATAGTTTTTTTATTATTGTTTAGGTAAAGTTGTCATAATAACACATAATTCTGTGAAAATTTAAACCGGCTACCTATTACGGTTCAAAGGTACAACAACCCTTTAAAAGTAGAACAGACGGACGGACAGACCGACAGCGTAGGCTTAGTAGAAGGTTTCCGGGATACGGAACCCTAAAAAATACTAGAACATAGTTGTTAGTAGGTAGTTGAGATTTGTAAATTATGTTATTTATAATAACACATATTATTTTGGAAACCGGAAATATTAAAGAAAACTAGCTTTATACTTGCAAGAAGCTTGGCATTTACGAATCCAGCCCGCCTGCTATGACGAGCGGAGGTTTCGACTGGAAAATAATACAGCTAAAATGGCTTTATAGACATGAAAGGCGATAAACCGAAATTTATTTGAATCTGGATGCAGTATTTTTCATAGCACCCGGGCACCCGGTTAACGATGGCACCAGGCGCTCAGAACGCGAAACAAGTGACATCGTGAACGTTGTTGTATAAGTCGTCACTAGCCATTTTATGAGTCTCGCCGTGAGTCGCGAGTGACGTGACGTGTGTTTTACGAGCTACGCCGCCGTGTGAGGCTCGCGCGCCTCACGAGACCGGGAAAGTCAGAGAATATGTAGTCCACAGAAGAGTTGTTTGAACGGCACGATTCTCTAACTAAATCGTTCTTGTGTCGCACAGCAAAGGTGTGGAATGGGCTTCAGGGAGATTTCTTTTCCTACTACTGCAATCCACGGATCTTCAATTCGCGGGTTAATATCGTTTCCCCAGCGACTATGCTCCGTCTTCGAGCAGGACTGACACCTCCTCGGGGGTAAAATTTGATGTGCCTGAAGATCCTTCAAGCTCAGCTACCCAGATCGGGTGCAATATATATTATACCAGTAGTATATAATATAACAGATGTCAGCCTCGGTAGCTCAGTGGTGCGGTCGGTCGACTGTTATTAAGCAACCCTGGGCGCGGTCAGTACTTGGATGGGTGACCGTTCGACCGTTGGAGGTTGACCGTGGTTCGGATTCCACGTTAAACTGTAGGTCCCTTCCCTTCTTACCTTACTAGGTTACTGTTACTCATTCATTGTTGTTTTCTTTTTCAAATTTGTGTGCAATAAAGTATTTCTATCCTATTTTATATATTTTAAATAGTAGATGAATAAAATGAAACATTAGAATCGGCAAAGCGAATCTGTCACTAAAAGTTACTTCTTCCAGTCACTCACACTAGGAAAGTAATAATATTTAAATAAACAAAGTGTAATCAAATTCAATTACGATCAAACTGAAAATTGTAACACAGCGCGAGCGCGCATTTCCAAATAAAATAGATTTTATAATTTCAAAATAAAACTAAAATAAAACAAAGCATGATCAACGTTCCCCTTCAAAAATCCATTCAAGCCAATCTTCCAATAGCACAATTCATCAAAATTAGTCAAAAATTCATGTCAAAACACCGTTCAGTTCGACTTCCGTGATGCATGCCATCGAGGGAGCTCCATAAATATTGCGATTCAAAAGGAAACTTCAAACGCAGCGCCGTATGACTCGCCATGATTAACCCATAAAGGTCGTAAATAATATTTAGGGCGCGGCGTGGGGGGTGGGCCGCGGTTAGGGGGCACAACTTCACAAGTTTCTGTTCGAAATTGGATTAGAGCCTGTAAAGGCATCGAACACGCACGGTAGAAGAATGATTCTAGTTCTATGTTGTTACATGTTCTGAATCTTATTGTGCGAATGATTTTCTCATAGTTCTATGTTGTTACATGTTCTGTATCTTATTGTGTGAATGATTTACTCATAGATCTATGTTGTTACATCTTCTGTATCTTATTGTGCGAATTATTTCCTCATAGTCCTATGTTGTTACATGTTCTGTATCTTACTGTGCGAATGATTTCCTCATGGTTCTATGTTGTAAAATGTTCTGTATCTTATTGTGCGAATGATTTACTCATAGTACTATGTTGTTACATCTTCTGTATTTTATTGTGACAATGATTGCTCATATTTCTATGTTGTTACATCTTCTGTATCTTATTGTGCTAATTATTTCCTCATAGTCCTATGTTGTTACATGTTCTGTATCTTACTGTGCGAATGATTTACTCATAGTTCTATGTTGTTTGTTACATGTTCGGTATCTTACTGTGCGAATTATTTCCTCATAGTTCTATGTTTCTAAACCTTCTGTATCTTATTGTGCGAATGATTTCCTCATAGTTATTTGTTCTTTAATATTCTGTATCTTATTGTGCGAATGATTTGCTCATAGCTGTATGTTGTTACATGTTCTGTATCTTATTGTGCTAATGATTTACTCATAGTTCTATGTTGTTGGCACACCTGTTTAGAAGCCCAGATAAACTAACATATACGAATATTGTGCAATTCCTACGATATTACATACATACGGGTCGAATTGATAACCTCCTTTGTGAAGAAGTCGGTTAATAAAATAGAGGAGTCCGCAAATGCGGACTTAGTGATCTCTTCCAGTAACCCAGTGGGCTGTGAGGGGGAAAAATGAAAACGAAATATTCCTAGGACAGAAAGTGGATACCGAACGAACCACGAGAAGAAAGAAGACTATATAAGATGAAATTGGATACCTTTTGAAACAATTTGTAAATTCCTTTTCAATGTTTTTTTATGTACCTACTCTCGAAGTATAAATATCACTTTCAATATTTACAATATTTTCTGCCATTTTGCGAGCATCCCAAAATACAACGAAAAGCCCCTGCCCCGGGGATAAGAAAATACAAACAGACAAACGGGTCCGCCTTCAATGCACCTTCGAAGCGAACATTTTGGTAAATATTAGAATGTTTCAATATTGAAGCTCCGGAGATTAACATGCCCGAAACGAGGCATAATAAGTCGAGCAGTGAGTAAAATAGTGATAAAAGGTCTTTATAATTTATTGGATGTAATTTTATCTCTATTTCATTATTTACCTGACGCCGGAGGCTGACCGTGATTCGGATTCCACGTTAAACTGTAGGCCCCTTCCCTTCTTACCTTACTAGGTGGTAGGGTTTATCCCGGCCGGTTTGGTACCACCGCACTGAAAGAATGGTCGGTTGAAATAGCTATTTAGATAGTTCGTGTTTTCCGTCTAGTTCAGTGTAGCCAGCACGACCGAAGGGAAGCACTTGGCACCTAGTTCATCAAGGTGTTATTGGCTGACATCACGGATGTTGTAGGGGATGCAGCCAACCGTGTCAGTTTTCATAAAAAAAAAACGCAAAACGTGTAACTTATGCAGGCGAGTTTGCACTTTACCGAGATGCAGAATAATTTTTTTTATCGAAACCGACACGGTTGGCTTCATCACCTACAACATTCGTGATGTCAGCCCACAACACCGGGTGAACTAGGTGCCATGTCAGTCGCGCCATATCAAATGTATATCTACTAATGGCGATTCCACACATACAACAAACTCAACTGTCTAACGAAAAAAAAAACGCTCAACAGAATACCTGCGGCAACGCATCAGCATAGCCGTCCAACGAGGTAACGCCGCCTCCGTCCTTGGCACCATGCCCCCTTCGTGCTCAGGGCTTGAGGAGGATTTATTATATTCATACTAAGTTTGTTTTAAATTGTTTTTTTTTTTTTTTATGGAACCTGACACGTTTGGCTACATCACCTACAACATCCGTGATGTCAGCCCATAACACAGGGTGAACTAGGTGCCATGTCAGTGCTTCCCTTCATTTCATGTCGGCTACACTAAACTGGACGGAAAACACGAACTATTTACATAGCCGTTTCGACCGACGTTTCGTTCAGTGCGGTGGTACCAACCCGGCCGGGATAAACCCTACCACCTAGTAAGGTAAGAAGGGAAGGGACCTACAGTTTAACGTGGAATCCGAACCACGGTCAGCCTCCAACGGTCGAGCGGTCACCCATCCAATCACTGACCGCGCTCAGCGTTGCTTAATAACAGTTGACTAACCAACCGCGCCACTGAGCTACCGAGGCTGACGAATTTTCTTATCCCTTAGTCGACTTTTACGACATGCGACGGGGAGAGGTGCAGTGGGGCTATTCTTTTTAAGTACCGACCCCACACGGTACAAAACGGTTTTATTTAGGTATATTTTTGTTTATATTGTATTAGTCAGTTTACTCTTATAAGTAGTTTAGTTTAGTATTAATTTAATTTATAGTTTTAATGTTATTATGTTTGTTTCATTATTTTTATTAAACTAGTGTAATAAATAACCTACAAAAATTCAAGTGTGTGAGACTGTCTAACGAAATAAATTACTATTGTTGATCGATCGTTCCTCACATTTTATGTGAGAAGCTATTATTTATCATTTCAATTAATTTGAACGTAAACGGCCAGTACTGGTTGGGTAATTAAAACCCCCTCCTCAGAAGCACAACCCCTTCTGTCGAAGTACTGTTTTATTGTTCTTTAGAAGTGATATAATTTTTCGTTGAGGGCGAACGCTGAAGAGATGGTGAATGTAATTTTGTCGCATTTCAAACAGTGCGGTAACATTTCGCTTCATGTTATCGCGTATTAGCCCAATGAATCTAGGCTTTGAGATTTCATTAATTATTATTAATTCATAAAAAAAAAAAAAAATCATAATAATATTTTCGTTTTCTCGTTCGCTAGTGTATTTTCAGAGATCTTACAGGAATTTTCAGTGCATTTTTTTAAATCAGTTTTTAAGTACTCCTTCTCAACGGAAGATTATTAAAGAATAATTTTTATTTCAAAATGTTAATATTTGTATCGATGTTGTAAAAAAAAAATTATTTCCGATAAGAAAAACTTAACTTTTAGACTAAAGTCAATAATCAATAACGCACCATGCATTGTATTGTAGTATACGAAAAAAGTAATGTTTCTATCAAAAATACATTCCTTTTTTATTACAGCTTAGATACAAATATCTTCAACATTTTGAAACAAAAATCTTCCTCTAATATTCTTCCGTTGGGAAGGAGTACTTACTTAAAAACCCGATTAAAAAAAATGCACTGAAAATTTCTGTAAGATCTCTGAAAATCTAATTCATATAAGGATACACTAGGGAACGAGAAAATGAAAACGTTATTATGAATTAATGCAACCTTGACGGCTTTTTCAAGCTTCAAACGCCGGGCTTTATATAGCTTGCCAAGATATTGTGGATGCATTTTAGAGGCAGCGCCATCTAGCGAGCGTGATTTGTGAGTGGAGTTTGAGGAAATTACGAGCACAAGTGGAGGCGAAACTGTTTCCGCGTACAGTTGAGGAAATTTTATTCAGGTTTTCCTCGCTTCAGTACCTATTCATGCATGTTGAACAGACAGGTGGTGAATGAAAGGCGTTCATACATACGGCGTAAGGTAAATAAAATCGAAACGCCTTTAAAAAAACGATTTAACTGTTTAGTCTACATAAGATATCAAAAGAAAAATAATTCGCATATTGAAATCTTCGTTCTAACAATCAATAGATTTGAGATTTTTTTTATATTTCTTAAAATTAAAGATGACCTCGTTTCGTTTGTGGCGCTGTATTTATGCAAATACGAAGACAAGTAAGCCGGAGATTAGTCCTATACAGACGGAGTATTAGAATTAATTTTCTCTTCTAATTTGCAGGCCAGCCGATAAAACATGGCGGCCGAGATGAATCTGCATGGTAACGACATCTAGCGGCGGCGCGTGGCGGCATTTGACATCCGTCACCGGCGGTAGAGCTATGAAAGTGGGATGAATAAAGTATGAATATTCACACAGCTAGAGTCTCTTTTGAGATATTCAGTCGACTTAATTGAAGCTCTTTCTGGACTTATTTTTTTTATGTAATCCCGTATGCGTGACTGTGTCGGACGGTACTAGGTGGTAGGCTCAAATTGTAGCCGACTGGGTTAAGATGGCCGCAAGCAACCTCGGTTGTGTTCTCCTCTAGTCCAGTATAGCCAGCAATCCAGGGAAGTCTCCGGTATGGCACCTACCTTCTCGGAGGTGATATTGGCTGGTTAGAGCATGTGCTTTGGCCCCTCCGACTCAGCCACCCATACCGGATTACATAAAAAAAAAAAATTTTTTTTTAATGATCGTATCCAGCCACATAATAACAGGCCAACAGTCTATCGAAAAAACCGGCCAAGTGCGAGTCGAACTCGCGCACCGAGGGTTCCGCATCGCCATGTCATGGTCAGCGCCAGTCACGCCATCTATGGCGTTTTAATGAAATGCTTCATATTAGTTAAAATTCATGATTAGTTAAAATGCTTCATACTCTTTTCGGTAGATGGCGCTCGCGCATATTCTTTTTAGTTACTTCTATGGGAACCCCGTGAATTTTTTAATTTTTCTTGTTTTTATTATTTGTTATATCGGCCATATAACACATATTCTTTGAAAATTTCAACGGGCTACCAAGAGATACAGCCCTCGGGCAGACGGCCGGACATACAGTCAGACAGACAGACAGACAGACAGCGTAGGCTTAGTAATAGGGTCCCGTACCGGATACGGAACCCTAAAAAGTAATTACGTTTCCTATGGCATCGAAACACAAACTCACGCTTGGTAGAATTTTGCCTTCGATGAATTTTGACTTCGATGGACGTACCTGCAACAATAAAATTTTAATTATGAAAAAAAAATCGTAATTATTGTTGAAACATTTTAATAAGTATTAAATATTTGTATTAAAAATTATTTCGATGGCTCTCAAATTATTTGATGAGAGCGGGTTAATCCTAACCCTTTACCCAAAAATTTGTAATTTAAAGGAAGGGGGTTGGAAAATAATTTTGCGGCAAAATAAATAGAAAACTGCCTCGGCTTATTAATTTGTAATTTAAAGGCTAAGCTTATTTGCGCAAAGAATTATTTCTGGGGATTTAAATATTTAGCGATTCTTCGGCGTAAACACTCGGGAGTTTAGGAGTAGGCTCTGATTCTTCCGGCGACTTTGCCGGGAAGCCTTCGGAAGAGATTAGCCGCTTGATTAAGCTTAGATTTAATATTCATGGCTTATTTGGGGGTCGCCGGAGCTTTGTCCCGGTGCGGCGGCGGCAGTGGAGCTTCGGGGATTGTTGAATTTGAATGTTGTGGGCTGATATTGGGTCGGAAAATTGTGTGCGCTTTTCCCACCCATAAATTTACGCAATGCCACATCACGAAGCGTATTTTTGGTGGACCATGCATCAGTCAAAATGTAGGGTTATAATTTCTTAAAAATTCTGTTCTTATTCGATTAGTTCACACCATCCATATAATAAATAAATTGCATTATAATATAAATGAGCGCATATTTTTTTGAATCTAATGTATAATTTGTTAAAGAAAGCATTCCTGCAAGACAGATTTACTCAAGTGCAGGATGCTAATGCCAATAAATAAATACGCTACTGTTCTCTTGTTTCTGTGTTAAGTATTGTCAATTTATATTGCTCTTCTGTATGCTATCTCTGTCTTGTGTATCTCTGTGTTTTTGTGTGCAATAAAGCATTTCTATTCTATTCTATTCTATTCTATTCTATTCTAAATAAATATAACAATAGGTTTAGCGATACTGACCCCTTTGTAGGTACAAACATAGGCTATAAAATAGTCGTATCGTAGGCGAAAAACTCCTGATGTGGCTCTGCTACACTTGGAGGCCAGCCTGCGACTAGCCGGTCGGTGGACTTGAGTGTGTCGGGGGTGTCCTGGGTTGTGGATGCTAGTGTCGCTCGCACTCCAGACTCCTTTTAACCGACTGACAGCCGCAGGGGTCAGGGAGAGCCGGTGGAAACAGGTGACCGCTGCCTGCCTGCGTGGTAGTACAGGGGCCCGGCACACGGCCCTCACCAACCCGTGTGCTGGCTGCCCTATCAACACGCGAAAATCCCTGTCAGAGAGCATTGTGGGGCTGGTGACCATGGGAGACCACATGTTTTCTGGGAGGGGGGGCCCGGGGGTCCTCTCGCTCTCTGCGACTGTCAGTTGGTTGAGTCTATCCGAGTTGCACAAGGCATCACCGCGCCCTGGGCACATTCCGATACACTCCACGAATCAATCACCCATCTAAATTATGAGCCGAACAAAAAATAGAAAACTGTATAAACCTTCAGCGGCCCGTTCTCCCTCAAAATTTAAGGTAGACCTCGCCAATATAAGAGGTCTACACACAAATTTCTCATCCGTCGCCTGCCATCTGCAGACGGCGAGGCCTCACCTCCTCTTTCTTACGGAGACCCAGATCGGGCGTCCTGCGGACGCATCCTACCTGGACGTTCCTGGTTACAATCTTCAGGAACGTTTCATGGCGAAGGGTGGTGTCTGCTTGTACGTTGGATCTGGTGTCTCCTATACCCGGCTCACCCGATTTGAAGACCCTGTTTTTCCTGTGTTATGGATCCGCGTGAATCTTCCCCACGTGGTGAGGATTTACGCGGGTGCATACAGATCCCCTAACCTCAGTGCGTCAAGAACAGAGGCATTTTATGAGCATCTCAGCAGTACGGCAGACAAACTGCTTTGCGAGTTCCCTACGGCGGAGTTAGTGATGCTGGGTGACTTCAATGCTAAACACCAAGACTGGTTGGGCTCCCCCATCACTGACCATGCCGGCAGGGAGGCTTACAACTTGGCCATTGCGCACGGGTTGACGCAGTTGGTATCCGGAACCACTCGGATACCTGATAACCCTGCCCATCGACCTAGTTTGTTGGACCTTGTGCTGACTACCGAGCCAAATGGTTACAAGGTGAGGGTCGAAGCTCCCCTCGGAAACTCCGACCATTGCCTTGTACGCTCAACTGTGCCAACTATACACTTCGCGGAAGCACGTGAATGTAGTACGCGAACAGTTTGGCACTACCGGTCAGCACAATGGGATGACTTCCGTTCCTTCCTGGGAGCCTACCCTTGGCACGACGTTTGCTTCTCTTCTCCAGACCCATCCCTGTGTGCCCAATCGGTCGTCGATGTGATCGCACAGGGTATGAATTTCTTCATACCTACCTCCACCGTTCCCATCGGCGGCCGCCATAAGCCTTGGTTTGATTGTCAATGCAGACTGGCTATTGACACTAAGAACAAGGCTTATAGGAAATGGCTGCAGAATAGGTCTGTCGAGAACAGACGAGAGCTCAACGTCGTTGCTAGGTCCTGCAAACGAACGCAAAACTTGGCCAAGTTCAGGCACGACCGTGGAATTGGCGCGAAACTTGCACGTAGCCCTTCGGGTAGCCGCGCCTTCTGGTCTCTCGCCAAATCCATCGGTCGGAATTTCTGCCGTCCTGCTACACCTCCGCTGGAACGTCCGGATGGCTCGCTCGCTATACTCGCGAAAGAAAAGGCGAATATCTTTGCACGCCTTTTCGCATCCAACTCAAACATGGACGACCTGGGCGCCAACCCCCCTTCATTACCCCATTGCGGGCGTATGATGGCAAATATTAGGTTCCACCCCAGAGTCGTCCATAAAACACTACGTGAGTTGGATATTTCGAAGAGTAGTGGGCCTGACGGCGTCCCGGCGATCGTCTTGAAAAATTGTGCTCTGGAATTGGCGCCAGTCCTCACCCGCCTATTCAAACGCTCCTATTCCACCGGATCAATGCCTTCTTGCTGGAAGAGAGCTTCGGTCCAGCCGGTCCCCAAGAAGGGGGACCCAGCGAACCCATCGAACTATCGCCCTATTGCGATAACCTCACTTTTGAGTAAGGTTATGGAGCGTATTGTCAACTCAGCGCTCCTGACGTACCTAGAAGACTCTAAACTCCTCGACGACAAACAATACGGCTTTCGCAAGCAAAGGTCGACTGGAGATCTTCTAGCGTACGTCACGCATTTATGGGCTGAAAGGCTCGATGGTTTTGGGGAATCGCTGGCGGTCGCTCTGGACATATCCAAAGCATTCGATCGCGTCTGGCACCGGGGACTCTTAAGCAAGCTTCCGGCCTACGGTGTCCCTACAAAACTGTGCACCTGGATCTCCAGCTTTTTGAGTGGCCGGTCGATATTTGTCACCCTAGATGGTGCCTGCTCGGCCGACTACTCAATCAATGCTGGTGTTCCACAAGGATCCGTGCTGTCGCCTACGCTGTTTTTATTGTTCATCAACGACATGCTCTCGCTCGGCGAAATACACTGTTACGCGGACGACAGCACGGTGCACGAAGGGTTCATCAAGGACTGGAAGGGTAGAGAGGCCTCAGCAGCAAACGCGAGACGCGAAACTGTTGCTCGGGTTGACCAGGTTCTCGAAAAAGTATCCTCTTGGGGGAAGAAGAACTTGGTCAACTTCAACGTAGCCAAGACGCAAGCTTGTGCCTTCTCTACTAAGGCTGATCCGTTTCCTCTCCAAGCCACTTTTCAGGGCAGCCAAGTCCCCAACGATGGTAGTCTGGGCGTCCTGGGTATGGAGGTGTCCAGGGACGTTGGGTTTCGATCGTTCATAGAGTCCAAGGCGAAACTAGCGTCTCGAAAATTAGGAGTCCTTTACCGCTGTCGGCGATTTTTCACGCCGGTCCAACTGCTTACACTCTACAAAGCACAAGTAAGACCGGTGATGGAATATTGCAGTCATCTTTGGGAGGGTTCCCCTGAGTACCTTCTTTCAGCCTTGGATTCTATTCAGCGACGAGCCATTCGCCTCATTGGTGACTCCGTACTCACAAAGGACCTTCAACCTCTAAAGCACAGACGTATCGTTGGGTCATTGAGCCTGTTTTATCGGTACTACTATGGCCGCTGCTCTGACGAACTTGCTTCCCTTATCCCTCCTCCTCCTGTTCGCCTTCGCCAAACCCGCCATACTCTCGCGGAACACCCGTTTGTAGTCGACAGAAGAGTTCTTCGAACTGCACGATTCTCTAAATCGTTCTTGTGCCGCACTGCAAAGGTGTGGAACGGGCTCCCAGGAAATATCTTCCCCCACTCCTACAATCCACAGATCTTCAAATCGCGGGTTAATAGCCTTTCCCCAGCAACATTAGTCCACCTCCAAGCCGGACTGGCACCTCCTCGGGGGTGAAATTGGCTGCGCCTGAGGTTGCGACCTCGGACAGAGCCACCCAGTTCGGTAGCAATAAAAAAAAAAAAAAAAAAAAAAAAAAAAAAAAAAAAAAAATAAAAATAGCCATAAAAATAAATTAATAGAAATTCTACATATTGTTTAAAAGCTTATTGAGACGACGTTTGAAAACCTTTTAATAATTTTTTTTTATGCCAGCAGATTTGCGGCATGTTGCTAGGCTGTCTAGCCTGTTAATATGACGTTTGAAGACACCCAGGTTAAATGATTCCGGAAATACACTCGCTGGAAGACAGTTCCACACCCTAGCGGTGCGACAAGTTACAAGTATATTTAGTTATACTTAGCACTTATTCGCACCCAGTGAAGGCCACATGTGCCTGCCTTAATTCCCACTCAGCGCGTAGATATATTAACAATTTTATCATGTCGCGTTGCCACACCTCACGTTGTACATACAGTGTGGCAGACGGATGAGTTGGCGCGCCGCTTTAAAGTGGATGAGGTCTAACCATTGAAGTTTACAGCGGTAGAGTGGTAGAAGATATTATACGGTGTAAGGCTGCATTTACCCACCTTCGGGCAAAATGTTATGTAAACCAACATGGGTGGCTGTGCCGAGAGAAGTGTCGTTCGGGTTCACTTTTACCGACAGATAACTGTTAACCGAGGTGTTGAAATTCAGGCTTACAATTACTGGAATTCGGAAAGGTCAAGTCAGAACCCTTATATGAATGACCACTACTGTTTTAAAATTATGTTCTATTGAATTCAATTAAATTAAAACACGACAAAAAATGTTCCTTCCAATCTAAAGACATATTGTCTGTTTTATGCATGGGCTTGAAAGCCGCTTCAATAGACATCGATGTAGTTATGATGGAGTTACATGGTTTCATGGTTCGTTTAAAAAAAATATAATTGTATAACTTTTGTGAGGTTTTACCATGTTTTACTCAATTAACCAGGGAGAACACCAGTAGGCGATTTTGAAATTTCATATTTCGAGGTTTTTCTACATTTTATATTTCCCGCGTGTGTGTGCGTGCGGCAAGCTGATTGGTCGATCCGAATTATATACTCTTTGTCCTCGGATTCGATCGTGGGGTCGCTCGTTGCCGAATACGTTCGGATAGTGACAAATTCAAAGCTTGAGGGAGTATCAACGAATTGATAATGTCAAAAATTATTTACGCTTTATGTAAATAAAATATAAAAACTCACAGCTGCGCGGGAATTTACTTAGCGGTCCCCCGACTCCTTTAAGTAAGTAAACGGAAATTATTTTTGACTTTTTAAGGGTCGGGGGTTTTTACAGCATGAGTTCCGCCTAGCTAGCCTAGATGAGTGAGATATTAGTTACTTATAATCCCCGAATAGGTTTTTAAATTGTAATTTAAGTTTTATTTCAAGCTTTTTAAAAAAAATCCGCATGCATATCGGTTAATTTTTTAAGATAATTATTTTTTTATCTAATTACTTACTTGATTATTTGATTACAAACCTAGCTAACAACCATTCCGATTAAACCAGCTTTCCAATAAAAAAACAGCATCCAAATCGGTCCATCCGTTTGGGAGCTACACGATGCCACAGACAGACACACCCATACACAAACACGTTAAACTTATAACACCTCTCTTTTTTCGTCGGGGTTAAAAATAAATAATAACAGGCGGCGGGTGGCCGAGTGGTTTTGGCATCGGCTTCTCATGCGAGAGGTCGGAGGTTCGAATCCGGTCCAAATGAGTTTTTTCTTATGAAAAATATTTACGTGCATACCTACACCTGCTGCTTCACCGTTCGGAACCGGTGTAAAACTGTTAGGTCCCTTCCCTTGCCCCTTACTAGGTGGTAGGCCCAACTTGTAGCCGACTGGGTTGATGTAGTCCAGTATAGCCAGCAATACAGGGAAGTCTCCGGTATGGCCCCTACCTTCACGGAGGTGATATTGGCTGGTTGGAGCATGTGCTTTGGGCAATCCGACCCAGCCACCCAAACCGGATTACATAAAAAATAATTTCTTAAAGAGACAATTGCCCAAAAAATAAACCCATATTATGTGGGCTTCCTATTGGTATCTCTTCGTTCGATGGTACCGCTTAGTAGGCATGCCGACAAGCGCTTTCAATTACACTAGTTTACAGGCAGTAATCTACAACAGTTAATTGATTCAGGCCAATCGAATCAGCCGTTCGCCCCCTCCCCCGCGCGGGGGGATGCAAATAACGAATCCCCCGGGACATTGTTAGCCGAATCTCCGTCGATACGGCGGCGGCCAATACAATTACAATCTCTTTGAAGCTCCCTAATGTCTGTCTTCGGAACAGATATAATAGTGCCAGTGAAAAATAACTCTTAATTCAAGGGCAACACGGTACATGCAAGAATTAATATTACCGAGAAATGCAATGTCGTGAGAGGGGAGTGAGTGACGTCATCTTCGCTATAATTATTCTCATATTTTATGTTTCAACTAACTTTTGCCGTGGCTTCGCTCGCGTGAAATTCGTATTTAGAAAGAAGAAAGTAAGTAAGAAAGAAGGCCAAGCTGCGTTCCTGCGTTACCTTTATTTCGGCGCGCGGAACAATTCGGTTTGTATGAGAGCCACATCTTAGCGTAACCAAAACTGCATTTTATTTAGCCTATATCCTGTGTCACGTATAGTTAAATGTGCTTGTACTAAGTTTAATCGAATTCGGATTATCGGTTTAAGAGTTATCGAGAAACATACATACATATAGAAAATATTTCTAAAAATAATTTCATCAAATCATATATTTAGTTTTAGTATCATACATAGAATCTACAAACGCAATATCTCATAAAACAAAATAACTTACTCCATGAGCATCCCTTACAGATTTATTATTAGTATTTATGATGTTTCGTTTTAAATTTGAGGGGATGTGAGTTTACGTAAAATTGATCCGAACGTATTTATCATATTTGAGTATTTAAAATGAGTTGGTAATATGGAAAATTGAAAGCTACTTAGGGTAATTTCGCTTTGGGGGGAATGCGAGGAGGGTCCGGCTGCTGTTGAATGAAAATTTCTTTTGAGATTTTCAGCCAGTGATCCTTTTGGTATCGCTATCATATTAGAATCCTGCACAGAACAACGATCGACGGTTCCTTGTGATGTATACACTTCTTATATTTAGGTAATATTGCAAGATAAGATAATAAAATTAAAAAAGTTTATCATTAATGAAACACTCAATAATACAGTAGCATAAAAAAAAATGTCAAATGGAATAATTTATCAAAATATTTTAGTTTTGATTGAACAATTTATTGATGCAATATTTTACGTCTGTTGGTATAGAAATAATCGACTTTTGATAAAAAATAGATTTTTAAGCGAGGATTTAGAGCTTTTCACTTGTTTTAAGGTCACTTTTGGACGAAAGTTCCTCAAAATTTAGGGTTGCCACATCCAAAAATTCACTAGGAAAAATACAATTAAATGAAAATCAAAATCATCCAGTTTTGTTCGTCTGCTCCTCATTTGTTCAAACATTGCTTGTTAAGTATTTTGTTCTATATTTAAAATTATTGTTTTTTATGGCTATATTAATCTTCAACTAATCAGCTTTTTAGTGCTGTTGTTCAGTGCCAATTCATTGTCCGCTGCAAATGGTTACCGTACTCACCGTGCGTGTCATTGAAAATGTTCACGTTTTCAATCAAAACTCTATTTCATGATTTTTAATTAATTTAATTTTAATTAACTTGATTTTATTTGACGTTAATTAATTTCTTGATTTCACCTGTAATAAATCCACAATAGAAAAAAAATAGAAACATTCTTAAGCAAAGGGTCCTACCAGTTAACGTGCTCTACTGTAAATAAATAAAAAAAAATCTGTTAAGTGCGAGTTTTACTCGCGCACGGAGGTTTCCGTATCTATCCGCTATTATCCGCCCATCTTTTGTCTTTCAACAATGCAATGTATAAAAGCCTGTGGCGCCATCTATTATTCAATAGTGTGATTAATCGATTTTTCGGACGTTTGCTGTATGAGAGCCCCCCTTAATTTTTAACATTTTCTTTTTTTATTATTTGTTGTTATATCCGCCATAGTAACACATATTCTGTGAAAATTTCAACGGGCTACCTATTACGGTTCAAGAGATACAGCCCTCGGACAGACGGACGGACGGCGGAGGCTTAGTAATAGGCTTCCGTAAGTCTTAGTAACGGGATACGGAAACCTAAAAACAACATTAAAATCATCCACTTTTTTTCGCTAGCTCATCATATTCAAATCGTCACTAAAGAACTTTCCGCAGTAGTTCTCGGGCTTACACTGAGCAGCGCAGTCGGCAATAAGCCGACGACATCGTGAGAAAAAAGCAAAACTTGTAAGTAAAAATATTCATAAACCGCGTCGCCCGGGGCCGGAATAAAGCGTACACTTATTGAATAAAAGGCGCCTCCGCCGCCTCCGGCTCCGCCCGCGAGCGCGCGGAAACGCTTAGGAATCTCCGCATTAACCGGGAGGGCTCCAATCTCTACGGCAGAAAGAGCGGCGAGGCCCGAGGCCGGGGAGGAAAAAAATGCTTTTATGCAGGCGTAAAAATATTTATACCGAATAAACGCAGAGCGAAATGTGACGAGTTTCGACGGTGGCGGCGTTTCGCGAGTTTTTCACGAGTTTTTATGAGTTCCGCTTAAGAATGTCGAGCGAAGAGTGTAAGTCGGAGTTGGAATCGCAGCTTACTTGATTAACATAACTAGCACTTTCATATTTTGTTATATTTATTGTGAGCGGGTTAATTATTTGTAAGTAACTACGATATTATTACTTACTAGCTTTTGCCCGCGGCTTCGCTCGCGTTAAATTAGTATTTAAAAAGAATAAAGTAAGTAAGCCCGAAACCGTACCTTTATTTCAGCGCGAGGAACAATTCGGTTTGTATAGCGTTTTCCAATAGGAACGCTCGAACTTTGACAGCGTATAGCGGCCATCTTGGAAAAGTGACAGCTGTGAAATTTGGCGGAAATACATATTTAGTCGTGACATTTCACCATGGAACGCTACATGCTTGAACAACGCGTAGGGATTGTTAAAATTTATTATCAAAATCAGTTCTCTGTTCGCCTAACATTCCGTCCTAACATTCGTCCTTCCGTAACATTTGTCATCTCGCGTGGTGACGACATCAATGGCCACCGAGATCGTGTGACTTAACACCTTTCGACTACTTTTTGTGGGGCTACGTGAAATCTCTGGTCTATGCAGACAAACCACAGACTATTGCCGGCCTGAAGGCCAACATAACTCGCGTTCTTCATGAAATTAAGCCCCATTTATGCGAAGATGTCGTCCAAAATTGGTCACCAGGATACACCACCTAAAACGGAGTCGCGGCAGCCATTTGGCTGAAATTATATTCCACGCATAATGTCATCGAATGACCTTTAAAATAAAATAAAAATTGTGGCAATATAACATAAACAAGTTGTTTTATTTAATTTCAAAGTTCGAGCGCTCTTAACGAAAAACCCTATATGAGAGCCACATCTTAGCGTAAGCGGCACTGCATTTTATTTAGCCTTTCCGCGGTGTCCCGTAAAGTTAATGGGCTTGTACTAAGTTTCATTGAATTAAGATGATCGGTTTAAGGGTTATGGAGGAACATAATATATACATACATAGGTACATACAGAAAATATTTCGAAAAATCGTCAATTTAGCTTTATTATCATACATAGAGTCTACAAACGCAATATCTCAAAACAGAGTAACTTACCCTTACAGATTTATTATCAGTATTGATATGATTTGGATTTATCAAATAGCCCCGCACATAAATATCTTCGTTTTAACTGAGCAACCTCGGCCGTTATTTGCACAGAGTTTGATACAATCCTCCCCCGCGGCATACCATCCATGGAACCTTGTCAAAGGCGGTCTATCTGACTACATGTAATCTTTAAACAGGGCACGGAGCAAACTAGTCAGTGCGACATAGTTGTAGAGACTTAACTCAACTTTGCAACGAACAAATTAAACCCGCCTGTGTGTTTAGGATCCGGACGATCGGTTCCGGAAGCAAACATTCGAAGATTTCCGGACGGAGATCCGCCGGCGGTTGTGTGTTTCTGTAGTTGGAAGTTTTATTTAGTTAGATATGTTGGAGGAACTTAGAAATATATAATTCACATATATTTATACCGTGTGGAGCCGGTACTTGAAAAGAATAGCCCACTGCCTCTTTCCCCGTGCGTGTCGTAAAAGGTGACTAAGGGACAAGGATAAGATGCCGTTCTAAAGGGTGACAGGATAGTCACATCTCATCTTGGCGCGGTCCTTCTACCGAGTCATGCAGCAGGTGGGTCTTTGTGCCTTACTTGCTGCTTGATAGTTATCTATTCTATATATTGTCCTAATACTTTGCTAAACGTGGTGGTCGGTGTTGTGCTCCAACCGCACTGAATGAAACGTCGTCGGTCGAATCGGCTATGTAAATAGTTCGTGGTTTCAGTGTAGCCGACATGAAATGAAAGGAAGCACTGACATGGCACCTAGTTCACCCGGTGTTATGGGCTGACATCACGGATGTTGTAGGTGATAGACAATCGTGTAAGTTTCCATAAAAAAAAATTACCACAGTACTTGCAGCACAACACCGATCACTCTTCTTACCCCGGTTGTCGGGATACAGCGTGTGGTATGTATGTATGCAGATATGTATGTATGTATGTATTAGTCAAACGTCCAAGAACTCGCTCCGCGATGCTGAGTTCGTATAGGAAATAAAATTCGCCGCAGCTTAGAGGAGGGGCCATTGAATAAACACGAAGCCTTAATGACTTTCACAGCAATGTTTATCTTCAGACTGTCCGAATAATCGTAGGAGCCTCTACGGTGGCGTAGACCCTCTACGCCGTAGACCCTCTACGGCGTAGCCCCTCTACGCCGGAGGCTCCAACGCTCTCTCTGACTGAATGCGACTGCCAGAAAGAAAAATAACCATGCATTGCGTTTCTCTATCTTACCTATATCTACACCGTTCTACACCATCGTTTAGTAGTTTTTAACCCCCGACGCAAAAAGAGGGGTGTTATAAGTTTAACGTGTGTATGTTATTATTTAAATTTTAGAAAGAAGATAGATTTAAGTTATTATCATCTGTAAATGCCTTGTTACGTACATAAAAAAATACTCTATTTTTTGTTTTTGATTGTACTTCTAATAAACAAAACACAATGTGGTCTTTTAGCTACTTCGTCATTTTACTAGCTAGTCGTTTTGTTAGTCATTTTGCTGTATGGTCGTTTTGCAACTTGGTCATTTTGTGATTTGGTCTTTTCGCTACTCGGTAAAAATGCGATTAAGGCGTTCCGCGTCAGACACTGTGTATGGGCGTGTCTGTCTGTGGCATCGTAGCTGCCTAACGGATGGACCGATTTGGATGTGATTTTTTTATTACCGTGTGGGGCCGGTACTTAAAAAGAATATCCCCACTGCATCTCTCCCCATGCATGTCGTAAAAGGCGACTAAGGGACAAAGGACAAGATGCCGTGCTAAAGGGCGACAGACTCGCCACCTCTCACCTTGGCACGGTACTTCCACCGAGTCATGCAGCAGGTGGGTCTTCGTGCCATACTTGCTGCTTGATCGATTTAATCTGGTTCGAATCTTTGCGAAACGTGGTGGTCGGTGTTGTGCTGTAATTGACAAGAGTTCTTGCAGCACAACACCGATTACTCTGCTTACCCCGATTGTCGGGATTCAGCGTGTGTGATATGTATGCATGTATGTTTTTTATTAGAAAGCTGGTTTAATCGGGATGGTTCTTAGCTATGTTTGTAATCAAGTAATCAAGTAATTAAGTAATAAAACATTAATTATCTTAAAAAGTGGACCGATTTGTATGCGGTTTTTTTCGCATCTTCGTTTGAGAAAGTTTACTAATATCTAGTTAGAATAGAATATAAAATGCTTTATTATTGCTCCAAGAAACATTCAACAGTAAAATTAGAACCATTAATTTTTTTTATGTAATCCGGTACAAAGCCAAGGCACAATTAATTTTTAGAATTAACTAATAATTTTTTTTTACTTTACTTTATTTTACTTTACCAACCAGGCAATTACACTTCCGAGAGTAGGTAGGTACCATAACGGAGACTTACTGGGATTGCTGGCTATACTGGACTAGAGGAAAACACAACCGAGGCTGCTATGCGGCCATCTTACATTCAGTACGGCGGTGCCAATCCAGTCGGCTACAATTTGAGCCTACCACCTAGTGTTTGAGCCTACTACCTAGTATGGTGCTAAGGCGGAATTATCCTTTACAGTGATTAGTGATAGTCGACCTATCTAATACTATAGTTTTCAGTTTTAAATGCTTATTTAAAATTGTTCTTTTATTTTATTTTAAAACTTTTTAGTACGCCAGCATTTCATCCATCCATAAAGCACGCTGTATCCGTTCGAACGGAGTAAGCAGAGTAACCGATGTTGTGCTGCAAGGACTCCTGTTAAGCACAACACCGAACGCCACGTTTCGCAAGATAATAGGACAAGTTTTTTTTATACTACGCCCCAAAGGGTGTGCCTACGCAGACGTGGCTCGGACCAATATCACCCAGCTTCGCCCCGCACCGGATGTCCTGAACAAACATTGCAGCAGCTGCGCTCGCAGTGGAAAAACAGCCGTGTCTGCGGGCAGCTCAGCTCCACTTAACCCTTTGCAGAACGATTTAATTGAACTCGAGTGCCGAGTTCAGAATGTGATGTTGACTTTGCAATGGGGCAAGAGTTGCTACACGCTGTTGTAGGGAGACGAATTGTTAGGTCAATATTGTAAGGTGGATATTGTAAGGTGGATATTGTAAGGTCGATATTGTACGGTCAATATTGTAAGGTCGATGTTGTAAGGTGGATATTGTAAGGTGGATATTGTAAAGTGGATATTGTAAGGTCGATATTGTAAGGTCAATATTGTAAGGTGGATATTGTAATGTCGATATTGTAAGGTCGATATTGTAAGGTTGATATTGTAAGGTCGATATTGTGAGGTCGATATTGTAAGGTCGATATTGTAAGGTCGATACTGTAAGGTCGATACTGTAAGGTCGATATTGTAAGGTCGATATTGTAAGGTCGATACTGTAAGGTCGATATTGTAAGGTGGATATTGTAAGGTTTTTTTTTTTTTTTTATTGCTACCGAACTGGGTGGCTCTGTCCGAGGTCGCAACCTCAGGCGCAGCCAATTTCACCCCCGAGGAGGTGCCAGTCCGGCTTGGAGGTGGACTAATGTTGCTGGGGAAAGGCTATTAACCCGCGATTTGAAGATCTGTGGATTGTAGGAGTGGGGGAAGATATTTCCTGGGAGCCCGTTCCACACCTTTGCAGTGCGGCACAAGAACGATTTAGAGAATCGTGCAGTTCGAAGAACTCTTGTGTCGACTACAAACGGGTGTTCCGCGAGAGTATGGCGGGTTTGGCGAAGGCGAACAGGAGGAGGAGGGATAAGGGAAGCAAGTTCGTCAGAGCAGCGGCCATAGTAGTACCGATAAAACAGGCTCAATGACCCAACGATACGTCTGTGCTTTAGAGGTTGAAGGTCCTTTGTGAGTACGGAGTCACCAATGAGGCGAATGGCTCGTCGCTGAATAGAATCCAAGGCTGAAAGAAGGTACTCAGGGGAACCCTCCCAAAGATGACTGCAATATTCCATCACCGGTCTTACTTGTGCTTTGTAGAGTGTAAGCAGTTGGACCGGCGTGAAAAATCGCCGACAGCGGTAAAGGACTCCTAATTTTCGAGACGCTAGTTTCGCCTTGGACTCTATGAACGATCGAAACCCAACGTCCCTGGACACCTCCATACCCAGGACGCCCAGACTACCATCGTTGGGGACTTGGCTGCCCTGAAAAGTGGCTTGGAGAGGAAACGGATCAGCCTTAGTAGAGAAGGCACAAGCTTGCGTCTTGGCTACGTTGAAGTTGACCAAGTTCTTCTTCCCCCAAGAGGATACTTTTTCGAGAACCTGGTCAACCCGAGCAACAGTTTCGCGTCTCGCGTTTGCTGCTGAGGCCTCTCTACCCTTCCAGTCCTTGATGAACCCTTCGTGCACCGTGCTGTCGTCCGCGTAACAGTGTATTTCGCCGAGCGAGAGCATGTCGTTGATGAACAATAAAAACAGCGTAGGCGACAGCACGGATCCTTGTGGAACACCAGCATTGATTGAGTAGTCGGCCGAGCAGGCACCATCTAGGGTGACAAATATCGACCGGCCACTCAAAAAGCTGGAGATCCAGGTGCACAGTTTTGTAGGGACACCGTAGGCCGGAAGCTTGCTTAAGAGTCCCCGGTGCCAGACGCGATCGAATGCTTTGGATATGTCCAGAGCGACCGCCAGCGATTCCCCAAAACCATCGAGCCTTTCAGCCCATAAATGCGTGACGTACGCTAGAAGATCTCCAGTCGACCTTTGCTTGCGAAAGCCGTATTGTTTGTCGTCGAGGAGTTTAGAGTCTTCTAGGTACGTCAGGAGCGCTGAGTTGACAATACGCTCCATAACCTTACTCAAAAGTGAGGTTATCGCAATAGGGCGATAGTTCGATGGGTTCGCTGGGTCCCCCTTCTTGGGGACCGGCTGGACCGAAGCTCTCTTCCAGCAAGAAGGCATTGATCCGGAGGAATAGGAGCGTTTGAATAGGCGGGTGAGGACTGGCGCCAATTCCAGAGCACAATTTTTCAAGACGATCGCCGGGACGCCGTCAGGCCCACTACTCTTCGAAATATCCAACTCACGTAGTGTTTTATGGACGACTCTGGGGTGGAACCTAATATTTGCCATCATACGCCCGCAATGGGGTAATGAATTTTTAATTTAATTTAATTGAATTTATATTGTAAGGTCGATATTGTAAGGTCGATATTGTAAGGTCGATACTGTAAGGTCGATACTGTAAGGTCGATACTGTAAGGTCGATATTGTAAGGTCGATATTGTAAGGTCGATATTGTAAGGTCGATATTGTAAGGTCGATATTGTGAGGTCGATATTGTGAGGTCGATATTGTAAGGTCGATATTGTAAGGTCGATATTTTAAGGTCGATATTGTGAGGTCGATATTGTGAGGTCGATATTGTGAGGTCGATATTGTAAGGTCGATATTGTAAGGTCGATATTTTAAGGTCGATATTGTAAGGTCGATATTGTAAGGTCGATATTGTAAGGTCGATATTGTAAGGTCGATATTGTGACGTCGATATTGTAAGGTCGATATTGTAAGGTCCTGTTAATAAGATTAGATAAGGTAAGGTTCTTTGTATTTTTTTTATGTTTTTTTATGGATATATCCTCGACTTAATATTTTTTATTTCCTGTTAGATATAGTATGTTATATTTAAAACTAAGTATGTAAGTTCCATTAACAAAAAAAACTAGTTTTTTTGCGCGGTTCTTCAATAAATTGTTGTTTATTGAAGAACCGCGTTGTTGAACGGGACATGACGAATCATACTGAATATGCATATGCCTCAATGAAATATTATTATATAAATTTTATATTATTGTGTGTTCTATAAGGCGAAATAAATATCTGAAACTGAATTTTATGCTCTTTCAAGGGTTGATCGTTTATTGTAAATTAAAATTCACAAAAAAAATATACAATAGGTATATTGTTTTATTAATTTTTTTTATTTCAGATACGAAATTCAAAATTTTCGCATACTCAGAATTTGTACTGGAATCTTTCGCAATGAGAGAACATAAACAGCAAGCGACGACGATCCAAAATATGTAAATAATTATTTGCTTTTGTTCTCAAACAGAATCTCATTAAGAACTGGGCCATCATAATATTCGCGAAAGAACGCGCAAAGAATAGCAATGAAGCGTCGTCGTCGTCCGTGCCAAGTAGGTACTATACAGATATAGTGAAGTTAATGGAAATATTCTGTTGCTTTGACGATTGCTGTGGATATTCTGAAAACAATGGACAGTAAATGTATTTTTGGTTTATAAGAATATGCCCGGCGTCTTGTTCACTTAATTTTATAGTTTTGTTAGTATTAAGTTTGTGTCATTCTTCTTCTCTATTTTGTTACCCTTATAATACGTTTTCATAAAAGTCAGGTTGACTGGCAGATATTGCCTTAGATAATAAGTCCGCCTTTTGTAAAATCGTGTATTGGAAAGCAATAAAGCATATTCTATTCTATTCTATTCTATTCTATTCTATTCTATTCTATTCTATTCTATTCTATTCTATTCTATTCTATTCTATTCTATTCTATTCTATTCTATTCTATTCTATTCTATTCTATTCTATTCTATTCCATTTGACTTTTCTTTATGAAACTGACAAGGTTGGCTACATCACCTACAACATCCGCGATGTCAGCCCATAACACCTTGATGAACTCGGTTCCATGTCAGTGCTTCCCTTCGGTCGTGCCGGCTACACTGAACTGGACGAAAAACATAACTATTTACATAGCCGTTTCGACAGACGTTTCAGTCAGTGCGGTGGTACCAACCTGGGCGGGATAAACCCTACCACCTAGTAAGGTAACAAAGGGAGGGACCTACAGTTTAACGTGGAATCCGAACCACGCTCAGCCTCCAACGGTCGAGCGGTCACCCATTCAAGTACTGACCGCGCTTAGGGTTGCTTAATAACAGTCGACCGACCGCACCACTGTGCTACCAAGGCTGACGTAAAGTGTACTATTATTATAACTAAAAAATCTGTCAAGTGCGAGTTTTACTCGCGCACGGAGGTTTCCGTATCTATCCGC
Organism: Nematopogon swammerdamellus; assembly: GCA_946902875.1. Classification (NCBI taxonomy): domain Eukaryota; kingdom Metazoa; phylum Arthropoda; class Insecta; order Lepidoptera; family Adelidae; genus Nematopogon; species Nematopogon swammerdamellus. Next base: position 3,836,536 of record OX336335.1, on the reverse strand, counting down.
TATCAATAATATCCGCCTTTCTTTTGTCTTTCAACAATGCAATGTATAAAAGCCTGTGGCGCCATCTATTATTCAGTAGCGTGACTAATCGATTTTTCGCACGTTTGTTGTATGGGAGCCCACCTTAATTTTTACCATTTTTTTTTATTATTTATTGTTATATCCGCCATAGTAACACATATTCTGTGAAAATTTCAACGGGCTACCTATTACGGTTCAAGAGATACAGCCCTCGGACAGACAGACAGACAGACGGCGGAGGCTTAGTAATAGGCTTCCGTACGGGATACGGAAACCTAAAAACATAGGAGGCAGAGGGAAAAATTAACGAAAGATGATGACGACAATTCTCACAATAGAATCAGCACAGCAATCCATGTCTGCAACGAAAATCTCGTCGGCGGCGGCAGCGAGAGGCGACTTTAGACTCCTCCCAAAACAGATTAAGACGTAACACGATGTGACGCGGGCCCCTTCGCCGTCGCGTCGATGAGAGATTTCCTTATTTTTTTTTTTAATTTTCTCAAACGAGAGTCGCGGCTCTGCTGATTCGATTATAACGGCTCAAACAACCGCTTCCCGCCCCATAATTATATTATTTTTGGAGAACGCGACGACGACTCGGGGATGAAGAAATATTAAATGCACCGAGATGAAGTAACATAAGGAAAAACCGGCCAAGTGCGAGTCGAACTCGCGCACCGAGGGTTCCATATCGCCATGTCACGGTCAGCGCCACTCATGCCATCTATGGCGTGTTTATGAAATGCTTCATATTAGTTAAAATGCTTCATACTCTTTTCGGTAGATGGCGCGCGCGCATACACTTTTTAGTTTCTTCTATGGGAACCCCGTGATGTTTTTACTTTTTCTTATTTTTATTATTTGTTGTTATATCGGCCATAACAACACATATTCTGTGAAAATTTCAACGCCTACCTACATATTACGGTTCAAGAGATACAGCCCTCGGACAGACAGACGAACAGACAGACAGACAAGTCGATACTATCATTTTATTATCTTATTACGTTTTGTTTATAGACGTCCGGAAATACCGTATGCTTAGTACGGGACCCTATTACTATGCCTACGCTGTCTGTCTGTCTGTCTGAGCGCTGTATTTCTTGAACCGTAATAGGTAGCCCGTTGAAATTTTCACAGAATATGTGTTATTATGGCCGATATAATAAAACATGTCATATTCCCGATAACAACAAATAATAAAAATAAGAAAAAGTAAAAATTCACGGGGGTTTCCATACAAGAAACTAAAAAGTGTATGCGCGCCATCTACTGAAAAGAGTATGAAGCATTTTAACTAATCCATAGATGGCGTGAGTAGCGCTGACCATGACATGGCGATGCAGAACACTCGTTGCGCGAGTTCGACTCGCACTTGGCGGATTTTCGTTTTACTTCAAGATACACAATTCATTGTGTTTTCACACAAAACAGTCTCCATTCTCTATTTACTTAACCATCAAAGGCTTGCATCAAATTGTTGCCTCGTTTTGCCCCACCAAGTACTGAGCGAAAGGCTGCACGCCCTAAATTCTCTTGCGACCTCTGCCTTTCATCCGCGCGACGTTGAGAGAAAGAGATGGCTGGATGTATGAACAGATGGGGAACATCAAAGAGAGCGACACTCGATAAGGTTGGAGTTTGGACAAAATATTTGTTTTGGCGGTTTGAGCGTCAAGTACTTAGTGGCGGTTGGATAAATTTTGTTGATATTTTTTTTGTTTGCCACTGAAGGGTTGGCAACCCTGCTTGATCCCCGAAGTGACAATAATTAAATGTCTAAAATGGATGGAATAAAATTTTTGTTTAGGGCTTGTAGACGAAAAAGGTTTCGTTGCTTTTAAAAGTTTTAGGAGGGTTGGTGTTTGCTCAATTTAAACATTTGGAGGTGCGATCTATCGACTCTTTCTCGGTCGCCGTTCGCGATCTTAAGCGTACCTGGATGCGTTTAGAACTTGGATGGTTGACCGCTCGATCGTTGGTGGCTGACCGTGGTTCGGATTCCACGTAAAACTGTAGGTCCCCTCCCTTCGTACCGTACAAGGTACGCCACTACCACAGCACTGAATGAAAGGTCGGTCGAAGGTGCTATGTAAATAGTTGTGTTTTCCGTCCAGTTCAGTGTAGCCGGGGCGTGACCGAATGAAAGCACTGACATGGCATATACATAGTTGGCAGCGGCGCTGCGGGAGGGCCTCGCACTTAGTTACTTACTTGCTTTATTTGAGAATGTTTATCATTTAACTGAACGCAACTCGGCCTTCTTACTTACTTACTTTCTTCTTTTAAATACGAATTTCACGCGAGCGAAGCCGCGGGCAAACGCTATAGTAGGAATACGTGTAATAATAGTGTTTTATAGTCAGAATTATAGTCAGAATTCTCAGTATAAAATGTTATTCTTGCTCTCAAACTGTATTTTGGCTATACTGTAAGCAATGTACATTACATATGTAGATAGTCACTAAAATACAAACAACTGAAAATGCTTTATTGCTCCAGTAAACATAGAAATATACAGCCCATAATAATATTAAAGAAAATTGAAAATATACTACTTGACATAAAATAGAAACATAATAAATAAAATAAAGTAAACCTACCTATAACTAAAAATATTCATCCATCATGGCGATCAATGTCATGGTCCCCATGACGGACGCTGAGTACCCCCGTTGAATAGCAATGCTAATAAGCTGCTTTAATAAATAAAATACTAATAATATTGATAAGTACCGTAAAGTAATCTTTTTAAGTACCGTGTGGGGCCGGTACTTAAAAAGAATAGCCTCACTGCATCTCTCCCCGTGCATGTCGTAAAAGGCGACTAAGGGATAAGGACAAGATGCCGTGCTAAAGGGCGACAGGATAGCCACCTCTCACCTTGGCATGGTACTTCCACCGAGTCATGCAGCAGGAGGGTCTTCGTGCCTTACTTGCTGCTTGATCGATTGAATCTTGTTCGAATACTTTGCGAAACGTGGTGGTCGGTGTTGTGCTGTAATTTACCAGAGTTCTTGCAGCACAACACCGATTACTCTGCTTACCCCGATTGTCGGGAGTCAGCGTGTGATATATATATATATATACTAATAATATTGATAAAATATAAACCTGCAAAGTTTCTTGCCGGACCGGATAGAACAAACTGTGACAAGTTCAAAAGTAGTTTAGACCATATGAATGCCCAATATACAATATACAGAATGTAGGCGAGGAAAAATATATTTAATTAAAGTATCAAATGAAATGCCCCCAAAAACGAATACGTATTAAGACGAGTAAATAAAACCGCCATGTTAGTCTGCATAAACTCGACTGGTGTGTATTTCATTTTCAATTTCCTTACAAATTACATTTCGCAACAAAATAAAGGAGACCCTAGTCCAAGTTGAGTCGACAACGGCCGACACTTCATGAGTCGAATTAATTTTCTCCATCTTTGTTCTTTTTTTCGCGAAACTTCCCGAAACAATTTGTCCTGTATCGAGTTCGCTTTAGGGGAATGGAAAAAATTTAATAACACGATGTGAAATTATTACGAACAAAACTCATTGAAACCAATATGGTGTAGTATTTGTAAAAAACCGATATGTTGGAGTATTTTAGATTAATATGGGGGGTCAGTTTGGTTCCAATACAAAAAAGTTAAAATTATCATTTGCTTTGAAAGAGCTAACGATCTTAGAGCTAAGAATAAAAACTTGTCTCAGTGACTGAGACTCTTCTGAATAGTCAGTGCGGAATTCGGCTGAGCACATGACCGCCCAAGTTGGTCTAGCTAGGTACGTACGTCTAGTTGGGGTGACCCTTCGCGACCTTTCCACTCACATTTGATCCACAAATATCAGCTTTCGTTAGTCTTCTATCATCAGGAAACATATTAATTATAAATTTTCTCTCGTATTTATTACGCGTATGGTCTATCACAGTGTAAGTCACGTAGGGCATGGTAGGACTTACAGTTTTTTTTAGCCAGATATAGTTTCGTCGTCCACTACACCCTTTATGTCAACCTATACTTAACACCTTTAGGTGCCATGTTAGTGCTCCCATTGGTTGTACCGGCTACACTGAACCTACATTGACACTTCGAATGACCTATCATTCAGTACTGTGGTACCATACCTCCTAATAAGGTAAGCGAAGGGACCGTAAAGTTTTGCGTGGAATTCGAAACACGGTCAGCTTCAGCGTTCCGTTCCTGAATTTAATTCTGTCGAAAAATGCAACCGCATACATTTGGTATATCTGCCTATAGATATGCTAAAGACAAAATGCACGAATTGTAACTTATAACGACGTATTCAAACACACCAAGACCGGAAGCCAGAGTTTGCTCAATAGAATGTGACGGTGGAAGCCTAGGAGACGCCGCATTACCATATTTCATGAATATTATATTCGCAAACATAATTCAATTATGCTACTAGCAAGACAAAAGTTCGTCCCACACATAGACCTCCTTGTCTGTCGCGCGGGACAAGATGCTGGGAATAAGGGTTTATTGGCGACATATTTTATTGGCTTTTAGTGGAGTTGCTGACTACGTGTGAATGTGTTGTGGGGGGAGAAAGAAACATAAAACATATAAACACGAAACATACAAATAAACAAACTACATATATACCACAGGTTTTATCTGAGAGAAGTATGTATACAAGTGTTAAAGGGCGACAGGATATCCACCTCTCACCTTGGCACGATCCTTCCACCAAGTCGTGCAGCAGGTGGGTATGTATATAAATGTTAAATGTTAAAATATGACGAATCCGATTGCAGTGTAATAGACTGTGGATGATGAATAAAGAATAATAATAGCCCGATAATCGGGGTAAGCAGAGTATTCAGTGTTTTGCTGCAAGGACCCATGGTAAATTACAACACAATACCGAATACCACGTTTTGCAAAGTATTCGGACAAAGTATTCGCAAAGTATTCCCACACGTTACAAATGCGGCGACTAAGGGATAAGGACAAGATGCCGTGCATAAGGGCGACAGGATAGCCACCTCTCACCTCGGCACGATCTTTCCACCGAGTCATTTAGCAGGTGGGTCTTCGTGCCTCACTTGCTGCTTGATAGTCATCTTGTCCTAATACATTGCAAAACGTGGCGGTCGGTGTTGTGCTGTAATTTACAAGAGTACTTGCAGCACAACACCGATTACTCTTCTTACCCCGATTGTGGGGATACACCGCGTGGTATGTATGTATGTATGATGTTTAAGGTTGATCACTACAGTCTTCAGAAATATATAAGTTCACATCACGATAAGAGAGAGAAAGATCTCTCGCAATCTTCTCATAGAGCTTTCACTAGCACGATGTCGTCCTCGGAACTAGGTCACGGTAGCAACAACGCTGTATTTACGATCTACGCACAGCCCAGGGAAATCAGCTGCTCCTAGAATGTAGACAGTTTGAGCGATCATTTTGGGCTACTTTTGATCATAAAAATGCATCCTTTGATACCTTGGAAAATTAACCCCAAGAAGCATTCACAAATATGCGATAGATAAGAGGTGAATAATTATTGTCAGCCTCGGTAGCTCAGCGGTGCGGTCGGTCGACTGTTGTTAAGCAAGCCTGAGCGCGGTCAGTACTTGGATGGGTTACCGCTCGACCGTTGGAGGCTGACCGTGGTTCGGATTCCACGTAAAACTGTAGATCCATTACCTTCTTACCTTACTAGGTGGTAGGGTTTATGCCGCCCGGGTTGCGCACCACCGCACTGAAGCTATGTAAATAGTTCGGGTTTTCCGTCCAGTTCAGTGTAGCCGACATGACCTGAAATGAAGTGAAGCACTGACATGGCACCGAGTTCACCCGGTGTTATGGACTATCACGGATGTTGTAGGTGATGTAGCCAACCGTGTCAGTTTCCATAAAAAAAGATATTTCGTCAGACACCTTATGGATGGCCCGACGCCACATGTCGCAATTTCTATAAAAACTATCCCTATTTGTACTAATTACAAATTTTGGTTTACACACCATACTCGTACCTACATATTATTATTATTTCATGTAAGCACCACTTGTACATGAATGTAGGTATCAGAGGCCGTAAGAAATTACTTAAAAAAAAAAAAAAATTAATTTTCGCATGCAGGGCAACATGACTGCCGAAGTGTCTCATTCTCATCAAATAAAAAAAAATTATTGTACATAAATCGTTTCACCTACAAGAAGGTGACTAACGATACCCATGGGCATTCTGTGATGCACGGGGATTTCGAATGCCATGCCGGCCTGACAGGAGCCTTTTCACGCCCCTTTTGAAAAACCCCAGGTTATACTTGGGAGGAAATAGATGGGCGTGGAGTGCGGTACACATTTTCCCGATTCTGTGAATAAAAGACATACCGAACTAAAATTTAATTTGACACAGCCCTACCTTCCGTTTCGACAAAACGGCGCTTACGGCAAATTGCTACAAGATACGTTACACGTTCTCCACGGCGGCGGCGGCGCATGTACGCGCGCTCGCCCCGCTCAATCTCAGCCGGGGCCGAAAGTGCCTTGAAGCAAGGCTCCGGGCACACATCGCGACTGCGCGCGTCACTAAATCAGCTGAAATGACTGAGTGTGTCGAGTAAATCAGCTTCTGCTACCCGCCAGGGGGCGGGGGGAGAAGAGATAGCGTCGTTGGGTGGGGAAGGGGAGGCACCAATTACGAGGAACCGAGAACGAGTGGAGCCTTTGTATGGAATTACGTTTTTGGCTGAAGGAACGTTATTGGATTCAAGATGAAAAAAAAAACGTTCACGCCAAAACTTGGGGCTTTGGATAATTTTTAGGAACTCATTACGGTGAAGATAACTGTGATTTTTAAATGTTTTATTAGGTAAACAAAGTAATTTTTGTCTGCTTCGGTAGCTCAGTGGTGCGGTCGACTGTTGTTAAGCACACCTGGGCGAGGTCACCACATCTGGATGAAATAGCTATTGCTCTTCCAACAAGTATAAATAATTTGATTCTTTTTTTTTATGGAAACTGATACATCATCTACTACAACCGTGATGTCAGCCCATAAAACCTGGGTGAACTAGGTGCCATGCCATCGCTTCTCTTCGGTCGTGCCGGTTACACTGAACTGGACGGAAAACACGAACTATTTACATAGCCGTTTCAACCGACTTTTTATTCAGTGCGGTGGTATCAAGTCAACCCAGGCGGGCTAAGCCCTACCACCTAGTAAGGTAAGAAGGGAAGGGACCTATAGTTTTTACGTGGAATCCGAACCGCGGTCAGCCTCCAACGGTCGAGCGGTCATACATCCAAGCACTGACCGCGCCCAGGTGTGCTTATAATCACGACCGACAGTCGACCTTATCACCACTGACCTACCGAGGCTGACAAATAAATAAATAAATACATAATCCATTTGAATTGTTACAAGTGATTGTGGTACTTTACCAGTATTACATTGCAAAAATAAAAAATCGTCGCACACCGGAACCTAATAAAGATAATTTTAATGCACAACGACCTGAGCACATTGGGATACATTTTGCCAAATAAAATATTCCCTCGCAGTGGCTTTGTCGGGATCCGGCGGAAGCGGCCGCGGAGCATTACGCTAAGGCGGATGCGCGTTGGGCGGCATTAGGAGGAATTGGGTCAGGGCGGGAGCGCAGGGCGGGCGGCTCGGGATCCAACAGTAACTCTTATTGCGAGCATTGGCGGAGTGATTTAAATATAACAGAGAGCCGTGTCGACGGGCGCCGACTGCTGCCGGTCGGCGGAGAGCTGGTTCCCGGCCGCGAGTGAGTAATGTTGAGTCGTCTTATGAAATAACTTCATTCAGACTGCTCGCTTCAACATTCGCATAACAAATGTTGGCAGATTTGTGTTTGATTTCATAATAGTAGATAGGAATTTTTAGGTTTCCGTATCCCGTACGGAAGCCTGGTGTCCGTTGTATGTACCAGACGGAACGTCGACTTATGTAAGTCTTTAAAACGACTACTGTTAATCCGGAAACTTAAAAATGAATATAATTAATACCAGAGTAAACTTAAAAACATTAGAAATGTTTATTGGTTAAAGTTACGTTATTAAACTTATAAAAGTTTTATTATTTCAAATATTTTAAGATGTATAGTATTAATTTACTTGTGTACTCGTACTTGTACATGCCACTGTAGCGATGTTCTGAACATGTTAGGGTAAGGCTCGATCAACAGTAGATGCCTTCAGGAAACTATTCCAATAGGTGGAGTGGAGAGGCATCAGCCAAGTGTAATGTGCTTCTTCACGGAACAATGCGCGTTGCTCGACGTAAGCCGCTGGCCGATTCCAACTTACGCGCGCCCGAATACGTACAGACTTCTTAGAATCACAAGAAGATGCAACAGTTCGAAATTCAGAGATGATATGACCTCATCGGAAAGGTGGCGAAGTGTGTTGCGTGCTGGTGTCTAATGCCACAGCCCCAGGTTCAAAACCTGGTGGGGTACGAATTGTCCTCTTTATTTTCGGGTTAAATATTTATTTATTTATTAATTAAAGAGAAGTCACAGAGATAACACAAATAAAAACATAAAACATACTACATACAAACATAAAACATAATTAGGTCTATGCTAGCCCACAACTGTGAGATAATATTATAAACATTATTATGGTGAACTAAACGGAAATAAGGCAGAGATTAACTACATTATTTAAAACATATATATGTTCGGACAACAGAAAAAGAACCATAACAAAAACTAACATTGGTTCAACATTGAACCGTGCAAGTTGACTGTTCGCAAAAAGTATGCGACATCATCATGAAGGTGCAAGAGAGCGAAAATTTGGAGATAATACGAAACGGTCCGGTGGCGTAGTTGGTTATCGCATTGGCGGCTCAAGCCAAAGACCCAGGTTCGAATCCTGGCCGGGATGTATTTTTTCCAATGATTTTCGCTTTGCGTTTTTGTAATAAAAATAAAAACTAACATGTCTTTTAAAACAAATATCTTTCTTAACTAACATATCTTGTAACACAAATACCGAATGATAGTAAAGGTATGTAGATAGATATGATTAGCATGTATGTGTGTGTGCGTCGAAAGGGTGCACGTGACAACTGTGTATAATTTTCCTAGCCGTTTCGACTGACCTTCATTCAGTACGGTGGTACCAATCCGGTTGGGTAAAATTATATCACCTAGAGAGGTAAAGAAAGGAACCTACAGTTTTAAATGCAATCTGAACCACGGCCAGCCTCAACGTTCGGACGCTCACCCATCCGAAGTCGTAGTTTCAGCAACGTGCGATGTTACCATTACCTTAATCTATACTGTCTTTGCACGAAGTCACGTTCGCGTATTCTACTCCGCATACCTTGCGTAAAGTTTGTGCACTACTTGGAATCGATCTTCGGCCCCGAAGTAGACGAGCCTTCCGAGAAATTAACCGAGTGTACGGACATGCCCCGCCCGCCTCACTCGGCCAGACCCGGCCAATTCCGACCAAGCCAGGCCTATTCGAGCACAGAACACGAAAATGTTAGAACTAGAAAAAGGTAATAAAACTTTTTGGTGTATAAATGAAAGTTCAAAATGTGATAAAATTATACACAAAATAAGAAACAAACATGGCATATGAACACCACATAAAATACCTATAAAAAGAAAGCATACAACAGTTGAACAGTTCGGTCTGTGTAGTCGGCAAGAACAAAGGGAAGCACCTGTAGCGCCTATAGCGGCGGGTGGCCGAGTGATTTGGGCATCGGCTTCTCGTACGGGAGGTCCGAGGTTCGAATCCAACCGGCGTGTACCAATGAGTTTTTTCTGACACACCTGCTGCTTCACCGTTCGGAACCGGTGTAAAACTGTAGGTCCCATCCCTTGCCCCTTACTAGGTGGTAGGCTCAAATTGTAGCCGATTGGGTTGGTACCACCGTACAGGATGTAAGATGGCCGCATAGCAACCTCGGTTGTGTTCTCCTCTAGTCCAGTATAGCCAGCAATCCAGGGAAGTCTCCGGTATGGCACCTACCTTCTCGGAGGGGATATTGGCAAGTTAGAGCATGTGCTTTGGCCCCTCTGACTCAGGCACCCATACCGGATTACATAAAAAAAAACTGACATGGCACCTAGTTCATCAAGGTGTTATGAATGGAAATCATAGTGTTTCATTTGTAGGTGATTTCGCCAGAGGTGTCAGTTTCCATAAAAAACAAACAAACAAAATTGTCGTAAATTTTCACACCTATTTGGCACAGACGAGGAAGCCTCGACTTTCATTATTTTTAAGGGTGAGTCTACTAAATTTTCTTCGTGCTTAGATTTCTTCAAAGTTCATGATTCTATGGTCGAGGTGACGACAGGCGAGGAAAGAGGAGGCGGAGGGTGGGAGGGTGAGCGAGGGAGAGTGGTCAGAGGCTGCTGGTTGCTTGCCAAAATAATTATTCTGTCCATCTCCGCCGGATAGAGCGGACGGACCCTGTAGAGCTGACGGCGAGTGGATCTGGATTCTTGGAAACATTTCAGTCATGCAGTTGTACATTACATACCCTGTGTGACTTACTTTCTCCGAGAAAGTTTAACGTTTATCTGAACGTAGCTCGGCCTTCGGTCTAAATGACTTATTTCCTCTGAGAAAGTTTATTATATACCTGAACGCAGCTCGGCCTACGGCCTCGGCCTTATAGTTACTTACTTTCTTCGAGTACGTTTATCGTTTACGTGAAGGTCGCTCGGTCTTCGGCCTTGGCCTTAGTTACATGCTTTATTCGAGTACGTTTATCGTTTACGCGAAGGCAGCTCGGCCTTCGGTCTTGACCTTAGTTACCTACTTTCTTCGAGAATATATTTTATAGTTTACCTGAACGCAGCTCGGCCTTTGGAGTGAAGACGCAGGCAAAAGCTAGTTGAAGTATATTAAAATTGCATAAAATAATAATGTTCGTATTGTTTCTCTGTCCTAGGTATTGTTTCTTTTTAAGATCAGAAAGAACAAAGAATGTAGCGAGCTGCCGGGCGCGGCGGCAGCGGGGCGCGAAGGAGATATTGATGTCGGCTGAAGGTGAGAACGGAATTTCCCCGGAGTACATTTCGGCGGTTAAGAAGAACATCAAATTAATTATTCAGATAAATGTTCCTAGCCGAAATGCTTTAATGGCAAATTATGAATTTGGGAGGCCTTTCGTCTCGGTCAAAATTGTTTTACTTTGACTTAATGTTTATAAATTTTAAAGCCTTTTGTGAAAATTTCAAGCTGCCTGCAATTATTTGGCAGGAACTTGTTTGCTTTTTTCATGAGTTTTATTGGAAAAAAGTGTAAATTAATTGCCGAACCGCAGCGCTTTTCATTTTCGTTCGGCGTCCCCAATAAATCTCTTTTATTGTCCGCGGGTCGCAGCCCCCGAGCAACCGCCCCTCTCCGCCCCGCCCCGCAGGACGCCGCACATGAATATTCATTTTGAAAAATATCGCTTTTCCTTGAGGATGAACGAGTCTGTTTACACACACACTAACGTAATTGATTTGCAATTAGCGGACGCACAAACATTGCCAAAGGAAAAAAAAATATTTTGGTGACAATTTAAATTCCTAAGAAGCTTACCGCTCAGATTGTAACGATTCGCAGAACGCGAACATCAAACAACTCTTTTGAAGTCGCTCCGAGGGTTCCGTGTTCTCCGCCGAAGCATATCAACGACATTAAGACCTCGGATTCCGATCAAAAGCTTCCTCGGCGCCGATGAAAATATCAATAGCACTTAGATAAATCCTCGGGCCCCTCCCTCGCCCCTGCAGCCGCCGCGCCGGGTCCGCCGCGAGGCGGATGCCGACGCGTCTTCCAGTATTTTTTTATACGTCTTTTGTCTCGCGCGCGCCCGTCGATGTTCCGGATTCGGGCCCCTACCCTCCCGTTCCTTTTTTAAATTGGGTAAAAGTGAAAATGGCGACAATTTATGACGGAGAAGACGTCGCCTAATTCGGGGCCCGCTCTCATTAAACGCGACTAAACACCGGACTATATTCACTTTGGAGAGGCGATTTTTTACCTCGTTCGTCCTATTCCGACTTTTCGGCGCTCCCCGTTTACGGTCTTCTCGTTTTACGCGTTCGGACTGTCCCAATTTACGGCATGTTTTTTCTCCTTTTCCGGAGGGTTCCTCAGATTTTTTGTTCGACTCGATTGTTGTTTTCCTCGCTGCGACTGATACGGCCGCGCGCGACTGGAGGACACGGTCGTTTTTGCTCTCGTTTAGAATGTTCGTTATTTAACTGTCAGCATTTCTCAACATTTAACCGATTCCCCTAAACCGAGCAATAAAGATGTAGGTAGTCATATAAACACTGCGTCAATAACGACGTGATTCTCTCGGTGATTCTGGCGCGCGGTGTCTGCGTCCAATAAACAATTTTCGAAAAAGGAACTAACAAAGGCGCGAAACAAATGACAGCACTGTATTGCCAGCGCGGCTGCACTATTCGTTTTAATTCGTTATTTATTGCCCCGGCCAGGGCAATAAAATGTCAAAAGCCGGGCAACACCATCGCTGTCATCACGCACACACCCGCACTGTGTGTGCGGATCTTCCTTGCGTCAACAGAGTTCCAACTGAAATGAAAACATCATTTATTCTCGCAGACCATAAAGTTTATACTCGTATGATCGTTCCAAAGATAACTTCGTAAATTAAATTCCTAGCTGCAGTGCAATTCGTGCGCAGGTGCCCCTCTGATTAAGGTCGCTTTTGGAAGGGCGCGAAATTCGGGCGCGCCTGAAGTAATGCGCGCTCACAACGGCCGAGGTCAATGAGCTCGCGGTTTAACTAGGTCAGATAGTGGCCGAATGCCGTTTTTCTAGGGCGAGAGTTGGCTTTTGGGAATGTTTTCCTTCACATGAATAATGTGGGAGTGGTGCGGTGCCGTGAGAGTTCGGAATCTCGTGTCGTTCATTACAATTGCTAATGCAACCTACATTTCCCCGTCAACATTGTTTTATTTTATTCCCTTTCTTTAAGGGTGAGAATACGTAGGTACAGATTAATTCATACAAGGCCGCTCTATTCTTATAAGGCGGCGGGAGGCGGACCTCCAAGCACGCCGGCGGGTGCAGGCCGTTATTATTATTATGTTATCCATTTATTTACACATTTTTTTTTATATTAATTTTACATAATATTTACAAACTTAAAATCTAAAATTAATACAAAAACAAATGGAGTTTCCACCACCGGCGGCGGGGCGAGCCCAAGCTACCGATGGTCGGGTCCCAAAGAGAGGAACCTCCGGACGATGCGTGCAGTGTCGAGCAGGGCTGCCTTCTGGATCTGGCCCTTGACCCAACCACTCAGCGAGAGCCTCTCAAGGTGGTCGTCGAGGCTCTTCGCTATCAGCCCATGCGCCGAAACGACTATGGGCACAACGATCGTCGAGTCGACGGGCCACATTTTGGTAACCTCATGCTGCAGATCCAGATATTTTAACATCTTCTCTGCTTCCTTACTGACGAGGTTACCATCGTGCGGCACGGCGATATCGACGAGCGTTGCGCGCCTTGCCTCCCGGTCTACTATCACAATATCAGGCCTGTTCGCGAGAATAGTCCTGTCTGTGATAACTGATATGATAATGGACCGGTCCCAGTAGTCCATTATTATTATTATTGGATTTTATTATAGGTAAGGATTTAACGTGTGCTCAAAAAAAGGGTCAAGTGCGTAGTGCCCCATGATCAACCAAAGTATGAACATTGAGCAGTAGAGGTGTGCCAGTATGTTGGCACACTAAGATCCGTTGTCTCTGCCTACCCATTGCCTACCCCATTGTGAACCACGCGTGAATTCCAACCACGCTCGTTAGGTGCCATGCCACCAGATTTGTGCAGTGTTGCTAGGTTGTCTGTTTAGCCTCTTAATACGACGTTTGAAGACACCCAGGTTAAAGGATTCGGGAATATAATGTAAGCAAAACACGTTTTTTTTTTTTTTATGGAAATTGACACGGTTTTCTACTTCACCTACAAAATCCGTGATGTCAGGCTATAACACCGGGTGAACTTGGTGCCACGTCAGTGCTTCCCTTCGGTCGTATCGGCTACACTGAACTGGACGGAAAACACAAACTATTTACATAGCCGTTTCGACCGACCTTTCATTCAGTGCGGTGGTACCAACCCGGGCGGGTTAAACCCTACCACCTAGTAATATAAGAAGGGAGTCATATCCCTTCTTATATTACATTAGTACTTAATTTTAGAAAATATTTTCATTCGAAGAAAAAAGAAATAAAGGCAAATAATCAAAATACAAGAATTTTGTATTATGTAATATTGAGCATTCTTATGGCAGTAAGACTGCACTCGAACTTGTTACAATTTGTTCTATCCTGCTCGATTACACCCACGAAGAAGAACCGGCAAGAAACTTCGCAGACTTTTTTTTTCATACATGATTATTACAAGTATTTTAATGACTGGCCACATAATAACATCGCCTACAGTCTATCGAAAATACAGTTTGAGAGAGAGATCAACCCACAGAAATCCTTCTCTGATCTGTGGATCAACCATATTACTGAGACCTCTAACAATTTCGTGGGTCTATTTTTATGCCCAAACACCGCCTATCCTCGAATAAATATTCACGTAATTTTGAAAAACAATTAAAACGTGTGTACCTATTTGTAAATGCTACGCTTGGCCGGCCGTGCCAACAAATAGTCGTACATAAAGCACTGATTTAATACTACATACATAAATACGTATAACTGAATGGAGAAGCAATGAGTGGTAAGTTCTCACAAACGCTACCAAAGCACGATCAGACCCTGGCCTGTCCCATTGCATTGAATCATATTGCACAGACCGATTGGTGACAATGATAATAAGTCACCGTAAAGGAATGTATTAATTGAATCTTAGCGAACCGTTTTGGTCTTAGGGTTTTAGGCGTTTTGGTCTCACGGTCGTTTGGTTTTAGGGTTCCGTATCCGGTACGGGATCTTGTTATTAAGCCTACCGCCGGCTACCTATAACGGTTCAAACTAAAAAGTGTATGCGCGCCCTCCACCGAAAACAGTATGAAGCATTTTAACTAATACATATATGGCGTGAGTGGCGCTGACCATGATATGGCGATACGGACCCGTTATTTACACTTTCTTAAATATTTCGGCGCTGTTGCCGTCATCAGTAAGTAATATATTAATATTACTTAAAATTAATTATAATATATTAATATTATAATTAATTTTACTTACTGATGACGGCAACAGCGCCGAAATATTTAAGAAAGTGTAAATAACTTATTAATTTTAAATAGTTATAAGTGTTTGCGAAATAAACTCGTCGAGCACTTTTTTATAGACAACCGGCACTATTGGCTGCGTTCAAAACTTCAATGGAAGATCAGACACAGCCAATAACACCACTCCTCGCGAAGCCGCGCACAGAGAGTCGCCATGCCAAACATAAGGCGGACAAAACTTGAATTCGCCTAATTGAAAATTTTCCAAAACTTGTCAAGTGCACAAATTCTCCGATGAACAGTGCCCAGCCGCAGAAGCTCTCAGTCGTCGTGTACCACGAAGCAAAGTTCGCAAAGTTTCTCGATTGCTCTAACCCTCGCTTTCGAGTCTAAAGCGGGCTGCTGCGGCCTCGCACACAGCCGCGATGCATGTACACTTTAAGGTTGCATGCAAGGTATAGGTCGTCGTTCTAACCTGAGGCGTACAAACACTTTCACGCATGAGACGGTGAGCATAAAATTCTGCGAGTGTAGTAGTGCTCAGGCCATGTTTATATGCGCATGACAAGCATTTGTATTAGAGAAATGCATGTGTGTGCGGCCTCAGGTTAGGCCGTCCATGCTATAACATATTCAGCTTCATCTGAGAGATGTACCATGTCTTGTAATTATGTCAGCCTCGGTAGCTCAATGGTGCGGTCGGTCAGTGGATGGATGTGTGACCGCTCGACCGTTGTTCGCTGACCGTGGTTCGGATTCCACGTAAATCAACTGGTAGGTCCCCTCCCTTCTTACCTCACTAGGTGGTAGGGTTTAACCCGTCCGGGTTGGTACCACCGCACTGATTGAAATGTCGGTTGAAACGGGTATTTAAATAGTTCGTGTTTTTCGTCCAGTTCAGTGTAGCCGGCACGACCGAATGGAAGCACTGATATGGCACCTAGTTCACGGTGTTCAAGGTGTTATGGGCTGACATCACGGATGTAGTAGGTGCATGTAGCCAACCGTGTCAATTTCCATTAAAAAAAAACAAACAAAAAATTCAAAAGAATTTGAAGACTAAATTACTCGGTGGAAAGACCGTACCAAGGTGGCAGGTGGTTAACATGTCGCCCTTTAGAACGGCATCTTGTGGTTATAACTTAATCGTCCTTTATGACTCGCACGGGCAATGGGACTATTTATTTTTAAACACCTACCGGACGCATAGGTTGTGCAATTATTATTTTTTTGGAATTTCGTGAATGCAAATTATTTTCATTATACCAGAGTTCCTCATCCAACGTTCGATATCAGGGATTAGCATTTCTTCAATTAAAATATGCAAAACAAAAGTTACATCGAATGAAAATCAATTTGATACGGAGCCGAAGAAGAAGTTTTTTGATCGTGATTCGGTTGTGCGTATAAATCGTACGCTTCTAAGTTGAACTTATTCAATAAACCAACTTCTCTCTATCTTCGTGCCGCAACTTTCCTATTATTTTTCTTCGTTCTTGGTTCGCCAAATCGTTAGTGTTTTCAACCGACTTCCAAAAAGGAGGAGGTTCTCAATTCGTCTGTATGTTTTTTTGTATGTTTTTTCGATTTTTCCGCCAATTCTCAACCGATTTTAATTATTCTTTTATCTCGTATTCTTTCATAAATAAATTTTATGAAAGAATACGACCCCTAAGGGTGGGAAATTAAGGAATGGACACTTTCACACTAAGGAATTTTTTCAATCGCCCACTTCCCGTCAACCGATTTTAATATTATGTGATATTACTAAAAAGAGTGAAATAAAAAAACAGTTAAAAAAAACATTGAACCGACTTCAAACTCTAAAAAGTATTAAATAATATTTTGATCTTGAGTAGAAGGCGGTACAGAAGCACATCTGAAAATTTATAGATGGGCCCTTTTGTAGCTTCGCGCAGTCGGGTAAAAAGTGTTAAAAGTGTACTGAAATATCGCTCTTAGAGATTGCAGCCTGGTGGGCTAGCTATGTTTTAAGGTACTCACTATACGCGTAAGTCAATCATTATACATACAATGCTAATATTTCCAACACTTGAAAATATTTGCATTCCATGAAATATTTGTACTCCCATTTCGTCTGTCTGTAGTGACTTTGTACAGTCTCTTCAAAAAACTTTTAAGGAATGCAAAAATTCCTCCACAAGACACGTCCCGCCCAAGCCGCGTCCGCGCAGACGGGAAAGAAGGCTTGTAAAAAACTTGGCCGCCGGCGGCGCTCTTCAAAAACTTTCGACTTTCGATTTGATTTTATTTGCATCGGGGGTGAATCGCCCGGCGGCACCGGAAGCCGGCGATCGGAAGTAGGCGCGCCGCCCATTGTCTACCGGAAGCGGACGGTGGACGCGAGGGCGGGCGGCGACGCGGTCAGGGCGGGAGGCACAGATGAATGAGCGCGGGATCGGTTTTGGATTTGTCGCGGTGTCTGAGATCTTTTTCATACAAGACTATAATTATATAATTTTTATTTAATTCTATCTCTTGGAAAGGTAACAAGAGTGAGATGTGAAATGATACTTTTTCTCTGTCACTACTCTGTACTATACTACTTCTTATAAAAGGAAACGTCTGCCTGTATGTATGTTTGAGATAAACTCCAGAAGCACTAAACAGATTTTTATGCGGTTTGCACCAATGGAAAGATTAGTTCTTTAGGCTCACTATAGGCTATATACCATTACGCTAAATAGCCTTAGGGCTGAGCACGATCGTTTATTATTATATTTGTGCTTAAATCGGATTTGCTATTAAACCGAGTCTACGGCGAGCGAAGCCGTAGACAAAAGCTAGTATTAGTTTGCGTGTGTATGTAAAATAAGGGTAAGCAGAGCAATCGGACTTGTGCTGCAAGTACTCTTGTAAATGACAGCACAACACCGACCACCACGTTTAGCAAGGTATTCGGGCAAGATAACTATCAAGCAGCAAGTAAGGCACGAAGACCCACCCGCTGCATGACTCGGTGGAAGGACCGTTCCAAGTTGAGAGGTGGCTAGCCTGTCGCCATTTAGCACGGCATCTTGTCCTTATCCTTTAGTAGCCTTTTACGAGATTAACGGGGAGAGATGCAGTAGGGCAGCCATACTCAAAGTGTGCTCCGCGGAGCCCTAGGGAGGCCTCTGCGGAGGCTCCGCGAGAATACGAGAAAAAACAATCAAAATACACCTCTCCTCTCTGGCTCGATTCAGCTCGGCTGCGCAGACGTCATGGGGTCACAGTTTCATACCTGTTGTTCATAGTTGTTCTCTTATGCTATATTATAATATATATTATAATATTAAGTAAGTAACTTTTATGCCGGCACTTCACTTGGCTTAGCGTATTCGTGTATTTGGCAAAAATTTCCAAGATAAAACTAAAATGTTTGCAACAATCGCGAATACGTTAAGCCAAGTGATGTGCCGGCATTACACTGTAATATGATTACTAAAGAATGCACATAACTAATTTTTGTTTATTTTAGGGCTCCGTCACATATTTCGCTTTCCAAAAGGGTTCCGTCACCAAAAAAGTTTGAGAACCGCTGCAGTAGGGCTATTCTTTTTAAGGACCAGCCCCACACGTTGTGTAAAATATCTATTGTTAATGCTGTTTTTTCTTTATGGGGAAAATAAATAAGTATATGAATATTCTTAAATCACTATTAATTATGCATCATACTTTAGTTTTGGACATTTTGGATGTTTGGACATTATTATGATTTGGACTAAAATTGTAACCCATTTGAATTTCACATTTACTTCATAATTCTGCATTTGAAATTGTCAAGAGTCATCGTACGAAAAGCAGGGTGCGGGGTGCGATAGCGCTCTCTATTACGGGGTTGAAACTACTTTTTATTATGGGTTTGGGTAAATTTATGGGAGCCCTATGGATGTTATCAACACATTTGGTTTGCGGTTAATTACTGAGATTTAACTTTTTGCCGACTAAATTTAGATTTATTTTATCTACTGCGTGCATAATATTATGTGGGAAGGAAATAGGAACAACGCTCTGTGAATATTTACTAAATTTCCATAATTTCATTTGGTGACAGTAGCGTTGGTATGGCACCTAGTTCACCAAGGTGTGGCGGGCTGATATCACAGGTCCACTGTCAGTCAGTCAGTCAGCGCGTATGCGTTCACTGCTGGACATACGCCTCTCCAATTTTCATCCAGTCTTCATTGACATACATACTATAGACTTAGTAACGCAAGGACGGGCCCATGCGAAATCTCACTAAAGTGGTGATCAAAACACCTAAAATTATAAAAAAAACTATTTGTAAACTCAACATCGCATACTATAATATATATTGTGTTATAATATTTCGACCGTACCGTACCGTGTGGGGCCGGTACTTAAAAAGAATATCCCCACTGCATCTCTCCCCGTGCATGTCGTAAAAGGCGACTAAGGGATAAGGACAAGATGCCGTGCTTAAGGGCGACAGGCTCGCCACCTCTCACCTTGGCACGCTACTTCCACCGAGTCATGCAGCAGGTGGGTCTTCGTGCCTTACTTGCTGCTTGATCGATTTAATCATGTTCGAATACTTTGCGAAACGTGGTGGTCGGTGTTGTGCTGTAATTTACTAGAGTACTTGCAGCACAACACCGATTACTCTGCTTACCCCGATTGTCGGGATTCAGCGTGTGTGATATGTATGTATGTAATATTTCGATAATTTTTATTTGGCTTATTAGTTAATTTGAGAGTAGTTAGAATGAACAACTTTTTTAATGTAAACCAACATGGGTGGCTATGCCGAGAGACCAGTGATGCAGTCGACAGTGCCAAAATCACCTCTCCTCGCGAAACCACGTTCAGTTAAGTGCCATGCCAGCATATTTGCCGATTGCTAGGCTGTCTAACCTGTTAATACGACGATTGAAGGCACCCAGGTTAAAGATTCGGATAAAAGTTATTTTTGACCACCACTTCTCACGATCTCAATAATCTCCTCACAGATTATTGAGATCGTTCGTATTACTATATCGCATGGGCACGTCCTTACGTTAGTAATATTATACGAGTATAGTAAACAATGGTCAAGTTCCGTAAAATTAATCCCCATGTGAATTGATTCAGTAGTTCTCGAGTTATAAGCGAGCATATAATAGAATATAATAGACAATCGCGCATCGTTGCAGATTTTGCTCTTTATTATAACAAGTAAATGAAATGACAAATTAGTTTTAGGTGTCATTAATTAAGCCGCAGCCTTCAACAGGCAGGCGCGAAGGCCTGCAGTAAGTGGCGGAGACGAAGAGGGGAGGAGTGGGGGAGGGAGGGGGGAGGAGTCAGACCACTTCCTCGACTATTACAGGCTGAAATACGGTCCTCGGCGGAGCGGCGATTAGAGGCCTAGCTAACTAAGCACCGTCCTAATAGGTATTACGTCACGACAGAATATCGTGTAATGAACTGCGGCCATCTCAAAACTGAAGGCTTATCGATAAACCAATGTATGTATATATATGTTTGAAAAAATTATCGAGAATAGTTTCTAATAATTTTTTTTTTTAATTAGCAGCAAATACATTTCACTTTTCATAAATACATACGGCAATCGAAGTAAGAAGAGTAATAGATGTTGTGCTGCAAGAAGCTCGGGTAAATTAGGGCACAAGACTGACCACCACGTTTAGCTAAGTATTAGGACAAGATAACTCTGCGGCCAGATAAGGCATGCAGACAGTTATCTCTGCATTACTGTGCATTATTAATTAAATAAAGAATTTATAATTATGAAAAAGTTAAAATAAAATTATATATTTACATAAGGACCAGATGCCGTGCATAAGGGCGACAGGTTAGCTACCTCTCACCTTGGCACGGTCCTTCCACCGAGTCTTGTAGCAGGTGGGTTTTCGTACCATACTTGCTGCTTGATGTTGTCCTAATACTTTGCTAGATGTGGTGGTCGGTGTTGTGCTGTAATTTACAAGAGTACTTGCAGCACAACACCGACTACTCTCTTTACCTCGAATGTCGGGATAACGTGTGTGGTATTTATGTATGTATGTATTCTCATAATTATATTAGTCTTTCACAAAAGAAAATACCGGCTGTGTAACCCACACAGAAAGTGAACGAAGAAAACTCTCAACGCAGGATCGCAGCTCTATGGAATAACATAATTTTCTATATAACAGTACCCAAAAAAAAAACTCGAAACAAAGAAGGCCGTAACCGCTATCGTGAAACGCCATTCGTGCGGAACACCGATAGCGCAATGGCGAAATGGCGCAATGGCGCCGAACGTGCATCAAGTGACATTGACTTGTGCATCAAACGCTTCAAGTTGCGGCTGTGGCTTGCGTGGGAAATGGCGCGGAATGGCGTGACGGGGGGCGCGTTTCGGCGACAAAATAATGGCGTGCGCCGATTACAATGGCGGAAATGGCTTATGAATCGGAAAAATAATGCTCAGTATAAATGACAAAATGCAAAATGTACTGGGGCCATAATAGTATGCAGTATTTATCTGCTTCATGTAACCAATATATAAAAATGTTAACATTATTCGTTGTTTTATTATTAATAAATATTATAATGATAAAAATAATCTTAACAATCACGCGGTTAATCCAACAGAAAGATGTAGGTACGAACACAATACATATTTTCTTAAAAATAAAAGTATGAACAACGATGATATAGACAAGGAATTGATCTAAGCACCATTTTTAGGGTGCCGTACTTCAAAAGAGAGAGAAAAAAACGGAACCCTTATAGGATCACTCTGGTGTCCGTCTGTCTGTCTGGAATATCTTATTTTCTCCAAATCTACTGGACGAAAAAAAATTTAATTTCATAGTATACATACTATGAAATTTTAATTTTTTATATAATAAAATCAAACATTAATAAACAAAATCACTCACAAATTCACACTAAAATATCTCGGAAACTACTCAGTCTAAAATTTCGAAATAATATACGACCTCTTTTATACTTTACAGGTCTTTACAAGTCTTAAAGTTATCACGGAAAGCGAAATGGTACGGAACCCTCTCCACGCGAGTTCGACTCGCACTTGGCCGCTTTTTTAACTCGCATAGCCCCGAGGTTCTCTCGGTTATGGCAATATTATACTTTATCTAATTCCCATAATATGCGTTACATGTCAAACTTCGGAGATAGTGCCGCGAGGGCGCCACAGTCGACCCTTCTTGTCGATTTTTTTTTAGAGTTACTTGTTTTTGTTGGAAAAGTATTGTAGCCCGGGGCTATAACGACAAGAGGATAAGGAACGTTGATAACCACACATTTACTTATAAATATTACTGAATAGACAAGAGTATAAAGACTTACATTGAAGTACTAGCTTTTTCCCGCGACTTCGCTCGCGTGAAATTAGTTTTTCAAAACTAGAAAAGTAAGTAAGCCCGCTACCGTGCCTTTATTTCGGAGCGCGGAACAATTCGGTTTGTATGAGAGCCTTATCTTAGCGTAACCGGAACTGAATTGTATTTATCCTGTGTCACGATAGTTAAATGTGCTTGTACTAAGTTTCATCGAATTCCGATGATCGGTTTAAGAGTTATGGAGGAACATACATACATACAGAAAATATTTCTAAAAATCGTCAATTTAGTTTTAATATCATACATAGAGTCTACAAACGCAATATCTAGTAAAACAAAGTAACTTACTCCATGACCAGACCATCCCTTACAGATTTATTATTAGTATTGATTTCATTATTTTTCACGTATTTACCATTAACATAGGTATGTTTACCAAATAAGTAGAGCACCTTTTTCAAATTAAAATATAATATATTTAAATACAAATGTTTTATTTTTTATGAGCCGTGCTTTGGGCTCTACACACAATATGTATTACTACACAATCTACGTTATCTACACTAATATTATACAGAGGTAAAGTTTGTAAGTTTGAAAGTATGGATGTAGGAGGTAATCTCCGAAAATACTCATCCGATTATTAAAATTCTTTGACCAGTATTTAGAATGGCGGTCCGCCTCCTGAAAGACTTTGTTCAATCCCTCGAAACCTTAATCCTGCAATCCCTCGTTTGGTTCTTCGGCAAGTGATAAATAAGTGGTGTTTTGGTGGTTTAAAAAAAAAAATTAACCAGGGTTAATATATAGAAGATGTATGTTATTATCTATATATTAACCCTAACCTAATGTTGAGGCGGTGCATGTCGTTTTTGTTACGTTTGTATTTCCGAAAGTAAAGCTTCTAGGTGGTTATAAAAAAAAATATACACCCTAAAAAAATTTAAACACCGTAACATAGCTTGCAAAAGAAAAAAAAGCAAAAAAAAACAAAAAAAATTTTGTGCGGTTCGAACCCATGCACCCACAATACAAAACCCTACACGCTTACCACTGAGCTAACGAATTACATAAACAGCCAAACGAATATCGCCTTCTGTTGGTTCCCGGAGTAGGTTTGCAGGATTGAGGGATTCGAGGGATTGATTAAAGTCTTGCAGGTGTCGTATCGTTTAGAATGGACCTTCAGTATGGTCATAGGCTATGCGAGCGAAGCCGCGGGCAAAAGTTAGTTCTTATAAAAAGAGGTGGCACGGAGGGCTATGCCAAATACTCCGTCCGATGATCAAACATATAATACAGACATGATAATATTTATGTTCGTTTAGGCTTTTGGCAATGTTTTAGGTTACGTGGTATGCTGAAAGCGACTCACTTTATTTGTCGACGTTTGGGCACACAGTCTATAGAAAACCTACGCACACCAATAGGTATCTCAATGCCAGTTCACATTACCATCCAGCGCAGTTACGATCAGTGAGCACCTCTCTAGTAAACACAGCACACAAGATCTGTGATGATGATCACATCGAAGAGGAACTTGCCAAAGTAAGGACAGCGTTGCGGAAACATTGCCATAATAACAATATTTACTCAACAGAATTGACTTCTCACCGTGTGAAGGTTGACAGGAAAAACTATTTGGTGTTTAACATTTTTGTTTAGAGGTAGATTTGTACACCAAGTATTTATGTTCTATATGGAATAAACATCTCTATCTCTACTTCTTATAAAAGGGAACGTCTGTCTGTATCACAGAGCATCAAATACCTACCACCCACGCCCCCTACTAGAGGCGCCCTAAGCGATGATATTTGAAACCCAATAACCGTACGCTGAGCTGCTAGCGCTTCGTATGTGTGTGTGTGTGCTAGTATCGACACTACACACAAAGAGGAGCAAGTTAGGCACACGCACAAAACAAATGCACACGCACAACACATATGTAAGTCATAGGCCACGCCCACAGGCTTCAACGGCGTTGTAGAGAAATCGCGCTCACGGCACCTCTAGTAAGGGCGGGCGCGCGCATTTCATGCTCTGTGGTCTGTATGTATGTATGTTTGAGGTACAACTCAGGAACAGATTTTGATGCGGTTTGCATCAATGCAAAGAGTAGTTCTTGAGGCTCACTATAGGCCATCACGCTAAATAGCTATAGGGCTGAGCAGTATGAAGGACGGAGGGGAGGCTTGGGAGGGGAGGTGGCGAGGGATGCTGAAGAAGGGAGGGAGGGAGAGAGGAAGGGAGAGAGAGAGAGAGAGAATATCAGAGAAGCAATAGTTTGTTATCATATTTACGTTTAAATCGGATTTGCTATTAAACCGAGTTTACCGCGAACGAAGCCGCGGGAAAAAGCTAGTTTTATATAAACGTAAAACCTCCCAGTGAATACGGAATATTTCGCAGTAACATTCAACGGATTAAATTCCTCATTTCCGACAAAGGATTTCAAAGGAGCCTAAAATGCAACATCTGCGTTCTTCAAGTTCTTCATAGCGTTTGCATTCTCAGACTCCGTTCCATCTGTAGATGAAGCATCACGAGCGTTTATCGCATTCTCAAAGAGCAGAGTGACAGGATAAGGCTTTCACGGATAACTTTTATTGTACCAAGTTTTAATAAAATTATAATAGCCGTTTAACATTATAATTGTACCGTGTGGGGCTGGTACTTAAAAATAATAGCCCCACTTCATCTCTTCACGTGCATCGTAAAAGGCGACTAAGGGATAAAGACAAGGTGCCGTGTTAAAGGGCGACAGGATAGCCACCTGTCACTTTGGGACGGTTCTTCCATCGAGTCATGCAGCAGGTGGGTCTTCGTGCCTTACTTGCTGCTTGAGTTATCTTGTCCGAATACTTTGCTAAACGTGGTGGTCGATGTTGTGTTGCAATTTTCCAGTGTTCTTGCAGCACAACACCGATTACTCTGCTTACCCTGATTGTCGGGATACAGCGTGTGTGGTATGTATGTATGTAAAATAAAGCCATTACGAATGGATTTTCAAAGCAGTATGTACGCTAAGTCCGTGTCTAGTCTAGCCTTTACGAGAGTATGAGGGAAGTGGCCCTGGCATGGTTTATTAATGTAAACGCCACACTTATGTACACGTCCGTCCATTAAGCCCTATTCCTGTCGGAGCAAGGCCATCCTTTCTTTGTGTTGATATTCCGGTTTATTTCGCGTATCATCAATCAATACTAATAATACATTTGTTAGGGATGGTCACTTTCTTTTATGAGATATTGCGTTTGTAGACTCTATGTATGATTCTAAAACTAAATTGAGTATATTTAGAAATATTTTCTGTATGTATTTTCCTCCATAACTCATAAACCGATCATCCGAATTCTATGACACGTAGTACAAGCACATTTTACTATACGGGACACAGGATACGCTAAAAAAAATTCAGTTTCGGATACACTAAGATTTGGCTCTCATACAAACCGAATTGTTCCGCGCGCCGAAATAAGTAAAGGTAGGTATGGTAGCGGGCCTCGCCCTTAGTTACTTACTTTCATCGACGAGGTTTTGTTTACCTGAACGTAGCTCGGCCTTCTTTCTTACTTCTCTTCTTTTTAAATACGAATTTCACGCGAGCGAAGCCGCGGGCAAACGCTAGTATTCCATAAGAAATTTATCGTTTTCACTCCGGAGCCCAACTAAAAATCCATCATCGCATCCACACCGCCGCGCTCGGCGTTCCATTCAGTTTGTTTGCGTCCGGTCCACAGCAAGATGGCGGCGACGCGACGGCTGATAAACATGGCCGCTTTGTCACGTGGCCTGACAGTAATGGAGATGAAAGATGGCGGACGCGACGCGCGGCCGAGAGCCGCTGATAAAAAAACGCGTCAATATTTACAGGCGCCTTGTTGGAAAAGGGTTTGGCAGAAAAAGGGGTTACTGGATCAGAGTCTGTGTGCCGACATACTTAAACGTTAAAAACGCCAGCGTTAAAAACGACAAACGTTAAAAACTCGCGCGTGAAAGCACAAAATACCAGCGTCTTATCTGAAGCGCTTAAGGTGACGTGAGACTGCGTCTGACTCGAATATCAAGAAGTGTACCGCCAATATTACTTACCTGACAGATTCAGTTTTAATATATGTAAAACTTCATCTAACAGCGCAGCTCGATAGCTTTTTGAAAGCACGATTTGATTAACTTCGCTCGATAGAAAAAAATGATGAAAATACCTCTGAATTTAGTTATAAAAACGTATTTAAGGCAACGTGACCAAAACAAGGCTTTGGAAAAAATATATTTTATTTGTTGAATATATATCTAAATCTGTAGCTTTTTATTTTTTTGTTTCGATCCGTAGTTTTGGAATAAAAAAATTAAAGCTAATTTTTGATTGATTGTGTTGCATCCTACTCCAACCAGCGAAAGCGGGGCGCCTTGAGCAGTGCGGGTGAATACGGGTTGACAGGGCCTTAAATTGTGAGGGTTGACGATTTTGAATAGTCGGTAAAATGTTTAAATCATCGATATAATTTATTACAAGAGGATGCGATAAGTGGAAAGTTTCTAAGAAGTTTCAATAATGGGAGAAGGAAGCCGGGTGACGCGGCGTGGATAGCAAAAACAGGTGAAGCGGAGTTGGCGGCGGGCGGTCCGTGCAGACTGCGCGTGCAGCGTGCGACCACGTCGGCGGGTCGCGATCGAATGACTCAGTTGCGGCTGGATGACTTCAACTCGATGAAACATGGCGCGCTGTCCGATTGCACTCTCTAGTAAGAAATGTATATATATGTGTTTGTAAATATTATTTATGTGTAGTATGGCAAGGAATAAATAGATGCTACTTACTAAATTAAAATTAAAAATAGTAATATAACTTTATCTTTAGGTATTTTTATATTAGAATGTTTTGTTTTTTTTTATGAATCTCTGAACAAATAATATATTTGATTTGATTTGATTGACACACGCTCTAATGCTCCCCATGTAGTTACTGAATTTGTATCTTAGGATAGAACTCAAACTTGTAAAAAGCGAAACTTTTTAATTGGATTTACTGTTTTTAAATATGTTTATTGTAACTATTCAGTGTTATAGCTGTTAAGTTTCCAAATAAAATAAATAAATAAATAGATTTTGCCCGCGGCTTCGCTAGCGGTAGACTCGGTTTAAAATAGAAAAATATTCTGTCTCCCTCCCTCCCTCCCTCGCTCCACCCTCCGTTTACGCACATACAGACATACGAACATACATACAGACAGACAGACAGACGTTCCCTTTTTAAAAAAGCAGAGATAGCGATAAAGTGATAGATTACTTGCAGTGCTCAAAGACATTACTAACCTAAGTTACTAACACATTTATAAGTAAGGGAATGGGCTCATACATACGTGCAGAGCAATCAAAATTCAAATAAGAATAAGTTCGTAATGCTGTTAGGACTTTCAACCTCCAAGGCACACAATACTAATTGATTGTAACGTTACGTAGCCTACCGTTCCGAGGCAATCAATGTTTCAACATTGAGCGCTCGCGCTGGGGAATTATGCATATTGCTCAAATAAACCAATTTACATTTTCATCCCGAAGCGGACATCGAAGGACGAATATTATTTCAGGGTGTGACTCTCGCGTGGCTGCCAAAATAATGATTTCGATCCAAAACCATATTGGCGGTAACTTTAATTACGAAATATCGAAATTGCGACGTATCGAATGCTAATCTTGTGTCGTTTCTATCTATTAAGGCAATACCCTTAGTTGCTATACATACGTAGTGTAAATCTGTACATATATCTATGCTTTCGTTCAATATTTCGTTTTAAAGTTTTGTTATAAGAATTTCATAATACACAACTTTAAAAAATCACAGCATTAAATTGAGAACTAAATCTAGGACTTGATTGTTTTAATTTTTCGAATTAGTGTGAATAAGTATCCGAAAAAAATTCGTAAAGTAACACCTAATTTTGACGTTTTTTTCGCTTTACTACTTACACAAGCACTATTTTGATTTAGGAAAATAACCAAAATATTCGTTACATTATTTAGCATGTCGCTATTGTTGTAAAATTTCGAATTTTAAATTTTGCTTGAACTATACATTGAAATAATTGTATAAAATAGATGGTTGTACGCGCGGCCAGCCAGTGTAGCGCGGACAGTCGCGCCGTACGGACGTGTGTCCGCGTCGCTCTGTTTGACGTTCTCTTTGGTTGTTTGACGTACATGAAAATGGGAAATAAAGGAAAAGGAATCAATTACAGCTCCAGCAAAAGGAATAACCAATTGAAACAACGCGCTAACCATATGAATATTGTGAAAAGAAGCCGATAAGAAATAATTTTTGAATTCATAAAGTTCGTTGACGGGATTCACATGATATGGCAAGAAAAGGATATGATCGATTTGAGAACATTGAGAGTATAGTTTAAAGAAGTTTTTTTTTTAATTATAAGGGGTGATTCAATGTCGAGAATAAATATAATTTGTCAACGAAAAAAAATTTTCATAAAAAAATTATACAAGTTTTTTTTACTGTTAGCCCTCAAAGGGTAGTTTCTATATCTGAAATAAAACAACTTTTCCTATGAAATGATATGTGAATTGGTAAAAAAAATTCAAATATTTGAGTTACTTTATCTTCATTTTATTAATCTTGCATTTGAGAAGACTTTTTTAATTTTATTCTTCGACTTCAGGCATGCTGAAAATAAAAGTCAAAGTCAAGAACAAAATCTGGTAATAGACGAGCCGTTCAACCGCGGTGCCCGTAGCTCTCATGTTCTAAATACGACATAGTTAGTGTACAGACCGGGCAAGGAAAATATTGTAGCCGATGCCTTATCACGAGTCTGTGTCAATAATACTAATAAATTATTCCAATTACACCAAAACCTCTGTCACCCCGGAATCACTCGCATGACGCATTGGATACGCGGGAAAAACTTGCCGTACTCTGTCGACGAAATCAGAAAAATTACAATGTCTTGCCAAATATGTGCTGAAATAAAGCCAAGATTTTACAAGTATGGAAGCACATTGATCAAAGCCACGAGTCCTTTCGAGAGGCTCAATCTCGATTTCAAGGGTCCATTACTGTCAAATAAAAATCGGTACCTCTTCACTGTCATCGACAAATATTAGCGCTTCCCTTTCGCCTTCCCGTGTCCAGACTTCACTACTCAAACTATCATAAAATGCCTGAATAGTCTCTTTTATATGTTTGGACTGCCTGCATTCATTCATTCCGATCGGGGAAGTAACTTCATGTCATCTGAACTCAAGCAAGACTTTTCTTCACATAAGAAATGTAGCCACGAGTAGGACAACCCCGTACAATCCGCCAGGGAATGGATGGGCAGGTCGAGAGGCTCAATGGAACAGTGTGGGGACCATACAATTAGCTGTTAAAACAAAAGGTGTTGAAATTGCTAAATGGAAAGATGTCCTACCTGCAGCCCTACATTCAATTCGGTCTCTACTCTGCACGGCCACTAATGCGACCCCATACGAAAGAATGTTTCATCACACTAGACGGTCACCTAACGGACAATCAGTTCAAACTTGGCTTCTATCTCCTGGAACGGTTTTCATGAAGCGGAACGATTGTATAAGCAAATATCAACCACTGGTAGAAGAAGTAGAACTTCTAGAATCTAACCCTGACTATTCCTTTGTACGCTTAACAAATGGTAAAGAAACGACCGACCGTGTCTAATAGACAGTTGGCTCCGAGAGGCAGTATACAGGGATGGTGTGTTGAAGATATTATAACGACAAGACGAACGCCTGACAACAATCAACGTAACGAATAACGAGATCTGACGGAGAACAGCCTGAAGAATCTATAGTGGAACCACAAGAGTCGTTAACACAACCACCTCAGACAAGCCCCACTTCTGATGCACCATGACGATCCGAGAGACTAACTAAAGCCCCCAAGTTTCTCGACGACTACGTTTGCTTCTCCACTCAGGGAGAATGTGATAACCATAATTCATAGAAAATAACATGAAATGTCAATGTCATTATTTAAGCTGAATAAAGCCTAATACTGGTGTATTATTCTTTACAACAGAGATGTAAATCGGTTTAAATACAATAAGTTGCCGACTGAATAATACCAATAATTAGGTATAAAACCAGTATAAAACCTGTGGCGACAAGACTGGCCGCCTACAATAATGGAAAGTTTTACCTACCAATAAAACTGAACGTTGTGTTTCTTAAGTTTCCTTGAAAGAAGCTTTATGAAGAAGCCATTCTACTTTTCCATCATCTGGCAACATTCTTGGTCAGTTTCCGGTGTTTCGTCGCCGCCAATCACGCGCCTCGCTCCGTTGTTCGCCCAATCATCAACCTCCTTGTTCGTTTCCGGTGGTCTCGCTCTCCAGGTAGTCTGTGCAAGGAATATTCTTGTCATTGCGTTCACCAGGAAGGGCTTGACCGCTTCTTTCAAGGAAACTTCAGAAACACAACGTTCAGTTTTATTGGTAGGTAAAACTTTCCATTGTGTTTCGTTTCGTTTCCTTGAAAGAAGCTTTATGAAGACGTGTTTGTTGTCTCCTGGTGGCGAGACCGCAATGTTGATAAGGCAGCAAAAGGAATAAAATATAAAGAAATAGAAGGCAAAAACGGCATTAAAGTTACTATTAATAGTCCAGGAAACGAGGAAATTCCTTGTATGGGCTCTTCGGACTAATTCCTCTGTCGCTGAAACTTTGCAGTGTGATAGAGTAGGGTTTAAAATATACGTTTGACAAATTATCTAGGATATTTGATGTTTGGAAGTTAGGTATTAAAATGAATGAATGCCTAAAAATGAAAATTGCTTATAACTGCTGATGAAAAATTGCTCCGTCCGAAATTCCTTCGGTATATGATATTATATATTAATAAGAGTATATATTAACATTATCTAGGAAAATTTCGATTTCGAATAGGCAGAAATTTAAAAATATCTATTTTGTATCACAACTTCTTCAGAAAAATTGCTCTGTCAATTTTAATTTTTTTATATGTCTTAATTTATTTAAATATATCGGTTTTAACAATTATCTAGGAAATTTTCCATATCGATCACACCTTTACAGATTTTCGGCAATAATTCGCTGTGAAAAATTGCTCCGTCCGAAATTCTTTCGGAATATGATATTATATATTAATAAGAGTATACATACAACATTATCTAGGAAAATTTCGATTTCGAATAGGCAGAAATTTGAAAATACCTATTTTGTATCACAAATTCTTCAGAAAAATTGACCATATAAATGCCAAAAGGCACCAACCCACAAATTGGTTAAAAATGAGTTAAATATACCAATCGAGAGCTAATCACCCCTCTATTTTTTGCAGAAAAGATCCAGGCAGGCTACTTGGTATTATACTAATAGGTTTCTACACATTCGTCTAAGAACCATCCGCCCAATTGAGGTATATCGCAACAGCAGAAAAGAATTATGCTACTTGGTACTAGCTAACTGGTCAGATTTTTTTTTTTTTGCGTAAAAGATCCAAGCGAGATGGACTTTTTTGTTTTTAATGAAGTACGCTAAAAGTATTTATCAAAACAGAGCCAAGATATCTGGTTCTTTTTGGCATTATATAATAAAAACAAACTGTATATCGCAAAGTGGAACCAATTTATGTGGTTCCTTTTGGCATTTATAATAAAAACAAACGGTATATTGTAAAAATGGAATCAATTTATGTGGTTGGTTTGCCTTTGGGGACCTATAGTGAGTCTTATTTCATTGGAAATAAGAGTTCTTTTTCTAAAAATAAAATCAAACATGTCTACGTTCTATGAAACAGAACGCCTAATAATAAATAAGTTCAGTTCAGTTCACTACCGCGACGAATGTGTCAGTTCACGACCGCGAAGTAAAGTAAATTGCTGTTTTCGACGTGGTTCAATGTACCTACTACGTAGTGATCGCGACATATCGTCAGAGTGTAGTTCGACGTCGTCGTCCAAGCAGGTGCCTACGCCGCGCCGCCTAACGTAACCATTGAAGATAGAATAGAATAGAATAGAATATTTATTTGTATAACATATACAAGTCACAAACTAACATTCACACATTTTAAAATGTTTCTATTTAGAAAATAAAATAATATGAAACATAATAAATGAATTCTATTAAAATTAAAATTATTAATAATAGAAATCCAATATAAAAGTGACACGTGCCTCCTCGGTGGTGCCAAATGAACAGCAATCAGCGTGTGGGAGATCTTCGGATCGGCTGGGTTCGCCACCACACCCCGGGAGAAACAATTACACCGGCATAACAGTTCGCTGTGTTCCGGTGTACTTCCCGGGGACCCAGTAGCAGGTGGGGTTGGCTGTGGTAAGGAGTAGGCCAGTGATCCCGACGCGGATTCGCTGTTCAGAGGTGACGCATCGACACGGTTGACAGGGAGACCCGGTTAAACGGTTATTCCGCTGGCCGCCCGCCGGGTAGTACAGGAGCCCAATCGCGTCTAACCAACGCGAGAGGCTGCCCCGGTCAACCGGCGCATAATCCCGGAGTGGTCCGTCGTGCCGGTTGGTGACCGGAGTAGGGGTTCCGGCGGCCACTTCCGGGAGGGACCGGGGGCCTTTCCGTCTTCCGTGTCGGCGCAACACTAACCTGAGTAGTAAGCGATGAAGCTAGGGTCCACGCTTTGCCCGTGAATCACCACAGCCACCCTTTCATGCTCTTTCCCTCCCTCTTACAAAAATCATGGCAGCGAAAAAAAGGTTCAATCAGCGGTGCACACCCTTACACCACTATTTAGCGTTGACTCGACCAACGTGCGGGGGTTGCATACCAATTTGAATGCCGTCCATCACCACCTGGAGACGAAGAAGCCGGCCTTGCTTTTCCTGACGGAATCACAAATATATCGACCTGCACTACCCCGGCTACACCCTGGAAGAAGCCTTCCGGTCGCGAGCCGGGGTTTGCTTGTTTGTCAGGGCATATATTTGCTGTCGTCGCCTGCGCTGCCTTGAGGACTCCGAGCTATCAGTACTTTGGGTCCACGAGGATCTGGGAACGGTCTCGCGGGTGTATGCCTGTCTGTACAGGTCGCACTCTGGTGATGCAGAGACAGCTCGGTTATTTGAGTATCTGAGTGGAGCGGCAGACAAAGTCCAAGAGCGGTTCCCTACCGCGGATTTGGTTCTTCTTGGAGACTTCAATGCCCATCACGAGGCATGGCTGGGTGTACTGAACAAGGTGCGACGGTACTTCACGCCGGGCCAAAAACTGACGTTGTACAAAACACAGGTTAGGTCCTGCTTGGAGTACTGCTCGCACTTGTGGGATGGCTCAGCTAAATACCAGCTTGCGCCGCTAGACTCAATCCAGCGTCGTGCCGTGCGACTGGTGGGTGACCCCGTGGTGTCCCGCGACTTAGAACCACTGCAACTCCGTAGGGACGTCGGCTCCCTGAGTGTGTTCTATCGTTTATTTCATGGGGAGTGTTCGGAGGAGCTGTTTAACGCGATTCCGTCGTCCCCATTCCACCTCCGCACTACGCGTACTGGGCAGGGGATGCACCCCTATTCAATCGACCTACCACGCATGCGCAACAACCGGTTCTGTAGGTCTTTTATTCACAGAACCGGGAAAATGTGGAACGCACTCCCTGCCCATCTATTTTTTTTTTTTTTTTTTTTTTTATTGTTTCCGAACTAGCTGGCTGTGTCCGAGGTCGAAGCCTCAGGCGCAGCCAATATCACCCCCGAGGAGGTGCCAGTCCGGCTTGGAGGTGGACTAATGTCGCTGGGGAAAGGCTATTTACCCTCCCAAGTACAGCCTAGGGTTTTTCAAAAGGGGCGTGAAAAGGCTCCTGTCAGGCCGGCATGACATTCGCAATCCCCGTGCATCACACAATGTCCATGGCCATAGTTAGACACCTACTTGTAGGTGTAACGATGCCACAAGTCGCGCTATCGATAAAAAAAATGGCTAGGCTCCAGGAGAACTGACTTTGCGGGGAGAGCCGCCTACGACTTCGCTCTGACGCATGACCTGTCTCATCTGGTAGACCAGCCCACCAGGCTGCCAGATATAGACGGTCATGAACCCTCTCTGCTGGATCTTCTGCTGACAACGAACCCCACTGGATATAAGGTCGCAGTAAGAGCCCCGCTGGGTTCCTCTGATCATTGTTTAGTGGGATCCACGGTGCCATCTTCGCCTCCTCAGTCCCGTAATGGAGGAACGCGTGGAATTTTGCACTACGCGTCAGCAGATTGGGATGGGATGCGAGAACACTTCGCATCCTACCCTTGGAGAGAGATCTGCTTCAGTTCGGGCGATCCGTCGCAATGCGCTAATACCGTTGCCGAGGTGGTTCTGGGGGCAATGGAAATGTTTATTCGCAGCGCCTCTGTCTACCTCGGTGGTAAAAGCCAACCATGGTACAGCCGCGACTGTGCTGATGCTGTCGCAGCTAAATGCGCAGCTTATCGTTCATGGTCGCGCGCTCGTGCCGGACGTGATCCGAACGCATCCGAACTGAAGAAGGAATACAACCGCCTCTCCAGATCCTGCAAAACGTTGGCTTAATTTGCAAATCGGGCAACACCATTTTGGGTGATTTTACAAGAGAGCGAAAAAACTGATTGATGAAAAATGAAACAACTCCCAGATGAAATTCAAATTCACTATTTTACACTTTCGGAAAATCGTCCTACTCCACTACCAAATTATGTGAAGGTTATATTGCTTACAATCGTAAGCACGGTCAAAAATAATACTTTATAGTGATAGATCTACTTACCGAGTACTCAATGCACACACAACAATGTCACAGAAATATTAAAATTTTTAAGAATATTTTACTATGCTACAAACGCACAGCTCTGTCACCAACAGCGAAGTTGTCACAATTTCGGTGTTGCAACCAATATGGGATGGAGTTGCAATATATTTGTGCGGTCTGTATTTTCTGAAACTTAGGATTTTCGGAGTTGATAGCTTTGCAAGAATATAGATAATATTTAGACCAATAAAACGACATCAAAATGTCCATACCCCCCAAAAATGGAGTTGTCCGATTTGCAGATCCATCGAAAAGGGTTATTGCCAGGGCCAAATTTGACCACATCGGCAGAATCGGCGATAGACTGAACCAGCACCCAACTGGGAGCCGTGAGTTCTGGTCTCTCGCCAAATCTGTCCGAGTCAAATTTCTGCCGCTCCTTTCTTCCACCTCTGCAGTGTCCTGGAGGCTCACTTGCCCACTCCGCAAAGGAGATAGCCGACTTACTGGTATCTCTCTTTGCGGGGAACTCCAACCTGGACGATGGGGGTGCCACTCCCCCATCCATACCTAGGTGCGAGAACTCCATGCCGGAAGTGCAGTTTCGACAACGGACTGTACGGGCGGAGCTTCTCTCCCTAGACGTCAGGAAGGCGAGTGGGCCGGATAGGATTCCTGCATTAGTGTTGAAAAGGTGTGCTCCCGAGCTGGTCCCAGTGCTGACGCGCCTATTCCGTCTCTCCTACTCCAATGGCCGTGTGCCGGCGGCCTGGAAATCTGCGTTTGTGCAAGCGGTCCCTAAAAAGGGTGACCGCTCAAACCCGTCAAACTACCGACCTATAGCGATTACCTCCCTTCTCTTTTTTTTTTTTTTTTTTTTTTTTTTATGGAACCTGACACGGTTGGCTACATCACCTACAACATCCGTGATGTCAGCCCATAACACAGGGTGAACTAGGTGCCATGTCAGTGCTTCCCTTCATTTCATGTCGGCTACACTAAACCGGACGGAAAACACGAACTATTTACATAGCCGTTTCGACCGACGTTTCGTTCAGTGCGGTGGTACCAACCCGGCCGGGATAAACCCTACCACCTAGTAAGGTAAGAAGGGAAGGGACCTACAGTTTAACGTGGAATCCGAACCACGGTCAGCCTCCAACGGTCGAGCGGTCACCCATCCAATCACTGACCGCGCTCAGCGTTGCTTAATAACAGTTGACTAACCAACCGCGCCACTGAGCTACCGAGGCTGACGAATTTTCTTATCCCTTAGTCGACTTTTACGACATGCGACGGGG
Organism: Nematopogon swammerdamellus; assembly: GCA_946902875.1. Classification (NCBI taxonomy): domain Eukaryota; kingdom Metazoa; phylum Arthropoda; class Insecta; order Lepidoptera; family Adelidae; genus Nematopogon; species Nematopogon swammerdamellus. Next base: position 3,799,951 of record OX336335.1, on the reverse strand, counting down.
TGATCTGTTCTCTGTAAGTTCTCGGGGTTCTCTGTAAGGTGATGGAGCGCATTATCAATACGCAGCTCATGAAGTACCTGGAGACGAATGACCTCATCAGCGATCGGCAATACGGCTTCCGGCCAAAACGATTTTTTTTTTATGGAAACTGACACGATTGGCTACATCACCCACAACGTCCGTGATGTCAGCCCATAACACCGGGTGAACTAGGTGCCATGTCAGTGCTTCCCCCTTTGATCGTGCCGGCTACACTGAACTGGTCGGAAAACACAAACTATTTACATAGCCGTTTTGACCGACGTTTCATTCAGTGCGGTGGTACCAACCCGGGCGGGTTAAACCTTACCACCAAGTAAGATTAGGAGGAAAGGGACCTACAGTTTTACGAGGAATCCGAACCTCGGTCAGCCTCCAACGGTCAGCGGTCACCCATCCAAGTACTGACCGCGCCCAGCGTTGCTTAACATTCAATAGCGAATCTGCTGGTGATCTCCTAGCGTACGTCACTCACCTTTGGGGGGAATCGCTTGAAGGTCATGGTGAATCCTTGGCAATTGGCCTTGATATTGCCAAGGCATTTGATCGGGTTTGGCACAAGTCGCTCTTGGGCAAATTGCCGGCTTACGGACTTCCTTCTGGCCTCTGTGACTGGGTCGCCGACTTCCTACATGGGCGTAGCATTCAGGTCCTAGTGGACGGTTGCTCGTCGGACGCCATGTCAGTGAACGCCGGCGTACCACAAGGATCTGTGTTGTCACCCACGCTGTTTCTTCTGCATATCAATGATATGCTGTCTCTGGGCAACATACATTGTTATGCGGATGACAGTACGGCACACGGATCCTACACCGTTCACCCTTCAGCCAGTCGGGATATTGTGGATGAGAAGAGGCGAAGACTTGTGTCTGAGCTCGAACACACACTCGGCTCTATTTCCGAATGGGGCCGTAGTAATTTGGTCGAGTTCAACGCTTCCAAGAAACAAGTTTGCGCGTTCAGTGTGAAGAGAGCGGCGTTCACACCGGCTCCTTCATTCCAATTCCAATTCTCGGGGTCCTCGGAGTCGAACTGTCGCACGACTTGAACTTTCGTCGCCATATCGAGGGGAAGGCCAAGCTGGCTTCTAAAAAGCTGGGCGTACTCAATAAGGTGCGACGGTACTTCACGCCGGACCAAAGGCTGCTTTTGTATAAATCGTAGATCAGGTCCTGCTTGGAGTACTGCTCGCACCTGTGGGATGGCTCTGCCAAATACCAGCTTGCGCCTCTGGACTCGATCCAGCGTCGAGCCGTGCGACTAGTGGGTGACCCCGAAGTGTCCCGCGATCTAGAACCACTGCAACACCGTAGGGATGTCGGCTCCCTAAGTGTGTTCTATCGCTTATTCCATGGGGAGTACTCGGAGGAGCTGTTTAACGCAATCCCGCCGTCCCCTTTCCATCTCCGCACCACACGCACTGGGCAGGGATTGCATCCCTATACGCTGGACTTACCGCGGATGCGTACTAATCCATTCTGCAGATCATTCCTCTACAGAACCGGTAAACTCTGGAATGCTCTCCCTGCTCATATATTTCCCCCCAAGTACAGACTCGGGTCCTTCAAGAGGGGCGTGAATGGGCACCTGTCAGGCCGGCATGGCATTCGCAACCCCCGCATACGACCGAATGTCCATGGGCGTCGTGAGACACCTTATGGGTGGCTCGGCGCCATATGTCGCGCTTTCAATAAAAACAAAAACGTGCCTCCATTCTCTTCGCCTCAAGACTCTACCTGCAGCGGTCTTCATGCAAGAAGCACACAGCGCCTCCTGGCGGAAAGGAGAAGAGTCCGGTTGCCTAGGCGACGGGCTGTTGTGATCTGACACGTCCGAAAATACAAGCGGGAGCGGGCGGTTTGGTTCAAACATTTTGCTCTGGAAAAGATAAAATCCACCCTGATCGAGCGCGGCGCGGGTTCTGAGGGCTTGTTGCGACCTAATACGGTATAAGTATAGTGAGTGTAGTTCCCGAAGTGTGTGCGTAGCTGGGCCCAGCAGATCCTCGGACAACGGGACGTTTCCGTGCCGATCGACGACCACCACCTGAAGGACTGAGCTATCGAAGGTGCGGCTGCGGGCGGAGACATCAACATCCAGGTAGGAGGCACCACACCACCACACACTTTGCGCTACACCTCGAAGCTAGTCCGACGAATCCCGACGCTGCTCAGAAGGAGTCCAACATTGCCCTGCGTTCCCCCGACGCCATCCAGACGCAGTCTGACATCTACGTGAGCTCGGAAGCTAGTCCGACGAATCCCGACCCTGCTCAGAAGGAGTCCAACATTGCCCTGCGTTCCCCCGACGACATTCAGACGGAGTCCGACATCTAAGTGAGCTCGGAAGCTAGTCCGACGAATCCCGACGCTGCTAAGAAAGAGCCCGACACTGCCCTGGGGTTCCCCGACACAATCCAGACGGAGCCCGACATCCAAGTAAGCCTCGAAGCTAGTCCGACGAATCCCGACGCTGCTCAGAAGGAGTCCGACACTGCCCTGCGTTCTCCCCGACGCCACCCAGACGCAGTCCGACATCTAAGCGAGCTCCGAAACCAGTCCGACGAATCCCGACGCTGCTCAGAAGGAGTCCGACACTGCCCTGCGTTCACCCGACGCCATCCAGACGCGGTCTGACATCTAAGCGAGCCTCGAAGCCAGTCCGACGAATCCCGACGCAGCTCGGAAGGAGCCCGACACTGCCCTACGTCCCCCGACGCCATCCTGACAAAGCCCGATACTGCCCTGCGTTCCCCGACGCCATCCAGACGGAGCCCGACACCTAAGCGAATTTCCGAAGTCAGCCAGACGGATCCAGACGCTACGCCAAACTAATCCTATCACGAAGCGCAAAATAAGAACTGAACTGACTGATAGATAACAGTAGAGAACACCCGTCGCCGCCGCGTAAACCAGCCTCGGGGAAACTTGTAAAAGTCCCAATCGTCTCTTATTTACCCTATTTCACCCCTTATGAAACTATCAAACCCAGAATATAAGTACCGCTGCGGTGACGGCGTGATATTGCACATGCACAGTCGCACCCCCACCCAACTACAGTCCACCCACTAACACCACGGGGTGAGAACGACTGTCGCGTACAGCGGCCGCATTTTGAGTTTGTTTGAGATCAGACACAAGTCTTCGCCTCTTCATCCACAACATCCCGTCTGACTGAAGGGTCACTGGTATAGGATCCATGTGCTGTACTGTCATCCGCATAACAATTTAAGTTGCCGAGTGGCAGCATGTCATTGATATGCAGAAGAAACAGTGTTGGTGACAAGACAACACAGATCCCTGCGGTACGCCGGCATTCACTGACATGGCGTCCGACGAGCAACCGTCCACTAGGACCTGAATGCTACGCCCATGTAGGAAGTCGGCGACCCAGTCGCAGAGGCCAGAAGGAAGTCCGTACGACGGAAGCTTGCCCAGAAGCGATTTGTGCCAAACCCTGTCGAATGCCTTGGCAATATCGAGACCAATTACCAAGAAATCACCATGTCCTTCAAGCGATTCCCCCCAAAGGTGAGTGACGTACGCTAGGAGATCACCTGCGGATCGGTTTGGCCGGAAGCCATATTGCCGATCGCTGATGTTATTTGTCTCTAGGGTACGCCATGAGCTGGGCATTGATAATGCGCTCCATCACCTTGCAGAGTACGGAGGTAATCGCTATAGGTCGGTAGTTCGAACGGTTTGAGCGGTCAACCTTTTTGGGGACCGCTTGGACAAATGCAGATTTCCAGGCAGCCGGCAGACGGAAAGTGAAATAAGAGAGGCGGAAAAGGCGCGTTAGCACTGGAGCTAGCTCGGGAGCACACCGTTTCAGCACCAATGCAGGAATCCTATCCGGCCCATCGCCTTCCTGGTGTTTAGGGAGATAAGCTCAGCCCGCACAGTTCGTTGTCGGAACTGTACTTCCGGCATGGAGTTCTCACACCTAGTTATGGATGGGGGGATGGCACCCCCATCGTCTAGGTTGGAGTTCTCCGCAAAGAGAGACACCAATAAGTCGTCTTTCTCCTTTGCGGAGTGGGCAAGTGAGCCCCCAGGACACTGTAGAGGTGGAAGGGAGGAGCGGTAGAAATTCGATACGACAGATTTGGCGAGAGACCAAAACTCACGGCTCCCAGTTGGGTGCTGGTTCAGCCTATCACCAACTCTGCCGATATGCTCGAATTTGGCCCTGGCGATAGCCCTCTTGCAGGATCTGGAGAGGCGGTTGTATTATTTCTTCAGTTCGGATACATTAGGATCGCGTCTGGCACGAGCGCACGACCATGCACGATAAGCTGCGCCATTAGCTGCGACAGCTTCAGCACAGTCACGGCTGTACCAGGCCTGGCTTTTACCACCGAGGCGCACGAGGGCGCTGGGAATGAACATCTCCATTCCCCCCCAGAACCACCTCGGCTACGGCATTGGCGCATTCCGGCGGATCATCCGAACTGAAGCATAGCTCTCTCCATGGGTAGGATGTGATGTATTCTTGCATCCCGTCCCAATCCGCTGACACGTAGTGCCAAATTGGACGCATTCCTCCAGTACGAGACTGAGGAGGCAAAAATGGCACCGTGGACCCCACTAAACAGTGGTCAGAAAAGCCAAGAGGAGTGCTCACTGTGACTTTGTATCCAGCAGGGTTCGTTGTCAGCAGAAGATCCAGCAGAGAGGGTGCATGACCGTCCATGTCTCGCACTTTGGTAGGTTGGTCTACCAGTTGAGGCAGGTCATTCGTCAGGGCGAAGTCGTAGGCGGCTCTCCCCTCGAAGTCAGTTCTCCCGGAGCCCAGCCACTCCTCGTGATGGGCATTAAAATCCCCAAGCAGAACCATATCCGCGGATATATATATATATAGGGAAACTACATGCACTTCATCTGCCGCTCTACTCAAGTGCTCGAATAATCGAGCTGTCCCCGCGTCGCCTGAGTGCGACCTGTAGATACTTACAGTACAGGCGGACACACGCGACTCCGTCCCCAAGTGAACCGATTTTGATGATTCTTTTTTTATTTGAAAGCTGGTGCTTCCCGTGTGGTCCCATTTCAATTTCGTCAAGATCGGATTGAAAAGCGAGGCGGAATCGCGAGGCCAAAGGCCGAGCGATTCCGCCGAGTACATTAATAGCAAAAAATTACTAAAAAAACTGAAATAAAAAAATATTAAAAAAAATATAAAAACCGCCTTCAAAAATGTATGAAATAAAAAAAATCGAACCCTAGAGTTGAAGGCGGTGCTAAAGCAAGCAAAAATAACCGACCGCCTTCAACTCTAGGGTTCTGACATCTAAGCGAGCCTCGAAGCCAGTCCGACGAATCCCGACGCAGCTCGGAAGGAGCCCGACACTGCCCTACGTCCCCCGACGCCATCCTGACAAAGCCCGATACTGCCCTGCGTTCCCCGACGCCATCCAGACGGAGCCCGACACCTAAGCGAATTTCCGAAGTCAGCCAGACGGATCCAGACGCTACGCCAAACTAATCCTATCACGAAGCGCAAAATAAGAACTGAACTGACTGATAGATAACAGTAGAGAACACCCGTCGCCGCCGCGTAAACCAGCCTCGGGGAAACTTGTAAAAGTCCCAATCGTCTCTTATTTACCCTATTTCACCCCTTATGAAACTATCAAACCCAGAATATAAGTACCGCTGCGGTGACGGCGTGATATTGCACATGCACAGTCGCACCCCCACCCAACTACAGTCCACCCACTAACACCACGGGGTGAGAACGACTGTCGCGTACAGCGGCCGCATTTTGAGTTTGTTTGAGATCAGACACAAGTCTTCGCCTCTTCATCCACAACATCCCGTCTGACTGAAGGGTCACTGGTATAGGATCCATGTGCTGTACTGTCATCCGCATAACAATTTAAGTTGCCGAGTGGCAGCATGTCATTGATATGCAGAAGAAACAGTGTTGGTGACAAGACAACACAGATCCCTGCGGTACGCCGGCATTCACTGACATGGCGTCCGACGAGCAACCGTCCACTAGGACCTGAATGCTACGCCCATGTAGGAAGTCGGCGACCCAGTCGCAGAGGCCAGAAGGAAGTCCGTACGACGGAAGCTTGCCCAGAAGCGATTTGTGCCAAACCCTGTCGAATGCCTTGGCAATATCGAGACCAATTACCAAGAAATCACCATGTCCTTCAAGCGATTCCCCCCAAAGGTGAGTGACGTACGCTAGGAGATCACCTGCGGATCGGTTTGGCCGGAAGCCATATTGCCGATCGCTGATGTTATTTGTCTCTAGGGTACGCCATGAGCTGGGCATTGATAATGCGCTCCATCACCTTGCAGAGTACGGAGGTAATCGCTATAGGTCGGTAGTTCGAACGGTTTGAGCGGTCAACCTTTTTGGGGACCGCTTGGACAAATGCAGATTTCCAGGCAGCCGGCAGACGGAAAGTGAAATAAGAGAGGCGGAAAAGGCGCGTTAGCACTGGAGCTAGCTCGGGAGCACACCGTTTCAGCACCAATGCAGGAATCCTATCCGGCCCATCGCCTTCCTGGTGTTTAGGGAGATAAGCTCAGCCCGCACAGTTCGTTGTCGGAACTGTACTTCCGGCATGGAGTTCTCACACCTAGTTATGGATGGGGGGATGGCACCCCCATCGTCTAGGTTGGAGTTCTCCGCAAAGAGAGACACCAATAAGTCGTCTTTCTCCTTTGCGGAGTGGGCAAGTGAGCCCCCAGGACACTGTAGAGGTGGAAGGGAGGAGCGGTAGAAATTCGATACGACAGATTTGGCGAGAGACCAAAACTCACGGCTCCCAGTTGGGTGCTGGTTCAGCCTATCACCAACTCTGCCGATATGCTCGAATTTGGCCCTGGCGATAGCCCTCTTGCAGGATCTGGAGAGGCGGTTGTATTATTTCTTCAGTTCGGATACATTAGGATCGCGTCTGGCACGAGCGCACGACCATGCACGATAAGCTGCGCCATTAGCTGCGACAGCTTCAGCACAGTCACGGCTGTACCAGGCCTGGCTTTTACCACCGAGGCGCACGAGGGCGCTGGGAATGAACATCTCCATTCCCCCCCAGAACCACCTCGGCTACGGCATTGGCGCATTCCGGCGGATCATCCGAACTGAAGCATAGCTCTCTCCATGGGTAGGATGTGATGTATTCTTGCATCCCGTCCCAATCCGCTGACACGTAGTGCCAAATTGGACGCATTCCTCCAGTACGAGACTGAGGAGGCAAAAATGGCACCGTGGACCCCACTAAACAGTGGTCAGAAAAGCCAAGAGGAGTGCTCACTGTGACTTTGTATCCAGCAGGGTTCGTTGTCAGCAGAAGATCCAGCAGAGAGGGTGCATGACCGTCCATGTCTCGCACTTTGGTAGGTTGGTCTACCAGTTGAGGCAGGTCATTCGTCAGGGCGAAGTCGTAGGCGGCTCTCCCCTCGAAGTCAGTTCTCCCGGAGCCCAGCCACTCCTCGTGATGGGCATTAAAATCCCCAAGCAGAACCATATCCGCGGATATATATATATATAGGGAAACTACATGCACTTCATCTGCCGCTCTACTCAAGTGCTCGAATAATCGAGCTGTCCCCGCGTCGCCTGAGTGCGACCTGTAGATACTTACAGTACAGGCGGACACACGCGACTCCGTCCCCAAGTGAACCGATTTTGATGATTCTTTTTTTATTTGAAAGCTGGTGCTTCCCGTGTGGTCCCATTTCAATTTCGTCAAGATCGGATTGAAAAGCGAGGCGGAATCGCGAGGCCAAAGGCCGAGCGATTCCGCCGAGTACATTAATAGCAAAAAATTACTAAAAAAACTGAAATAAAAAAATATTAAAAAAAATATAAAAACCGCCTTCAAAAATGTATGAAATAAAAAAAATCGAACCCTAGAGTTGAAGGCGGTGCTAAAGCAAGCAAAAATAACCGACCGCCTTCAACTCTAGGGTTCGATTTTTTTTATTTCATACATTTTTGAAAGCGGTTTTTAATTTTTTAAATAGTTTTTTTACAAAAATGTATACACTTTATTTACATACAGACTGTACGTGTATGAAATATGTTTAATAAGTTGTTTCGACATACTGTCATACAAATTAAATTACAGAACGAAAGTTAAATTTTAAAAGTTCCTAATACTATATATACAGGCCCTACATTTTCGTTCCATATGCGGCAGGACGGCGCGGAGGAGCGGCGTTGTAGTGGGACGACAGAGGTGGCGGGCGGAATAGCGAGCTGCGAGCATCGACGACGCTCGCGTGTCGTCTCGTCGTCGGTCGCGGTGCGGGACGATGAGCTGGTGGCGCGCGGGCGGGCGCGCTTATTCTTCCCCACTCCCCGCAGCCCCCCCGCACCCCGCGTTCAGTGTAATGCGAGCGCGCGCTTTTTAAACGTTGTTTTATTATATTGCGATACTCGAAACTACTCGAAAGTTTATGTTTAACGGAGAAATTTTATTGGATAATATACAATTATATTATATTTTGATGTTCTGTGTCTAATAAGTTAATAAAAACAGACGAAGCAATTTTTCACAGTGCTTTGTTTATTGCCAAAAATATGTAAACGTGTGATCGATAAGGAAAATTTCCTAGATAATTGTGAAAAGCGATATATTTAAAGAAATTAGGAGATATAAAAAAAATAAAAATTGACAGAGTAATTTTTATAGGTATTTTCAAATTTCTGCCTGTTCGAAATCGAAATTTTCCTAGATAATGTTATATATATACTCTTATTAATACATAATATCATATTCCGAAGGAATTTTGGACGGAGCAATTTTTCACAGCGAATTATTGCCGAAAATCTGTAAAGGTGTGATCGATAAGGAAAATTTCCTAGATAATTGTCAAAAGCGATATATTTAAATAAATTAAGACATATAATAAAATAAAAATTGACAGAGCAATTTTTCTGAAGAAGTTGTGATACAAAATAGGTATTTTCAAATTTCTGCCTATTCTAAATCGAAATTTTCATAGATAATGTTCATTGATTTTATAGGGGGAGTCAGATGTACCGTCAGCGATGTTTTAAAGGTAACATGAAATTAGTCTTCAATTATGTCCTAAGATGGCGCCAGGAGTATCGAATGTGAATTAAATAATTATTATATTTTTAAATCTGCTAATTATAGAACGATGCTAAGTGGGAACAGCATAGTTAAATTTAAAGATTATTTTATATTAAGTAGAAATTTCAAAATAGTGTATTTTAAGGTTTTCATAATTTTTCCAATAAATATTTTCATGTTTTGTCAGTCCGTGAGCTTGGCGGATAAAATGTATAATTTCGCCGCTTCTGCATCATAGATGTCAGACCAAAGTTAAGTTGTCCTATTTGTCTATAGATGGCATGCCTATTTCTTATTATATTTTTAGTTGCCAAATACCAAGAGGGTGAGTTTAATGTCTTTGCCAAATACCCACCAACCAAACCTGCGTGCAATTCAAATACGCGCGTGCGGTTAGGATAAAGTGGAGATACCTTCTTTAAAATTATATTTTTTTACCTCACCACCTTTGAAAACGGAAACAAACACGATGGATTAAATATAATAATAATAATAAAAATCGTTAGCCATTTATAAGAAAATCGACCTCAACGAAATAATTTGTATGACAGCTACCCTTATTTTTTTTAATTAAAAAAAACTAAAAAAGGTACCCCTAGATTATCATTTCAAACTACTAAATACGAATTTTGAACGAAATCGGTTGAGCAGTTTAGGCACAAGGTCGCTGGACGGACACACACACACACACACACACACATACATGTTTCTCAAAACCACTTTTTTGGGATCGTTGACAGATATATAGCCCAAATCTGTACTGTGTGGGGCCGGTACTTTAAAAGAATAGCCCCACTGCATCTCTCCCCGTGTATGTCGTAAAAGGCGACTAAGGGATATGACCCCCTTCTTATATTACTAGGTGGTAGGGTTTAACCCGCCCGGGTTGGTACCACCGCACTGAATGAAAGGTCGGTCCAAACGGCTATGTAAATAGTTTGTGTTTTCCGTCCAGTTCAGTGTAGTCGGCACGACCGAAGGGAAGCACTGACGTGGCACCAAGTTCACCCGGTGTTATGGGCTGACATCACGGATGTTGTAGGTGATGTAGCCAACCGTGTCAGTTTCAATAAAAAAAAAAAAAATCAGTCGCATTCTCAACTTCGACATTTTGGACGATCACAATACTTCCTTTCTCCTTACAGTCGCTCGAAAGTAAAAAGCCACCTCCATAGTTTTTAGCCGTTGCGGTAATTTATCGATCGACGCGCGACGTTCGCTTGTTTTGGAACACGCAAATGTTTGCGTGGAGCGTGCAGGCAAGCGATACGGGTTACTGCGCGTGGAAAAAGGATGACACAATATCGATGCGATCTCTTGAGACGGTCGGTTCTGTATTCACGCGATACGCACACTACCATAATCGCGGTGTCTCGTTTTAGTAATAGTTGAAGTATGAACAAAATGTCTTTGAGTATGAAGTAGGGAGTCCAGGCACCGAATTAAAAAAAGTTGAGTCCAGGGCTATTTTTTCCATCTACGATGCTGCTGGTGGTGTTATACCAAAGAGATTAAAAGAGGGTGGGTTTAATGTATTTGTGATAAGCTTTACAGAATATATAAGTCAATGATATTTTATATAAAATTGTAAAATTGTAGATTTTACCGACGACGACACGACAACGAATAAAATAAAAAAATAGTAAATCTGATTTAAATGCAAAATTGATAATAAACCATCGCTTCTCTTATATTCTCTATCTTTTTCGGGAGGAAGGAAGGGATTCCTTCCTCGCCCATCTCTCACTCACCTCTCTCCCGGTCTTCTCTCCTCGATCCCGCCTTCCTCCCCTCCTTCCCCTCACCCTTCACGGACCCCCTCTTTGCCACCTTCCCTTTCGCCCATTCCCTCCCTCTCTCCCTACTTCCCTTCCTCCCCTCATGTCGCCCCTCCTTCCCATCACCCTCGCATTCCATTCCTCCCCTACTACCCCTCATCCTGTCCGCAACCCCCTCTTACCCCGCCCCTTCCCCCTTTCAACCTCTCACTCCCTCGATATCCATTCCTCCTCGTTCCCTCTACTACCTCCCTCCCCCACACCTACCCTCATTCACTAACCCTTCCTCCCTCCATACCTCTCCTCCTCTTCTTCTTTTTTTTATGGAAACTGACATGGTTGGATACATCACCTACAACATCCGTGATGTCGGACATGTCGTGCCGGCTATACTGAACTGGACGAAAAAAAACGAAAAAACTATTTACATCAAATCTCTTTGATTTACATAGCCGTTTCGACATACGTTTTATTCAGTGCGGTGGTACCAACCCTAGTAAGGTAAGAAGGGAAGGGTGCTACAGTTTTACGTGGAATCCGAACCACGGTCAGCCTCAAATGGTCGAGCGGTCACCCATCCAAGTGTTGACCGCGCCCAGGGTTGCCTGCACCACTGAGCTACCCAGGCTGACAAACGTACCTCCCACCCACTCCCCCTTCTTTTCTCTCCCCCTTCCTCTTCCTGACCATTATTCATTATTTCTTACCAAAAGCAGTAACTATTGAGTAATCTGTGCCAAAAGCCTAGATAATAAATTTTCATATCCTTACCTAGAGAAATCATGGATTCCCCATACAAAAACTTTCACCCCTATTTCACCCCTTATTTTTAGGTTTCCGTATCCCTGTACGGAAGCCTATTACTAAGCCTCCGCAGTCTGTCTGTCCGTCCGTCCGTTTGTCTATCCGAGGGCTGTATCTCTTGAACCGTAATAGGAAGCCCGTTGAAATTTTCACAGAATATGTGTTACTATAGCGGATATAACAACAAATAAGCGGAGCTAGGTACAACCCAAGTACAACCAAAGAGTTTGTAAATTCTTTGGACCGGAGTAAAACCGCAAACAGGAAATTACAATCTTACACGTTCAACGCCACATGAAAAATCCAGTATTTCCGTTTGGGCCACGGGGCTCACCGCTCACCGGTGAGCCTTTCCTTACTGAACCATTCAGGGCATGGGGGTCACCGGTGAGCCGCGTGAGAGGGCCTACGTAAACGCTTCCTACAAGCCACAGAGCGCAGCTACAAAGCCAATATGGAAGTGAGCCGCATGGCCTTGTAGTCGAAGCGGACGGCGTGGTTTTCAAATCCAATAGAAACTTGTAGTTTTTTATTAAGTTAATTGTAACGATGCTAGGGCTGCTCTTAACGATAAGGTAGAAAATAATATTTGTATTAATAGAATTAATAAAACCAGAAAATAATAAGAAAATATTCGTCAAAATAAAAATGAACATAAAATTTTCTTCATTGCCAAATAAGAAGACATTATTTATTACGAAAATAATTTATGAAATTGAACAAAACAAAATATTTATGAAATTGAACAATCACAACATTATCACACTTCTTCAAAGGGTTTAACCATAAACAATAAAGAATTATCCGTGAGTCATCTTAAAACAAGGCAAACAAAGGAATGGTTTAGTTGGGCTGCTTTGGCAATAAGTGGATACTTTTTTCGACTTGGTTTTAGCCTGTTTGCTACCCATTATTGGTACGTTCTTTGCATAACATTGGTGACATGTTCTTCTCACTTTTCTGGCCAATCCCTCTTTCCTTTCCAGAGTGTGTTTCATTCTCTTCCGTCTTTCTATATGCATTTCATAGTCGCTATCCTCACTCTCCGACAAAAGAATTCGACAGCATCTTCTTTTCGTTGGTTGAACTACGTCTTCATAGAATCTATTCCGAAACTACGGTTCAGAAGATCTATCTCGATGTTTTCTAACTGCGTTAGCGCTTCTTGTGTTAACTCGAAATCTTCAAAATAATCATTTTTGGCGAGAAAAGCGTAAAACATCCTCAATTGTCGACGCAGCCGGACCGGGATTGATCGCTGCGTCCGCGGTGCGCGCGCAACGGGTGGGCCGCGGCGTGACCCCGCGGCCCCAGCCAACAGAAAAATACAAATCCTTCATAGGAGGCCACACGATCCACCCGTGAGCCTTCTGCTATATCTCGAAAATTAGACGGTAAAAGTCGCAAATTTTTATTTTCCTTACAAATTACCGCATTTTATAAACTTTGTGATGAAAATCTCAAGTTGATGAAAATTACGGATATAATGAGTTTGGCTTGGCCCGAACCGAAAAGTACGCTAGGCCCACCGGTGGGTCGTATGGCGTTCAACGTGTTAATTGTGGGCTGATTTTGAAAATTCTTTTTTTGTTTGGTAGGTCATACTTCAGAGGTGCTCCCATTGAAATTTTATTGAAATTGATTGAGCGGTTTATGAAAAAGCAACAAAATACTATTGGTGTGTGGTTACCTTCAGCAAAACTTTTGTGATGTGGGCTTTTTCAGCAATTTGCAGTTTGACACATGGCGAATAATTCTGTACCACTTCAACCGATTTCGATTATTCGATTTCGATTATTGTTTTTTATGTAATATTGTTTTAAAAATATAAAACCGACTTAAAAAAAATAAACTAGAACTAAAAAGTATTAAATAGGTAGAATAGGTACCTAATATTTTGAAATTTTCTCTGTCATTGTATTGAAATACATGAATCGATATTGTCATTCATATTCGGACCCTTGTTTCATGAATATTCTAAATTTGAAATCTTTTCCGACCGGCCAGATGCGTTTAATATATTATAATACGAGTACGAGTACCATCGAGCTGGTCTGATGATGGAGACGGAAGGTGGCCATAGGAACTCCTAAACTACACATGATAAACCCATCGTGTTTGGGCTCGTTGAATTTGTCATCACGAGCAATTTACTTTAGACCTAGGAGATTCTCAATTCGACGGTATGTTTTCTTTTTTTGGATGTTTGTTACGCGATTACTCCGTCAATTATTGTGGGCCGATTTTGAAAATTCTTTTTTTTTGTTTGAAAGGGGATAACCATGACGTGGTTCCATTTTAATTTGGTCGAGATCAGATTGGAAAGCGAGGCGGAATCGCGAGGCCGAAGGTCGAGCGATTCCGCCGAGTACATTAATAGCAAAAAATTCCAAAAAAAACTGTGAAATAAAAAACTATTTAAAAAAATATATAAAAACCGCCTTCAAAAATGTATGAAATAAAAAAAATCGAACCCTAGAGTTGAAGGCGGTGCTAAAGCAAGCAAAAATGATACATGAAAGAAAACATGCGTGGATGATATCCTTTGTGATTTGTGTAGCCTTCTTTAGCACCGCCTTCAACTCTAGGGTTCGATTTTTTTAATTTCATAAATTTTTTAAGGCAGTTTTCATATTTTTTTTTACATACAATGCTGACATTATTAGAATGAAGAGTGACGAGTATTTGTTTAACTGTTCAACTAAATAAATACGTTCTATCCACAGAGCACGGAATACCGCGCGCGCGCGCGCGGGGGTATTCCGTGCTCTGTGTGGATCTATCTATTAAAAGCGCACAAACAGGAAATTACAATCATAATAATATTTTGTTCCGTATACCAAATAATTTTCAAAACATTTTTTTATTTTATTTAATTTGATTATGACAATTAAACTAACACTTCTTGTGTTAGTTTAATTGTAAATTGTCATAATTTTATTATTCAAATATAATTAAAAATTTTGGAATTTACATAAATAATGTTCTTTATAAATATAAATGAAAGCGCCATCTTTTGTCTAGTAGCAGTAATTCTACAGCCTAGTGACAATTAAAGGTACCTAGATACATGTTGTATTTCAACTAGATAGCGCCCTTAGTATAGAAGTATTAACAAACATTAACGCCACCTGTTTGTTTTACGACAACATCAAGAAAAATTATTAACGCCCTCTGTTGGTTTTACGATTTACAACGTTACCAAATTTGTTATATGGAGTGGTCTATCTGTCCCGACAGGGTTATAAAATCAATGATAATGTTATATATATAATCTTATTAATATATAATATCATATACCGAAGAAATTTCGGACGGAGCAATTTTTCACCAGCAGTTATAAGCGATTTTCATGTTTAGGTATAAATACCTAACTTCCAAATATAAAAAATCCTAGATAATTTGTCAAACGTGTATTTTAAACCCTACTTTATCACACTGCAAAGTTTCAGCGACAGAGGAATTACGTCGAGTGGAAATGCTTCATTGATTGGAGTATAAACGGGCTTTTCACAGATAAGAATATAGCATGAAAAAATTTTTCACCCGACTGGAGCTCTTGTTCTCCCCCGTGCTTTAGTCCAAGCAAGAGATGTGCAGCTCGTCTTGAGTGCTACCGAGGCGAGTGGGGTGCTCGGCCTGGTGCAAACGGGAGGTAAGTAATGCCTGCCCAAGCGTGCTGCACCGTGGAGGGGTTAAGACCGCCTGTTCCACCAAGAGCGGCTCCAGTGCCGCTCCGTTGTCTGGTCACAGGGTTAGGATGACCGCTCAACCAGCCATCTGTGTATTGTAGAGGGAGGAGGCCCGCCCGCATTCACTGAGAACGGCAGCCGTGTTCGGCACTGCCACCAAAGCCTGGTCATGGGGGTAGTAGCCCGCCCCGCCGACTCGTCCGTGCTGTCGATTTCCTGTCACTGACAAGACAAAAACCAAACACCATACAATCCGAGACGTGGCGTAGGAAGGCACGCACCACTCCAGAAAACAGCACAACAATACTCACTATCGCTTTATTGACACCCAGCTTAACGGACTCACGGTGACGTTTATATTGGGCTGAAGCAGGCAGCGATAGAGATGCGTTCTGTATTAACCGCTGCGTTCGTGGCCAAATTTCGCCGATAGTGATTTTCGAATGTAGCTCTACATTTCCAATTTCCTCTTGCCAATATTTCATCCATGCTGAAGTCGTTGAACCAGTTATGGGAAGCAACGGCTGCTCGGGTGCTACCCGGTGAGGCTTTGATTCCCGTTTCCTTGAAGATCGTTCTGATCCAGCCACCTATGAGTGTGCGTGTTGCTGGTTTAGGCTCTCCACACGTAGATATGAAAAGGTTGTTCGAGTTAATTGTTCTCCTCCTCTCTTTGGCAAGGTGTATCAGCTGCCTGGTCCAGTGGACTGGGCAGAGGGATTTTATTTCATGTGAGGATAGTTTCCAGCCGGGCTGTTGATGAGATGCAGAGTCAGTTTTTGATCCGAACACCGGCCATAAGGTGATGCTACCCCCATTATCCAGAAATAGGTCATCCGAAATTCTCAGTAAGGTTAGATCATGTACTCTTCGGCCTGATACGAGCATAAGCAGCATTGCACATCTGCGTGACGCTTCGAAAAAGGATGGGTCATTACAGTCATTTGCGACCAGCCAGTGAAGAAGCTGTTCTGGATTCCAAACTGGTGGTTTTTCAGTCTTTGGGTTTTTTAGGGAGATCGCGCGGAGCACATGTTTCACAAATGGATCCTTATGCAGCTTATCCTTCAGCGAAGGAGCGCAGGCGGTGGCCAGGACTGACTTGTGTAGGAGGATTGTTTTGTAGGCAAGTCTCTCATTTAGGTGTAAATGTGCTAAGAATTTTGCTACCTCAGTTGGGGATGGTTTTAAGTGCGAAATGTTTTGGACCGTGCAGTATCGAGTCCAACGATTCCATGCAGGTCTATAAGCGCGAAGGGTTGAACCTCTCCAGCTAGTGGCTAACAATTCCTTCTCTCCATCGGTCCAGCCAGGCAGTAATTCTTCCCACCCCCAATCAGCCATGCTTCCAATGTTATTTTCTCCACTCGCTCTGGTGGTCGCCCGGTTGTGGCGTCTATTAGCGCCGATTCTAGATTCTGTATTTTTAGAGTCCCTATTCTCGTCCTGCTGAGCAAGTCTGCTCTCCAAAAAGACTCCTCCCATTTCGGGGCTATGACGATGTATTTCCCGGTCGCTGAATTCAAGTGTGATAGAACCTTGGGCATTAGGAATGGAGGAGGAAATATCCACGCTAGCCGGAAATTCCATTCTCGGCTGAAGGCATTCTGGAAGATTGCCTCTTCGTCCCTGCTGTCCCTGCTGACGTAATTGTTCACCACGTGCGCGTTCCTTGATGCGAACAGGTCTATGTCCGGTGTTCCCCAAGTCCGGAAGATGATCTCGACTGCTTCGGGCAGTAGATGCCACTAGGGGAGTTGGGAGTCTCTCGAGAGCCGACCGGCTGTCCCATTCAGTACGCCTGGAAGGTGCTGCACGATTAGGGCTAGCTTCCTTCTGTCGATTTCGTCTAGTATCTGATGTGCTGTGTTCAAGAGGGACGTCGACTTTGTACCTCCCTCGTTTCGAAGATATGCGATTGCTGTTTTGTTGTCCGATTGAACCAACAATACACCGTTCTGAAGGCGGTGATCTGCTGTTTGAAGTGCCGCTAGAATAGCATACATTTCTTTCCTGTTGCTGGACCAATTTTCTTGAGCTCGAGACCATTTTCCTGACAGGTGTATGTCGTTTACAATTGCTCCCCATCCCATGCTTGCTGCGTCCGTGGTCAGGAAGTGAGAGACGGGGGGAAGATGAAGAAGAGTCTCCATACGAAGGTTCTCGATCCACCAAGATAACTCCTGCAGAGCTCCTCTGCCGATGGTGCGTTTTGATCGGTATGGCGGAAGATATCTCGCCTCTTTTTGTAGTACGCGGCAGTGTAATCGACCCCTTGGAACTACCATGCTGGCAAAGTTGAGTTTTCCTAGCAGACTTTGAGCTTCCTTCAAGGTCCATGTACCTTTTGTGATCCTTCCTTTTAGGATTTCTTCCATTTTTTGACACTTCTCTTTCGGAAGCCTTTTTAAATTCTTGAACGTATTCCACGTGATTCCTAAGTAGTCTAACTCGTGTGTCGGGGTCAGTATAGATTTCTTTATGTTCACGCACCAACCGAGATGCTCTAGACTTCCTAGAATAATATCAGTGTGCTTAGAGAGGGTTGACCGGTCCAAGTTTGCTATTAAGAAATCATCTAGATACACGATCAATCTTATCCCCCTGGCCCTCATCCTCCCTGCGAACCAGTTCGTAAGGCTGGCGAATACTTGAGGGGCGCAGGAAAGGCCGAAGGGGAGGCATGTCATTTCTAGAATTTCGTTTTTATAGATAAGTCTCAAAAACCTTCGATGGTGCTTAGAAACTGGGGCATGGAAGTAAGCTTGGCTCAAATCAATTTTAACCATCCAGTCTCCGGGCTGGAGGAAGTCCGGGATAGTAAAATGGGAGATAATATTGAATTTTTTAGTTTTAATGAAAACATTTAAGTTTTTCAAGTTAAAAATCGGCCGGAATTTTCCATCGGCTTTTTCAACTAAAAACATTTTAGAAAAAAAACTTGCGCTTTTTTCAGCGGGAACTAAAACTTTATCTTTCTTCATAATAATAATTTCAGAAGACATTTCAGAGCTGAGCGGTGTACACAACATGTGCATAATATCAGCTGATGGGTAAACAAGCGGGGGTTTTGCTTCAAAAGGAATATTAAATTTAGATATAATTTTTAGAATATACTTTGGAGCTCCGAATTCTTTCCACCGTTCAACAAAGAATCGTAGACACCCGGCTGAGAAGGTGCTCTGCTTACCGTTTCATGGGGTCCGGTCCTCCCTTGCCCCTATGTTTGTCTATTTTTCTACCGGGCTTAGATTTCGTATCGTAACCTTTCCCTGTGTCTCTCGCTTTAAAAGGAAATGTATTGGTTTGAAAGGTTCTTTTGAAGTCTAGTTGACGGTGAACTTTCGGTTTCTTCTGGTCTGGATAGGTTTGTTCTCCAAAGGGACGTGTCTTGAAGACTTTGGATATCCCCCCTTCTTTTACAACTAAGTCGGAGAATTTTTCGCTCTCGAATAAGAATGCTATGGATGGATTTATCCTGTCTAACCTATTTACTAGGTACTTATCTTTGACGTTCCAAAGAAGGTGTTTCCTCCTCTGCTCTATGATTAGGGCTTGCATTATCCGTGAAATTTTCGTATCCGAATAATTCGAATAGTAGTGAGCCTTACTATTCGGATATTCGGATATTTCGGATAATTCGGATAATTTTGAAAGGAAAGGAACTAAAATTAAAACAACGGAATGCTGTTTAAAAGTATCATTCATTATGTATTAATAATTAAGCAAAAATTAAGTTCTTCTTCTAAAATTAATAAACAAAACATTCATGATTATAATATGTACCAGGTCAAACAATATCAAATGAAACAAACCTAAAAACAATGAAAAGTTTAAACGTTTAACTTCTTTTCTTAATTTATAATATAATTAGGAACTATTCTCTTCTTAAATTGACCAACTACCCATCTACAAACTATTTTCTTCTTAAATCAACGTTTATTTCAGTCTCATCCCATTCATTTTTTTTTATTTTGATAATGAGATCTTAAAAAGCTTAAGGAATCCAGGGAGTCGTCTTTCATAGTTGTCCGTAAATGGTTACATAGGTAGCCAGAGGCAGAAAATACCCTTTCTGCCTCTACACTGGTGGGTGTTATTGCCAGCAAAACATTGTAGGCCCTCTCTAAGTTCTTGCTTCTTTGGCCTCCCTGGTTATAAAGCGCCATTTCTACCTGAATTGTAGTTAGCAAATCGTTTTGGCGGGATGGAGATCGTTGCTCAGGTTGCGCTTGCGAAATTCGCGAAGATGAAGGTCTCCTCAATACTTTATTAATCTCTTCTTGTAATTGTTCTTTTATTGAACCTTTTACAATGTGAGCGACTGCAGTTACTTGAGGCTCGTTAGGGATAGTTTAATGTTCCTCTATTCCAAAATAAGTAGAATTAATATGGACGATCGTCTGTTGAATGGCTGCATTTGAATGATTCCTAAAAGTTAAATCAGATGTGTCGCGTTCGGCTTCATCATAAAAGCTTTTCGGATTGTGAAGATATTTAATTGTACCACTAAGTTCTGGTACTCGGCGCTTTGCAATTCTTGTTTTCAGTGACTCAACAAGATCGGCACTTATTTGGCCTTCACAGTTCGAAAGTTTTTGCACCATGAACTTCAAAGCTATCTCAGCAGTCAACAGGTTTGCTTTTTCTTCACAGATGGATTCCACTGTAGCCTGTACAATGCTGAGAGCGTCTGATATTTCTACAAGTTGATTCAACTCTGCTGCACTAAAAGTAGTTTTAATTTTTAAATCAATAAGGGTTTTAAGCACAGAGTCTTTTAGTTTTACAAATCGGCTGATCAGTTGGCAAGACTGCTCCATCTTGTCTTACAGTCCAGTATAAGGAGAACACCTGTTTTTTCTCCTTCTATGTCGTATTTATATTGGACTTCAGACTTGGTTGGAGAACGCTTAAACATCTTTACGACTGTTCGTACTTTGTTAATTACATCTTTGTAGTACTCCCATATATCTGTTCCAGATCCAGATCCACTTCTTGTTCCTGTAGCGACAATAAATCCTTCTTCATTATCCGAGCCGGTGTCGTCACTGTCCATATCTTCATATTCTGTAGCGGACTTCTCGGTACTTTGAGTTTCAATGAGTTCGGGTTCCTCATCGGTAGATTTTTTTTCTTCTACAGAACATCCTGAACTGCTAATTCGATTCCGTGTGCATAGCACAACTGGTGGTAGGTTGAAGTCTTTTTCCCTAGAGCAGTCATTACAGTCGCCGCAAAATTGCCACTGGTACGATGTAAGATGTACGATGCACTGCACACAATGCATATTATTATGTTTTACCTAGTTAATTCGAAAAAATCAACTATCCGTATTATCCGAAATATCCGGATTTCTGATCTTTCATTATTCGGATACAAAAATTGGGCGGATATCCGGATAATTCGGATATCCGGATATCCGGATTGCAAGCCCTATCTATGATGCTAGCTCGGTGACCGCGGAAAATCTGAAGTATATCTGTTGAGATGGTATTGAAGGAACCTTGGTTAAAGAGGGCATGAACTTCCTGTTGGAGCATGTCAGCTGATACGGTCTCAACCGTGGCCCACGATAGGATTTCCTTGAGGTTACTTTCCGTTGCCTGTCTTAGATCGATAATAGCCTGCGAAAGCCCAGCAAGTGTTTTTTCAAACCCCGTTAGCTTTTTATCCTTTTCAAATGGTTTGAGTTCGTCATTAACCTCCAACGAGGTGAATCCTGGTGCAGATAAGTATTTTTTTAAGGGCTCGGCATAATTTACCTGTGTCCAATCACGGCTGTAAATTTTTTGAATCTCTGATATGATCTTGAGTTTTTCGTCCGTAGTTTGGGAGATTTTTGGTTCTTTTATCTTCGTAGATCCCCCTTCCAATGAGAATGCCAGTGGGGGCTGAAGAGTGGGGGCGTCCGCCACGGGCGGAACGTCAGATTTCTCCTTGAGCAGTTTGTCCAGGTGTGAGTATATTAGATCTAACCTGGTGTCAGCGCTGCGGCGACGTTTTCTCTGCGGTGTGCTCCCACTGCTTCTGCTCGATGAAGACGGATCCTCCGATGACTCCGGTGCGGGTCTTTTTCTCTTCCGTGGCTCGCCGCGATACAATCGAGATCGATGAAGCGATGGAGTCCGCGAAGACTCGCGGTCCTGCGAGCTCCGCCTGCGCGGTACCGGCCGGCGGCGACCCCGCGCGCCATTAGATCTCTCTTGCGGTCGGCGCACACGCCGTTCGGGAGACGACGCAGCAGAGCGGTAGCGTTCCCGCGAGCGCGAACTCTGTCCCCGCGGTGTGGGAGTAGAAGACGACGCGGAAGATCGGCGGCGCCTGCGCGCGCGGTAGGGCCGCTTCGATCTTCGCGACTCCGGGGATGGCGGCGACCGCGTGCGTCGTCTCGAGTGCCGACGATCCTCCACCAACGGTGGCGGTGCCTCCGGCGTGGCACGACGATTCGCGTCCTTTTGTGACGTGTCGGCGTATTCCCCGACGTTCATTTTTCTTCTTTTTTACCGACCACGCTTCCAAAATGGCGCGGGATATCCCCCCCCCAGAAAAATGCGGAAGCGATGTCGCTTTGATGGAAAAATAAAACGCACTGACAAGAATATTCCTTGCACAGACTACCTGGAGAGCGAGACCACCGGAAAAGAAAAAGGAGGTTGATGATTGGGCGAACAACGGAGCGAGGCGCGTGATTGGCGGCGACGAAACACCGGAAACTGACCAAGAATGTTGCCAGATGATGGAAAAGTAGAATGGCTTCTTCATAAAGCTTCTTTCAAGGAAACGAAACGAAACACAAAAACTACTTTTTCTATGAGCTGATTATTAATCTTCTCATGTAAATAAGTCAATTTCGTTTCTTCCTCTTGCATATCTTTTTAGTCTTCGTGAGAACGATTAGCTAGTGAAGAAAAATGAATAAACGTCGGAGTGCGAGTCCGAGTCCTCCAACGTCACCATCAATTATAAATATATATAGATCCCGATATTTTAAGCTGAAGCGAAGCTCGTCACCGTCATCGAAGGCAATGGAGGCGACCCCCACATCATCATCTGTGAAAACACCTGCCGTAACGCAGCCTCCGCCGGCATCCACATCGTTGACAATGCCGTCATCCGCATTGGCCACACCCAAGGCATCGCCAACGCCTTCACCGACTTATACGTCATCGCCGCCGCCCTCGGAGGAACCACCGCCGTCCCCGCGTTCGTCACCATCACCGCCGTCCCCGCGTTCGTCACCATCACCGCCGTCCTCGGAGGAACCGCCGCCGTCTTCGCGTTCGTCGCCATCGCCGCCGCCCTCGGAGGAACCACCGCCGTCGCCACGTTCGTCGCCATCGCCACCGCCCTCGGAGAAACCACCGCCGTCGCCGCGTTCGTCGCCATCGCCGCCGTCCTCGGAGGAACCGCCGCCGTCTTCGCGTTCGTCGCCATCGCCGCCATCCTCGGACGTACCGCCGCCGTCCCCGCGTTCATCGCCGCCAAATGTCACAGCATGTGGTTGCGAAAACATGAATACCGTACCGGCGACACTTGACCCGCGTAACGTCATATTTGGTGAATCGGTGACTTAGGAATTGAATTCTGTACCTCCGTGTGCCCGCGTCCGTGTATATGTCGAAATTTTAAAACTCATCTATTCGTATAGAAATGTGCATTTTAAAGAATAAGTATTAGGTATAATGCACGTAAAACTGTAGGTCCCTTCCCTTTTTACCTTACTAGGTAGTAGGGTTTATCCCGCCCGGGTCGGTACCACCGCACTGAATAAAACGTCGGTCGAAACGGCTATGTATGATACTAAAGCTAAATTGGCGATTTTTAGAAATCTTTTCTGTATATATGTATGTATGTTCCGCCATAACTCTTAAATCGATCATCCGAATTCGATGAAACTTTGTACAAGCACATTTAACTATACGGGACACAGGATAGGCTACATAAAAGTTCCGGTTACGCTAAGATGTGGCTCTTATACAAACCGAATTGTTCCGCGCACAAAATAAAGGTATGGTAGGCGGCGGCGGGCGGCTGGCGGAGGTGGCGCGGTGGCGCTGCGGAAGGACGAGTGGTTCTATAAATAGCGCACCAGGCTGCCGCGATCGCGCTCGCACGTACTATATAAAGCAAAAATCGACCTGTACGGACGTGTTTGCGTGCGGTCTGCGGAGCGCGGTGTGTGTATGCATTGTCTCGAGCAGAGTTTCTTATTTAATTCGATTTCATAATATTATGTAGGTTTACTTGGTTAGGTTAGGTTAGGTTAGGTTAGGTTAGGTTAGGTTATCTATTATATCTATCGTATATCTATTTGATTAATTTTAGATGCAAACCTATGTAAAAGGTTGTTGCGAGTCGATGTTAGCGGATATTTACTTAAGTGAAGTTTCAATTTGATTTAAGTTAATTGATCGTATGTTTATTATATTGTACGTAGTGTAGAATGCGCGCAATATTAGTTCACAGACCCTTAGTTTTTCCCGACTACGGCGAAGCGAAAAGGAAGGTCTTGTGTTTGACCGGTATGTGTGTATGTATGTATATATGTATGTATGTATGTATGTATGTATGTATGTTCATCTTTTCCCTCATAACTTCGAAACTACTTATCATAATTTGACAAATCGAATATATATCGAATAGTATCGTTGGATGCGTCTTGACCGTCCGCTGATTATAGGCTACGTGGCGTCCCATAAAATTGGATATGGCGCCCTCTAGAGGACATAAAGTGATGACATGACCTAAAAAAAATTGTTTTAATGATGCCGTGTTGGGTTTAAATGAAAGGGCTTAATCAGCACATTTCAAAAAATTATATATTGTTAGCTGTTGCTTTCGGATTTGCTTGCATGCATCCAATAATTGGGAATAATTTCTAAAATCAGGCCTCACTCCAAACCTACCCAAAATACGTCCTACTAATATTATAAACACGAAAGTTTGTGAATGGTTGCGTTCAGGAAGACGATAAACCTACTCAAAGAAAGTAAGTAACTGAGGGCGAGGCCGAAGGCCGAGCTGCGTTCGGGAAGACTATAAACCTTCTCGAAGAAAGCAAGTAACAAAGGGCGAGGCCGAAGGCCGAGCTGCGTTCAAGAAGAGGATAAACCTTTTCGAAGCAAGGAAGTAACAAAGAAGTTACTTTCTTCGAGAAGATTTATGGTCTTCCTAAACGCAGATCGGCCTTTGGACTCGCCCTCTGTTACTTACTTTCTTCGAAAAGGTTATCCTCTTCCTGAATGCAGCTCGGCCTTTGGCCTCGCCCATAGTTACTTACTGTCTTGGAGAAGGTTTATCGTCTTCCTGAACGCAGCTCGGCCTTCGGCCTCGCCACCTGTTACTTACTTTCTTCGAAAAGGTTATCCTCTTCCTGAACGCAGCTCGGCTTTCGGCCTCGCCCTTTCTTACTTACTTTCAGATGGTTTATCCTCATCCTGAACGCAGCTCGGCCTTCGGCCTCGCCCATTGTTACTTACTGTCGTCGAGAAGGTTTATCGTCTTCCTGAACGCAACTCCGGCTTCGGCCTCGCCTTTAGTTACTCACTTTCTTCGAGACGGTTTATCGTTTACCTGAACCCAGCTCGCCCTTAGTTACTTACTTTCTTCCTTTGAAATACGAATTTCACGCGAGCGAAGCCGCGGGAAAAAGCTCGTAATAACATAATTCTGTGAAAACTTCAACTGTAATATACCTAGACAATAAAATCCTATACAATAACATATACATACTTACCTATTACGGTTCAATAGATACAGCCCTCGGACGGACAGACGGGCAGACAGACTGACGGCGTAGGCTTTTTGGGTCCCGTACGTATACGGAACCCTAAAAACTTACTTTGAACTCAATACGCATAGGTACCTAAGTGATTTTCGTAAAGTTCGATAGTTGTTTCGGCATGCTATGGTAGGAATCCCGCGCCCTTGGTTATGCGAAGACTGAGCGCGAGTAAATCGCGACTGGCATCGCTCCGGGAGAGTTCAACTATACGAACTAGTTATACGTATACAGGAAACGTTCGCCCCAGCAAATTTTGAATTTGGGTATCGTCTTAATCTCTTATATGAAATTCAGATGTCAAATCTCTTCTCTATCTCTACTTCTTATAAAAGGGAATGTGTCTGTATGTATGTTTGAGATAAACTCCGGAAGCACTGAACATATTTTGATGCGGTTTGCACCAATGGAAAGAGTAGCTCTTGAGGCTCACTATATGCTATATATACCATCACGCTAAATAGTCTTAGAGCTGAGTAGTATGTGCAGCGCTAAAACTAATTCTTCTAAATAACTAAACATTGCTTCGCCTCAAAAGCCCGCAAATCATTTCAGTACTATGACATCGCATCGGTTCCGCGCCGCCTCGGGCGTCCGCGCCCCCGCCCTTCCGCCCCGGAGGTCGTAAACAATGACTGTGGGCGCCTCGTCGCCCGCCCTGACCCTAGGGCTGCCACCTTTTCTTTAGTTCATTCCCGGACAACAAAAGTTGTTAAGAGGAGACAGAGGTCAGTCACGTGATAACACAGAGTTTATATATATATATATCACACACGCTGAATCCCGATAATCGGGGTAAGCAGAGTAATCGGTGTTGTGCTGCAAGTACTCTAGTCAATTACAGCACAACACCGACCACCACGTTTCGCAAAGTATACGAACAATATTAAATCGATCAAGCAGCAGTAAGGCACGAAGACCCACCTGCTGCATGACTCGGTGGAAGTACCGTACCAAGGTGAGAGGTGGCGAGCCTGTCGTCCTTTAGCACGGCATCTTGTCCTTATCCCTTAGTCCCCTTTTACGACATGCATGGGGAGAGATGCAGTGAGGATATTCTTTTTAAGTACCGGCCCCACACAGAGTTTATATAACTGCATACAAAATTGTCTTACGGGGTCTATGTTTTTCCAACCCCTAAACCTTGACCGATTTTTATAATGTAATAAGGACGTCTAATCTACGTACCTGCAATTTTTTTTTTAGATTAAATATACGAGGCCAGATTTAAAAATTGGTCTTTCGAACGAAAAAAAAATAGCATTTTTTATTGTTGGTGTCGTGAAGTTCATTAAGCTTTATAGTTTATTGAATCATTACTTTGAATATCAAATAAATAAAAACAGAGGTAGGTAGATCGAACGGTCCTTACATAGCCGTTTCGACCAACGTTTCGCTCAGTGCGGTGGTACCAACCCGGCCGGGATAAACCCTACCACCTAGATTATTACAACAAAAATAATTGTAAAAATCGGATAAGGTTAAGGGGTCGGGATTACACAAGCCCCGAAAGACACATTTTGACGTATTTTTTAGGTATATTAGCTGATAGTTTGCAGCTGTCCCTCTTGTGTTGACGGAGAGTGCGCGTGGCGAACGGAGACAGCGATACTTTGTTCAAACACCTAACATGTTATCACGTGACTGACTTCGATCTGCTCATAAGGCCCTGAGCTTAAAATATGTTTTAGTAGGTAAAATAAAATTTAATTTGATGTTTTATTACGATTTCTTACAGTATAGCGGACGCCAGAAAAGAGCATTCCTAAACAATTTGTTTTGATCACCCGGACTCCGGGACACGGTGTGCGATTTAGCGGATTGTCCCAGTCGTTTCCGGACGGGTGGTAACTATACCGGACGCCCGCCCGCCCTGCGCCGCCGCGGCGCCCGCCCTACGACTTATGGCGCCGCCACACGTATCTCGTGAGGAAATTACCGGTGCGTTAACGGAGTGTACCGATATCGGAACGATAAACAGTGCTGTGGGAGCGGTGCTCCTATGCCTGCTAATACAATACAGTTATACATAGGTTGTGTTATAGAGGTATGGTTATATATAATGTATGAACCGTGTTTACATAAGTGATAATAATAAACTTTCTGCTACTTTATGTGTTGCAAGGGGGGGGGGGGGGGGGGGGGGGGGGGGAGGGGGGGCTTATTGCCCTAGGAAATTTCGTCCAGTAAATCCGGTGGACCTAAATTTTTACATGGAATCCGAACCACGGAGCAGTGGGTGAAGTTATGCACGTAATTTTTTTCAAATGAGAAAAAACTCATCGGTACACGCCGGTTGAATTCGAACCTCGGACCTCTCGCAAGAGAAGCCGACGACGACCCTCACACCACTCACTCGGCCACCCGGGTTAAGCCGGGTCTCCTGCGAATGTTTTTTTCGAAACATTACACAGAAACATCGAAACATTGGGGCGTGGCCATACACATTTGTATGAAAACCATAGAGAAATAATGTTTTTGAGTAATGTTTCTTGTGTAATGAATGTTTCGAAAAAATATGCGCAGGAGACGCGGTTTTAGGGACACAAAGTATATTTTAATTTAATTTAATTTCATGTACCTATTACGTAGATATAATTTTCACGCATTAAGAGCATGAGATGGCTTTTATTCCGATCCTTTGAATGTATTGGCATTGCATGTGGAGATACGCCACACTTCGTTAATCGACAGATCACATCTTCCATCGCGCTCTGGCTCGTCTAGAGTATTTAGTCCGGTGGCATCAACCACCGATCGCAGCACAATAGAACGGCTGCATCCCATTCATTATACGTGCTCAATCTCACGCGCTAATAAATCGTGTCTCGGATTCGGCTCTTATTGAATTCTCTCGAGGTAATTGAAGACATTTGTCGCTGCAAGAGCGAGGGGCCTCCGCAGGGACCGCTTGGGTCCGTGCGGGTCCGGCCGGGAAGGGTCGGAAACCTATGAATATTGCGAATAACGAACGGCAATCACGACATTCGATTTCCACTTAGTTGGTTTTACGTTCGCGCGACTGTGTTCGCGATATGGTAGCTTGGAAAGTTTCACTCGTTTTACCCGACAACGCGGTGAAGCCAAAAAGATGGTTATGATTTTTGAAGCGTTTAGGATATGTATCTTTTTTTTTATGTAAACTGTAACGTTTGGCTACATCTTGTTTTGTTCGGTGTATATGTGACTTAAAACAAAAATTATGTCCGACGAAGAATGCACAGTACAGTGCAGTGCAGTGCAGTGCATTGAAGTGCAGTGCAGTACAGTACAGAGTACAGTACAGTGCAGTGCAGTACAGTGTAGTGCAGTGCAGTGCAGTGCAGTGCAGTACAGTACAGCTACCTATACTTTCTCTGTATTTTATTCCTCATCACGGAAAGGTTGACTAGGAGAAATTACTTGCAGTGATAGGGTCCGCCTTTGCGCACTCCTGTGTATTTCTTGTTTCTTGCCGTGTACTGTTCTTCTTTCAATTGTGTGCAATAAAGAGTTTCTATTCTATTCTCTATCCAATGTATTTTCAATGTTTTTCGCATTTCCGGTTCTTTCAGTTTTCACGATGAAAAAATAGACAATTTTTATGGTTCCGTATCCGTCGTACGGGACCTTATTACTAAGCCTACACCGTCTGTCCGTCTGTTCGAGGGCTGTATCTCTTGAACCGTAATAGGTAGCCGGTTGAAACTTTCACAGAATATGTGTTTATTATGGCCGATATAGAAACAAATAATAAACATTGTAAAAAGTAAAAAATTCACGGGTAACCGGTGTAAAACTGTAGCTCCCTTCCTTTGCCCCTATACAAGAAACTAAAAAGTGTATGCGGGCCATCTACCGAAAAGATTATGAAGCATTTTAACTAATACATAGATGGCGTGAGTGGCGCTGACCATGACATGGCGATACGGAACCCTCCTCGGTGCGCGAGTTTGACTCGCACTTGGCCGGTTTTTGAAAAATAGCGACGCACGGCCCCTCATATGTGTGTCGTCTTTTTATGACCTGTTCGTCCGCCTGGTTCTCATTGCTCGTATTAGCTGATGGCTAGATATACAAGCGAGGCGCAGGGCCGGTGCGGCGTGTGGACCAAATTTAATTTGTCCTCGCAAATTACCACTTTGTTTCCTGTAAACGTACCGTCTAGTCCGCGTCGCCGGAAAAAAATCCAAATTAATTTCGTGTCCTTTAGCCGTCCTGCAGATTTTTTTGTGAGATGTTTAAATGTTTTTTGCGGAGCGGGATAAATTGTCGGCGTTGAAGGTTTTTTTTTTTCAAATGTCCTTCCGCTTGTTTTTAGGGTAAAATTTACATGAAACACTTTCAATCAGACCTTCTGAAGGAAAAGTCAAAATAAAACTGTGCCCATCCCAAAATTTACATCTGATTTTTTCATTAAAATTAATTAATAATATTTTACGGTTCTTTGCAAGCAAGATAAATGATATAACAAATGGCGGCCTTATTGCCTAAGGCAATCTATGCCGGTAAACCACCCTACCCTAATAGGCTTCCTTATGTATACGGAATCCTAAAAAGAACAACTGACATTTACGGTGCTCATTCTTTTTTTTTTTTATGTAATCCGGTATGGGTGGCTGTGTCAGAGGGGCCAAAGCACATGCTCTGACTAGCCAATATCACCTCCGAGAAGGTAGGTGCCATACCGGAGACTTCCCTAGATTGTTGGCTATACTGGACTAGAGGAGAACACAACCGAGGTTGCTATGCGGCCATCTTACATCCAGTACGGTGGTACCAACCCAGTCGGCTACAATTTGAGCCTACCACCTAGTAAGGGGCAAGGGAAGGGACCTACAGTTTTACACCGGTTCCGAACGGTGAAGCAGCAGGTGTAGGTATGCACGTAAATTTTTTCGTCAGAAAAAACTCATTGGTACACGCCGCTCCTACTTATTTTTAAATATCGAATGAATGCTATCGAATGAATGTTGGTTCATTCACCTTACTGATAACACCAGATTCTTCCATTTTCTTGTTAAATTTAGATAGAGTGACTTGCGTATTATATGTACGAGTGTTATTAAGTGTGACGAGCGAGTTATTCTACATAAAATCGTTCTTGACAAAAGTGACAGTTACGACCACGCCGTTCGAACGTCTTTTCGCGAAGGAAAATCGAATTATTGACCGTTGGCGATATAATAGTGAGCTCGCGACACCTCGCAACCTGGACCGGACATCATCGCACCATTGACCTGTTGAACAAGCCTCATCAACTCGCCGCGTTCGCTACACTACGCTGACGCGCCGCGCCCGACTATCGACGTGTGCGCGCGCGCGACGTGACCCCGCGCCGCGCCGTGACGCCGCCGCGCCGTCGCAGTCGTCAGGCCGTCTCGTCTCGTCGCATCAAGTCGCTGAGGCCGTTCTACAACTTCAATTAACTCAACGCATCTAATACGAGATAAGTGCAACTTTTAGAAAAACATAACATTCATTCCCTAGTAATACGGAACCACAGGCATAATATAATCTGTAATTGTTAACAAACGGCTTGTACGTTATTGACCTAACCTAAAATTTGTTTAATATTACTAAATACATAGACTGGGAAGTGTCTAATTTAGTGCAACGTCATTCCGTCTCTGTCTTATCGTGATTAATATCACTGCATGACGATCAGAGGACGGAGCGACAAATACTTGCTGCATTCCGATTTACATCTCCATAATTTTTCAACTTACCAGACGTGAAAAGTGAATGGATGATAAAGTGGAATCGAACAATTTAGACATCAAACTGACTATGATTACAATAAGTATTCTTACGGTGGCCCTTAACTTACTTTAATACATACTTACTTGAAGTATTTTAAACAGATCTTTTTCAATATAATATATTATAAATATTAGATACATACCTATATATATCAGTTAACTATATGCATATAAGTAATTCATCAAAATTTTTTCTCCATTAATACTATATATAGGTATACATATATGCATTAGTCAATAACAGGGCTGTTCAGAAATCAAAGAGCAACACTAATTGATTTGTCGTTCTCCATTTCAGGAAAATGCGGACAAGAAGCCAAAGCAGCAGCGTGAGTGATGCGGAGAAAACATTAAATAGTGACGCCCATGTTAGTTTAAAATCATTGCGAGTGGACTTAAATAATTCACAAAGATTAAATAAGACGCTTCTGGAGGAACATGAGGTGAACGAAGAGAGCATGCGAGACCTATGGAAAAAGATCGCGGACTTGAAAGCGGAGCTCGCCGAGTACGACATCATGCTGAATGATGTGACAGCGGAGCGCGACCTGCTGCGCACCGAGGTGGAGCGGCTAGCCGGCGACCGCGAGGAGTACGAGCGTATGCTGGAAACAAACCAGGACCTGGAAGAGCAGCTGCAGGCCGCGCTCGACACGCAGCGCACCCAGGCCCCGGCCGACGACTCGTGCGCCTCCGACCTGCGCTCCGGCATCCCCACCGATAAGGAGCTGCAGCTGCAGCAGGAGGTCATCGTACTGCTGCAGAGCGAGCATGAGAAAGACGTCAGGATAAAGGAGCTCGAGTCGCGACAATACCGTGCGCCGCAGGAACCCGCCGCATACTTCTCCCCCACTGATGTTACGGTAGCTTCCCAAACACTACCCTCGTCATCACCGACATTGACAACTACCGTTAAATCTAAGTCACCGGCAAAAAAAAATAAAAAAAATAAGAATAAATTAAAGAACAAGAATAAGAATAATAAAAAATCTAACAAAATTAATATGGCTAATTCAAAGGTGACGATAAGCGAACCGGCGAACCCACACGTGCACAACACCACATTGCCCAAGAAAAGAGTAATGGCACCGGCGCCGCTGAGTGTGTACTTAGATTGCCCAGTTAGCCGAAAAATGTTAATATTATGTGACAAGCAAGGAAGGGACTTGGCAGCGACGATGAGGGAGTGCTCGTCTGGCTACGATGACGTGTCAGCGATATGCAAGCCGGGCGCCCCGCTGCAGGCACTCATACAAGATGTATCCGGACTCACCAAGGACATGAAGGAGGGAGATGCGCTTGTTGTCCTCGCAACTGACACAGTAACGAACTCTGATTTAAATAAACACACCCGTAGCATTAAGTTTCTGACGCGGCACTGCTGCCAAAAAAATATAAAACTATTTATAAGCTCAATAATGTACAATTATAGATGTACTGATAGTTCTAGACTTAATAATATAGCGCACCAGATAAATACTCAAATGTACAACATTAGCTTGAAATCACTAGATATGCATTATATAGATTTAAATTCTTTTGACACACAGTGCTATAATAGCGTAGGCAACATTAATTCTAAAGGACTGAACAATATATGCAAGGGAATAATCAGTAAAAATGGTGTACACAAACATTATAACCCGAACTTGTGTTATTTGACTGGTCCGCATATTTCTAAATGTAATAATAGTGTAAATAACACAGAGGACGACGAAAATTCTATGTTCTATTCTTTTTGTCAACCAATGACAGACCTACCTCATCAGTAGTAATAACATCTAGTCAGTACGTAAGCCCGGCTGTTGCAAACACTATAAGTCAAGATAATCTAAATAACGTGCAGGTAGGCATAGAATCATTCTTTAAAATATTTCATCAAAATGTACGTAGCCTCCGCAATAAGATAAATTTAATTCAAGTAGATGTTCACAATGACCAACCCGAGGTAATTGTTTGTTCAGAATCCTGGCTTCATTGTAATGAAGTTCCGAATATAACGCTTCACGGATATAAAGTATCAAATAGTTTTTCCCGCCAAAAGAATATTCATGGCGGAGTAATAATATTTACTCGTAATGATGTCAAATTTAAGAAAAGGTCGGAAGTTCATGAAATGACCCAGGAATTCCATCTAGATTGCACGGCCATAGAAATTCCAAAATTAAATTTAATTATTATTGGTTTATATAGAACTGACAATGGTGACTTTAGAATTTTCCTTAAATCAATTGACACTATATTAAATCATTTTGCAGATGACAATAAGAACATAATTTTGGCTGGCGACTGGAACATAGATTTTTTGACAATTAATTCAAAATGTAGCAAAATAACCGACTTGTTAAAAACATATAACATGTACAATTTGGTGACTTTCCCGACTCGAACTTGTGATGGGTCAGAATCGTCTATTGATGCCATAGCCTCTAACTTGTCTCCAAGATCGATCGCAGTGTCCGCACGTGTCACTGCAATCAGTGATCACGACGGCCAGCTCGCCTGTCTCAGGGAGAGCTCTCTGCAGGCCGGTCGCGAACCTCCTGCCTCTGTACAGCGGAGGCTTCGTACACCCGGCAGAGTGAGCCAGTATTGCGAAGCGATCGAATTATATGACTGGAGTAAAATAGTATGTAACAGTAATTATTCAATTGAAGTTAAGTTTGAGAAGTTTATAAATGTATTAACCTATTATATAAATATGTATTTTCCCATGAAAATGTCAAAAAGTAGAAATAAGAAAAACGAATACTGGATGAATGACGACATATTATCACTAAAGACAAAACTCTGTCACACATTTGAAATGAAAAAACAATTCCCTGATAGCGACGTTTTAAAAAAATGTATTGAGAAGTACAAGACAGCTATAGATATAATGTCTTGGCAAAGTCGTAGAGATTGCATCGAGTCAAGGATTATGAATAGTAATAATCCTAAAAAAGAGATATGGCGAGTGATTAAAGATGAAACCAACAGAGGGCAGTGCAGGGAAGATGGTATTCATAAGCTTATAACCTCAGACGGAGATGATGTTCCTATTGAAAACATTCCTGAATGTATGAACATGCACTTCCTGAATATCGGAAGTAAGCTAACAGCCCTGAATCCAGCTTCTCCAAGCAAAGCATTGTCCCTAATGGTAGACATTCCCAGTCTTGATGCCGACCAAACCTTTTGCCTACCCTATGTCACACCTGAAAAAATTTCAAAATTAATACGTGACAAATTATCTAAAAAAAGCAGTCTTGATATTTTTGAGTTGTCGGGAGAGTTGATTGCCAAATGTTCAAATAGTTTGTCGCCATACATATCAGTATTGGTTAACCAAATGTTTGAAGAGGGTACCTATCCTAATGTACTAAAACAGACCCGTGTATGTCCCATTTATAAAGGAGCCGGCGAAAGAGCTGACCCAAATAACTATAGGCCTATAAGTTTAGTGCCAGCACTATCTAAAATCATAGAATCTGTTATATCTGACTCTATAATTAAGCATCTTGAGGATAATAAACTTCTTTCTCCCAACCAATACGCATACCGTAAAGATCACTCCACAAAATCAGCTGGCATGAAGCTAGTAGGAGAGATAATAAAAGGTATAGACAAGAGGAACAAGGTGGCAGGTATATTCTGCGACTTGTCGAAAGCATTCGATGTCGTAGACCACAACCTCCTCTTGCACAAATTGGAAAAATATGGAGTAAGTGATAAACCACATGAATTGCTAAAGTCATTTTTAACAGATCGAAGACAGGTCACTGAGGTCACCTTAAAAGGAAACAAAAAAAGTTCCGAGCCAGGTAAAATTAAAATGGGTATTCCACAGGGTTCTGCATTAGGTAATACATTATTTTTAGTATTTATTAATGACTTAGCCTTGATTAAAATAGATGGTGTTTTAATACTTTTTGCCGATGACACTAGTATAATAGTCTTTGCTGAATCCATGCATGAACTGGAAATAAAATTAAATATAGTAGTAGGAAAAATATCGGAATGGTTTGCTGTGAACGGACTGATACTAAATACATCGAAGACCAACTATATGGTATTTTCCGGACGAAACTGTGGTCCCCGTGAGCTCTCTATTTCGAATTCATCCGGCTCTATTGGCTCCCAGTCATGTATACGATTTTTAGGGTTCTTTATTGACCCAACTCTAAGTTGGAAAAGTCACATAGACAAACTATGTGACAAGATGGCTAGAGGTATTTACGCACTAAGAGAGTTACGCCGCTTGATCAGTCCGGAGGCTTTGAGACAGTCCTACTATGCGTACGTACACTCATTACTGTCGTATGGTGTAATCCTGTGGGGTAACTCAACCGATGCTGAAAGAGTGCTAATATTGCAAAAACGAGCGATAAGGGTATTAGCCAGTGTACCGCGAACAACATCTTGTAGAGACTTTTTCAAATCCTTTGGTATATTAACTGTGTGCTCTCTATATATATATGAAGTAGTGGTATATGTACGCAAAAACATGAATTCTTTTGAGTCAAATGGCGCAAGTCATAATTATAACACACGTAACTCAGAGCGTTTAAAATCTGTTGCGCATAAATCGGCGATGGCTGAAAAAGACCCTGACGTGATTGGACCCAAATTGTACGAAAATGTTCCTGATACAATAAAATCAATAAATAGTGACAATGTGTTCCAGAGTCAGCTGAAAATATTTCTCTTAGACAATCCATTTTATAAGTTAAGTGAATTTTTTTCATACTGTAAATAAAAATTCTGCTGACTTTGATAATTCAAATTGTTTATATGCATAAACACAAATTTTAATAATTACTTGACTGAACCCTATGTTCTTTGTTTTGTATTTTATTGTCTTTTTTAATGGGTATATTTTTGACTAAGTATTTTAAATTTTTTGCTTAGATATAGTATGTTATATTTAACATAAAGAAAACTTAGTATGTAAGTTATATTTAAAAAAAGCTCTGTAAGGTTTCTTACCCGGTTCTTCCTTATAGATTGCACTACTGAACGGGACATCATAAAAAATGATGACGAACCATACTGAATATGCATATGTCTCAATGTAATATTGTTATTGTTGTGTGTTCTTTATGGCGAAATAAATATCTGAATCTGAATCTGAATGTTTGATTCAAATTGTATTTGCTGCCAGTTCTCAATTGACAATGGAGACACAGACGATACAAGGGGTTACGAAATGCAACGTTTATAGAGTGCGACAAGGCTTGAAATGAACGTGGATGACGTTTGTGGGAGGGCGCTGTTGCAGCATTAATGTTGTCAATTTTGAAAATTTCCTTACACTAGGGGAAAATATCTTTGCAAAAGAAAATGTATGTATAGTAGTACCTATAAGGTAAGTAGGTACTTACTTATTTTTTATTTTATGTATTGAATTTTAGAAAGACTTGCTCTCTAATAAAATAACAGATAATCTTTGGTGTTGTTAGCAGAAATCGAAGTCTAAGAAGTGATACTAACGTACGCGTGGAAATTATTATATAGCAAGCAATATATTCTATTATAAATACCGTCGAAAATATTATATAAATTTTAAATAAATGGCAGAAGGACCCGGCATCCAAGCCAATAATTAAAAACAATTTTACCACAGACAGATTAATGATCTGTCTGCCTGCTGTATTCCCGCGATTGTTATAACACTAATATTTATCTCTTATTTCAGTTATGCTAGTTATTCCAACAGCGTTAGGTTCAAATTCCAACATCAGCAGCAAAACAGCAATATAGCAATATAGCACTTTGAAACAGCAGCTATATAAAAACAGCAGGTCATTCTAACGTGCTGTTGAAAAACAGCCGTTATTCCCACGACTACGCGTGAACGGGGGAAACGCGAGACGGTCATCTGGCAGCACTGTGGCGGCGTTAGTTCAGCTGTCACCCACATTCATTTGAAGCCTTGTCGCACTGTAAAACATTAATTTCGTCCACTTTTTTTTTCTATTTCTCGGCCAATTTTCGAGATGTATTTTATATATTATGTTACTCCGAGATAATACACTTTCACTATACAAAGTTACGTCAAAATCCGTTCAGTGATTTTTGAGAGAGGCGAGTACAAAAAAAAAGTTTAAAAAACTGTTCTAACATGTTCAGTTATCCATTTTAAGACGTCCTGGTTGGGGGTTTTTTTCTAATCTATTCAATGAACATATTTTTTTGCCTTTAGGATTTTATTATATGTATAGATTAATGCAAGCTTGACCCCTTTTTTTCAAGCTTTAACCGCTGAGAGATATCCAGGTAAAGGGAACTCATTAATTCCCGTACATCTGTACAATCTCAGTGCAAACAATAACGTTTAAGAACAGCTACAACGAGATTTCGCCAAATAGTCTTCTCAATTGAGCTTACCCTAATAAAGCTTTCTACGCTTCCATCAGCCGGAGAGGAATGAAGCCGTCGAATAAATCCTTTGAATAAAGTACTCTGCAGCCACAGATCAAGGATATATTGTCTAGATGGGTGACACGTTGACCGTTGGAGCTGACCGTGGTTCGTATACCAAGTAAAACTGTCGGCACATGCAAGCACCTTACTAGGTGGTAGGGTTTATTTAACACGACCGGATTGATACCACCGCGCTGAATGAAAGGTCGGTCGTCTTGAGCGGCCGATGGGTTGAGCGGTCTGCGCACTGAGCAAACGTCGGGTTTCCTTGCGAGATGTCCGAGGTTCGAATCCAGTCGGCGTGTACCAGTGATTTTTTTTCTGATGAAAAAATTTACATGCATACCTACATCTGCTGCTTCGCCGTTCAGAACCGGTGTAAAACTGTAGCTGCCTTCCCTTACATCTTACTAGGTGGTAGACTCAAATTGTGCCGCCGACTGGGTTGATACCACCATACCGGATGTATGATGGCCGCATAATATCATCATCTGTGTTCTCCTCTAGTCCAATATAGCCGGCAATCCAAAAGGAAGTCTCCAGTATGGCACCTACGTTCTCGGAAGTGATATTTCCCCTCTGACACTGGCTGTACCCGATTGAATAAAAAAAAATCAACGACACGGCAATTATTTTTTAATTATAAGGAAACAAACTGCGAAGTTTCTTGCCAGTTCTTCTTCGCTTTGATAATCGAACTGGCAAAATGGTAAATGTTAAAATATGACGAATCCGAGTGAAGTGTACTGTCTATGGATGATGAATAAAGAAAAAGAAGAAGAAGAACTGGCACGTTCGCTGTGCCCAGAGGTTCATCGAACAGTCAGACGCATCCATCAACACCATATCTAGCCATTGTTTCCGTGATCTGTGACTGCATCAGATATCTCAGGCTTTGTGTTTCAGTTCTTTCGCATTCGTATTAAGGTAAGGGAAGTGCGATCTCACTAAGTCTACTTAGTGAAGTGAAGGCACTCGAACGAAGAATTCAATTTCGTAGACGAAGCAGCAAACGTAATGAGCTGGTGATATGAGTGTTGTAAATGGTGATGGTGTGCAGAAAAAACTTTGTTGCCAAACTGTCAGCCTCAGTAGCTCAGTGGTGCGGTCAGTACTTGGATGGAGGACCGCTCGACCGTTGGAGGCTGACCGTGGTTCGGATTCCACGTTAAAATGTAGGTCCCTTCCCTTCTTACCTTACTAGGTGGTATGGTTTATCCCGGCCGGGTTGGTACCACCGCACTGAGCGAAACGTCGGTCGAAACGGCTATGTAAATGGTTCGTGTTTTCCGTCCAGTTCTGTGTAGCCGGCGCGAAATGAAGGGAAGCACTGAGATGGCACCTAGTTCATCCGGTGTTATGGGCTGACATCACGGATGTTGTAGGTGATGTAGCTAACCGTGTCAGGTTCTATTAAAAAAATGAAGTTATACAATAAACAACTAACAATATCCGGTTTGATACCACCGCGCTGAATTAAGCACAGTCGAGGCGGCTATAAACGTTTTTAGTGTTTTTCGTCCACTTCGGTGCAGTGCAGCCGGCAAGTCCAAAAGGAAGCTGAAATGGCACCTAGTTCATCAAGGCGTAATGCGCTGATGTCAAAATAACACCAACCAAAAGTAAAATAAACAAAATTGTGTGATTTAATTAATTACTTTTAAGGACAAAAACCTACGACTAGCTAGAACAATGACAGTTCTGTGCATTTAACACTTTGAATTCGAGAGTTCGAGGGCTACTTAGGAGGTGGGCGTGCCCCGTGGGCCCGCATCTTTCTAGGGATCATTCTGGAAGGATCCATTAAGGCATCATCCTTCCTACCCCCCACGCCATCTCCTCCCTCCCCCATCCCACACCACCCCGGCAGCCATCCCCGAACCACAAGCAGAGAAATGCTGTGGATTTAATGCTCGCGGATAGTACCAATGTTAAAAGGATGGGGAACTATTATAGAGTTGTAGCGTTTGCGTGCGACCGGTAATTCTATGTGACTTTGAAAAAAAACTTTAATGTGTTTTTTTTCTTGTTCTTCGTATTTTATTATCTTTTTTTTAATAGATGTATCCTTTATTCTTGACTTAATATGTTTTATTTTTTGCTTAGACAGTATGTTACATTTAACATAATGAAAATTAGTACCTATGTAAGTTCTCTGACTCAGACACCCATACGGGAATACCTAAAAAGACGTCTGCATAACCACATACAAAATATATTTTCAAGCCTAAACTAAAACATTTCAGAATATACCAAACACATTTCGGAACATACCTAATACATTTCAGAACATACCAAACCCTTCTAGTTTACATACTATAATTTTACTTTTTATAATTATTATTACTATTATATTGTATTTGAATTTGTTGTGTGTGCAATAGGACAAGCGCCTGAATGAATAAATGATTTGATTTGATTTGATTTGATTCTTGGCACAACTCAAAATTTTTAATACTTTAAATTAAGTACCTACCAATCTATAATTCAAATTTACATACTGATGACTACTCAAGTCGAAATAGATTAGAATGTGTGTTTTGTAATATTATATGTTTAAAATATATATAAAAATAAATTTCCAACATTAACTACTCCAAATATTTACACAGCGATACACTTAAAGTGTACCTATATATCAAGACATCGTACGTCAGCTAGTACTTCATAATCGGATTGCCACGGTCGACTAGCGAGAGACCACTCACTAGTTTGAAGTGGGAACATCACAGTTGGGCGAAGAATCCTCTCTTCTAACGTAATCCCCAAGTAAACTAGAAGGCTTTGATATGTCCGAAATGTGTTTGATATGTTCCGAAATGTGTTTGGTATGTTCTGAAATGTTTTAGTTTAGTCTTGAAAATATACTTTTGATGTGATATTATGCAGACTTCTTTTTATGTATTCCCGTATGGGTGCCTGAGTCAGAGGGGCGAGAGTACTCGCCCCGATCGGCAACTATCACCTCCGAGAAGGTGCCATACCGGAGATGTTTCACTTTTGCTGAGTTAAGGTCCATTCCAAACGTGCGTTCAGTCTTCGTTTTAATAAAATAGTCAATTAATTAAATGATAAACTACCTATAAAAAAGGGCTTGTATATTCCCAATTTTTTTCCAAATTTTATACTCAGTAGTTTCGGAGATAAGGGGTAATAATTGATTTTTGTACTTTTTCTTTAATACCTTTTAAACATATAAGGTCAGGTTCATTTTATTCAGTGAGGATTATATCTTTGAGGTACGGAACCCTAAAAAGACAGAATTCGTAAACTCCCGAATTACCCGACGAAGCCAAAAGGATGATTATGATATCCTGTCTGGTTTTCCACAGGCCTCTCGCCACAACGCACCTATTAACAGCACGCACTGCAATTAATTACCGACTCGTACCTACCGCGTGTCCAAAATGTCGCAACTCGCCACACTAGTACCCCGACGGAACACAGATGGCGTACAGGTGCCACTAACTGCATCCTAACTGCGCTATCATTACCACGAAATGGACTAAAAACTCCAAACCGTACTCCACAGTGACAAATTGCACTTTATGGCGTAGACGATAAGGCTCAATTTGGAGTAAAATTTCAGTAACATGTGAGGGACTGTGCAGTGGCAAGCGGCATATTTCAAAGTTGAATTAAATAGAAAATTGAAAAATGACAACTCATTCCACAGTAATAATTTTATATGCTAATCCACAAACACACATGCAATTTTACGCAAACTCCTTCGAGCTTTAAAATTAAATAGTTTGTGATCTATCTATGACTTATATAAAGACAGCTCGGCCTTATAAATTACTTATAAAGCAATTATAAATTTACATACGTCGGGGTGACCACTGTCCCGAGATGAGAGGATCTCTACGAAATAGTCTATGGCATCAGAATCTCTACTTCCCATAAAAGGAAACGTCTGGAACCACTTAACATACTTTTAGATAAAAGTAAAAATTTATAATTTATTAATTATTGATTTAATTTTTATAAAATTTGGTCTCTGCTTATCGACCTAAATAACGAGAGACTGATTTGACTCATTGGAAAAAGAAATCAAAACGTAGCTGGTTATATGATTACTTCTCTTGAATTGACTCACACTATCAAAATATATTTTAAATAGTTTACATACTTCTTGTTTCACAAAGTTTATAAAAACCATATTTTTGATTTATGTAAGTATTCTATAAGAAACAGACAGAAAGAAATGTGAATACTTTAATATTAACTTAAGCATATTATATACCCCTATCCCAACAAACAAATTGGTGCTAACGGCAGGTGGTTTTAGATCTTAAAGTGTTATATTGGATTAATATAACGCGTCACTACTGTAGAGCTCTTGTCCCACCCTTATAGCACCTTACTAACGCTATTGTAAAGTCATTATAGAACTTTAAACTGTATAAGAATGGTCCTCTATTAAACAGCTCTTATAACGCCCCTCTTAACACCATAATGTTAGTTGGGATGTTTTTTTTTTCTTCGACAAAAACGCCCCCTTTTCTTCGGCATACACTTCTTCACACCTTCATAATTTTTCCAGCTCGCTTATTACTTTTCTCATCGGTTCCTCCTGAACAAGGCGTTCCGTCCGCCGCACCCCAATAAAACAGCCGCGTAATTATTGCGAATGCAGTCAGCCCCCCCGCGTCGCAGGCAGCAGGTGCCGGTAATGTCCTCAGGTCCGGCGCGGTGACCACAACTCACTTGATTTATACCTGTGACATGACGTCACGACGCGGAGTCCGTATCAATGGGTGAGCGCGCGATAGAGTTCGAAGACGGTTATTTATAGGGTTACCAGATGGAAAATTGAAAAGTCCTGACACAAAGCCTAATTTCCATAGAAAAGTCCTGACATTTTGTTGCAAACGTAATTAAATTTCAAATATTTGTTAATGCGGGGGCAGGACTCACTGGTCGAACTCCATTTCAACTCAATTTTCAAACT
Organism: Nematopogon swammerdamellus; assembly: GCA_946902875.1. Lineage (NCBI taxonomy): Eukaryota > Metazoa > Arthropoda > Insecta > Lepidoptera > Adelidae > Nematopogon > Nematopogon swammerdamellus. The sequence continues at coordinate 3,757,687 of OX336335.1, read as the reverse complement.
TCATTTCATTTCAACTCAAACCCACTCAAACTCAAGATGGTAAAAATCTATATTATGTAATGCTTATTTAATTTGCCTAATATTACCAAAGTTGTTGGTAAAGATAATTATATTTCTGTTTAAGTTTAATTGTGCTGTGTAATTTACTCTAATTAGTAATTACATTACCGTTTGTATAAAATACTAATAATAAAAAAAAATAATAAAAAATCTGCTGTACTTCATTAAAAATCGAAAACTCCGGACAGTTGCAAAATCCGGCCGCAATCCTGACAAGAGCCTAAAAATCCTGACATGTCAGCACAAATCCTGACGTATGGTAACCCTAGTTTTATATGTGTCGGTCGCCTTAAGAGAATAACTAACTATATAGATTTCTTAAATAAAAATCGGCCAAGTGCGAATCGGACCACGAACAATGAAGGGTTTCGTAGTCGGGAAGAACGTTCGCGGTGTAACCGAAAATATCCCATAATCTCATAAACTACACGACATACCTTATTAATTAAATAACACAAATTTTCCAGTATTTTTTAAGTAGGCTCAAATTGTAGCCGACTGGGTTGGTAGTTGGTACCACCTCACTGGATGTAAGATGGCCGCATAGCAGCCTCGGTTGTGTTCTCCTCTAGTCCACTATAGCCAGAAATCCAGGGAAGTCTCCGGTATGGCACCTACCTTCTCGGAGGTGATATTTGCTGGTCGGAGGATGTGCTTTCGCGCCTCCGACTCAGCCACTCATAGCGGATTACATAAAGAAAAAAGGGAATAGTCCTACAGTACAATGCACATACATTTTTCCGTCAGAAAAACCTCATTCGTGCATGTCGGCCGGAATCGAACCTCGGACTTTGAGATCAAGCGTCAAGCGCGCCGAACGTGCCGACCACCCGCTGTTCTATATGTAAAAGCCTTTCCGCCATTTCGGTCTGTCCAGCATTCCGAAAATACTACTCGCCTAGTCAACTCATTTACCCCGTACAAAGGAACTTTGAAACAACGCACAAAGAAATGATTAAAGCGGAAGGGATTAATTTCAAAGATAAAACCACAAGCCATCGCTTTAATGGTCTTTAACGGGGGTTTGTGGCGACAATTACACGAGGGTTGAGCATGTTAGTCTTAGCTCAGACATCAAGGACCAAATAAAATAAACAACCAAAGGAGAATTAATATTCGTACATTTTAAGAGGCAGAAGTATTACGGGGATTTATCAATGACTACCAACTTAATACTTAATACTAAACGTCGACGCACGAAATTAGTCGATATTGGATAGCGGGTGGCTAAGCTCAAGTGGAAATGGGCTGGGCACGTCAGCCGAAGAGACGACGACCGTTGGAGTAACCGTGTCCTACACTGGCGGCCGTGGACAGGAAAACGGAGTGTGGGAAGACCACCCGCCAGATGGGACGACGACATCAAGTACGTCGGCGGAAAGCAGTGGTTCCGTACCGCTGAAGGCCGGGAGGACTGGAGGAAAATTGGAGAGGCGTATGTCCAGCAGTGGACGCTTACACGCTAACTGACTGACTGACCAACTTAATAACTTAAAAATTGAGGGTTATTCTGAAGCTCGAAGGAACCACTACCGCGTTGTAATTTTGTTAAAATCTAAAATACCGGCCAAGTGCGAGTCGAACTCGCGCACCGAGGGTTCCGTATCGCCATGTCATGGTCAGCGCCACTCACGCCATATATGTATTATTTAAAATGTTTCAAACTCTATTCGGTAGATGGCGCGCATACACTTTTTAGTTTCTTGTATGGGGACCCCGTGATTTTTTTACTTTTTCTTATTTTTATTATTTGTTAGGTCGGCCATAAAATAACACATATTCTGTGAAAATTTCAATAATAATTTATTATTACGGTTCAAGAGATACAGCCCTCGGACAGACGGACAGACAGACAGACGACCTAGGCTTAGTAATAGGGTCCCGTGCGACGGATACGGAACACTAAAAAGTTCTAAAGTCTTCATATTTGAGCTGCAGAATCATGCTTAAAATGTGTGAAATGAAATGAAGGGAAATTTTCAATAGTGTGACCAGCCTACTTTTTTTTTTATTCTGTGTCTCAATTAAAGGTGAATACAATTGAAGGAAAAATGTCTAATGCACCATCTGCCTGGTTATTCACTTAAAACAAAATAACAAAACCAGCAAAAATACGGACAGGAGCGTTCTCCACACGACTAATGGCTAACGCAAGCTGGCGGTTAACCGATGAAAAAGTATTAGCCGGAAGCCCGGCGTGGATGTCGCATTGTAAACCTTTCCCACTTTGCATTCTCACGCCTTCTTGAACAGTATTCTATTTTCGCTAGCTTTTGCTCGAGGCTTCGCTCGCGGAAGACTCGGTTTAATAGAAAATCCGATTTAAACGCAAATTAAAATAAACGATCGCTTCTTTTATATTCTCTCTATAATTTTTTAGGGTTCCGTATTCGGTACGGGACCCTATTACTAACCCTACGCCGCCGTCTGTCTGTATGTCTGTCCGTCCGTCCGTCCGTCTGTCTGTCCGAGGGCTGTATCTGTATCTATGTCTGTCCGAGAGCTGTATCTTTTGAACCGTAATAGGTAGCCCGTTGAAATTTTCACAGAATATGTGTTATTATGGCCGATATAACAACAAACAATAAAAATAAGAAAAAGGAAAAAAATTCATGGGGGTCCCCATAGAAGAAACCAAAAAGTGTATGCGCGCGCGCCATCTACCGAATAGAGTATGAAGCATTTTAACTAATCATGAATTTTAACTAATATGAAGCATTTCATAACACGCCATAGATGGCGTGAGTGGCGCTAGCCATGACATGGCGATACAGAACACTCGGTGCGCGAGTTCGACTCGCACTTGGCCGGTTTCTTTATGGATAGCGCGACATGTGGCATCGTTTCACCTACAAGTAGGTGTCTAACAATCTCTTCTTCCCTCCCTCTCTCTCCCCTCCCTCCCCCTATCTCCATCCGGCACTACCATTTGACACTAAATTCCATTAATACTATATTTTCTTTGAGGCTGCTCAGCCCTATCGCTATTTAGCGTGATGGTGTATATACTATAGTGAGCCTAAAGAACTACTCTTTACATTGGCCCAAACCGCATCAAAATCGGTTCAATGGTTCCGGAGTTTACCTCAAACATACATACATACAGACACATTCCCCTTTATAAGAAGTAGAGATAGAGATTACATGATATAAACATTAGAAAATGCGGCAAAGGTCGTTGAGGCGAGCGTCAATATGAAATTGTTGAGGTTTACGGGCTGCTGGCACGCCAACAGGATAAATATAACGGTTTTGAACCTCGTAGGTTTTGAAAATGAATTCATTTTCTCCAGAGCAGCAGCGGCCGAGAGAAAGCGGTCACGTGCTGAACATAAAGAGTGAGGAATGTTTTCGGTTTCAGTGCGAGCTGTTGCCCTGGTTATGATTTCGCGATGTCGGACGTGGAGCGCGATTCTCGTCTGGAGATTTCTATTGAGAAAGAGGCGCAGAGAAAGATGTATCATTCTTAGCACGTTTATTGTATGGGGACCCCCCTTAATTTTTACATTTCACTTTTTTATTATTATTTCTTGGCACGTCCGCCATAATAACACATATTCTGTGTGTAAAATACGAAGTATATACATACATGTCAAATATTTATGTCACAAAATTATATATTTATTATTAACATTAGAAGGAAATACACAAATAAAAGTGTGATTATGCAAAATATCTTATTTTCCTTCACCACAATCATAATCACTGCCAGTACAGACTACGCCGCTTATAATGGTCCTTTTTGAGAACGATACATACAACAGCTCTAGGACGGACGGACGGACGAACGGACGGACGGACGGACGGACGGACAGGCAGACGCCGCGGCGTAGGCTTAGTAATAAATAGGCTTCCGTATGGATACGGATCCCTATAAATCGGAAAGGTCGTTTAGGAGTTATCGTGATCCTAATAAACAACCATACATACATACAAACATTCAGGCTAAACACATTACCCTCCTTTTGGTTTCGCCGTAGTCAGGTAAAAATACTATGAGAGAGAGAGAGAGAGCACTAATCATTAGGGTTCCGTATCCGTCTTACGGGACCCTACTAAGCCTACGCCGCCGCCGCGCCGTCTGTCTGTCTGTCCGTTTGTCCGAGGGCTGTATCTCTTGAACAGTAATAGGTAGTCCGTTGAAATTTCACAGAATATGTTTTATTATGGCCGATATAACAACAGATAATAAAAATAACAAAATGTAAAAAAATCACGGGGTCTTCATACAAGAAACTAAAAAGTGTATGCGCGCCATCACAACAGTATGAATCATTTTAAATAATCATGCATGAATTTGAACTAATATGAAGCATTTCATAAAACACACCATAGATGGCGTGAGTGGCGCTGCCATGACATGGCGATACGGAACACTCGGTGCGCGAGTTCGAATCGCACTTGGCCGGTTTTTTTTAAATACATAATATATTCTCTCGTACTAAGCTACTTCATGAGTAAGATAATCATTATTTAACTCAGAAATACAACTTCATCTTCATCAGCCACATCTGCATCCCAGCCTCGCGGTCTCCAAGCGACCTCCGGCCGTGAGCCCTGCTAAGCGGTCGCCAGAGAGCATCCAGCAAATGTTCTGCGAATGCGCCGCCGTCTGAAGCGGAAATTGGGAAGCGGAATCGAATAGCGGCTCCTCCGGTGCATCTGTCTAGAGGTACGGACGGCAGAACAGTCGGGTATACACTTACGTACATATACCGTTAAAAATACGAGAAGTGAGAAGAGATAGTGAGACTTATACAGGGTGTCTCAGGATAGCCTTGAGAAACTTCAGGAATAGAAAGTACTCATTATTAGAAGAAAAAAATCCATATCACTCAAATCGAAATTCCGTACTTTTTTTTTTTCATACAAAAATTGGAAATTATTACAAAAACTCGACGTACAGTGAGTATGGGGAGGTGCTGTCTAAGTCTAGGGAGTGCAATGACCTAGTCCAGTCCCCTTTTTCTTTAGATGTCATTTAAATTTAAGGAATTAACCTACATGCAGTTCAATTCTACTAGTTAATAAAAATTGCAATTTAGTCATTTTATTTTTATTTAATAAAGGCGGATGTGAAACGTCCACCAAATCTCGATGAATTCACCAAAAAGTACTATACAATGACCGAATCTGGGAAAAAGTTTCAGAGCTTTTCGTTTTCAAATATGGACCCCTTTCGAACCCTGAAGTTACGAAACCCTATCCTGAAACACCCTGTATATAACATACGTGTATCGTATTATATGTAGTGTTACTTTAGGCATCCAAGCTGTCTCTTTGTTTTGTTGATTTTGTGAAGTAACATGTACATAATATGAATAGCCCCACTGCATCTCTCCCCGTGCATGCCGTAAAAGGCGACTAAGGAATAAGGACAAGATACCGTGCATAAGGGCGACAGGCTAGCCACCTCTCACCTTGTCACGGTGTTTCCACCGCGTCATACAGCAGGTGGGCCTTCGTGCCTTACTTGCTGCCTGATCGATCTGAGTTATCTTGTCCGAATACTTTACTAAACGTGGCGGTGGGTGTCGTGATGTAATTTACCAGAATACTTGTAGGACAACACCGCTTACTCTGCTTACCCCGATTGTCGGGATATGTACATACTCATTAATTGTTAAGTGTTTTTTTTCTGTAAATACCCATTTCGAATGTTTCAATAGTCTGGTTGACAAGCAGAGATTGCCTTAGTCAATAAGTCCGCGGTTTGTAATATATTTTATAATAAAGCATTATGCTTCATTATCATCATCAATCAATACTAATAATAAATCTGTAAGGGATGGTCATGGAGTAAGTTACTTTGTTTTAGGAAATATTGAGTTTGTAGCCTCTATGTATGATACTAATGCTAAATTGACGATTTTTAGAAATCTTTTCTGTATGTATGTATGTATGTATGTATGTATGTATGTATGTATGTTCCTCCATAACCAGTGGCGGCTGGTGACCTATGGGACTGGGTGTGCGGCGCACAGCACACCCAGTCCCATAGGTACCTAGCGCACGATGTGCGCTAACTTACTCGTAGTACTAAACCCAAACGTGAATCTAATGGATACCGAGACGTGATTTTTTATTTTATTTTCATGTCTGAGTTAATTGCCCAAATTATGTACGACCGAAGGGAAGCACTGACGTGGCACCAAGTTCATCCGGTGTTATGGGCTGACATCACGGATGTTGTAGGTGATGTAGCCAACCGTGCCAGTATCCATAAAAAAAAAATGTAAAAGTATTCTCACTCAACAGATACATAGTTGAAAGACAAAATAAGGTAAGGATATAAGTGATAAAATTATTAAAATATATGTAATAAAAATGTACTCACTTTTAGATTGAAATATGTAGGTATGGTGTTTTGAAGAACACGCCAGCGAATTTATGAAAATTATGAAGAAATCAGTCACATACACACACACACCACACACACTACAGTTTGATTGGGTAGGTCTAATATTGTTCTATTTATAATGTAAGTCTATTCGTCGGGTTTTATCTTGCGCAAATATTTCTATCACTTTTTTGTCACGCACTAGAAACACAACCAGAGTCCTAATTGCTCGAAGAACCAAAGCGACGCTTCACTGCGCAGTGGCCGGCCACTGAGCCGCGGCCGCCGGGGCGCCGCCGCGCGCGAGGCGTGGCCGGCGCGCGCGCCCCCGCCCGCCGGCCAGCCTTGCCGCGCCGGGCAATGAAGAAAACTTTTTTTTTTTTTTTTTTTTTTTTTTATGGAAACTTGACACGGTTGGCTACATCACCTACAACATCCGTGATGTCAGCCCATAACACCGGGTGAACTAGGTGCCATGTCAGTGCTTCCCTTCATTTCGCGCCGGCTACACTGAACTGGACGGAAAACACGAACTATTTACATAGCCGTTTCGACCGACGTTTCGCTCAGTGCGGTGGTACCAACCCGGCCGGGATAAACCCTACCACCTAGTAAGGTAAGAAGGGAAGGGACCTACAGTTTAACGTGGAATCCGAACCACGGTCAGCCTCCAACAGTCAGGCGGTCATCCATCCAGTAACTGACCGCACCATTAAGCTGCCGAGGTTGACGATCCCATAGTCGACTTTTACGACATGCGACGGGGAGAGATGCAGTGGGGCTATTCTTTTTAAGTACCGACCCCACACGGTACACTTCACAATGTACTGTTAACTGACGAAAAGTCGTTCAAACTGCTAAAAAACTGATTTGCAAAACATCCCGGCGCGGCAAAGATATATTATATTACGTTCAATATTTCATCTATATTACGTACAATATTTCATCTAAGCGGCGCCGCGGCGCGGAGCGGCCATTATCGGTCACGCGACGACGACGGGCCTCGCCCCGAACTGAGAGAGATGGCGCGGCGCGACGAGACGCAGAGTTTAGATCGCTCCCGCCGCGCCCGCGCCCCCCGCCCGCGCGTGCCTGCGTTCGGGTTTACGATCTCGGCTTACATCGGCTCATCGTCGGCTGGCTCGGTCGCGACGTGTCGCACGCGCGTCTATCCAAAATATACTGTCCTTCTTTTTCCGTCGTGTGTCACACGCAGAATGCATCCTTGTTCCACACATAATCGTATGAAGAGTGTTTTGTTTCACACGGCGGGGCAGCGGCGTTTAAATTTTTTTCATAGTAACACGTTCGCGGTGTTTTGTGATGCACACGGCGGCGAGCTCGGCGGCGATACGTAGTAAGTAGTACGTATTACGTACAGCAAAATCGTGCCTTGTTGTCTAGGAAATAGGAACGAATTCAGTTTGATATTTTTACTTCGATTGGCGAGATTCATGGAGAATGTTTAATATTTTAATTTATTTATTTCTTTCGGGTGAAGGCGCTGTTTGGTGGTAGTGCGGCGCACGAACGCACTTAAGGGCCAGCCGCCACTGTCCATAACTCTTCAAGCCATAATCCGAATTTGATGAAACTTAGTACAAGCCCATTTTACTATACGGGACACAGGATAGGCTTACTAAAATTCACTTCCGGCTACGCTAAGATGTGTCTCCCATACAAATCGAATTGTTCCAAGCGCCGAAATAATGGGCGGCGCGGCGCGGCGGGGGTTAGTAGCGCGTCTCGCGGAGACTGGCAGCCCGGCGGCGGCGAAGGCGCGGGACGCGGCGCGGGACGCGGCGCGGGGAGCGGTCTGGCGGAGCGCGGTGTGTGTGTGTATGCATTGTCTCGGCAGAGTTTCTTATATTTTAATTCGATTCATAATATTATGTAGGTTAACTTCGTTAGGTATCTATTTGATTAATTTTAGGTGCAAACCTATGTAAAAGTGTTATTGCGAGTCGATGTTAGCGGATATTTATTTAACTGAAGTTCCTATTTGATTTAAGTTAATTGATCGTATGTTTAGTATATTGTACGTAGTGTAGTATGCGCGGTATATTAGCGAAGAGATTCTTATTTTTACCCGATTACGGCGAAGCGAAAAGGAGAGTTATGTTTTTGACATGTATGTATGTATGTATGTTCAACTGTTCCCTCATATTATCTTCGAAACTACTTATCATAATTTGACAAATGAGGTATCGTTGGATGCGTCTTGACCGTACGCTGGTCGTCAAGACGCATCCAACGTCTATAGGCTATAGGATATGGCGCCCTCTAGAGGACATAAGTAATGATAAAAAATTGCCCGCGGCTTCGCTCGCGTGAAATTCGTATTTCAAAGGAAGAAAGTAAGTAACTAAGGGCGAGCTGGGTTCAGGTAAACGATAAACCGTCTCGAAGAAAGTGAGTAACTTTTTGAGGCTGAAGGCTAAGTTGCGTTCAGGAAGACGATAAACCTTCTCGAAGACAGTAAGTAACTATGGGCGAGGCCGAAGGCCGAGCTGCGTTCAGGAAGAGGATAAACCATCTTTAAGAAAGTAAGTAACAAAGGGCGAGGCCTAAGGCCGAGCTGCGTTCAGGAAGAGGATAACCTTTTCGAAGAAAGTAAGTAATTATGGGCGAGGCCGAAGGCCGAGCTGCGTTCAGGATGAGGGTAAACTTTTCGAAGAAAGTAAGTAACAGAGGGCGAGGCTGATGGCGGAGCTGCGTTCAGGAAAACGATAAACCTTCTCGAAGACAGTAAGTAACTATGGGCGAGGCCGAAGGCCGAGCTGCGTTCAGGAAGAGGATAACCTTTTCGAAGAAAGTAAGTAACTATGGGCGAGGCCGAAGGCCGAGCTGCATTCAGCATGCGGGTAAACTTTTCGAAGAAAGTAAGTAACAGAGGGCGAGGCCGAAGGCCGAGCTGCGTTCAGGAAAACGATAAACCTTCTCGAAGACAGTAAGTAACTATGGGCGAGGCCGAAGGCCGAGCTGCGTTCAGGAAGAGGATGACCTGTTCGAAGAAAGTAAGTAACAGAGGGCGAGGCCGAAGGCCGAGCTTCGTTCAGGAAGACGATAAACCTTTTCGAAGACAGTAAGTAACTTTAGGCGAGGCCGAAGGCCGAGCTGCGTTCAGGAAGACGATAAATTCTCGAAGACAGTAAGTAACTATGGGCCGAAGGCCGAGATGTCTTCAGGAAGAGGATAAACCTTTTCGAAGAAAGTAAGTAACAAAGAAGTTACTTTCTTCGAGAAGATTTATGGTCTTCCCGAACGCAGCTCGGCCTTCGGACTCGCCCTCGGTTACTTACATTCTTCGAAAAGGTTATCCTCTTCCTGAACGCAGCTCGGCCTTCGGCCTCGCCTATAGTTACTTACTGTCTTCGAAAAGGTTTATCGTCTTCCTAAACGAAGCTCGGCCTTCGGCCTCGCCCTCTGTTACTTACATTCTTCGAAAAGGTTATCCTCTTCCTGAACGCAGCTCGGCCTTCGACCTCGCCCTCTGTTACTTACTTTCTTCGAAAAGTTTACCCTCATCCTGAACGAAGCTCGGCCTTCGGCCTCGCCCATAGTTACTTACTTTCTTCGAAAAGGTTATCCTCTTCCTGAACGCAGCTCGGCCTTCGGCCTCGCCCTTTGTTACTTACTTTCTTATAGATGGTTTGTCCTCTTCCTGAACGCAGCTCGGCCTTCGGCCTCGCCCATAGTTACTTACTGTCTTCGAGAAGGTTTATCGTCTTCCTGAACGCAACTCCGCCTTCGGCCTCAAAAAGTTACTCACTTTCTTCGAGACGGTTTATCGTTTACCTGAACCCAGCTCGCCCTTAGTTACTTACTTTCTTCCTTTGAAATACAAATTTCACGCGAGCGAAGCCGCGGGCAAAAGCTAGTATGAAATAAAATCAAATAAAATAAATAAATGTAAATATAAAGTACAGCAAATTCAGATCAAGTCCGCAAATCTGCTGGCATGGTACCTAACTGAGCGTGTTTCGCGAGGAGAGGTGATTTTGGCTCTGTCGACTGCACGATTGGTCTCTCGGCACAGCCACCCATGCAGGTTTACATTAAAAAAAAAACAAGCGGAGATAAACACAAATGAAATAGGCACCCACTGTCAAAATTACAGCTTGATACATAATTGGCAATTTGATTAATCACTTTGTCTGCCCCGGGGGCTCAGCGTGTGACGGGACACGTGTTTGTCGTGCCTGCGTGTGTTTGTCTAGTGGTTATTTGCCATAGTTGATTCTGTGCGTTTGTTCAAGCTGCCTGCTAATCGCGTTTGGGTTTGGTGAGAGTTTTGACGCTTCGTTTAATGAGGTTTTATGTGTCACATGAAATGATGAAAGTAACTGACACAGTTGATAAAAAAACCGCATAGGACGAAAGGTGTATGTTTACGAACAGTTTAATGAGGTTTTATGTATCACGTGAAATGATGAAAGTAACTGACACAGTTGATAAAAAAACCGCATACGACGAAAGATGTATGTTTACGAACAGTTTAATGAGGTTTTATGTATCACGCGAAATGATGAAAGTAAATGATACAAATAATAATAAAAAAACCTCATAGGACGAAAGGTGTATGTTTACGAACAATTTAATGAAGTTTTATGTATCACATGAAATGATGAAAGTAACTGACACAGTTGATAAAAAAACCGCATAGGACGAAAGGTTTCACTATGTTTAAAATGTTTACTATGTGTACGAACAGTTTAATGAGGTTTTATGTATCACGTGAAATGATGAAAGTAACGGACACAATTGATGAAAAACCGGCCAAGTGCGAGTCGGACTCGCGCAGCTAGGTTTCAGCACCACAAAACAAAAACATGTTTCTAGTATGGGAAACCCCCTTAATTTTTAACTTTTTCTATTTTTTATTATTTGTTGTTGTATCCGCCATAATAACACATATTCTGTGAAAATTTAAACGGGCTACCTATTACGCGGTTCAAGAGATACAGCCCTCGGCCAGACAGACGGACGGACGGACTGATAGACAGACGGACGGAGGGACAGACAGACAGACAGACGGCGTAGGCTTAGTAATAGGCTTCCGTACGGGATACGAAAACCTAAAAATACCGCTTAAGACGAAAGGTGTATGTTTACGAACAGTTTAATCAGGTTTTATGTATCACATGAAATGATGAAAGTAACTGACACAGTTGATAAAAAAACCGCATAGGACGAAAGATGTATGTTTACGAACAGTTTAATGAGGTTTTATGTAAGTATCATGTGAAATGATGAAAGTAACTGACACAATTGATCAAAAATACCGCATGCGACGAAAGATGTATGTTTACAAACAGTTTAATGAGGTTTTATGTAAGTATCATGTGAAATGATAAAAGTAACTGACACAATTGATCAAAAATACCGCATGCGACGAAAGATGTATGTTTACGAACAGTTTAATGAGGTTTTATGTATCACGTGAAATCATGAAAGTAACTGACACAATTGATAAAAAATACCGCATAAGACCAAAGGTTTATTTTTACGAACAATTTAATGAAGTTTTATGTATCACGTGAAATGATGAAAGTAACTGACACAATTGATGAAAAACCGCATACGACGAAAGATGTATGTTTACGAATACTTGGGGGGAAATATTATGTGGACAGGGAGCGCGTTCCAGAGTTTACCAGTTCTGTGGAGGAAAGGTCTGCAGAACCGATTGGTACCTACGCATACGTACCGTTTGTACCGTGTGGGGCCGGTACTTTAAAAGAATAGCCCCACCGCATCTCTCCCCGTGTATGTCGTAAAAGGAGACTAAGGGATATGACTCCCTCAAGGTGGTAGGGTTTAACCCGCCCGGGTTGGTACCACCGCACTGAATGAAAGGTCGGTCGAAACGGCTATGAAAATAGTTTGTGTTTTCCGTCCAGTTCAGTGTAGCCGGCACGAACGAAGGGAAGCACTGACGTGGCACCAAGTTCATCCGGTGTTATGGGCTGACATCACAGTTGTTGCAGGTGATGTAGCCAACCGTGTCAGTTTCCATAAAAAAAAAAAAATTAAATCCGTGAACGAAACAATAAAATGTACTAAACTACTAAATAACAAGAGAATAACCTCTGCAGTACAACTGCGAACAAAATGAAGATTCCATCATCATTCTTCCTCCCCTATCGATGACCCCTAAATTGCCTATGAGTTCCCATACATTTTCCCTCTTCCGAGCAAAAAAATCCACCTCCGTGCGACTCGGACCAACTGCTTCGAACTATCCTAGACTACTTACTGCGAGCAGGGCAGTTTGTGTGTGTATTGTCGAGAGATGGAAACGCATTTCTAGTAAATTGAGCTATTGAAAAAACGAAATGGAGTAAAGGGTTAGTAACTAGTATATCATCTGTGGTAAAGGTTCAGTTACACACACACACGCTTGTCACTGGGCTATGTTAGTTAGTTGTTATTAATATTATTTATATCTGTTGGTTAACTGACATGTTTGTTTGTGTTATAAACTTAAGGTGTGCGTGTATGTGTGTGTGGGTGTGCATGTGTGTGGGGTGTGGGGTATCGTAGCTCCCAAATGGATGGAGCGATTTGGATGAGGTTTTTTTATTAGAATAGGGATCTTTCTTAGCTATGTTTGTAATCAAGTAATCCCGGCCCTTAAAAAGTCAAAAATAATTTCCGTAAATTTACTCAAAGAGAAGGGAACATACTTAGCATTATTTTTGAATTTTTAAGGCTCGGGGCTTTTTTAAATTTGTGATTTAACTTTTATTTCAACACGCCTCCGTTTGAGTCGGGGGTTAAAAATACAAACAGCATAAACATACATACATTGTATAGAACGTAAATACTAAATACAAATAATACATACTATACTATACTAAACAACAATTGAATAAAAAAGCCCCAGTTGCACTCCGGGAGTGCCGGCAGAAGTGAAAACTTTTTGTATTTCCGAAAATAATTCTTAGGTGGTTATAAAAAAAACTAAACACCCTAAAAAAATTTAAACACCGTAACATTGCTTAAAAAAGAAAACAAAAGAAAAAAAAAACAAAAAAAATTTTGAGCGATTCGAACCCATGGTCAAAAAATACAAATCCTACACTCTTACCATTGAGCCACGAAATCACATAAACGACCAAACGAATATCGGATTCCCTTGATTCGCTTTCGGCTTTACTGTGAGACGAACAGAATTGATCCCGAGCCACTCGTAACTTAACCCTTAATGCAATGACTTAAGGTTACATTTTAAATAATAAAAATAAATCTGTCGCTTTTCGAGATCTGCGCGAGTTTAAAATTTTTTACCCACCTAAAAAAGTGCCAAGCGCCGCTAAAGAAGTTTTCACTTCAAAAATTGGGAACTTGTGTAAGTGCATGTGGCAGCGCTAACTCCTGCAATTACGACATCTTGTCCCAATTTTCCAGAAAAAAATAAACACCAACAAAGAGGAAACGCAATAACGTCCGCACGACTGTGTCCAGCGAGTGAGGGGAGGCCTCGCCCCTGCAGCGCGATTAGCCCCAGCTCTATTCGATTATCCACCACATCGCACGATCTAAGCGACTTCGGAGTCTGCCCGGCGAATAGCGCTATGCAAAAATTTACGTGGTTGAGGAAAAGTTGAATGGAATAAAAATGTGAGACTGCGTTACTGGGTCATATCATATTATCTACTAGATTTTGCCGGCGGCTTTGCTCGCGTGAAATTCGTATTTAAAAAGAAGAAAGTAAGTAAGAACGCTACGTTTGTATGAGAGCCAGATCTTAGCGTAACGGAACTGAATTTTATTTAGCTTATCCTGTGTCACGTCCTGTGTCATCCTCATCATTAATGCTGCATAATGAATCTATTGATGCTGCATTGCATAGAGGAAAATTAAATCGCACAACCGAGCTACCGATGTAGACACCGTCGTGATAAATTTGAATAGGTACTGGTTTCTAAGTTAAGATTTGTTTTCATTGATAAATAACGCAAATAATATATACCTACCTTCTGGTTTTCATAAACAAAAATAGCAACACGCTTATGAATTGCGTTCTGTTTCTGGCGCAAATAAGACAGACGGACGGACGGACGGACAGACAGACAGACAGACAGACAGACAGACAGACAGATAGACAGACAGACAGACAGACAGACGGCGTTGGCTTAGTAATAAGGTCCCGTACCTGATACGGAACCCTAAAAAGTGGATATAATCCACACCTAAAATTTCAACTTGAAAGCACTCAACGAAACAGGAGCCCACTTTTTGCTAAGAGCTTTTATTTGTCCTGCAGACGACGACGACGGTGCAAGGACGTCCACTGCGGTAAAGTGACTGCAATAAAGAACGCCGGATCAGCAAAGCATTCCGACAAATACGCCATTCTTGAGGCTGTCCGGTCCGAAAAACGCCATACCGCAGACGCGCCATTCCCCCCAGTAGTCGAGTGCAACTGACGTATTCTCTGGAGTGGCGCTGGCGGTCCGAGAGCCATTGCGGTCGACATTGGCGCCATTTTTGGCGAGATTGGATTAGCAGCCGGTGACGTACGATTGGAAATGCACTCGCAACTTTCTTTTTATGAGAGGTTTTCGCCGAGTTGAATGGAGCAAATATTTTGTTTGACATAGCTTTTCGATAGTCGGTTCAGATGTGGCTCTTGTTTTTAACCCCCGACGCAAAAAGAGGGGTGTTATAAGTTTAACGTGTGTGTCACACACAGTGTGTGTATGTGCGTATGTAATGGGTGTGTCTGCTTGTGGCATCGTAGCTCCCAAAAGGATGAATCGATTTGGATGCGTTTTTTTTTAATAGAAAGCTGGTTTTGAAATTGTGTTTTCACCGTGTGGAAAATAAGGGTTCCCGTTATGCTACATATTTGAAGTGCATGCCGTAATAGGCGACGAAACGATAAGGATAAGAGCCGCGCCAAAGGGCGACAGGATGGCCATTTCTCACCTTGGCACGTCCCTTCCACCGAATCATGCAGCAGGTGGGTCTTCGTGCCTTACTTGCTGCTTGATAGTTATCTTGTCCTAATACTTGGCTAAACGTGGTGCTCCGGTGTTGTGCTGTAATTTACAAGAGTCCTAGCAGCATAACACAGATTACTCTGCTTACCCAGATTGTAGAGATACAGTGTGTGTTTTGTATATATATATAGGAAGGAGGAAAAAATAATCACACTACTAAAGGCTAAGTTGAAAATCTACCCCCTTCAAAGTTGATCTACCCCCTACAAAGGCGAAGATCTACCCCATACATAAGTTGAAGATCTAGCCCCCTATATATTTTGAAGATCTACCCGCTACATAAGTTGAAGAACTACCCCCAACATCTACCACATCTACCCTCTCTCCCAAGGTGATCTTTGGCGGGGATGATGAAGATTGTCCAGTCAAAACCCAACGATGGCTGAGGTTCCAAAAAACTTGGACGAGGATTTATATAGAGTCATGCTCGTAATTCCCATAATAAACCATGCGAAAGGAATGCTTCGGTGGTTCGGTCATTATGGAAGAATGGATGATAGGAGTAACGCTAACGAAAGAAATTTATGAAGCAAAATGTGAGTGGTAGAGTCGGGAAGGGTCGCCCTAGACGCACATACCATCGGGCATGTTTTTTTTTTTTTTATGGAAACTGACACGGTTGGTGCTCAAAAAGGCTCAAGTGCGTAGTACCCGTAACTACGCGAAGCATGCATGAAGAACATTATGGGAGTGGAAGAGGCGGCAGAGGTGTGTCAGGATCGTGGCACGTGGAGATCCGATGTCTCTGACTACCCCACCGGGAAACAGGCGTGACGCTGTGTATGTATGTATGTAAACCATTGTTACTGGCAATAATGGTATCCTACATACGCGACAGCATCAGAATGTCTAGAAACGTTGCCACCGTATTTACGTAACCTTATTTCGTCGGCACATGCAGAAGGGACGCGACGACGGGCGGACTTTACGAGCGGTCCGCGCTTATCAGCAGCGCTCCTCAACCTTTTTCCCTAATTTGATGAATCTGATTTTATTGTCGTCGCCTGCCGAGGGACTTCTCGCTCCGCCTTCCGCGCAACCTTTTTGTCTCTCCCTTGCGACCTAAATACGCTTGAAATGGCGTTAGAACTGTGTGATTTCATTATACAATTTAAGGGCATGTAAAAAAGGACACAAACCGGCCAAGTGCGAGTTTAACTCGAGCACCGAGGTTTCCGTATCGCCATGTCATGGTCAGCGCCACTCACGCCATCTATGTATTAGTTAAAATGCTTCATACTCTTTGCGGTAGATGGCGCGCATACACTTTTTAGTTTCTTCTATGGGGACCCCGTGATTTTTTTACTTTTTCTTATTTTTATTTTTTGTTGTTATATCGGCCATAATAACACATATTCTGTGAAAATTTCAACGGGCTACCTATTACGGTTCAAGAGATACAGCCCTCGGATAGACGGCCAGACAGACAGAAAGACAGACCATGAAAATGCTTATAAACATGGGTCTCAAATGAACTAATATAACATAATGTAATAATTATAGTATGCGGTATTCAGTTACCAAATAGTTTTTTGGTCATTTTAGACTCTCTTACTATGGATGAACCACCACTTTAGTGAGTACCTACATTTATTGAGTTAGTATGGGCATAATACATATTTTTAAAGTCAATGAATGAAATGTGTTTATTGGCTAGGCCCAACTGTCATAGCCGGTCCCAAGCGACGGTGTCAATTTCCGTTAAAAAAATAATATTTCTATGGTTTGGACACCGGGGCACGGGTTAGGTCGTCATCAGAACGCCCTGTGAGAATCAAAGGAATGCGCCAATTACAATTTCCCAGTTTAGGTCCAGATTCGAAAGTTTACGAGCGGAGTAAAGCGAAAGTCCCGCCTTCTTTACGAGCACAACAACAAGCGGCCGGCGAAATGATGATTTTTCATAGGGACGGCAACCTGGCAAGTTTATCGATAGCACAGTTAATTTCTTTAATTAGAATTTAGAGTCATGCAAATTGTATTAATAATTTATAACATTTTACGTTGTATTTCTTAGCGTTCCATATTATTTTTTTCGAAAAACTGTCGATTTATCGCTTGAAAAAGGTGCAAAACCTATTTTTCTACGCTAAAAAACCTTTATTATAACATTTTATTTGCCCCTTACTAGGTAGTAGGTTCAAATTGTAGCTGACTGGGTCGGTAGCACCGTACTGGATGTAATATGGCCGCATAGAAGCCTCGGTTGTGCTCTAGTCCAGTAATAGCCAGCAATCAAAAGGGAAGTCTTCGGTATGGCACCTACCTTCTCGGAGGTGATATTGGCTGGTCGGAGCGTGTGCTTTGGTCCCTCCGACTCAGCCGACTCATAACGGATGAAAAAACGGTTGCCTACTGGCTCGATCAGCTAATTCAACGTATATTAGACATCAAGACGGGAAAATGGTATTGCCAGATTGATAGACAATGATTTTGGTCACAATTTGATATCATTATTTTTTCATTCGAGATCCTCGAAAATCGATCGAAGCAACCGCGTCCCATCTCTACAAAGTGGGCTCATTTGCTTTCAGGCCATCGCGTCGTCGTAACATAAATACACAATTATTACGGCCACAAAACGGTTTAATTCGACGGTGTAACTGGGCGAGAATATCTTATGCCCCATCGCGGACCACCGCCGCTACTACAATGATGGAAGTAAATAAATAGATCACCGATTTTTTTTTTTAATATTGTCTTAGTAAATCTCACTTGAAATTTTTTTTAACCCCCGACGAAAAAAGATGGATGTTATAAGTTTAACGTGTGTGTATGTGTGTATGGGTGAAAGCTGGTTTAATCGTAATGGTTGTTAGCTAGGTTTGTAATTAAGTAATCAAACAATTTATTATCTTAAAAAGTAACGGATTGGCATGCGGGTTTTTTTAAAAGCTTGAAATAAAAGTTAAATTGTAATTTTAAGAAATTTAAAAATAATTTAATTTTTTTTATTTGTAATTTAACTTTTTAGTAAATACATACATAAATACGTGCAAAAACTCGCACTTGGTATCGCCGCCGAAAACAACATTTGAGTCCGTTTATCACAGGGCAAGTTACTATACATGTACCTATGTTGGTTAACAAAAAAAAAATATAATATACAATTATATTTTGCTTAAATTTTAAATAGATAAATATATTATTACTATAATAATTATAACTAGCTTTTTCCCGCGGCTTTGCGCGCGTGAAAGCAAGCCTAACGGTAGCCTTTATTTCGGCGCGCGGAACAATTCGGTTTGTATGAGAGCTAAATATAGCCTATCTTGTGTCACGTGTGTAAATGTGCCTGTATTAAGGTTCATCGAATTCGGATGATCTTTTTAAGCGTTATGGAGGAACATACATACATTTTACATTACATTTAAACGCAAAAAAGTCAACAACGCAAAGTCTACAAACGCAGTATCTCATAAAACAAAGTATGTAACTTACTCTATGACCATCCCGTACAGATTTATTATTATTAGTATTGATTGATATTGATAACATTTATATTCCTGTCGAGTTTTCTAACAGCATGTACAAATTTCAATTAAATATCTTACAAAAATATATTAATTTAATATATATACACTTGGGAAATTTGCGCAGGAGGGGAATGTGTTCAAGTGAAAGGATGCTGGCGGAGTCTTGTCGGCTGATGTTATACTTAAAGAAGACAAGGAGAGAGTGCGTAGTAGGTAACGGCGATAACGCACGCGCGTTATAATGGCTGCCACTACACACGGTAGGGCTGCCAATATCTGGGAAGAAATCGGGACAGGAAAAAAAGATGCAAACAAAAGTGAGTTAGACTTGCGCGTCAAGTTAATCGTGTCATTAGATTTTCTCATCGGCCGCCTCCAATCCCATCGTAAATGACTTAGAGAGAATCGTTGAACTGACCGGAGTTTGGCCTTCGGCTTCGTCTGGTTCGTCGTCGATTACTTACTTACATCGAGAAAGTATTTCTTGAAGCTCGGTCTTCAGCCTCACATTAACTGAAATCAATTCGAACCGTTTATTCCTAAAAATAAGAATACTATGTTGGCCGGCTGGGTGCACCTTCACGAGATAATATGGTTTATATAGCTATGGCTCAGAGAGAGAGAGAGGGAGGAGAATAGCGAGCGGTAGCGAGAGGAGTAAAGAGGAGTAGAGAGAGAGAGATACAGGTGTAGAGAGAGCGAAAGGAGGAGACAGGCAGAGAGGGATTGATTGGAGTTCTGGCTTAATGTCGTACCTACTCATTTAATTACTTTTTTTGAGTCCGTATAACGTTTAACTGAACGCAGCTTAAGAGGAATAGCAATCGTCCCGGACTAAAGAGGTATGTGCGGAGCGAGTGCCAACCCTACGGGCGTAGGCTGGGCGGTGTGGCGCGACGTTACGCGGCGATATAGGCGGAGGGCGCAGTTACTGGGTTTATCCGGCGCTCATCGCCGCCGTAACTCAGCCCAATGGAGATCGTTTTTTTCTATTCGCTAATATTTTTTGAGATATCGAGGGTCTTCGCGCTTGTTTAGCGAAATTTATCTAACGCTTGTTGGGAACACGCTACGACGGTGTCGCCTTTACATTGTTACCTCCTCGGGTGAATCCTCTCTCGGAGGGAGTTCTGAGAATGCCTACTGCGTGTGAAAATGAGCAGCTTTCTTTTCAGCTGTCAACATTTTATTCAATAATGAATTTTATGTAAGAATCTTGTCCTTTTCTGTCACGAGACGGTTTTATTTTCATTTAATTTATAATTGTTTGCTTGTTTTCATAAATTGTTATATTTCTTGTAAACGATCAATCAAAATCACTTTTTTATGCCTGTATGTATATTTATAGTGATATTATACACGGTGTTGCAACCCCAACCGTAAAACCCGAAAGGGAATGATTCTGTACGTGAAATAGAACAACTTTTGTTCTACCACTTTTTTAATTTGAAGAAAAAAAAATTTTTTTTTCTCCATACATTTTGAGAATAGGTACCTACTTAAAATTTGCATGGAAAAATTGTTTTTTTGTTTCAAAAAAAATTTATTCACCACAGCAGTTGTTTAGTTTCACATATAGAATAACCCACTTATGTCAGTTAAAAATATTACGGGGGCAACTGCAACACCGTGTATATTATATAATTTTTATTATATTCATATAAGTATAACTTATATTTATCTAGTCTGTGCTTAAATTAATTATTAAAAAGTATTCTTTTAATAGTTATTTTATTTTAATTTTGCATTTTGCTATTGTACCTACTTTTATTTCACTATATTAATGGACTCAAAAAACATCCAAAGGTTGATTGGAAGGTTACATAAAGGATAAGTCCGCCTTTGCAAAGTCTCAGAAACAAAAACTGGCATTATTAAAAAATGGCATGTCTTAATTACAACACTTTATTCTTCGTTCAAGTTTAACGGCTTTACTCTCAAATAGTGGAACTTCTTCCACGAATCCCGTCTCGCGATCTCTAAAGTAATCAAGAGGCAAAGAAGGAATGTAAAAGCTTTTCTTACAATTGCGTAATGGCCGAGAAAACTCACACTTTCCAGGAAAACAAAGGCATCATAATAATCATTTCACGATTTAAACCGTGGCAGTAAATGGCTGGAATACTTTGGCCCAGTTAAAATCTCCCCGCCGTTTCGTCTTATACAACATCCATTGTATATTGGCACGATAAACGTTAAATTTTATGATAAAACCTACATTAATAAACCTGCCATGACAAATTGGTCGGTGAGTGAAGAAGCAAGAGGCAGTTACAAACAGCATTTTACTTAGGAATGCATGACATTGAAAATTATGAGGCGAGAGTTCGGAAGTGCAGCCATTTACGTGGGGCCAATTTTAGAAGACTCAATAAACAATTTTTTTTTGTAGAAGGCTCAACAAACAAATTGTTTCCTAGAAGGCTCAATAAAGAAATTGTTTTTTAGAAAGCTCAATAAACAAATTGTTTTCTAGAAGACTCAATAAACAAATTGTTTTTTAGAAGGCTCAATAAACAAATTGTTTTTTAGAAAGCTCAAGAAGCAAATTGTTTTTTAGAAAGCTCAATAAACAAATTGTTTCTAGAAGACTCAATAAACAAATTGTTTTTAGAAGGCTCAATAAACAAATGTTTTTTTGGAAGGCTCAATAAACAAATTCTTTTCTAGAAGGCTCAATAAACAAATTGTTTTTTAGTAAAATGCATTAGCATACATAAATTATTACTCAGTAAGCTAAGGTAGCTCAGGTGTGCGGCCGGTCGACTGTCGGTCGTGATCATAAGCACAACTGGGCGCGGTCGGTACTTGGACGGGTGACCGCTCGACAGTTTGGAGGCTGACCGTGGTTCGGATTCCACGTAAAAGTGTATGTCCGTCAGCCTCGATAGCTCAGTGGTGCAGACAGTCGACTGTTGCTATTGATTGTTAAGCAACGCTGGGCGCGGTTAGTACTTGAACGGGTGACCGCCCGACAGTTTGGAGGCTGACCGTGGTTCGGATTCCACGTAAAACTGTATGTCCCTTCCGTTCTTACCTTACTAGGTGGTAGGGTTTAACTCGCCCGGGTTGGTACCACCGTACTGAATGAAATGTCAGTGGAAGCGGCTATGTAAATAGTTCGTGTTTTTCGTTCAGTTCACCAAGGTGTTATGGGCTGACATATCGGATGCAGCAGGTTGACTGTGGTAGCTATAAAGTTCGAACTTACCTCTAAAAACAGCACAGTTTTCTCCAGATTACATTATCTATGTAGAACACGTACCTGAAACAAGAAATGAAAACAGTTACCTAATTTGTTTCTTTGTTTGTTATCTACAGTTCGTGTACAGTAATAGTTCCTGTTTTCCGTCCAGTTCAGTGTAGCCGGCACGACCGAAGGGAAGCACCGAGATTGCACCTAGTTCACCAAGGTGTTTTGGGCTGATATCACTGGTGTAGTAGGCGATGTAGCCAACCGTGTAAGTTTCTACGAAAAAAATCAGATTGATGTAAACTCTGAAACCAATGAAGCGATTTTGATGTGGTTTTGGCGCGTGGGTGTTCAACAGTGCACTCACGCGTACCCCTTCTCTTGTGCCTGTGTACCCCTGGGGGTACGCATACCAATGTTTGGGAACCGCTGCCCTATCGTAAAGAATATTTTTTACCTTTTTCTTATGTAGAACAGTGTTTTTCAATCTGTGGGTCGCGACCGCTGCGGTGTCGCGAAGCCTTACTCGGGGGGTCGCGTCGCAGGCAAAAGGAAAAAGGCTAGGTTTTACACTACAATAAAATACAATTTACAAAATTTCAGTGAGAAGGATGCTATTCTTGAAATGTTAACAATCAAATCATTTTCTAATAGAAGTCTATTTCTCTTTTTAGTTTTAATGTCGAATTGAAGAGAATGTCAGTTCACATAGTAATAATGAATATAGGTACCAAAATAGAGAAAATCATAAACATAGTGTTTTAAATTATTAACTTTTCCTGTCTATGGCCCAAGGGGTTCGCGAGAATTTTTCAACCTGTAAAGGGGTCGCGTATTCAAAAAGATTGAAAAACACTGATGTAAAACAAAGAACAAGTGTATGCCCCGTCTATCCTATTGAACTGTTCGCCTGTCGCACAGCGCGCGGTCATAAACATCGTAGGCACCGTACGACATGGCCCGAGTGGCGCATTACCGTCGCGGCAAGTGATAAGTAATCCCTCGCCCTCGCTATCTCTACACATACGACCCACCGTGCGCGGTCGCATGAACGCACGCACACACACACACGCACGTGGGACACAATCTCCATGCGTGTACGTGTTTACGTGTTGGTACATCTATTGATTGCGGTTGGTGATTTTGAATTAGGAATTCAGTTTTCATGGAAATTTCAAATAGAGAAGGTGAAGTTAATAACTCATCTCTCCCCGTGCATGTCGTAAGAGGCGACTAGGGATAAGGACAAGATACTGCGCTAAAGGGCGACAGGCTAGCCACTTCTCACCTTGGCGCAGTCCTTCCACCTGGTCATGTAGCATGTGGGTTCTTCGTGCCTTGATAGCTGTCTTATCCGTATACTGTGCTAGGCGTGGTGGTCGGTATTGTGCTGTAATTTACCAGAGTCCTTATAGCACAACACCGATTGCTCTGCTTACCCTGATTGTCGGGATACAGCGTGTGTTATGTATGTATGTATATAAGTTAATAAAGTGAATAGAAACGGTTGGTTATAGAATTTAATGTTACTTTTATTTATGGAATCTGACCAGTTTGGCTACATCACCACAACAACTCTCATGTCAGCCCATTACGCCTTGGTGAACTAGGTGCCATGTCAGTGCTTCCCTTTTGATCTTGCCGGCTATCTACACTAAACTGGACGGAAAATATCAACTATTTGCGAATGCCACTTCGACTGATCTTTCATACAGTGCGATGGTACCAACCCGGGCGGGTTAAATACTACCACCTAGTAAGGTAAGATGGGAAAGGACCTACAGTTCTACGTGGAATCCGTACAATGAACAGCCTCAACGGCCGAACTGTCACCCATCCAAGTTGTACTTAAATTCGCGAACGGCGATCGATTGAGCGCACCACTGGGCTACTGAGGCTGACGAAATTACACATCAGACTGTATTACTTATTTGGCGTTTACCGCCAACACAAACAAACCTGTTAATTAACAGCTGACCATAACAAGTTGTGTATAGTATAGTCAGACACAAATATCAACACAATCTTTTTCAAGAGTGTTCGCTGCATTTTCCCCATCCAATTACTGCTTTTTTAACACTGCATGTCTGTCGACAATGGAAAAACCAGGGGACCAATTTTTACATTTATCTTTCATTTTAAATGCTTTACGCCATAAATATAAAAATAGAACATTTTTTTCTTTAGCGCTTAGACAAATCTGACTTTCCACTAGCCTTGAATGTGGATTATTTGGGTACGTATAAAGTTAGAAGAGATTATATTGTCAATAATATGGGTAAGTACTTGACATATGTCAGAAAATAAAATTGACCTGGGCAGATCGCTGTGGACATGTAGTCAAATTCAGTTTTTTTTCGCTCGGCACACTCACTCTCGAACTAGTTTGACTCCTCTAAGATTCTCGTGATTTTTGTTTTACACTATATAGCGACGGACCCCCTCTTTATGACTAAATGTTGTTTTTAATTTCCTATATTTATTTTGTGTGAAATTTTTCGATTTTAGTCAAGCCATAGTCATAAATTAAAACTTTTGAAATTCACAACTCAAACAAATTATAATCTCAAACGATTTATGTACTGACATTTCGGTCGATAAGTAATCCACACATGTAAAATGATATTTTGTCATTTGAATAAGTGTTAAAGTCTCCGATATTTTTCAACTTTTTAAAACCAATTCACTGGTGAAATTGAAACTACAAGTAAGTAAGTACATATCATATTTTAATGTGTTATGTATGACTGGAATACATATACCAGTGGCGCCCATACTTTATTCTATGAAGATCTACTTACAAAAAATTTTAGGTTGTGAGATCGACACTTGTGCCAAAAGTTTTTGTTGTTCAATAATTTATAGTCATTTTTGTTAGGTTTATTCTAATAATATTCAAAGTGAAGTATACTATCTATTTTAGTTATTTTACGATAAATAAACCATGCGTACCTATGTATGTATTGTTCTAAATTATTATTACAATTATTTTATAAATGAAACTGTATTGGGTGTAATAGATTATTGCTCCAATGGAATGCACATTATGTCCTTATCCTTTACATTGGTTACTAATGCGGTCCTTGTGGAAGACGACAGCACCCGCAAAATGTCACATCAAATATTATGATTTCTTTAATGTTTCTATGAGTCAACTCTTGCTCTACATATTTTCAGCGATCGACCTAAAAGTGTCTTGGGATCGACCGGTCGATCGCGATCGAACGTTTGTGCACCACTGTCATATACACATACCAGCGGAAGACTAGCTTTGGAGAACTCTTATCAAGAGGGAACTGCAATGCAGCGCTTAAGCTGACCTGGCTCACTTTTAACGACTAACTAAACAAGGAGGTTTTTTTTTTGTATTTTCTATGTTCTGTATCATGTTCTGCAGAGAAAATAAACTTTATTCTATTCAATTCTTTTCTATTCTACAAAACTTTGATATTATTTCGACTTTACTTATTCAATTACTATAATCAGTAAACTGCGCAACAATTTAGCCTGTACAAACTTTACATTACCAAAACCAGTTGAAAGCTACATTGTTCGAAAGCTCAGTTTGATTCGATCAGCTTAACTTAGTAAACTCGCAACAATGCGCTGCCGGATGGCGGCAAACAATGACGTCACTAACGTATGACAGGTGTCACATGATACCGCGCTACAGCTGTCACGTGACGCCGTCGTCGGCCATTGTATGTCCACAGGTGGGTACACACACGTCTAAAGAACGACATCTGAACGAATGCGAGCAACTGGAAGCGTTCGTCACAATATGTTTTTTAGTTTGTGTGAAGGAAGGGGTTGGGACTTTGAAATAGTAACTACATAACGTTCTGTGGCCAGCCAAATACACATATTTGCAAAACATTATATACTTTACTATTTACGAATTAGCATTTTAATAAAGCCGCGTACAGATCTAGCGAGCGAGAGCGCGCGAAGGCCAACAAGCGAGACCATGCGAACAGGTCTGGACGGTACAGCGACGCTAAGCGAATGCGAAGGCGCGCACTCGATTGCGTTCGGTGGCGTTCGGTCGTGCTCCGGAATCAGCCGTTCGGCCGTGCGCAGTGTGGGTGGACGGTGTTTTAAATGCAATTGAATGAAGTATTTGGCCGGAACACTAACGCGCGAGAGCACGCGAACGATTGCGAATCAGTGTGGCCGTAAAGTTCAAGTAAATTTCAATTTGTCAATGAAAGATTAAAATTAATGAAAAGAGAACAAATATATTAAATACATCCAATTATGACAAAACACAAATTTAAAAATTCTACTTTCGGAAACTTTAAAAGATATAATACAACTACTAGTTCGCTGTTGTTGATTAGTTAGATGTGTGTGTACCCACCCGCCTGTAGGTTTTCCATCCAGCAGCTCTGGGAAATAGTGGAAATATAAGTACTGGCAATATTATCAGTTCTGTCTGCTTACACGGAGTGCTATTCAGTGAAAATTGGACGGGTTGCTGAAATGCTACACTGAATCCAATTATACGCATTTTGAGTTATTTATTACGCTATTTGAGTTTCGTTCAGTACTAATACTGCCCCCGTTAGTAAAAAGGGTGTATCTACCAAAAAGTCAGCATCGAGAATAAAATTGATAAAGATTAAAATTTGTTTTAAATATAAAATTCGTATAAATTAATGAGATAGACACTTTCTGTATATGC
Organism: Nematopogon swammerdamellus; assembly: GCA_946902875.1. Classification (NCBI taxonomy): domain Eukaryota; kingdom Metazoa; phylum Arthropoda; class Insecta; order Lepidoptera; family Adelidae; genus Nematopogon; species Nematopogon swammerdamellus. The sequence continues at coordinate 3,730,923 of OX336335.1, read as the reverse complement.
AATAATCTGGATTTGTATGTCCTTCTCTATTTCAAATAACTGATTTAACATATCTTTATTATTTACTGAATTATCTGGTATAATGTCTTTTCGATTTAGTAATAAAATGTGTAAAAAATACGTTATACTAAACTGAAAGGCAGCATGTCCTTTTTGTCCAAAGGAATGACGTCCTTTATTTTTAGTACACATGGTCCTATTGGTCGCATGTACTAGAGATGCGTCCTTTACTTATTTATTTTACTGAAATGAAAAGGCGTAACGTATTTTCTTGTAGCTTATTCCCGTATGCCTGCACTAAAATAAATTCAGTTTGTATGAAAATGTGTACGTATGTAAATTACACAGAAAAAAATCAAATAAAATGAGTAATAAAATGAGTGGGTGGTACATGCGCCCACTCATTTTAGCGTAGAGGCGAGCTAGAGAAACAAGAAAAATACTGGCATATGCGCCTTTTTTCGCTGATCACGGCCCTTTATTTAATTCAGTTTTCAAAAAAATTTTAGAGGCCCAGAGTCCCTAAGGTATAGAGAACGCTCGACATGGCTGGTGCTTATGGTTACGAGACGAGAGATTATTAATATCTAAAACAATCTCAATTTTGGTTTGAAAAACGAACATACCTACATTTTGCACTATCGTAGAATGTTAACCGGAATTCTCTCAGAGCAGATAAATTTAAACTTGTATGCAGTTAAAAGGGGAAATGTATAAAGTTATGCAAGCGGCCGCCGTCCTTGACCGACAGACAGACGGATATCTGCAGTGTTGCGTCACTCTGCCGGTCGAGCAGTGCATCGAGCACGGCTGCATCTGCACTGCACGTGGAACTAAGAACAGGGATGGAATGGTATTACGAGTATAGAAAATTATAGCACACTTGGAGATGGACCGATATTATTGTCATCAGATAATGACATGTTAGATTTAGTCATGTATGTTTTTTTTAGGGTTCCGTATCCGGTACGGGACCCTATTATTAAGCCTACGCCGCCGTCCGTCTGTCCGCCCGTCTGTCCGTCCGTCTCTCCGAGGGCTGTATCTCTTGAACCGTAATAGGTAGCCCGTTGAAATTTTAACAGAATATTTGTTACTATGGCGGATATAACAAATAATTAAAAAAATAAAAAATTTAAATTAAGGGGGCTCCCATACAACAAACGTCCGAAAAATCGATTAGTCACACTACTGAATAATAGATGGCGCCACAGGCTTTTATACATTCCATTGTTGAAAAACAAAAGATAGGCGGATAATAGCGGATAGATACGGAAACCTCCGTGCGCGAGTGAAACTCGCACTTAACAGATTTTTTTTATAGAAAGCGTGATATGTGACCCCGAGCCACCCATAAGTTGTCTAAGGGCACCCATGGACATTCAGTCGCACGCGGGCGTTACGAATTTTATGCCTCCCTGAAAGGTGCCTATTTACGCATTTATTGACGGACCCAAGACTGTACTTCTATTATGTTTTCTTGTAATCTTTTGATTGAAGTTTTTTGTATGGTTAATATTTTGCACCGACATTTTCTGTCTCTTTGATTTTTTTATGTTGAAACGAACAGGCACATAATAACTGTCCGAGATTATAAATCGAAAGAAATTCTTCGAAACTTCTGATTTGAAAAATGCTATTTCAGTATTTCGCTGAGACACGTATTGACAAGATATTCGTAGGAAAGACCGAAAAAATAATTAAAAGAGCATACCAAATTCTTAATATGTTGGCATAATTTATTCTTTATTCATCATCCATAGACAGTAAATACACTGCACTCGGATTCGTCATATTTTAACATTTAACATTTAGCATTTTGCCAGTAAGAAGAACTGGCAAGAAACTTCGCTACCTTTACAAAAGTTTTTGCCACTGCCTAAATAGTACGAGTCAATTTCTAAACAATTATGACAAATACAACATGTTTTTCTATAAGCGTAAACCATAAATATAACCAAAACAAAATTTTACGTTTGAAAAGGCATAAAATTTTCTTAAGCTTTTAAGTAATGATAAATTAGAATTTATCATTACTTAAAAGCTATACTTATCTGCACCAATTTATAGAAGAAATAGTACATGAAGTTAGTACAAAAGAAAATAAAGTAGGGCGAAAGAATACTTGTTGTGTTCACTTATTTTATTAGACATGTTGAAACCAAATTGGAGCAGGCCCAGTCTCCACAAACAGCACCCGTTCGCGAGCATCACGCCAGCGCCAGCCATCGCCTCCCTCAACCATATTTGAGGGTGGGTGTGAGGCGACTCGGTAAAACTCCCTTATTTTCGTGTATTCACTAAGCCCTTCCTTGCCCCCGTCCTGCAAAATCACATTTTAAAACTGGTGATCAGCTGGGCCAAGCGTTTTATTTAATACGCGACCTGTCTAATGCGGGGTCGCGGTAATGGTATGCACGGTCACGCACTGGCTGCGTTCGGTGAGCCGACGAAGGGACTTTGATTATCTCGCCTCCTGTTATTTCGGTTGCATTCTGTCTGAGAGAGGCCATTTCGCAAGCGTGAATAAAATTTGTAAATTTTTAGGGTTCCGTATCCGTCGTACAGGACCCTATTACTAAGGCTACCCTGTTGTTTTGTCTGTCTATATGTCTGTCTGTCTGTCTGTCCGACTGTCCGAGGGCTGTATCTCTTGATCCGTAATAGGTGACCCGTTGAAACTTTCACAGAATATGTGTCATTATGGCCGATATATCAACACATAATAAACATAAGAAAAAGTAAAAAATTCACGGGGTCCCCATACAAGAAACTAAGCAGTGTATGCGCGCCATCTACCGAAACCAGTATGAAGCAGCGCTGACCATGACATGACGATATGGGACCCTCGGTGCGCGAGTTCGACTCGCACTTGGCCGGTTTTTTTTAATATTTGTAAAGTTGATAAAAATGTGTAATGCATTGTAAATCTCTGAAACAGAAATTGTTATGGGTGAAAATTTCAAAAATTTTCATTATTCCCCCATGCTCTTGGGAATTGCAAAAGCGCGCGAAAAAGCGAACTCAATTCACGCTATGCTGAAAAAGTTTCAATTAAAACCTTTCGCAGCGACTGAAATATGGAAACAGAAATGGACTTGACGGACGCGCCTCCCCCGCTTCCGCCTCTCCGTTTTTCGTTATCATTTATTCGGCTTATCAAAAGGCTCTTTTTCGGTATCCGTGAATTTACGACGCCGTATTTCATACTGCAGCATCCCGTGCAATTAGCATGAAAAACGCGTATAGGTTGCGCCCGAATATTCACTAAATGGCGGAGTGGCGGGGAGGCGGACGGGGCGGGGGTTCGATAAAAAATTGATCCTGAGTCTCAATGTCGGAGTGAGGCGTTCGATTTTACGTTATCCGACACAGTGCTGCGAACTTTCATTCAGTGCAGTGGTACCACCGCACTGAATGAAAGGTTGGTCGAAACGCCTATGTAAATAGTTTGTGTTTTCCGTCCAGTTCACTGTAGCCGGCACGACCGAAGGGAAGGCTGACGTGGCACCAAGTTCACCCGGTGTTATGGACTGACATCACGGATGCTGTAGGTGATGTAGCCAACCGTGTCAGTTTCCATAAAAAAAAAAAACAGTGCTACGCTTTCGCGCGCATCGGTATGAACAAAAAAAAAAGTTATAAAAAACTAAAACCCGACTACGTAAAAGCTAATTATCAAAATCGTTTAAATAAAAAAAAATTGTTATAAAAAACTAAAACCCGGCTACGAAAAAGCAAATTATGAAAATAGTTTAACTATAACTAAAAATAACAAAATAATGTTTTCCATATAATTTATCAGATACAGCAATTCTCTTTTTATATTGATTCTACCTTACCACTAACTCTATACATTTTGATAAATTTATTATTTTTAACGTTCTAAATATAGAGCCGTGGTCGGTCGTTCTTCGTTCAACAAGACAAGTGAGGCCGTGCGTCGTCGTGCATTATTGGAGCGCGGAACTTAGGACGGCCATCGCCATTGTGTCATACTGGCATCTTTTTGTAAGATCAGTCAGAGCCAATCTAAAATTATTATAAGTAGATACATAGGTAAATACCGAACGTCAACGGCTATAATGCACAACGACGGTCTCACTTGTACCGTGTCTCACTTGTACGGTACCGTGTGGGGCCGGTACTTAAAAAGAATAGCCCCACTGCATCTCTACCCATGCATGTCGTAAAAGGCGACTAAGGGATAAGAACAAGATGCCGTGCTAAAGGGCGACAGGCTCGCCACCTCTCACCTTGGGACGGTACTTCCACCGAGTCATGCAGCAGGTGGGTTTTCGTGCCTTACTTGCTGCTTGATCGATTGAATCTTGTTCGAATACTGTGCGAAACGTGGTGGTTGGCGTTGTGCTGTAATTTACCAGAGTTCTTGCAGCACAACACTGATTACTCTGCTTACCCCGTTTTTCGGGATTCAGCGTGTGTGATATGTATGTATGTATGTATGTAGTTATAGTTAAACTATTTTCATAATTTGCTTTTTCGTAGCCGGGTTTTAGTTTTTTATAACAATTTTTTTTTATTTAAACGATTTTGATAATTAGCTTTTACGTAGTCGGGTTTTAGTTTTTTATAACTTTTTTTTTTTATTTTAGGCTTTTTTAAAAACTGTTTGCATACTTTAAATGTTGTATGTAACTCGTATATTGATTTTTTTTTATGGAATCTGACACATCACCTACAGGCTACAACATCCGTGATGTCAGCCCATAACACCGGGTGAACTTGGTGCCACGTCAGTGCTTCCCTTCGGTCGTACCGGCTACACTAAATACATAGCCGTTTCTACCGACCTTTCATTCAGTGCGGTGCGGTGGTATCAACACGGGCGGGTTAAACCCTACCACCTAGTAATATAAGAAGGAAGTCATATCCCTTAGTCGCCTTTTACGACATACACGGGGAGAGATACAGTGGGGCTATTCTTTTATATAAGTACCGGCCCCACACGGTACAAAATTGATACTATCCGTCCGTTTATTTGTCGTGATCACTATTTGAAACGAAAGTTTTCTGCAAATAGCGCATGAGTGAGTACCTACATATATATACAAATTATGTATAGTTGAACGATGTATAGTCTTGAAGTAAAATGAAAAGTCAGTCAGAGCAAGACCGAAGACTGAGCTGTGTAAGTACAAGATTTTCTTTGTCTATGTAAGTAAATATATCTGGCTGGGGTGAAGCGGATTCGGGAAGTAAGTAAACCAATCAGTTCAAGGCCGAAGACCGAGGGCGGTTTCAGGTTGTATAATGTACTCACTCGAAGCAGGTAAGCCACTAAGGCGAGGCCAAAGCTACTGATATTATTTTTATAGTAAGCGCGACATGTGGCGCCGAACCACCCATAAGGTGTCTAGCGATGCCCATGGACATTCGGTAGCATGCGGAGGCTACGAATGCCATGCCGGCCTGACAGGTGCCCATGTTGAAGGACCCGAAACTGTACTTGGGGGAAAATATTTCTCTCTGTTTGTATTTCAACAGGCTCTGATTTAGTTATGTATTCCTACGGAGTTGCAGTGGTTTTAAATCGCGGGACATTTGGGAGTCACCTACTATTCGCACGGCTCGACGCTGGATCGAGTCCAGAGGCGCCAGCTGGTATTTGACTGAGCCATCCCATAGGTGCGAGCAGTACCCCAAGCAGGACCGAATCTGCGATTTATACGGCCTTGCCCTCGATGTCACGCCGGAAGTTTAGATCGTGCGAAAATTCGACTCGGAGGACCCCGAGGTGGTCGCAAAATTTAAGTGACGTGCCTTGGTAGGAAGGAGCTGGTGTGAACGCCGCTCTCTTTGCACTGAACGCACAAACTTGTATCTTGGAGGTATTTAACTTGACCAACTTGCTACGGCCCATTCGGAAATAGAGCCGAGTGTTTGCTCAAGTTCAGACACAAGTCTTCGCCTCTTCTCATCCACATCCCGCCTAGTTGAAGGGTAACTGGTGTAGAACCCGTGTTCCGTACTCTCGTATGCATAACAATGATATGTTGCCCCCTGAATGCTACGCCCACGCCTTCAACGTTAGCAAGGCTCAGTGCTGCGCATTATCTGCGAAGGTCGATTTGAAGGTCCTTTTGCTTTCCAAGCCAGTTTCTAAGTCAGCGTCATACCTGTCTGGAAGCACCTGAACCTCCTGGGCACCGCCATTTCCAAAGACGTAGGTTTCCGGCAACTAATCGAGTCTAGGGCTAAAACTGCACCCAGAAAATTGGGAATACTTTTCCGCAATCGGCGGTTCTTCTCTTCCAAAATATCCCGCTTAGCTGAAGGGTAACTTGCATCCGAAAATATTGTAGGTATTAGGTATATTTAATGTACCTAACTTTTTTTTTTTTATGGAAACTTGACACGGTTGGTTACATCACCTACAACATCCGTGATGTCAGCCCATAACACCGGGTGCCATGTCAGTGCTTCCCTTCATTTCGCGCCGGCTACACTGAACTGGACGGAAAACACGAACTATTTACATAGCCGTTTCGACCGACGTTTCGCTCAGTGCGGTGGTACCAACCCGGCCGGGATAAACCCTACCACCTAGTAAGGTAAGAAGGGAAGGGACCTACAGTTTAACGTGGTATCCGAACCACGGTCAGCCTCCAACAGTCGGGCGGTCATCCATCCAATAACTGACCGCATCATTAAGCTGCCGAGGCTGACGATCCCTTAGTCGACTTTTACGACATGCGACGGGGAGAGATGCAGTGGGGCTATTCTTTTTAAGTACCGACCCCACACGGTACACCTACGCTACATATTATGCTTACACTAGGTACATCGACATTTAATACCAATTTATTTTAGCATAGTACTGTATCTAATAATAATATTATATATCTATATAAAATTTGCGGTAGATCAGTGAGTAAGTATGTAGGTATATTACCAACAATACCATGTCGCTTCTTCGCGTCGCGTCTTCGCGTGTCGTCGTCGCGCGTCATTGGTGTATGTAACGTATCGAAACCGCGGGGGCGCGCGGCGCGGTGCGCGGGCGACTACGCTTCATCGCGAATAATCGCTATTCATAGATGCGCCACACATTTTGCTCTATTTCTCTGTACACATAAGTTTAATAGATAGCAAAGTATATATTTTCGGAATCGTAATTTAATTATCTTTAATTTGATACCCCACTCAATATATTTTGAAAAACTAATTTGACATTTTGAGGCCGTGCGTCCGCCATTTTGAATTTTGAAAATTGTTATATAGCCTATGACACTCCCGTGAATAAGACAAATCCAATAGCATAAGAATTATTCAAATCGGCCCAGTACTTTAGGCTGTAGAGTGGAATATAGATAGTCACATACATACATACATACATACATACATACATACACGCCAAACTCATAACCCTTCCTTTTTTGGCTTCGCCGTAAAAAGAGGGTTTTTACCGAGTTTTTACGCCTGATTCCAGTCAACGTGCAATCTAATTACGCACGTTTATGTTCTGTAGTGTGATCTTATGTAAACAGGTGTGTGCTATAATTAATTAGTTTAAACCGCAATAAATTACTTTACTTGATTATCTAAGCAATCAAGCAGTAATAAATTAATTATTAGCTGATAAAATGATATTCTTTATTCATCATCCATAGACAGTACACTGCACTCGGATTCGTCATATTTTTACATTTAAATTTTTAACATTTTAATGTAAAATTTTATTGCGCCAACCCCGAATTTCGGAGGAATTTTTATTCAAAAGTCCACTTTAGATTTATTATATTTGCAATATCAATCATCATCATTAAGATCGATCGAACAAGATTCGATTTATTATATTTTCAAGATCGAACATCACTATTCGTGTGCTGCCACCAATAAAGTGTCATTGTCTTGGATGCATTTTATTTTAAAAATATACAGAACTTCATGCGCGTCTTTTCGGTGACATCTGTCACAGATATCAAGCTATATTTTACGAACTTATAGGTCTTTGTGCCTCTCTAACAATGCGCGTTTTATTTTATTATGAAGAAATTATACAACCTATTAAAAAAAATCCTATATATCCTATCCTGGGGTTCTGACTGCATAATTGGTTAACAACTTGATACTTCAAGTATGGTCATATTTTTATTTTTAGATCAATTATACTACATTGTAGTATGCGTAATGTTTTTAGCGTTCCGTATCCGTCGTACGGGACCCTATTACTAAGCCAACGCAATCTGTCTGTCTGTCTGTCTGTCCGTCTGTCCGAGGGCTGTATCTCTTGAACCGTAATAGGTAGCCCGTTGAAATTTTCACAGAATATGTGTTATTATATTATAGCCGATATAACAACAAATAATAAAAATAAGGAAAAATAAAAAATTGACGGGGTCCCCATACAAAAAACTAAAAACTGTATGCGCGCCATCTACCGAAGAGTATGAAGCATTTTAACTAATACATAAATGGCGTGAGTGGCGCTGACCATGACATGGCGATACGGAACCCTCGGTGCGCGAGTTCGACTCGCACTTGGCCTGTTTTTTTATGGATAGCGCAACACGAAGCATGGTTTCACCTACAAGTAGGTGTCTAACGATGTCCATGGACATCGACGTAATCAAATTTTAGAATTAAGTCAGATGACCAAAGCAAACGCAGGTTAATGCTTAATTCAAAGGGGCCGCGCTCGATATCAAGGCGACGACGAGGGACGTTGTCAATGTCAAAGCGTTTAAATTAATGGAAGAATTCCGAGAAAAAAGACGTGAAAACAGCTCCCAAACAAACTCTCAGAACATAAGGGAGCCCGTATTCAAATCACTTCGCGGCGAATTTCTGATTATGTCTGCCTTGGCGAAAATTTCTCTTTTGCCGCTCTTCGGGCGCCATCAAAATGCAAATGGCGATCGTTTCCTGCAGGATCCCGCGTCGACGCTAGCGCCAATGCCGCGCGGCGGCGGCGAGCGGTGGCGCTCGGCGATGACTGGTTATTAATTTTTCGCAGCCATTTAACTAACGTGAGCGAGCAGGGAACGAGGGTAGTTCCATCGCTGCACCTTCGTGGTGCTTGTAAATCAGCCAGTGCTATATAGTGGCATTGTCATCAATGCTTTAATTTGAATCATTGCTGATAATAAATGATATACCGCACAAGTGGGAAAAAAATTTACGTGCATACCTACACCTGCTGCTTCACCGTTGGGAACCGGTGTAAAACTGTAGGTCCCTTCCCTTGCCCCTTACTAGGTGGTAGGCTCAAATAATGTAGCCGACTGGCTTGGTACCACCGTACTGAATGTAAGATGGCCGCATAGCAGCCTCGGCTGTGTTCTCCTCTAGTCCAGTATAGCTAGCAATCCAGGGAAGTCCCTGGTATGGCACCTACCTTCTCGGAGGTGATATTGGCTGATCGGAGCATGCGCTTTGGCTCCTCCGACTCAGCCACCCATACCGGATTACATAAAAAAAAGCGTGAACTACTTGTATAATCGTATTTCGTAAGTATCCGGTACAGCTGAAGATTTTTATATTTTACACAGAGCATTAAAAGCAATTGCAGCAGAATCAATACTACTAATAACAAATCTGTAAGGGATGATCATAGAGCAAGTTACTTTGTTTTATGAGATATTGCGTTTGTAGACTCTATGTATGATACTAAAACTAAATTGACTATTTTTAGAAATATTTTCTATATGTATGTATGTTCCTTCATAATTATTAAATCGATCATCCGAATTCGATGAAACTTAGTGCAAGCACATTTAACTTAACTCGACACAGGATAAGCTAAATAAAATTCAATTCCGGTTACGCTAAGATGTGGCTCTCATACAAACCGAGTTGTTACCGCGCCAAAATAAATGTACGGTAGCGGGCACTTTCTTCTTTTTAAGTACGAATTTCACGCGAGCGAAGCCGCAAAAGCTCTACATAAGAAATGTCGTAAAAGGCGACTAAGGGATCATCATCATCATCATCATCAGCCTGTATCGGTCCACTGCTGGACATAGGCCTCTCCCAAGGCACGCCACCACACGCGGTACATTACATTACTACATTACTAGGCGGTAGGGTTTAACCCGCCCGGGTTGATACCGCAGCACTGAATGAAAGGTCGGTCGAAACGGCTATGTAAATAGTTAGTGTTTTCCGTCCAGTTCAGTGTAGCCGGCGCGACCGAAGGGAAGCACTGACATGGCACCAAGTTCACCCGGTGTAATGGGCTGACATCACGGATGTTGTAGGTGATGTAGCCAACCGTGTAATTCCCCATAAAATAAAAAATAAAAAAAAATTAATAGAATGCAGAAATACGCCGAACAAGCACTCGAATGCCATACAAGCAGTAAGACGCTGAAATCGCATTTCTCAAATAGAAAAACACTCCCACTCACAGTGCAACTGGCAGGCCCTTCATCTTGCAATATTTATTTAGGGGCCATAGAGCACGGGGCGATGGGAGTGCGGATACCACGGCTGCTGGAATGGTCATATTAATCTCTCTCGAATGAGAGAGGATAGTGGCGCGGATGACAGCTCGTCATTTCTGTCGATGATAGCCGAGAGATGGCGCTGTATGTTGTGGGCGAAAAAGAATACGTCGGAAAGGTTGGGTAGATAGATAAGAATGCGTTCAGTTTATCTGGCAATTCGTATTATTGTTGAGTGGAGACTAAGAATAGACTAAGTAATTTCGGAGATAAATGAGGGGGGGGGGAGGATAGATGTTCGTATATTTTCTTTAATATCTTTAAAATTATGCGTTTTAAAAAATGATACAATTATACGCGTATTTTTTCTTATAAGGAGCCCTTTCCATTGATACATTACATGTTGCACAGAAAAAAAAAAATTTTTATTTGTCCCCCGAAATTTATTCCCAAAATCGAAATTTCTTCATTTACGCTATACATCCTGTGACTGGATCATCCAACTCTATAAATATGTACTTACCAAATTTCAACTGTTTTCTTTCACTAGATTCGGAGCAAAAAAGGATATCATCCACTCATGTTTTCTTTCATGCATCATTTTTGCTTGCTTTAGCACCGCCTTCAACTCTAGGGTTTGATTTTTTTTTATTTCATACATTTTTTAAGGCGGTTTTTATATTTTTTTAAATAGTTTTTTATTTCACTGTTTTTTTTTAGTACTCGGCGGAATCGCTTTCCAATCCGATCTTGACCAAATTGAAATGGGACCACACGGGAAGCACCAGCTTTCAAATTAAAAAAGAATCATCAAAATCGGTTCACCCAGTCGAAAGTTCTGAGGGGAAAACATACAAAAAAAATACAGTCGAATTGAGAAGCTCCTCCTTTTTTTGAAGGCGGTTAAAATAAGCTGCGACAGACGGACAGACAGAGAGAGATAGAATTATAAGTGTTCCGTATTTTCTTCTTTTGAGGCACGGAACCCTAAAAATGATCTTCTACACAAAATAATTTTATTGTCTACATTATATTAGGAAAGAGTATAGAGTTTCAAAATGAAACCCCAGATATAGATACTTCATTAAATTAGCTCAACATAACAATTTAGTTCATCAAAATTATAATAACTCGGCTGTTGATGGCGTCGCCAGTCAAACAAGCTTACGGCAGGCTTCGACGCTGCTTAGGGCGGCTGTGGAGGGGTAATAGGGGTGGGCTCTGGAGGCGTCGAGCACTCCACCTTTCAGCGAAGGTCTAATTAGCGTATGAATACCTTTCATGTGAGATTACGGTTTCTGCGTTGCCTCGAGAAAGCATTTGATGTACTTAACTATGTAGATAGGTATGTGCATGAAGTATCTATCAGTCGGTTACGTAATAGCGTAATTTAATTTTAATTAGTGGAATTTGGTTACATCGTCTGGCCATTAGTGGAGTGGTAAATATTGATGTAGAGCGTGGAATCAGACAGAATATTATAATATATGGTAACGGTATATTGTATGTTTTCTAACCAGATTAATTGGATGAAATTATAATACCGGTCAAGTGCGAATTAGACTCACGCGCCAAGGGTTCCGTATCAGCCAATCATATCATACCACATTTTCTTAGCTTACGCCTTCAACCTGACCCTAATTGACATATGGAGATGTATTCATTCGTTTATATAAACGCTCCTTCCGGACCATAATGTTGAATTTGCAAAATATTGAATTCTTATTCCTTCAGAACATACTTTCTTCGAATAACTCGAACGCAACTCGGCCTTTGCTCGAGGTTAATTATGTATAAAGTACCTTTATTGTTTAATCGAACGCAGCTCGGCATTCGGCCTCGCCCCTTGGTGACTTACTTTCTTCGAGAAAGTATTTAGTTTACCTGAACGTGACTGTGTACTTTTCTGCTTGTATTTTTTTTTTTATTTTGTATTCTATTCTAAGGTAAAAATGTGTTGTTTACTTCAGTATTTTAAGAAAACTAATTTCACGTGAGTGCCTTGGGCAAAAGAGGCCTGTAGCCATTCCGAGATAAGGCAATTGTAACAGTGAAAACTGTATGTAAATCAGTTTAACTGTTCATGAACCCATCTCATACTATTACAGACCCGGGGGCGGTCAGAACTTGCATCGAACTTGAATCGAATCGTTCGACCGGTGGGACTGACTGTGGTTCGGATTCCACGTAAAACTGTAGGTCCCTTCCCTAACCATACTAGGTGGTACGGCTTAACCCGACGGGATTGATACTACCGTACTTAATGAAAGATCTGTCGAAGCGGCTACGCAAATAGTTCGTGTTTTTCGTCCAGTTTACCAAGGTTGCAGCAGGTTGACTGTGTTAGCTATGAAGATCGAACTTACCTCTAAAACAGCACAGTTTTCTCCAGATTACATTATCTATGTAGAAAACATACCTGCATCAAGAAATGAAAACAGTTACCTACACAATCTTATTTTTACACGTTATTACGGTTCCGTATCCATAAGCCTATTTACTAAGCCTACGCTGTCTGTCTGTCCGTCCGTCCAAGGGCTGTACCTTTTGAACCGTAATAGGTAACTGGTTGAAATGTTCGCAGTATATGTGCTATTATGACGGATATGCAATAAATAATAAAAATAAAAACAAAAATTAAAAAATGAAGGGTCCCCATACAAGAAACGTGCTAAGAATTGATTACTAAATATTCACGGTACTAAATAATAGATGGCGCTACAGGTAATTTGTAATTTGTCTGGTGGACAGACAAAAGATAGACGGAGACGGATATGGTTTTTTGACAGGTATGGTATATAAATATAATATATAGCGGATCCACGGGATCCTATGTGCGTTAGTAAAACTCGCACTTGACCGATTTTTAAATACATTTTTTAACTGCTACGATCCTACTAATAGATTTCAGATTTTTATGGTTATTTAGAAATTGTGAATGGTTAATTCATAAATTATTTAAGTCTGTAAATATATATTTCTTATAATATACAACCTTTGCGGTTAATTTCATAAAGTTTTAGATAAACAGAATAATTATAATTTAATTAATTATTAATTGATAAATTCTTGTATCTATTTACATAAATAGATATGTGGAACATTATTGATTTTCCAAAACACAATAAAACCTAGTAATATATTTAATTAATTGTATTACACGCATTTCCCATTTTCAAAGTTTTACCTATTTATGCAAAGTGGAACTAGCGATAGTAGTGTTAATATTTTGCAACAGTGTCGCCAGCGTCGCCTAAATGGCGGCAACCTTTGAACTTTTAATCGAGTGTCAAAAGCACCACCTTTTCCCCAGGCCCACAGCACCCCCATTCATATGACGTGAAGGGGTACTGAAATTTCGTGCATTTGCCACGCCGGAGGTGGTCTGCGCTTGAAAGCTGTCGATCAAAGGACGTTCAGAGTTTCAAATTGGAAAATATGTTTTTAGGATAATATGATCGAATGGTATATTGTGGAATGTGTAAATTGAAATTTTTAGGGTTCCGTATCCGGTACGGGACCCTATTAGTAAGTCTGCGTCGTCTGTCCGTCCGTCCGTCCGTCCGTCCGAGGGCTGTACTGTATCTTTTGAACAGTAATAGGAACCCCGTTGAAATTTTCATAGAATATGTGTTATTATGGCCGATATAACAACAAATAATAAAAAAATAAGAAAAAGTAAAAAAATCATCGGGGTTCCCATAGAAGAAACCAAAAAGTGTATGCGTGCGCGCCATCTACCGAATAGAGTATGAAGCATTTTAACTAATCATGAATTTTAGCTAATATGAAGCACTAGCTGTGCCCGCGGCTCCGCCCGCTCTCATATTTCACTTCACTGCTAACCTCATAAGCCATTTAGCGTGATAGTAAGTAGCCTATAGTTGATGGGAAGAATCAAGCTATCCGTAGAATTTTGTTTTATTAAAATCGGTTCAGTGGTTCTCGAGTTATAAGCGGACAGACAGACATACACTCAGACACTCAGACAGAAAGCAGACGTTGGATTTTATTATAGGTAAAGGATTAATAACACGCCATAGATGGCGTGAGTGGCACTAACCATGACATGGCGGTAGGGAACCCTCGGTGCGCGAGTTCAACTCGTACTTGGCCGGTTTTTTAGTAATTAACCTGAACGAAATCGTTTTCGAAAACACAATTATTATTAGGTAAGTAGCATGGTGCACAGAAGGGGTTCCCATACTAGCCACAGAGCAAGTAATACCGCGGTCCGCGTACTATCCCACTGAGTATTGTTTATTTTATGAAAGCTGACACAGTTGGCTACAACACTTACTACATCCGTGATGTAGGATGGTGCCATGTCAGTCCTTCCCTTCAGTCGTGCCGGCTACACTGAACTGGATTTAAAACACGAACTATTTAATTAGCCGTTTTAACCAACCTTTCGTACAGTGCGGTGGTATCAATCCGCGCCGGTTAAACCCTACCATCTAGTAAGGTAAGAAGGGAAGGGACCTACAGTTTTACGTGGAATCCGAACAACGATCAGCCTCCAACGGTCGAGTGGTCACCCATGTATACACTTACCGCGCCCAGGTGTGCATTTATGATCCGACCGACGACAGTCGACCGCCCGCACCACTGAGCTATGGGTATACCCAGGCTGTATTATACAGTTCTACGGAGTTTCCAAGCGTTAAGTCCTCCCGGACGACCAGAGGACCAAGTTATTCGATGCGACTAAGTATTAAGATTTTCTTGAATTGGCATTGAGTTCGGAAGTTAGACTCTCTGAGGTCTGCAGTTGGGTTAGTTAGGGGATTAGAAGTCCGTGGGAAATTGTGGCTTTGAAATTGCTCTGAATATCTTTAACCGCAATTGCGTTGACCAAAGTAAGTATACATTTTATGAAACCGTAGGCAAGTAAAATACACGCAGGTCAGATTATATGAAAAATAGCCTATAACTGATGGGAAGAACCAAGCTATCCGTAGAAGCAAACTGTATTAAAATCGGTTCAGTGGTTCTAGAGTTATAAGCGGATAGACAGACATACATACAGACAGAAAGCAGACGTTGGATTTTATTAAAGGTAAGAATAATAAATTAAATTGTTTTTAATGACTAATTTAAATTCGAGTTTAAATTAATATTAAAATTTACAATATTGTATTCATAAAGATGTATTAATATATTTAATTATTGATATAAACACATAATATATATATATATCACACGCTGTATGTACAAACGGGGTACATAGAATAATCGGTGTTGTGCTGCAATAACTCTAGTAAATTACAGCACAATACAGACCACCACGTTTAACAAAGTATTCGGCTAAGATAATCGATTTCCATTTTCTAACATAGCAATATAATATCAAGCAGCATGTAAGGCACGACTCGGCGGAAGGACCGTGCCATGGTGAGAGGTGGCCAGCCTGTTACCCTTTAGCGCGGAATCTTGTCCTCCTTTTACGACATGCACGGGGAGACGTGCAGTGGGGATATTCTTTTTAATAACCGAGCCCACAAGGTACTATTATTTTTATAATGCAAGAAATTAATTTTTAAAATTTCTCGTTTGAGTTGACGAAAAATCCATCTCCGCGTCACACATCGGAACTTTATTTGTGTATCTAGTTGTTAGTTTTTCACACCTTCGTACTACCTACTCCTGCCATCTTTGTATTTACTAAGAGCGTTCCGTGCAAAATGACAGGCGACGGTGCTGCCACTCAAGTAAATAATATATATCTCTTAAACAAAGCCATAACTGGGAAAAAACAAGCCATGAAGCTGTAGTTGATTTTGATTATGATATTCTAAGATACTGAAAACACTTTTGTATAGCTCAGTTTATGCACAATCATTATAACGGATTTCGATGGCCACCGTAATCCGTTATTATGTTTATGGATAATCAGAGCAATACAAAACTGTTTTCAGTATCTTAGAATATCATAATCAAAATCAACTACAGCTTCATGGCTTGTTTTTTTCCAGTTATGGCTTTGTATTATTACTATAGATATATATTATTTACTTGAGTGGCAGCATCGTCGCCTGTCATTTTGCACGGAGCGCTCTTAAAGTTTGGCTAGAGATTATTAAGTCAGGAATGAAACAAGGAAAATAAATCGCTACACATGTTATTATTTTGACATGAGAAAAAAATATTAGTTCAAAGCCGCGCGTGTTAGAACTGGCAACGCGACGACGACGTGTCAAACTACACGAGCGAACTGTGAAGTGGAACCGCAGTAGGTAACCGGAATGTAAGGCTTTTGAGGAAGTTGCGATTTTCCGCAGATTTCCGCTAAAACAAACAAACGAGCCGCGAAAGCCTGCGGAGCGGGCACATTCCACAGCGACGACTGTTCATAAAATGTACACAGTTTTATAAATCCTCTATCGGTAAACGGCAAGCGGCGGGTGGCCGAGTGGTTTGGGCATCGGCTTCTCATGCGAGAGGTCCGCGGTTCGAATCCCGTCGGCGTGTACCAATGAGTTTTTTCTGACGAAAAAATTTACGTGCATACCTACACCTGCTGCTTCACCGTTCGGAACCGGTGTAAAACTGTAGGTCCCTTCCCTTGCCCCTTACTAGGTGGTAGGCTCAAATTGTAGCCGACTGGGTTGGTACCACCGTACTGGGTGTAAGATGGCCGCATAGCAGCCTCGTTTGTGTTCTCCTCTAGTCCAGTATAGCCAGCAATCCAGGGAAGTCTCCGGTATGGCACTTACCTTCTCGGAGGTGATATTGGCTGGTCGGAGCATGCGCTTTAGCCCCTCCAACTCTGCCACCCATACCGGATTACATAAAAAAAAAATTAAATATGAAGTAGGTAGGTAGTGTTGATATTATATTGTTTAAAAAAATTGGCGCGAAGTACGAGTCGGCCTCGCGCACCGAAGGTTCCGTACGACCACCATATTTGTGTTATTATGTGTTCACCAAAGTAAGTTTTCGAAAATAACGAAACGCTTAAATAAAAACTACAGCAATGGTTTGACAGTCAGGCAAATCATTGCTTCTTGTAGTTAAAACTATAAAACATATTTTTTTTTTTACCGCAACTATTATATTGTCGAAAAAACCTGCAGTTTTCCTGTAATCTATCTCTTGATATCTACTTACCGCATTACTTGATATCTACTTACCACATCAAAATTTTAGCTCTCGAAACCTGGGGGAATAGGGAGGGATGGTAATTTTTTTTAAATTTTCACCTATATCATTAAGACAAATTAACTTAAAATTGTAAAGTATATGCATTTTTAGAATTGTTAGTTAGCTCTTTCAAGTGATATAGGTACGATAATATGTTAATTTAAACTTTTTTATATTGGTACCATACTGACCCCCCATATTAATCTAAAATACAATTTTATCTAGTTATGGACCAGCGATAGGTACATGTGCGCATCATCAAGATCTATCATTATGCCAAATTTCAAGTTTCTACGTAATACTTGTACCGTGTGGGGCCGGTACTTAAAAAGAATAGCCCCACTGCATCTCCCCCCGTCGCATGTTGTAAAAGTCGACTAAGGGATAAGGAAATTCGTCAACCTCGGTAGCTCAGTGGTGCGGTCAGTCGACTGTTGTTCAGCAACGCTGAGTGCGGTCGGTACCTTAATGGGTGACCGTTCGAGCGTTGGAGACTGACTGTGGCTTGGATTCCACGTTAAACTGTAGGTCCCTTCCCTTCTAACCTTACAAGGTGGTATGGTTTATCCCGGCCGGAATGCTACCACCGCATTGAACGAAACGTCGGTCGAAGCGGCTATGTAAATAGTTCGTGTTTTCCGGCCAGTTCAGTGTAGCCGACATGAAATGAAGGGAAGCACTGACATGGCACCTAGTTCACCCGGTGTTATGGGCTGACATCACGTATGTTGTAGGCGATGAAGCCAACCGTGTCAGTTTCCATAAAAAAAAACTTAGTTTTCGAGAAAAACCTCTGTGACAGTCGGACGGACACGGGAGTGATGTTATAAGAGTTCCGTTTTTATCTTTTAAGATACGGAACCCTAAAACACTTAATGTTCATACAATTTTATTCGTCTTAGAGCAAAACATTGCAAACTTCAAATAGAACAATTCAAATAAATGTGCAATAGGTATGATTATTTCGAAATAAAAACTTTTGCAATATCCCCCTATCAAGTCGGTCTGTGTAGCCTAAGCTGCGGGGTTTTGCTTGCCGCAGCTGTCAAACGCACGCGCGAAATAGCGCCGAGTCAACATATTTCTTTGCGGTTATATCCCCTTATTTATTTTTAATGTTCCGGCGAGCTTTCAAAAGCATATATTCGGCAAATCCGTTCGCGGTATCGAGAAATGCTGGCGGTGCAAATCTAAAACACAAGTTGCAAAACTCAGTGCAGCTGGTATAAAGAAATGCACTTATTTCAGACCTAACAAGTTTGTTCAAATACAACTAACCGTTGTATTTGACGCGAACTATTTACGTAGCCGTTTCGACCGACTACGTTTCGTTCAGTGCGGTGGTACCAACCCGGCCGGGATAAACCTCACCACCTAGTAAGGTAAGAAGGGAAAGGACCTATACCTATAGTTTAAAGTGGAATCCGAACCACGGTAAACCTCCAACGGTCGAGCGGTCACCCATCCAAGTACTGACCGCGCCCAGGGTTGCTTAATAACAGTCGACCGACCGCACAACTGAGCTACCGAGGCTGACATTCTTACAAAGGCTAAAATGTATTACAAAGGACTATAAATAATGCCACAAAGCATTATGGCAAACAAATAACGAAATTATATTTCAAATGTAAAAAAAAAAAATTGAAAATAAAAATTTTATCCTCATGAGAGTTATGGCGTTTTGATATTAGAAATATTCTTTATCCTTGTCCCTTGTAACATTCTGTAATTTGATCACGTCAGCGTTTTGTTTGTTCACGTTTTAATTTAGGATTGTGAATTAAAGTTGAGTGCTCCTCGAGAAATTCTAATTCCCGCCAGTCGTAAATCAGCGCTGTCGCTATTGTGCTGTGATTTACGAGAATTGCACCAATCAGAGCGGGGACAGGTCTCCGGTTTGTCGGGTCGCAGACCGCGAGGCCAGGTGACGGCTTACGGCCCGGCGCTTGGCAGCCCCTGCCGCCGAGTTGCTGCATAAGTATGAACGTTTTATTGAAAACTCTCCGGAATGCAGGCGCTTCCGGTTGTAATTTTTAAAGAATTTAATTTAGAAAGTTAACTTTGAAATTCCGAGCTGATTTAATTTTTCTGGGCGGATATTTAGAAGGAAAGGACAAAATTCTACAGTTTAAGATATCATATTTAATAATATATAGGAAACGGGCGTTCTGTGAGGTTTTGTATGTATAATATATGTGCTAAATAAAAAATACCAGCCAATTGGGAGTCGGAAACGCGCATAGAGGTTGCCACACCACAAAAAAAAAAATACACGTTTCTTGTAATGGGTACGCCCTTTAAATGCTTTACTATTTTGATTTTTTTTTTTATATTTATTATTTTATTATATCCACCATAATAACATAAGTTCTGTGAAAATTTCAACCGGGTAGCTATTACGGTTTCAAAGATACAGCAGTAGGACAGACAGACAGACGGCATAGGCTTAGTAATAGGCTTCCGTACAGGTATCATATTATTCCTTGAAGATATATATGACACTTTCAAACGTTTTTTTTTCAGCATTGATTGGTGCATATAAATAAAGCGTGATTTACTAAAATAAATGTTATAAAGTTTAATCTGTTATTAATTATATTCATTTTTAAGTTTCCGGATTAAAGAAAATAGTTTGACGTCTGGTACAACGGACACCAGACCACAGATTACTTAATAGTTACTTCGTAACAGATGAATCACTCCATAGAAAATGTTCCTACCTTCGGGCTTTAACAGCCTACTGTTTCACATCGCCAATCGCTGCGTGCGAAAATGTACCTTAACGATCGAGTGTAAAGTGTTTATTGCTTTGCAGCTGCGCGCAGTTGCGTGGGCGAGCGTCTATGTATACTTCGCGCGGCTGACGAATGTTCACTGAAAAATACCGCCGGCGGCCCGTCGGACGGTAGGTGGTTAGCGCGCGCAAGTACATAGAGTGCGTGAGGCCTGACCAGACGTCGTCGACTCCAGGAACTCCCGCAGTCCCCGAAGAAGCCCGTGACATGACGTAGCGGGCGAAACCACAGAATATTTAATAGGTACTATCGTACTATCGTCGGCGAAACGTCGACTTATGTAAGTCTTTAGTTCATCTACTGTTTATTTTTTACTGTTTACCCACCTAGCAGAAACTTAAAAATGAATATAAAGCGTGCGGTTTCATGAGGAGAGGTTATTTCTGCTTTGTCAACTGCACCATTGATCTTTCGGCACAGCCACCCATGTTAGTTAATATTATAAATCAATATAATATCATCCCTTTCGGTATTCCATACCTCACTGATGAAACTATGTTGATATTATCATTAACCGAGTAAAACACTCAGTCGGTGTGGGGTGTGGGGGTGGGGGCAAATTTTGGTCTGCCGCCATTGTTTCTGGATATTAATTGAGCCGTTCATCCGACAGCGGCCGAATCATTGGGGGAACAAGAGGAGCCATCATTCAACGCCATACTCAATTCATTGGTAAGCCATTAATTTCCGCTCGGAGATAATATAGCGTTTGTATTTCGGTAGGAAAACATTGCTTAGAGCACATGTCGCAAGATTATCATCACAACTGTACATGGAAATAAATCACAACTGTATTCACAATCCCGGATATTACATACATGTGTATAATACATATACAGGGTGTTTCGGGGTAGGGTTTCGTAACTTCAGGGTTCGAAAGGGGTCCATATTTGAAGACGAAAAGCTATGAAACATTTTCCCAGATTCGGTCATTTTATAGTACTTTTTGGTGAAAATCGTTTCATCGAGCTTTGGTGGACGGTTGACGTCCGCCTTTAATAAATAAAAATAAAATGTCTAACTTACATGCTTAACTAGAAGAATTGAAGAGCATGTAGGTAAATTCCAAACACTTAAATTTGAATGACATCAAAAGGAAAAGGGGACTGGACTAGGTCATTGCACTCCTTAGACCTAGACAGCAATGTTGACAAATCTCCCCAGACTCACTATCCACCGAGTCTTTATTACAATTTTAAATTTTTGTTTGAAAAAAAAACGGAATTTCCATTTGAGTGATAAGGATTTTTTTCTTCTAGTATTGAGTACTTTCTATTCCTGAAGTTTCTCAAGCCTATCCTGAAACAGCCTGTATATATGTGTGTATATTACGTGTAATGTGTGGGGTCGGTATTTTAATAAGAATAGTCCCACTCCATCTCTCTCCGTGCATGTCGTAAAAGGCGACTAAGGGATAAGGATAAGATGCTGTGCATAAGGGCGACAGGCTAGCCACCTCTCACCTTGGCGCGGTCTTTCCACCGAGTCGTGCAGCAGGTGGGCCTTCGTACCTTACTTGGTGCCTGATAGTTATCTTGTCCGAATACTTTTCGAAAAGTAGTGGTCGGTGTTGTGCTGTAATTTACCAGAGTACTTGCAGCACAACACCGATTACTCTGCTTACCCCGATTGTCGGGATACGGCGTGCGGTGTGTGTGTGTCTATGTATGTAACACAAGCTGTATCCCGACAATCGAGGTAAGCAGAGCGATCAGTGTTGTGCTGCTAGTACGCTTGTAAATAACAGCACAACACCGACCACCACGTTTAGCAAAGTATTAAGACAAGATAAATACCAAGCAGCATGTGAGACACGAAGACCCACGTGCTGCATGCCTCGGTGAACGAGGTGCCGAGGTGGCTAGCCTGTCGCCCTTTAGCACTGCACCTTGTCCTTATTCCTTAGTCGGCTTTCTAGATCTTGACTGGTATTACTTGTGCATAATGCCTTTAAACATTAAGCCCGTTTTTTTTTCGAATGTATTTTATAGGAAATACTGGCACGGTAGCTGTGCTCAGCTATCGTGCCAATTTCTGATGTGCTAATTTCTGATTATGAATTAAAGATCAGGCGAAAACTTTAAATTCATTCGTCAAACGTGGCAGAGCAATCGCAGCCATACGCACATTGGCCTCAAGATGAAGCTAAGAAAATATCGAAGTCACGAAAATTATCTTCATCTCACCAAAACTCTGTTTATGCAAGAACCCGACACCGAGCACACCGCATTCCATACAAGGAGCGTTGAGGAACAAACAGAGCTTGTCGCAAGTCGTAAAGAGCAAATATAACGCGTTCCATTCCGTATCCCATCCATGGATCCGACCCGTCGTCGTCGTGCTGACGTGTAAACACAGAGCACGCGAATGGAATGGAATGGAAAAACGTAAAATTAATATAAATAGGTTGCACTGTCAAAGTCGGTTCATTTATGTTTATTTCAGATAGGCTTAATAGAACAGAACTGAACAGAACAGAACAGAACAGAACAGAACAGAACAGAACAGAACATAACAGAACAGAACAGAACAGAACAGAACAGAACAGAACAGAACAGAACAGAACAGAACAGAACAGAACAGAACAGAACAGAACAGAACAGAACAGAACAGAACAGAACAGAACAGAACAGAACAGAACAGAACAGAACAGAACAGAACAGAACAGAACAGAACAGAACAGAACAGAACAGAACAGAACAGAACAGAACAGAACAGAAACGAACAGAACAGAACAGAACAGAACAGAACAGAACAGAACAGAACAGAACAGAACAGAACAGAACAGAACAGAACAGAACAGAACAGAACAGAACAGAACAGAACAGAATAGAATAGAATAGAATAATAGATAAACTACCAACGAAGACTACATAAATACTTTAATATTATATGACGCTTTCAAATGTTTTTCAGGATAGACTGATGCATCTAAACAAAGCGTGGTTTCGTGAGGACAGGTGATTTTGGCTGTCAACTGCACCATTGATCCTTCGGCACAGCCACCCATGTTAGTTAATATTAAAAATCCAGGTTAGGTTAGGTTATACCCAAAGAAATACATTTTTTTAATTAATGTATCTTGCAATGGAAACGTCAGCACAGGTAAAAGTTTTGAGTGACCAAACACAATTAAAATCTCGTAAATAAATGCACGAAGGGAATTTTCCTTGTGGATAGGGAGACATTTTGATACTTTGATTGTAGCCAATCATCGTCACGCCTTCATTTCGCATCTTTCAAGCTGAAACGCTTTGTAAATATTTATTTTAATTCTAAATTTCACATCAACCTGTTATTTAAAGTTTTTACAGTCGCGCGCTAAAATTGTACACGATATAGCTCCAGCTCCGGTCGGAATGAAGATTGGATCCGTCACATTCCGAGTGAATCTGCGAGATTATGATAGGAGATATTAGCACGGATATTCCCTCGAGATTACGTTTAGACTACCTACAGTGACTGAAACGTTCCCGAGACTCAAGTTAATATGAGATAATAGTGAGGGACAAGTTGTGTCAAATTACCTTATCTATCATTCAAGAATAGGTAACCTACACGGTTGATAGTAATCGGATACTTTAGATCATTGTGATAGTGAGTCGTATAGGTATGTATTTATATTATGTTTATATATTGTATACAACATAATCCTCTAAAAAATTACACAGAGTGGTTCCTAGAACGCTTGTGTTTCTTTCATCTTAAATTGACAAATTAAAATGCTCACATAAAAAGAACGAAAACTTTATCTACATTGATTTAAAATATTTAAAATCTAAAGATGACTGCAATCAAGACGGTATGTATGTTTTAAAGCTATTATATAATGTAATCAAGAAACTTTTTTCAAAAATGCATTCGCGAATGCTGTTGTAAACTAGAATCATTGTTTAAAACGTTTCATTAGCTCTTTCATTAAATCGTTTTTATGCTCCTCGGTAGGCACTAAAACTTAACGTCACAGTTAATTTGCTTCGAATTATTTTTTCTTAACTTTTAACAAAGCAGTTAAATTTCCTTTCGTACAAGTTGAATACCAAACTTTCAAATACCATTAGTTTAAATTGTTCTTGCAGTAGAATTATTCAGTCATTGTGTGTCGATTGTATTCGTTAATACCTTATCCTTTGTGTAGTATTTAGAACCGAGTTTCTATTTAGTCATAGGTATATTTTGTTCATCTAGCTGTACTTTCAATGTATTTTGAGAATCTTCTCCGTCTTCGGTAAATGCTTGTCCAGATTTGAGATTGAATGCCTCTCCAGAACGCCCTCTTCCACGTCTCTGAATACTTCCACGCCTTTTTTTATAATTTTATTCCTCAGAGTTTGACTGGAAGAAATCACTCGTAGTGATAAGTCCGCCTTTGCGCTGATGTACTATATTTTCTTGATTATGTTCAGGTTTGTCTTTCTTTAAATTGTGTGCAATAAAAATTTGCACCATAATATTTATGGTGCATAATAATTGAACCATAAACTTTTCTTTACTTGGCTTTATCACCTATTACTACATCCGCGATGTTAGCCCATAACACCTTAGTTTGCTCGTGCTGGCTACATTGAACTGGAAGGAAAACATTAAATATTGACCGCCCTTTCGAGACGAGAAGATACCTATAGTTTTACGTGGAATCCGAACCACGGTCAGGCTCGCCGGTTGAACGGTGACCCATTCAAGTTCAGACCGTGCTCGCTGCATAGCTTGAAGATCGGACATCGATCAATTGCTCCACCGACCTACCCGCCATACTAGGCGTCATAGCAGTGCTTCCCTCCACTTCAAATGCCAGTTAATAATTGCTCAGTTTCAATGAAAGAGAAAATAAAGGCACTCCACTTCTGTTCTCATTCACATCACTATAGTCGAAACCATTTCCGTCAAAGAGCGCGCTCTGGAACTCGAAGCTTTTTTCGACCGCCACTTCTTAATACCTTTATAATGATCGCAATTATTTCTCTTACGAGCTGCTGGGGCGAAGTTAATTTGTTCCTTTGGCCTTCTAATGAATTGGGGGGCTTTGTAGTTGTCGCAGCATTAAACTCTCTATAGCCCCGGTTTATTTTGTGGGAAAAAGTGCAGTCACGTTATTGAGCGCTTTGCCGGGATCGGTTTTAAATGGTTACGCTAGCACTTCACATGGCGGACAGTTTGTCGAAATAAGGCATTTTTTAAGTTTCCGTACCTCGTACGGAAACTATTACACATTTATTACATTTACACATTAAATTTTAGATATTTGGGTGGTTCAACTTTTTCTTGTTTTTGGTATCTGTCTGAAAAAAGGATATTATATTGATAAATTCACCTTATTTTAATAGTTACAGCAACTCTCAGTTATGTACTTAATTGATCAATAAGAAAGAACTTGCACAAAGAATTTCCAGTAATTTTTTTTTTGGTTACCCTGAGGACAACCCCTTTTGTCCATACAAAACTGGGGACAAAATTGTCTCTTGGGTCACCCCTAAAAATTTAGTTAATTTTTTATTTTAAATACGTAGTTCTCTACTTTTTTTTTTCAATTGCCTATAAACCTAAGTATTTTAAACTTATTGATTTTCAACTAAGTAATAAATTGCAATGCAATTTTTTTTTTATTTGCCTTTGCAGCTGGTTTTTACATAACAAGAAAAAGTTGATCCACCCATTTACAAACTTAAAACCTAAAATTAATACAAAAACAAACGGAGTTTCCAAAAACCGGAGGCGGGACGAACCCAGTCTACCGATGGTCGGGCCGATAAACCTCCGGACGATGCGTGTAGTGTCGAGCAGGGCTGCCTTCTCGATCTGGCCCTTGACCCAACCACTCAGCGAGAGCCTATCAAGGTGGTCGTCGAGGCTCTTATCTATCAGCCCATGCGCTGATACAACTATGGGCACAACATATTATATCATTCATAATCTTTAGATGCGTACCTGTAATCGAAGTGACTATTATAATGCTTTTAACAATATAACAAAGTGTTATTAAACTCGACACAGACAAAGTTTATCACGGGTTTCCCCAGTGCGGACGTAGTGAAATGAAGTTAAACGTAAATTAACGCCATTCTTCTGTCTAGACACTGTTCCATAATAGAGGCACCGCGCTTGTGTCTCAAACACTGAACAATGTGCTTACAATACAGGCTTGACATTGAATATGGTATCTAAATTATCGGTGCATTGAATATTTTTTTAATGAAAATCAGTACGGCTGACTGTCCCGAGGGACCAGAGGTAAACAGCCAAATTCACCTCACCTTGCGAAACCACGCTCAGCGAGATACCATACCAGGAGATTAAAAAATTCCACACCCTAGCGGTGCGACAGAGCAACAATTTTTAGAAACGATTTATGAAAAAAAAAATACATAATTCAATCAACCAATCAAATAGGTATGGCTTGTCATTAAAACATGATACCTAATAGGCAATTAGGCATTCCTTACAAACTAACCGGATATTCCGTGTTTAGAACAGTGCGAACAAAAGTATGAATCTACAAAGTATATGGAAAGTTTGGGCATGTCATTTTCTGATAGGATCAATGTTTGTAAATTATCAAATCAAATCAAATCAAATATCTTTATTGCACTCAGAAATTGTGCAACAGGCAAATAAATAAAATAAATTTGGATAACTAACGAAAAAAAAAAACTTACCTTGTGTTCCTCTAATTTTCCACATCCAAAAATCGATTAATAGTGTATGTATG
The DNA here is from genome assembly GCA_946902875.1 of Nematopogon swammerdamellus. Taxonomy (NCBI): domain Eukaryota; kingdom Metazoa; phylum Arthropoda; class Insecta; order Lepidoptera; family Adelidae; genus Nematopogon; species Nematopogon swammerdamellus. The sequence continues at coordinate 3,703,870 of OX336335.1, read as the reverse complement.
TAGTAATGTCCTGTCATGTGTTTGTGATATAATGACGTCAGCACACCCTTAGTTATCTATTAGGTGTCAGGTGAGCCTCGTCATTAACCGTCCGTCACGCAAGCAAACGGAACACGGAGGGTTTCGGGTTATTTGATCATTATTTTCATTTACCGCCTATTTGAACTCTCAACCTACAAATATTTTATAGGATTAAAAGGTTATAAGGTTTATTATAACGAATTGTAAAATATTTCATTTTTATATTTTTTTGGGATCCGTACTTTAAGAAGGTGAAAAAGGAACCTAATTGTGTAACTCGTGCGTCCGTCCGTCTGTTCGTCTGTTCAGCGTCATAACCAAGTTGAAATTTGGTAAGAAATTAGAGAATATTATTTTGCATTAGATATTTTCAAAATGTATTCAAAATTGCCCCTATAGGGGTCGAATGTTACGTTGAAATAATACAATTTTTTTGTTGTATGGTGACGCATACGAACCGGATACGAACCGGATATACTCGTAGAATCCAAAAATATTATTGCCGCTCTGTTTAGATATGAACGTATTTGCGTACTACGTACGAAGAGAGATGGATAGTTTAGGAAGTATAAGAAGGTTAGTTTGTTATTGGTGAGAGACACTGATGTCAATGATGATGATGACAGACAATAAGAAAAATCTGTTTAAATTCTTTCTTGGATACTTAGACGTTTTTATGGGTACCACCTTTTTGCGTGGTACACATAAAACGTACCTACATAAGCTAGAATCATCTGCGGTGCATCGTACATACTCGTAAACAAACAATTAAATAAATAAAAGACACCAAAGGGGTTAATGCCAAACAGGAAAAAATCCATAATCCATATTTATGGGAGGTCATCATGATCATTACTAACAATAAAATATACAATATAATTTAAAACTTACGATTATAAATTAATTACCATTCAGCAAGCTACGGGCTATCTTCTTATAGGAATATTGGCTGAACTTAAAAATAGATCAAACAAAACATTGGACAAAGGACAGCTATAAAATAATTTGGCTCTAAAATTCTGAAAGCGAGCTTCTAACCGACAACTATATTCTCTAACCGTACCCCTTAATAACAAAACATTAAGACAAAAGACAGCTATAAAATAATTCTAAAATTCTGAAAGCAAGCTTCTAACCGACAACTGCATTCCCTAACCGCACCCCTTAAAAACACAAGAAGTGCTACCGTAAACCCTCAAACAAAGAAGAAATAAAGGAATTAGTTAAAACGGGCTCCGAGGCGACAAATCAAAATAACAGGGTGTGCTGAAACGGATCTCGTATGCGTCGCGCGTCGCACTTACAGGAGATTTCATGCGACGAAAAGTGAAAGTCAGACCTCCGGGACGAATGTACAGTCTGAAGAAAAGGTTACCAGACAGACGGCCAGAGACGTGTGCTCAAGATTTGTGTGGACTGATCTGAATTTTTGTAACGTAAAATAACTACTACATTTACGGCCGTTCTCCGAACTATGTGGCTCGACGTTTCAGGCCAAAACGTTTTTTTTGTCCCGTTCAGAAATGCAATTTATGTATAAGGAAGAAGCTGGCGAGAAACCTTATATAGAGCTTTTTTTCTTATTTTTAAATATAACATACATCTTCATCATCAGCCCCGTATCAGTCTACTGCTGGACAAAGGCCTCTCCCAGGGCAGGCTACCACACGCGGTCTTCCGCTCTTCTCATATCCATCCGCTCCTGGCTATATTTTTTATGTCGTTTGTCCACCTAGACTTCCGGGCCCTATGTTTTTATTAATGCATATCAACAACAGTAATTAAAAAAAAACCCTGCAGTTACTACCTTTCTACTCTTAGTCCAGTATAGCCAGCGATTCAAAGGAAAGTCTCCGGTATGCTACGTTCTCTTTGACTGAGACGGATTACATAAAAAAACTTACTCAGTTTTAATTTGGCCATATTGAACAGTTAAATCAATATTACAATACAAATTCATTGATGAAATTCCATATTAATATGCTACTGGCTATCGAATCCTAGACTTTTCTCGACTGGCGTAATGGCGTATTGCATACCTCAATAATAGTACACCAACATTTCTGCAAACGGTATGTCTCGGCTAGGCGTTACCAGAAGTCAAACAGAGTGAGTGCGGTGGAGTTAGCCGGCGCGCCAGTAAGTGGCGCGCCAGTGAGTGTCGTGCCAGTAATCTGCAGCCGGCCCGGGACGCGCGTGATCCGCGTACAGATTACTCGACCGACTGCGAACGGGACACCGTACTCTTCCGTGTAAGCTGTTTTATAGCGGACTTGTGGAACTCTCGAGAATGCGAAAGATTCAGTTTAGTGGGTTCTGTGATGTAATTTTATTAGGGGTACGTAGGTGAAATAAAAAAAAAACGGCCAAGTGCGAGTCGGCCTCGCGCACATAGGATTCCGCACCATAAAAAAAACTTTGAAAAAAAAACACGTTTCTGTATGGGGACCCCCCCCCCCCTCCCCTTAATTTTTAACCTTTTCTATATTTTATTATTCTTTGTTATATCCACCATAATAAATAACACATATTCTGTGAAAATTTCAACTGGCTACTTATTACAGTTTCAAAGATACAGCAGTAGGACAGACAGACAGACAGACGGCGCGCGTAGGCTTACGTACGGAAGCCTATTGGCTTCCGTACGGGATACGGAAACCTAAAAACCCTCGCAAAGTCTCTGCAATGTATCTCCATTCCTTTGTTCCATCAGTCAGTCAGTCAGTGTGCAAGCGTACACTGCTGGACATACGCCTCTCCTATTTTCCTCCAGTCCTCCCGGCCTTCAGCTGTACGGAACCACTGTTTTCCGCCGACGTACTTGATTTCGTTGTCCCACCTGGCGGGCGGTCTTCCCACACTCCGTTGTCCCATCAGTTCAAAAATATTGTATGGTTCAAATTATGAATTTTTCGCGTTCATATTTGTTTAACGTATTTTTCAACGTAGTTATACCACACGCCCCGGACACTAAATATGTACTTACAAATACACTTAACTTGGACAAAGACGCTTAAATAACGCTTAATAATTAAGCGTTAGTTAGCTAGTTAGCGCTTAATTATTAAGCACAACGTTTTGGGTGCTGAATGAAAAGTACAGGATGTCATTTGAATCCTAGCGAAAATGCGTGCAGCATTCAGCTATAGGTAACCGGTTCAAAATCCAATTCAGGTATAAATTAGATATTTCAGTCCGAAATCCTTTGGATGATAAACCGCTTATAAATTCATCCATAGAGACCTGTTTTAAGTAGAAGCATCAAAAATAGTGAAGAATTAATATACAGACTGATTTTTTTGACCATGTGGAGGTCCTACAGTTTCAGTTCACAGGTTCAGTGTAGCCGACATGAAATGTAGGGAAGCACTGACATGGCACCTAGTTCACCTGGTATTATGGGCTGACATCACGGATGTTGTAGGTGATGTACCCAACCGTGTCAGTTTCCATAAACAAAAGAGACATGATCATACTATTATACAAAATGGGTTCGTTGGTGGAATTTATTTACAACACAATATTCATTATCGCTTCATATTTTCGCTAATGTTTGCTTTCATAATCGTGCAAGCGAATAAACGTCGCCTAAAGTCAACATTTTACTGAAAACTCGCTGAAATCGCTGTTCACCACATTTCACGCTTACGGAGTCCACATTTTCCCGCCAGGCTTAATGCCGCAGTCCCGACAGCATTTATGAACCCAGCGAACATAAATGTACTACTATACATCACCCAGTTGCAACTAGACCAGACGCCGTGTAAACGAACGGGCTTGGGACCTCCGTAGTATAAACACAATTACAACGCGAGAGAATTCGGTCTACATGCGACAGGCAGGCATGAAGCCGAGTTTGCGGAAAATCGTCGCAAAAGCTCCGTCGCGTGTTATTTTCGAACTTTCGGGAAGGATTAGCTGGATGACGAGGTATCTATAAGTCGAGAAAGAATAAATGCTCGCGGTATCAACACAAAGACACTGTGAATGTCTTAATCGCTCCAGGTATCGACACAGAGACACTGTAAATGTTTTAATCGCTCGAGGTATCGACACAAAGACACTGTACATTTTTTTAAACGCTCCAGGTATCAACACAAAGTCACTTTAATTTCTTAATCGCTTCAGGTATCGACACAAAGACACTGTAAATTTTGTTATCGCTCTAGGTATCGACATAAAGACAATGTAATTTTTTTAACGGCTCGATGTAACTACCATGAAGACACTGTACATTTTTTAATCGATCGAGGTATCGACACCAAGACACTGTACATTTTTAATCGCTCCAGGTATCGACACAAAGACATTGTAATTTTTTTAATGGCTCGATGTATCTACATGAAGACACTGTAAATTTTTTAATCGATCGAGGTATCGACACAAAGACACTGTAAATTTTGTTATCGCTCCAGGTATCGACACAAAGGCAATGTAATTTTTTTAACGGCTCGATGTAACTACCATGAAGACACTGTACATTTTTTAATCGATCGAGGTATCGACACCAAGACACTGTACATTTTTAATCGCTCCAGGTATCGACACAAAGACAATGTAATTTTTTTAATGGCTCGATGTATCTACGTGAAGACACTGTAAATTTTTTAATCGATCGAGGTATCGACACAAAGACACTGTACATTTTTTAATCGATCGAGGCATCGACACCAAGACACTGTACATTTTTAATCGCTCCAGGTATCGACACAAAGACAATGTAATTTTTTTAATGGCTCGATGTATCTACGTGAAGACACTGTAAATTTTTTAATCGCTCCAGGTATCGACACAAAGACAATGTAATTTTTTTAATGGCTCGATGTATCTACATGAAGACACTGTAAATTGTTTAATCGCTCGAGGTATCGACACAAAGACAGTGTAAATTGTTTAATCGCTCCAGGTATCAACACAAGGTTGTGCATCGTCAGTACGTTACGTCAAGTCGAGAGGTATATTTTTAACACACATGTTCCCGCATAACGAAGTTTCCGTCGCGACGGTACACACTTTCACGATGGCAATTTAATAAAATATGTAAAAGCGGCTCTAGTGCAATTTGTCGCCGGCAGAGTTCGCGCTTGTTAGCGAACGGAACGTCTGTCTGCGATTGTTAGTTCGCTCGTGCTGGATGCCTTTCAGTAACTTTCGTTTTTTTTAGAAGGGACTAGAAGCCAGATCCTCTATTGTCCAACCAATCAAAATGGGCGACCAGCACTTCTCTCTCAGTGTTAGTTTTAATCAACGAATGAATTCTCTCCAATTTGTAGAATGTAATTTATTTAGGGCCAGATGGCGAGAGTCAATTCGTCTGCCTTCTACAGAGCAGAAAACTGAATAGGTACTATTTTTTTTATGGTAACTGACACGGTTGGCTACATCACCTACAACATCCGTGATGTCAGCCCATAACACCGGGTGAACTAGGTGCAATGTCAGTGCTTTCCTTCATTTCATGTCCGCTACACTGAACTGGACGGAAAACACGAACTATTTACATAGCCTTTTTGACCGACGTTTCATTCAGTGCGGTGGTATCAACCCGGGCGGGATAGACCCTACCACCTAGTAAGGTAAGAAGAGAAGGGACCTACAGTTTTACGTGGAATCCGAACCACGGTCAGCCTCCAACGGTCGAGCGGTCGGTCACCCATCCAAGTCTGACCGCGCTCAGGGTTGCTTAACAACAGTCGACCGTCCGCACCACTGAGCTACCGAGACTGACAACAATTATGGCGCGTAACAAAGCAATCCGCCGAAGCACCGAAGTAGTCGATATTAGACACCGGGTGGCTAAGCTCAAATTGCAGTGGGCCGGGCACGTCGACCGTTGGAGTAACCGTGCCCTAAGCAGTACACCATATTCGTAGTTAAATAATCCCAAAAATGCAAATTTAATTACTTTCGAAACAATAAAATGGCACAAATTAATTCAGATGCCCGAACGAAATCGTAAAACTGTACAAAGATAGCAGGTGTCCTCAACGCCAATCCGTCCCGGGGGTACTACATCGTGGGCCCCGGACGATAAATTTAGCATCAGGTGTTTACATTAGGGGGTCGCGACAGCTGTATACTTGTAAACTCGACGGCCTGTCTCTGAAATCTACGAAATACATTCGTTTAGGAAGAGGTGGATGTTGTTTCAGGATTAACTACAAGGCCCGACGAGGCCACGTGGATGGCCAGTAAAGAATAGAATACACAAAAACGAGTAGAAGTAGCTATGACTTATTAGTATGAATTTTTAAAGGGCCGGTTGTTCGGCGCGATATTGGCTTGAACTCTTGATCTCGGAGTCCGAGGTACGAATTCGGTCGACATGCACTAGTTAGTTAAAAAAAGTATGAAGGCCAGTATAGTCAAATTCCCAATAAAAAAGATGTGATACCTTCAATTTATAATTTACCACCGATATATGTACAAATGGTTTGTGCGACTATCGTTTTTGCTTAGCTAGCCAGCAAGAAGTATTGCACCTTCTCGTAGGGGCCGGTACTTTAAAAGAATAGCCCTACTGCATCTCTCCCCGTGTATATCGTAAAAGGCGACTAAGGGATATGACTCCCTTCTTATATTACTAGGTGTTAGGGTTTAACCCGCCCGGTTTGATACCATCGCACTGAATGAAAGGTCGGTCGAAACGGCTAATGTAAATAGTTTGTGTTTTCCGTCCAGGGGCCCTACCGGCATTTCTCGCTTGAAATATGCGAGGGAGTTTACTCGTACTCCTTCTCACTTTTAGCGTCATTCGTATCGGTACCGGCGTTCAAGTGAGTGTCGACCTACCATAGATAAGACGGTCTAGATTACTTGCGATTACTTATTAATAAATTATGTTATCTAATTATTTATATGTTGCATTTATAATTTATGGAAATTCGTGAACATTTATGCCAAAAAAATTATTAATTACTACCTTTTAACCATTTTTACTGATACAAATGAGTGCTTAGCATAGACTATGTCGACCTAGACCATCTGCCAGTGTCAGTCAATCAACTGTCATGTTTATTAAAAAAAAAAGAAGAAGAATTTACCAATTTTTCTTCACTAAATATAAATACCGTACTTGAGTGTAACGCAACATGAGCCAAGTGCAGGCACCTCATCCACACTCCGCTCCCGGCCAACTGCAGTGCAAAGAGATATGATGTGATGGCGGAGTTCATGAAACAAAATCCGCAGTTGGCGCGGCGGGGCCGGCTGTCGGGAGAGAATGCGATGCTCGCGCCTCTGGATGGGCCTAACGGAGCGCCTCAAAGCATTGGGGGGCTGCGCCATAACATGGCAACAGTAGCACAAGGTGTGTTATATTTATGTATTCACAAATTCCTTTCTAACATCAAACTTAATAAGTCGTATTACAATGGTCGTACTAATATAATATTTACAAATATGTTTATCTTTTTTTTCAGTATTGGACGGACAATAGACAGTAGTTCACTTAAAAAACTTGGCCGGTAGAGCCAGGCGGTAGGCCCACGGAACGGGTGTGGGCCGGCGGCACCGGTAGCTCTGCTGGAGCAATAGGACGAGCGGATGCTGGCGGTGTTGGGACAGGCCTTCGGACTCGGGGACTCCGAGGTCATAGTGAACATTCTACCGGTAAGCATATTTTAAATCACATTGGTATTTATTTACTGTAGTGTTGTTTACATACTTCATTCTATGTATGTAGCCAACGACTGTTTATGCACTATCTAGACGGTCACGTCACGGCAGCAGAGCAGGAAAAATGTATGCAATACCGTGACGGTATGCTCGAAACCTGCTGCCGCGTCGCGGTCATGTCACCGCTGCTGCGACGCTATCGTCTAGTATGCAAGCAGCCAATGTGTTTTAGGGAAGAAAACAAGGAAAACATTTCTTTTTAATAAATTTTATTTTCAACAACACTACTCTCTCTTGAATAAAAGTAAAGTAGGTAACATAGAAGCAAAATTTTTCACAATAAAGTACCGAGCTATAATTGGGACTGGCCGATGCACGTCTATATAATATATGAATATCCTTATAACTCGAGAACCACTTTATTAATTTACATACTGTTTTCACTGTTACAATCTGTCATTTCTTAAGATGGTTTTACGTTAAATCATAAATATAAATCATAAAGATATATCATCTGCCTGATACTTTATCATCCAAAATTATGTCTTAAAGTTAAAAAAGATAGATGCCTAATTAAATTATTTTTTTCCATTAAGGTACGCCTGCTGGCCGCCCCCCTCGTGAGCTTCGTGCAAATCAACCCGCCTATGCGCGAGGTTATTGAGGAGTACGAGCGGGTACAAGCTGAAGACAGGCGGCAGGACATGGCCCTCAGAGAGTGGTGCCTGGTGTCTCAGGAGGAGTTTCGGCGGCAACAGTTGGAGCTTCTGCGGCAGTTTCTGCAGGTAAAAAAAATGTTTTAATGTAAGTATTGCTATATAATATATACAGGCTGTTGCAGCAGTCACTACATTAAGTCCGGGAGCAGATTCATGGGATTAACAGAAATAATAAAGGTGTACGATGAGTTCAGACTAAATAAAAACATTCAGTAACCATATAAACTAATTCCCATTTCAATACTAAACAAAAGTTTTTTGGAGGAAAAAACCGAACCCTTAAATTTTTTTTAAACTATTTTAGATTTTATTTTTTAGTACCACAAAATAATCAGTATACGAAATGGTTTAATATTCGGTATTAAAATTGAAATGTCGCGAAAAAAGTTAACACCGTGTATAACAAAATATATGTTGTGTGGTAGTACGGAACCCTCAGTGCGCGAGTTGAACTCGCACTTGGCACCTGTTTTTAAATGTCCAAGCAATGTAATGGTCTAATGTGATCCAAATACATCTAAGTACCTACGCTAATCAAAACAATATAATTTAAAGATATTTTTTGTTTTAACTTGCAGGACAACCGAGGGGGTTTTCAACAAACCCCAGCAGTGGCTCACTTGGGACAATGAACCCTCCCTACATAAACGGAGCACATCCTCGGGTTTGGTGCAGCATACTACCATCTGCTGGTTGCAAGCACCAAGTCCTTCCACAACATCAATGCCAGCATGTGCTCAGCGTTTATTATTAAGATGCTCAATTAGTTCTTTAGTTTACCTAATTAGGTTTTTGTGTAAATTGTATGTGTAAATAAAAATATTTTATTCTTATTATTGTTTTGTTTACTTTTTTTACCAGAGATAGAAGCGTTTGTGGGAAGCGTATATATGACCCTCTGTGCGTTGGTATAATGCACGGGACGGATCTCGGCGTGTCGTCGCCGCAGCGGGCGACCCGCCACGCGAATACACTATACAAGTACGGTGCGGGTGCGAGGGAGAACACTGACGAACCGCTGCGGCGGCGACACGCCGAGATCCGCCCCGCGCATTATAAGTATCACTTGCATAAAATGGAAGGGCAGTCATTATCCAGCAAATACAATTTAAAATAATGCGCAATGTTCTTTGGAGATAAACTAGACAGTGCGGCTGTAGAGTGTCGTCTGTCACACTAACTCGCAGGTATCTGTATGACCGAGACAATGCTCTACAACCAGAAAGTCATCAAGCATGATGCGCATTATTTACCGCCGCGTACTGTACACTAGAATTGGTTATTAATAATTAAGAGCAACATTTGATTCAGCATAGAAAGTAGAGGTTAATGCAAAGCTATTGTAGTTTTTTAACCTTCTGTCGCACAGACATACCTTGGAAGTGGGTGATATAGCGTCGGCTTTCTTTAGACGTTCGTGAAGTGGCGAAGCGGAGCTCCCTCGAGTGGATTCTGCTGAGTATAACCTCGCTTGTTCGCGCCGATGTTCTTGCTGTAAGCTCATCGACGCATGTCGGCCGGATTCCAGCAAAAGAGTCCAAGCCAAGACCGCGCCGACCGCCCGCCGCTTACGTAAATGTTTCGTAGAAAGAAAGAAATTGCGAAGCGAATGTCGTGTTTGCTTGTTTGTTTACGAACCCAGTGGTTGTATCCTCTTTGTACGAACCGCTATATTTTTTTTTTTTTTAATAATTATTGGCTTGGATGCCGGGTCCTTCTGCCATTTCTTTAATTTTATTTCCTATAATTTCTATATTTTCTACAGTATTTATTATGTATTTGTAAATACTTTTATAATATTTTTGTTCAGTTAATAAATTTATTTCGATGTTTTCGTCAGTTTTCTCATGAAGTGAACGCCAAAAAGTTGATCCTTAGCTTGCGAGTTTAGCGGCAAATATCGGGGAGTTTATCTGTCAAAGAAACGTCAAAAACCCCGGTGCCAATTGTTTGATAGATCGACTCCCTGTCGACTCATAGCGTTCTGTATTCTGTCCTTGTCGTCTTGAAAGGACATATAGAGAAGGCTATAATCGACTAGATCGACAGCTCTAGCGAGTAAAATGTGGGAGTGCGAGAATGACGTCACTCACCTGTTTCACCGGTGCCAATATAGCGTTCTCGCCACATTTCTCGCACTCACACGGGCGAGTGAGTGAACGCCGGTAGACCTACAGTTCAGTGTAGCCGACACGACCGAAGGGAAGTACTGACGTGGCACCAAGTTTACCCGGTGTTATGGGCTGACATCACGGATGTTGTAGGTAATGTAGCCAATCGTGTCAGTTTCAATAAAAAAAAAAATTGCCTAGGGCAATAAGCCCGCCCTTGCCACTCAATAAGTGGTATAAAGTAATTTAATATTACAGCTGTCAAATAGGATATTCTGGAGGCTGGGGTTAAAATCAGCGATGCTGGGTCGTCTCGGCTCAGTAACATACGCTGCGCCCAGATCCTATTTTTCAAGTATGTTATTAGATAATAGTTACAACAGTTATTTAATTGTATGTTGCAAACCTACCTACATACTTATGAAAAATAAATAAACATTTCATTTCATTTCATTTCAAAGTGTTTATTATTGTATCCAATACAATTCTTCAGAAAATATCGGCCATATTTACACCTTTCAAGTGAATTTATCAGTCAGCCATCAGGTATCGTCGTAACCAACATTTACCTGCACATAACACGACCCTCTCCACATCGCATACTTTGCAAAACGCGTCAACCGCCGAGCAATATTGCTAAATTTCCCAACAACGCATTCAATATCCAGGGTTCCGCACCGGCGCTATCTTCTAAATCCTTCCGACAAAAGGCTCATAACCCTTAAATGCTAATACCACGGTGCGGTGTACCCGTTCGGGGGCCAGGAAGCGAACAAAAGACCTCGATTCAACAGGATCCGAGGTAACAAAAGGGGCCAATGCCCCAATATTAGGTAGTAGAGTTTGTTCAGGGTGTCCTCGGGGCCCACTTCACGCTTGGGCCTAATCCGTTTTGGATTATGCATAACTCGTAGGCGGCAGTTTCACTTCAGCTTTCCACTCAGAGGTGTTTGAGTGAAGTGATTGCTGAAAAAGGCTGTATAGATGTTTATAGGCTATTAGCTTTTGCCAGCGGCTTCGCCCGCGGTGGACTCGGTTTAATAGCAAATCCGATTTAAACGCAAATATGATAATAAGCGATCGCTTCTCTTGTATTCTCTCTCTTTCTTTATCCCGTCCATACTATACTTTCTTTGATACTGCTCAACCCTACGCCTATTTATTAACGTGATGGTATATAGCCTATAGTGAGCCTTATGAACTACTCTTTCCACCAATCTTGCGAAGTTTCTTGCGGGTTCTTCTTCGTGGGTGTAATCGAACCGGATAGAACAAATTGTGACAAGTTCGAGTGAAGTCTTACTGCCATATGAATGAACAATAAACAATACAACAATACAATTGGTTCAAACCGGATCAAAATCTGTTCAGTGGTTCCGGAGTTCCCCTCAAACATACATACAGACACGTGCCCTTTTATAAGAAGTAGAGACCATAGAGAATACGTCCATGGTAGAGACAATGGTACATCAAGTTTAACGGTATGTTCTTTTGGCCACTCTGAACGTGACTGTAGAATATTGAGAAGAACTGACCATTAGGTGAAAGGTTGACTGGAAGAAATCACTTGCAGTGATAAGTCCGCCTTTGCGCACTCCTGTATTTCTTGTTTCTTTCTGTTCTTCTTTCCATTGTGTGCAATAAAGAGTTTCTATTCTATTCTATTTAGTTCAGACTTGTTTTTAGGGTTCCGCATCAGGTACGGGACCCTATTACTAAGCCTACGCCGTCTGTCTGTCTGTCTGCCCGTCCGTCCGTGTGTCTCTCCGAGGGCTGTATCTCTTGAACCGTAATAGGTAGCCCATTGAAATTTTCACAAAAAATGTGTTATTATGGCCGATATAACAACAAATAATAAAAATAAGAAAAAGTAAAAAATTCACGGGTGTTCCCATAGAAGAAACCAAAAAGTGTATGCTCGTACGCCATCTAACGAATAGATTATGAAGCATGACATTAACTAAAATGAAGCATTTCATAACACGCCATCTAGATGGCGTGAGTAGCGCTGGCCGTGACATGGCGATACGGGACCCTCGGTGCGCGAGTTCGACTCGCACTTGGCCGGTTTTTTTTTTGGTCATAGTTTAAACAATTTTGGTGCGGTTTTACGTCCAATTGGATTTATTAAGAAATTAGTGTTCACCATTTTCATTTCTTCCTTGTAAGAAGAGAGGGTGATTTCGTTACCAAGCCGGATATTTTGATATTGATCTGTATCGAAAACTAAGTAGATTCCTAACAAACCTCAATATGTATGGAGAACTCTTTTTTCCTTTTCAATTTTGCCATCGTTCTTTTTTCGAATCTACTTAGTTTTCGATACTCCCTGAAATATTCGGAATGCAACCTGAAATATTTTTAATTGCCGCACAACACAGACCACCACGTTTAGCAAAATATTCGGACAAGATAATTATCAAGCAGCAAGTAAGGGACGAGGACCCATCCGCTGCATGACTCGGTGCAAGCACCGTTCCAAGGTGAGAGGTGGCTACCCTGTCGCCCTTTAGAAGGGCATCTTGTCCTTATCCCTTAGTCGCTTTTTACGACATGCACGGGGCAAGATGAATTGGGGTTATTCTTTTTAAGTACCGGCCCCACACGGTACCAATTAAATCCCATTTACGATCTCTACACATTTTTAGAATTTACCGCCAAAAAGTTATGGGGATCTTGCAAGTACTTTTTGAAATTTTGAAAAAAATTACAAAAGCCAAAGGTACGCTTTTGTGCCTCAATATCACCCCTTGAAATTTTGGGAGTCCTTGCTGAGTGTACATGAGGCGTTACCTCCGGACAAAAGATTAAACTTATTACTGCAGGTATTTTAGGTTAGCTTTGTTTATGTTAATTCTTAATAACGCGCTGAAAAGGTTCCGCTACGTGCTCGTGTGAACATTTTATGACTCTTGGATAGGTTGCAAATATGCATGGTTTAACGCGATAGTGGATAATGAAGGCCTGTGTTGACCTTTATTAGATTAAGGTTGAACTCAGAGGTTTGTTCACGCTTTCTTTCTATTAGTATTAAATTTGCAAAATTGCATTTCTGCATAGCCCCACTACATCTCTCCCCGTCGCATGTCGTAAAAGTCGACTAAGGGATAAGAAAATTCGTCAGCCTCGGTAGCTCAGTGGCGCGGTGCGGTCAGTGATTGGATGGGTGACCGCTCGACCGTTGGAGGCTGAATGTGATTCGGATTCCACGTTAAACTGTAGGTCCCTTCCCTTCTTACCTTACTAGGTGGTAGGGTTTATCCCGGCCGGGTTGGTACCACCGCACTGAACGAAACGTCGGTCGAAACGGCTATGTAAATAGTTCGTGTTTTCCGTCCAGTTTAGGGTAGCCGACATGAAATGAAGGGAAGCACTGACATGGCACCTAGTTCACCCTGTGTTATGGGCTGACATCACGGATGTTGTAGGTGATGCAGCCAACCGTGTCAGGTTCCAAAAAAAAAAAAAAAATAATCTTAGAAGTTTGGCCATCGTTACTTGGTGCTAATATAACAAACATCTAAAACCGAAACATAAAAAAAAACCGGCCAAGTGTGAGTCGAACTCGCGCACCGAGGGTTCCGTAACGCCACCTATGGATTATTAAAATGCTTCATACTGTTTTCGGTAGATTACGCGCATACAATTTTTTGTTTCTTGTAGAAAAAGTAAAAAAATTGTAGAAAATTCACGGGGGTCCCCCACGTGAATTTTTTAATTTTTATGATTTTTCTTATTTGTTGTTATGTCGGCCATAATAAATAATAACACATATTCTGTGAAAATTTCAACGGGCTACCTATTACGGTTCAAGAGATACAGCCCTCGGACAGACAGGCAGACAGACAGACGGCGTAGGCTTAGTAATAGGGTCCCGCACGACGGATACGGAACCCTAAAAAAGGGGTTGAAAATGACTTCTAATTTATTGTCGCGCATAGATTCTCACGTGCGCCGTTATTATACACATTACACGTATTATTTGAAATTCAAATTCCCACAGGTAATACCTACTAATATTTAACCTCACTAACCTATTCCTACCGAACCACGAGGCGACGTACCCTCATCAGACGGTGTAATCCCACACGACAACACGCTAAGATTCCACCCCCTCGGTCACCTTATCTTACCTTCTCGTTACCTAAGTTTACGGAACTGGAGCTAAACCCTCGGCAAACAGGAAGTGAGCGGGTACTTCAATATTTGAAGAGAGGGGGGGCCCTTAATAATTGGGCAAATTATGAGGGACTACTTTTATGCAGTCTTAAATAAGTGATGAGCAAGCCCGATCCGGATGTACGCGAGCGGAAAGACGTTTGGATGTTGCAAGTTTTCTAATGTTGAGGGTAGTATTTATTTTATTTTTCTCGGCACTACGAAAATCTAACAAAAAATTCACAGATCTCATGCATTACATGACCTTCGGGTACATTGAAAATGACTTTTAGGGCGTATTCAAATACACTCTTAAGAAATATGTCAATTTTGAAAAATTTACAAAAATTGTCAAAAATAAAATTAAAACATTGAAATTCTTAATTTTCAAGTATATGCATAACGTAAACCATTTCTACTACTCACACTGCAAGGTAAAGACGACTCGTAACTCGCGTAACGGAAAATATAAAAAAATCATAAAACCCAACTTTTTCACTTTTTTCAAACAATCGAAAAAACATCCCCAGATATTGAGTCAATTTAAAATATAAAATATAAAAGTTCAAAATATATATTTAGAAATATTTTTAAAAGTTCCTTTTTAAACACCTTAAAAATGGCAATTTTAAGCGTTTTTTTGGGATTTTCTCAAAAACTCTCAAACTTTTTAAATATATTCACCATCTTGTAGCCCTCGTCGATACGCATCATTTGACCCCCAAATATTTACGTAGCCCAAAAAGTCGCGACACCAGGGCAATTTGCACTCTCGCTGGAAATCGGGGACTATACTGAAGCGATCGAAAAGACATTTTCAATGTCAAAATGTGGGTTGGTTGATTGTTTATTGCGTTTATTGAGTGGGTTGGTATTGAACTATTAGCGGCCATGTTTGTTTGTTTCTTTGTTTGCTGCCCATGGGTGGGTCCTTCTCCGCACTGAGACCTCAAGACGGACCGTTGTACGTTGGCGCCCGGGTAGTGCTACTCCAGCCACCCGAGCTCTTTCATGAAGTGGAGCGCTCTTCTTGGTCGCTTCCACACTCCGTGGGCAGTTCCCACGTTACCAAGTAACTGCAGTCGTTCTTCCGCCACCACCGGGCACTCCAGGAGCACGTGGGTGGCTGTTTCTTCCTCCCTTCTTTTCCCTCCTCATCTCTTTCACTTGCACTGCTCGTACATCTTTCTCTATGGTTTTATTCCTCATTACACGAAGATTGACTAGAAGAAATCTCTACAAGGAATAAGTCCGCCGTTTTACCTTTATAAAATGTTTGTGGAGGGATAAGTGACCGCACCGAATGAAACGAAATGTATTGATACGGATGATACGAATGTAAATAGTTCGTGTTTTCCGTCCAGTTCAGTGTAGCCGACATGAAATGAAGGGAAGCACTAACATGGCACCTAGTTCAGCCGGTGTTATGGGCTGACATCACGGATGTTGCAGGTGATGTAGCCAACCGTGTCAGTTTCAATAAAAAAAAAATCTATCTACATAGGTGTGTACAAGGATATTTCGCAAACGCTTCATCCAGTCAGCCACCGAATCAGTGTGCAGATGATCTCAGGTAGACATGTGCCGGAGGCTGTTTATTCGTTAAAATCCTCTAAGTTATTCATGCTGTGAGCCTTCCGCTAATAACGTTTGCGGGATGGGCGGTTCTCCAGTTTAGAGGAGCGATGTACATGCGAGAAGCTGAGCGTTGATGTATGAATAATGATATATTATATTATGAGTGTTTAGATATTGCTAATGACAGCTTTGAATCAATAATGAAGATTAAATATGACTGAATGTCCATGGGCGTCGTTAGACACCTTATGGGTGGCACCATAAGTCGAGCTTTCAATAAAAAAAAATTAATACAGTATGTTAGTCGGGTTCCAGTGGCATTTTAAAAATAACTTCTGAGAACGCACCGTTTTTCGAAATTGTTCCCATGTCGTGTACGGCGAAACTATGGTCTCCCGGTGAGTGTGTTCCCTAACTCCTATAACCTGGGATTCTTCAAAAGGCGTGATAATAAATTAGACGATAAACTTTTTGTATGCCTTGCAGCTGGCATGACGGCTCGGTGAGAAGGACTCTGATTTCTTCACCACACAGGCAGCTGCAGCAGTCGTGAGACTGCGGAACGCGCCAGCAGCAGTAGCGTCTTCGATCGTAGCCAGCAGTCGGTCACTGCGACCGCCCTAACCTATAGGGCGGTCAAAGTGACCGCTTTTTACCGTCAGCCAGGCGGTCACGGCGACTGCCCTATTTTATATAGGGCGGACAAAGTGACGGCGGACCTCACGCGGAGGCCGCGCAAAAAAAGACCGGTTGCGGTGTAATGTCCTTATTCCTTAGTCGCCTTTTACAACATGCTCGGGGAGAGATGCAGTGGGGCTATTCATTTTATGTACCGGCCTCACTCGTTAATTCCTATACACATAATATGATTTATTGGGTAAATCTGTAATTAATGTCACATGTAAATTGTAAATAAATAAATAAATTGTGATATGTATTCCCAGTTACTTTAATATTTAAATATGTAAATATGTAAAATTTATCTCAGACATACATTTACATTCCGCTTAACGTCTGCATATTTTGCCAAAATAGCGCGGCACGTACCTCCCCGGCTAAGTAACGAAAGTTAAACTTACGTTATAAATCCGTTCCCCAGCCCCCACGTGACTGCAAGGCACTGCCTATTTACACCCTTCCCTTTTGTTTATACAAAGCACTAAAATCCGCCCCTCACGTATTCAAACCTGCGCATTTCGAGAAAATTCAAAACAATTTAACCGGAAAGGGGGGCTAGGGGGGGGGGGGGGGGGGGTCCGATATAAATAAATTCGAAAGACAGCCTGCAGCAGCGTGGGTATCATTTAAATTGCCGAAAATTTAAAGCGAATGCAAATGAGCGGCAGATGCCTGGAATCACCGGGAGCGAGAGTCGGTGCAGCTTTTTCGATAATCGCATGCAGATTTTGCGAAAAACTTCTTCGGCAGCCTCCGACGACGTAGACGACGTATAATCCTTCGTTATAAAAACTGCAGTTGCATACAAAAGTGGTTACGTGATAGAAGCGATGGCTGGCCCTTGCGCGATGCTCGTGAACGGGTGCTGTTTGTAGAGACTGGCCTGCTCCAATTGGCTCCAACATGTCATATGAATGGTTTACGCAGAAGAAATGTTGTATTTATGATAATTTTTTAGAAATAGTGATGACTCGTATATTTTTGTAAATGTAGACGTACAAAAAAGTATCCAGCGAAGTTTCTTGTCAGTTCTTCTTCGCTGTGATAATCGAACTGGCGAAAAAATATGACGAATCCGAGTGCAGTGTACTGGCTATGGATGATGAATAAAGAATAAAGAAGAATTACTTATTTACATAAAATGCTGGCATTAAGCTCGCCTTTTGTGCCCGCTTTTGATGTAACATTTTTGTGTTTAATTTTTTGTACCTTGTGGGCCCGGTACTTAAGAAGAATAGCCCCACTGCACCTCTCCCCATGCATGTCGCAAAATGCGACTAAGGGATAAGGACAAAGTGTCGTGCTAAAGGGCGACAGGCTAGCTACCTCTTACCTTGGCACGGTACTTTCGCCGAGTCATGCAGCAGGTGGGTTTTCGTGCCTCACTTGGTACTTGATAGCAATGCAATGCTAAACGTGGTGGCTGGTGTTGTGCTGTAATTTACAAGAGTACTTGCAGCACAACACCGATTACTCTGCTTACCCTGATTATCAGGATACAGCGTGTGGTATGTAGGTAGGGATATTTTATCTGCCTAGATTTTTGGTCACCTGTAGCTTGACCCTTGAAAAAGGAGGCCATGCTTTGTTATAATTTAAAAAGATCTAATATAATTTGCTTCGTACAAAAACTATAATAATGCCATACTTTTGGTATTTAGATTTTGATAAGCAAAGATTTTTATAAAAAAAAAAAATAATAATTGTCATACTTTTTATGACGTATTGTGTCAATTGTGCTAAATTGTTATAAATCTCGGTAAATATACTGAAAAATATCACGATTTTTACGCCAAAGTAAACGCTCGCAATGAAATCAAAATTGAAACAATACAACACAAAAAAAACAACAACAGAAGGCTCCTTCCTCGACGCATCGTCAAATCGGAACGTCCGGAAAATAATGACCCTCTACAGAGGCGAAGAAAGCTCAAAAAAGGTAGCGAAAGTTCGCGCGGACTTCTCAAAGGTTGCTATGCTTTTAATGAGCAGTCCGAGGAAAGTTAAAGTTTTTGTGTCGCCACCACACGCAGATGAGCGCGGAGGGTGGCTAGATGGATAGAGCAAGCATCTGACATGTCGCCGCCTATACAAGTTAAGCAAGCGCGGTGGAAATTCCGCGGGTGCAAGCAGGATAGCGACACAGCGCGTACCGTGTGGGGTCGGTACTTTAAAAGAATAGCCCCACTGCATCTCTCCCCGTGTACGTCGTAAAAGGCGACTGAGGGATATGACTACCTTCTTAATATTACTAGGTGGTAGGGTTTAACCCGCCCGGGTTGGTACCACCGCACTGAATGAAAGGTCGTTCGAAACGGCTATGTAAATAGTTTGTGTTTTCCGTCCGTGTTCAGTGTAGCCGGCACGACCGAAGGGAAGCACTGACGTGGCACCAAGTGATCCGGTGTTATGGGCTGACATCACGGATGTTGTAGGCGATGTAGAAAACCGTGTCAGTTTCCATAAAAAAAACAACGCTTTTTCGAGTTGGAGCAGGATGAAACGCACGGAAAATTTAGCCATAACAATAATTCGGTTTTAATACTTTCAATGAAAATCTTCAAATTGAAGCAAAAAAGTAAAACGCTACCGACATAGACAAATGATTTTTTTTTTCAAAACCTTGCTGGGGTCATTTTACGTCCAATACGTTTATATAAGTAAATTAAGAGACCATGATTATTTTTTCTATCGAGCGAAATAAACCAAATCGTGTTTTCATAGGCTACCGATCAGCCCTGATAGATGAAAAGCACTGTGTGCCGATTGGTAGGAATTTTGACGAAACGTGTTCCCATACAGAGCGCTCTAGATGGCCCATCCAATCTAGCCTGTCTTAATCTTATCTGTGCGCCATCCCTTGGTAACGCCCAGTAGAGCTTCCCTCCGCCTCCATTCAGGATGAACAAAAAGGAATTTATAAGCTCTATAAAGCCTTCTATAGACGGGGTCGTGCCCAGTTCTGAACGTACGTCTTTTGAAGGTAATGTTCTATTTATGTTTTGATAATGTCACCTCTTTTATTATTCGTTCAGTTCAGTTATATTTTAGTTCATGGTTCAGTTCAATTTGGTTCAATTGAGTATTTTTTACAGTGTAAAAATGTAGCACTTAATTAAGCCTTCTACAGTTGTCATAAAATTTCCTAATTACTAAATTTAAAGCATAGTCGCAATTTTTTTTTTATGGAAACTGACACTGTTGGCTACATCACCTACAAAATCCGTGATGTCAGGCCGTAATACCAGGTGAACTAGGTGCCATGTCGTGACAAGTTCGAGTGCAGTCTAACTGCGACAAGTAAGTAAGCTCAAGTGGCAATGGGCTGGGCACGTCAGCCGAAGAGACGACAACCGTTGGAGTAACCGTGTCCAACACTGGCGGCCGTGGACCGGAAAACGGAGTGTGGTAAGACCACCTGCCAAGTGGCACGACGACATCAAGGACGTCGGCGGAAAGCAGTGGTTCCGTACCGCTGAAGGCCGGGAGAACTGGAGGAAAATTGGAGAGGCGTATGTTCAGCAGTGGACGCTTACACGCTGACTGACTGACTAACTGCGCCATATGAATGATCAATAAACAAATTCAAACCTTCCAAACGAAGCAAAAAACTCAACTCTCCATGACCTCACTGTACTTGACCGTTGTATATGTAAATGCAATGCGATCTTGTGCATTGACCTTGTCTGGACGTTTGCCACGGAACCCTCTTCCTGCATACAGCTGGCTACGCTACGCTATGCGCCCCCTCCGCTACGACGCGCTACGGACGGGGCGCGTAGGCCGCGGCGATGTTATTATTCCACGTACCATAGTGATGTACTAATGCAGAGTTTTATGGAAAGTTTCCAGCTGTGTGGGTGAATGAATTTTTAGGATTTCTTACCTCAAAAGGAAAAAAACGTGCGAAAAAACTTTTTATCACGAATGGGTAGTGGTACGAAATTGAAATTAAAATCAAATACTACTAAATCAATACTCTGTCTCTTGGAGGTGAGGTTTCAAGTTTCAATTCAAGCTTCTAATTCAACGCAATCGAAAGATACGACCATTTGTGTCATATATTTTGATACTCACAAACTTACACATCAAAATCTATAGGGTCTCGTTGCCCTAGAATGTTTGGCAAGAAGATACAAATAATGATGACATATCTATACATATAATAAAATCGTAGAGGTAAGAAAGTCTGTACATTGAATGTATTCGGAAAAAAACTAACCAGGGTGGCTTAAAATGAGATACTGAACATGTTAGAACAGTTTTTAAAATTTTTGTTTGTTTGTTTGTTTGTTTGTTTGTCTGTACTCGCATCACGCAAAAACCACTGAACGGAATTAGACGAAACTTTGTATAGTGGCAGTTTATATGCCGGGTTAACATAATACGTAAAAAAAAATAACAAAAATAAAAAAAAATTAACAATTATAAACATTATTGCGCGTTTAAAATCACGTAGTCCAAAGTGCATAATTATATCTTGAGAACTGTCAGCAAATACAATTTGAATAAAATATTCATTCGAAATTTAAAAATAAGTAGATACAACGAAAATGACAGTTCTTATTTTTTATAACTTGAACACAATAGTCTATACATATCTATTCTTTCTATACATATCATAAAATCGTAAATGCAAAAATGTCTATTTGTACGCGCATCTCGCAAAAACCACTGAACGGAATTTGACGAAACTTTTTATAGTGACAGTGTATATCCCGGATGAACATAATAATTAAAAAATATAATAAAAATCACGTAATGCAAAGTAAAGGTAAAAAACAATTTTAAATGTCATGTTGACAACGGAGAACTGTCATCTCGACGTGAGCTGGCCGGTGACAAATTGTTTGATAAATAAAAATAATAATTGAAAGTCGAAGTTATGTCGCTGTCATTGGTGCAATAAAATTTATATATCTGTTGCCCGCGGTTTCGCTCGCGTGAAATTCGTATTTAAAAAAAAGAAAGTAAGTAACTAAAGGCGGGCCCGAAGGCGGATCTGCGCTCACGTACACGATATTCTTTCTCGATGAAAGTAACTAAGGGCGAGGCGGAAGGCGGAGCTGAGTTCAGGAAGAAGAAAAACATTCTTGAAGAAAGTAAGTAACTAAGGGCGAGGCCGAAGGCCGAGCTCTATTCTGGAAGACCATAAACCTTCTCGAAGAAAGTAAGTAACTATGGGCCAGGCCGCAGGCCGAGCTGCGTTCAGGAAGAAGCTAAACCATCTTGAAGAAAGTAAGTAACTAAGGCGAGGCCGAAGGCCGAGCTACGTTCGGATAATTGAAAAACCATCTCGAAGAAAGCAAGTAACTAAGGGCGAGGCCGAAGGCCGAGCTGCGTTCAGGAAGAAGCTAAACCATCTTGAAGAAAGTAAGCAACTAAGGCGAGGCCGAAGGCCGAGCTACGTTCTGACAAATGATAAACCATCTCGAAGAAAGCAAGTAACTAAGGGCGAGGCCGAAGGCCGAGCTGCGTTCAGGAAGAAGCTAAACCATCTCGAATAAAGTTAATTAATATTAAAATTGAGTTAATTTAATTTAAATTTTATTATAAAGTCCACGCTTCTAACGGCAAATATACCGTGCATCCTAGAACCTCGCGGTTATTCCCGGCTGGATGGAAAGACGCCCGATGCTATCACCTTAGTGCCATGGACTAAGGATAGTTCTTTGATGTGGGACGCCACTTTTGTTCTCACATTGGCTCCAAGTCACGTTAGGACATCTTCGAGAGCGGCTGGCGCGGCCGAGGCTGGGGCGGAGAGCCTCAAACGCAGCAAATATAGAAATATAATTCAAGATTTCGAATTTGTTGCGTTTGCGGTTGAAACCCTCGGTCCGTGGAGCAGCGAAGCCAAAAGAGGCTTGAGCTGGTTGACGCAACTGGTGTCCCGTCATCAAGGGCTTATGTACTTCATTCAAAGGGTAAGCCTTGCCATCCAGCGGGGTAATGCCGCAAGTGCTCTAAGAACATTTGAAAATGCCCGTTTTGATAGTTATTTTAATGTTTGTTAGGTAGGTTTAATTCTTTAGTTATTAATATTACTTTTTTATTTTTATGAAATAAATAGATTCAGTAAACGATATTATATTCTATCGAAGAAAGGAAGTCTTTAAGGGCGAGGCCCGAAGGCGGAAGAGGGTTTTTGGTTTACCTGAACGGAGCTCGGCCTTCGGCCTCGCACTTAGTTCCTTCCTTTCTTCCAGAAGGTTTATCGTCTTCCTGAACGCAGCTCGGCCTTCGGCCTCGCCCTTACTTCCTTCCTTTATTTGAGAAAGATTTATCGTTTCCCTGAAAGCAGCTCGGCCTTCGGCCTCGCCCTTAGTTAGTTACTTTCTTTAAGAAGGTTTATCGATTACCTGAACGCAGCTCGGCCTTCGGCCTCGCCCTTAGTTACTTACATTCTTATTTGGAATACGAATTTCACGCGAGCGGAGCCGCGGGCTCAGCTAGTATAAAATAAATAAACTATCGATAATATGTGTCCGTCTCTAAGAGTGAGTGTTCATAGGAAGGAAAGCATTTGTACAGAAGACGCGGTCGGGGGGCGGAGGCGCCGGCGGTTGGGGCGGCTGGAGGTGGCGGAGGGGCAGAGGCGGGGGCGGCGAGTCTGATTATTCCTTCCGCTGGGTTTGTTGACCGTCCGACAGTTCAGCGGCTATAACGCACGCTTACAACACTGTTCGCGGCGGAGAATTGTGGAAGCAGACATTTAGAAAATATTTTTATAATTTAGTTTTAACATTTGGTTGCACATCAAACTAAATATTATATTTGTTTGATATGAATACAGATTATGGTACTTTCATAATATATATTATTGATTTTATTTGTGCATATCGGACTAATTTATTGTAATCTGCTATTTATTACGATATATTACTACTTACCTACTTAAATTCCACTATATTAATGGAACCTCAAACATCCAAAGGTTGACTGTAAGGGATAAGTCCGCCGTTGCACCTTATGTCAATTTTACATACATACACACCACACGCCGTCTCGCGACAATCGGGGTAAGCAGAGTAATCGGTGTTGTGCTACAAGTATTCTGGTAAATTACAGCACAACACCGACCACTACGTTTAGCAAACTGCAAGACTCGGTGGAAACACCGTGCCAAGGTGAGAGGTTGCTAGCCTGTCGCCCTTATCAACGGCATCTTGTCCTTATCCCTTAGTCGCCTTTTACGACATGCACGGGGAGAGATGCAGTGGGGCTATTCTTATTAAGTACCGGCCCCACACAAAATTGTAAATTTTCTAATGTACTTATTACTGTTGAATGTTTATTGGTGCAATAAAGCACTTTATATCTATCTATCTATTTATAAAATATAAGTAGTAGTGCCGGTGAGAAGAAGCTGCTATTCCGGTTTAGAATCCTCAGTTTTTTTATGCGGTTTTGTCCTTGGACTCAATAAACTGCCTAAAGCCCACGTCTTTGGAAATGTTGCAGCCCATTTGGTCTAGGTGCTCCTAGGCCGGGACGACACTGCCGTGGAAACTTGCAAGGCAATGGACGGGGTCTACGTTAGCAGACAATACGCAGCATTGCGTCTTGCGAACGTTGAAGGCAACAAGGTTCTCCTGGCCCCAACTGGCAACTTTTTCGAGAGCCTTATCCACCCTTTCAACTGACTTAGACAATGATATTTGCAAACCTTTTCTATAAAAGCGGCGAGGAGTTTGAGTCATCAATGACCGGGAGAATCACATCCTGGTGCTTACCTGAAACAAAAGATTAATTATTTTCATTATATCATCTGGTATAATATGACAAAAATCTGTCTACACACAACCAACAGTGAAAATAAAAATACCTTAAATAAAAAGTTATAAAAATAATTTTAAATTAAATATAATATAATCAAAATAAAAATAATTACCCACGGTAATTCAGTTTATTTTTAGTTCAATTGATAATTGGTAATTTTATGTAAACCAACATGGGAGGCTGTGCCGAGGATCCAACGCAGTCGACAGACCCAAAATTTACGCGAATCCACGCTCAGAGAGGTAAAATGCCAGCAGATTTGCGGACTGTTGTTAGGCGGTCTAGTCTGTTAGTACGACGTTTGATTGAAAACACCCAAGTTGAAGGATTCGGGGAACACGCTCGCCGAAAGACAAGTTACACACGCTATAGCGGTGCGAAAAAGAAATTATTTTGAAAAGCGATGGGTTCTTAAAATCCAACAACAAAATGGTGCTGAGTCTCTCTGCGACGAGTGCTATGGAGATAGGACGGGAGGCAGAGAATAAGGGATACTAGTTCCTCAGGGCGGCGGCGGCGGCGCGGCGGCCGTGATAGTAACTGTAAAACAGGCTAAGTGAACCTACAAATCGTCTGTGTCTCAGGGACTCCAGACCATCTGTAAGTTTCGGGTCATCAACGAGACGGATGGCCCGGCGCTGTATCGAGCCCAAGGACGCAAATTACTGGGGACTACCTTCCCAGATGTGGCTGCAGTACTCCATCACCGGCCTAATCTGTGTTTTGTAAAAGTAAAACCCTGAGTTCCTTCGAGAAAAGGATGGTACGGCCCTGTTTGCTCGACTTGGCGGGGGCACTATCGTGCCCCCAGATAGTTGTGCCATAATAATAAAACAATTACACTTGGACACGCCAAACTTTATTTTTAGGGTTCCGTACCTCAAAAAAGTAAAAAAAAACGGAACCATTCACTCTTGGAACCATTCGGATCACTTTTGTGTCTGTCTGTCTGTCTGTCTGTCTGTCCATCTGTCACAGCTTATTTTCTCCTAAACTACTGGACGAAAAAAGTATTTCAATTTTGGGGGACAGATTAGAACGTTAAAAAAATTAAATACTTGAAGTGCATTGTAACGTATCTGTGGAAGGGGTTCGTTAATTATATATTTTTATAATTTTAAAGTTAATAGTTTTATAAGATATTAAAGAAAATATAAGAAAATAAAGCATTCCCCCCCCCACATTATTTTCGAAATTACTGCATCTAAAATTTCGATAACAATTAGTGAATGTTGGGCCTCTGTCATAATTTATAGGAAAACCTAAACGTAGGTCCTTAGGACTATTTTTCCTTATTCTAGTCCTTATTTAAAGTTCTCACGGATAACGGAATGGTACGGCAACCTTTCAACACGAGTTCAATTCCCACTTGACTGCTTTTTATCATTTCATTCTAATAATATAACAGCGAGAAAGAAAGTACAAGCGAACTTGTTTGCAATATAAGTCGACGTTTCGCCCGCTACGTCACGGGCTTCTTCAGGAACTGCGGGAGTTTATAAGGAAGTTTCCCGCAGTTCCTGAAGAAGCCCGTGACGTAGCGGGCGAAACTTCGACTTATGTAAGTCTTCAGTAACCACTGTTAATCCGTAAACTTAAATTGAGTATAATTAATAACATAATAATAATTGAGTATAATCGTTTCTTTGTCGCTCCACTAGGGTGTGGAAGTGTCTCACGGCGAGTGTGTTTCCCGAATCCTTTAACCTGGGTGTCTTCAAACGTTGTATCAACGGGCTAGAAAGCCTAGCTACAGTCCACAAATCTGCTGGCATGGCGCCTCACTGAGCGTGGTTTCGCGAAGAGAGGGGTTTTTGGCTCTGTCGACTGTACCATTGGTCTCTCGACAGAGCCACACATGTTGGTTTACATAAAAAAAAAACCCCAGTAAGCTTAAAAACATTAGTTGCTTGCAATAATTTTTGTTTCATAATTTTAACAGACAACATTAAAATTTTAATCCTTTTGTTTTTTTTTATGGAAACTGACACGGTTGGCTACATCACCTACAACATCCGTGATGTCAGCCCATAACACCGGGTGAACTTGGTGCCACGTCAGTGCTTCCCTTCGGTCGTACCGGCTACACTGAACTGGACGGAAAACACAAACTATTTACATATAGCCGTTTCGACCGACCTTTCATTCAGTGCGGTGGTACCAACCCGGGCGGGTTAAACCCTACCACCTAGTAATACAAGAAGGGAGTCATATCCCTTAGTTGCCTTTTACGCCATACACGGGGAGAGATGCAGTGGGACTATTCTTTTAAAGTACCGGCCCCTAATAGAATTACTTGCTTAAGATCACTAGATAATGTATCAACTCACTGAACACTTCTAATTGTATGTCACCATAAGAATTGCGCCATAGTAAATTAAACTTTTCCATGAAAACCTTATCGGCGTCTGGCCGCGCCCGCCCTCTCATAAAACATTCAGCGGTCTGTCTGGAGGCATTCCCCATGAATAGAGCCTGCGGGCTCTCTTTGTGCACGCAGCGAGGAACAACGCCGCCCAAGATAACGGATGATGGGCGCCGCGAAGCCTTTGCGCAGGATTACGAAAGAATCGCGGAGACAAAGGGCGGGGTTGGAACTTTCATAGAGTAATTTGCGTATATTTGGAGATGATTAAAATTCTATGGTAAAGTCGCTCGTGTGTTTTGAACGTTGAGGCATTTGTATACGAATAACAAAGCCTTTTATAGAATGTTGGAAGGGAAGCGTTATGGTGGGAAGAGGATACGTCATCGTGAGGCGAAATTAATTAGGATTAATTAATAATTAGGATAATTAGGATTCCACATCATTACGGAAGCCTATTACTAAGCCTACTTTATCGGTCCACCTTTGAAGGGTTGTATCTTTTGAACCGTAATAGGTAGCCGGTTGAAATGTTTACAGAATTTACGTTATTATGGCGAATAAACAAATAAATAAAAAAAATCTAAAATAAAAAATTAAGGAAGGTCCACCCACATAAATGAAACGAGTTTTTTCAAGGTTTTTTTTATGTAATCCGGTATGGCTGACTGAGTCGGAGGGGCCAAAGCGCATGCTCCAACCAGCCAAATCATCTTCGAGAAGGTAGGTGCCATAACGAAGACTTACCCGGATTGCTCGCTATATTGGACTAGAGGAGAACCCAACCGAGGCTGCTATGAGGCTATCTGACATCCAGTACGGTGGTACCAACCCAGTTGGCTACAATGTTAGCCTACCACCTAGTAAGGGGTAACTTGACAAGACGTGGTTTTTCTCTTCCCGTAGCTTTTGGGTACGAAATTTTAACATTCTAACAACCAATAAATGAAACCGGACCCCTACTAACAGTGAGCACCCTCTGCCTACATGCCCATTGCTAACTATGTAAATAGGCCCCTATCATAGACGTATTATATATCTCACCTATCAAGTCCCTCAAATACAACGTGCAGAAGTCACTCAGCGTCCGGCGTCACTGCACATCAAAGTGGTCACACACAGGTGAGCGGTGACATCAAAGCGCGACCGCCGACACCACCCCCCTCCGCCCTACACCTACACCACCGTATTCCGTGGATAGACAAGAATAAGAATAATAGAATAAGAATAAAATATTTTTATTTACACACTTTTTACATTATACTTACCTACATTAAAATAAATTTAATCTTAGCACAAGCTAAGTGCAGTATATAAATAGGTAGCGGCTCAGCATATGCCTAGCTGGGATTGCGCCCAGCTGACGCTGTTTTTCAGCCGCAACCTACCAGAGGTAATCAAAAAATAATAACATGGAGAATATAGAAAACAAAACAAATTTACAACTACAAATAAATATACAGAGAAAACAAACTTACAACTACAATATTATACAAAGATCCAATATGGTTGAAGGAAGACATCATAAAAACTAAATAACTAAAAAACTTAAAACTTAAAAAATTAAAACTTAAAACAGACAGAATATACAAACTATACATAGTACTTAATAGAACTAAAAGTATCGGGCGGGTCCTTCATTTTAATTTTAATTTTTACCTTTTACCACTTATCACACAATACACTACAAGCAAGACAAGCACTCAATATTTCAAGAAGTTAAAAAATATCCAATATTTTTATTACATTTCAGCTATGTGATACTCGTAGTAACGTGTATAGTTAGATAATTTTCATTTTCAAAATTTAATTAGTAAATTTTTTTTCAGTAGATCTTTTTTCTATATAAAAAGGTCGCAGTAAAAGCTAAACCAGATAATATTATTGCAGTTTCATGAATTTCTATAATTAACATCGTAATTCATAATACTTTATTTGAAATAAAATACTTAAAAATAATTAAACCTAGACATAAAAATAGCTAAATAACATAAGTATCCTTATTGCCAATGTAAAGTCCTAGAATGCTAGCAGCCCCTTCGGATGGGAAGGCTCACCTACTTGATAAAGTAGCCATTTGATCTAATTTTACTGTATCTACGAAGGTATTTAATGTGTTTTTGTATGTAAAATAGAAATTTGTACAGAATTATTCAATTTATTAATTAAACAAATAGTCACCATTGTAATTATTATTGAAGAATATTTAGTAGTGCAAAATATAATCATAATGTAAATGGTAGATAGTTGATACAATACAAATATTGAATCCATAAAATTACGTGCACAACACATTTAGCGGCTGTGCCAATTTTCTATGAGCCAATTGGAGACGCGCTGTATCGTCCAATCAGAAGCGGCGTCCGAGATCGCTCACACGTGAAATAACTTGTAATGTGATCAAAGCTCCCAACTCTAGTGGTCGCTAATCAACAAGCCGGCCGGATTAAATCGATTCGAATCGTCTACCGGAGTGGCTTGAAGTCGAAGGTTCGAAATAATATTTTGTATTTTTTTTAATTCATATTTTTAAATTTTAAAAACTTTAAACCTTTTAAAAACTTTGGACAGTATTCAATACTTTGGATAGATAACTTTGTTAGAGCTTTGGACAATATTTATTTGACCGTGAAGCACGGGTTTTCATATGTAATTTAATTCTTTATACGACTAAGAGAGGAACCATAGAAATATAATCACAATTTTTACATAACTTTAATTAAATGCCTCCTTCATATTTAAAATAATAGCAAAATTTTAAGCATATTCAGTAAAACGATATTTTTTTTATAAAAGGGCAATATTTTTAACAACTGGACACCCACGTATGGTTATAGGTTTGGCCCGAAGTTATTACAAACCTAGTTTATAGAATTATACTTTTATCTGTTAATAACATAATGGACGGAATTCACAAACATGTCCTTTAATGTTCATATATAAACAAAGAGGAAGTCACATTTTTGCTTCATGTTTATAATATGAAGGAATTTTCACACGATAAGAAAACTAAGCAAAAGAACTGAAAAGGAATAATTTATTTAAGTTCATTGTTCGAGTTACAAAAACCCCGGTAGACCAACCCAGCTCTGTCCGGTCGAATAGACCTTATTTGCCGAACTGTTAGCATGCAAGTTGAAAGGTTGGCTCGAACAGTGGGGAATATTACAGCGGCGGCATGTGAGCTTTCAAATGAGCTTTCAATTAAACATTCTGTGGTTACATTTGGTAATATTAATTAATTAGTTAGCAGATCGTAACATGTGATTTAGCGACAGGAGATAATATAACAATTGAGAGAATCTGCACATTTTACGAAAATATATAATGGGCGAGCTTAAAATATAATAAATTATTAAATAAAACTAATTTTGATTAATGATTTAAAGTTATTGCCTGATATGTAATGAAATGAAGACTAAACAGTTTTGATAGAATTTTAATACAAATACGAGTATATACCTTTCAACCATAGGGTTTATCGCGCCCGGATTGGTACCACCGCACTGAATGAAACGTCTGTCGAAACGGCTATGTAGACAGTTCGTCTTTTCCGTCCAGTCCAGTGTAGCCGACATGAATTGAAGGGTAGCACTGATACGGCACCCATTTTACCCGGTTTGATGGGCTGACATCACGGATGTTGTACATAGGTGATGTAGCCAACCGTGTCAGTTTCCATAAAAAAAATTGAGTATACGAGCGTATATTATATTATATGCCCATGCTTTCAACTAAAATACAAACGTATATAGCCAAATTATCAAAAGTTCTATAACAATCTTCTTACAATCTATCTCAATACAATTATCATTGTTCAAGATTATATCCAAAGCAATGTATGCACTGAAGTACCCCCAATGAAGAACAGAAGAGCTGTTATAAAGGCCTTAAAATGCAAGAGCCCAATAACCCATCCATACATTCTCGACCCAATTTACGATACAACGTCTAAAAGTATACAGGCTATGAGTGTATACCACGAGCGAGTATGTACAGTATATGTATTATACTTGCGTGTATACCGTATACAAACACAAAAGTACAAAGAGCTGGGAGACGCACGGAACCGGAAAGAAGTGGGTGCTTCAGCTAATTCCGCAGCATAGAGAGTAATCAGCGTAGAATTAGACGCAGAAGGAAAAGTCCTAGTTTTCCTCTCGGCTGCGACCAAACGTCGACGGAGTAGGCGGAGGGAAAAATATTGCTATCGACTACGGTTGGGGCTGTGCAGTACGGTCAGCAAGAATTAAGTAGACATGTAATTATTCTGAATATACTGAATATTCTGAATGTTCTTATTCTGAATCAGATCGCTGTAGCCGGCGACTGTACTCGCGTTACAGTCGGACTAGCAACATAGTGGGATGGGTAAGTCGGGCAAAATTGAATATAAAAAACCGGCCAACTGTGAGTTGAACTCGCGCACCGAGGGTTCAGTGCCACCATGTAATTGACCCGTTTTTAGGGTTCCGTATCAGGTACGGGACCCTATTACTAAGCCTACGCCGTCTGTCTGTATGTCTGTCCGTCTGTCTGTCTGTCTTTCTGTCTGTCTGTCTGTCCGTCCGTCCGTCTGTCCGAGGGCTGTATCTCTTGAACCGTAAACAACAAATAAAAAAAATAAGAAAAAGTAAAAAATTCACGGGGTTCCCATAGAAGAAACCAAAAAGTGTATGCGCGCGCTCCATCTACCGAATAGATTATGAAACATGAAATTATCTAATATGAAGCATTTCATAACACGCCATCTAGATGGCGTGAGTAACGCTAGCCGTGACATGGCGATACGGGACCCTCGGTGCGCGAGTTCGACTAGCACTTGGCCGGTTTTATTGTTTGATCTTGTAATTTAGAGTTTGCACTATAATCATACCAAATTTGACGTTTTTATGTGTTATCGTTTCTACGATAGAGCAAAAACAAAACAAAACAAAAAAACGTTAAAAAAACACGTTTCTTGTATCTCCATACGACTTAATTATTTACTTTTTGTTATTCCAAGCTTTTATTTTATTATTTTTTAGGATATCCGCCATAATAACACATATTCTGTGAAATTTTCTACAGTTTTATTACGGGCTGCCCCTTACTAGGTGGTCGGCTCAAATTGTAGCCGACTGGGTTGGTATTAACTCACTGGATGTAATATGACCACATAGGAAGCCTCGGTTGTGTTCTCCTCTAGTGAAGGATAGCCAGCAATCCAGAGAAGTCTCCGGAACTTCTCGGAGATGATATTGGCTGGTCAGAGCATCTGCTTTGGCCCCTCTGACTCAGCCGCCCATACCGGATTACATAATAAATACTGTTCCAAAAACGCAGCCCTCGGACAGACGGACAGACATGCAGACGGCGTAGACTTAATAATAGGCTTTCGTACAGAACCCTAACAATCCTTGGTGTGTACCCGACGACGATGCTAACGCTACCTATCGCCCCAGGGTCGCGGCGGCTCCCCGGCGCCCAGTGGCGCCCCCTGTCGCCCCCGACAGGTGCAGGCAAGTGCCTAATAACTGCACGGAGGAGCAGCATTGCTGTTTATTACCCTCAATATTTCAGGCCTGAAAATTCTCTGAAAAAGTCAGGCGATTTGCATTCGACAATGGCTCACAGGCACGGTTGGAGATTCATTCGATTTTTAGAATGTAGAGGGGGAAAAATGCCGTTGACGCTTCAAAATTTTGGAAAATGCGTTTTGCATACGGTTTCTTCGATGAAGATAATTTTTGCAGGGAACAAGATGAATTTTTTTGTGAACAATTCTGTGACACATAATGAGAAAGTGTTTTTGCGCATATTTTCTTTATATCTAGATTGTATGCTTGGAAAGGAATCTGGCACAGATATATTATGTATGACATTATAGGAGAAAGTACATACATATTTACGCACGGTCATTCCACCGAGACATGCAGCAGGTGGGTCACTCACTTGCTGCTTGATAAGTTATCTTGTCCGAATACTTTGCTAAACGTGGTGGTCGGTGTTGTGCTGTAATTAAGAAGAGTACATGTAGCGCACCCGCCACGTGGGACGACGACATACAGTACGTCGGCGGAAAGCAGTGGTTCCGTATCGCTGAAGGCCGGGAGGACTGGAGGAAAATTGGAGAGGCGTATGTTCAGCAGTGGACGCTTACACGCTGACTGACTGACTGACTGACTGACATGCAGCGCAACACGCGATTACACTGCTCACCCCGATTGTCGGGATACAGCGCATGGTATGTATGTATGTATGTATGTACATACATATATATATAAATATAAATATATAAATGTATTACTATTAATATGTAAATATATGTATATATATATTATTCACCATATACATATATGTATATGGTGAATAATATAGTTGAGCGCGAAATGGAAAGTTATTATGGGCGTGGCGGAGCGCGTATGACAGAATGTTATGGAGGCTTTCAATGATATTAAAAGTTAAAAAGAGGTAGATAGGTTATCTGAGCTTCCAAGCGGCACATGAAAAGTAAGATCACAGTCCTATCTGAAGTTAGTCGCCCACCAACTACGCACGCGTTCGGACCGCTAACCACGAGCCGTTCACCGCGAGGCGCTACACATCGAAAATCAATGATATTTCGAAGATGCCGTCGTGTCTAGTGAGATTCTGGACTAATTCTTGGAGAATCGCTACCAATAATCAAGGAATCACATAGTATTACTATTTCCACCTTTATATTTATTATTTTTCACAAATTCAAACATTACTTCAATAAAATATTGCGCATCAGAAAATATACTCCCTCTCTCTCCCTCCCGCGCTGCACCCGCATGCGCGATCTCATTCCCACTATGCGGACTGTGATATGTAGGGCGGCGCAAAGCAACATATACTTGTCTCTTTTTTTCTCTCAACCTTAGACGTGCCGTCCGTCTTCTTCTCGCAATATTGTTGGCTATGATAAAAGTGATGGGTCAATTCGATTGTTTAAAACGTAGAAATTAAATTGCAATCGTAGAAATCTCGTCATCAGTCATCAGAGTCAGTCTTATCACAGTTCATTCGTCCGGCAGTCGGAATGATGAATGTCACTCCGGTTGAATATAAATAATTTACGAATGCAAACGCTGAATCGGAATCTGCGCCGCGACGACTGTTCGAATGAATTCGAAGTGGAGAAAAATTCTAATAATTGGAATAAGACTATTCGAGTCGGCGCATCACTTTATAGTTCTTCCTCTCAACTTTTCAAGGGCGTGCCATGTGTGAGCACTGAATGTCATATAGATAACCTATCTTTACTAAAATATCATTGGAGGCTGAGATCATAATGCGTGTAATTTTAATTTGCAGTTAATAAAATGTAATGTTAGGCAGAATTTTGAATTTGAATTTGAACTACTTATATTGATAAAATCAGAGTTTTTCCGAATCAAAATGATTAACAAAAAAAAGTCCACGCTAAACTTTGAAATGCTAATTCCTTTTAATTTTAGTGGCCGTGCCATTCATTTGCCCCCCTCCCCCTTCTCCCCTCCTACTCCCCCTCCCCACTCCGAGGCCTGCTTGATTAAAGAGCACGTATTAATCATCACAGCAGGCTTCTAATTAAAAGTGTAATGGCTTTACGCGTTTTTGTATTATTTGGGACATTTTGGAATTATAAATAATCGTGATAAAGGAGTGAAGATTTGGTTGGTGGATTGATGGACAAGGGCAAATGGTGGTAATACAGAGGTGCCGTTTGAAATTATCTGAGTTTGATATCTAGAATTTAAATGAAAATATTAAATGCTCGAAGAAAGTTCGAACAAGTTTCAAACGCTAATCAAACTAATTCTTACATTTCAGTTTCAGTGCCATGTGTACCATGAAATCTTTACTAGATTCAGTATTAGTCAATGCGCAGTAATTTTTAGGTTTCCGTATCTCTTGAACCGTAATAGGTAGAACGTTGAAATTTCCACAGAATATGTGTTACTATGGCGGATATAACAACAAATAATAAAAAAAAGAAAATGTTAAAAATTAAGGGGGCTCCCATACAAGAAACGTACGAAAAATCGATTAGTCACGCTACTGAATAATACATGGCGCCACAGGCTTTTATACATTACATTGTTGAAAGACAAAAGACAGCCGCTCAATTGCCAACGACCTCATTGAGGTGTTGTAATTTTCCCACCGTCAGTTGCCATCGACCTCATTGAGGCTTCTCTCCGATCGTCCTACATATCTTCGAAATTAAAATTCGAAGACCATGCCACCTGAGCGGATAGGCGGATATTATTGATAGCGGATAGATACGGAAACCTTCGTGCGCGAGTAAAACTCGCACTTTACAGATTTTTTCTCTTCTCCTATCTTGATCACAATTTTATCTAAGTGTAGTTGAAAATAAATACATAATTGTTATTCTCATTCTCTCCTATATTTGATATACAGGTTGTCCCTGAACGACCGCATAATGATTATTACCACGCGATTCCTTAGCTCATACGCTACAAAAGGTTTTTTTTTCATCCAGGTAATATTTTCTCAGTATTTCAGGATTTTATACAGCAAGCTGGGGTGACAAAAGTGCTTTCTCGTGCCATAATGATAATTGTTTTCCCAATTATTATTGTATGGAGCTAAAAACAGGAATTGCATAATAATCTAAAATATTTCAGTTATTATACTAAAACATTTGCACTAATAGCATTGGATAAAAACAAAAAAATCATTATGGCCCCAAAATCCTGAAAAATTTGGAAATTATAAGCCAGATGGAAAAATAAAATTGAATGCTTAAAAGCTAAGGTTAAGGATAGTAATATTATGAGTTCGATCTGGGCTGGGACATTCCCTGTATGTTGTATTTATCACTCTCTTAACCATTATCCATGATAGGTAACTATTAATTTGGTACCTCGTTTATTCGGTATGTCATATATAGGTGTTTATGGTACAATAAAATAGATTCATTAATGTAGTCGCAGCAGGCCTCAATTGTCTGAATTGGTATCATCACTCGGTCGGTGATATTGTCAGAACTACGTAATATTTCCTGTAAATATAACTATTAGTCTCGTCACATTGAAATGTAGATGAGCGGCGGGTGGCCGAGTGTTTTGGGCATCGGCTTCTCATGCAAGAGGTCCGAGGTTCGAATCCGGTCGGCGTGTACCAATGAGTTTTTTCGCACGAAAAAATTTACGTGCACACCTACACCTCCTGCTTCGCCGTTCGGAACCGGTGTAAAACTGTAGGTCCCTTCCCTTGCCCCTTACTAGGTGGTAGGCTCAAATTGTAGCCGACTGGGTTGGTACCACCGTACTGGATGTAAGATGGCCTCATAGCAACCTCGGTTGTGTTTTCCTATAGTCCAGTATAGCCAGCAATCCAGGGAAGTCTCCGGTATGGCATCTACCTTCTCGAAGGTGATATAGGCTGGTCGGAGCATGCGCTTTGTCCGACCCAGCCACCCATACCGGATTACATAAAAAAAAAAGATAGGACTGTCTCATAGAAAATAGTTAACAAATTCTGACACAACGAATTGATATCAGCCACGTACAGTGCCCGGCAGTATATGCATATCGAGCTTTAGAAAGAGACAATCGCAGTTCCGGAGGCCTGAGGGTGTCACCAGAGCGAGAGGCGAAACGTCGCGTCGACGAATTTATTTCGCTTTGTAATTATTATTTACCACGTAACCGAGAACATTAAGGGGGGGTACTAGGCAAAACATCACATCATATTATCCTAACTATAGCCATATTTCAATAGATATAACTATAATTTATATGCTTATAGTTAGGTAAAGGTTCAAGGTATAATGTGTGATAGATTATTGTAATTTAATCTTGTAAATTCTCTGAAAAATAAGTGGGTGAAAAGTGGTAAAAACGTTCGAAAATGCATTTGCTATTTCGTCACAAATACGTCCATACAAAAAACGCTCGCGCACGGCAACGGCCCAAAATTTAGAATGTTCAAAGATAGTTCAGTGAAAAACCATTTATTCTGTAAGCGTTTGAGTTTATTTAGATGATTCTTAGTCTTATTAACTCTAAGCTCAATGAAGCATTTTTCGTATTAGATGCATTTGTAAAAAATGGCGAGGGAAATAGCAAAGGCATTTTTTTAACGATTTTACCACTTTTCAACCACAAATTTTAAAAGGAATTTATAAAATTAAATGAAAAATTATGTATTCACATTATACCTTGAATCTTTACCTAACTATAGGCATATATATTATAGTTAAATCACTTGAAATATGGGTATGGTTAGGGAAATTCGAAGTGCTTTTGCCTAGTACACCCGATGGCGCATATCCTAATAAATAAAATAAAAAATTTTAAAAATGATTTTTACTTTCTCTTTACTTGTTATATTGAACGTGTTTTTTTTTTCTCTATCATAAAAACGGTAATGCAATTACAGCCGTCAAATTTGATGCTAATAGCGCAAACTCTAAAATAAAACAACAAATAATAAATGTCCACCGGGCATTTACGTGGTGGTACGGAACCCTCGGTGCGCAAGTCCGGCTGGCACTTGGCCGGTTTTTATCAAGCCCAATTTTTTTTTTCTTCAATCCTTTGTTGCATATCATGAATTCAAAATATAAAATCTTTCAATATTTCATTCAAGCACGGCTACAGCATAAAAGTAACGCCGCACCCAAAGTATTTCGGCCGGACATAAAACTCCCTGAAACTTTGCACAGGAACCGAATTAATTATCCCCGGCGCCGGCTGTATGGGATAATAACTTGCGAATTTGCATCAAAACAGTGCGGACGCAAACCGCCGTAATGTCCTATGCAAAATTCCACGTACACAATTGACGGTGTATCACTTCCTATGTGCCCCCTCCGGGAAATCACCCCCTTCCGGGTCTAGGCCTCCCCTCGGTGTGCACGCCGTGACAAATTACCCGGACCCTATGCGCTTTTTATTTTCACGCCCCTGGCAACTTCGTTTATTGGCGGCTTATGAATCTACTGATGGATCAAGCAATTTTTTCAGTGCATATATGTAGTTTCTCTAACATAGTTTTTGAAATTTAAATAGTAATATAATACAATAATTTGTATAAAATTACATAGGTACGCATTTTTATAAAGAGCCTCTAAACTTGATGTTATGAGATAGGTATGTCTCGCAGAGGTGTGCATAAGGACGACAGGTTAGCCACCGCTTCCACGCAGCAAGCAGCAGGTACTCTTCGTGCCTTAATTGCTGCTTGATAGTTTTCTGGTCAGAATGCTTGTCCTGTCGCCATTTAGCATGACATCTTGCCCTTGTCACTCAGTCGCTTTTTACGACATGAACATTGCATGAGCGCACAATGTTTCTTTAAATACGGACAACAATTGCCTTTGCGAGACATATCGTATGCTCCTAACATTTATTTATTTTATTTATTTATTCGTAAAAGAAATCAACAGCAACATATATCTAGTTATAATAAACTATTGAACATTGTCATATCAAATTAGTTAATAATAGATTTCAATTTTTTTTTTTAAAATATAGTAACTAACGACTACCATCTTGCCAAAAATTATATAATAAAAATAAAATACTAGCTTATACCTACCTACCTACAACAAATATACCAATTTAATAAGCAATTTATTAATAAAATTACAATTAAAAAAATATTACAAATTCAATTCATCATAAAAC
Organism: Nematopogon swammerdamellus; assembly: GCA_946902875.1. Classification (NCBI taxonomy): domain Eukaryota; kingdom Metazoa; phylum Arthropoda; class Insecta; order Lepidoptera; family Adelidae; genus Nematopogon; species Nematopogon swammerdamellus. The sequence continues at coordinate 3,665,193 of OX336335.1, read as the reverse complement.
ACTTTAAAATATAAATATTAAATTATAGTTAAACAATTTTAAAAATTAAAACATTCTGAAAATTCTAAAATTTTAAAATTTCACTCCACTTAGGCTTAGGGTTTCGCTGGGATGAAAGAACGAGGATTCGTGGTGTGAGGGTGTTAAAACAAATTTTAAAAGGAGTCCATAGAAAAATAAACAATCAATTAAGCTATCTAAATTCATAGATGGCCAATGTTAGTCTGAATGGCCAATTTACCTCGGATTACGGATGCGGCTTAGGTTCGCAAATGCTCATATATTTTTGGCACTGACGGCCCACCTCATGACTGGTTATGACAGAATGTACTTTAAATGGGCACGGCACGACCGAAGGGAAGCGCTGACATGGCACCTAGTTCACCCGGTGTTATGGGCTGACATCACGGAGGTTGTAGGTGATGTAGCCAACAGTGTCAGTTTTCATTAAAAAAAAATGGAGGATCTACAAAAGTAATGTATCTATGGTCGAAATACGCACCGAAGGTAATGAAATTCAGCGGGGGGCAAACAAGAGCTGTTTGCGTTGCATTTAAATTAAATCGTTACATTTGCAGACTTCAGGACATTCGTTCAGATGTCGCACTGCACAGAGCCATGATCGGGTCTTCAATCTGGTGTATAGTGCCATCGTCAATTATGGTATTTACATTTGTCATGAAAATTGTTGTTTATTGTTTACTGTTTATTGTTTACGTTTATCGTTTATCGTTTACTGTTTATCGTTTATCGTTTATCGTTTATCGTTTATCGTTTATAGTTTATCGTTTATCGTTTATCGTTTATCGTTTATCGCTTATCGCTTATCGCTTATCGCTTATCGCTTATCGCTTATCGCTTATAGCTTATCGCTTATCGCTTATCGCTTATCGCTTATCGCTTATCGTTTATCGTTTATCGTTTATCGTTTATCGTTTATCGTTTATCGTTTATCGTTTATCGTTTATCGTTTATCGTTTATCGTTTATCGTTTATTGTTTATTGTTTATTGTTCATTGATCATTCATACGGCAGTAAAATTGTACTCGAACTTGTCACAATTTGTTCTGTCCTAAATCATATCTAAAACGATTGTTAAATGTATTGTGCAATGCCAGATTTAACTTTCCAATGAATACATTTATAGCATCAGTCAGTCAGTCAGCGTGTAAGCGTCCACTGCTGGACATACGCTTCTCCAATTTCCTCCAGTCCTCCCGGCCTTCAGCGATACGGAACCACTGCTTTCCGCCGACGTACTTGATGTCGTCGTCCCACCTGGCGGGTGGTCTTCCCACACTCCGTTTTCCTGTCCACGGCCACGTCCACGGCTTATAGCATCTAGGTATATGTATTTTCAGATATAAATACGATTCCTACACGCTATTTGTCAAGACAGTACAACGTAGAGTCACTCTAGATTTCTTGACGTTCGAACTTTCAAACTATGCTACACTTCATACGTTACTGTTCAACCAAACGTCATCAGAGAACGTGACAATAGATATATATACGATGTGTAGAACGTCTCAAAGGACACATTGTAGAAAGAATTGCGTTTCTTCACAGGGAGAACCCTCGTGCTTCGGCATTCGTAATCTTTGCGATTATTAAAATCATATATCTTGCGACGCCGACTGGAGGAGGCTGCGTGTCACGTGACGGGAGGCTACGCGCGAATACCTTCTATTGGTGGAGGCGAGTCCAGATAGGGATATAAATATTTTTGTTATTGTGACCTTTGAGAAAAAAAAATACAGATTTTTTTTTATGTAATCCGGTATAAGTGGCTGAGTGAGAGGGGCCAAAACGCATGCTACGACCAGCCAGTATCATCTGCGAGAAGGTAGGTGCCATACCGGAGGCGTCCCTTTGGATTGCTGGCTATACTGGACTAGAGGAGAACACAGCCGAGGCTGCTATGCGGCCATCTTACATGGAGTACGGTGTTACCAAAGCAGTCGGCTACAATTTGGGTCTACCATCTAGTAAGGGGCAAGGGAAGGGACCTACAGTTTTACACCGGTTCCGAACGGTGAAGCAGCGGGTGTAGGTATGCACGTAAATTTTTCCGTTAGAAAAAACTTATCGCTACACGCCGACCGGATTCGAACCTCGGACATCGCGCAAGAGAAGCCGATGCCCAAACCACTCGGCAACCCGCCGATTTTTGGGACCACTGCTTTCCGCTGACATACTTGATGTCGTCGTCCCACCTGGCGGGCGTTCTTCCAGCACTCCGTTCCTACCCCTATCCAACGGAAGTCGTCTCTTCGGCTGACGTGCCGAGCGTACACACACAAACTATGTAAGTAACAATTTCAAATTTGCAAAATCAACAGCTTGTGTGGAAGGACTCCAAGATTTAATAAGGTGGGGTGCACTGTTCCTTCCCAGACGTCGGGGATGCACCCCTGATTTCTTGGCCTCCCGCGTGGGGGGTGCGTCTTATGACGAGGTGCTCGGCGGGAGGGTGGGGTGCATTCCTCTCTCGTTCTTAGTGTTAGGGGATGAGATTATGCAGGTGTTCACTTGTAGTATGGTTGTGTATTGAAACGTATTACATACAGTGAGCAGCTATTGTACGTTCGTTGTCCAGTAGTCCTGAGTCTATTTCTTTCCTTACATGTCGCAAAAGGCGCGATAATTTTTTTTACGAACCCATCATCAATAATAATAAATCTGTAAGGGATGGTCATGGAGTAAGTTACTTTCTGTCAGCCTCGGTAGCTCAGCTGAGCGCGGTCAGTACTTGGATGGGTGACCGCTCGGCCGTTGGAGGCTGACCGTGGTTCGAATTCCACGTTAAACTGTAGGTCCCTTGCCTTCTTACATTACTAGTTGGTGGGGTTTAATCCCGGCCGGGTTAGTACCACCGCACTGAGCGAAACGTCGGTCGAAACAGCTATGTAAATAGTTCGTGTTTTCCGTCCAGTTCAGTGTAGCCGACATGAAATGAAGGGAAGTACTGACATAGCACCTAGTTCACACGGTGTTATGGACTGACATTACGGATGTTGTATTGTAGGTGATGTAGCCAACCGTGTCAGTTTTCAGAAAAAAATAAAAAGGTATACATTTATAGAATCTTTACGATCATCAACGTCGCCTACATTTCCTTCTGATCAAATCCCGCAAAGCTTTCCGACTCGAAGATATTTAACCTTATTTACGAAGTAAAGGTAAAGTTGCCCGCCTCTAGCCAGCCCCGCTCGTCCGTGGCGTGATGGATGAAGTCCATTCAGGAGAGCTGTATTAACGTCATCGATCTTGCGTTGGACGTTTATTTTTTACGGAGTTTTGAAATGAGTTTGTATTGTAAATAATTTTCTCGTGCGCGAACAATCTTCTGAATTACCTGCCGGGACTGGGTTAGTCAATTTCTTTTGTGTATTTTTTTTTGTTTTCTTTATGATTTTTTTAGACTTATGTAGCGAGGGGCATAAAAGCCGCCAAGTGCGAGTCGGACTCGCGCATCGGGGGTTTCGCACCACCATACAATATATTTGTGTTATGTAGGTATGTGTTTACCAAAATAATCGTGTTTTCGAAATTAACGAAACGCCGAAATTAAAACTACAGCAATGGTTTGACTGGCAGGCAAAACAATGGCTTCTTGTAATTAAAAAATAATAAATACTTTTTTTGCTGCAACTATTATACATTGTCGAAAAACTCTGGTTCTTTTCAACAGGGACGTGAAAGGCTCCAGTCTGGCCGGCATGGCATTCGCAATTCCCGTGTATCACTGGGAATGAATGTTCATTGGCATCGTTAGACACCTATTCGTAGGTATAATGTCGCGATTTCCATAAACCATTTTAAAATTAAATAGAGTATTCCTGACTATATATTTTATTTAACTAAATCTCAATTAAATACTTACATACATAAGTTTCTGCATTAAAATATCTCTTGTGAAAACGCTAGACGACACGTCATAAGTATCTGTAAAAGGATGACTTATTAAAAGCGCCGCTCAGTTAAGTGTGCCTTAAGTCGACGTCTCAAATTAATATCGCGACGTAAGCCAGCCCCGATGTTGGTAAAGTTCGTAAAATTCCTTTTGGCTGGTTCTTACCTTGACAATATCATGGATATAGTGTGAAAGAGTGTTTGACTGTGCTCGTAGAATATTGCCAAGATAGTTTGGATGGTTCGAAGTGTTGTCGTCGAGATTAAACCGCAGGTTGTCCCCAGTGATGCTCACAGATGGCGCTGGAGTGTTAAATCTACGTGCAGTTGTGACGAAATGAAACGAATGACTTTTCCTACCTGCTTCGTTATATCGTAGGTTATTTATGACATTACTAGCTTTTGCCCGCGGCTTCGCCCGCGTAAAATTCGTATTTTAAAAGAAGAAAGTAAGTCATTAAGGGCGAGGCCCGTACCGTAGATACCTACTACGGCGCGCGGAACATTTCGGTTTATATGAGAGCCACACCTTAGCTTAACCGAAACTGAATTTTATTTCGCCTATTTTTTGTCACGTATAGCTAATTGTGCGTGTAATAAGTTTCAACGAATTCAGACGTTCGGTTTAAGAGTTATGGAGGAACATACGCACATACAGAAAATATTTCTAAAAATGGTCAATTTAGTTTTAGTATCATACATAGAGTCTACAAACGCAGTATCTCATAAAACAAAGTAACTTGCTCCATGATCATTCCTTAGTATTGATACAATTACATCGTCATGCCTGTTTCCCAGTGGGGTAGGCAGAAACAACGGACCTCAACCTGTCCTTCCTGACACACATCATTATATCAATTGTGACAACGAAATAATAGGAGGACTGGCACAATGGTGCTACAACCCGATCTTCAGTGAATGGGAACTTATCATGTTAGGTAATCATTCGCGGAACAGAAGGAAAACTATGTGAAAAAAAATTTCATAATTGAAATTTGTGATTTGCAACTTGTGGTCTGTAAAATGTATGAAAATGGATCCGGTGTCTGAAAAAAAAAATATCTCGTTAAGTGAATGATGCTGTCCGTCGACAATGAAGTACAACAGACGAACAGAGGATTTAATGATCGAATTCTGAGTTCTGAACAAACGGCTATGGCAACAGATTGACAATATTGTGAGTCTTGACTTATATACCCAAGAGTAAAGGCCGTAAGCATATGAAGCAACAAAGAAAGAAGAAGAAGAAAAGAATAAAATAAAACAAAAAGTTTATTGTCTTGAGTGCACTGGTCTCTCGCCTGTGTCGATGCACTCACGTTTATTGATCGTGAGTCGTAAACTAGTATTAATTAGACGAACAAGAAATTACTAAAACGGACGTTCGTCGGTCTTGTATCCGTCTGGTTTGTACGTTGGGTACGAGCCAGGGAAGGAGCTATGGGCTTGAATTTAACCTTTTGATTTTAACCTTTAACCAATACCTATTTATTTTAACCTTGTTTTTAGGTTTCCGTATCCCGTACGGAAGCCTCTGCCGTCCGTCTGTCCGTCCGTCTGTATCTCTTGAACCGTAATAGGTAGCCCGTTAAAATTTTCATAGAATATGTGTTACTATGGCGGATATAACAACAAATAAGAAAAATAAGAAAATGTAAAAAATTAAGGGGGGCTACCATACAACAAACGTCCGAAAAATCGATTAGTCACACTATAGAATAATAGATGGCGCCACAGGCTTTTATACATTGCATTGTTGAAAGACAAAAGGTAGGCGGATAATAGCGGATAGATACGGAAACCTTCGTGCGCGAGTAAAACTTGCACTTAACAGATTTTTTTATTGAAAACGCGACACGTGGCGCCGAGCTACCCAAGTCATTAGGGTTACTGCACTTAAAATGACTGTGTTCTTCTCTGGTCCAGTATAGTAAGCAATCTAAAGGGAAGTCTTCGGCATGGCACCTTCTAGGATTGGCTGGTCAGAGCATGTGCTATGACTTAGCCACTCATATTCCGGATTATAAAATATAAAAAAAAATATAATTTCGGAGTATTTGTTTGTTAAAATATTCTTCTAACAAGGCCATACTCTCTAACCTCGACGACGACATCAGAAGAGCAAGATATATAGCAAAAATCCCCTCTTTCTCTCTTTCTCTCTCTATCTCACACTCAAAGTAAATCATATCACACCCATGTTTACTGCACGGCGACAAAATGATGAAATTAATTACAGGCCACCGCTTCACGCGCGGCGTGCAATTAGTCTCGTGGCGCCATCTGTTGACAAGGCGACGGCAGCTTCAATATCGAAGCTATCTTCACCCCTCAAAGAACGATACAAGACTAATTCATTAGTATTTTGGCAAGGAAGTGGCACACTGGTGCAGTCGAATGAATGTGTCTTCATATAGAGGTTCGACTAAAATTTTCATTGAATGCATGATTTTGGTAGGCTGATAAAAAGTATACAATCCCATTCATATTATTATGTCATGCTTTTTGAAAACCTTACTTAATAAAAAACTCTCAGAAAAACATCTCAGGTACATCAAAGAAACAAAAGAAAATGTAAGAGTGCGCAAAGAAGGATTTTTTGCTTATAGACAGCCGGCGCGGGTATCTGTGCCCAATACTTCAACGGAAGATCAGACACAGCCAATGACACCATTCCTCGCGAAACCACGCTCAGAGAGGCGCCATGCCGGCTATGAGGCGGACAAAAAGGCTTGGTGCTGATCATTTATCAGTTCCAAGTGTCAGTACAAGTCTTCCAGTCAAACATTGGGTGGTTAAGAACAAAATTTTATGGATATAATTTGAGCAGAGAATTACATTAATACAGCAAGAAAATTAAAATTTTTACCGAAGAAATTCTGTAAATGCCACATCACCCATAAGTACGCTCAATTTGAAGAACAATTCATCCGTTCCATGAACATAATGCGAATTTACCGGACCGTAGACTATTACTTCGGCTCGAAGGCTCTTTTATTTGGTCGCGATCACAATTACAGCCGACAAGCGTAAGTCCTTTCCGCAGGATCCGGCTCGAAGGACCAATATGTCGTCTCACGCCGGCCTTACATTGACAGGGCAATTAAGGCGCAGCAATACCAAAAATAGGTCTCTCTCTCTCTATATACGTCTCTCATACACCACTGTGAGTTTGAGGTTAGAAAAAAATATATAGCTTTCTACTAGACATATTGCTTACCACCAAACAGTCTAAACCACAATTGGATTTACTTGGATATATAAAAAAAAATCATAATATATCTCGAAAATTCAGAAAAAACTCGTTTCCAGGCCGTTCATAATTTTTTTTTAAATGTAATTTGGAATGGGTTGCTTCGTCGGAGGGGCCAAAGCACATGCTCCGACCAGCCAATATCACCTCCGAGAAGGTAAGTGCCATACCGGAGACTTCCCATTGGATTGCTGGCTAGACTGGACTAGAGGTGAACACAGCCGTGGCTGCTATGCGGCTATCTTACATCGAGTACGGGACCTACAGTTTTACACCGGTTCCGAACAGTGAAGCAGCAGGTGTAGGTATGCACGTAAATTTTTTCGTCAGGAAAACTCATTGGTACACGTCCACCGGATTCGAACCTCGGATCTCTCGCACCAGAAGCCGACGACGCCCAGACTATTCTGGTACCCGCCGCTTAGATTTGATCATGTTATATTCATATAATTTTACATCACGGATAAATTGAAATGCTCCTACCCGTGAAATCGAATTTTAGAATTTTGACGTGATAACGTCACGTCTTATAAATTGATGAACACCGGCTGCACGCACGAAAAAGTGTCACGTTCCATCTGAGCCTGTGTGTGCAAGCGAAAGCGCGTAACAAGTCAATCGGCCCATAGTCTTACCACTTTATGACGTTATCACGTAAAACTATCGTCCGTAAACCGACTTTACAGACAACCAATTTTTTTTAAAATAATATTACGCCTAAAATTTAATATTTCTTGATTCTGCACTTACATCCTCCAAATTAACATTGCTTTAGAAGAAACATCAATCGGGAGAAAGCGATTTTTGATAGTGCTGCGCCTTATTATTCTGCTGGGTCTTAAGCCGGCCGGGATCACCCGGGCCGGTCGACCCGCTTCCTTGTAGAGCCTTCACGACGACGCGATGAAAAAATGTTGCAATCGAGACGGAGAACATTCTTGAACGATCAATTTTCTTGTCACTTGGAACCGTGAGAGTATCTACAGGGTTCTTTTATTAAGCCCCGACTCAAAAAGAGGGATGTTGTAAGTTTAACGTGTGAGTGTGTATGTGGCATCGTAGCTCCCAAACGGATGGACCGATTTGGATGCGGTTTTTAATATTAAGCTGGTTTAACCGGGATGTTTCTTAGCTATGTTTGTAATCAAGTAATGAAGTAATTAAGTAAAGAAGTAATTAAGTAATTAAGTAATCAAGTAATTAAGTAATCAAGTAATTAAGTAATCAACAATTAAGTAATCAACAATTAATTATTTTAATAAAAAGTTGACAGATTTGCATGCGGTTTTTTAAAAAGATTGAAATAATGTACTTAGGTAAGAAAACAAAATATTTCGATTTTGCCAACACAGAATTAGGCTTTTGGTTGTATAGAATAGATTTTTATTAAATCTTTACATTTGGTGTTTCAGATACACAATTTTTTTTTTTAAATTTATATATAAACCGACATGCGTGGATTTACCGAGAAACCAATGGTGCAGTTGACAGAGCCAAAATCACCTCTCGTCGCGAAACCAGGCTCAGTTAGGCGCCATGCCAGCAGACTTTCGGACTGTTGCTAGGCTGTCTAGCCTGCTAATATGACATTTGAAGAAACCCAGGTTAAAGGATTCGGGAAACACTCGCCGAAAGACAATTCCACACCTTAGCGTTGCGTGAAAGAAACGATTTAGAAGAATAGATAGATAGAGGATCAAGCTGTATCCCGACAATCGGTGTTGTGCTGCAAGAACTCAGGCTAATTACAGCACAACACCGACCACTACGTTTGGAAAAATATTTCTTGACAAGACAATTATTATCAAGCAGGCAGATGAATACAGTTACCTACCCAAGTGATGCAACATGAGAGAGATACAACGTGAGATAGATATAGATAGAGATAGGATAGGTAGAGATAGAGATAGAGATAGAGATAGAGATAGAGATAGAGATAGAGATAGAGATAGAGATAGAGATAGAGATAGAGATAGAGATAGAGATAGAGATAGAGATAGAGATAGAGATAGAGACAGAGATAGAAGATAGATCAATAGAGATAGAGAAGATATAGATTATTTGCAAATGTTTTTCAATCCAATTACCACTGTGCGTCTCTTACGTAAGATCTGGGTCAACGTTCCTCCCGAAATGACAATCGCACTCGCACAGTGCACCGGCCTCCGCATTGTCCGCTCCAAGTTCTCCCACAGTGACCAAGTTTTCGAAAGCGCACAATGGCGGCGCGTGAGGACTTCCTGTCGGGCACTTCTCCGGAAGAGCCGGGCGAGGACGAAAAAAAAATCTTGTGTCGTCCTGCATGCCGTTCGGAACAGAGGACACGCTGGGTTTGTTTTTAAGTTTTAACCGACTTAAAAAAAAGAAGGTTATCAATTCGACACGTATGTACGTAATATCTTTGGAATTGCATAATATTCGTATATGTTAGTCTATGTGGGCTTCTACACAGGTATGCCAAGGGGGTTTTTTTTTTATAGAAACTAACACGGTTGGCTACATCACGTACAACATCCGTGATGTCAGCCCATAACACCGGATGAACTTGGTGCCACGTCAGTGCTTCCCTTCGGTCGTGCCGGCTACACGAAACTGGACGGAAACACAAACTATTTATATAGCTGTTTCGACCGACCTTTCATTGGAAAGTGTATGTATTGATGTGTGTATGTATGTATGTATGTTATGTATGTATGTTATGTATGTATGTATGTATGTTGGTCCACGCATTTCTCCGAAACTGTTAATCGGATTGTGACCATTCTTTTTTTATTGGCTTACATTTACTTCAACTTAGTGTTTGGGAGTCTGCCCTCAATATTGGAGTCTAATACAGATTATAACGAACAGAAGTACGCAGAATGATAACAATGACCGTGGCTGCATCTCCCTCGACCAGTGTGACCGCAGACGATTTGCGTGTTGGCGCAGTTTTTAATTTAGCCCGGAAAGAGAGGAGCCTGTGAGTCCTCGGAGATGTGTCCCGGATAAGACTCACTTCGAACAGATGAGAGATCCTTTGTCACGGGGCGGAGACGTGCAGAGGACCACATGCTTATGCGCATTGTGTTCTATAAGTTCGTAAAATGTAGTTTGATACGCGGCGTGACAGATGTTAGATAAAGTGGATCAAATAATGCAAATCAATAGGCACTAATAATAAATCTGGAAGAGATGGCCATGGAGTAAGTTATTTGTTTTAAGAGATATTGCGTTTGTAGACTCTATGTACGATACTAAAACTAAATTGACGATTTTTAGAAATATTATTTTCTGTGTGTATGTATGTTCCTCCATAACTCTTAAACCGATCATCCAAATTCGTTGAAACTTAGTACAAGCACATTTAACTATACGTGATGCACGATAGGCGAAATAAAATTAAGTTCCGGTTACGCTAAGATGTGGCTCTCATACAAACCGAATTGTTCCGCGCGCCGAAATAAACGAAAGAACTTTTTTTTTCTCATGGAAAGTGACACGGTTGGCTACATGACCTACAACATCCGTGATGTACTTGGTGCCACGTCAGTGCTTCCCTTCGGTCGTGCCGGCTACACTGAACTGGACGGAAAACACAAACTATTTAAGAACTCTGGAGAAATGCTTTGTTTTTTACTTTTGAAAATATGTGGCTTCAGTCGCATCAAATTTACAGTTATGTTAAAATGGATTTGATATATGTAAGTAGTTACCTACCTTGACAAGTAGTTTAGTGTAACTGGTTAATTTCGTATTAAAATAAGCTTAATATTTTGTTAATTCTTTATTCCAGCATAAAAAAAGTTTGATTTCTTTAAAATTTTAAATTAATTTTTTTTTTCATACACCCCCTCTCTTTACAGCTGGTATTAATAAATTCTGTTTCGTATAAATTTAAAACATAACATTATTGAATACCAAAAAAATACCACTGTAGCACGCAGTGACTGCACGATATTGTCAATAGATTTGTAAAGGAAGTAACCTGGAAAAGTTCCCTTGCTGCTTCAAATTAACGTAGAAAAGATTCCCTCCGACTTTTCGCCGCTGCATTTTCCAGACGATTCGCCGCAATAAAAGGCGTCCGCAACGTCGCGAAGTGCAATAAAAAGTCCCTATTCAACTGCTTTTCAAAGGCAGGCTAGCCGCGAGCGACTCCGGATGCAATATCGATCCTAACGCCAAAAGTTACAGCGCCATCTCTCGGTTCCTTCCGGGGTGAGATATTCCCACCTTGTACTGTGCGGTGTGGTGACCCTGCTATTTTATGTGGCGCTATCTTTTGTCTCTTTCTGCAGTGGGAGCACAAATGCGTCGATAAGCCTATATCGATCGATAAACATCTGTTTGCTTCGTACGACGAGGTAGAATAGAAGAAGACGAATAGATGTTTATCGATCGATATAGGCTTATCGACGCATTTGTGCTCCCGCTGCTGGAGATTGTAAACATGAATTAAGACAGCTTATCTTCATAGCTTATCTATCATGCAAGTACACGCCGACCGGATTGAACCGGCCAGCGTGCACCGTTCTAAATTTTAAACAGCTATGGGGATACGCGGTCAGGAAGAAACTATACTTGAATTAATTAATCGGCATTTTTCATTGAAACCAAATAATTAAAAAAATTATCGTGAGTGCGGGGATGCGACTGCCCCCCCCCCCCCCCCCCCCCTTCAAAATGAGGAAATGCACTTAAAAACAAAAGAAATATGAAATAGAACAAAATGTTCTTAATTTGATTTATTTTACGAGCGACTCCGGATGCAATATCGATCCCGCCGCCAAAAGTTACAGCGCCATCTCTCGGTTCCTTCCGGTGAGATATTCCAACCTTGTTCTCTGCGGGTGGTGGGCCAGCTATTTTGTGTGGCGCTATCTTTTGCCTCTTTCTGGAGATTGTAAACATGACTTCAGTAAGGGCTTTGTTTAAAGTTTCTATTAAACTTACTTGAAATTTTTTTTTTATGGAAACTGACACGATTGGCTACATCACCTACAACGTCCGTGATGTCAGCCCATAACACCGGGTGAACTAGGTGCCATGTCAGTGCTTCCCCCTTTGATCGTGCCGGCTACACTGAACTGGTCGGAAAAGACAAACTATTAACTATTTGAATGTTTAAATAATTTTATTATAAAACTATCCAAATTAGGGTTCCGTAACCGTCGTACGGGACCCTATTATTAAGCCTACGCCGTCTGTCTGTCTGTCTGTCTGTCCGTCGGTCCGAGGTCTCCGCTCCTCTCCCGCTGTCTCTCTTGAATTGTAATAGGTAGCCTGTTGAAATTTTCACAGAATATGTGTTATTATGGCGGATATAATAATAAAAATAAGAAATAGAAAAAACAATCACGGGGTCCCCATACAAGAAACTAAAAAGTGTATGCGCGCCATCTACCGAAAAGAGTATTAAGCATTTTATCTAATACATAGAAGGCGCGAGTGGCGTTGATTATGACATGGCGATACGGAACCCTCGGTGCGCGAGTTCGACTCGCACTTGGCCGGTTTTTAAGTATCTGCTGCACGAGCACGTTGAGCAACAGTTACGCACAAAACTTTTTTCTTCCTTTTACATGTACATTTAGACCCATTTTCTTCCGGCTACACTATTTTCGATTATTTTTTTGTAAACCAACATGGGTGGCTGTGTCGAGAGTATAATGGTGCAGCCAAAATCACCTCTCACGTGTCACAGTGCCTCAAGTTCAGTTAGGTGCCATGCCAGCAGATTTGCGGACTGTTGCTAGGCTGTCTAGCCTGTTAATACTACGTCTGAAGACACTTAGATTAAAGGATTCGCGAAACACTCGCCGGAAGACAGTTCCACACCCTAGCGGTGCGACAAAGAAACGATTTATAGAGCCGAGTAAGAGAATGTGTATTTAAATACCTTTTTATCTAAGACTGTTAGCTAATATCCCACTGCATCTCTCCCCATGCATGTCGTAAAAGGCGACTAAGGGATAAGGACAAGACGCCGTGCTAAAGGGCGACAGGCTCGCCATCTCTCACCTTGGCACGGTACTTCCACTGAGTCATGCAGCAGGTCGGTCTTCGTGCCTTACTTACTGCTTCATCGATTGAATCTTGTTCGAATACTTTGCGAAACGCGGTTGTCGGTATCACCGAGCATACCTACGGGAGTGGCAACCGTCGAGCGCTAATATATAGGAAAATTAGCCGCGTGTTAGAGCATTTGCACTAACATATAGCGCTGCTGCGGGATCGACCGTCAGTGTGCTCGCGACTTGGGAACGAAGAACACGTATATGTGCACTACGCAAAATGGCGATTTGTGCAGTTCGTGCGTGTCGAAAGAGCTCAAGATCATCAGGAATGACAAAAGATGGCGTAACCTTTCATAATTAGGTCATTTTAATGATAATACAATGCTTAAAGCGTGTAAAATACAAAAATTCCGCGAGTTAGGAGCACGACTGCGCGCCATACCGGGCGCGTACACATGATAGGCAAATTTGACAGACTGGAAAGAAATTTGAAATCAATTATTGTATATGGGTGTTGTTAGTTTTTTATGGCAATGACATGGATATATTCAATTTATAATATGTATTGTTATTATTTCTTTAATATTACGTTTTCTATTTTTTATAATTATAAAACAAATATACCTATACAAAACTAATATATTGTATATTATGTATAAGTATTATTATTATCAGTGATAGGAATAGGTAGGACTTATTTACCTAAACTTCGAGGAACAGAGTAAAAAATTTGAGACTTCCTTACGACAATATTTTTTTCCGGTTTAATAATATTCATGGTGTTATAATTTCGCGATTTAAAAAAAGTGGCCGCCATTTTGAACTTTTTAGTAACTGGACAGATTGCTTTCAAAATCGACATCTGGGTGTCAGTGTGGACTCTGAATACGAATCTGTAGTCAAATTTAAAAAAAGTGGCCGCCATTTTGAACTTTTTAGTTACTGGACTGATTGCTTTCAAAATCGATATCTGGGTGTCTGTGTGGGCTCTGAATACGAATCTGTAATCAAAATTTAAAAAAAGTGGCCGCCATTTTGAACTTTTTAGTTACTGGACCGATTGCTTTCAAAATCGATATCTGGGTGTAGGGGGGGGGGCTCTGAATACGAATCTGTAGTAAAAATTGAAGAAAAGTGGCCGCCATTTTGAACTTTTTAGTTACTGGACCGATTGCTTTCAAAATCGATATCTGGGTGTATGTGTGGGCTCTGAATACGAATCTGTAGTAAAAATTTAAAAAAGTGGCCGCCATTTTGAACTTTTTAGTTACTGGACCAATTGCTTTCAAAATCGATATCTGGGTGTCTGTGTGGGCTCTGAATATTAATCTGTAGTCAAAATTTTAAAAAAGTGGCCGCCATTTTGAACTTTTTAGTTACTGGACCGATTGCTTTCAAAATCGATATCTGGGTGTATGTGTGGGCTCTGAATACGAATCTGTAGTAAAAATTAAAAAAAGTGGCCGCCATTTTAAACTTTTTAGTTACTGGACTGATTGCTTTCAAAATCGATATCTGGGTGTCTGTGTGGGCTCTGAATACGAATCTGTAATCAAAATTAAAAAAAAGTGGCCGCCATTTTGAACTTTTTAGTTACTGGGCCGATTGCTTTCTAAATCGATATCTGGGTGTATGTGGGGGCTCTGAATACGAATCTGTAGTAAAAATTTAAAAAAAATGGCCGCCATTTTGAACTTTTTAGTTACTGGACCGATTGCTTTCAAAATCGATATCTGGGTGTCTGTGTGGGCTCTAAATACGAAGCCGTTGTCAAAATTTAAGAAAAGTGGCCGCCATATTGAACTTTTTAGTTACTGGACCGATTGCTTTCAAAATCGATATCATATTTTTTATGTTAACTACATATTGTTATTCAGAGCCCACACAGACATGTAGATATGGGTTTTGAAAGTAATCAGTCCAGTAACTAAAAAGTTCAAAATGGCGACCACTTTTTTAAGATTTTGACAATGGATTCGTATTCAGAGCCCACACAGACAAACAAATGTCGATTTTAAAAGCAATCGGTCCATTAACTAAAAAGTTCAAAATGGCGGTCACTTTTTTTAAATTTTGACAACGGATTCGTATTCAGAGCCCACACAGACACCCAGATATCGATTTTGAAAGCAATCGGCCCAGTAACTAATAAGTTCAAAATGGCGGCCACTTTTTTTAAATTTTGACAACGGATTCGTATTCAGAGCCCACACAGACACCCAGATATCGATTTTGAAAGCAATCGGTCCAGTAACTAAAAAGTTCAAAATGGCGGTCACTTTTTTTAAATGTTTACTACAGATTCGTATTCTGACCCCACACATACACTCAGATATCGATTTTGAAAGAAATCGGTCCAGTAACTAAAAAGTTCAAAATGGCGGCCATTTCTTTTTTATTTTGACTACAGATTCGTATTCTGAGTCCACACAGACGCCTACATATCGATTTTGAAAGCAATCGGTCCAGTAACTAAAAAGTTCAAAATGGCGGCTACTTTTTTTAATTATTGACTATAGATTCGTATCCAGAGTCCACACAGACGCCCATATATCGATTTTGAAAGAAATCGGTCCAGTAACTAAAAAGTTCAAAATGGCGGCCACTTTTTAAAATTTTTACTACAGATTCGTATTCAGAGCCCATACTGACACCCAGATATCGATTTTGAAAGCAATCGGTCCAGTAACTAAAAAGTTCAAAATGGTGGACACTTTTTTCAAATCGCGAAATTAAAACACCATGAATATTATTAAACCGGAAAAAAATATTGTCTTAAGGAAGTCTCCAATCTTTTACTCTGTTCCTCGAAATTTAGGTAAATAAGCCCTACTTATTCCTATCACTGATTATTAGTACAAATTTTCAAAAATATTAAAACAACAGTCTTGTTTAATTTTTCAATATTTTTTTTGGATTCAAACAATAAAATTCGGATTCGTTCAGTAAAAACTATTTGAAATAATATTACAAATAACAATTTCAAAATTCACAAATATACCGCACCATCATTGTCCGTCAAACTGGCATTCGTAGTGATCCCGTCAAGTTGCCGTCAAGCAAGGCTTCCGATTGGTCGGACGGTCGGCTCTTACTACCAGATACCCGAGCCAAGCCAGCGATAACAAACCTGTCGCTCGCCTTGCTCGCTCTGTCTCTCTCCATATCGCGGGGCGCGATATGGGTAACGGAGATAGACAAGTCACGTCATAAAAGATTAAATTGCGATTTCGATTTTCGTAGTAGTAGGGATTTTTGGCTAGCCGTGCTCCGATACAAACGCAGTAGCGTTGCGTCTCCCGTAGGTATTCTCCTTGGTCGGTATTGTGCTGTAATTTACCAGAGTTCTTGCAGCACAGCACCGATTACTCTGCTTACCCCGATTGTCGGGATTAAGCGTGTGTGATATGTGTATGTATGTATGTATGTTAGCTAATATTTAACCAAAGACAGCTTCAAAGGCATCCAGTCTCGGGTCGACGCACTGCAATAGATTTTTGCAGGTTGCATCGCCTGAAGCGAAAATCCCTCTACTATGAGAGCAGTGTATTATTTATTGCGAGTACCGACCGGCCGAGCCCGTGAATGAATGGGACCTCCAGGGAAATGGCCAGAGAGATAGAATAAATAAACGTGGCGGTGAAACGGCTGATTGAACGCTTTTTGCAGGCGAAACTGCCAGCGTGCACCACCGTTCTAAATTTGAAACAGCTACGGCGATACCCGGTCAGGAAGAAACTAGCGGCAGAAATTGCGCTAAAGCAAAATTAAATATTGGATTAATTAATCGGCATTTACTGAAGGAATTCGTTGAAACCACAAAATAATAATAAAAATCGTGAGTGCGGGGATGCGACTCGCCCCTCTTTAAAATGGGGAAGTCCACTTAAAGATAAAAAAAAATATAAAATAAAATAGTTTAAATAAATTATTTTAAAGAAAATTATTGATGTAAAAAAATAAAGAATTTATATGTAATTAGGTTCTCTAGGGTGTAATGTTCTTATTTTGATTGTAATTGAAATACAAATTAAACAATTTGCGAATTTAGGTTGCGTATTAATATTATTGAGAGCCTTATTATTTTGCTAACAGTTTGACACCTTACAAATGGACAAAATAATAGATTACATTTAGTAATGAAGCCGTATCTGTTAATCTGAAGTTGCACTCAGCCATCTCTTCACCGAATGTCCTCTCCTCAGAATTTATTAAAAACTTATTATAGGTTTTTTATAGGTTTCCAGCAATATTCTCTAGGGGCATGAATACATAAATGTAAACAAGAAAAAATAACAGGTACCGACAAAGTCAGCTTTTACTAGACATATGCTTAATTAAACTCACTTCCACTCACAGATGTGCCAAAGAACGTTCCAAAGTGTGACTCTTTAGTGCTTATGTCACATTGGTACTCACTCTTGTCTTTCTTTCGTCACGTTCTGTTAAAAGTTTTCCCCGGCATCCAGCAGAAGTACCAGGCAAACAGCGGACAAGTGTAATGTCAAAACAATCGATGCGCCCCCGACTGCCCCGACATTGGTATTCCGGGCACGGACTGCGTGCGGGCGAGCGAAGGGAATGCTCCCTGGCCAGAGAATTTAGAAGCATAGAACCGCCATTGTTTCTGGCGTGTAACATCTATACCGAGACCTTGAGAACTTTTGGGGCTGGTGTGAATGCGGTAGTGTTGACGCTAGCGAATCATGTTTACACTTCGAGTCCAGGCACTCATGACTTTTCTTATCAGAGTGGACCACTGCTCAGTTCATATAAATAATGGAGTGATACTATAAGGCATAGTTTACACCGAGATAAGCATAATATTTTTTCTGGAAACACTATTCAAATTGGTTAAGTAGTTTTTAAATGATGCGTGTCCAAAAAGACCGAAATACAAGACCGAAAAAAATAAACAGTCAAAAATTTAATAAAAATAATTTTGTTTAATGCATTCTATCGCTTATGTTCACCGCCTATACATTATTTGGCAGCTTTATTTTTTATTATGTAATCCGGTATAAGTCAGAGGGGCCAAAGCACATGCTCCGAACAGTCAATAACCACCTCCGAGAAGGTAGTAAGGTGTCTACCACCTAATAAGGGCAAAAACAAAAATATATATAATAATATTTGTAAAAAGAGAATATGACAAATTCAAGCGTAGTGAGCATACGAATGACGAATAAAGAATAAAGTGAAAGTATTTTCTATTTATTTATTATTTACATTTTACATTATATATCTGCAAAATGCCTAAGAATGCACCACTGGCATGGACTCATGACTGAGTATTACTGAAAGCTTTCATCCACTAACATCCGCGCTATGCATCCCAACTCCGTCCACTAAGCGCACGTGACTCTGCCGCGTACGGTCGGCAGCGAAAGCGTAAACACATTTGTACAACCTTGTCTTGCGGGGAAATATGCACCTACGGAACCATTAAAAGTACTACCAGTTATGTAACACATATCAGCTAACACTAATTGCTATAGTCATAAACGCCAACCATCTCTAATTAAACCTGTGTCTATACACCACGGAGAAACGAGGTGAGAGAATTTATTGCTAGTTCTAAATTTCAATTAAAAAACGTGTGCGGGGCGTTAGGAGGGGGGGGGGGGGGGGGATACGACTCCGTAGTCCACCAATTACAAACTCACGTGACAAACTCACTGTTTAATAAGCCCACCTGCTTGCTCTCGGCCGCGATCACTCCCTGGCCCGACTGATGCAGTAGCAGTTCTGCAGATATTTGCAAAAAACTGCTGTAAACTCTGGAACGCCTAAATATTTCCCTCCAACTACAGTCTCGGGTCCTTCAAGGCGTGAATAGGCACCTGTCAGGCCGGCACGGCAGGCATTGCCAACCCCCGCATACGAATGTCCATGGACGTCAATAGTCTTATGGGTGGCTGGGCGCCACACATCATGCCACATGGTCGTATCCAGTTTGCTTAGACCAACTTCTCTCACCTCTCTTCTACGCGACCTCTATCTACTCACGCGTACGACACCTGAAAGCCATTGTCGTGCCTGCTGTTCCTGCGATCCTACTCCTTCGCCCGGAGCGAACCAATAGAAGCCGATATTCGTTTGTTCAGCTAAGTAACTTGTTAGCTCAGTGGTAAGCATGTAGGGTTTGGATTTTTTGGACCATGGGTTCGAATCCCACCGAATCTTTTTGGTTTTTTTTGCTTTTTTTTCTTTTTTAAGCAATGTTACGGTGTTTAAATTGTTTTAGGGTGTTTAGTTTTTTTTATAACCACCTAAGAATTATTTTCGGAAATATAAACTTGTAACAAAAACGACATGCACCGCCTCAAAATTAGGTTAGGGTTAATATATAGAAGATGCGTGGCGTAGCGACGCATCTTCTATAAATTAACCCTGGTTATTTTTTTTTTAAACCACCAAAACATCATTTATTTATCACTTCAAGGAGTGGTTCCGCAGGATCGCAGGAACAGCAGGCACGACAATGGCTTTCAGGTGGCGCACCGATCTACTCACGCGTACCCGCATGGATTTTAACAGGAGGCAGGCACCGCGCAAAATGCACGCGGGAGCAAATTTAGTTTCGTTACGGGTAAACAAAATAAAACACCCTACTTTATTTAGAACGCTCATGTCGGGATTTGCATACGAGTCGCGTTCACATTTTTTACGCGGCTAAAAAGGTTTCTGGACGTAAAAAAAGGCTAAAAAGCTTTTGTTGACCAGGTCGACTCGGACCATATGTAACGCTATGAGAGCTGGGAAGCAGGCCTCCAGGAAAAAAATATGGCTTACTCTAAAAATAGTAGATCATTATAATATATTCAGTGCACCTATATTTCGTGTACGTACTTTTTTAAAATTTTTTTTTATGGAAACTGACACGGTTGGCTACATCACCTACAACATCCGTAATGTCAGCCCATAACACCGGGTGAACTTGGTGACACGTCAGTGCTTCCCTTCGGTCGTGCCGGCTACACTGAGCTGGACGGAAAACACAAACTATTTACATAGCCCTTTCAACCGACCTTTCATTCAGTGCGGTGGTATCAACCCGGGCGGGTTAAACCCTACCACTTAGTAATATAAGAAGGGAGTCATATCCCTTAGTCGCCTTTTACGACATACACGGGGAGAGATGCAGTGGAGCTATTCTTTTAAAGTAACGGTCCCACACGGTACAATACGGTACCTATATTTCGTGTACCTACAGTTCGTTTTAAGCAAATTTTAATTGACTTCTTTCGGCCTTATGTTTTTAGGCTTACCCCGTAGGCCCCGTACGGAAGCCTATTACTAAGCCTACATCGTCTGTCTGTCTGTCCATCCGTCCGATGGCTGTATCTTTGGAACCGTAATAGGTAACCGGTTGAAATTTTCATAAAATATGTGAATTCGATGAAACTTAGTACAAGCCCATTTTACTATACGGGACACAGGATAGGCTAAATTAAATTCATTTCCGGTTACGAGAAGATGTGGCTCTCATACAAAATGAATTTTTCCGCGCGCCGAAATAAAGGTACTGTAGCGGGCTTACTTACTTCCTTCTTTTTAAATGCGAATTTCACGCGAGCGAAGCTGCGGGAAAAAGCTAGTACACAATAAGAAAAATAAATATTATAAAACAAGGTATATAGGCTGACGATCGCAATTAACGAATACTATGCTATTTCAAATAGAAACTGCACGCAAACGAAGCCGCGAGCTAACTTTTATACAGTATGTTTCAGGAACTTCAGAAATAGAAAGTACTCATTACTACAAGAAAACAATCCTTATCATTCAAATCGAAATTCCGTAGTTTTTTTTTTCATACAAAAATTGTAATAAAAACTCGACGGACAATGAGATTTGGCAACAGTGCTAGGTCTAGGGAGTGCATTGACCTAGCTAGTCCCCTTTTTTCTTTTGTTGTCATTCAAATTTAAGTGTTTGGAATTTACCTACATGAAGTTACATTCTACTAGTTAAGCATGTAAGTTAGTAATTTTATGTTTATTTAATAAAGGTGGACGTTAACCGTCCACCAAAGATCGATGAAACGATTTTCACCAAAAATTACTATAAAATGACAGAATTTGGGAAAAAGTTTCAGAGCTTTTAGTCTTCAAATATGGACCCCTTTCTAACGGTGAAGTTACGAAACCCTATCCTGAAACAACCTGTATAAAGAGAGCAAACTCCAGCGCAACGAGTAAACCGCCACAAGCCGGCGTAAGGTAAACTATTTCCCCTCAAAATCGTTTTTCAGCAAACAGCACCGAGCGCGCGACCTCTAATAATAAACAAACAGAAAAATGTAAGGTCGCGGCGGCGTCGGAGGTTCCCTTTGAAGGGCGCGCGGCAGACGCGTCTGGGCGGCGCGCCCTGGCGCGAGAGCGCGGGGAAAGCGGGAGGGCGGGCGCGCGCCGCTGGAATACGGATTAGCACAGGGCGGGGGAGCGCGAGGATTTATGGACGGTATCTGAAGCGATCCTGGTTAAGATCGCTTTTATGGGTAATGGAGTAGTCTTTGCTGAAAATCGATGACATTTTACTTGCACATAGAGGTTAGGAGATAATAGAAATTGTTCGGTAATTTGATGTATTTTATTTTACTTCGTCTACATACCTACATGGTGTTACATTAATAGTTTTCTATATTTAATAGCTTTTCTATATTTGAAACTGAACAACCTTTGTTCTATTAATGTTTATTGTAAGCGTTTTTTTTTTTATACAAAAGTGCTAAAAAAACTTAAATATACATTTAGATTTTTTTTAAATGTACTGTATTATAAAATTAAGTATTGAATAAGAAATGTTAAAATTATTTTTTTTTTGAATTTTTCAGATTCATGTAAAATCTAAAAAAATAAAATCCAACACCGTGTGTAAGCTATTTTATTAAATTCAGTAAAATAATCAGGTCCTATTGTGGTCCAATAAATACGTGGGGCACACTAAAAGTTTCCGGAATTAATAAGAATAAAATACTATTAAAGGTCAAAAATGAATTTATTGTTTCTCAAAATATTCCCCCTTTGCGTAAATGCACTTTTTCATACGATTAAACCAATTTTGAAAACTTTTGTGCCACTCCTCCGTGGTGACCTCAGAAACGTGTTTTTCATATTCTTCGACAGCCTCTTCTGGTGATGAAAATCGTTGACCGCGTAATTGGTTCTTAATTTTTGAGAACAGAAAAAAGTCACAAGGTGCCGTCACCTGTTACTATGTCCCACACCAAATTTGAAGCGCCTTTGTTGAATCTGGTAAGCATGGCATTGCACCAAGTGACGCGGTGCGTTTTTTTAACCTCGGTCAAATTGTGTGGGATCCACCGCGAGCACAGCTTTCTCACACCCAAATGTTTGTGTAGGATTGATTGTATTTGACTCATGCCTATGTCTAAGGATGCCCGAATCTCATGGTAGGTCACATGCCTGTCTGTTTCGATCATACGGCGCACAGCATCGATGTTTTTGTTGTTCACAGCGGTGGACGGGCGACCATCGC
Organism: Nematopogon swammerdamellus; assembly: GCA_946902875.1. Classification (NCBI taxonomy): domain Eukaryota; kingdom Metazoa; phylum Arthropoda; class Insecta; order Lepidoptera; family Adelidae; genus Nematopogon; species Nematopogon swammerdamellus. The sequence continues at coordinate 3,642,522 of OX336335.1, read as the reverse complement.
GAGATTCCTCACTGAGATTGACACGACCGCGCTTGAATTCTGCAAACCAGCAATAAATAGTCGTCTTGCATGGTGCTTCATCGCCAAAAGCAGATTGAAGCCGAGCGAGGCTCTGATGAGCTGTCAAATTACACTTAAAATCGTAGAAAATCATACTACGAAAATTTTCCCGGGTTAAATCCATGTTAATGTAGACACGCAATTTTTAAAATGGCGCCACAATGTAAAAACAATTGACAGTCAGATGAAACAAACTGCATTCTACAGCCAAAGAGTTCCATTTTCAAATGTTGTAATTACTTTTTAAATATTGTGTATGTAAGTGGCCAATTCCGGAAACTTTTAGTGTGCCCTATGTATGTCATAATAATATTATTAATTACAAGAATCCTGCACACGCTACAACAGCAACAGTTTTTTATCGACAAGATGATTTAAACAATGTTGATGTACGAATTTAAGTTAACGAATTATGGTGTTTATTTCTAAATTATTTATTTAGAAATAAACACACATATTATGATAAAGAAATATTAAAAGGTTATTAATTTAGATAATTCTACCAAGTCATGTTTTCGTTGATGTCTCTACTGTCTTGCATTTCATTATTATTAATCGACTCTCAAACATCACAAGGTTGACTGGAAGATATATCTGGAAGGGATAAGGCGGTCTTATCTCTATTCCTATCGGTCTTATCCTTTTATCCTTTATTTTACAACATACGACTCTCAAACATCAAAAGGTTGACTGGAAGAAATCTCCGTAAAGGATATGGTCGCCTTTGCACCTCGTGAACTGTGTTTATTTGTTTTCTATCTATAGAAACAAATTTTGCAGCAACGCACGTACCGTGAAACGACGTATGAAGAATTAAACTTACACGTACATACACTATGACTAGTGTTGGGGTGGAGTAGCGGTTGGGGGGAGGTGGTAGTTCGGAGGAGGAGAGAGTAATATTACCCTCACAGGAGCGCGGAGCGTGAACAGATCCACCTCTGTGGCAATGAGACCTCGCTCTGATCAGCCTAGCATGCATGGCTTTGGCGCGTGGCAACTATGAGGATATGAAGTTCGCTGTAAGCGTACTGTCTATGTGTCTGTTATAAAAAAAACGGTCAAGTGCGAATTTTACTCACGCACGGAGGGTTCCGTATATCCGCTATACAGTACCTGTCATAAAACCATATCCGTCAATCTTCTGTATGTCGACAATGGAAACGACCTGTAGCGCCATCTCGTTGCGTGATTCGATTTTTAGCACGTTTCTTGTATGGGAACCCCCTTAATTTATTACTTTTTGTATTGTTTTTATTATTTCTTAGCAAATCCGCCGTAATAACACATATTCTGTGAAAATTTTACCCGGCTACCAATCATGGTTCATAAGATACATCCCTCGGATGGACAGACGGACGGACAGACAGACAGACAACCAGCCAGACAGACAGATGGCGTAGAAAGAATCAGTAATAGGCTTCCGTATGAATACGGAACTCTAAAAAAACCGCATTTTAACACCAAATGGTTGCGTTCGACGTCACGACTGTAGTGAATATACAGTTGACACAGTTGACAAAGTTGGCACAGTTGACACATGTTGACACAGTTGACACAGTTGACAAGGTTGACACAGCTGATGCGAGATTGCGATGTTCGACGGTTTTATTGCTGATACTCGTGAAAAGAATGATGATGTCAGCCTCGATAGCTCAGTGGTACGGACAGTCAACTGTCGCTATTGTCAAATTCAAAGTCAAAGTCAAATATTTTTATTTCAGCGAGCATAAATTCGGATACATGGTATCTGTACGCTATAGAAATCGTCATTTTATTTGAATGTTAAGCAACGCTGGGCGCGGTCAGAACTTGGATGGGTGACCGCTGACCGTTGGAGGCTGACCAAGTATCGGATTCCTCGTAAAACTGTAGGTCCCTTCCCTCCTAATCTTACTTAGTGGTAGGGTTTAACCGGTCTGGGTTGGTACCACCGCACTGAATGAAACGTCGGTCGAAACGGCTATGTAAATAGTTAGTGTTTTCCGACCAGTTCAGTGTAGCCGGCACGATCAAAGGGGGAAGCACAGACATGGCACCTAGTTCACCCGGTGTTATGGGCTGACATCACGGACGTTATAGGTGATGTAGCCAACCGTGTAAGATTCCATAAAAAAAAATGTAGGAAAGTAATTTTTTACCTTAGACGAATTATAACTGTGCAAATAATACAATTTCCCTTGACAGTTGGAAATAAAGAAAACATAAAACCTCCTCCCTCCAAATTCCAGTCGTCTATCGAATTTCTAAAACTCCCTCCAATATTTTCCAACTGCTGCCGCCGTAACAATTATTTTTCCGGTGAGCTGCATCGGCAAACGTAATTAGACCTCACCAAATTTAACTTGACACCGTGTTCTTTACTGCTCAACACTTTACGCAAGCGACGAATACAGCTGTTGGCCCGCCAAATGAGAGTAGGTGAGGTGTAGCTACTACAGCAGTTCATTGCTAGTTCTGAAATACAGAACAGACGCGCAGCAGACGGCTGGCAATCTTCATATCTCTGGGCTACACCGACGACCCCTTATTGCGACGCAGATGCGAGTGCGAATGAAAAGGGAACAAAACACGATCGGTAGGTGCGCACTTTGCACGCATTCAGGGTCACGGAGGATTATTTGTTTGTTTCAGATTCTTTTAAATGTTGCGATTTCAGTAAGTCATTCAGTTTAATGCTTAAGACGAGACGGAAGTCAACTTTCTCCATACAAAATCGTCTTTCGGCATTTATGTTTTCTAGCCCCCTAAACCTTATCCGATATTTACAATTTTTTTTCTTGTCTTAAGGACAAGCCAATCTACGTTCCTGTCATTGTTTTGTTTAGATGAAAATATACCTACAATATCGGTGCTAAAAATTTGTATTTCGACCGAAAAAATTGAATTTTTTTATTTTTTGATGTTTTAGGGCGGTAAAAAACACAAGTGCCGAAAGACTATTTTGTATGGAGAAAGTTAACTTCCGTCTCGTCTTAATGCTTAATTGCGAGCGCATGCCACTGGCCAAAACTAAACTTACGACAAAAAATTATGTGTACTACAGTTAAAGTGTACAATTAATTACATTGTATAAGATGTGACGAATTATTTAGGATGCAAACAAAAAAAAAAGTTTACATTGTTTAGATTCCGAAATCTGCTATTCAGACGAGAGTAACAGTATTTAAAAGGTCCCTTCTGGATACAGACTTCCCTCATGCAGTAAGACATATAATAAAATCGTAAGTATTTCTTCGGCATCCATATGGTAGTGATTTCTTGAATTTTTCAGTACGGTGGTATCCTAATAAGGTAAGAAGGGAAGGGACCTACAGTTTTACGTAGAATTCGAACCACGGCCAACCTCAATGGTCAAACGGTCACCCTTCCCAGTTCTGACCGAGCCCGGGTTAGATTAATTTCTCGATAGCACGTCGAGCATCACTGGGCTACCGAGACTCGATACTTTTTTATCCTGAAAAATAGTGCTCTCTCTTTACAATCCAGAATAGGCGGACGTTACGAAACCCTAAAATGTCAGCCCGGAGCTCTTGCACATTTCTGAATGAAAGAAACATTTTTTGCTTTTCTTTTCAGCGCTCTTTCTCTTATTATGTGACAGGATGCAGTTGGTAGACGTCGTTTCGAGAGAGTTAGAAACGGAATTGTGCTGGAAAAGAGCGTTTTTCTTAATTTGAATTACAGCAGGTAGTTTAAACGAAGTTTTAATTTAGCTTTTGTTTTCGAATAAAGTCTCCGTAGAGCCGGTAAACTGTTTACGAGTGCAATAGTAATGCGTCGTGGTAATTATGTTAGTTTTAGATAGATACATATGTACATAAAACATACTTTATTACTCCAAAAACATTGTACAGAAACAAACACAATTTAAAATTTACGCGAGGTGTAAAGGCGGACTTATCCCCTACAGATATTTATTCAAGTCACCCTTTGGATGTTTGACAGTTAACAAGAAGTTTCTTGCCGGTTCTTCTTCGTGAGTGTAATCGAACCGGATAGAACAAATTGTGACAAGTTCGAATGCAGTTTCACTGGCATATGTATGAATGATCAATAAACAATCAACGCTAATAATAAATCAGTAAGGGATGGTCATGGAGACTCTGTCTATGATAATAAAACTTAATTACGATTTTTAGAAATCTTTTCTGTATGTACGAGTATGTTCCTCCATAACTCTTAAACCGATCATCCGAATTCGATGAAACTTAGTACAAGCACATATAATTATACGGGACACAGGATAGGCTTTAATAAAATTTAGTTCCGGTTACGCTAAGATGTAGCTCTCATACAAACCGAATTGTTCCGCGCACCGAAATAAAGGTACGGTAGCGGGCTTACTTAATTTCTTCGTTTTAAATACGAATTTCACGCGAGCGAAGCCGCGGGCAAATCGAAGTAATTTCATCAATGTTATTTTTTTCAAGTTTATCTAGATAGGCGTAGGACGCCGAGCGAAGTTCGGTCGCCCAGGTCACCGAATACATACATAACGCGCAAGGTTTAAAATGTAATTAAAAAAAAATTATAAACACATCCAATAATTGAACAAAAATAATCAAATACCACAATTTGAGCACTCATTGTCATGGCGCTGGGGCGGAGGCGGCGAGAGGCCGGGAAGTGCTTATTAAAAATAACAAGCCATAACGCGGGCGCAGTGTTGTGTTACAAACATATTTCCTTCATCGGAGCGACTCATTATGCAGCTGTTATACAACACTCAATTAAGAGAGGTATTCCTGCCGCGAACAAATTTAGACGGAGAGTCTCTCGACGCGTGTCGGGGAGTCACTTCACAATACATTTCGATGTCTGGGCCGCCGTCACATTGTATGTCTTCATTTTTAAAACTCCCTCCAATATAATGGGCGTCGTTAGACACCTAATGGGTGGCTCTGAGTCATATGTCGCGCTTTCAATAAAAAAAAAAAAAAAATATTTTCCCTTGTCCCTGCTAGGTTGTAGGCTCTAACTACAGCCGACTGGGTTGGTACCACCGTAATGGATCGAGGGTGGCCGCATAGCAGCATAGGCTGTGTTCTCTTCTGGTCCAGTATATCCAGCAATCTAAATGCAAGTCTCCGGTATGGCACCTACCTTGTGATACGGACAGGTAAGAGTATGTGCTTTGGCTCCTCTGACTCAGTCACTCATACCGGATTACATAAAACAAAATATTGTCCAACTACTGTCGAACGTTTGCATACCTAACTGTTACCGGGTCCACTGGAAGACATTTCATTCTGCAATTAGTCAAATTTCTGCTCGCAAGAAGGTGTTGTGCAATTTCGCAATGAAATGTACCGTGTGGGGCCGGTACTTTAAAATAATAGCCCCACTGCATCTCTCCCCGTGTGTGTCGTAAAAGGCGACTAAGGGATATGGCTCCCTTCTTACATTACTAGGTGGTAGGGTTTAACCCGCCTGGGTTGGTACCACCGCACTGAATGCAAGGCCGGTCGAAACGGCTATGTCAATAGTTTGTGTTTTCCGTCCAGTTCAGTGTAGCCGGCACGACCGAAGGGAAGCACTGACGTGGCACCAAGTTCACCCGGTGTTATGGGCTGACATCACGGATGTTGTAGGTGATGTAGCCAACCGTGTCAGTTTCCATAAAAAAAAAATGTTTTGTAATATGTAGTGAAAAAAATAATTTCGTAGCGCAGTAAGTGCAGTTCCCCGCAGCAAATAATGCGTTTCGAGCTTTAGAAAGAGACAATCCGGCTGTAGAGCTTCATCCATGTCCGTTGCTTGTAGTCAAGACATTGCCACAAAATATTCTTGTTTGCTTGCGATTCCGCCGTCCCCATTCCACCTTCGCACTACGCGTACTAGAATTAATGTTATTTAATTATTTGAAATTACACTTAAACACAAGAAACACATGAAAATAGACGAATAGACAAGATAGAAGCCTTCATAGGCTTTCGGTCCACGATCCGGCAGCGCTTCGCCCCGTTGGGAACGGATGAGATATGACTGAACTGGACTCGCAACGCTCAGTCTGCTTATATAGAGTATAATAGCTAAATCGACAAAAGTAAGGGTCGTAACAATTACGTAGATACATATTTATAAGTTGCACTTCAAATAATATTTAACCTGCAAATTTTCCAAAAACTCAGTATGTGCAAGGTAGCGCATAAAAACCTATTCTGGCGAGTACAAATATAAGTAACAAGCTGTGCCCGCGGCTCCGCCCGCTCTCATATTTTACTTCACTGCTAACCTCATAAGCCATTTAGCGTGATAGTAAGTAGCCTATAGTTGATGGGAAGAATCAAGCTATCCGTAGAATTTTTTTTTATTAAAATCGGTTCAGTGGTTCTTGAGTTATAAGCGGACAGACAGACATACACTCAGACACTCAGACATTCAGACAGAAAGCAGACGTTGGATTTTATTATAGGTAAGGATAAGGAAGGATAAGGAAGAGGTGACTTCTCTCCGTTATACGCATTTTAATTTAAACAGAAAAGGTTGAAAATTTAAGTTTACCGTACGACGGTCGCTATAGGGCGGGCGAGCGACGCGACATAGCCAAGGGCGGGCGGGGCGGCGGGGGCGGTGCGGAGTGACGCCTTATTATTTTTTAGTCGAGTGCGCACGATGACAGATCAAATGTCCACGCTTCACGAGAAAAACCCAAGTTTCATACTCAAGAGCCTCTTCACTACAGAGGGGTCTTTATTATGAAATAAGTCAGTACGGTGGCGTGTAAAAATCTTTTGAGAATAAAAGGCGAGATTCGATTGAGGACGAATATAGGCACTTGAGGAGTTCGGAGGAATCTCATTAGGAAGCTGGGAGAACTAGGGATGACGGGGTTACCGGATTTCATACTGAGAAAATTTAATATAATATATTTTTTTTATGGAAACTGACACGGTTGGCTACTTCACTTACTTACATCCGTGATGTCAGCCCATAACACCTTGGTGAACTAGGTACCATGCCAATGCTTCTCTTCGGTCGTGCCGGCTACACTGATCTGGACGGAAAACACGAACTATTTAAATAGCCGTTTCAACTGACCTTTCATTCAGTGCGGTGGTACCAACCAGGGCGGGTTAAACCCTACCACCTAGTAAGGTAATAAAAAGGAAAGGGACCTACAGTTTTACGTGGAATCAGAACCACGGTCAGCCTCCAACGGTCGAGCGGTCACCCATCCATCCACTGATCGCGCCCAGGTGTACTTATGATCGGACCGACAGTCGACCGACCACACCACTGAGCTACCGAGGCTGACAATTTCATAACCCCTTTTTAGGGTTCCGTAGTCAAAACGCAAAACAGAACTCTTATAATTTCATCCTGTCCGTCTGTCTGTCCGTCCGTATGTCACGGCCATTTTACTCGGAGGCAGTATACAGATGAAATTTGGAAAGAAGTTGTGTTATATGAACCGCTATACAATGGTGTGGTGAAATTTAGAAAAACATTTTTTTTCAGTGCACATAAGTGTACCTGTGGTATCGTTAGATAGGTCTTTGGTCTTAAAGAATTTATAAAGAAGTTTCAAAATGACTTTTTTTAGTTTAAGTCGGTGAGATATGCTTTTCCCCGCTCCCCTCCCCGCTCTTACTTCTCAACTACACGGTGGAAAATTTTGAAAACAATTAAGGTAACTTGAAAACATTTTTAACAATACAACATTCAATTTCAGTATCGCGATTCACTCGCCACACTATACAGGCCGAGGCCCGTACAGGACCCACCTAGCGGTGTCGAATGACAAAAGCTTACGACAATAAGGGGCGGTCCTACACTTTGACAGGAGACACGACATGCCGTAAAAATACACCAGCATAAAGAAGTAACAGGAATAGAAAGAAGATGGGAGAGTAATACGATACATGTTTGTAGAGTAATTAGTTCTGTTGTGCGGGTATGTTTTAAGAATAGTTATTTAACCTTCTTGTTGGTATGTGTGTGTGTGTGTGTGTGTGTGTGGGTGCTTATACTTGAGTATGTGTGGGTGTGTTTGTAGAAAACTTAGTAAGATGATAAAAGTGTGTTCATTAGGTCCTACTTAATAAAGTAACGTGAGTGGCCGGTACTAAAAAAGAATAGCCCCACTGCATCTCTTCCCGTGCATGTCGTAAAACGCGACTAAGGGATAAGGGCAAGGTGCCGTGCTAAAGGGCGACGGGATAGCCACCTCTCACCTTGGCACGGTCCTTCCACCGAGTCATGCAGCAGGTGGTTTTTTTTTTTATATTATACTGGACTAGAGGAGAACACAACTGAGGTTGCTATGCGGTCATCTTACATCCAGTACGGTGGTACCAACCCAGTCGGCTACAATTTGAGCCTACCACCTAGTAAGGGGCACCTTCTTTACTATCATTTTGATTTACGTTTTGTTTATAGACGTCCAGAAATATCAACCTTCCGGTTACAAAATCCAGACGTCTACTACCTGCACTCTTGCGAGTACAGTGATCATGTATGCCAGATCGAGGCCCCATAGCTGTACCGTTTTTTTTTTCCGAAATAATCCCATGGGAATACACAGACTGCGACCTTTCCCCAGCCGATCCGAGCCACCACCCGTCCACCCGAAGGAACCCCCGACCGAAGTCGAGAGCCGGGGGTGAAGCCATCACTGCCACTGGGGTCCAACCACAACCTGTGCCCAGGGCCTCAGCGTTTTGTACTAGCCTAAAGGCTTTTGTTTTCACCAGCTATGTATATGCGTGGAAGTGCATATGACCACCACCTAATGTGTACCGGGGATCCACCGGTCTCGAATGACAGACTTACGTCAGCGTCATTAGCTCGTGAGAAATCCATCCCACATCCACATATAAGTGTGTGTTGCACCGACATACCGATCTACATTATTCGCATGTCTACCAATTCTCCACATTGGTTACGGAGCTCTAAGTGGCTCACCACTCGCAGCTTTCGCTACTTATTCCCTCGTTAGGTGCTTTAACTACACAAGTACGGAAGCACCAGGGAATCAACGCTAAACCACAACCCCTGCGAGACCAACTCCAGTGTTCCGTGTAGAAGCCAACTGCTTACACTCTACAAAGCACAAGTAAGACCGGTGATGGAATATTGCAGTCATCTTTGGGAGGGTTCCCCTGAGTACCTTCTTTCAGCCTTGGATTCTATTCAGCGACGAGCCATTCGCCTCATTGGTGACTCCGTACTCACAAAGGACCTTCAACCTCTAAAGCACAGACGTATCGTTGGGTCATTGAGCCTGTTTTATCGGTACTACTATGGCCGCTGCTCTGACGAACTTGCTTCCCTTATCCCTCCTCCTCCTGTTCGCCTTCGCCAAACCCGCCATACTCTCGCGGAACACCCGTTTGTAGTCGACAGAAGAGTTCTTCGAACTGCACGATTCTCTAAATCGTTCTTGTGCCGCACTGCAAAGGTGTGGAACGGGCTCCCAGGAAATATCTTCCCCCACTCCTACAATCCACAGATCTTCAAATCGCGGGTTAATAGCCTTTCCCCAGCAACATTTGTCCACCTCCAAGCCGGACTGGCACCTCCTCGGGGGTGAAATTGGCTGCGCCTGAGGTTGCGACCTCGGACAGAGCCACCCAGTTCGGTAGCAATAAAAAAAAAAAAAAAAAAAAAAAAAAAAAGAAGCACGAAGCATTCTGGGGCTTTTAACGGAACCCCGCAGTACTCAACCCAGCGTTTAGGGTAGTATCTCATTTGACCCACAGACCTGAGTGGAGTCAGCAGCGTGAGCTAAGAGGAAGCCGAAACCCCCAACTTAGTACTCATGTTAGACTAGCAACGTTTAATGAGTAATCGTCGAGAACAAGTTCTCTACCACACATTATTTCTAACAGTGACGCCCGTTACACCACCCAGTTGCGGGATAGGGTAGCCAACTGCTAGTTTTAAGGGTAGCCACCGTGTGGTCTGCATAGGGAAGCGTCACGGATACTAGTACCCAACTCCGACACCTTGGACGACTGAACGCCTCTGCGATCCCGTACAAGGGTCGCTAATACGGGTCTATGTATCCTGGTGGCCGGGCCCGACACCTTGGGTAGACCGAAGTCTACCACTGCGATCGCTCCCCAGCGACTACCCTTAAGTCTAAGTCTACCTAGTAAGGGGCAAGGGAAGGGACCTACAGTTTTACACCGGTTCCGAACGGTGATGCAGCAGGTGTAGGTATGCACGTAAATAAACTCATTGGTACACGCCGACTGGATTCGAACCTCGGACCTCTCGCATGAGAAGCCGATGCCCAAACCACTCGGCCACCAGCCGATTGGATTGTCGGGATACAGCGTGTGTTTAGTTACGAGTTCTTATTGTCAGGTGTAGTACGTAGTTTGAATGTCTTTGACTGTGACATTGAAAGAAATCTAAAATGGTTTCTGTAGCAACATGGAGGTGGGAAGATTAACCCCACCTCCATGTGTAGCATAGCAAGTGACACATCGTTGAACCCGACCCTTCCTTCCTTACCTATAATAAAATCCAACGTCTGCTTTCTGTATGTCTGAGTGTCTGTCTGTCCGCTTATAACTCGAGAACCACTGAACCGATTTTAATAAAACAAAATTCTACGGATAGCTTGATTCTTCCCATCAACTATAGGCTACTTACTATCACGCTAAATGGTTTATGCGGTTAGCAGTGAAGTGAAATATGAGAGCGGGCGGAGCCGCGGGCACAGCTAGTACCTATAATAAAATCTAACGTCTGCTTTCTGTCTGAGTGTCTGTCTGTCCGCTTATAACTCGAGAACCACTGAACCGATTTTAATAAAACAAAATTCTACGGATAGCTTGATTCTTCCCATCAACTATAGGCTACTTACTATCACGCTAAATAGCTTATGAGGTTAGCAGTGAAGTGAAATATGAGAGTGGGCGGAGCCGCGGGCACAGCTTGTTAAATATAATTTTTAATTTATAATATTTTTTTTATATTTTAAATTTTAAATTCAAACAAATGCCAAAGTTTTTTCTTTGAGCTCCATTCGGATTTTGTTAGTAATTGGTGTATCGACCTGTATTACCTAGTAGGATTGGTGATGTTGTAACTCTTCGCCGAGTCGCCGGAGCTCCTCACAGCCCGCCCCCGAACATTCTTATGACTTTTATATCCCCGGAATGTTTATTATTTATAGGGTTTACGAGCTGGGGGCTGCGGGGTCGACGCGGGCGAGAGGGCGAGGGGGAAAACCCAAAATAGTCGCACACACGCCCTTCGGAACTTGACGCGGCGGCGGCGGTAGAGCGGGGAATTTCCTAGACGGGACGCACAATTGGGGGAAATGTGTAGGGTTTGAATGCAAACAATTGCTACCATTGAACGAAGTAATTGAACTAAAAAACCAGCCAAGTGAGAGTCGGTCTCGCGCACCGAGGTTTCCGCACTACAAAAAAAAAAAAAAGATTGAAAAAAACCACGTTTCTTGTATGGGAACTTTTTCTATTTTTCATTATTTCTTGTTATATCCGCCATAATAAATAACACATGTTCTGTGAAAATTACAACCGGCTACAGGACAGACAGATAGACAGACAGACAGACAGACGGTGTAGGTTTAGTAATAGGCTTCCGTACGGCATACGGAAACCTAAAAATCTAAATTAGAGAATAGGTGAAGAGGGTCCATCCATACGGTTGAAAAAAAAAATTATGAGGCTTCCAATTTATATTACCACACGCTGTATCCTGACAATCCGGGTAAGCAGAGTGATCGGTGTTGTGCTGCAAGAACTCTGGTCAATTACAGCACAACACCGACCACCACGTTTCGCAAAGTATTCGAACAAGATTAAATCGATCAAGCAGCAAGTATGGCACGAAGACCCACCTGCTGCATGACTCGGTGGAAGTACCGTGCCAAGGTGAGAGGTGGCGAGCCTGTCGCCCTTTAGCACGGCATCTTGTCCTTATCCCTTAGTCGCCTTTTACGACACGCACGGGGAAAGATTCAGTGGGGCTATTCTTTTTAAGGACTGGGCCCACACGGTATCCTTCGTTATTTTCATTCATTCGCTTCACTTGATTTGAATTCTAGCATAATGAATTTCCAATCTACGCCTGTACCCAAAAATACTCTTCCAAGTTTAGAAGAATGCTCTCCGAAGTGTATATCGGCGTGGCTGTGACTTGTGAGTGAGGGCACGTCTCGGCACGTCTCGACACGTCTCGCTGCTGTGGGCGCGGCGGGATAGCGCGCGGCCGCGTGCGGTAGGCCGGGATCGATACGCGGGAGTTGAATGCAACGTGTTTACAAACGGGAAGTACGGCGGCGGCGGTAGGAAATGTGGGGAAATTATGGACAGTTGAAAATATTCCCATTTTAGTGATTAGATTGAATAATCAATATCATAAATACTAATAACAAAAATAAAAATAAAACTTACCTATCTAACAAAAGAAAAATTAACAAGAACCTATAAATATTTTTTTTCTAGTTCAGCCGAGGCAGCCATAGTCCCTAGGACGCTTATAGCGTTCTAGTTTGGTTTTAGTTAAGATCTTTATAATTTTTTTGATTACTGCGGAACAGATTAAACTGTGAACAATTTTGCAAAAAATAAATAAATAAATAAATATGTAAGGGATGATCATGGAGAAAGTTACTTTGTTTTATGAGATATTTCGTTTGTAGACTCTATGTATGATACTAAAACGGAATTGACGATTTATAGTAATCTTTTCTGTATGTTCCTCCGTAACTTTTAAACCGATCATCTGAATTCGATGAAACTTAGTACTTACCAGCACATTTAGCTATAAAAAAGATAGGCTAAATAAAATTAAGTTCCGGTTACGCTAATGGTGGCACTTCACTTGGCTTAGCGTATTCGCGATTGTTGCAAACATTTTAGTTTTATCTCACTCTAAACAAGCCATTAAAGGGAGACGAAACGGAATTTTTTGCCAAATATTTGTGTGCATACAGCCAAGTGAAGTGCCGGCATAAGATGTGGCTCTTATACAATACGAACCGAATAGTTCCACGTGCCGAAATAAAGGTACGGTAGCGAACTTAGTTACTTTCTTTTTTTTTAATACGAATTTCACGTGAGCGAAGACGCGGTCAGAAGCTATTTATTAAAAATAAAATTTTACGATTCTATCTTTCTTTTTTAATAGAAAGCGCGACATATAGCGCCAAGCCACCCATGAGGTGCCTAACGACGCCCATGGACATTCGGTAGTATGCGGGGATTGCAAATGCAATGCCGGCCTGACAGGTGACTATTCATCTTGAAGGACCTCTAGTTTTCCTTTCCAATGAACCCGGTGATTCCGCGTCTAACCTTTCCAAGCTAGTTTCCAAGGTAGCCTCGTACCTGTCTCGGAGCACCTGGACCTCCTGGGCACCACTATATCCAAAGACGTGGGTTTCCGGCAACTAATCAAGTCTAAGGCCAAAACTGCATCCAGAAAATTGGGAATACTTTTCCGCAATCGGTTCTTCTCACCGGCACAACTATTCCTGTTATACAAAACACAGATTAGGCCGGTGATGGAGTACTGCAGTCATATCTGGGAGGGTAGTCCGCATTATCTGCTTGAGTCCTTGGACTCGATACAGCGCCGAGCCATCCGTCTTGTTGGTGACCCGAAACTAACAGATGGTCTGGAGTCTCTGAGTCACAGACGATTTGTGGGTTCGCTTAGTCTGTTGTTTTACAGATACTATCACGGACGCTGCTCTGTGGAACTAGCATCCCTTATTCCCTGCCACCCGTCCTACCTCCGCATGACTCGTCGCAGAGAGACTCAGCAACCTTTTGTTGTTGACATTGGGCTTTTGAGAACCCATCGGTTCTCTAAATCGTTTCTTTGTCGCACCGCTAGAGTGTGGAACTGTCTTCCGGCGAGTGTATTTCCTGAATCCTTTAACCTGGGTGTCTTCAACCGTCGTATTAACGGGCTAGACAGCCTAGCAATAGTCCGCAAATCTGCTGGCATGGCACCTAACTAAGCGTGGTTTCGCGAGGAGATTTTGGCTCTGTCGACTGCACCATTGGTCTCTCGGCACAGCCAACACTGCTGGTTTAAATAAAAAAAAAAAGCGGCCCGGTGATTCCGCGTCTAACCTTTCCAAGCGGCCCGGTGATTCCGCGTCTAAACATACGCAGGCCGGCAATCAATTAAAAATGTAAATCGAACTTCGTACGAGGAGACCCGGTCGAATTTATCCAAGCGTACACGTTCTCGGCTCCACGATTCCGATTAAGCTTATGAATATTAAACTGGCGGCGGCTGTCACTATTTACTATTTGCTACCACCCACCACCACCCCCTACCGATCTAATACCACCCCACACATACAGATCTAAATAGCACGTACCCCGCGCGTGTTTAGATATCGAATACGTGAACCGTTAGTGTTTTGGAGAGTAAAATGGATAGGAAAATGTACAAGAGTTTTTTGTGACTTGTTCTGCATTTTTTTATGGATAGACGTGTGGCATTGTTTCACCTTCAAGTAGGTGTCTAACGACGACTATGGACATTCTGTGATGCACGGGGATTGCGAATGCCATGTCGGCCTGACAAATGGTTTTTATCTCCCATAGCAGTTGGGAGATAAAAACAAAACTGCCCTATTAGTAAAACACCTTATTGTAACACGGAAAACTTGCTAGGTAAAAGATATTGAGAAAAGCGACCAAAAAAATTTACCTAGTCTCTCAACAGTTAATAAACTCGACAAAAATCTGACGTTGTTTATTCACAAAAAAGTTCGAAAGTCGAAAGTTCTGAGGTAACAAACATAAAAAAAAATAGCGTCGAATTGAGAACCTCCTCCTTTTTTTGAAGTCGGTTAAAAAGCGGCAGCATCCGTCCGAGTCAGCTTACAACACATTGCAGATTTGAATATTGCCTTCGTTAACACGAACATTCGACTGCAAAATTTAAGCAATTTATCTGATCGAATAATTAGAAGCCGATCGATATCTTGCGCGAGCTGTAATTCAATTCCGTAATTAACGAACTTCGCGTCGGACCGAATTCGAGTTTACAAACTTGACTATAATCGCAGTTTCGCTGAGCCGAGTTCGAAATTTGAATCGGTGTCATTCGAAGTCGATAAGCGACTCCCGTCCGGCCAATCGCGCAATGCGCGGTAACTTTGTTCGAAATTCGAATGTTTTGATTTGTGTATTGCGTTCCCGCCGGACGCCGGGCGAGTCTCCCGCTCGCCCGGGAGAGTGAAAGTTTGGGCAGGAGAAAGTTACCTCGTGGTGCTAAAAAAGTTTAAAAAAGGTGTGCCGGCAATTTGGGAGTTTTAAAAGAGGAAAATGAGGCATTTGGGATCGTTTCATAGCTACGCTCATTCCGCCTTTGTCTTCGCCGCTATAAAATTCATTCGCAGCAATTCTCTGAGCCGTGCCGTGTCGTCGTTGGGCGATTTTTCGTCTTTTGTTTTAGTTTAGAATTGTATAATTTTCTCGCTTTGTAAGTGCTATAATCGCGAAGTCGCTAAGAGAAATTTGTGTAAAAATTCGTTGGTACGAAATAAAAGTGACAGAACATCTTACAGCGTCCCCAAACGGGACTGTTGCTCGGATATGTTAGGTATTTGGCTGTCTCTGTTCGTCACACGCACTTCCCACCAACGCAAGAGGGACAGCTGTACGCTCTCAGCGAATATACCTACAAATAACGTCAAAATTTTCTTTCGGGGCTTATGTTTTCCCGACCCCTAAACTTTATCCGGTTTTTACAATTATTTTTTTGTTGTAATAAGGAGTCAAGTTTAAGGAGTGCAGTCCAATCTACGTACCTATCTTATTTTTATATCCAAAGCTTAATGAACTTCGTGACATCAACAAATAATTTGTTGATGTCACGAAGTTTATTAAGCTTTGGATATAAAAAAAATATAGGTACGTAGATTGGACTGCACTAATTCCATTTTCAAAAAACCAATTTGGAACTCTGGCGTCGTATATTTAATCTAAACACAAAATGGCAGGTACGTAGATTAGACTGTTCTTATTACAAGAAAAAATAATTATAAAAATCTGTCAAGGTTTAGACGCTGGAAAAACATAATCCCCGAAAGATGATTTTGTATGGAGAAAAATATAGTCACGTGACTACCCTCCGTCTGCTCTTAAAATACCATTCAAATGCTAACACCATCGAGCTGATCTAATGTGGTGTGCGAGCCACGAGAACATTTGCGGATATGACCGCTACCGGCACTCAGTCACATGAACTGAACGAACTAGAAGAAGCTACAGTATTTTAGTGAAGCAACAGCGCAGCGTCATTGACACAAGTTCGAAATTTAAATAGATTCGTGAATAGAGGAAATAATATTGAGGAATGTTGAAGTCTAGTTCTAAGTCTAGTAGGCTTACCTTGCGATCTCGCGCTGCGCCGCGTGCAGCTTGGCAGTGATGCGCGCCGCGTCCGCCTCGGCAGCGCGCGCCCGCGCCTCCGTGTCGCCGCGCGCGCGCCGCTCGCGCTCCGCATCGCTGCGCGCCTGCCCCTCGCGCTGCAACAACACAAACACAATCCGTTCAATAACGCGACACGATACTATACATTAAAAACTATTTAAAAATATATAAAAACCGCCTTAAACAATGTATTAAATAAAAAAAAATCGAACCCTAGAGTTGAAGGCGGTGCTAAGGAAGGCTACACAAATCACAAAGGATATCACCCCCTTCAACTCTAGGGTTCGATTTTTTTTTATTTCATACATTTTTGAAGGCGGTTTTTATTTTTTTTTTATAGTTTTTTTATTTCACAGTTTTTTTATTTCACAGTTTTTTTAGTATTTTTTTGCTAATAAGTACTCGGCGGAATCGCTCGGCCTTTGGCCTCGCGATTCCGCCTCGCTTTCCAATCCGATCTTGACCAAATTAAAATGGGACCACACGGGAAGCAGTTTTCAAATAAAAAAATCATTTTCAAAATCGGTTCACCCAGTCGAAAGTTCTGAGGGGACAAACATAAAAAAAAACAGTCGAATTGAGAACCTCCTCCTTTTTTTGAAGTCGGTTAAAAATATGGGATCCAAGACATGGACCGACACGACCAAAGGGAAACGCTGAAATGAAATGAAATGAAACGAAACGAAATTAAATTAAATTAATTGAAAGAAACTTAAATGAAAATAAATTGTATTGATCGCTGGCTATACTGGACTAGAGGAGGACATGTGTGTACATGTACCGTGTGGGGCCGGTACTTCAAAAGAATAGCCCCACTGCATCTCTCCCCGTGTATATCCTAAGAGGCGACTAAGGGATATGACTCCCTTCTTATATTACTAGGTGGTAGGGTTTAACCCACCCGGTTTGGTACCAACGCACTGAATAAAAGGTCGGTCGAAACGGCTATGTAAATAGTTTGTGTTTTCCGTCCAGTTCAGTGTAGCCGGCACGATCGAAGGGATGCACTGACGTGGCACCAAGTTCATCCGGTGTTATGGGCTGACATCACGGATGTTATAGGTGATGTAGCCAACCGTGTCAGATTCCATAAAAAAAAAAGAACACAGCCGAGGAGGAGGAGCTAGAGGAGGACACATCCATCTTACATCCAGTACGGTTGTATCAGCCCAGTCAGCTATAATTTGAGCCTGCCACCTAGTAAGGGGCCAAGGAAGGGACCTACAGTTTTACATCGGTTCCCAACGGTAAAGCAGCAGGCATAAACACCAATATTTCCATCAGAAAAAAACTCATTGGCACACGAGTAGACGACGCACATTCGTGCTAAAACTTGCTAAATATCAGCCAATCATAAAACGTTAGGTAATTAACACGACACAGCTATTGGTCGAAATAGGCGAGTTTTGTATGAGTTAGCATGTCGAGTTGTTCCCGGCAAACTGACAAGATTCGAACGCACGATTCCAAAGACGAATCCTCTCCAGGGAATATCTTAAACACCATACCACGTCTCTCTCCAGTTAATCCCGGCCGATCATAATGCCTATACGACCTCCATCTTAATTCCCGCGACTGCGATCTTCGGCAGCCGCCACTGTGTCGGACAGCCGATTTCCTTCAAAAACAATTTCTCCCGGGACCTTCAGCCATCCGAGCCGGAAGGATAAAAATCCAATTTGGACCTTTGATGGCGGCCACTTCCGGCGTACAGGCACAGAGGCTCCTTGTCGATTCCAACTTAAGACGAGAAGGAAGTTAACTTTCTCCATACAAAATCGCCTTTCGGAATTTATGTTTTTTACCCCCCTAAACTCACTCACTCACATATATCCCATTTTTACAATTCTTTTTTCTTGTCTTAAGAACAGTCCACTCTACGTTCCGGAAATTTTTAAATATAAAACATCTGTAAAAAAATTATTTTATGTATTGGTCCTTAATTAACAAACATAACTAAAACATATACATTTTACTACTTTGAAAAGGTGTTTATTTATCCAAAAAATAACGAAAAGTACGAACATTTTACTTTCAAGTAAAATTCTCTTGAGCATAAATTGTTTCAATACATGACCTTCATAAAAATATGGATGATATGTTTCCCTACAATCGTACCTATTCATCTTTCCAACACGTGAAATTTAATATATAGTGTGATTTTCGCGCAAACGTTCATCGTCGGCGCGACGTATCAGCCACCGCACGAGTAGAATGAATCTCGCACCTATTTACATCTGCATACGGTTCGTGTTTCAATCATCAGTGCTCGGGTAGCACGGTTTGAGTCTTGTTTCCACCTTAAGCCTCTACTCCTCTGGTCATCTATCTGTACCGTAGGATTGATACAGACATATGAAAAGTTACAGATAAGTATAGGGAATGTTCTAGGTTTTCAATCTACAGGATTATCTTTAGTGAATCAAAACGTTGAAACAGCAAATTTTTTAACTTCGCTCGATAGAAAAACAATCCAAACATTCCTCTATTTTTACAACAATTTCTATTGTAAAAATATAAAGAATTTTTTTTGTAGCTTTTAAATAAAAATCTTTTTTATTTTAATAAAAAAGATTTGTGCATTATTCGCCTTCGCTTCGTTTTATCGTAAGCGCCTTGTGGCGATTCCATCCCGCTCTAGTAAAGAGGAAACTGCCTAAAGAGGAAACGGGGTGGCGGCGCCTCTGTCCCCGCTCCCCATTCCGCTGAGCGCATGACGTCACTATGAGTGGAAGAGGCTTAACCGTAACACGTGCGAAGTAAGGTAAGGGACTAGACTGCTTGGAATAGAGCGATGTTCGCGGGAGAGCGGCTGCAGACGGCAGCTGCGTTTGACGTCAAATCCGCGGCTGCTGAGGCGGCTCCTATCGGGAGCAAATCTAGCGAGAGCGATATGAGCTGGGTTCGAAACGAGCGCGTGCGTGCGGGGAGAGCGGACTATATCTTGTATATTAGGAAAAAAGAGCCAGAGTAACCTCCTCTGGTGATTGGATGAAATTTTATGAAACATCTTGTTAGACCCAAAGTTGGGAACGCAATTTCCGGGTTTAAAATTTAAGTAAGTTGATAAATCTTTTTGTTTTATTTTTCTAATCCCTAACACCGACCATGAGTTCATTCGTCATTAAATGCATACCTACATCTAAGTTTCATTCATCAAATAATATTGTTTGTTAACTTTGTTATTTTATTTTAATGGCTGTTTAAAACCCCAATATTTTAAAAATATATTTATTATTAGACAGTATTCATTATTAAGATCTGCCAGTTTACCTCCAACATCTAAATTTTTTCATTTACGCTTTACGTCCGTAACTGAGTCATCAAACTCTGTATGTCTGTACCAAATTTCAACTTTTTTCGTCCAGTAGATTCAGAGAAAATAAGCTGTGACAGACGGACAGACAGACACTAGAGTGATTTTATAAGGGTTCCGCTTTTTTTCTCCTTTGAGGTACCGAACCCTAAAAATTCGTACTTATCTAATGAAGAAATACAAAGCCAGTACATGCTTAGTACTAAACATATAAGATAAAATATTAAACAAATAAATAACAGCAAACACTGAACAGAAAACAGTATTTTTCCTCTTTTGAGGTACGGAACCCTAAAAATATATACTTATCTAATGAAGAAATACAAAGCCAGCAGGTACATGCTTAGTACTAAACATACAAAGAAAAACTAGTATACAAATAAATGACAGCAAACACTGAAAAACAACAGTATTTTGACAACACAGTAATTTAAGCTTAGCTATAAGGTAAAGTTCGAATCTGAGCCGCAACGTAAGTGCAAGCTAACAAACTTCAGATAGCACCGAGTGGGCAAGCTCTTCGCTAATTTTTAATTAAAACTCCAGCGGGGAGGACTCGACTCAGCAATATCGCGCCGGTAACTCGTCTGTAGCTTCTGCACTTTAAGAGTCCACCCGGGGCTACCTGGTGCTTTATTCAGAAGCATATCTTTCCTATTGACATTTCAATCCTCACGGGGGCAAACAAATCTATTTTTAGGGTCCCATTAGCCAGCCACGCCGGAAAAGAAAGGGAATGGGTACGGAGCCCTCTTCGTGTGAATACGTGTATTGTGTATATAGTATAATGTGTGCTATGTTGTAATAAATTTTTTTTTTCAAAATTTTTAAACAACCGCTAATAGGAAAAGGTTCAGCGACAAAACGGCAGTTTTTTCATCAACTTTCAACCGCAAAAATTGTGGGTATTTTTTGGTGTCATCAAAATCGGTTCAGTAGATCCGGGGGATATCTGCGTGTAACCGACAGACATACAGACAGGCTGACACCACGAGTGATCCCATTAGGGTCCTTTTTCGCATTTTTGCGACGGAACCCGCCTAAATAACTAAAAAGGGTCTTTCCCTCCCCGACTCGAGAACAAATCGCGCCGTCTATGATCAGGATCACTGAGAAGCCAAAAAGTTTAAAATCAATTCCACGGCATCGATACAGGGTTATTTTAAAATTTAAAGGGTCACCTTCATGACGTGCAAGATACTCTACTGGACGGAGAGGCAGGGGTTATTTGTGAGAAGTTAGAGTTAATAGTTTAGGATGCGATTATTTCGTATCTACATCGAAGGTGCACCGAAGCCGTATTACCTGTAAACTGTATATATTTCTACATCAAGAAATATTGTGAAATCATATACTTAAGCGAATGTCGTTTAAGTTCAGTACTTAGATTGTGGCAATGCATTCTGGTCCACGCTTCGATTAGCTTATGGTCGAAATTTAATGTCAGCCTAGGTAACTCAGTGGTGCGATCAGTCGACTGTCGGTCGTGATCATAAGAACGCCTGGGCGCGTTCAGTACTTGGATGGGTGGCCGCTCGACCTTTTCCAAGGATTCCACGAAAAACTGTGTAGGTCCCTTCCCGTCTTACTTACCTTACTAGGTGGTAGGGTTTAACCCGCCCTAGAGATTGTATGTCTTACACTGTGAAGAGGAAGAGTGTCGGGGAAGGTCGCACTGGACGCACGCACCTAGACCAGATCGAGCGTGTAATCAAATAACCCTTCCTTTTTGGTTTCGCCGTAGTTGGGTGAAAAGGGCCAAACGCGTAGTACCCATAACCGGCGAGCACGTATGAAGAACGAGAGGGTGAAAGTGGCGCCAGAGGTTTTCCAAGATCGTGTCATGTGGAGATTCGTTGTCTCTGCTTATACCCCATTGAGAAATAGGCGTGACATCATGTAAATATGCCTTTCGACCCCAGCAATTGTACCGACCACTCGGCGACAAGGCATATATTAACTCTGAGCCCGACGACGATCTGTGAGGAAAGGACGACGACTCTACGGAAATAGCATAAGTAGTCGGTTTTAACTTTTAACGATTCACGAAGGTGACTTTTTATGTGAGAAGTCATTTGGACACGTGTTCGTGGTTTATTATTATGGCCGGCAGCTTCCTATCACTGTTGTCATATCTATAAAATACAAGCTTAAGTGCATGCAACGAGCAGTAAAAGATATCTCAGCTGTATTAAAAGTATTTTGTCTTCTTTGAGTACTTCATTATGATTTTATACTTATGCTCGTTTGTTATTCTTATTATCACTTCCCGTGTGAATATTAAATTTTATGTACGTCACTTCTTCTTTCAGTTCTTTGACTTCGACTGAAACGTACATCATTGGAGATTCTATCTTGCCAGCCCCTTTCTATCATTCTAAGTTTTTCCACCTGTAGTCAGCCTGTCGTACAAGCATAGAGGATCTTATCTTTATTATCAGTGTATAGAACAACGTTGACCTTCGAGTACTTCATTGTGATTGTATACATGCTCGTTTGTTATTCTTATTATCACTTCCCGTGTGAATATTAAATTTTATGTAGGTACGTCACTACTTCTATCAGTCCTTTGACTTCGAATGAAACGTACTTCCCCACATCATTGGAGATTCTATCTTGCCAGCTCATTTCTATCATCCCAAGTTTTTCCACCTGTAGCCAGCTTGTTCGTACAAGCATAGAGGCTCTTATATTTATTATCAGTGTATCGAACAATATGTACGTCACTTCTTCTTTCAGTTCTTTGACTTCGACTGAAACGTACTTCCCCACATCATTGGAAATTATATCTTGCCAGCTCATTTCTATCATCCCAACGTTTTCCACCTGTAGCCAGCTTGTTCGTACAAGCAGTCTTATCTTTATGATCAGTGTATAGAACAATGTTGACCTTTGACCAGTACGTTACCCAACCTCTTCGGAGACGAAACTAATTTTTTTGGTTCCGTATTTCGTACGGGAAGCCTATTACTAAGCACACGCCGTCTGTCTGTCTGTCTGTCCTACTGCTGTATCTTTTCAACCGTAATAGCTAGCCGGTTGAAATGTTCACAATTATGTGTTATTATGGCGGATAAAACAACAAATTATTAAAAAAAAGACAAAATAAAAAATTAAGGGTGGTCCCCATACAAGAAATGTGTTTTTTTCACAGTTTTTTTTGTGTTGCGGAAGCCGCCCAAGTTTTACTCGCACTTGGTTGGTTTTTTTTATAAACCCAATACTTATCGAGATATTGTTTATTTTTTACATACATACATACATAGCGTCACGCCTGTTTCCCGGTGGGATAGGCAGAGACAACGGATCTCCACGTGCCACGATCCTGACACACCTCTGCCGTCTCTTCCACTCCCATAATTTATGATTTTATTTTCTATGAAATTAAAAAATTACATACGTTTTTGTATAAAAAAAGTCATCTCAGAAAAACATTCTATCTATACAAGGTGCGTCCCTGTTTGACCGGATTTCCTTACCTACCACCACAGGATTCCTAATTTTAAAAGCTTAAAAAAAAGCTGAGTAGCATTTTTTCCTAATAGTACTCGTATTTTTCGAGTTAGAAAAAGGTCGCCAAAACCATGTCCAAAGTCGGAAACTGACCTGCAAATAGAGATTATATCGAAAAATACCAAGGAGTCCAAGAAAAAACTAATTTACATAGCTATTTTGAAGCTTATTCAACGATACATTTTGTATCTATGGACGCGTACGCTAAACAAGTCATTATAAGGTATCCTGTTACATACGAGTACCAATCGATAGCATGACCCATCACGCAACAGCAACTGTCAGTTCAAAGGTACTTAAGTCGATACGATAAAATCACTAACGATTCCTTCTCCAGATGAAAGTAAAATCTCGATCGGCGGTAAATTAAATTTGACACATTTTAAAGACGCGGGCGGAAATTAGGAACGTGCTTCGGCGGAAATTGAACGAGGCTCACCGAAGCAGTTCCACGTTTAAAATTACAATTTGCATCTTCTTGTTTACAAAGCGGCCGGGACGTCTCTGCTACTGAAGAAGTAGACAGGTTTTAAAAAAGTCGACCGAAAGGCGAAAAATAATAAAAGCGGTTCTATTTTTGAATGCTCCGTCGCCGCGCCGTCCATCCGGCGTGGGATGAGCGGGACACGCGCCATTTGAAGCTGTTCCGAGACGAGAGAGGGCGATGCGTCGGGAGTGATGCGAGAGGTGACGCGCTAATGATTGCAGACATGTTGATGGAGGAGTTGGACGACGATATTTTGGTTGTGTGAAAAATTATAAAAGGGACGTAAAGAATCTGTTGAGGAACTACTCTTAAGGGCAAGCTCGACGCCTCGGCTTCTCATATTAACGTAATTGAACGATAATTGAAAAACTATTTTTCACTTTTGTCTGCCTCGGTAGCTCAGTGGTGCGTAGGTCGACTGTTCGTCGTGTAGGTCGAACCCTGAGCGCGTTCAGTACTTGGATGGGTGACTGCTCGACCGTTGAAGGCTGACCATTGGAGGCTGACCGTGGTTCGGATTCCACGTAAAACTATAGGACCCTTCCCTTCTTACCCTACTAAAGTACGGCCGCTGAGAGAATGCGTTCCTGACGTCTGTCAATTAATTGGTAACAGTAATGTCAGTCTGGATTACCTAAAAAGTGCGGCAAGCTTGTCAAAATAGTACGAAACCGTATAAACAATAGAAAAATGGCCATAATTAGCTTAGTTCGAACGTGCAGTTGCAGGAGTGAGTAATTAAAACTTGTAAAATGAGTGATGAAATGACCAACTGACAGACGTCAAGAACGCATTCTCTCAGCGGCCGGACTATAGGTAGTAGGGTTTATCCCGCGTGGGTTGATACCACCGCACTAAACGAAAGGTCACATGCCCGATTACACACAGCACAACACCGATTACTCTGCTCACTCCGATTGCCGGAATACAGCGTGGGCTACGTAATTTGTTAACATCTGTCGCACTCGCCGACTTGTTCGCTTCTACAGCAGGTTGTAGAGTATTGACTCTCGCTCCGGATGTCGGGTGACATCCACTCGAGTGCCAATAACTTGGACAAACATTCGATAAGTGACTGGGGTTGCTCGGAAAAAGTTTGCGCATAATTCTGTTTGCTTAACGCCAGGGTGCGCGGGGATGATTTTGGATTCAGAATGATGCGGGTCCGATTCGTATACAACGTGACAGAAGACCGTTTTCGGGGACTGATTGTTCACTGACAAATGAAAGTATAAGAAAAGCCATAGTAGTAAGCGATCATGGCTGTTCATAAATGTATTATGAAAAGCGGCGGTGTAAAACCAAATTTAAAATCGTTCTTGTGCCGCACTGCAAGGGTGTGGAACAGGCTCCCGGAGAATATCTTTCACCACTCCTACAATCCACGGATCTTCAAATCGCGGGTCAATAGCTTTTCCCCAGCGACATTAGTCCATCTCCAAGCCGGACTGGCACCTCCTCGGTCGTGAAATTGGCTGCGCCTGAGGCTTCGACCTTGGAGACCCAGTTCGGAAGCAATAAAAAAAATAGGATCTATGTATGTAAAACGAAGAAAGAGAGTTTATTTTATAAATTTTTTTTTTGTTGAATTGATATATTTAGTATCACAAAGTGACCAGATGTAGGTCATGTATATTTAGGCAGAGTGGTCAAAGTATTCACCCGTTTGCTGTAAAGAAAAAGTTAAATTACACATCTTAAAAACCCCTGACACATCAAAACGCACAAAAAGTAAAAAATTATTTCCGCTTATTTTATTAAAGGCGTCGGAGACCGAATTAAATTTGTTTTATTTAACGGTTTCCCGACGACGCCTTTAATTAACTAAGCGGGCATTATTTTTTACTTTTTGAGGTTTTTTGATGTATCGGTTTCTTTTTAAATTTGTATTTATTTAGTTAAAGGCGACCAGTGAAAGTATAATAAATTTCCATATCACAGAAGAGATCCCTTCACCGATTAGGAAAATATCGATGATCTTCGAATCGGCTCACCTGATTTTTATCAAACATAGCTAACAACCATCCCGGTTAAACCAGCTTTCTATTAAAAAATCTACTGCATCCAAATCGGCCCATCCGTTTGGGACCTACGATATCACAGACACACAGACACACACACACAGACAGACGGAGGCATCAAACATAAAACACCCCTACTTTTGCGTCGGGCTTAATAATGTTCTTGTGAGAGGTAGTATGGGATAATTATTTGTTAGTATCTGTAATACTTGAAACGTCCTAACAAAGCATTATGACTTGCGAAGTTTGTCAGTTCTTCTTCGACGTATCCAAGAGTAAGGTATCCACAAATGGATGAAATATGTATTTTTTTGACATTTTCTTACAAAATATTCAAGATCTGTACTTGTTAACGTTGTAGGATGTTCATTTGATTCACTGCATACACTAGGATGCATCAAAGGAGATAAAGACCGCGATGGTAATCTCCATACCAAAGGAACAGCAACATTAACTAAACAACCGCCTTCATCACAAACACGGCGGCGCAGCAGTTGTTGCTAGGAGGGAAGATTTGTAAATTTTTAGCAAACATTTGCCAGACCCGTTTATTTGTTTGCTCACCCCGTGTTAGTGAGGATTTCACCCTTAAGTTAACAGCAGTGGAGGGTTCCTCTTAATACATAGCACCTAAATAAACGGAAACTGTGTACTTATGTAGTTGCTGCTGACAGACTGAATTTACGATCTGGAATTACGAGTATACGATTAAATTTCTATTTTAAATTGGTTTCCAAACTTAAGTCTAAAGAATTAGAAATACACAGTTATTCATTATCACGTTCATCTCTTTCGATACCTACTAACATTCACTAAGTAAATTAATCGAATCTCAAACATCCAAAGGTTGGCTGTAAGAAATCTTTTTAAAGTTCTAATATGATTGTTACTGTTGAATGTTTCTTGGAACAATAACGCATTTTATATTACATTATATTATATTCTAAAATCTATTAAATATTATAAAGATGGTTTATCAAATCGTCTACAGGTAATCTTTGGTTCATTTCAACCATAGGCGCCGACTACGTGGGTGCTCGGGGGCTCCAGCACCCACGAGGGCTGAGTAGTGGGTGCGGAGCACCCACGACGATAGATATAAAAACTGATCAGTAATAGGATTGAAGCTACGATAAAAGTGCCTTATTTACTTACAAGCCTTTGAGCGGCCGCATTTACACATTCCCACTAGTGGCGTGACCGAATAGCGAATGTTAATAGTACTCCTATATTATTCTATACCAAGCAATAGAATATAGGAGCACTACATGCGTAGGTACATCGTGCGAATGTGTAAATGTGGCAAATGCAAAACATTGTGCGAACGTTTTGCGAATCCATGCTGCCGGGTGCCGGGAGAATTAATGAAAAATTGGAGAAGCATATGTCCAGCAGTGGACGGCAACACGTTGATGATGATGATGATAGTTCAATAAAAAAAAAATTGCATGAGCACCCACGAGGATTTCTAAAAGTCGGCGCCCCTGAATTTCCACCACAAATTCACCACATGCAGTAAAGGGAAGTGCCCAAATTTCATGTTCCATAATCTATATTGTAAGGAATCTCTCATAGATAATACTGGAATAGCTCATTCATAGATCTTCTTCGTGGATGTAATCAAAACTATTAAAACAAATTGTGACAAGTTCAAGATTAGTTTAAATACCATAAGAATGATCGCTATATGACCAAAAATAATATTATATAATCTTCGTTTATTTATTCCCTCGAAACTATAGTTCTCAATTTAATTGGAATTGAAGAAAGAGCTGGCGAATAAAATGATCAGAACATTCCTGACAATGCGTTGAGACAACAAATATTTAGGTCGATCTCTTCGCCAGAGAAACATTATGGACAGTGATTCGTTACAAACTCCACACATCTTATACATCTCGTATGTACGTCAGAAAGCGTAAAATATTCCAAACTCCCAAATAAAAAAAAGTTCACCCTAGTCAATGACGTCACGAAACAATTAACCGTCAATAGAGCGGCCTCGCGGCCGCCACGTGCTCTCTTTGTATCGACAAATGAAATGGCTCGGGGCCGGGCCTTTATTTTACCCGACTACGGCGAAGCCAAAAAAATTATATGTGTATATAGGTGATCATCTTTGTTCCACTCTAAATCCCAAAGTACTTGATCGATTTTGAATAATTCTGGTGTCATTGGATTCGTCTCACTCACGAGACTGTGATCCTAATAAATAATGTTCTACGGGTGATAAGAAGTTTCTACGGGTGATCGGCGGCGATCGAAGGCCGTGGCCGTCTAACGGTCAAGATATGAATATCCTTATAACTCGAGAATCACACATACGGTTTTCACCGTTACATTCTGTCACTTCTTAAGATGGTTTTAGGTTATAAATCATAACGTTAGGTCATCGGCGGCCCGAGCTGTTTGATACCATTTTCAAAATTCAAAATGGCGGTCGCTCGGTGACAAAATGTTATTTGTTTATTTTAAAATGTATTGAGTTGAGTAAAATTAAAGGTAAGTAATTAAATTATGATTTCGAAAATAAAATAGTTTGCTACCTAATTGAGAATTAGAACAAAATGTATGGCGCATGCATGAAGCGCAATAATGCGGCCCGCGCGGTACGTTTAGGACGACGACGCACGACGCGACGACGCGGCGACGAAGCGACAAAGTTAATTGTTGTTATGTAATCTAACCTATCTACTTACTTGGTGATCGACCGCAAATTAGTAGTTGGTATACAGTGCTATGCTAAGAAAAATTGGTATTAAATGCTGTTGTAGGTAGTATATGTAGTTGGTAGTAATAATAATAAAGCATACCTATATTTTAAAGTTTAATAAAAATTTAACTTTGACTATTGTGGAATGGGACAAATTAAAGCAATATAAAACATATGATATATCTGGTAAATTATATAGAAAACATTATTTTGTTCTTTCTAGTTGCACATTTTTCATAACTAACTCTTTTCGTAGTCGGGTTTTTAGTTTTTTTCGACAACTTTTCATTACTGGGATTAGTTCGTCGGCCTTTGAGGAGTAAGGCATTGTTCGTTCGTCGTCTCTCTCCATGCTAGGGAGGGTGTTTGCAGCGGCAAATGTGGGTTAGGCACGTTTTGCTGGGTTTCGTGGAAAACACAGAGCACGGAACGCCCCCCGCCCGCGCCCCCTACTAGAGGCGCCCTAAGCGATAATATTTGAAACCCAATAACTGGACGCAGTGCTACTAGCGCTTCGTATGTGTGTGTGTGTTAGTATCGAGACTACACACAAAGAGGAGCAAGTTAGGCACACGCACAAAACAAATGCACACGCACAACACACATATGAAAGTCATAGGCCACGCCTACAGGCTTCAACGCCGATCGCGCTCAGGGCGCCTCTAGTAGGGGGCGCGGGCGGGGGGCGTTCCGTGCTCTGTGGTGGAAAATAACAATGTTGTTGTCGCTATCGCGTGATTCGATAAGCGTTGCTGTATCTTGTAATTACTAAACCTATTTCTAGAATAAACTACATCATACCTTTAAATACTGAAGAACTCTTGGCTAATATAAAATAAAAAAAAAATAGTAAACGTCCAATTTAAAAAGCCGTTTTCGAACTTAGTCGTGATACATATGATTTAGCTATGGCCATCAACCGTTTAAGGGTGATTCGGAGCTGAAATAAACTTTGAAAATAAAATTGGGATTTTTAACATAGAAATAAAATATTTCACGATCCCCATTTTCTTTGCGGTACATTGGAAAAATATAGGAATTTGATTATTTTTTTTTTTTTGACAAAAAAGGACAAAGGCCAAAGTTGTTATTTTCAGAATCACCCGTTAAAAGTTTGGTAGTCTTTTCTTAAATACAGACAGACGATGCCTTATATAATATTACTATACGTATACATTTAAAGAGCTGTATCTTTTGAACCGTAATAGGTAGCCGGTTGAAATTTTCACGGAATACGTGTTATCATGGCGGATATCCTAACAATAAAAAAAGTCTAAAATTAAGGGGGGTCCCCATACAAGAGACGTGTTTTTGCAATGTTTTTGTTTTTCGTTTTTTTTTATGGTTTATGTTATTTGTTTCAAGGTTTTATTTTATTTTAATATATTGTATAACTGAATCACTTCGCCGCATATAATCTCCGTACACCCCAATATAAAATCGCTCCTCCGACTCATCCATTATCCTATATCAGACGTCGAATTATTTTAATGCCATCGAAAGCTTTCAGCCCCCTCCACTATAAATAATTCAATAAACAATTACGTGCGAAAAAATAGAAAATTTGCGCGGGACTCGAAGCGAAGACCTACTTACTAATCTTCTTACCCACTAATCCAATATGCGACACCTAGCGAGCGGCCACGCGCATTATTGAAAAGGGGGACATCGCTTTGGAGCTATGACGAGCATCTCCCTAAGCTGCTCCTGGGGAAAATATTGGAATAAAAAGTAAACAGACATGTAGGTAGAGGTAATTTTTATATACATGCACCCCACATACTAACCCTCGCATACAACTGAAAAAATTTAATTACTTAAATACAGGTAATCAAATGTGTAAGTTTACTGTTTTGGAACGATAACAGTTGTTAATAAAGGTAATGAAATGTGTAAGTTTACTCTTTAGGTACGTTAAGAGTTGTTAATACATACAGGTGTACAGGTATGTGTAAGTTTACAGTTTAGGAACGTTAACAGTTGTTAAAACAGGTAATGACATGTGTTAGTTTACTGTTTCGGTACGTTGACAGTTGTTAATACAGGTAATGAAATGTGTAAGTTTACTGTTTAGGTACTCGTATCTACGTTGACAGTACAGTTTAGTTTAGGCAGGCATTAATTAAAAGAAACATTGAAAACCGCAAGGCCGAGACTTGGAGGGTAAGAATCAATTTATATAAAAATTTATGTATTTATTAATCGAATCTGTTAGGGATAATGTATTTATCTGGTAGGGATAATGTATTTATTAATCGGATCTGTTTTTGCAGAGATCCATATAAATCATTGCGTATGTTAAACTTGTGAGCTTAATTGAATCTTGATACCTACGTTGCAGGGAAATGCTTCAAATTGGATTGCCAGAATCTATCAGAATTTGACGCAAGAGCAATCAAACACCAAAGGTATTCGCCTCAAAGCTCAGACGTGGCTTGTGTGTGATTGTGCACGCAAGCTTTTACAAAGAGCATCTGTAATTTGGAACGCGCATGCCTGTGAAACGGTCAGTCGTATCGTGTACGCCCCGGACGCAATAAGGCTGCGTTCTACATGAGCCAGTACTAATAAGAATTAAGGGTGCGAATTTTCAGTTCATGATAGACAAAGTTGTGGCCCCGTTAATACAATTATTATAAACCTAACTAGATTTTTGTTTCTTTGGCTTCGATCTCGGAACCTAAGCCGAACCTAGCCTAGATTTAATAACGAATCCGATTTAAACGCAAATGTGATGATAATATACGATCGCTTCTCTTATATTATCTCTCTCTCTGTCTCTCTCTCTCTCTCCAGTCCATACTATACTTTATTAGATACTACTCAGCCCTAAGTCTATATAGCGTGATCATGGCTATAGTGCGCCTCAAGAACTAGTCTTTCGACTAGTGCAAATCGCATAAAAATCTGTTCAGTTGTTCCAGAGTTTATCTGAAACATACATACAGACAGAGTTCACACACAGAGAGACAGTTCCCTTTTATAAGAAGTTGACATAATATTTAACTCTACTTCTAGCCGAAGAGGCGACGACCGTTGGAATAACCGTGTCCTACACTGGCGGCCGTGGACAGGAAAACGAAGTGTGGGAAGGCCACCCGCCAGGTGGGACGACGAGATCAAGTGCGTCGGCGGAAAGCAGTGGTTCCGTACCACTGAAGGCCGGGAGGACTGGAGCAAAATTGGAGAGGCGTATGTCCAGCAGTGGACGCTTACACGCTGACTGACATATGCGCTCACTGCTGACGTGTATACGCCTCTCCAATCTCACCAGTCCCGGGAGGACTTCAGCGGTACGGAACCACTGTTTTCCGCCGATGTACTTAATGTCGTCGTCCCACCGGTAGGTGGTCTTTCCACACCCCGTTTTCCTGTCAAACGAATATACAAGTCTGTAAGCCCATTATGTCCTCTTTTTTTTTTATGGAAACTGACACGGTTGGCTACATCATCTTCAACATCCGTGATGTCAGCCCATAACACCGGGTGAACTAGGTGCCCTGTCAGTGCTTCCCTTCGATCGTGCCGGCTACGCTGAACTGGACGGAAAACACAAAATATTTACATAGCCGTTTCGACCGACGTTTCATTCAGTGCGGTGGTACCAACCCGGGTGGGTTGAACCCTACCACCGAGTTAGGTAGGAAGGGAAGGGAGCCTACAGTTTTACGTGGAATCCGAACCACGGTCAGCCGGCACCCATCCAAGTACTGACCGCGCCCAGCGTTGCTTAACAATCAATAGCCAACAGTCGACTGTCTGAACAACTGAGCTATCGACAATGGTAATACAGGGCTTCAGAGCAAATGAACAATGTTTAGTGACAAATAACAGTGCATTTGCATCACAGCCAGCAAAGCAAAGACGAAATTGTGTCCAGTGCGCTCTGCGTGAGCGGCGAAGCTTTGGGCGGCGGGCGGCGGCGCGGCGCCTCCGTGGCTTCCGGTGCGGAGACTGGGCGAGAACGGGGGGTTGGTGCGAACCATTGTGATTGAATCATCGATCTGTGCAAGTATGACTCGTCGCAGAGAGACTCAGCACCCATTATTTATAATTACCTATATTTAAAATAAATCATTTAATTTCCTTTTGTTGTTGACATTGGGCTTTTGAGAACCCATCGGTTCTCTAAATCCTTTCTTTGTCGCACCGCCAGAGTGTGGAACTGTCTTCCGGCGAGTGTGTTTCCCGAACCTTTTAACCTGGGTGTCTTCAAACGTCGTATTAACAGGCTAGGCAGCCTAGCAACAGTCCGCAAATCTGCTGGTATGGCACCTAACTGAGCGTGGTTTCGCGAAAAGAGATGATTTTGGCTGTGTCGACTGCACCATTGGTCTCCTGGCACAGCCAACCATGTTGGTTTACATAAAAAAGTACATATCGATGCTGATTCGTGTTATTTCTTCAGTTTAGATAGATAGATAAAAATACTTGATTGCTTCAATAAGTGACTATACTACTTTTAAGCTACTAACAAAACATTGTGACTTGCGAAGTTTGTTTGTTAGTTCTTCTTTGTATTGAATTAAGAACTGGCGGAATTTTCGACATGTCCATTGTCCAAGCATGGGGTTCTTTATTCTTTATCCTTTATTCATCATTCATATGGTAGTACACTACGCTTGAATTTGTCCTGTATAGTTTTTACAAATTCGGTTCGATCACACCCACAAACACTGAGAAAATGTTTATTACTAAATTGTTTAGTAACGTCGTTTTTTACTCAAATTTGGTACCTACTAAATAAAGTTAACTAAACCGGTTTAGTTGCGGCAACTAACCATAATTTAGTAAAACCCTCTTTTGTAACCAACTACCGAAGTATGGCTACTATTTACAAAATTAATTGTTGCTCTTTAACAAACAGTTAAGTAGGAAGCAACCAAACTGATTTACTAAACTCGGTTCAGTTGTGGTAACTGCTAGTTTTGTAGTCACCACAGCAACTAAACTGTTTTGTAACATATTACACTAAATTTAGTTACTAACTGACTAACCGTTTTTTCAGTGAAGAAGAACCGGCAAGAAAATGTTTTTTTTTTCGTTTGTTATGTTACCCACCTATGAATGATACTATGACTACTTTCTTAAGACGATATTTTTAACATTAATCACAGTCCACGTGAAAGGTAAAACCGCTAAGAAAATTCTGGATTGCATAAAAAACAAGTTTGTTTGCCCGTCAAGTTTTCTTACTTTCACTAAAAGTGTTTGCCTCTTACTGTGCGCCGTTGCTTCCTGAGCAATATTTCGTTTTTGTTATTCTCTTTGTCTGCCGCGAAGCACATTTCTATTTATTTATTCCACCCTTAAGAAAACGGACATAAAGTATGTAGAGGCCACTGCGAACTCGCTCGTATATGAGAAATGGGGGTATTTTCTCAGATTTTTGCATAGAGAAAAAACGTTCATGAAAAATACGTATACGTAAAAATGTGGGATAGGTTATGTGGTTAGTCAAGGTCAAATAACAGTGGAGGTATTTCGAGTAAGTACATTTATATACTACATACATAGCGTCACGCCTGTTTCCCGGTGGGGTAGGCAGATACAAAAGGATCTCCACGTGCCACGATCTTGACACACCTCTGCCGCCTCTTCCGCTCTCATAATGTTCGTCATGCATGCTCGTCGGTAACGGGTACTGCAGCCCCCTTTTTGAACACATGCCCGGTCTGTTCCAAGTACGTGCGTCTAGGCCCTAGACTCTAGGGCGACCCTTCCTGACTCTTCCACTGACATTCGTTTCATAAATTTCTTTCGTTAGTCTCCTATCATCCATTCTTCCAACATGACCGAACTACAGAAGCATTCCTTTCTCAATCCTTGTCCAAGACCACAGTGCTCTGACAGAATACTATTTTCTATTATATGTTCGTTTAGGCTTTTACCGCTGATATACGTTATAGTATTCATTTCGTACCGTGTGGGGCCGGTACTTAAAAAGAATATCCCCACTGCATCTCTCCCCATGCATGTTGTAAAAGGCGACTAAGGGATAAGGACAAGATGCCGTGCTAAAGGGCGACAGGCACGCCACCTCTCACCTTGGCACGGTACTTCCACCGAGTCATGCAGCAGGTGGGTCTTCGTGCCTTACTTGCTGCTTGATCGATTGAATCTTGTTCGAATACTTTGCGAAACGTGTGGTCTGTAATTTACCAGAATTATTGCAGCACAACACCGATTACTCTGCATACCTCGATTGTCGGGATTCAGCGTGTGTGATATGTATGTATGTACTAATTTCGTTTATGCGGTGTATTAATGAAAAAAACTTTTTTTTTATGGAAACTGGCACGGTTGGCTACATCACCTACAACATCCGTGATGTCAGCCCATAACACCGGATAAACTTGGTGCCACGTCAGTGCCTCCCTTCGGTCGTGCCGGCTACACTGAACTGGACCGAAAACACAAACTATTTACATAGCCGTTTCGACCGACCTTTCATTCAGTGCGGTTGTACCAACCCGGGCGGGTTAAACCCTACTACCTAGTAATATAAGAAGAGTCATATCACTTAGTCGCCTTTTACGACGTACAAGGGAAGAGATGCAGTGGGACTGTTCTTTTACAGTATCGGCCCCACACGGACATACCGGCCCCACACGGTACGGCTTACGCTTGTCGACGTTTCGTCCCTCGCTCCGTGAATCTCGTCAGGACTCGCGGAACTGCGAGGACCTGAAGGACACCCGACACTTCGTCATCCAGTTGACATCCGACTGGACGAAGTATCTGGTGTCCTCCAGTTCATGTTTTTCGTTCAGTTCAGTGAAGCGGACATGAAATGAAGGGAAGCCCTGACATGACACCTAGTTCACCCGGTGTTATGGGCTGACATCGCGGATCTTGTAGGTGATGTAGGTCAACCGTGTAAGTTTTCATAAAAAAGAGGGATGGTCTACTTTATTAATTATTTTTAGATTTATTGAGCTCATCACCTTGACAGACAGATGGACGGACGGACGGACGGACGGACACCTGATATATTTTATAAGCGTCCCAGCCAGCGTCCCTTGCTACGGAACCCTCAAAATAATGAAATAAAGAAAAACGTCACTTAACAATGGTCATACGAGCGTTCCAAAGGTCCGCCTGTTTGGCGAATCAGAAAAGCCGAGCTTAGCTCTATGCAGGTTCGGTGGTTCGTGGGGAGTGGAGAAAAAATGCGATTTACTTCGGGTCTCCTTCACCGCGGGCTGGGGTTATAATCCCCGGGGACAGTAGGGACGGCAGACAAACAAGGTAACCATAACTCTAATTGAGTTTTTGTGTTGTGCTATTTGATCTAATAGGTTTTATTGTGGGCACTTCGGAAGATATTTGAAACCTTATGAGAATCGATGATGAAAATATATACACTCGTATACAGATGACTCGGCAATGGCTCTCAACATTTTTAGGTTGATTCTGAAAATTAAATTGACAGCTTTCGCAATTTAATTTTCATATTATAAAAATTCATTATCTCGATATTTTTTTTTTCGAATTTACCGCCACTTCCGCCACACAACATTTATGGGCTTAATTTATTTTTGTTTTGTAAAAAAAAAATACAAAGGCTAAAGTAATTTATTTGAGCTTCCACTATACTATAAGCTATACAGCCGGTATTTTTTGTTTTTTTGTTGTTTATGTAATTCGGTATGGGTGGCTGAATCGGAGGGGCCAAAGCACATGCTCCGACCAGCCAATATCATCTCCGAGAAGGTAGGTGCCATACCGAAGACTTCCCTGAATTACTGGCTATACTGGGCTAGAGGAGAACACAACCGAGGCTGCTATGCGGCCATCTTACATCCAGTACGGTGGTACCAGGCCAGTCGGCTACAATTTGAGCCTACCACCTATTAAGGGGCAAGGGAAGGGACCTACACTTTTACACCGGTTCCGAACGGTGAAGCAGCAGGTGTTAGGTATGCACGTAAATTGTTTCGTCAGAAAAAACTCATTGGTACACGCCGACCGGATTCGAACCTCGGACCTCTCGAAGTCTCGAATGAGAAGCCGATACCCAAACTACTCGGCCACCCGCCGCTAAATAACAATAACGCTAAATAACGCCGCGCCGCGCCGGTATGTGCTAGCCGGTGTGTTCTAGAACTTGTCCTTATTATATTTTTTTTTTATGGAAACTAACACGGTTGGCTACATCACCTACAACATCCGTGATGTCAGCCCATAACACCGGGTGAACTAGGTGCCATGTCAGTGCTTCCCCCTTTGTTCGTGCCGGCTACACTGAACTGGTCGGAAAACACAAACTATTAACATAGCCGTTTCAACCGACGTTTCATTCAGTGCGGTGGTACCAACCCGGGCGTGTTAAACCCTACCACCAAGTAAGATTAGGAGGGAAGGGACCTACAGTTTTACGAGGAATCCGAACCTCGGTCAGCCTCCAACGGTCAGCGGTCACCCATCCAACTACTAACCGCGCCCAGCGTTGCTTAACATTCAATACCTACAGTCGACTGTCTGCACCACTGAGCTATCCAGGCTGACATGCTTTTTTATGCTAACCGTACCTTCAATTTTACTCAAACTAGGTATTCGGTATTCAGACGTCACTGTTCGCGGCTGAGCGCACGTTTTTAACAAGCACCATCCACGGAAACAACGGATGTTTGTCTTTAACACAACTGCGGCGGATCTCTTCTGTTCGTTTTTGTTTAATCGATAGCACTTCAATCGAACGGCAAAAAAATACACCTTTCTGTTTATCTACACTGGAGACTATACAGTTCTTCGCTACCTTTTCGCAGGTGAAAAAAAAAAACAGTTTCTTTGTTTTCAAATATTTATTTAGAAAATATAGGGCGGCAAGAACAACGATCCCTTCCGGACCATAATGTTGAATTTGCAAAATGTTGAATTCTTATCATGTTGAATTCGCAAAATGTTAAATCCCAAAACGTTGAATTCGTAAAAAGTTGAATATCCCATGAGTACCACAATGACGGCCGCCCCGCGCGTTTTCTTGCTCTGTGTCGTGGTGTAAGTGTCGAATAATTAGAATGTATTTTTTCTCTTGTTCCAGATTGTTTAAACAACTCGTCAGTCGGCGTTGTTTTTGTTAAGGCGCTTATAGCATTCAGATTTCAGGACATTTTTACCTGAACACGTGATACAAAAATTAATAACCAAGTGAAAACCATTTTTTTTTCAGTTTCTATGTAATTATTTAAAAAAAACAGATTTTTTTTTTCAAATATTTATTTAAAAAATATAGCGTGGAAAAAACAACGATCAACGGCCGCCCCGTGCGTTTTCTTTCATGAAATATGTAAAATATTATTTCCATTCTAGAGAAGTGCATTTTTTAAATTATAGTTTTAACACTTTTGAGATATTATTTTAAATTATGTAATTACCTACTGTTAATCCGTAAAAATTTTAAATTAGTATAATTAATAACAGAGTAAACTTAGAAACAATAGTTATTTTAAACAGTTAAAAATACCAAAACGGGTAAAGCAGATTCTGAAGATAGCCTTTCATACAGACGAGTCGCTATCATTCCTAGTATTGTTCGAAAGTGTAATCCGATGCAATAAACATATACTCAAATTTCTCTGGATTAACCGCTGATTGTCTATGGTTTCACTAATCGTAGAATTATCTCACGGATACAGAAGAAGAGATTATACATTCCCGCAAGATATATTTTTTTATGGAAACTGACACGGTTGGCTACATCATCTACAACATCCCTGATGTCAGCCCATAACACCGGGTCTGGACGGAAAACCCAAACTATTTACATAGCCGTTTCGACCGACCTTTCATTCAGTGCGGCGGTACCAACCCGGGCGGGATAAACCCTACCACCTAGTAATTTATGAAGGAAGTCATAATCCCTTAGCTTAGTCACTTTGTACGACATACACGGGGAGAGATGCAGTGGGAATATTCTTTTAAAATACCGGCCCCACCCGGTACAGACGTACAGTAATGTTAAGATTAGCGTAACCAAAGGATAAACCTCATTCCCGCAGTAGGGTCTTAACATCCTTTTCAATCTTCTATTCAGCATCAAAGTTTCCCGATAATAAGCAATGTTTATTCAACAACTCTTTTCCGAGTGCATAACCTCCCCTTGACTGTTACACAAGACGCATCATCCCGGACAGCCTCCAAGAACCGGCCAGCTGTGAACACATACATCATATGGTCGATAAAACCGTCTCCAATTTTATCTTCGGCCAGCGACCAGAGGATAGATGACCAGAATCCATTACAATACATGAATAGCAATTGATTTCCGACGGCGAAGG
This sequence comes from Nematopogon swammerdamellus, assembly GCA_946902875.1. Classification (NCBI taxonomy): domain Eukaryota; kingdom Metazoa; phylum Arthropoda; class Insecta; order Lepidoptera; family Adelidae; genus Nematopogon; species Nematopogon swammerdamellus. The sequence continues at coordinate 3,603,738 of OX336335.1, read as the reverse complement.
TAAAGAACCTGTCGGAGAATTAAATCGGATGACTGCGGTCGGGAAAAGTGAACGAAATACAGCTTTTGGATGGAACGATTGTTTATGCACTGCGATTTGATAAAATAGTCAGTTGTGATCAATATCGGAAATTCAATTCACAGGAGGTATTGTGAAATTGTACTGAAGGAAGATTCTGAAGAGAATAAATTTATTAATCAAATTTATGAAACATTTTCTTTATTGAAGTTCATTCATTGGAAGCAAGGGACATGGCGAATTATATCTGTGTATAAAAATTGTTATAGTATTATAAATTGTATTGTTGAATAAAATTTTATCACTAAAATTTACAGAAACACTAATCGAAAACAAACAATGGAGAGACGATTGGACGACTCTTCAAATCCTTAAAATGAACGATTTTTTGTATAGGTATATAAAATGAAAGATGCCGAATAACAGAACTCTTTTTATAGGTTTTTATTTTATTTTCGTTCCGTTGGTGGTTCGCATTGTCTCGAGGGGGCAAAAGCCCTCGGGAGTGGATTAATGCGAAAAATGGGGAGAATAAAATGCATAGAAATAAGTGGACAAGGCTAGTTTTATGTCATCTGATATTTTGATAACTATTACTTCTTTCATTGTTCGTTTAATGGAAATCGTTGAATATAGAAAACACAGACAATATAAAGAGGGGGCTAAGGGATATGGGCAAGATGCCGTGCATAAGGGCGATAGGATAGCCACCTCTCACCTTGCATGATCCTTCCACCGAGTCATGCAGAAGGTGGTTCTTCACGCCTTACTTGATGCTTGATAGTTATCTTGTCCTCATACTTTGCTAAATGTTGGTGATCGGTGTTGTGCGCTGTAATTTACAAGAGTACTTCATTCATTCAAATTTATTTATTGTGACATGTGATATTTATACACAACAGAAAGAGCAAGTGATTCAAGGTAGCGGGTTGGCTCCCCGTTGGGTTTTTAGAAACCGTGTCTAGTCGAACAAGGCGTTGTCGCCCGTATCTCGACTAGTCCCGAGTGGCGGCTAACACCCCAGTGCCTCTTTGAATGATTTTCCTCTCCTTCCTTTCGTATATGTTTTTAGGTTCTGCCAACCGTCGCACTAGGAGTACTCATGAGGATGGGCCATACGCTTGGCCCGAAACGTCGAGCCATATAGCTCGGGAAGAACCGTGAGTAAATCTGTTTCGTTTTAAAAATAATAAATGTAAACAATTTACCCTTCACAACAACCCAGAACAAAAACTGAAAAAAAAATCTTATAAAAAATACCTCAATTTTGAGAATATGTTTCCTTGTTTTACCTCCACCATCAAAAATTTTTATACTTGGTAATGTTTCGTTTGTTTTTTTCCTCTCAGAGAAAAGCTTGCATGATAGAGTTTGTTTATGTAGAAACAAAAGCAGCACAACACCGACTACTCTGCTTACCCTGATTGTTGGAATACAGCGTGTGGTATGTATGTATTTATGTATAAAGAGGGAAGCCGATGAACTAAAAAAAGAAATTTCATTACGAAATGTAAATAGCGATCCGTACTTTACCATCAGTAAGTGAAGAAGGCTTACTCAGCTCAGATATCTCGGAATGATTTCATCGCTTCATTGAATTTAAAATTATCTCGAGTGAGCTCAGCTCAACTGCGACTGTTAAATAAAAAAAAAAGTTAACCAACGTGGGTGGCTGTGCCGAGAGACCAATGGTGCAGACGACAGAGCTAAAATCACCTCTCCTCGCGAAACCACGCTCAGTTAGGCGCCATGCCAGCAGATTTGGGGAGTGTTGCTAGGCTGTCTAGGCTGTTAATTACGAGGTTGAAAACACCCAGGTTAAAGGACTCAGGAAACACACTCGCTGAAAGACAGTTCTACACCCTAGCGATGCGACAAAGGAACTGATTTTGTTATCAGAAAGGTTCTACCCGGAGAGGTGCATTTGAAACCAGACGTCGTCGGATTCATGAATCTCCGATATTTCCTGATGAAGACTGCACTGTAGCGGGCGAAACGTTGACTGATGGAAGTCTTCCACGACTCAACTATTTATCCGTAAAGTTTATTATATATATACATATATATCATATGACAAGTGTGTCCTCGCGGTTATGACGTACGGGTGTGAAACGTGGACTCTGACGCTCGCTGTTGTCCAAAGGTTGAATGTTGCCCAGCGAGCAATGGAGCGAGCCATGCTGGGAATATCGCCACGTGATATAGTGCGTAACGAGGCAATCCGCCGACGCACCAAAGTAGCCGATATTGGACACCGGGTGGCTAAGCTCAAGTGGCAGTGGGCTGGGCACGTTATCCGACGAGACGATGACTGTTGGAGAAACCGTGTCCTACACTGGCGGCCGTGGACAGGAAAACGGAGTGTGGGAAGACCACCCGCCAGGTGGGACGACGATAACAAGGTACGTCAGGAAGGCGAGTGGGCCGGATAGGATTCCTGCATTGGTGTTGAAAAGGTGTGCTCCCGAGCTGGCCCCAGTGCTGACGCGCCTATTCCGTCTCTCCTACTCCAATGGCCGTGTGCCGGCGGCCTGGAAATCTGCGTTTGTGCAAGCGGTCCCTAAAAAGGGTGACCGCTCAAACCCGTCAAACTACCGACCTATAGCGATTACTTCCCTTCTCTGTAAGGTGATGGAGCGCATTATCAATGCGCAGCTCATGAAGTACCTGGAGACGAATGACCTCATCAGCGATCGGCAATACGGCTTCCGGCCAAAACGATCTGCTGGTGATCTCCTAGCGTACGTCACTCACCTTTGGGGGGAATCGCTTGAAGGTCATGGTGAATCCTTGGCAATTGGCCTTGATATTGCCAAGGCATTTGATCGGGTCTGGCACAAGTCGCTCTTGGGCAAATTGCCGGCTTACGGACTTCCTTCTGGCCTCTGTGACTGGGTCGCCGACTTCCTACATGGGCGTAGTATTCAGGTCCTAGTGGACGGTTGCTCGTCGGACGCCATGTCAGTGAACGCCGGCGTACCACAAGGGTCTGTGTTGTCACCCACGCTGTTTCTTCTGCATATCAATGATATGCTGTCTCTGGGCAACATACATTGTTATGCGGATGACAGTACGGCACACGGATCCTACACCAGTCACCCTTCAGCCAGTCGGGATATTGTGGAAGAGAAGAGGCGAAGACTTGTGTCTGAGCTCGAACATACACTCGGCTCTATTTCCGAATGGGGCCGTAGTAATTTGGTCGAGTTCAACGCTTCCAAGACACAAGTTTGCGCGTTCAGTGCGAAGAGAGCGGCGTTCACACCGGCTCCTTCATTCCAAGGCACGTCGCTTAAATTAAGCGAACACCTCGGGGTCCTCGGAGTCGAACTGTCGCACGACTTGAACTTTCGTCGCCATATCGAGGGGAAGGCCAAGCTGGCTTCTAAAAAGCTGGGCGTACTCAATAAGGTGCGACGGTACTTCACGCCGGACCAAAGGCTGCTTTTGTATAAATCGCAGATCAGGTCCTGCTTGGAGTACTGCTCGCACCTGTGGGATGGCTCTGCCAAATACCAGCTTGCGCCTCTGGACTCGATCCAGCGTCGAGCCGTGCGACTAGTGGGTGACCCCGAAGTGTCCCGCGACCTAGAACCACTGCAACACCGTAGGGATGTCGGCTCCCTAAGTGTGTTCTATCGCTTATTCCATGGGGAGTGCTCGGAGGAGCTGTTTAACGCAATCCCGCCGTCCCCTTTCCACCTCCGCACCACACGCACTGGGCAGGGATTGCATCCCTATACGCTGGACTTACCGCGGATGCGTACTAATCGATTCTGCAGATCCTTCCTCTACAGAACCGGTAAACTCTGGAACGCTCTCCCTGCTCATATGTTTCCCCCCAAGTACAGTCTCGGGTCCTTCAAGATGGGCGTGAATGGGCACCTGTCAGGCCGGCATGGCATTCGCAACCCCCGCATACGACCGAATGTCCATGGGCGTCGTTAGACACCTTATGGGTGGCTAGGCGCCATATGTCGCGCTTTCAATAAAAAAAAAAAAAAACAAACGTCGGCGGAAAGCAGTGGTTCCGTATCGCTGAAGGCCGGGAGGACTGGAGGAAAATTGGAGAGGCGTATGTCCAGCAGTGGACGCTTACACGCTGACTGACTGATATATCATATATCATGACGTCATTATTCATATGAGCTAAGCAGTCTGCTGATGTAAATGGAGCTTAGTAAAACAGCATGGTAACTGTATCGACCACAAATCGACCCCAGTAACATGGACGGATCTGTGCCTGGGGTCGGTCCATTATTTCGTGCCCTATTTAATTGAATGATGCCTATCACTCATCCGAGAGCGGCTTTAAGAGCCCCTTAATTAAGGGGAGAGTATTAATTTACTTTAGTCTGTAATTGGAAGGGTTACCGCAGAGAAAAATTTTGCCTATACACGCCGATGAAGATGGTTCCATGAGTTCGCCCTTGTTCGCATGTGTTTATTGTGAAATAAAAAAATATTAACAATACATCTTAAAATTTAAAAAACTAAAACTTTATTCTCTGACGACGACAAAGAATAGTCGAAATATTATGTAAAATATGTTTTTTTTTTTAATAATTATGTACAAAAAATAATAAAAATACTAACACCAAATATTGGTCTAAATGATCATCATCATCATCATCATCATCAGCCTGCATCGGTCCACTGCTAAATAAAACTATTTAATTACAAATTAAAAATTTATAAAATGTATGTATACATTCATGCAATATAATACCACATACATGTGAATTTCAACCGGCTACCTCGATACAGCCCTAGGACGGACTGACAGACAGACAGACAGACGGAGTAGGCTTAGTAATATAGGCTTCCGTAAGGGATACGGAAACCTAAAAAGTAGATAGAAAAAAACCTCCCCAGCAAGCAGGCAATAAATATCATGCCGTCAATATTTGCTTCATCAACAGAGAAGGGGAATATTTAATTTATATGTACAATTTCTCAATAGTGATTGGTGGGTGCCTAATACTGTCTTCGTCCGAGCTCAGTGGACAAGCTGACCGTCCGTGGGGGGCGAGATGAAAGCTGATGTATTGAATTTCTTTGTTATGCAATTAGATAATTCATCCCGTGTTTATTTTCCGTCGAGGATGCCTGCTACATAATGTTTTAGGGGATTATTTAGTAGATTAAAAAACATTTTGGAAGAAATTCTTACATAAAAAATATAAGGCTTTGTGAGTTTTCAAGCTACTTGCCTCCACATTTCCAGCCATATGTATGGCAAAATTACTTCCTTTCTCCTTACAGTCGCTCGAAAGTAAAAAAAAACTATTACCATACGAATACCATACGAACAATGGATGTAAATTTTTTAAGTGTGTTTGTTTGTTGTGTAATATTTGGGCAAAGTGCAGTTAAAATATTAGCAAAACTTTGGCAGTCGGATATTTGGTTCTAGATTTAAGTATCGATCACAATAATTATATAATTGAACATCAATCATAATTAGATATAATATACTTGATCATAATAATATTGCATTGCATTGATTGATATAATAATATGAACGAAAGGTTACTAAATACAACAGCTGGAGTGGAGTCACCAAAAGTTTGTAAGTACAGATATTCTATTTCACGAAGCCCGTTTTTTTTTTATGTAATCCGGTATGGGTGGCTGAGTTGTAGGGGCCAAAGCGCATGCTCCGACCAGCCAATATCACCTCCGAGAAGGTACGTGCCATACCGGAGACTTCCCTGGATTGCTGGCTATACTGGACTAGAGGAGAACACAGCCGAGGCCGCTATGTGGCCATCTAACATCCAGTACGGTGGTACCAACCCAGTCGGCTACAATTTGAGCCTACCACCTAGTAAGGGGCAAGGGAAGGGACCTACAGTTTTACACCGGTTCCGAACGGTGAAGCAGCAGGTGTAGGTATGCACGTAAATTTTTTCGTCAGAAAAATCTCATTGGTACACGCCGACGGGATTCGAACCGCGGACCTCTCGCATGAGAAGCCGATGCCCAAACCACTCGGCCACCCGCCGCTTTGGCTTGGCTATGAATGTAGGAGTGCAAATACACATTGTTTTAAAGTGGTATTATTATTATTGTCAACTACGAACCAAATCTTCAAGAACTTTTGCCCTCTGTCAGCCGCCCACAAAGGATTAGATAAAAAAATTGTGCCTTTTTTAGTACTTACGTATAATTATTCTTGATTTTTTCGCCACTCTTCTGTAACACTTTAAAATGAATTAAAACATAAAAGATCAAGCGCATCTGTTTCTGAAATTACAATACCATCCTCGAAGAGATCATCAATCAAATTCAATATTGTTTAAGGGTAAGCACGCGTATAGCGTACACACTCTCCCATAATACTAAAAGCTAGATTAGCCATTCTCATACATCACTTACGACAAAAACATGTCATCGACCAAAGGAGCTTATAAGCTGATTTGACAAATACTGATGCTTGATATTTATTTATTTATTTATTTGTTAGAAAACAGACAGTCTCATCAGTCATCACAAACAGATAAAATATAATAATACTAGTAATAAACACACATTGAAGTCTGGCCCTATTTTGTTTCCCTGGTAAGTAAGTCTTAAATGCGCCATATCAGTGCGCATTTTGATGCTGTAGTACCGCGCTCTTAATGGGATCAAACATGTGTGTGTGTGTGTTTGGTGAGTGTCAATATAGTGTAGTGTTGTGTAATGTAGTGGAGTGTTGTGTGGTGATTGTGTAGTGTAACTTGGTGTAGTGTAGTGTAATGTGGTGTAATGTAATGTAAAGTAATGTGTGTATAGTAGTAGTCACCATATGCACATGTCTCACCTTATCGTCGTATGTCCGCAAATACGCGAGTGAGCAGCATTAGCGCATTCATAACGTGAGATGGCTTGTAATGCGATTGTTTTAAAGTATATTCACGATGATAATTAATTGCATGTGAAGGCACGCACATATTTTCTCCCAAGTATAGTATCGGGTTCTTCAGGAGAGGCGTGAATAGGCACCTGTCAGGCCGGCATGGCATTCGCAACCTCCGCGTACGACCGAATGTCCATGGGCTTCGTTAGACACCTTATGAGTGGCTCGGCGCCACATGTCGCGGTTTATATATTTTAAAAAAAGGTAACACGTTTCATCGCGATTTGACGCTTCTAGTATTTAGTTGGTAACTAAGAGTACTTTAATACTCATAGCCTACTAGCTAATCGCCAAATGAAGGCACGATTACCACATGGGTACCGAGGAAGTTCGGTGCCGTGCCTACGCATAGACGAGTGGCGTGAAATCATCCGTCATCTGCGCGTCACTTACGATCGTCACTGGTGACGTGACGGAATGACGGAGTGGCTGCAGCGGTCTGTTGCGTCACAGTGTGCATAGTTTATTGCATTTTCAACCAACTTCCAAAAAGAAGGAGGTTCTCAATTCGTCGTGTATTTTTTTTGTGTGTATGTTACCTGATTTCTCCGCCAATTCTCAACCGATTTTAATGATTCTTTTTTTCGTGAGTAGGGTGGTGAAATGATACCCCTAAGGGTGGGAAATTAAGGGATGATGAACACTTTGTGAAAGTGTTCATCATCCCTTAATTTCCCATTTTTCAATCACCCACTTCCCGTCAACCGATTTTAATATGTGAAATTAGGTACTATAAAAGATTGAAATAAAAAAACGGTTTTAAAAAAACATTGAACCGACTTCAAACCCTCAAAAGTATTAAATAATATTTTGATCTTGAGTAGAAGGCGGTACAAAAGCACAACTGTAGATGAACCCTTTTGCGCCTTATTATAACCCGAAAAATACTTTTTAGGCTTTGAAGTCTGTTCAATGTTTTTTTTAAAACAGTTTTTTTTCTTCTACAGCCTAGGTTGTGTTCCCCTCTATTCCAATATAGCCAGCGATCGAGAGGGAAGTCTCCGGTGTGGCATCTTTTCGGAGGTGATATTGCCTGGCCGGAGCATGTGGTCTTTTTCCTGTGATTGACTTGGGTGAGCTTTTGTAAAAAGGTGAAAATCAAAAATGTATACTAACTTTCTCAATGTTTTAATTTTCCTGCGATTTTCTACACTTTCACTACGGCTATTGTAACCATTCAGCGGTTGTAAGGTTGTGTAGTTATAATTTGTATGTTCTACTTATCTTCTGACATTGTCATTCAAATTCAAATTCAAATTCAAATTCAAATAATTTATTAAATAAAGAAACATGATATACAACATAGAACAATTTGCGTAAAAATAAATTGAAAACATGTTCCCTTCACAGGATTGTTTAGTTTTTGGTGCTCAGGTCGAGACACTGGACTTTCGTCTGTGACGTCTCGACCCGTTTTCTCGGTCGGTTCTCAAAAAATAAATGTATGTACAAATAAATATACAAATATTTTTTTTTAAGTATGCATGTATGTGAGTGTATGTAGGTGGGTAAGTAAATGTAGGTAACTATAATGAATGAATGATGACTTCATCATTCATCATTCCTACTGAAACACTTGTTTCAGTGCGTGTGTATGATACTTTTGTAAGATTAACATAATAGTGTGTATGAATGAGGGTGAGTGTGTGTGTGGGGGGTCGGGTGATGGTGTGTGTGTGTAAGTGAGTAGGTGGGGTGTGTGCATTATTGCATTATGTGGCAAAGCATATGTTCACATGTGTCATGGGAGTTTGATAGGAGCCATTTTTTAATTTTAAACGCTTGTCTTGCTCGCATTGCTTGTCATTTTTTTTTTATTCTTTGTCATTGTTTGTTAAGTCATTGTTATAACTATACTATAGTCGCTATTCGGAATTTAAGATGACGAATTCAAGAGAAAAATGTATTTATTTGCCTGCGAAAAATAATTTAACCAATAAATCAATAAACCAATTGCTGCACTTCAAAACACTCCTGGACTTCCAAACCACAATCCAGCGACCGCTCTTATTGATTTCTTCATTAGAAACCAATGCAAAGGCGAAAATAAAAAATAAAAAGAAAGAAGTAAATTTCCATAAAAAAAAAATTATCCATCCATACTATGGAACGCTCTCCCTTCCCACATATTTCCCCCCAAGTACCGTCTTGGTTCCTTCAAGAGGGCGCGTGCATACGCACCTGTCCGGGGCGGCATGGAATTTGCAACCCACGCATACAACCGAACGTCCAATGGGCTTCGTCAAGACACCTTATGGGTGGCTACTTGGCTAGGCGCCACATGTCGCGATTTCAATAATTTTTTTTTACCGAAGTCTGGCAAAAAATCGCATTGACAATACCTCAAAGTAATGCCACACTTCGCGACACTGAAATGTAATTCGACAGTAGGCCTCTCACTTGACATCCCAACGACACGAGACGCGACGATGATCGACACCAAGTGATACTTATTCCACTCCGATATAAATTGACACATTGACATGACAGCCTCGCCGACGCCACGGTCATACCACGAAATTGATCTAAGAAGTATTCCTGGCACAGGGTCGAGGTCACCGAGGACTTAGCCTAGGGACACAATAAAGCGGTCTTCGGCCTCGTCCTTGGGCCACAGCTGATAATATAGATATCAGCTGTGGCCCAAGGACGAGACCGAAGGCCGAGCTGGGTTGAGGTAAACGTTAAAACTTCTTGAAGAAAGTAACTAACTAAGGGCGAGGCTAAAGTGCGCGCTGCGTTTAGGTAAACGATAAACCTTCTCAAATCAAGTAAGTAGCTAACGGCGAGACCGAAGGCCGAGCTGCGTTCAGGAAGTCGATAAACCTTCTCGAAGAAAATAAGTAATGATTAAATAATTTCTATGCAATAATAGCTATTCTATTGTCCAAAACTTTCTCCGATCGAACATCTACCATTTTCTCTCTCACACTCGAACATCTGCTGCGCCAAACGCACGCGAAAAATACAGATTCTCAAAATAATGCAATTTGGCGAGTTCTCTCCAGCCTGCCCGTCGCACCCCTTGCTGTTTGTGAGGGAGACTCCCGGCCCCTGACAGCACTGACGTTTTATTGGACGCCCGACACTTTAATCCCGACGCCATATACGATTACTGGTGTGGGGGCAAAGAATTGAAATGTGTAGAAGCCGCATAGACTTTCCGAGAAAGAAGAAACCGCACAGAAGCAATTGAAAACGTCTATTTATCCCTATCACACTTATATAAACCTTGGATTCACTTCGGTGCAAATATCGCGGGTCATGCCCCTTGACCTCTGCGATATATGACACGGGGAACATTTGGAACACACCGCGGGACATATACACCTCCTACTTACTATACCAGGTATAGTAGGTCAAAGAACGTTAAATAGGTAAGGACGTCGAACCTTCCCCGTGCCAGCGTAACACGATATTTGAAAAAACGTACAAATAACATTCGTTACCATCCAATCAGAGCGCGATACCCCCCGACACCACCCAATCAGAGCGCGCGCCGTCCCCTCCGCTACCCGCGGAGCTCGGCGACGCTAGTTCTCATATAAGCACTGGACAGTCTGATGTCCAACCTGTTCAACGTTCTTGAGTAGGTCCTACTATACCTCCTACTCACCAGTAGAGATTTCGCCTGCAACATATCCCACGACACAAAAACGCCGCGCTATGTGTTGCTTTACCCCCTAGTGAATCCAAGGTTATACCCACTTATATTCTGTGTTCAAAATTGTGTGCATACTTACCGACAAAATGGCGGGAGCAATTTGTATGCAATGTGTGAGAATACCGTTTATATGTATTTATTTCTTTGTGTAGGGCCAAATGCAAGCCTTACCTGTGGCCGGTAAGACCGATCTTGCGTTTAGTTCTTCCGACTCCTGTTTTCCTGGTACTTTTCTCGTGATTTAGTATGGTTTGTATTTGTTCTAGCGCTCTATTAAATATGGATGAGAGCGGTGGTGGTTGGGTATGTTCCTTTTGGACCAGTAAAGTGTGTATGTGATCTATAGATACTACATACTTGATTACTGCCGTGAAGTTAGCACGAGTGGCGTCGCAGTTTGACGAGCACAATGTTAGGACATTGGTTGATAATGGATTAATGGTTGCCAACTAGGTTCAGAGTGGATTTGAGTACGAGTAATAACATTAAGGATACTTTTATCAGGTTTCATAAAGAGCCGACATGGCATGGGAGGCTGTGCCCAAAAAAAAAAAGAATGATCTGCAGACGTGCGGTAGGGCTGTTGGATCAAAAGGGATTTGGTGGCGACCGACAGGTGTGGGCTGTCTAGGTTCAGGGATTTTTAGGGATTCGTGGAATCCTATAGCGAACTTGTGTTGTGGTTTATCCGAGTAATTGGTAGGAACAATAGAAGATAGGGAATCTGAGATTGTTTTGTGGAAACTTAAGAACCATTCGCGGTCAGAATTTTTTTTTCTCATACCTTCCTGGCTGTAGACATTAGATTTATAAAAAAAAATCCAACATGTTTTTTGTAGCCTTGGATTCACTAGCGGGCAAATGTCGCTGGACATGTGCCGCGATTTTAACGGTTTACTCGTATGTTAAAGCGGAAATAAGTCTCAAACCGTGCTACCCGAGCACTGATGATTGAAACACGAACTGTATGCAGATGTAATAGGTGCGAGATTCGTTCTACTCGTGCGGTGGCTGATACGTCGCGCCGACGAAGAACGTTTGCGCGAAAATCACACTATATATTAACTTTCACGCGTTGGAAAGATGGAAAACAATATTTTTTTCGCTACGATTGTAGGGAAAAATATTATCTATATTTCTATGAGGGTCTTGTATTGAAACAATTGATGTTTCTCAAGATAATTTTACTTGAAAGTACAATTTTCGTACTTTTCGTTATTTTTTGGAGATTCATTTAACACCTTTCCAAAGTAGTCGTCATCATCATCATCATCAGCCTGTATCGGTCCACTGCTGGACATAGGCCTCTCCAAAATAGTAAAATATATATTTTTTCGCTATGTTTGTTAATTAAAGATCAATACATAACACATATTTTTTACAGATTTTTTATCTTTACCAATACCTCAATAATTTCGTTTGAAGTTGACCTTTTGAGTCTTATTTACGCCTTAAGGGAACATTTCGGAACATGTTGAGAGGGTATATGCCCCCTACTGAGTGTAATGCTATATATTTGATATTTTTTTAAAGTATTTACTAAAAATATCCGAAATAAATCAAACTATGGATGAGCAAGACAGTTATAATCTTATGCAAACGTTGAGAGCTTACTGAACCCTACTACACCTTGCACTCCACGAAATCGCTTCCAGACAAATTAAATTAACCCTTCTATGCGTATAGGAAGTGTCGTAGTGATCGAATATTAAGGCGTGAAGATCTAAGTCGAGCGCCATTTTTATTAAAACGAGCAGTGCGTACATCACCGTATCCTAAAGCACATAACATAAACAAGATTACGCGCCAATATAAATAAATCAATGCGCGCCACACCCGACCAGAAACAAAAACAATAATATTCCTTTTTATCTTCTCTCTTGCGTCCGCGACGCGACGCGCATCGACAGTAGAAGGAAATATAGACGCCCTTCCGGGCTCAGCAGGTTTATTCTTGTAAATTCTGACAGCGGACTCAGCGCTGATGTGGCGCTGAGAGCCACTTTAGAAAGTGGCTCTCAGCGCCACATCAGCGCTGAGTCCGCTGTCAGAATTTACAAGAATAGACCTGCAGACCGTCGCGTCATCGTCCGTCCGTCGTCGGTCGTCGCTGTGGTGACCACGAGCGTGCGAGAAACCAACGTGGGTGGACGGGCAGCTTATAAAACTCGGCACGTACCATATAGAACATTTATATACATACATACCACACACGCTGTATTCCGACAATCAGGGTAGGCAGAGTAATCGATGTTGTGCTGCAAGAACTCTGGAAAATTTTAACACAACATCGACCACCACGTTTAGCAAAGTATTCAGACAAGATAACTATCAAGCAGCAAGTAAGGCACAAAGACCCACCTGCTGCACGACTCGGTGGAAGGACCATGCCAAGGTGAGAGGTGGCAATCCTGTCGCACTTTAGCACGGCATCTCATCCTTATCCCTTAGTCGCCTTTTACGACATGCACGGGGTGAGACGCAGTGGGGCTATTCTTTTTAAGTACCGGCACCACACAACATTTTTAGGTTGTAACACTATTATTTGTATAGTGTGGGGCCGGCACTTAAAAATACTAGCCCCACTGCATCTCTCCCCGTGCATGTCGTAAAAGGCGACTAAGAGATAAGGACGAGATGCCGTGCTAAAGGGTGACAGCATAGCCACCTCTCAACTTGGCGCGGTTCCTCCACCGAGTCATGCAGAAGGTGTGTCTTCGTACCTTAATTGCTGTTTTGAGAATTATCTTGTCCCTAATACTTTGCTAAACGTGGTGGTCGGTGTTGTGCTGTAACTTACCAGAGTACTTGCAGCACAACACCGATTACTCTGCTTACCCCCATTTGTCGGGATACAGCGTGTGGTGTGTATGTATAACGTAAGAACATTCTTGATTTCACACTGTTTAAATGCCACCAAGAACAGAGTGGTCAGCGAAAGTATGGATTGGATTGGATACCCACACAGTTGGATGAGATGTTGTCGTACCGAGCCAAAACTCTGCATAGGTATACCAGCGGTTTGGGTGTGGCGGAAAACGGAATCTCTCCTACGCGCGCCTGGCTGGAGGTGGATTGATTGATGTGTGCCGCCGCGCCGACAGATGGCGCTGTGGTGATGACTAACCAATTTTACAAAGAGCTCGCCGAATCTGAATGATTAATTTGCGTGAAGCTTTGCGGCAACATCTGCTGATTGGTGATAAAAAACGCGCAAGATATATAACGTAGTTTCTGAACAATATCTTCAGTACGTGTTTTAGGTTTATTTTAATGTTGATAACTAGGTTATACAGGCTGCTATGTAAATTCATTTCGTGGGGTGGTATCAATCCGGAGGGGTTAAGTTTAACCCTACCACCTAGTAAACTTTCAATAAAGCTATTTATTATTATTTTATTCATTTATTTCCACATTTCTTTTTACATACATTTTAATTTTTTTTTTAATTAAAACCTAAAATTCATATAAAAACAAACGGAGTTTCCACCACCGCCGGCGGCGGGGCGAACTCAGGCTACCGATGGTCGGGCGCCAAAGAGAGAAACCTCCGGACGATGCGTGCAGTGTCGAGCAGGGCTGCCTTCTGGATCTGGCCCTTGACCCAACCACTCAGCGAGAGCCTCTCAAGGTGGTCGTCGAGGTTCTTCGCTATCAGCCCACGCGCCGAAACGACTATGGGCACAACGATCGTTATTATTTGTTTAGACACTAGCAGCTTAAAGCTGATGCCTGTACATCGTAGTTGGTAATTGGTAGTGCACTTGTATTTGTTTTATTTTATTTTTTTATCATTTATTTGTTTTTTTGTTTTCATAATAATATTTTTTACAACCCTTCGCTGCCGCTCGTCGTTTCGCATTCGTCGCGGGCCGGCGACAAGCGGAGGCGGCGCCGCAGTGACGGGCAGCGAATGTGCCTCGAGATAACGGCGCCCGCGTCGACTTCCGGCGCGGCGGAAAATTCAATATCCGGTTCACTCGCGCTAATATTCGATTACATCTGCTTACTTCTGTCGCGACTTCTGTCGCTGTGGGGCGAGTGTTTACGTGGGTTTGTATTGTAGATATGCACGGTGTTGCAACCCCAACCGTAAAACCCGAAAGGGGGTGATTCTGTACGTGAAATAGAACAACTTTTGTTCTACGACTTTTATATTTGAAGAAAAAAAAATTTTTTTCCCCATACATTTTGAGAATAGCTATTTAAAATTTGTATGGGATTTTTTTTTTTTTTTTCTTCACAGAAGTTGTTTAGTTTCACATATAGAATAACCCCCTTATGTCAGTTAAAAATATTACGGGGCAATTGCAACACCGTGTATATAAAATGCTGTGTAGCTGCAGAATCATTTTGCTGAAATAAACACAATATAACATTTATAAGCAAAGGCGGACTTATCTCCCACAGTGATTTTTCGATACAGCTGTTTTTTTTATGTAATCCGGTATGGGTGTCTGAATCGGATGGGTCAAAACACATGCTCCGACCAGCCAATATCACCTCCGAGAAGGTAGGTGCCATACCGGATACTTCCCTGGATTGCTGGCTATACTGGACTAGAGGAGAACACAACCGAGGCTGCTATGCGGCCATCTTACATCCAGTACGGTGGTATCAACCCAGTCGGCTACAATTTGAGCCTACCACCTAGTAAGGGGCAAGGGAAGAGACCTACAGTTTTAAACCGGTTCCGAACGGTGAAGCAGCAGGTGTAGGTATGCACGTAAATTTTTTCCTGAGAAAAAACTGAATCTTATGCTGTCGTCACCAAAGTCGTATTTGGGATCGGACACTAGAAGTTGACTTAAGATTTTGTAATAGTTTTTTTTCAGTTTTTTGTTTTTCTATCTTAGTACTAAGCGTGCCCGACGACGACGTCCAGGTTCGAATCCAAGTCGGGGCGTATTTTTTCTCTTTAAAATAATAAAGATAAAAAATACGTCCCTACGACTTGCAATCTACTCGTATCTAATTAAGAAACATAGAATTTTAATCATACCACTCGTATTGCCGAGATTAAATTAATAGGTTAGCATTTTATTGCCTAAAAATGGAATTAAATCTAGACGATTAATTAGAAATATGTCAAACTCTAGAATTACGTCTGACTTTAATTTGAAAGAATGGCATATCCGATGGACCAGACCCATAATTTACAATCAGCTGTGCCCTTGTATTTTTTCCCTCGTTGGCTAATAATTACGGTTTTCTCTTTATATCTTTTTGCGTCGTCCATTACGAGTTCACCTGGCGAATGCGGAGCGAGGCCTACATAGGAAATAAAATGAATAATTCATATCAATTAGGTTATTGCAGTTAGGCGAGCGGACATTAGCGCTGGGCGGGCGGCGAGGCTTGGGCGGGCGGCGAGGCGGAGGTGGAAGCCGGATCCCTGGACGGAAAAACTGTGGTATCGCTAGTGGATTTTATTGCGGAGTTTTTAATAAAAGATTACATTATCATTGTAATAATTTTATAAAAAAATATTGTATTGTGGTCGCTCACCTTGGTGAGAATTTTATACCACATACATATTATACTAGATACGTATACATAATATATGTACATACAAATGTATGTACATAGACGTGTCACGTCTAAGAGAATATTGTTCTAATTATCGTAAAATAAAATTTGGTCAATTTCTTTAACTTTTCTGAAGGGCGGCCCTCTTCGCCAATCGTAACCTCAGTGAATTTGATAATTGCAGTCACGGATGTGAGCGAAGACACAAGAATGCGCATTCTTGTGCCTTAAAGTACCAAAGGAGCCTTAACTTCAGCAGTTTGAGTGTCCTGAATAAACTGCCAAGACATCAAGACATATAAGATGGGGGGATAGAAAGGGAAAACCAATATAGACGAAGATTTACTAAATTGCTCCTAGAAAAAAAAAACTTCTCCGAACTATCTCAGTTTAGAGTACTACGTTATACATTAGGTAAGTCTAGAGGTAAGTATTAGTTGCGCGGATGCGTACCAATCAATTCTGCAGATCTTTCCTATACAGAACCGGTAAACTTGTTATAGGTGATGTAGCCAACCGTGTCAGTTTCCATAAAAAAAAAACTTTCTTTGATACTGCTCAGCCCTAAGGCTGTTTATTTTCCTTTATGTGTTTAATAACATTATTTTTCAAATTATGTACGAAATAAATGCTTTTGCTGTGACTTCGACTTTAACAAAATCGTTACAACTGGAGCTCTACCACCTACTAAATGTAGGTGTTTATAGAACACCGCTCGGGTTCAGATTATTTGTTGCATGGAATATTAAAATATGCATTCAAGAAGCGCGCACGCAGCCCGACCAGATCATTATTTCACCTTCCACCTTCGTCGAAGCACTAATAAAATATTAACTAGCCGCTGAAAACCGAACTGAGCCAATTAGCAAATCAAACAGCTGTGCTAGTGAATCCCCCCCCCCCCCACCCTCCCTCCCCTCTTCCTCCTCACCCGCCCCCTCAACGTCCCTTCCTCACCCCACACCCCCTTCCTCTCCCATGGACAGACAGACGTTTCACCGGGCGAGCAATTAAAATACGTTTTCAAATATTTGGCGAGCAATACCAGAACGATGACCACTGTGCGAAATTTCCCTGGAGATTTTGCAATATAAGTGTATTTACTTTAGATGAAGGTAAGTACATAATATGTTCTTTCTCACGTCTCTGGTTGTAGTAGTGACGTGTACTGATAAGCGCGATTGTGTGTGTTGTGTGCGTGAATGTATACGTACATACATACATACATACACAACATACGTACATACATAAGACAAAAACATCAAATATTACTTGGACGGCTAAAATAACACCATAATATGACATTTTTTTATTTTTTTTTTATGGAAACTGACACGGTTGGCCACATCACCTACAACATCCGCGATGTCAGCCCATAACACCGGGGGAACTTGGTGCCACGTCAGTGCTTCCCCTCGGTCGTGCCGGCTACACTGAACTGGACGGAAAACACAAACTATTTACATAGCCGTTTCGACCGACCTTTCATTCAGTGCGGTGGTATCAACCCGGGCGGGTTAAACCCTACCACCTAGTAATATAGGAAGGGAGTCATATCCCTTAGTCGCCTTTTACGACATACACGGGAAGAGATGCAGTGGGGCTATTCTTTTAAAGTACCGGCCCCACACGGTACATACCGGTACACGGTACATACATTTGTCTTACGTATGTGTCTATGCATATATTTGTGTCAATTTAAACTTTTGCACTGCATTGTCCGCCCTATGCGCTTCTCCGAATCCCAAAGGTTAGTTTTTTTTTATGTCATCCGGTATGGGTGGCTGAGTCGGAGGGGCCAAAGCACATGCTTCGACCAGCCAATATCACCTCCGAGAAGGTAGGTGCCATACCGGAGACTTCCCTGGATTGCTGGCTATACTGGATTAAAGGAGAACACAGCCGAGGCTGCTATGCGGCCATCTTACATCCAGTACGGTGGTATCAACCCAGTCGGCTACAATTTGAGCCTACCACCTAGTAAGCGGCAAGGTCATTTACCTGACAGTTTTACACCAGTTTGTAAATAATGCTACATTGCATTAAACACACCTTTTGTGTTCCATGTTTTTATGGTGTACGATATAGCACATTTGAATTTGAATTGAAAGGATTATAATTACTCACAAATAATTAACCCATTACTACCACACAATACCACACATACTAACACATATAAGTGTAATAAATAACACACTTCACTCACAATACGCATTAAACCTTCATTTTTGGGAGCAAAAATTTTGAAACTAATGTAAATTTCCACTATAACTGCACATTTATGCAAACATGCCGCCATGTAAGTGTGTGTATATGGGTTTCGCTCGAGCCGACTCAGGCCTTAGCCCCGGCAAAGTTTGCCAAAAATAGTCTGCCTGTAATAATTAGAGGAGCGAATTAAGCAAGCATTCCGGTGCAGCCGCATACAAAACTACACCGAACTGTGTGATTAAGAAAGTGCAAGAGCGTGTTAAATAGATAGATAGATAGAAAATGCTTTATTGCTCCAATAAATTTACATAATGTGCAAAGGTGGACTTATCCCTTACAGATATTTCTTACAGTCAATCTTTGAATGTTTGAGATTCCATTAATATAGTGGAATGTAAGTAGAGGTATGTAGCAAAAGAGTTGAGCGTGAGAAATCAAGATAAAATAATAATAAGAATACTTATTAATAATACATATAAGTACATGCTGGTTAATCAAAAGACATACATGTGTCAATACATATAAATTACTAAATATATAGAATATAATATACATACATGGTATTAATAAAAAAAAATAGGGAACAGAGACAGAACAGAACGACAACACGGGCACTTATCGGTGGTCGCTTCCAGTATTGAGAGCGTTTTCAGGAGCATTTTCAAATTTAGAACATGTACCAGTCGCGCGGGCACTTTGTTCAATTCTCCATTGTTAATGTTTAGTCAGACTGTTGCAAATTATTCCAAATTTTGACCACATAGTGAATTATTTGTATGACATGTGGTATACCGTTGGAAAAGGCGTAAAGTAGCAAACTTTTTAAAAGAAAATAAACCTATCAATTGCTGTCAGTTTTTTTTTTTAATTAATTAATAAATTAAGATTCTGGCATATTTTTACTAGTCCTCGGTACTTTGGGAGGTCAACATAAGTCCTTTTCATGGTATGTATTAACTTTATCAAAATAAAATTTTTTCTAGAACAAGGATACACCGTAAAATCAATAAATTTTATTTAGTGGCTGGGATTTTGGTATTTAAAAAATTTTGGAAAAAACATCGTATCTCGATACCACGTGGCATCTGACAAAAGGTATCATGGGTCAAAACGTTGGAAATGACCCCATTTACCTACAAAACATTTTTTTCGGTCGATGTGCCGAACACACTTATAAGGTCTTTCATTAGTAGGTAATAGTTTGTACACTAAGGCAGGCCTCACGCACTCTATGTACTTGCGCGCGCTAACTACCTATCTCCCGACGGGCCGCCGGCGGTCTTTTTCAGTACAAATTCGTCAGCCGCGCGAAGTATACATAGACGCTCGCCCACGCAACTGCGCGCAGCTGCAAAGCAATAAACACTTTACACTCGATCGTTAAGGTACATTATCGCACGCAGCGATTGGCGATGCGAAACAGTAGGCTATTAAAGCCCGAAGGTAGGAACATTTTCTATGGAGTGATTTATCTGTTACGAAGTAACTATTAAGTAATCTGTGACTAAGGGGAGTATGTGTATCAGATACTGATCACATTCCCCATACCTATTTTTTTCTGATATCAAGTACCTACCCACCCATGCCATGAAATAATTGTTCAATAAACTATTATTTTAGTAGGATGGGTAGGTATTTGATGTCCGAAATAAAAATTGGTATGGGGAACGTGATCAGTATCTGATAAACATATACTCCCCTTAGCGTACTTATTACCTACTAATGAAAGACCTTAATATAATATAATAAAACAGTCCGAACTAACGGACGAGAGACCCTGTTTCCCATAGCTCAGGGAATCCTATTTTTGGAAACAGTGATTATTTAAGTAGGTACATGATAACTATTACTATATGTCCAAATACACTAATTCTGTATTCCTTGTTTATATTTGTGTATCTTGTGCCTTTGTGAAAATCAATAAACATTTTGTTTGTTTGCTTTTCTTTGAAGGTATACGTAGACAGTTCAAAAGTGAAAGAGGAGATCAAATATTCGTCAAAGAAATTGGGTTCCAATTCTCGCGTTAATCGAATTTATATTTTTTTCAGATAGATGAAAAGTCACGAAAATAAAGAGAAATATGGATTCCTTTGATCTAAACCTACTTTTAATGGAGCTAATATTAATAGTAGCGGCCGGTGGCCGAGTGGTTTGGGCATCGGCTTCTCATGCGAGAGGTCCGCGGTTCGAATCCGGTCGGCGTGTACCAATGAGTTTTTTCTGACGAAAAAATTTACGTTCATACCTACCTGCTGCTTCATCGTTCGGAACCGGTGTAAAACTGTAGGTCCCTTCACTTGCCCCTTACTAGGCGACTCAAATTGTAGCCGACTGGGTTGGTACCACCATACTGGATGTAAGATGCATAGCAGCCTCGGTTATGTTCTCCTCAAGTCCAGTATAGCCAGGAATCCAGGGAAATCTCGAGTATGGCACCTACCTTCTCGGAGGTGATATTGGCTGGTCGGACGGAGCATGCGCTTTGGCCCCTCCGACTCAGCTACCCATACCGGATTACATTTAAAAAAAACATCTAATGTCTGTAAAAAAAACATCTAATGTAATGTCACTGTCTAATGTCTGGTAGAGTTCAAGCTCTGTGGTGTTTTATATTTAGAGTGCACGCACGCCCAGCATACCGCATCCTAATCTAATGCGCACTGCATTATGTTCAAATAAGCCCTGGCTTAATAATTTGGGCTTATTTTACTGTTCCGTCTAGTTTATTGTGCTGACTTTGGTCGACTCAATACGGAAATGTTTTTTTTTTTATGGATAGCGCGACGTATGGTATCGTTTCACCTACAAGTAGGTGTCTAACGATGCCCATGGACATTCTGTGATGCACGGAGATTGCAAATGCCATGCCGGCCTGACTGGAGCCTTTTCACGCCCCTTTGAAAAACCCCAGACTGTACTTGGGAGGAAATAATAGGTGGGCAGGGAGTGCGTTCCACATTTTCTTTTAGTCGGCCTTGGGACGTGAACGTACTTTGTGGAATTGTAGCCAACGACGACGTTAGACCACTTTAGACGTTCTGGCTAAATCTTTTTAACAGTTTCCGAATGTGAAATTAACTCCATGTAAAATATTAGCCAGTACCTAAATTTTATTAACACATTGACAAATTGATACTTCAAGTATCTTAATATTTATACATGCATTTTTTTTGTTACAATTATACTACATTGTAGTATGTTTAATGTACTAACATAATTAAGTTGATACACATGACATGACGTATCAAAGTTCGACAAAGGCTCTTTACAACTGATATACTGATACGCTTCCTACCTATAATAAAATCCAACGTCTGCTTTCTGTCTGAGTGTCTGAGTGTCTGAGTGTATGTCTGTCTGTCCGCTTATAACTCGAGAACCACTGAACCGATTTTAATAAAACAAAATTCTACGGATAGCTTGATTCTTCCCATCAACTATAGGCTACTTACTATCACGCTAAATAGCTTATGAGGTTAGCAGTGAAGTGAAATATGAGAGCGGGCGGAGCCGCTGGCATAGTTAATAAGTATTTGTAGTCAGAACCACAGAATACTTAATTCAGAACTCTCAGTAAAATTGTTAATCTTGCTCTCAAGCTGTGTTATCGATCGACTGTAGCCGATGTGATATGAACTGTAATAATATTAATAAATCCTGCGAACTTTATTGCCGGTTCTTCTTCGTTGGTGTAATCGAACCGGATAGAAAAAACTGTGACAAGTTCAAGTGCAGTCTTACTGACATAAGAATGCTCAATAAATTATCAATACTAATAATAAATCTGTCACGGAGTAAGTTACTTTGTTTTATGAGATACGTGCGTTTGTAGACTCTATGTATAGAAATATTTTCTGTATGCATGTATGTTCCTCCATAACTCTTAAACCGATCATCCGAATTAGATTAAACTTAGTACAAGCACATTTAACTATACTTACGTGAGTTACGTGACACAGCATAGGCTAAATAAAATTCAGTTCCGGTTACGTTAAGATGCCGCTCTCATACAAACTGAATTTAAATAAAGGTAACGCAGGAACGGAGCTTGGCCTACTTTCTTACTTAATTACTTACTTTCTTCTTTTAAATACGAATTTTACGCGAGCGAAGCCGCGGGCTAAAGCTAGTAATAAATGAAAATCTCAATAACTTCAGATTGATTGCGAAGGAAGTTCACTGACCCGTTCCGATCTACGCTTCCTTAGTAGCCGAGCTGCAGCGGTGCGCACGCGCGCTGCAGTGTTCTCCGTCAACTCCTCATATTCCATTTTCAAATGTACCAAAACAAACGTCAACGTCGCGCCGGACTTGTCAAGAGTCTGACGAGCCTGGAACGCGGCTTAGAATAAACTATTTTTGTGAGTCGGAAACAATTTTAAGATAGAATTCGTTTCTATTCTACTAAAGGACCAATTATGTTCTAATCCCATAATAAAATGTACCGTTGGCCTTACGCCATCTAGGGACATTTGGAAGTTTATATGGCTCTTGATTTATATATATATGCATACATAAGTAGGTATTGGGTTTATAAAAAAAAACATACATTTTCATCTCCAAACAGGCTGGGCTTGACCGTGGAGCTTTTATATTACCCGACTGCCCGAAGCAAAAAGAGGGGCTATAAACTTTATATGTCTCAAACATTTGTACCGTGTGGGGCCGGTACTTTAAAAGAATAGCCCCACTGCATCTCTCCCCGTGTATGTCGTAAAAGGCGACTAAGGGATATGACTCCCTTCTTATATTACTAGGTGGTAGGGTTTAACCCGCCCGGGTTGGTACCACCGCACTGAATGAAACGTCGGTCGAAACGGCTAAAATAGTTTGTGTTTTCCGTCCAGTTCAGTGTAGCCGGCACGACCGAAGGGATACACTGACGTGGCACCCAGTTCACCCGGTGTTATGGGCTGACGTCACGGATGTTGTAGGTGAGGTAGCCAACCGTGTCAGTTTCAATAAAAAAAAAATAAAAAAAAAAACATGATTTCGTTTGGTTTCGATAATTTTAATTTGCACATGCATGTACATTGTACAAGATTTAATACCGAGTTATGACCGGTTCGGACGCATATTAATATGAAAGAAAATACAATAATTAATAAAAATTTAAAAAAACTCAATCAAATAATGATATTTTTATTCAAAAGTACATTTATAAAAACTAAAACCAAACACATTAACTACACCAGTAACACGGAAAATTTACCAATATAAAATCGGACATCTCTTTTTTTCTAATCGACCATTAGAGCTCATTTTTATTTACAAATGTAAGAGTAAAACTCCCATTTGAAAATTCCAC
The DNA here is from genome assembly GCA_946902875.1 of Nematopogon swammerdamellus. NCBI lineage: Eukaryota > Metazoa > Arthropoda > Insecta > Lepidoptera > Adelidae > Nematopogon > Nematopogon swammerdamellus. The sequence goes on along the minus strand of OX336335.1, from coordinate 3,580,101 downwards.
ATAGTTTAGCAGGAATAACAAAATCAAAATTAATTATTTTTTTAATTTTAGAAAGTGAAAAAAAATTCTTACTCGATAACTAATAATAACATTTTATTTGGAAAAGCTAAAATTTTTCATAGAACTCTTAAAACTACATGTAATAAGCGTTTAATATGCTTCGTAAATGCCAGTAGTTAATAAAAAAAAATGTACTACACAACACATCAAAAATAATTCAGATACTAGCGAGGATACTAGCTGCCGATTTAACCACCTTCGATTAAAATGTAGTCGCCAGTTAACTCCTGTCAAATGTATGAGAAATGTCACTTCAACCGTCAAATAACTGTTGGACGAGACTCAACCGGAGGTGTTGAAACCGGATATATAATATGTACATCAATAATATAATATTTCCAAAAAAAAAAACACCACAGAAACGTCAAAAGGGATGGATCAACTTTTTCTTGTTTTTGGTATCTGTCTGAAAAAGGGATGTTATCTTGATAAATTCACCGTATTTTAATAGTTACACACTATTGATCAATAAGAAAGAAGCTGCACCAAGAATTTTGAGTAATTTTTTTTTTAATATTGGTTACCCTGAGGACAACCACTTTTTTCCATACAAAACTGGGGACAAAATTGTCCCCTGGGTCACCCCTAAAAATTTGGTTAATTTTTTATTTTAAATAGTTCTCTACTTTTTTTTTCAATTGCCTATAAACCTAAGTATTCTATACTTATTGATTTTCAACTAAGTAATAAATTGCAATTATATTTTTTTTTACGACTGTGCAGCGTCTTTGCTGTGCAGCTGGTTTTTACATTACAAGAAAAAGTTGATCCACCCAAAAAACTATTAACAGTTAGATACTAACGTGGTTGACTCCAGAGACCCTTGTCTTGTTCAATCTAGACAGGTTGGCGCCCATTCGTAGCCATCAATGCCGCGGCAGCACCGCTCGATCCTTGCACTGAGTTCTATCGAAAATTGTCCAGCAGTCCACGAGTTTTCACGGAAACCATTCAAAAAGAGTCCTTATTGCATAGAACGCATGGTCGAAAATTTAAAATACCTGAAGCGTAAGTTTATTCGTTTCATATATTTGGCACTTTTACACATTTAAAACGATCAGCGATTTTAAGTACACTCCTTTTTACAATGTCTAGGCAATGTTTTGATCACAATTTAGGTTATTTTGAACACATCGTCTGATCGCGTATAAGGAAGAACAGTTTGGGAACCACCGTCACCGAGTTTGTACACCTTTTGGAAGCACTGGAAAGAAAGATGTTAAAAATTATTAATTTAAGTTTTGGAAAAAAAAAATTAATTACATACTGACAGAAAAAAATCTACCGTAAAACATAAATAAACACCAATTTAATAGCAATAAAAAGGAATAAAATAAAAAATTATAATGAATGAAATTTAAATGAAAACAATTATAGAATGCGTGATATGTGGCGCCGAACCATCCACAGGGTGTCGAACGACGCCCATGGACATTCGGTCAAATGTGGGGGTTGCGAATGCAATGCGGGCCTAAACGGTGCCCATCCACGTCCAACGTACTTGTTGAAACATCCAAAGGTTGACTGTGAGAAATATCTGTAAGGGATAAGTCCGCGTAAATTTTCTAATGTACACACGACAGCTCTCATTTCTCACACTTTAGTAACCTTGTCAAATTAACATTCACTCATTACTCATTACCCCTACAAAATTATACAAATAATCAAATACTTTATTTTGACAGGGTTCCTGAAGTGTGAGAAATGAGAGCAGTCGTCTGTACTTATTACTGTTGAATGTTTATTGGAGCAATAAGGCATTTTATATCTATCTATCCTCCATAGGAACAGAATACATGTTTATAAAATTTATGTAAGGTTTCTCTAAACCACTTTTACCAAAGTAGTACACATGCCTACTAAAAGTGGGTACGTCTGGGTACGACCACCCCCGCAGCGCGACACGTGATCGGTCACGTGATCACTATGAACTGTTCGTTCGCTCCCATAGCCACGGCCGGGAGGGCGTGGGAGGGATCTAATAAGCAAACACAAAAATACTATTATTAAAAAAAAACCCGGCTATGAAAAAAGAAAAAAGAACAAAATAAGTTACTTTTGTAATTTTGAGCAAAATAAATTTTAGATTCAATCGATCAAGCAGCAAGTAAGGCACGAAGACCCATCTGTTGCGTGACTCGGTGGAAGTACCGTGCCAAGGTGAGAGGTGGCTAGCCTGTCGCCCTTATGCACGGCATCCTGTTCTTATCCCTTAGTCGCCTTTTACGACATGCACGAGGAGAGATGCAGTGAGGCTATTCTTATGAAGTACCGGCCTCACACAGTTTTTAGGATTCCGTATCCGGTACGGGACCCTATTACTGAGTCTACGCCGTCTGTCTGTCTGTCTGTCCGTCCGTCTGTCTGTCCGAGGGCTGTATATCTTGAACCGTAATAGGTAGCCCGTTGAAATTTTCACAGAATGTGTGTTATTTATTATGGCCGATATAACAACAAATAATAATAAAAATAAGAAAAAGTAAAAAATTCACGGGGGTTCCCATAGAAGAAACCAAAAAGTGTATGCACGCGCGCCATCTACCGAATAAATTATGAAGCATTTTAACTAATCATGACATTTAATTAATATAAAGCATTTCATAACACGCCATAGATGGCGTGAGTGGCACTAGCCATGACATGGCGATTCGGAAGCCTCGGTGCGCGAGTTCGACTCGCACTTGGCCGGTTTTTTTAACAACGTCTGTTGTTAAAACGTTATATCGTCCAAAGTATCTAGAGCGTGTCCACAATAATATTGCCTAACAAAGCGCTCAGATTTATTGAAGCACAGCCGAAACCTGGCCACATAGGAAGTGGTCCCTCGCCTGTCTCCGGTTCGCCCACACTCGTCTTCTTCCTCTTCGCTCGCAAGCGCGTGGGCGTGGGCGATCGTGTCGAAACATTCTCCGACCCGAAGTGTATCAACGCGGCGGCGCGCCGAGGATAATCCTCGTTTCATGTACCTATGTGCACCGACATCGCGCAGCTCTTTTGCGAAGCGTCATACCGCTTTTTTAGGGTTCCGTACGGGATCTCATTACTAAGCGTACGCCGTATGCGCTACATTTAAAGGGCTGTATCGATTCAAAATACTAGTTTTCTTCTAAATTATAATCTTATTCAGAACATAAGTTATAGCAACGCGGACGCGAGCGAGTCCGCCCGGTGCACAAAGGGATACATTTAAAAATAGACAAACAAAAGTAAAAGCGAACAGTTGCTCATTCAATTTGTCGCGTACATGTGAGAGTTCCGCTCGCTGTTTATGGGGGTCACCGTGTTCATTTGTAATTCGAAAATTCGGATATTAACGTAGAATACGTCCTAGGTAATAGGAAAGCAGTCGTTCTGTGCCGCTGAAGGCCGGGAGGATTGGAGGAAAATTGGAGAGGCGTATGTCCAGCAGTGGACGCATACACGCTGGCTGATTGGCTGATTGATGTCCTAGATTTCAAATTGTATGAAGTGGCTACAGCGTGACATACTCTGGTTTCGAAAACTACGCAAATTAATGACGGATTACGGACTGAATTATGAAATAAAGACAAAAAGGTGGTTGGTAAGACAACCTAAGCTGGGTTCTAGAAGATTGCTCTGAAAATTTGTCGAGGCGCGGTCGCCGCTCACTGAGATGCAAGCTAGCGTTCAAACTGCTTATTACATACATACATTCATACATAGCGTCACGCCTGTTTCCCGGTGGGGTAGGCAGAGACAACGGATCTCCACGTGCTTATTAGTTTGGGACAAATTAAACTTGATCTTATAGACAAGAGTATGGCCGATATTTTGATATCAAAAACTAATTTGAAACATAAACAAATTTGTAGCGACGATTGCAAAATAAAATTCCGAGACCGAAAATAAGGAAGAGCAAAATTAAAAGGCGTAATCCCATTTGTGGCTTACCAAAACCACTCTCGAGTGCGGAGAGCGATCGTCGCTACCGTTTAAAGAAGAAAGAAGCCCAAGAAAATAAAACCAGCTCGAATCAGCTTGACCAAGATGTACAGCGCCGACTACGAAATTCGTTCGTCTTCAACTTTGCAGCCCTCTATGTCAGCCCAGACGCTACCGATCGACTCGAATATGGTACCACTTAACGAGGACGATCATGAGGAGACCGAAATTAAACAGTTGACGAATGCCAACACCGCCAGTTAGTAGGGGCAATATGGGCCCGTCCATGTCGTTGAGTTCGCGGTACTAATTGTTCGAGTTTACGATATGATTGGCGGTATTTATTTATTTATTTCTTTAATCCATTTTAATTTTATCAAGAAACTTAACAGGTTATTCACAAACATTTAAACCATTTATAAATTTTAATTATTAAATAAACTGTAACTACCTATCAAAAATGTATCTACAAATATAACTTATTAAATTACGGTTCAAGAGATACAGCCCTCGGACAGACGGCGCGGCGGAGGCTTAGTAATAGGCTTCCGTACGGGATACGGAAACCTAAAAACTATAACTAAAAACTAACTTATAAATTATATATTTCCTCAAGTGGTGTTAATTTCTTTAATATACTTTACTGTTTTATAGAAATTATAAAACAAATGGGGGAATTATTGCCTAAGGCAATCTCTGCGGGTCAACCACCTTATTCAAACATGTAATGTGGGTATTTACAGAAAAAATACTTAGTTAATAATAACATGGTTATAAATTAATGAAAAAAACAACAAAGACAACTTAGTCGCCTAAAACAACACGGTAGTAGCCCGACTTCTACCCACCCCGATTTTTTTTTATTTAAACGCTCTTAAACCTGCTCCAATATTTAATATTCGGATTAATACCTACAATGATTGTTTTCCAGGACTATATGGTGCACGGATTTTGTTTGAGATTTCGAATTTCATTATCCGACGTCCCCAATCTCCCCGGTGGGCGCCCTGCGAACACATGCTATCTACATACGCGGTAGGGGAGATACATTTGGTATTTATTATTATTTACGTAGAATGTGGTTATCATATTTTGTTCGAACTTTACGATAGTAAATAAGACAAATATGTTCGATGACCAATATCAATAGATTTATTTTCGTTTTATAATTAAAATAGTTTTTTAATTAGTTATATTTGTCGTTAAATTTTATTTGATTAAAATTTTTAAACCGAATTTAATTGAATGTCATAATTTATCTTAATAAAATATACGTTTTAGTTGTAACATAAAATGTCTTTAATACTTTAATCTTTCTCAAAAATTAATGCAGTTTTTCCGCAAAACATAAATCCAACAAATGTTGCAAAAATCCACTATTCGCTTACGGCGTGTATGGATTTGTAAAACAGACCTTAGGCCCTTTCAATCTTTAACTCGTAGGTGAGTATTAAAACATAAGATAATAAAAATAAACAAACAATTTATTACGCAAAATATTTCTCAAATTCTATATTCAAAATTCCCTAACCCTGAACTAAGACCCAGCTTACATTCCAAATAACACAATGAGTCAGAGATAGTGCATCGGGACAGGCAGCTAGAGGCAATATTTCACTCGCCCGATCGATATCATGTCAAGTTTTTAAATATGCGAAGGGGTTGCGCCTCCCCAGTAACATAGATAGTGGTCAGGGTGTAGTTTGGCGAATGCAGAGGTCGCAAAAATAAATTCTGTAATGAGCTGATATATTTTAGTAATTATTTTTAAATGTATTATTAAAATTCTAGAAGTTTAACGATTTATAGCTATTTTATAAATTTGTTCAAAGCTCTTATTTAGAACTTTTCTTGAAAAGCTCGGCTATAGTTATCCAATACTTATCACTCAACAACGTTAGCTTAAATTTGAAATTAATCAATCAATTAAGAACAAAACTATATTGATGAGCGACTTATCATTAAATTGGACTTCTTCGATTCCTATTATTGAAACAATATCATACAAATATGGGTTTTTAAATTACCGTGGTCGTTAGACATAATTTTTAAAACAAAACAGCTTTATTCACGGTTCTTCACGAGTGGCTCGTGAAGAACCGTTTATAAAGCTGTTTTGTTTTAAAAATAATATCATGCAAAGCTGTTTTAATCATTTAAACGAAGACTGTTTAAGTTGGGTACAACCACCCGTGCCGACTGATTATAAAAAAAAATAAACAAATAAAAACATCATGCTTTAACATATAATTTGTCAAAATAAACACCTTAAAAAAATACATTTACTTCTATGTGCCTTTTAACATACTCTGAAGAAATTGTTGATTACTCTATGAACGTTCATTATAATATCAATTCATGCGAGGGTTGCTTCGCTCATTTACGCATGTGTGGGAGGAGCTCAACCGACAAATGTATTTTAAATTTCGCGAAAATTTCCTTTTGATCGTGCTTGATAGAAAAGATAAATTAACCTTGGCTACGGTGTTACTAAACTCAAGAGGTATTTATTACAGAGCGAGGTCTAAAAAAATTAGCTAACTAACTTTGTAGAAGCAATTAAAAATCACTGTCGTACAAATAATAAATAAATTACGTAAAACGATACGTAAATATGATGAACTAAATATAGGTATTAATTTGAAAATAAAATAATTTCTAAAATCAATTCCACATACATTTTTACTAATAATAATTAAATAAAAATACCTTGAAAAACCTAGACAAAATAATGTTTACTCCTTTAGTAAACGTCACAGCGAACATTCACTCACTTTCACTTTCAAAATTTCATTCAAAAATTGTCATTTCAAAAGTGCCTTTGCCTAGTCGGTAGACGAATGTTTTGTAAACACGCAGTTCCTTAACCTCGAGGGGGTTTTGAAATTCGAATTCACTTTTGACGTCACCGTTTTCGAACGTCACTCTTTATTTGAAAAATAGTCAATGGATTCTAAGCCAATGGGCCGTGTAAAGCGGACACACACGGAGCAACCAGCCAGCGCAGTCCCAACACGGCGAGCCTCCGCTCCAGACGGGCGCGCGCCACGACTGCCAACCCGATACTGATTTGTCGGGCCGGGGGAATTCACTCTCACTCACTCACTCGCGACTAGAGACTCCCTTGTATTTTGTGTACAGTGCCGCGAGGGAGAAAATTATAGGGACTCCTTAGTTAGACAATACGTTGTTATAGTCTCGAAAAGACAGGTTTGTGTATTGTCAAATAGTGCTTTCAGTTTAACTGCTTCAATTATTCACATACAATACACCAACGTGCGATCTCCAGATTGTTCACCATATAGTCCAGTTTACATATTAAGAATAATTACCGGTAAACAAGCCACTATTTTCCCCTACTACCTTTTCTTATGGAAACTGACACGGTTGGCTACATCATCTACAACATCCGTGATGTCAGCCCATAACACCGGGTAGGTGCCATGTCAGTGCTTCCCTTCATTTCATGTCAGCTACACTGAGCTGGACGGAAAATACAAACTATTTACATAGCCGTTTCGACCAACGTTTCGTTCAGTGCGGTGGTACCAACCAACCCGGCCGGGATAAACCCTACCACCTAGTAAGGTAAGAAGGGAAGGGACCTACAGTTTAACGTGGAATCCGAACCACGGCAGCCTACAAAGTTCGAGCGGTCACCCATCCAAGTACCGACCGCGCCCAGGGTTGCTTAAATAATAACAGTCGACCGACCGCACCGCTGAGCTACCGAGGCTGACAAAACCACCTACCGTCTTTCCACCGATTCACTCAGCAGGTGGGTCTTCGTGCCTTGCTTGCTGCTTGATAGTTATCTTGTCCTAATACTTTGCTAAACGTGGCGGTCGGTGTGGTGCTGTAATTTATAAGAGTGCTTGCAGCACAACACCAATTATTATGATTGCCGTGATGGTCGGGATACAGTGTGCAATATTTATTTATTTATCTCTACCGTTTGTGGCCGTTCATACACAAGATGGATTCTGATTCTGGTCTGGTCTGACTTCTGGTAGAGTAGGCAAATTGAAATTTTTTTTTATTTTTTTTTTTATGGAAACTGACACGGTTGGCTACATCACCTACAACGTCCGTGATGTCAGCCCATAACACCGGGTGAACTAGGTGCCATGTCAGTGCTTCCCCCTTTGATCGTGCCGGCTACACTGAACTGGTCGGAAAACACAAACTATTTACATAGCCGTTTCGACCGACGTTTCATTCAGTGCGGTGGTACCAACCCGGGCGGGTTAAACCCTACCACCGAGTAAGATTAGGAGGGAAGGGACCTACATTGCTACAATGAACTCTATACTACTTAGCCCAATCGTAACAATGTACACAGGTACAGTCGCGGGCAAGTGACCGGTCCTGGGGGCTTATTCCGAATGCTAACGCCTAATCGATCTCGCTTAGGCGAGAGCGAATATCGCTTAGCTCCTCTTTTGTATGACAATTCGTATTTCGTACGCACGCAAACTAATACGCAACGACATGAGAGTGTCGAGATATCGTCCGTGACGAGAGACGTCTGGCGGGAGGGTCTTGGCTGCCGCCGAGTCGGTATCGACTCTCGCTCTTTCGGCGATCGACGATACGTCATAGTGGCGTTCTTTTCATACGAAAGAGGAGCTAAGCGATATTCGCTCTCGCCTAAGCGAGATCGATTAGGCGTTAGCATTCGGAATAAGGCCCCTGTAAACTGTATAGTAGAGTACGTGGACGGTGTGCGTAGGATAGTGGTAGGGCTACTCTACCACCGCGCTATCTACTCTACTCTACCAAATTCTAGTACTTTACCGATTTCTACTATGTACGTACATGGTAGAGTTGCCGAAACATTTATTATTTAAATACTCACCCTACTAACACTAACGGTCACCTACTGTACTGATGTTAACTAGGCTTAATACATACAAAAGTTTAAGGAAATAATTAAATTCAAGTTTCAGAGTGATAAAAACGAATGAGATATCTGTAATATATTGATTTTTTGCTTTGATTTTTGTTTAATTAATCAAATTAATACAAAATAAATTATCACAAACCATCGACTGACCAAAATAAAAAACTTGATACCCCTTCTGCCCCCTTCTTCTTGGATCTCCCCATCTTTTCTCTTCCTAAGCGCTAGTGAGCCAAGATTCTTGGCCCGCAGTGTACCGCTAACCGGGAGGTTAGTTCCTACACAGCTATAGGCATACTCGTAAGTTAGTGTCGCTGGCAGCGCCCTGTCCTTTATACATCTATGAACATTACAGCACAGGTCTCTTTTAGCTTGTTACAGCTCATTCTTGGGTAGACAATAGCTTATACATAAGCTGCAAGTAGGGGTGGATGGTTCATTTTCATGTTGCATAAAAAACGCATATATTTGTACACTAGTAGCATGTTTAATGTGAACCAAAATTGTGCACAGTAAAGATTTGTATTTGTCTATGGTGCTTGCGTTGTGGGGCAAGAAGATTGTAGGTTTTTCCTAACGTTGGAATTTATTTTATCTAGATTTTTCACGTTCTTTTATTTATTGTTTGAATTCAAATACTATTTAAAACTAAAGAAAACCTAATTTTATAATCACCATTATATTGTAATACAAATCGGAAAACATTTTTCTACTTATCGAAAAATCACTTACCACAGTGTATTCGTACTTTATTCACGATATTTCATGTCATACCTGAAACAAAATGAGAAAACAGTTATTTATTGAAATACCTAGTAATGAACCGTTTCAGCTATTACTTCACCTTAGAACTCGTAATATGGTCACAATGTTACTTGGATGCAACAGCAATTGGAACATTTTTCTCCTATCGTATTTCAAATTTCGAACGCTCACAGTTCAAACAGACTGTTTGAAATAGTGAGCGTTCGATCAGCTGGTGTGTAAAGCTGCGTTCACACTTATTGCCTCTTCACGCTCCCTTGCGTGGGGTGGAGTGAGCGGGGGAGCAGGGGGGGGGGGGGGGGGGCGGGCGCAGGCGCGCAACGCGCCGCGCGAGGGGTCGTATAAATAGTACGCTATGTTGTTGTTTATACGACGACAGCCGGCGCTGGACAGATGTTCGAAATTCGAATAATGCGCTGTCAAGGTCAAGCTTGGAATAAGTAGGCGTGAAATGAAAAAAGAAAGTGAAACTTCAAGGAGCATACGAATAAAAATTGTTTTTAAGTTTGACATTTTAATTTTTAGTAGATTCGAACCGTTACCGTTATAACCTAGGTAAAATAGTGTATATGTCAGAATTGTTAGTTTGTATTGATCACGGATATCAGCTGATGTGAACGAGGATACTAAAAATATTTTTAATATTTTTTTTAAATAATTACTCCTATGTATTGAAAATTTTACAAAATTCTGTAAGCACTCAGTGTCGCTAGGTGGTGTGCTCAGCGCCACTATTTATTGTATAATTTCATCCATACGTAGGTAAACTAGAGGATACATCGAAAAATGTTATCAGTTCTATTTCAATGCGAAAAACTGACAAACTTCGAAAACACATTTTGTGACACATGCGACGAATGTCGCCATACCATACATTACATTTTTGTCATTTCGATTCCATCTCCAAAGCATTCATGGACGTTCTAACTCCCAATCCGGCGTTATTCAGTCCAAAAGGCACGCTAATAAAGAGGAGTGCTTTAATAACTGCATGGGGTACGCGGAGGACTGGTTATGAAAGGAGAGGGCTGGAGAGGGAGTGGGAATCAAAGTCGAACGAATGCCGCAGGTGCAACGCTCAATATATTGTGACAATTGAACAATTGGAGCTACCCCAGAGTACGTGCGGGGAGTAAAATGGTAGAGATTCGAAATGGACAGTTCTAGGAATTAGCAATTATTATATTGCGGGATCATTGTGTGAAGTGAATATACTCAATTGCGAATAAAAAACGTTTGTGTTTAGTTAGGTGTACGTTGCAAACCTTATGAAAAATATATAAAGTTTCATTTCATTTTTATTTTATTTATTTACGACGAACAGTCGACCGCCGCACCACTGAACTACCGAGGATGACAAAAATAAAAAGAATCATGGAAGAAAGAGTCCACGTTGTAAAGCATTATCAAAAAGAGACCAAAAAAAAAAGATTTAGGTTCACCTCATTTTTAGGGTTTCGTATCCGGTACGGGACCCTATTACTAAGCCTACGCCGTCTGTCCGCCCGTCTGTCCGAGGGCTGTATCTCTTGAACCGTAATAGGTAGCGCGTTGAAATTTTCACAGAATTTGTGTTATTATGGCCGATATAACAACAAAATTAAATAATAATAATAAGAAAAAGTAAAAAATTCACGGGGCTTTCCATAGAAGAAACTAAAAATTGTATGCGCGCGCGCCATCTACCGAATAGAGTATGAAGCAAACAGTAAACCGTGTGGGGCCGGTACTTTAAAAGAATAGCCCCACTGCATCACTCCCCGTGTATGTCGTAAAAGGCGACTAAGGGATATGACTCCCTTCTTATATTACTAGGTGGTAGGGTTCAACCCGCCCGGGTTCGTACCACCGCACTGAATGAAAGGTCGGTCGAAACGGCTATGTAAATAGTTTGTGTTTTCCGTCCAGTTCAGTGTACCCGGCACGACCGAAGGGAATCACTGACGTGGCACCAAGTTCATCCGGTGTTATGGGCTGACATCACGGATGTTGTAGGTGATGAAGCCAACCGTGTCAGCATCAATAAAAAAAAATGAAGCATTTTAACTAATCATAAATTTTAACATTAGTTATGAAATGCTTCATATTAATGAAGCATTTCATAAACACTCCATAGATGGCGTGAGTGGCGATAATCATGACATGGCGATACGGAAACCTCGGTGCGCGAATACGACTCGCACTTGGCCGTTTTTTTAAGTCGGTTAAAAATACACGTACTTGTTAATCATTGCAAGTGAGAACATCTCACACTCGTCACGCTTATTTTCCCGAACGCGCTCATGCCGACCACTAGCTCTGAGAGCTGTCACATTTTGCCGGGGCGGTCACGTGACATCGCACGCGGGGATCACGTGACTCGAGACTCTCTTTGATGTCTTCACTAATTAAACTGAAAATATTAAGTTACAGGAGCAACGGGTTGAAACAGTCACTTCTTGTCACACTGATGTCACGTCAAAACGAATATAAAAACAAATTGTATTAAGTTCAAGAATAGTTTTACTACCATAAGAATGCTTGAGTACTATCGAGCTTACGCTCACGAAAAAATTATCATTCGCTAGATGGCGCTGGCTCTTCCACATATTGTGATAATTGTATAGGGAATCGCTTAATTTTTTGCATTTTTTTTTATTATCGGTTGGCATACACGCTATAATAACGCATATTCTGTGAAATATATTACGGTTCAAAAGATACAGCCCTCGGACGGACGGACAGACAGACAGACGACGTAGGCTTAGTAAAACTCTAAAACGTGCATATGCATCTACACTCACAACTAAAACCAACCCGCATTTGTGAGACAAAGCTACTGTAGATTTTAGTATCAACGCAAAAAATCTTTACTGATTCCATCTCTTAGCACAGAATTCATACAACTGTGTATTATAGGAAACCGTGACCCCTCTGTCGTGGAGTATGCCGCGGCCCTCTGTATGCCCCTCTGCCCATACAGGGGACCCCGAGGTCCCTTGGGGGCACGATGAAACGGTGGCGCGTGCCAAATCTCTACAATTCGACGTGATTAAATTCACGAAACAAATGCACTGTTCTAACAAAACCGCTGTTTGACCAGAAGCGTTATACACTTGGCCGATCGCCGAGTTCTTATTTGTATAGCTACAAGATTTAATTTCGTCTGGCATTGTTCTCACGGTGCATGCTTATGCACGATGTTCAAATATAACGGTAGAGTTGGGGAATTGTTTGTCTAATGTCGTTTCATTGATTAGAGCGAATTTGGAATACAGTTTTATATTAGCTATTTCAGCGTGTGATCCGAGTCTACTCTTATCTTTTTTTTTTTTTTTTTTTTTATTGAAACTGACACGGTTGGCTACATCACCTACAACATCCGTGATGTCAGCCCATAACACCGGGTGAACTTGGTGCCACGTCAGTGCTTCCCTTCGGTCGTGCCGGCTACACTGAACTGGACGGAAAACACAAACTATTTACATAGCCGTTTCGACCGACCTTTCATTCAGTGCGGTGGTACCAACCCGGGCGGGTTAAACCCTACCACCTAGTGATATAAGAAGGGGGTCATATCCCTTAGTCGCCTTTTACGACATACACGGGGAGAGATGCAGTGGGGCTATTCTTTTAAAGTACCGGCCCCACACGGTACAAATGTGCTCTCCGCTCCTACCTAAGGTAGACAGTAATTTTTTTTTATTTATATTATCTGGTATGGGTGGCTGAGTCGGATAGGCCAAAGCACATGCTCCGACCAGCCAATATTACCTCCGAGAAGGTAGGTGCCATACCGGAGACTTCCTTGGATTGCTGGCTATACTGGACTAGAGGAGAACACAACCGAGGCTGCTATGCGGTCATCTTACATCCAGTACGGCGGTACCATCGTTTTACACCGGTTCTGAACGGTGAAGCAGCAGGTGTAAATATGCAAGTAATTTTTTTTCGCCAGGAAAAACCCATTGGTACACGCCGCCGGCCGGCCGGATTCGAACCTCGGACCTCTCGTATGAGAAACCGATGCCCAAACCACTCGGCCAGCCGCCACTGAACCATTCATTACGTAAGAAGTAATACAATCTTATTATAAGCACTTTCCATATTTTATTTCTTTCTTTCGGACAGCTAGAATTTTATAACAATAATATGAACGTACCAATACCAGTTTGTTAGTAAACTGAAAATAAATCTTTACGAATAGATTAATTGTTGGTGCTGTGTGATTTCCAAGTGAAGATATATTTTTATAGAAATGAAAATGTTAAATATGGATAGAGTTTCTGTTGAGAGTTTGACGGTTTCAATATAGTTTAATTTATTTTAATTGTTAAAGCATTGTTAATTTCTTATGTACACAAGAATCAAGATGCACTAAGCATGCAAATAGAATGACTAGAATACTAAATATTGATTATTATTATTAATTAGAAGATATAATGTATTGTAATATTGTTGAATTGGGGCTTCAATGATGAAATTCTTACAACTTTTTACGGTGGAAAGGTTGCGTGCGAGACTTTTTATATTGCATGTTTTTGATGGCATTATTTTATTTTATTTTTTTATTGTACCTGACACGGTTGGCTACATCACCTACAACATCCGTGATGTCAGCCCATAACACACCCATTATTATTTACAGCATACAGAATACGATACAGATCAATACTAATATGAATCTGACCACTGCCTATTTACACCGACAATACGAACCCAGTCAATAAATCCCTGCATGAAAACAAAACAACAAAAATAATAAAACACCGAATTACGTAATGAAACTGGACCAAACACACGAGAAAAGTTATCGCTTCGCACAAAGTGTGATGCCGGAGCTTCGGAAATACGATTACTAGTCAGTCGGAAGTTGGGAAAATTCACAGAATCCAGTAATCAAGTTCCCTACAAACCGCACCACTCGCCGAATGCATTTTTCGGTCGGTCAAATCCGGTTAAAGTTGGCGGACGAAGTTTTCGTGGAATTTAAAATCTATTTATAATATTTCTGTTCGAATTTCCGGGTTTGAGAGGACTTTGACCTGGTTTTTAAGTTTGCAATTCAATTTATTATTTTATAGAAGTTTGTATATGCAGCGGGGTAGGCTTGTAAGTTGAGTTCTAGTTTGAAATATTTTTCGTTTTCAATGTTCATTAAATGTATTGCATTATTATTGTCATGCACTTTTGTGTGCATCTAACGCGGCTTACATCCTTACCTATAATAAAATCCAACATCTGCTTTCTGTCTGAGTGTCTGTCTGTCTGTCGAGAACCACTGAACCGATTTTAATAAAACAAAATTCTACGGATAGCTTGATTCTTCCCATCAACTATAGGCTACTTAATATCACGCTAAATAGCTTATGAGGTTAGCAGAGAAGTCAAATATGAGAGCGGGCGGAGCCGCGGGCACAGCTTGTATTCTATATTCTTAAGAACATACGATATTTCGATATAAAATGTTGGTGGTTTATTGAATTACTTAGTCAACTGAAGGTTCTTGCGGGAGAGTGGACTTAATAAATAATTAAGGACTTTACAAAACATTTATAACTACAATTATTTTATAATATACTGAGTTATTTTGTTAACATGCCGAGCAAGATCTGTCAGGTCGGCATGGCATTCGCAACCCCCACATACGTTCGAACGTCCATGAGCGTAGTTAGACACCTTATGGGTGGCACGGCGCCTCTTGTCGCGATTTCAATAAAAAAAAAACCTTTCAAGGGATTAACATTTATAAAAAACTAAGTACATAGATGTCAAAAAATTACGGTGGCAAAAGTGGAAAAAATTTAGGTTAGCTATTTACGAAAATGTATGGAGAATTCAATTTTTTTTCAAACTTTTTTAATCTACTTAGTTTTTGGCATTGATTTTATACTGATTAACCCCCTGAAATCACCCCGTATAAATCATAACCTGATACCATATGTAGACTGCAATACAACGGGAAGTCTTCAGTATGCCACCTACGTTCTTGAAGGTGATATTGGCTGGTCGTAGCACGTTCTTTGGCCGTCTGACTAAGCCACCCATACCGGATTACATATAAAAAATGTCCTAAACAAATGCTCCATTGTAATAAATGAAAACATTGAACAAAACGCATTGACAACAATAAAGTGTATTAAATAAAAATGATTTCCATTTATTAAAATAACTATGCATTGTTACGTTGCAAAAACAATTTAACTAACGACATAAGCATTGTGTCATACACAGCTGAAAGGGCGACGACCCTGTCCAGGTAGAAGGCCCCTAGCACACTAACGACTTGTCAATGCTTGATTTACGACTTCGTCCAGAGGAGATCGTTACCTTTTACCCACAATGGGACGAAATTCAGCAATTGATGCATCGACGCGAGCCGGAAGTTCCCATTTCAATTATATCCCCAACCTTATGTCCTTTCAGGGGACTGAAAGAAATATGTTTGGAGGATAGCTGCAAGGGGCGAGAGGCCTCTTTTATCCGGCTAGGAAAAGCCTCGAAGGGCCGCTTAAATGGCCCTTAAATCGCCTTTAGTTGTACCTTCATTCTAGATAGTTGTCGTAGTTTGATTTTGAAAGTATTGTAGGTACTCAAAGAAAATGCATAATGTCCGGAAACCAGTGACGATGTAAAATTCATTTTTAAAGTAACAGTTAAGTTACGTTACGTATCTCCAATTGTTTTTGGAAAATAACGCGAAAATTAATCAAACTTCATAATATATATATTTTTTGTATGTTAGTACTAAATGTACTCGCTTTATATTTATTCACTAGATAGAATATGCCGAAAATGAAGAGAAAAAAATATATATCCTATAAATATATCCTGGTCGGGACGAATTTTTTCTATCTATATATAAAACAATTTTCAAAATTCAAAAAAGGCGGTCGCAAGGCGTCAAAATGTATTTTTTTAAGTGAAAAATTCTTTAGCGGCGCTTGGCACTTTTTTTAGATGAGTAAAACATGTTAAACTCGCGTCAGATCTCGCGTCAGATCCGTAGCCTGATCGAAAAAGCGTAAGATTCGAAACTTCTTTAGCGGCGCTTGGCACTTTTTTTAGATGGGTAAAAAATGTTAAACTCGCGTCAGATCCGTAGCCTGATCGAAAAAACGTAAGATTCGTTGAAATTATGGATGAAAGTTGATTTTTCCGAGAAATAAACTTTTTGATGTAATATAATTATAATAGTTCTGTAGTGTTAAATTTTTTATGTAATATAAATTGTCATGTTTGTCTACGATAGCGCAATAAATGAATATTGTATTTTACCACACAAATGATAGTACTTTTATACTGATAAATAAAACAATTCGTGCGAAATTAATCCCTAACGTTTCCATTCTAAAACGTTTAAGTTTTCACTTCTGCCGGCACTCCCGGAGTGCAACCAAAGGTTTTTTTCAAATATTTTGAACTGCGTCTCAAATTAAAGGTAATTAAAATAAATCGCTGTTAAATTTTGTCACTTAACTAATAATAAATCATAACGCTTCGCCTTCGGCGGCCTGAGCTGTAAGCAAAAAGTCACGCGAAGCAAAGCCCCAGGCAAAAGCTAGTAGCGTCGTGCGCTATCAACAGAACATACTATTTGAATAGAGAATGTACAAGTACTCGCGAATTTTAAATGTTTATCAGATTAAAGCAGCGCTGCAGCGTACTCGAAACATTTTAAAACACTCGCTTTCCAACAAATGGCGTACCGGTACCGCTAAGCAACAAAAGCGCTGCCAATCGCATGCGGGCTTTGTGCGAGCTTCGCCAAAAACGGTAACTTTTTGGAACGTTTTAACAATAACACGCGGGCTTTTTGTCTGCGGTGTATGAACGTTTTCAGTTAGCCCGCAATCGGACTTGGCGAATAAAAACGCCCCCAGCTGGGCGCCAATTCAGTAGAACCAGAATAGAGAACCGAGTACGACATTTCAAGTAAAATTAGGACGAGACGGAAGTTAACGTTACCCTAAGATGTAGCTCTCGTCATCATCATCATCATCATCATCATCATCAGCCTGTATCGGTTTGTATGTGGCTCTCATACAAACCGAATTGTTCCGCGCGCCGAAATAAAGGTACGGTAGCGGGCTTACTTACTTTCCTCTTTTTACATACTAATTTCAGGCGAGCGAAGCTGCGGGCAAAAGCTAGTGATAAATAAAGAATAAAGAGTGCCTCGGTTTTGTTGCTACTAAATTGGAAGGCCATTTTGCAGCTCAACTCCGAGTAAACTAACTGCATTTGGGAGACCGAATAAGCGAACTGCGGGTTCGGCGGTCGATACGTTAGATTTTTCATTCGTAACAGTTTTCATGGGGAAAGTTCTGTTTTTCGTGCGATGGATTATTTATATGGGTGTAAGAATAGACGTCGCGAATTTTCTGGAAATGTTTTGTTTTTATTGCAGAATGCTATTTCTTATATCGTGTCCTGCTAGGTCTACAAAGTCAACCTCGATAACCGTTCGACCGTCGAGGCTGGCCCTATTCGGATTACACGTAACACTGTAGGGAAGCGCCAACGCGCTGGTGCGCGTTCCAGGTTCGAATCCTGGTCGGGACGATTTTTTCTCTTCATTTTCGGCTTTGCATAAATCTAAAAAAAAAAAAAAATTGTACTTCCCTCAAGTAAAATCGCGAAATGTTTTCCCCAACACCTCACAATAAATTAAAAAAAAAATATACCAGTTGAATTGAGGATCTACCTCCTACTTTTTTTAAGTCCGTAAAAAGGCCTACAAATTGAACTACAGACAAAAATAAAATAAGCCCTAGACGTATCATCCCCGCGTACCCAGACAAGTCTAGATGCCTCGCAACGAAGATCAACAGGTATTTCCTTCCGCCGAAGACCCCCAATGCATAAGCATTTTTAATATTCGCGCAGACGACGCGGTGTAAATATTGCTATTATTGCAGGATAAACGCGAAGGGCTGCCCGCAAACAGTGCCATTTTTGGTTGCTAGCAGCCGTACCATATTAAGTAATCTGTGGCCGTACTGAGCTGACAGTTTATTATTCGCTCTATAACCTTAAATAGCAAAGAAGTTATTGCGCTGATTGTTGGGGTCAGCTGAGTTTTTTTAAGCACGACATATGGCGTATCATGTAGTTCGACAGCCCCAACGGGCATTCGGATATTTACGGGAGTTGCGAATACTATAACGGCCGGCTAGGTGCACTTTCATACATTATGTTTGAAGGACCCAGACTGTACATTGCAGGATAGGATACCGGTGGGAATGCAATCCATATGTTGGCAACCCTGTTAATAAAGGATTCACAGGATCGATTTGTTCTAAGTGAGGGGACATCGACGGTATGTGGATGCATTCCCAACCTGTTGCGCGTGGAACGATGGTGGAATGGGGATGGACTCTCCGTGGTACAGGCGATAGAACACACATAAGGATCCAACATCACTGCGGAATTGTAAGGTCTCTAAGTTCCGAGATACCTCAGGGTCGTCAACGTGGCGTACAGCGCGACGCTACCCTTTTTGGGCAGAGGTTGGGCTGAGGACTTCCTCCAGCGAGCAGGCATGATATCGGAGGAGAAAGAGAGTCTAAAGAGACGAGTGAGGATGTGTCAATCTAGTGCACACGTTTGAAGTATATAAACCGTCCGAACCACTGCTCTTGGAGGCGTCCAACTGAGGTAGAATTTTGAAGACCGATCTGTTATAAAATCGTACCTCACGCATCGATAAATCGCACTGAGTTAACGACGCGAAGGAGGGATAGCGCCTTGGTCGTCTAGGCACAGATTACTTAATAGTTACTTCGTACTGGTCTAGGGTCGAGTTGGAAGCAAAAAGGCGAGCGAATATATTCGCCTACTCAAGAATAGCGAGTGACACATCGGAACGTTCGAGAGGTTGTGTTGTAGCTCAGCAGAAGTTGTGACCGTTAGAGTTCGTCAGGGACCACAACTTCTACAACGGCAGTGTGTGACTTTTTAGCTTGATCTACGATCGTGCTTAAACTTGGCCAAGTCAAGCACTCGCTTGCAGGACTCTTGACTGCACGAAGCGCGCGTGCAGCCGCTGCTGGTGGAACTGGTCCCACGCCTCGACAACCAAACTGTACTGACGATTGAACCATGGTTTCTCCGTGCCTCTAATGGGGACCATAGAACTTGGAATGAAATATTCCATGCTCTGGAGGATCACTTCGGCGACAGATTGGGCGCAGTGAGATGGAGAGCCAAAGAACGTCACTCAATCTTGTTGTGTCCTATCTTATCAAAGTAGAATAAGGAAGAAAGCGGTCAAAATGGGGATCAAACTAAGGATTTTTCGCTTACTGAGCAAAACCTTACCCCTCACCTACGAACCCTTCAGAGATTCTATGGGCAGCTTCAAGCTAGTCGTCTGCGAGCGGCCACGCAACGTGGAGGCAGACGAAAGGGTAGCCAGCCAGCTCTCAGACACCCGCCGGGCAACGACCATGAGGCATTCACCCGCACAGACTGCACCGCACAATGCCTACTGCGCTATACACTGGCTACTGCACCCGTGCCGTTGGGTGGCTGGGTGGGAAAGTAACAATGATGTCATTTTATTACAGCATATTTTAATATCATTCTATGAAACATTAGCCATATCTTCGTGATTCCTCACAAAAATGACCTAAGGACGATACCGTGCTAAGGGACGACAGGATAGCCATCTCTCACGGTCCTTCCGCAGTCATACAAAAGGTAACTCTTCCGGCGAGTATGATTACTGAATCCATTAAACTTGAGGTCTTCAAACGTCGTATTTACATGCTAGACAGTTCTAGCAACCAACAGTCCGCAAATCTGCTGTAATGGCGCCTAAGTAACTGAGCGAGGGTTCGCAAGGGGTGTTTGAATTTGGCTCTGTCGACCACACAAGAGTCTCTTTATTCTTTCGAAATGATAGTAAAGTGCAACCGTTAAGGCCCCCAGTTAGGCAAAAATAAGTACAGAAATAATATGTTATTTTGCACTATTTACGAAGTAGCACTTGTTCGATAGTTAAAAAGTTTAAATAAAACAAAATAGTGGTAAAATATGCGTCGAAGTCATGTGGAGAGGATTCCGTGCCATTCCTTTTCCCGTGAGCACTTTAAGACTTAGGATTTTCGTTTAGGTTTTCCCATAACTATAAGAGAGGCAACATTTTAGATTTCATATTAAAATCTTTAAGGGGGGAGGGTTATTGCTCGATTTTCGTATATTTTCTTTAATATCTAACTATGCATTTTAAAATAATAAAAACAGTTATTTGTATTTTTGATACGTTACATGATGCATTTAAAAAAAAAACTTTCTAATTTGGCCCCCAAAACTCTAATATGTACCATAATTTTTCACTTTTTGTCGTACAGTTAATTTGGAGAAATTAAGGTGTGACAATGGAACCATAAAAAGTATGAAATTTCCAGATTCTGTCGGATTTTTTTTTATTTTATTTATTTATTATTTGGGACAACAAACAGTTATACATAGTATATTAAAACAGTAACTAATATCTACTAACCATCTAAACCAGCAAAGTGTCCACATATGGATTTATGCTATGCTACGTAATAAAATAATGAATGACTAAATTGTTTTTAAATTAATAACTATCAATACATACATACCTATTCTATGACAGTAATAATGACCTCTTCTCAGACTTGTATATGTTATATTCATTTTTAAGTTTCCGGATTAACAGTAGGTTTAAATACTTACATAAGTCGACGTTTCGCCCGCTACGTCAAAACGTTTGACGTCTGGTACAACGGACACCAGACGTCGGCTCCAGGAACTCCCGCAGTTCCTAATGAAGCCCGTGACGTAGCGGGCGAAACGTCGACTTATGTAAGTCTTTAAACCTACTGTTAATCCGGAAACTTAAAAATGAATATAATTAATAACAGTGTAAACTTAAAAACATTTGTATATGTTACATAACCAATTTCTAGAACTTGTATACGTTGACCTATTCTAGTACTTGTTATTAATTAGCCTATTCTTAAACTAGTATATTAAGCCTATTCTACAATTTATAATAAATTAACCTATTCCTATCGCCGCCGTATATATATACCTACTTATTAACATTATCGTGCACTTGATAATGTTAATAAGTATATACATTAAAATACATTACGTGCTACCTTGGTACGGAGTATTCAGTATGTCGAAACATTTTCTCTTAAATGTATTGAGCGAAAGAGCAAAAATATCGATTGATTCAAAGTTTTCGTTCGGATTCCTACATATACGGATTTTTTTTTCAGATACGTGTTTGAGACTCGTCCTTGCGCCTTAAATATTATAATACTATAATACTGTTAATGTTTTCTTCCCTGGCTAATGGTCCCAGTTGACTATGAAGTTCTCATTTCTTCAACTTTCTTTTTTCCGACGTCCCCTTGGAGACTCGTCTTTTTTGCGTCTGCCGCCTGCCATCCGTACTGCTTCCTGTTACCACCTCTTTCTGGGAGATTCTGAAGTTTCTACAGTTGGGGAAGGTAACTAAAATAAACCATTGAAAAAAATCTTTATAGGGTTTCTTGCTGTTTCTTTCTTAAAGTTAAATTTTTATAGGAGTTAAAAAGAACACTTCGTGGTATTTTTTTATCTAAAACATTTTTTTTGCGTTTTTGTCTAAGCATTTAAAGTCTTAAAAATATTAATAAATTTTGATCCTCTAGGCTTTTGTCTAATTCATAGGCATTAATCTCGTAAAAAACAACTAAATATAATCAACCGTTTAAAAGTTACAACACTGTGACAGACAGACAGACGGACGCACGAGTTACACTACTAGGTTCCGTTTTCGCCATAAGTTTTCACCTCTGTGAGACACGAAACCTAAAAACAATACATTATAAAATTAATAACATTGACGAATTTTGTTAGTGTTTTGGAAATAATACAGAACGACCACTTTGGAATAAGTCTGACTTTTAAATGAATATAAAAATGTACCAGGAAAACAGAAGGACGCCGGAGAAGTTATTGTTCTAGTTGTTTTTTCCGGCGACAACGGCGCTGGTGGCGCCCGTGTCGCCACGGTCGGTAGGCAGGTTGCTTTAAGGCGGTGACAAACGCCAAATACGCAAAACATGCAAAAAGTGCGACAAAGAAGGTCCAAAACTGACCAATTGACACACATTCAGAAAATTAAAAAAATACCAACCTATATTTTGGTTCCTTACCAACAAAGTGCATTGCTGGTTTTTTTAATAATGAGTAAAAGTAAGTAATAAACATAAAATTAAAAATATATAAAAAAAGCATGAATTTTTGAAAATCTGAGTATGTGTGTATTATTACAATTTTACAATACCACCGATTCAAAGGTCACAAAGCTCTGAGAAAACTCTATTCAATTTGTTTTATTATTTTATCCACGAAAGGAGATAAAAATAAAAAACAAAAAACGCCTACATGAAATTATTGACGTAATTCTTCAGTCGGAAGGGTAAAATTTTTGCCTTCGTCAATTTAGCAGGCACTTCAATACTAGATACAATTTTAGTTCCGGGCTCGCTTGCTCGCTCCTGCCCTGCTGCGCCCGCGTGTCGGTCGTCATTTCTGTCTTGTGTGTTTGGATCGAATGGAAAAAAGATAGGTAGGTTAGGTATATTTGTACCGTGTGGGATGGTAATTTAAAATAATAGCCCCACTGCATCTCTCCCCGTGCATGTCGTAAAAGGCGACTGAGGGATTTTTTTATGTAAACTGACACAGTTTGCTATATCACCTATAACATCCGTGATGTCAGCCCATAACACCGGGTGAACTTAAGTGCCATGTCAGTGCTTCCCTTTGGTCGTGCCGGCTACACTAAACTGGACGGAAAATACAAACTATTTCGGGATATGACTCCCTTCTTTTTTTCCGTCCAGTTCAGTGAAGCCGGTACGACCGAAGAAAAGCACTGACATAGCACCTACTTCACCAGTTGTTACGAGCTGACATCTCGGATGTTGTATTGTAGGTGATGTTGCCACCGTGTCATTTTCCGTACCAGTATACAGTACGACCGTATCAGTAATATCTCTCTTCTGTGGTATCTATCAGTATACGCTCCGGTACGTAACTTGACGGGGCGTTATACGCATGGCTTTCGTTGGTATAACCACAGAATAACTAATAGGTACTGTGGTATAACGCTGTCTGCGCCTCCCGCGCCTCCACCGCGCCGCCGCCGCCGCCGCCTCCGCCGCCGCCGCCGCCGTGCCGCCTCCGCACCGCACGCTGCTACTGAGTTACCGCACCGCACCGCACCCCACCGCACCGTGCCATGCTGCCGCCGCGCGCGCCGCGCGCGCCGGCCGGTACCTATGTTGCTATGATATTTGCCATACATACCTAAATGCCTATCTACCTATTACCTACCTACCTATTTTTATTTTAGTTTTCATCGATAGTCTATTTAGAGGTTTATAAAAAGTGGTAAGTACATGAACTAAAATAATTTGGAAGAAATTACAATAAAATGTTATTTAGGTAAAATAATAAAAAATAAAAAATTAGAATCACGCATCAGTTACATAAGCCACAATCATTTTAATAATTAATATAATAAAAAAGCAAAAAAAAAAAACATACGAAAGTGGGATTCGAACCCCGAACCATCAACTCTTTAGGCTGATAGCGACAAACTACGCTAAATGTGACTTGAACGTGCGAAGCGAAATTAGCAGTCGCATGGTACATTATGTAGAATTCCCGAATGCCGGTACCTATGTTGCTATGATATTTGCCATACATACCTAAATGCCTATCTACCTATTACCTACCTACCTATTTTTATTTTAGTTTTCATCGATAGTCTATTTAGAGGTTTATAAAAAGTGGTAAGTACATGAACTAAAATAATTTGGAAGAAATTACAATAAAATGTTATTTAGGTAAAATAATAAAAAATAAAAAATTAGAATCACGCATCAGTTACATAAGCCACAATCATTTTAATAATTAAAATAATAAAAAAGCAAAAAAAAAAAAACATACGAAAGTGGGATTCGAACCCCGAACCATCAACTCTTTAGGCTGATAGCGACAAACTACGCTAAATGTGACTTGAACGTGCGAAGCGAAATTAGCAGTCGCATGGTACATTATGTAGAATTCCCGAATGCTCAAGGTCGTTGGCGTTTGTCACGGCCTTAATGGCCGCGGCAACGGCCGTGAGAACGTGGAAACAGGAATAGTGCAGTACAAATACGACGATAGAATTCTATGGATTCTTCTTTTAAATGTTGGCAATCGAACTCGAGACCGGAGTCAGATAAAACGCAGCCGAATTCAGAGAAGGTGGCTATTATGGCAATACCCTTAGTTGATTTAGATACGTTGTGTAACAATAACGATTATTTTGTTCAAACTTTCGAAGGCCAGTTTTGTTATAAGAATTCAAAAATGGAAGCGGTGCGAGGTAAGAGGTGCGTGGATAGGCACCTGTCAAGCCGGCATGGCATTCGCAACCCCCGTAAACCACCGAATGTCCATGGGCGTCGTTAGACACCTCATCGGTGGCTCGGCGCCACAGTCGCGCTTTCTATAAAAAAAAGCCACAGTTGCACTCCGGGAGTGCCGGCAGAAGTGAAAACTTTTTGTATTTCCGAAAATAATTAAGGTGGTTTAAAAAAAAACTAAACACCCTAAAAAAATTTAAACACCGCAACATTGCTTAAAAAAGAAAACAAAAGAAAAAAAAACACAAAAAAAATTTGAGGGATTCAAAAAATAAAAATCCTACATTCTTACCATTGAGCCACGAAATCACATAAACGACCAAACGAATATCGGATTCCCACTGTCACTGAGAGACGAACAGAATTGATCTCGAGCCACTCGTAACTTAACCCTTAATGCAATGGCTTTAGGTTACATTTTAAATAATAAAAATAAATCTGACGCTGACGCGATGACGCGATGACGCGAGTTTAACATTTTTTACCCACCTAAAAAAGTGCCAAGCGCCGCTAAAGAAGTTTTCACTTCAAAAAAATTGCCAACTGCAGTAGCTAATGTCCACGCTATTCTTATGCCAGTCTCAGAAAGGCCTGCCTGACTGAAACCGCGCTGTGTCAGCACTCGTGGAGAAACAAAACGTTTACGAGGCTGGTTGTGGCGCCCGCTAGATGGTGCCACTAACAACCGAAACACCGGGTCCGACATGACGACGCCTCGGGTCTGCATTTTGTGCTGCTGTTGTCAGGTGGCTCCTTGTCACATTGAGGCCCTGTCAACCCGTATTCACCCGTACTTCTCTTTCACTGGTTGGTGTAGGATGCAAGCAATCAATTAAAAATTAGGTTTTTATTTTTTTATTCCAAAACTACGGATCGAAACAAACAAGTAAAAAGCTGCGGATTTAGATATACATTGCTCTGGTAGCACGGTTTGAGTCTTATTTCCGCCTTAAGGGGTGATTCTCGAAATCAAATTAACAGTTTCGGCCTTTGTATTTATTTTAAAATTAAAATAAAAATACAAAATATTATCCCAATATATTTTTCGAATTTACCAGCGCAACCATTTACGGGAAGCTTTCTTACATAAATACATACACACCACACGCTGTATCCCGACAATCGGGGTAAGCAGAGTAATCGGAGCTGTGCTACGGGTACTCTTGTAAATTATAGCACAACACCAACCACCACGTTTAGCACAGTATTCGAACAAGATAACTATCATCTTTTTTATGGGGACCTATTTTACCCATTCATGGTTAGATTTTTAGATTTGGAAAAAATTACCAATACAAAAGTTTTCAGAGATTAGCTGAATCGACAAAGGTAAGGATCGTAACCACCCCCACGCGAAGACTGAATATCACAGTACTAAGGGATGTTAAGGAAAATCCCAGAATTACAATTTGTGTGCAGAAATTACTCTTTTGAAGTTAAAAGTTAAACTTAACAAACAAAATGTCCAAACACCTTTCTGAACTCAATAATATTAGTGGAAGATAGGTATTTTCCGGTCATTCCCTAATATTATTTAAATTTCCCAGTTGCTCGCTTTGGTGAAGAGTTGTACAAATATGAAGTGAGTTTTCAACGATTTTTTAAATCTTGGAATCGAATTGCGATATAGTTCGTTCGCTCGCCGTCGGCGGCGCTGCTCGCAAGTTCTTAGTACCTCGTAAACGGTCGCCATAAAATTTTAGTGCCTGGACTTGGTGCGCTCTAGCCAGGAGCCATCTTTAGTACCCTGTTCCGTGGCCTTACACTGGCCGGATACACTTTCGATTTTTTTACTATACTTTCGTTAGATTTTTGAAGCTAATAATAATAAAATTACGACGACGTCGCCGTGCAGTCCGGCGGATACGGAGCTCTCCGAGATGGGGGTGGTGGTGGCCTACGAGTCTAGTACCACCACCTATCGGTCGTAGCTTGCCTCGCGTCGTCTCGGAGAGCTCCGTAGCCACGGCCTGCACCCGCCGGCGTGCTTGGAGGCTTGCCTCCCGCCGCCGCCGGCGGTATTACCGTTTTTATTTGTTTGTATTAATTTTGTGTATTTTTATTACTTTTTATAGTTATAATATATGTAACATTAATATAAATGTATTTTAAAAATATGAAATAAAGAATATAATTTATAAAATGATATATTATTAGCTTAAAAAAATTTTTTTTTTAATAAAATCGAATAACAGGGAAGTTCATCGAAAATTAGCCATTCATCGAAGTTAGTCGGGCGTGTAAAAGAATTCGAATAGCTTTCTTGTTATTTGATTATTTTTTCGTAGTCAGGTTTTATAAAATTTTTATTTTCGTTAAACTACTTTCAATCGCATGAACGTTTCATTAAATTACGTATTTTGCACCAGGCATTAGGTATTTAATGATAATTGTACAACAATTTTGGAAAAGTTGATCAGGAAATGAAAAATTAAATATGGATTTGTGGATATTTATGTGTGTGTGAATATATTGTTTGCATAACGCTTACCCTCGAGCAGTGATTTCAGTCAAATAAAATAAAAAAATTATATAGTACAAACATTTACTTTTACATTTACTTATGTATCGTGTATGGCCGGTACTTAAAAAGAATAGCCCCACTGCATCTCTCCCCGTGCATGTCGTAAGAGGCGACTAAGGGATAAGGACAAGATACTGCGCTAAAGGGCGACAGGCTAGCCACTTCTCACCTTGGCGCAGTCCTTCCACCTAGCCATGCAGCAGGTGGGTTCTTCGTGTCTTACTTGCTGCTTGATAGTCGTCTTGTCCGTATACTGTGCTAAACGTGGTGGTCGGTGTTGTGCTGTAATTTACCAGAGTCCTTATAGCACAAGACCGCTTTACTCTGCTTACCCTGATTGTCGGGATACAGCGTGTGTTATGTATGTATGTATTTACTTATATCACTGAGTACAGATCGAAGAAAAGCGAAAAAGCCAAGCTATGTGCGATCTGCAGCTTGTTCTGCTTAGCTTGAAGTATTCGACGACGCTTTCCAGAGTTTAGCTTGATTTATGCTAGACGCTTGTCTTAAATACTGACTATCCAGCATAGTATTTGGCGTGATTTTGTATTTCATTATAAGATCCATAATGAGGCGTATTGGCGAGTGCCTATAATAATTTGTAGTGTGTGTTTTATTAAGAATCGTAAAAAAACCAAATTATATTGTATGATATTTTGATTATTCCCCATCTGTAATACCTTATAACATTTAAGATATATTTATATTATAGTATATTTTATTATTTTCTTAAGTAGTTATCGAACTAAAAACATTGCACGGTCCATTATACAGTGCTGAATCAAAGCTCTGTAGATTGTAGACATTGTTTTTATATTTTCAGTTAATTATTGTTAGCAGTCGGGGGTTTTATTTTTTATTTATTTAATAATTTGTTTCTCTTATTAGTGTGGGATAAAGCGTGTGGTATTTCAGGGTTTTTCCCAGTGGTCAGATTGATGGTCAGACTAGTCTGGCCAACAGGATTTTTTTTTCCCATTGGTTAGATTAGCTCATGATTTAGTAAAGTACAGTTGAATACGAAAATACGAAGAGGTCATATAACTATTAAATATAAATAGGTTTTATTTGTGACATTATGGAGTTTGTTGACACTGGTTGGAAACTCTTTGCAAGTTGTTTCCGCCTGGTACACTTATCCCTACCAAGCTATCCTCCCTGGTAGGGATAAGTGGAAAAAAAATCCACTTATCCCTACCAGTAGGGATAGGTGGAAAGTGGAAACTCTGACTGAGTGCACTTATCCCTACTATAAAATTTAAAATAAAACAAAATACACTTTCGCCTTGTAATGTAATTTGTATAATTTTTTCAATCTTCTGATCTTTTTCTAGTTGTATTCACCTACGTTTTTTTTTCGGTTTTTCCCAGTGGTCAGATTGATGGTCAGACTTTTGGTCAGACTAGTCTAGCCAACGGGATTTTTTTTCCCATTGGTCAGATTAATTTCCTTTCGCAATAATGTCATTTTTCATCAATTTAAATTAATTTAAATTTTAACATGTTGAGTCCGTGCTTCCTTTTTTAGTAACTGAAAACTGGTGGCCGCACGTTGCTCCCCGATTTTAGTAGAGGAGACCCTCAAGCCCAAGAGCTGTTCCGCGGTCAGGAAGAGGTGGAATTGACGATTTTTAGAAAATATATTCGACCAAAAGTACCAGGAACTAAGAAGTTAGTAGGAGGTGTCTCTAAATTTTTATTCTTGGTAGTGATAAGTGTACCAGGCTGAGGAAAAGATGCGTATACATTCGAGGTGTCCGAATATCGAATAAAAATTTAGAGACATCTCCTACAAATTTTTTTTAGATCCTGGTACTTTTGGTCTAATTAATTTTCTAAAAATCGTCAATTCCACCTCTCCCTGACCGCGGAACGGTTCTAGGGCTCGAGGGTCTCCTCTACTAAAATCGGGGAGCCACTTGCGGCCACCAGTTTTCAGTTACTAAAAAAGGAAGCACGGACTCAAGATGTTAAATAGATGAAAAATGACATTTTTGCGAAAGAAAAAAAAACGTAGGAGAATACAACTAGAAAAAGATCAGAAGATTGAAAAATTATGAAAATTACATTACAAGGCGAAAATGTATTTTGTTTTATTTTAATTTTATAGTAGGGATAAGTGCACTCAGTCAGAGTTACAGTTTTTACTTTGATTGTACTTTTTTCTATATATTTATGTTTTTTATCCAGCTATCAAATTAATCTAACCAATGGGAAAAAAAATTCCCGTTGGCTAGTCTAGTCTGACCATCAATCTGACCACTGGGAAAAACCGGTATTTCACGTTTCGTCTCGTTTAGCACGTGCGCAATTACCACTCAACCTGGTCAACAAGAAACTGGTTTCGACAAATATATTCTTCCCCACTGCATCTCTCCCCATGCATGTCGTAAAAGGCGACTAAGGGATAAGGACAAGATGCCGTGCTAAAGGGCGACAGGCTCGCCACCTCTCACCTTGGCACGGTACTTCCACCGAGTCATACAGCAGGTGGGTCTTCACGCCTTACTTGCTGCTTGATCGATTGAATCTTGTTCGAATACCTTGCGAAACGTGGTGGTCGGTGTTGTGCTGTAGTTTACCAGAGTTCTTGCAGCACAACAGCGATTACTCTGCTTACCCCGGTTGTCGGGATTCAGCGTGTGCGATATGTATGTATGTATTCTTAAGTTCGGCCCATTCCTATAAGAACATAGTCCGTAACCTGCTGGATTGATAGGTAGGTATGTAGGTCATCCATCACATATTACATATATTGTATACCCTCTCGTCTATTCTGTCATCACCTCTCACAACTATCGACAATGTATTTTTTTTTTCTTTTCTTTTTGTTCCTCTCTTTCGCAACTGTCTTTATTAATTTATTTCTTTATGTATTTATTCCTACTTGCCTTTATCATGTTCAATGTGTTCCAGAGGGAAGCGTAGTGGGGACATGTTATATGTATACTTTTTGTTTCTCTTTTGTCATAATCTATGTACTAGATGTCTCTGTGTTTTCTCCTTAATAAATAAAATAAACCTAAATACAATTATCGAAAGTGCAGACAGTCAACTGTCGCTATTGAATGATAAGCAACGCTGGGTGCGGTCAGTACTTGGATGGGTGACCGCTGACCGTTGGAGGCTGACCGAGATTCGGATTCCTCGTAAAACTGTAGGTCCCTTCCCTCCTAATCTTACTTGGTGGTGGGGTTTAACCCGCCCGGGTTGGTACCACCGCACTGAATGAAACGTCGGTCAAAACGGCTATGTAAACAGTTTGTGTTTTCCGACCAGTTCAGTGTAGCCGGCACGATCAAAGGGGGAAGCACTGACATGGCACCTAGTTCACCCGGTGTTATGGGCTGACATCACGGACGTTGTAGGTGAGGTAGCCAACAGTGTCAGTTTCCATAAAAAAAAAAAAAATTATTATATAACGAAACGTTATCTAAATTTAACCAAAATAGCTCCTAAAATATCGCTATGCAAACTCGTGTGCTACCCACAGCACAGATTACTAAATAGTTACTTCGTCCCACAGGCTATTACACAAAATTTATTTTTCCACTCGCCCTACACAAACTTCACTAAAACGGCCATTACTATGCACCGGGGCAAAAGAGGCTGTTTTCTTCTTGTCAAAGGTTAAATGTGTGGGTGTAAATCATGGAAAACAAACGACAGATTATAAATGACGGTCTCTCTATATGGGCCTCTATTTTGCGAAGGCATCCTCAACGTGGAAAGTATTCATGCATTTTTTTTTTCTGATATATTGAAGAAATAATGTTAGATAACGTCATATACGTCGGGTCGCCTCTCACCCTCAAATATGGTTGAGGGAGGCGATGGCTGGCCTTGGCGTTATGCTCGGGAACGTGCTGTTTGTGGAGACTGGCCTGCTCCAATTGGCAGCTTATTATCTGAATGGTATACCTACCTATGTATAATATACTTCTTACCTGACTTTAGTTAACTCTTGACTAAGTACCATTAGTACCTCAATTTTATTAACCCATTGACAACTTGATACTTCAAGTATCTGAATATTCATATATTTTTTATTTTTGATATTAAAATTATAGACATTGTACTCGTAGTATGTTTAATATACTAACATAATTATGTTGATACAAATTACGTATCAAAGTTTGACAAAGGCTCTTTACACCTGATTCACTTAATTAATAAGTCTTTGTAGTCAGAACTCTCAGCAAAATTGATAATCGTGTTCTCAAGCTGTGTTTCCGATATACTATGGGCGGTGTTATTATGTGGCTAGTCACTAAGGCCCACTTGCACCAACATGAATTTAACGATATAAACCAGTTTAACTCGTTAAGCTAGTACCCGTTGACTGTGGAAACCGCGTTTAAATCCATAACTCGCTACTTAACTCTAAATTCGTGTTGGCGTAATTGGGCCTAAATTGTGACAAGTTTGAGCTCAGTTTAACTGTCATATGAATGATCAATAAACAAAATACAATACAGCAATATGAATCACTGAACTATAACACTAGAAGCGTCAAAGCTCGATGAAACTTGTTACCTGTAATCAAATGTGCGTGCCTTCACTTTTTTTATCGACAACCGGCACAGGTTGCTGTGCCCAAAAGTTCACAGCCAATAACACCATTCCAAACGGGATATAACAAATTATGACGAGTTCGAGTGCGATTTTACTGCCTAAAGAACTCACAATAAACAACAACATTAAAGAATATATCTGTATATTTAAAATTATTAAAAAAAATTTTTTTCTTCATATTATTCGAACCAAACACGCGAGCACTTATTATATGGAAAATCATTGTACATATGTGTTGTGTATGTTCTGTTGAACAGGAATAATAATGATTGAGGGGGAAAAATTCTACAAATAAAAGTATTTGCGTATTTTACTTATAAATTTAATACTTTATACATAGACACCACACGCTGTATCCCGACATTCAGGGTAAGCAGAGTAATCGGTGCTGTGCTGCAATAACTCTGGTAAATTACAGCACAACACCGATCACCACGTTCAGCGAAGTATTCGAACAAGATAACTATCAAGCAGCTAAGTAAAGCACGAAGACCCACCTGCTGCATGACTCGGTGGAAGGACCGTGCCAAGGTGAGAGGTGGCTATCCTGTCGCCCTTTAGGACGGCACCTTGTCCTTATCTATTAGTCGCCTTTTACGACATGCACGGGGAGAGAATCGGTGGGGCTATTCTTTCTAAGTACCGGTCCCACACGGAGTATAAATAAATACAATTATTTGCGTATTTTAATTTAAAACACATTTTACTATACGGGACGGGACACAGGATAGGCTAATTAAAATTTAGTTCCGATTACGCTAAGATGTGGCTCTCATACAAACCGAATTGTTCCGCGCGCCGAAATAAAGGTACGCCAGCGGTCTTACTTTCTTCTTTTTAAATGCGAATTTCACGCGAGCGAAGCCACGGGAAAAAGCTTGTTTATAATAATTTTGTTCTCTAAAACATTTCAGGCTTCCATACTGGCTGCTTACTATGAATATAGCGACCAAGTTTAAGGGCCTAACGTTTTTATACTTTATCCCTCGTCGTTAAATATTCACAGCGTATCCGTAAGTGATACAAGTAAACTGTATTTAATGGCGAGGGTGACGTCAAAATGGCATTATGTGGAGGAAAGCTTTTAGGCGTAAACAATATTTAATTTTGTTCTCATGAGCTCAACTTCGAAATTGCTTCTTTATTCACTTTTATTGAGTTTTATCTCCTTTATATAAGCCATCAAAAACTTCTTAGAACAAGATGTTATTAAATAATTCAACTTCAAAGAAACGTGTAGCTACATTAACATCTTAAGTCAACGCCGTAAGCCCGTGTATTACCAACATCGTCAAAGATTAATAATTTTTTTTATATAACTTTTTTTTACTAGAATTTTTTATAAATTTGACCGCGCCGTGTTGGGGTTGGAGTGAACGATAACATGGTAGCAGTAACAGTCATACTCGCGAGTGAAATGTTTACATATCTTAATCGTGAGTGGAGCGAATAAACTACTGAAACTTAGTAAATGTAACCGCGCCGCGTGAGGGCTGGAGTGAATTGAGATTTGATAACGGTAACAGTAACAGTCACACTCGCGAGTGAAATGTTTACACGTCTTAATCGTGAGTGGAGCGAATAAACTACTGAAACTTAGTAAATGTAACCGCGCCGCGTGAGGGCTGGAGTGAATTGAGATTTGATAACGGTAACAGTAACAGTCACACTCGCGAGTGAAATGTTTACACGTCTTAATCGTGAGTGGAGCGAATAAACTACTGAAACTTAGTAAATGTAACCGCGCCGCGTGAGGGCTGGAGTGAATTGAGATTTGATAACGGTAACAGTAACAGTCACACTCGCGAGTGAAATGTTTACACGTCTTAATCGTGAGTGGAGCGAATAAACTACTGAAACTTAGTAAATGTAACCGCGCCGCGTGAGGACTGGAGTGAATTGAGATTTGATAACGGTAACAGTAACAGTCACACTCGCGAGTGAAATGTTTACACGTCTTAATCGTGAGTGGAGCGAATAAACTACTGAAACTTAGTAAATGTGACCGCATCGCGTCGTGTCGGGGCTTGAGTGTTCGGTAACAGGATAACAGTAACAGTCACACTCGCGAGTGAAATGTTTACACGTCTTAATCGTGAGTGGAGCGAATAAACAACTGAAACTTAGTAAATGTAACCGCGCCGCGTGAGGGCTGGAGTGAATTGAGATTTGATAACGGTAACAGTAACAGTCAGACTCGCGAGTGAAATGTTTACACGTCTTATTCGTGAGTGGAGCGAATAAACTACTGAAACTTAGTAAATGTAACCGCGCCGCGCGAGGGCTGGAGTGAATTGAGATTTGATAACGGTAACAGTAACAGTCACACTCGCGAGTGAAATGTTTACACGTCTTAATCGTGAGTGGAGCGAATAAACTACTGAAACTTAGTAAATGTGACCGCATCGCGTCGTGTCGGGGCTTGAGTGTTCGGTAACAGGATAACAGTAACAGTCACACTCGCGAGTGAAATGTTTACACATCTTAATCGTGAGTGGAGGGAATAAACAACTGAAACTTAGTAAATGTGACCGCATCGCATCGTTACATCGCATCGTGTCGGGGCTTGAGTGTTCGGTAACAGGATAACAGTAACAGTCACACTCGCGAGTGAAAAGTTTACACATCTTAGTCGTGAGTGGAGCGCAGAAACAACTGAAACTTAGTAAATGTAACCGCGCCGCGTCAGGGCTGCAGTGAATTGAGATTTGGTAACGGTAACAGTAACAGTCACACTCGCGAGTGAAATGTTTACACACGTTAATCGCAAGTACCGGCACACATACTTTTTTCCAACGCCGCCGCCTCTGTAACCTAATCCTCGCTCAACCATCAACCCTCTCGCCAGTGAAGGGGTGGGGTTGATACGACGACGGGCTCTCGCTCGCCTCATTTGCTTGGTATTTCATTACAGCTGTCTGTAGCATGTCTACTGCGGACTGATGAGGGAAATGCCTTGTGGAACCGTGTCGTGTCCTGTTAGAGCACGTGGGGTCAATGTGTGACATGAATCAGTTGCGGACGTATGGGTTCGGCGGTTAAAGTTTTGGTATAGTAACAAACTACTGTAAAAGGTATACTTACCTACTTATATAAAGTCAGTACACGGAAATCCTTTCCATATTCGCTAATAAATATACACAAAATATACACACATATATAAAGACATACACACACACACACACACACACGCACCCCCGCACACACACACACACACACACACACACACACACACACACACAATACCCCACACCACACACATATTTAGACATGTAAGTTCGTTTCCAGCGCTAACATAAAAAAAATTATACATTTAATTGGTCATACTTAAGGTAGGCCATGGCTGTATGTTTTCTCATATAAATAAATATAAATTACTTAAAACTACGAAATTAATTAAATAAAAATAAATAATAATTCTTGCGACCGAAACACGACACGTCCCACGTCTCGTCCGAGAGTCCATCGAAATCAAGAAGCACGACAACTTCAACCGGGAGGACGCCTTCAAGTTGTCGCCGATGTGGAACCCAGTCATAGCGCCACTCAAGAGAAGAAGACACGACGGACACGACCAGCCGGAAGTGGACACCGTCAGCGCCTTCTGTCTCTCCGCCGAGATCCGGAACGCACCTGAACCCTCGTCTACGGAAACTACCCGCACTGGCCACGGCTACAATCTTCGTCAACGACGGACGAAGATGTGACAGTTCTCTGCCAACCGTCGCACAAGGCAGAGTGCTCCATGAAGATGTGCCATACGCTTGGCCCGAAACGGAGCCACATAGCTCGGAGTGAAACCGTGAGTAAAGCTGATTGATTTAAAATAAAATATAAATAACATATTGTAGTATTTAAATAAATATAATCTCGTCAAATTATAAAACTTTTAACAAAATATAATGGTGGGCTTTTCCCACTGTGAAATATTGTTGAATGGGCGGCTAATATTGCCATGAAAATATTATTTCTAAAGGCGCCATCCGCCCTGCGTTTAGCCGGTGCTTCCCGTAAGTCACTTTTGCAGTCAGTCAGTCAGTCAGCGTGTAAGCGTCCACTGCTGGACATACGCCTCTCCAATTTTCCTCCAGTCTTCCCGGCCTTCAGCGATACGGAACCACTGATTCTTCTCGCTATACTTTTACATAAAATACTTTTTCCAAAATCAGTAAGTCACTAAGTGCTAAGCCCGAGGTCATAGTTTCGGTAATCCTATGTCTTCAGGTACTGGAATTGGCGGGGCACTACCGTTCCCCTAGATTCTTTCGAAGGTAGCAAGTCATGGCGAGGCCGAAGATGTTCGGTTCAATGATATGTTTAATTGGAAACAATAAGTCACTAAGGGCGAGGCCGAAGGCCAACCCGCGTTTAGGTAAACGATGTTCTTTTCACATACCGTGATTATATAAATCCTAAAACGATTTCAAAGAGTTACCGAATCTAATGGAATTTCTCTAATGGAATTGCCATTCAATTCTGCTTTGTAGTTTTTAAGTAAACGACATAAATCTTAGGAAAGGTAGACAGGTAGACAGACACCAATATTTATTTTATTTTCTTAAGTTTCTAGGCAAAATTTTCTTTCTCTGATTTCACAGCAGAATAGTAACTTTAGTTGCCTTATGATGGTAAAAAGATGGATAGAAAAAAGTAATTTTGGAAATATACTTAGAACTTGCAATGAGGGTTTTTGTATCGCGCTCCGGTTTGCGTTATATATTATGTATTGATTCATGAAATTCCACCTTATGCACTACAGATCACGCGAAACCAATCAAGCGTAAAGCGTTTTCTATCGTAAGAGTTTTTGAAAAAGGTCCCCGCCTGGCGACCGACAAGGGAATCATTCATCCATTTGTGCCGGGTGATTTGACGCATCATCGTTTCGACCCACCACCCTGTGAGTTCCATGATCTTGAGAGGTAAGGTCGGACGTACACCGTTCTATTCCACCGTAAATATTGTGATGGTAATTAATTAAATGTTTACTTTACGTAAGTAATTTAGTGTCAAGTACTTTAGTAAATATTGCACTGTAAAATAGTGTTTTTTAGATAAAGTACAGATTTACGTGGAATCCGAACAACGGTCAGCCTCCAACGGTCGAGCGGTCACCCATCCATCCACTAACCGCACCCAGCCTCGGTAGCTTAGTGGTGCGGTCGGTCGACTGTTGTTAATCAACTCTGACCGCGGTCAGTACTAGGATGGGTCACCGCACGGCCGTTGGAGGCAGACCGTGGTTCGGATTCCACGTAAAACTGTATGCCCCTTCTCTTCTTACCTTACTAGGTGGTATAAGGGTTTATCCCGCCCGTCGAAACGTCGGTCGAAACGGCTTGTAAATAGTTCGTGTTTTCCGTCCAGTTTAGTGTAGCCGACATGAAATGAAGGGAAGCACTGACATGGCACCTAATTCAACCGGTGTTATGGGCTGACATCACTGATGTTGTAGGTGATGTAGCCAACCGTGTCAGTTTCCATAAAAAAACTACTTCACTATATTGCTCATACAGTCAAGGCGCGATGTGCCTCCGACCTAACTCCTACAAATCTGGCGTCGCTCCAACGGCTTATCTAGAAATTTATGCGTCAGTGTCGCATTTTGGGGGGCAGAGCAGATATCAAATATTTCTATTGATTCCGCCAAATGTGTAGACGACGAAGGGACACGAAGGGATGATGTCGAAGAGATCGAAAGAATAGAATTGAAACTATTTATTGCGCAGAATTAAAAGAACAAAACAGCACGAAAGAACTGCTATCATCATAAACAACTAAAAGTGATTCAAAACAAAGTTAAAACGAAGTCGTATTTAACTTTTTTCATCAAGTAGATTCG
Source organism: Nematopogon swammerdamellus (assembly GCA_946902875.1). Classification (NCBI taxonomy): domain Eukaryota; kingdom Metazoa; phylum Arthropoda; class Insecta; order Lepidoptera; family Adelidae; genus Nematopogon; species Nematopogon swammerdamellus. The sequence continues at coordinate 3,542,095 of OX336335.1, read as the reverse complement.
AAGAAAATAAGCTGTGACAGGACAGACAGACAGACAGACATGAGAGTGTTCCGTTAAGTAAGGGTTCCGTTTTTTTCCTCTTTTGAGGACAACACACGCAACAACAACTCATGATCGAGGCTCCGATTTTTTCTTATGTAAACCAACATGGGTGGCTGTGCCGAGGGACTAATGGTACAGTCGACAGAGCTAAAACACCTCTCCTCGCGAAACCACGCCTCAGTGAGGCGACATGCCAGCAGATTTGCGGACTGTTGCTAGCCCGTTGATACGACGTTTGAAGACACCCAGGTTAAATCATTCGGGAAACACTCACCGAAAGGCAGTTCTACACCCTAGCGGTGCGACAATGAAACGATTTTGAGAACCGATGGGTTCTCAAAAGCCCAATGTCAACAACAAAATGGTGCTCAGTTTCTCTGCGGCGAGTGCTGCGAAGATAGGTTTGATGGCAAGGAATAAGGGAAGCAGATTCCTCCGAGGAGCGTCCATGATAGTACCTGTAGAACGAATTGAGTGGCCCTATAAATCGTCTGTGACTCAGAGATTCTAGATCATCAGCCAGTTTCGGGTCTCCTACCAGACGGACAGCTCGGCGCTGTATTGAATCCAAGGATGCCAACAGATACCGCGGGCTGCCTTCCCAACAGTGCCAACAGTATTTTATCAATCTGCGATTTGAACAACATAAAATAAGTAGTCTCGCCGGTGAGAAGAACCTCCTATTTTGGTATTAGCGTATTAAATGAGTGCTCGAATAATGGGTGTAGCCGGAAAGCTCGAAAGCAGAAAGTTTGACTGCGGAACTTTGTTCTGACTAGTTAGGAGGTAAACATACTAAAAGTCCCCACCACTGGGGGGTGCGCCCTAAGGGGGGCACAAAGAAGGTCCTATTTTTCGGTTTTTTCGCTTATATCTCGAAAACGGTGCATCATAGGAAAAAAACTGTTCAATTACGGAATAAGAGGTGATCATTCGTTTCCTGGACTATATAGGATCCCCAGTTTTTTTGATGCGGTTTTGGCCTTGAAGATGACTCATAACCTGAGCTCGTAACACAATTTTGTACATTGACATTATAACCCATTGATGCACGTGTGTTGATAAAGATACATTAATCCACATGTGTGACATAGATGAACAAATATCTCTAATTTGCACATAATTTCTAATAATTTTTTACCATACGTGCACACCATTCCTAATTACTGTTTACCAGTACGACAAGCTGATGACTATTCTTTCTTTTTTACTCCTTGTATGTGGTGTTTTCTGGCGCATTCTGCAAATTTATTAAAGTGACTCAGCGCTTCTGGGAAGAGATTTAGATATTTTGATTTATTTAAGGTGTCATCGGGGCGCTAAAGTCGATGTCGCCGAGACGATGCGAACGCTATGAGAGGATTTTGAGTGTTTCAATCTCGCGGAGGCATATAAGCACATCAAACGAACTCTAGAAGCCGGCATGATTGGGTATTACGCTGGATTCTAGTGTCAAAGATTTGCCATAAGGTACATTTATGTTTTGCTTGCATATTCGTACTCGTGTGTAGATCCATAGACACACAATCGTATACAATATATTGTTTATTGTTCATTGTATAATATACATAGTTACAAAGCGGCGGATGGCCGAGTGGTCTGGGCGTCGTCGGCTTCTCTTGCGAGAGGTCCGAGGTTCGAATCCAACCGGCGGCGTGTACCAATAGTTTTTTTCTGATTTACAAAAAAAAAATAAAAAATTAAGTGCATACCTTTACACACAGCTCCATGGCTCGGATTCCATGTAAAATGTTGACTGGAGGAAATTGCCTATGGCAATAAACCCGCCCTTGCCACACATCAAGGGGCATAAAGTGTATTATTGTGTATATTTATAATGGATAATGAATAATATATACATTTTTATCATTTTTATTTTTTATTTTTATATCATTATTTTTTCATAAGCTTGTATGATGATATGTGTTGTTGCACCTATCCCGGTATGAATATATTAAAAAGGTTAGACTGACGAAAAATTCCATAGGCAATAAGAACTACCTCCTGTACGTTTTTAAGTGCAATAAACGTTTTTATTATTTGATTTGAAGAAATATACAAGAAATCAATACAATAAATGGCATTGGTTGTCAAATCCGAAAATGCATCTTTTCTGTATCTAGGTCTGCATACCTGTACAGTATACTGTATCTACTTGATAAGGAAACACTTTTGATCTATTTATCTATATATTTGCATGGATAATTTGTATGTCATAAGAATATACATGAAAGCTTAGCGCCAGAACGAATTAAGCTGCAAAATGCATGTATTTTTTCACGCTGTTTCATGAAATATGAAAATTTAAAAAAAACTCTGCTTAAGATATGCAAAATGGCAATATGCAGGATCGCAGGATATCTTAGTAATGCCTCGTTTTTCGCAAAATATCCAGCGCATAAGTGGAGCACGCATCATAATTTACCGGCGCGCATCAAACGAGGCATGAACCCCGGACGGTGCGCTGAGTGAGATACCCCGCGCGTTACATTCCGCTCCAGAGCGCGTGCCGTATCGCGCCCGACCTCCCCCCACCCCGTGTTCAACCCCACAGTGTCACCTCTGTGAGGGGTGAGCTCTCTACCAGACTCGTATATGTGTAATCTACTGTATTTTATGCAAATATCTAATTTTTAGGGTTCCGTACAGGTACGGGATCCTATTACAAAGCCTACGCCGTCGGTCTTGCTGTCCGTCCGTCCGTCCGTCTGTCTGAGGGCTGTATCTCTTGAACCGTAATAGGTAGCCCGTTGAAATTTTCACAGAATGTGTGTTATTAAGGCCGATATAACAGCAAATAATAAAAATAAGAAAAAGTAAAAAATTCACGGGGGTTCCCATAGAAGAAACCAAAAAAGTGTACGCGGATGCATCCGCAAAAATCTAAATAAATAATTTTTTTCATCTGACGCAAAAGTGAATGAATAAAACGAAATTTTTATTGCCCTGATAAATAACTAAACCACAAGCACAGAAAACTGTTGTTGTAGATTTTTTAATTTTATTACCATGAATTTGTTTAAATTAAAAAACGTCCATTGCTTGACATACGCCATACATACGTTTCGAAGTAATCACTCTGGACATAGCGTGCGACAGACGGACGGATGGACGGACGGACAGACATGTGACCAATTTTCTAAGGGTCCCTGCCAGCGTGTTTGGTTACGGAACCCTAAGAAAGACGGGGATAATACTTTTTTTTCATATGTAATTTCTACTTCTCAAATCTCCAGTATGTCACACAAAAACCACTTCATCCTTACCTATAATAAAATCCAACGTCTGCTTTCTGTCTGAGTGTCTGTCTGTCTGTCCGCTTATAACTCGAGAACAACTGAACCGATTTTAATAAAACAAAATTCTACGGATAGCTTGATTCTTCCCATCAACTATAGGCTACTTACTATCACGCTAAATGGCTTATGAGGTTAGCAGTGAAGTGAAATATGAGAGCGGGCGGAGCCGCGGGCACAGCTTGTATAACCTGTATTCGATAATTTTACGTAAAAAGTTAAATGAATAATAAAAAAAAACCCCGACCCTTAAAAAGTCAAAAATAATTTCCGTTTACTTAAAGGATTCAGGAGACCGCTAAGTAAATTCCCGTGCAGCTCTGAGTTTTTATATTTGATTTACATAGCGGTCCCTCGACTCCTTTAAATAAGTAAACGAAAATTATTTTTGAGTTTTTTAAGGTCGGGGGTTTTTTAAATTGGTAATTTTACGTTTATTTCAAGCCTTTTTGACGCATGCAAATCGGTCCACTTTTCAAGACATTTTTTTTTGATTACTTGAATACTAGATATGACTCCCTTCTTATATTACTAGGTGGTAGGGTTTAACCCGCCCGGGTTGGTACCACCGCACTGAATGAAAGGTCGGTCGAAACGGCTATGTAAATAGTTTGTCTTTTCCGTCCAGTTCAGTGTAGCCGGCACGACCGAAGGGAAGCAATGACGTGGCACCAAGTTCACCCGGTGTTATGGGCTGACATCACGGATGTTGTAGGTGATGTAGCCAACCGTGTCAGTTTCCATAAAAAAAAAAAACTTGATTACAAACTTATACCTAGCTAAGAACCATACAACGTCATTCAAATCGGTCCATCCGTTTGGGAGCTACGATGCCACAGCCAGACACATCCTTACACACATACACACACACACGTTAAACTTATAACTTTATAACACCCCTCTTTTTGCGTCGGGGGTTAAAAACACAATTCACGTTCGTACTAAATCTCCAAGCATCGATAGCGCAGTACATACAATCTTTATGCTTTTGTAGCCGCGTACGCAGCCTCACCCACCCTCGTCTCGCCGCGCCGTGATAGTGCGCCCCCTGGCAACTGATAAGCGTGATTGAAGGCGAGCCGTGGTCACGCATACGGACGCCGAATTAACGCCATCTACCGGGGCGGTCCGGTGTCAGCTTCTCTTATGCGGTGAATTCTCGGTGTGTGACTAGTGGTCCCACTAATTTGACCAACCAGTGGTACATTGCCATGGGTTCGTGGCCCCACTAGTCGGTGGTACAACCAGTCATAAAAACCAAGTCGTAATAAAATTCATGGGACTCGTAACTGATGAAATACAGTTATTTATTACAATAAAAAATAAATAAATGAGTATTAAAATAGTTTTACTGAGAGTAGGTACCAGGGTCACATGAACTGAAAGAGGCTAAAATGAAAAGTTGTAGTTGCGAAATTAATAAATGCAGCAGAAATGATAGGTTTGCAAATTGCCACAAAGGAAGTTTCATTTACTTTATCTGTGTATTCTGGTAAGTGGGTCAGAACGCCTCTCAAAATTAAATGTAAATGGGTCGAAACGCCACATTTTTTTTTTCTTTTTGACAGTGGGTCCTGAGAATGGGTCAGAACGCCACGAGATCCTTTTAAAGTACCGTAAAGTACTCACTAAAATACAAAAACAGTAGTCTTGATGTTGATTTGTTGAATATTAAATTTGATTGTACATAAAGCAACAGCTCCACGCACCACTAATGTTTAATTATTTTCTCTCTACCTATCTAAATCAGAGTTCTCGTCACCCATCAATCCATCAATCAACCATTATTTGTATCTTCAAATGTGCTGCGATCATATTATTTACTTCCATTTACATCCCCTTTATTAATCCACTAGCGTTTGCCCGCGGCTTCGCTCGAGTGAAATTCGTATTTGAAAAGAAGAAAGTAAGTAAGCCCGCTACCCGTACCTTTATTTCGACGCGCGGAACAATTCGGTTTGTGTGAGAGCCACATCTTAGCGTAACCAGAGCTGAATTTTATTTAGCCTATACTGTGTCACAAATAGTTAAATGTGCTTGTACTAAGTTTAATCAAATTTGGATGATCGGTTTAAGAGTTATCGAGGAACATACATACATACAGAAAATATTTCTAAAAGTAGTCATTTTAGTTTTATTATCATACATAGAGTCTACAAACGCAAGATATAATAAAACAAAGTAACTTACTCCATGACCATCCCTTACAGATTTATTATTAGTCTCGATTGATGAGCAATATATTTTTTTACAGCGGAGCGCTGACCATTCTATTGCAAAACAATGCTTAGACGACCGTTACCGCTTAAAGCGCTGAACTTTCGCCCGTCATGTCTTGTTTATTATGATGGATTACTCTTTTGTCCTTAATATATGTCTTATCTGTTGATTAAAGTGGCATTCATCAAGCTCCCCTAAGGTCAAGTCATTAAGGAATTGAGCTGTGAAGCATACTGGATGCGGAGCTTCAAATAATGAAGTAGATCTCATTCTACTAAGCGGCGGGTGGCCGAGTGGTTTGGGCATCGGCTTCTCATGCGGGAGGTCCGAGGTTCGAATCCGGTCGGCGTGTACCAATGAGTTTTTTCTGACGAAAAAATTTACGTGCATACCTACACCCGCTGCTTCACCGTTCGGAACCGGTGTAAAACTGTAGGTCCTTTCCCTTGCCCCTTACTAGGTGGTAGGCTCAAATTGTTGCCGACTGGGTTGGTACCACCGTACTGGATGTAAGATGGCCGCAAGCAACCTCGGTTGTGTTCTCCTCTAGTCCAGTATAGCCAGCAATCCAGGGAAGTCTCCGGTATGGCACCTACCTTCTTGTACCGTGTGGGGCCGGTACTTTAAAAGAATAGCCCCGCTGCATCTCTCCCCGTGTATGTCGTAAAAGGCGACTAAGGGATATGACTCCCTTCTTATATTACTAGATGGTAGGGTTTAACCCGCCCGGGTTGATACCACCGCACTGAATGAAAGGTTGGTCGAAACGGCTATGTAAATAGTTGTCTTTTCCGTCCAGTTCAGTGTAGCCGGCACGACCGAAGGGAAGCACTGACGTGGCACCAAGTTCATCCGGTGTTATAGGCTGACATCACGGATGTTGTAGGTGATGTAGCCAACCGTGTCAGTTTCCATTAAAAAAAATAAAATAAAAAAAATAAAGTGATATTGGCTGTTTAGAGCATGTGCTTTGGCCCCTCCGACTCAGCCACCCATACCGGATTACATAAAAAAAAAAAAACTTTAGGGTTCCGTAATCAGCAATCCAGTGAAGTCTCCGGTATGGCACCTACCTACTCGGAGGATCTAATGCGATCTTACAACGTCGTGCGGGATTTTTTATTTTTATTGAAACTGACACGTTTGGCTACATCACTTACAACATCCGTGATGTCAGCCCATAACATCGGGTGAAATTGGTGCCACTTCAGTGCTTCCCTTCGGTCGTGCCGGATACACTGAACTGGACGGAAAACACAAACTATGTACATAGCCGTTTCGACCGACGTTTCATTCAGTGCGGTGGTAACCACCCGGGCGGGTTAAACCCTACCACCTAGTAATGTAAGAAGGGAGTCATATCCCTTAATCGCCTTTTACGACATACACGGGGAGAGATGCAGTGGGGCTATTCTTTTAAAGTATCAGCCCTACACGGTACATCGGGTGCGTGTGCGTTTTGCGTGCGATCGACAATCGTGTGTCAACTGTCATGGTGAGATACCTACCTACTTAGCATTAGACGAAAGCAAAGCGTACATTTCACAAATGTATATCTTTGAAACTCGTAAGTTGAAACTAGACACTTTAGAGATATATGTAGTAATTTTTTTTATGGAAACTGACACGGTTGGCTACATCACCTACAACATCCGTGATGTCAGCCCATAACACCGGGTGAACTTGGTGCCACGTCAGTGCTTCCCTTCGGTCGTGCCGGCTACACCGAACTGGACGGAAAATACAAATTATTTACATAACCGTTTCGACCGACCTTTCATTCAGTGCGGTGATATCAACCCGGGCGGGTTAAACCCTACCACCTATTAAAATGAGAAGGGAGTCATATCTCTTAGTCGCCTTTTACGACATATGTACACGGGAAGAGTTGCAGTGGGGCTATTGTTTTAAAGTACCGGCCCCACACGGTACAGTATATAGTATCCATTTCCTCGGTAGCTCAGTGGTGCGGTCAGTCGACTGTTGTTAAGCAACCCTGAGCGCGGTCAGTACTTGAATGGGTGACCGCTCGACCGTTGGAGGCTGACCGTGGTTCGGATACCACGTAAAACTGTAGGTCCCTTCCCTTCTTACCTTACTAGGTGGTAGGGTTTATCCCGCCCTGGTTGGTACCACCGCACTGAATGAAACGTCATCGGTCGAAACGGCTATGTAAATAGTTCGTGTTTTCCGTCCAGTTAGCCGACAAGGAGGAAGGAAGTAGCCGACATGAAATGAAGGGAAGCACTGACACGGCACCTAGTTCAGTCGGGTTTATGGGCTGACATAACGGATGTTGTAGGGATGTAGCCAATCGTGTCAGTATCCATAAAAAAAAATCCATAAATGGTCTTGAAAACTAATGGATTTAGTAATTAAAGGATTATCCTGTTGAAATTCATGTAGAGACTGCTGGAACATCTGTATTTAAGGAGTTTCAAATCAACAGCTGTATCCAACCAAACTGTGCAGAATAGGGAGAACATTAGTTTATGAAACCCATTCTCAGGACCCACTGTCAAAAAGAAAAAAAAATTGTGGCGTTTCGACCCATTTACATTTTAATTTTGAGAGGCGTTCTGACCCACTTACCAGAATACACAGATACCTACAGTAAGTGAACTTCCTTTGTGGCAATTTGCAAACCTCCTATCATTTCTGCTGCCCTGGTACTTTATTTCCCATTCCCGGCTTACCAAGAATCGATTGAAGTGGTACAGAATTATTCGATCTCGTGGCGTTCTGACCCATTCTCAGGACCCACTGTCAAAAAGAAAAAAAAATTGTGGCGTTTCGACCCATTTACATTTAATTTTGAGAGGCGTTCTGACCCACTTACCAGAATACACAGATACCTACAGTAAGTGAACTTCCTTTGTGGCAATTTGCAAACCTCCTATCATTTCTGCTGCCCTGGTACTTTATTTCCCATTCCCAGCTTACCAAGAATCGATTGAAGTGGTACAGAATTATTCGCCATATGTGCCAGACTGCAAATTGCTGAATAAGTCCACATCACAAAAGTTTTTCTGAAGGTAACCACACACCATACTAATTTATCAAACTGAAAATTGCCGAAAACGACCACATCACAAGTTTTGCTGAAGGTTACTATGGTGAACACCATAGTATTATGCTGATTTTTCGAAAACCACTGAACCAATTTCGATAAAATTGAAATTGGACCACCTCGGAAGTATGACCTAACTAACAAAAAAAGAATTTTCTAAATCGGCCCTCAATTGAGGGAGAAATCGCGTAACAAACATAAAAAAAAAATAAAAAAATTAAAAAAAAAAACATGCAGACGAATTGAGAACCTCCTTTTTTGGAAGTCGGTTAAAAATATATAATATATAAAATAAAATGTGACCAAATTGTTCAGAAAAAAATGTGACATGAAGTTATTTTTCTTAATATCGAATAGAAAATGGCCAGTTACCAGTTACCTATCTGTAGCTATGAGATAATAAAACTTAAACTTTATTAAAAAAATATTTAGTTTATTATGAACTATGTATCTAAATAGAAGTATTATATACTGGTGTTGTATGTTTACTGTGCTGAAAATTCAGCACAGTAAACATACAAAACCAGTATAGTATACTTCTATTTGGATACATCGTTCAAATAAACCGTTCCTTCCACTCTGCACTACCAAGCTACCAGTAGTGCTGTTTGGAATTTTTTTTTCCATCTGCACTACTGTACTACAAGCTGCGAAACCGGTAGTGTCGTTTGGAATTATTTCCTCCCGTTTGCACTACTGAGTAGTAGTGCACAATGGAATTTTAAAGAGCCTTACTTTTTCATTCCCAACTGCACTACCAAAAGATTGTATATACGAATCTTTGGTGCTATGTTTTTTTTCCGGAGTGTATACCAGATTAAACAACACAACAACAAAAAACAACAAAAAATTCAAATTCTTAATTTTCAGAAAAACATAAATATAACATAAGTAATTAATAAATGTATTTAGTTGTATGTCATTAGTATTATTTATGTTTTATTGTTTACAAGCTGTGCCCGCGGCTCCGCCCGCTCTCATATTTCACTTCACTGCTAACCTCATAAGCCATTTAGCGTGATAGTAAGTAGCCTATAGTTGATGGGAAGAATCAAGCTATCCGTAGAATTTTGTTTTATTAAAATCGGTTCAGTGGTTCTCGAGTTATAAACGGACAGACAGACATACACTCAGACACTCAGACAGAAAGCAGACGTTGGATTTTATTATAGGTAAGGATTTTTATACTATTTAAAAGAAAAAAATCTCTCATTTAATTTCCCGTACTACCCACCTACACTACTCACAATCTCAGGCATGACTGGCAGATATGCATTTAGGCTTTAAGTCCACCTTTTGTTATTTTTTGTGCAATAAAGTATTCAAATGGTCAGAATACAGTCACCGTAATTAAAGTGGAAACCCGAAGACTTCTTGGTAAGCTGGGAATGGGAAATAAAGTACCAGGGCAGCAGAAATGATAGTAGTTTTGCAAATTGCCACAAAGGAAGTTCACTTACTGTATCTGTGTATTCTGGTAAGTGGGTCAGAACGCCTCTCAAAATTAAATGTAATTGGGTCGAAACGCCACAATTTTTTTTTTCTTTTTGACAGTGGGTCCTGAGAATGGGTCAGAACGCCACGAGATCTTTAAAAGAATAGCCCTACTGCATCTCTCCCCGTGTATGTCGTAAAAGGCGACTAAGGGATATGACTCCCTTCTTATATTACTAGGTGGTAGGGTTTAACCCGCCCGGGTTGGTACCACCACACTGAATTAAAGGCCAGTCGAAACGGCTATGTAAATAGTTCGTGTTTTCCGTCCAGTTCAGTGTAGCCGGCAAGACCGAAGGGAAGCACTGACGTGGCACCAAGTTCACCCGGTGTTATGGGCTGACATCACGGATGTTGTAGGTGTTATAGCCAACCGTGTCTGTTTCCATAAAAAAAAATATAAATAAAATAAAATTACTGGTATCTTTATAAGCCCATTCACGCAGTTATAAAACTTCTCGTATCATTCAACATAGTCACACCACACAACACAACTGATTTCGCCTCTTCGTGTTTCCCGCCCAAGCGTCTCGAGGCGGTCAGCCGGGGCGGGCGACTGAAGATTTATGAGCATGCGCCGCTCACGCGCGATCACTATTAAGCTGCAATCAAGCCTGAAATCGGTTATCTCCTTGCAGGTATACCAGACGGCATATAACTTGGACCAGTGCAGTAGCCGATTTTAGGGTATCTTAGGTGGAGGGCGCGGGATGCGACGGCGGGGAGAGCGCCTGCAGACCGTGTGATTGGTTGGCCAGTCAGCCGAAAACAAACCAAACATACGGGCGTTTAGAGAGAAGGAAACTGTCAAAATGCTCTAAAATAATTAGTGAATAAAATTAAATTAAATTTATAATTTTATTACTACCAATTTATTTGTTTTTATATTTATATATAAATTACATTTTAAATATACATACAGAATGTTGCGCAAATCGGGCGACAAATTTTTTTTGTAGGTAAGTGGGGTAATTTGCAACGTTTTGACCCATGATATCTTTTGTCAGATGTTACGTAGTATCGATAGGATTTTTTTTTCATTATTTTTGAAAATTTCCAACATCCCAGCTTTAAACCCTTGTAACAATTTTGTTTATGATTGTATCAGAATTTTACGATGTATTCTTGTTCTAGAAAAAATATTATTTGATGAAGTTTATGTGGATGGATGAGAAGAGCGGTAGACCGCGTGTGGTGGCGTGCCTTGGGAGAGGCCTATGTCCAGCAGTGGACCGATACAGGCTGATGATGATGATGATGATAATGATGATGAAGTTTATACCATGAAAAGGTCTTATGACCTCCCAAAGTCCCGCACTAGTAAAAATATGACAGAATCTTAATTAATTAAAAAACACTGACAGCAATTGATAGCTTCGTTTTCTTTTAAAAAGTTCGCTAGTTTACGCCCTTTCCAACGGTATATCATGTAATTCAAATAATTTACTATGTAGTCAAAATTAGGGACAGAGACAGAACAGAACGACAACACGGACACTTTATCGGTGGTCGCTTCCCGTATTGAGAGCGTATTCGGGAGCATTTTCAAATTTAGAACATGTACCGGTCGCACGGGCACTTTATTCAATTCTCCATTGTTAATGTTTAGACTCTTACAAATTATCCCTAATTTTTTTACCACATAGTGAAATTATTTGTCTATGTTATTCGTATAGTATATATTTGTATATATGTATGCTGATAAAGCATATTATAATATTATAAATGTGTGTGTATAAATAAATGTATAATTTTTTATCTATTTATTTATATTTATATTTTATTATTTCTTGAAATTATACACATATGTACATCATCTTCTTAATTTGTTCTCTGCGACTCCACGCTATTTCATGATGATAACCCAAAGGGGTTCGCTGGAGGAGAATGCCTACAGCGTAAAGCTGTACCTTTTGGGAAAATTTTAAGTGCAATAAGCATATTTTGATTTGATTTAATTTCATATATAAATATTTTCAGCTTGCAGAGGTCGGCCCCAGCACTACACACACAGGCGGCGCGTTCAGCGCATAGGATATTATCAGTAGCGACATCGCAGGGGCTGGTTTATGGTGAAATTTTATATTTTCCGATAAGTTGCCCATAAACGCACCCTCAGACCCTTCACAATAAAATTCAGGTGCGGGCTAGTAGCGTTGGGGTGCTTGCATTTTTCCACGGTGATATATTATTGAATGTGAAAATCATATTCTTACCGAATTTTCATTGAATATTTTCTTGCAAATATTAAGATGATACGTGATTTTTTAAGAATAAATGAAAAATTAACATTAAAAACGTTTTATGATAAAATAATTTTGTTCTATTGACCTTGACATGGTTAGTAACATCACCTATATACTAAACTCGTGAGGTCAGCCCATAACACCTTGGTAAACTAAGTGCCATGCCAGCACTATTTATACAACCGCTTCGACCGATCTTTCATTACGTGCTGTAGTTACAATCCGACGATGAAGGAAAGGGATATACAGTTTTATATGGAATCCGAACCACGAATTTTAATTTTAGTAAATTGTTTATTTTATTCATCTCTACGTCCACCTTTTTCTTAAACGTAACATTTTTTCTTCTTTTTATTTTAATAAATAAGAAAATCAAATAAAAACAATTGTTATAAGTTCCTCAAAATTTCAAGCAATTCTGGCAAATTGCGTGAAAGTATTTAGCATGGTTAACTACAGCACATACAACACAGTACACACGTGATTTCGGCCCATGGTGCCTTGTTTCTGTGTAGGTGACATGTCAGCACCTCCCGTAAGGGTTTTTCTAGTTTTTTCACAATCGACTTCCTTTAACCTGTCATCACTTCATGTACTCCACTGCATGTACATCTCCTAAATCCCAAAGAATAGTTTGGATAGATTGCTTTATGGCATTAAGCTCGTTTATTGTATCTAATTTTAATGAATTTGTGTTTATAATCTATATAATAATATACATACATAGAGATTGTGATGTGACTTTCATTTGTGTTTCATGATCGAAATTTTTCGAAAATACAATGAATTGAATAATCTTAGTAAAATTTTAACTTTTCAATATTTGTTAATATTTGTTTTGAAAATAAATTATTCAACGTACATAAATCCCCGTTTATCTAATAGACAGATATGACAAAGTCTCGTATCAGGAAGCCTTCTCGATCATACACCCTTTACAGCGCGCAGGATTTACGAGGTGAGGCATATTGGGTGTGATATCGCACCGCCATCGGGCCTCTTTCAATTTTGTTTAACGCGCAATCAGAATCGCGGGCGCTGAAGAGCCTCGTCGTTACCTGTAGGTCGATTCCAAGTTTGTTACGACGGACGAAACAAAGCGGTGCGACGGCGGCCAGTGGCCAGTGGCCGAGCGGTCGGGTCGGGGCGTCGACATCTCTTGCAAGAGGCCCGAGCTTCTAATCCGGTCGGCGTGTACCGATGAGTTTTTTCTGACGGAAAATGGGAAAATTTACGTGCATACTGGTCCTGTTTTTCTTTGGTGGTGCAAGCTACACTAAAGTAGATGAAAAATATGGATTATTTTCATAAGCGTATCTGGTTTGTGTGACAGTGTACGCCGAGTAGCCAAAACTAGTATCTTGTTCGCTCAGCTCTAAAGCGTGTGAAAACACGGATATAGCGGTCGGCCAATCACGGCACGGCACACGTCGCGTGCAGGCACAATACGCCAAAGAAACCAGGGTACATTTTTTAAATATGTTAGTACTAAGCATGTACTCGCTTTATATTTCTTCAGTAGATACATGTTTACTACTTACATATTTTATAAAAATAAAATATTGAAAATCTCAAGTCTACTTCTAGTGTCCGATGTCAAATACGACTTTGGTGACGACAGCATAAGATTCAACATGGAATCGTGCAAGTTGACTGAACGCAGTATATTGCGTCATACCTACTAATAGAAAATGCAACTATTGGAAAATTTTGAAATACTCGTAATATGTCATCGACCCGATGATGGAATTGGGCTCGCGCTGGCGGCTCAAGCCGGAGTTCAAATCCTAGTCGGGACGTATTTTTTCTCTTCATTTTCGGCTTTGCATCTATCTAGTGAAGAAACAGAGCAGATATTTTGATCACAAGTGGTACACAATCTTCGTGCGACGCAATGTTTGCTCGTACTACACTTGGAATCGAGCTCATGCCTTAAATCTCTGCAGTTACAGCCTAGGGTTAAACGTTACGTTGACGTTTGGGCGGACGTTAACTGACGATGGTAATTTTGATGGAAATGCGACTTGTTTGATGGGGATTTTTTATGTTTCAGCAGATGTGAAATGCATTTTATTAGTAGGAGAGAAAATTTATAAAAAAATGATGTGTACATTGAACCCAAGCTCAACAATATACTGAATCCAAATAAAAGACAAGAAACAGAACTATTACGTGTTTCCACATTTTAAACACATAATAGATAATACACAAAGGTTTAATATGACAAACATACGAATAAAAATCTTATGTTGATTCAATAAACGATCGTTTCTAAAAAACATACGACTTGATTTTAACAATAGTGAACATATTTAAGCATATTTCTCGCAAATAAGGTACTCTTATTTTAGAATTCAGGCTGCCTGCCAACGATATCCTTCATGCCAGAACGTCATATTTTTTTAGCTAACTACTTATAAAATAAGATGCTTCGCCTCAAAAATACCGAAAACAGAACGCCACCGGCGTTTTTCTTAAAAGCTGCATTTCTGAATTAATTCAGCCAAATCGCGTCCATCTAATGGAGTCGTTCGAATATTGTACCCATGCTTCAGAAACGCGGAGTCCGATTCCAACTTAAGCGCAACTGCGAGACGTACAGACTGAATGGTAGTTATTCTCGTAGCTACACGCGAACATTTCGTGTGGGTATGACTCATAATATGAGCTCAAATAACACTAATAAGGTCATAGGCTCATAAGGTCAGCTCTACGCACGGATTTCGTTCCAAACAAGTGCCTCGCGTTACGCACCGTGGTTTTAGCATCGTTTATGCAGTGCTATGTTTATGTTTTATATACATCGATAAAGTTTTCACGTACATTTTAAACGTACACTACGTTTAAAATGTTCATCGTCTAGATCTTGCACTACTGGATCTTGCACTACTGGTTTTTGCTGTGACTTATTTTTGACATTGTGTCGACATGTTTCGCCCGACACGACGAAGCCGAAGGCCGTATGCCGAGCCGGTACTGCATTTTCTGGAACGTTTCTCTGGGTACAGCCATCCTTACCGGTTATCCATAAAAATAATTAATTAATCAAAAAAAGCAACGTGTCTTACAGTAGTCGCCAATTATATTTTTATTTCACACTGTGTTTATAAAAGCACAGTTGACCGCTGTTGGCATGGCCCAACTGTAGGTCGCACCAAATAATCATAATATTCCCATCATAATACTCCCAAATTCACTTCCTCAACGCAATTCCGCTTCATTCACGTAATTAAATACTGCTCATACCGAGAGCTTAAGATGTTGCTCATCAAAAACCGTAAGTGTTAAATGTACGAAAATGACGACGGCGCGTAAAACTAAATTAAAAATCGTTCTTCTTCTACTTGGACTAGGACCGCTGCTATTTGTAATTCGAGTATTGTTTACTTCTGAGTTGATATATTCGTTGGAACTGTACCAATACGAGAGAAAGGTCTGGTCTGGAGTATTGGGATGATGGAGCGCTAGACGAAAGTTGCCAAGACTGGGCGCGCCTCCGCCGCCTCCGCCGGATCGGAGGAAAGTGATATGCGTGGTGATTTAAATGATATAACGAAGTGGTAGCTGTCAGCTACTAGCTGACGTTATATAGGAAAATTAAAACATTAATATGAACATTTCAAAAGAATAATATTCCTTGACTGTGATGGATGATAGACACGCACCATAGTATGGGAGTTGGTTGGTTAACTCAATACTGCAATAAAATACTGTAAAGCAGCGCAACAGAACTGTTAACGCCATCTATTACTACCATTCAACACAAAATTACGTTCATACTATAAATTACTTTGATACTGCTCAACCCTAAGGCTTTTTAGCGTGATGGTATATAGCCTATAGTGAGCCTCAAGAATTAATCTTTACATTGGTGCAAACCGCATTAAAATCCATTAAGTGGTTCCGGAGTTTACCTCAAACATACATACACACAGACAGACGTCCCCCTTTTAGGAGAAGTAGAGATAGAGATAAAGTTTCAAGCAGCCCGTCTACTATCGTCACGCTGGGGTTTAATTTAGCTAAGCTTGCCAGATGATATGAAACAACTGAGTGTGAATACGTTACTCAACTAACACTAATTCTCGCTGAAGTCACTATTGCATTTCCATGAATTTTTTCCGAAATTTCTGTCTGCTTAAAACACTGTTATTCATCTAAGAACAAAATTTTTTTTTAAGTCTTCAGGACCAATATTTATCCTTCGCCAAAGCTACCCTTCGGCGATATGACAGCTGTTTTATTTACGATCCAAACGTTCGATAAGTGGATTGGCTTGCAAAGAATACACCATCTCATTTTCAACGCACAACTTTCCCTCTTAGAAAAATTGAAAATCACGAGATAAGGCGATCTGTGCGCGGCGGAAAATAGCTGCTTTAACGCTTTGGACTAAAACCTAGGAGTTCGGTGCGCTGTTGGTTCTAAAGCGATTGCTGAGGAGCGAAGAAGGTTTTTGTTGAAGGCTATTCAGTGAGTCGGGCGCACGCTGTCTGAATGCCTTCGAGCGGTCATTTGTTATCGTTTTGCCTTGCTCTTGCATCTTCTTCGTAAGTTTTGTTTATATAGATGTAATTTCCTACTATTTTAAATCAAATAATTATTATTATTTATCAAATAATTATTTTTATTTACTTGCTCTTTCATCCTGAAATATGTCAATTTCGAAAAATAGACAAAAATGGTCAAAAATAAAAAATTAACATAAAATTTAAATTCTTAATTTTCAAGTATATGCATACACGAAAACCATTTTTATCCGACTTCCAAAAAAGGAGGAGGTTCTCAATTCGTCTGTATGTTTTTTTTTTTTTTTTATTTTTTATTATTTTTTTTTTTTTGTATGTTTGACGCGATTTCTCCGTCAATTGAGGGCCGATTTAGAAAATTCTTTTTTTGTTAGTTAGGTCATACTTCCGAGGTGGTCCCATTTCAATTTTATCGAAATTGGTTCAGTGGTTTTCGAAAAATCAGCATAATACTATTGTGTGTGGTTACCTTCAGCAAAACTTGTGATGTGGTCGTTTTCGGCAATTTTCAGTTTGATAAATTAGTATGGTGTGTGGTTACCTTCAGCAAAACTTATGTGATGTGGACTTATTCAGCAATTTGCAGTCTGACACATATGGCGAATAATTCTGTACCACTTCAATCGATTTCGATTATTCGATTTCGATTATTCTTTTTTATATAATATTACTAAAAAGAATGAAATAAAAACTGTTTTAAAAAATATTAAACCGATTTCCAAAAAACAAAAAAATAAAGAACTAAAAAGTATTAAATACCTAATATTTTGAAATTTTCTCTGTCCTGTTGAAATACATGAATCGATATACTAGTGATACATATTCGGACCCTTGTTTTGAATATTCTAAATTTTTATCTTTTCCGACCGGCCAGGTGCGCTTAATTTATTATGGTACCTGACCGGTACCTACTGTACCGAGTACCATCGAGCTGGTCTGATGATGGAGACAGAAGGTGGCCATAGGAACTCCTAAACTACACATGATAAACCCATCGTGTTTGGGCTCGTTGCATTTGTCTTCACGAGAAAGTTACTTTAGACCTAAGGGATTCTCAATTCGACGGTATGTTTTCTTTTTTTGGATGTTTGTTACGCGATTACTCCGTCAATTGTGGACCGATTTTGAAAATTCTTCTTTTTTTTTTGTTTGAAAGGGGATAACCCTGAGGTTTTTGAAGTGAAAACTTCTTTAGCGGCGCTTGGCACTTTTTTAGGTGGGTAAAAAATATATAACTCGCGACATCGAGTCAGCGTCATTTTTAAAATGAAACCTTAAGTCATTGCATTAAGGGTTAAGTTAGAGTGGCACGGGATCTACCGGCACTCCCGGAGTGCAACTGTTAAGTAGGGTTCGGTAACACGTTTATGTCTGTCCATTCTAATAAGTTCTGCAAAATGAATGTAGGGTTCCGTAACAAATGCATGTCTGTCTGTTCTACTAAATTTAACATTTATTTCAAAATGAATGTAGGGTTCCGTAACAAATGCATGTCTATCCGTTCTACTAAATTTTACAATTTTCAACCAAGGTCCTCCGACGGTTATTTTATAATAAAAGTAGGGTTCCGTAACACGTTTATGTCTGTCCATTCTACTAAGTACTGCAACATCACCTACAACGTCCGTGATGTCAGCCCATAACACCGGGTAAACTAAGTGCCATGTCAGTGCTTCCCCCTTTGATCGTGCTGACTACACTGAACTGGTCGGAAAACACAAACTATTTACATAGCTGTTTCGACCGACGTTTAATTCAGTGCGGTGGTACCAACCCGGGCAGGTTAAACCCTACCACCAAGTAAGATTAGGAGGGAAGGGACCTACAGTTTTACGAGGAATCCGAACCTCGGTCAGCCTCCAACGGTCAGCGGTCACCCATCCAAGTACTGACCGCACCCAGCGTTGCTTAACGTTCAATAGCGACAGTTGACTGTCTGCACCACTGAGCTATCGAATCTGACGTGGTCCTATTTTAATTGGGCCAAGATCGGATTGGAAACGAAGCGGAATCGCGAGGCCGAAGGCCGAGCGATTCCGCCGAGAAATTGTATAGAGTATAGTATGTATATTATAGAGTATAGTATAGAGTATAGTAGTATAGAGTATAGCAAAAAATTACTAAAAAAAACTGTGAAATAAAAAAAAAGTTTTAAAAAACATAAAACCGACTTCCTAAAAAAAGTAAAACTAAAAAACTATTTAAAATAAAAATATAAAAACCGCCTTCAAAAATATTTGAAATAAAAACCTAAAAAAAAAAAACGAACCCTAGAGTTGAAGGCGGTGCTAAAGCAAGCAAAAATGATGCATGAAAGAAAACATGAGTGGATGATAATATCCTTTGTGATTTGTGTAGCCTTTTTAGCACCGCCTTCAACTGTAGGGTTCGTTTTTTTTTAGGTTTTTATTTCAAATATTTTTGAAGGCGGTTTTTATATTTTTATTTTAAATAGTTTTTTAGTTTTACTTTTTTTAGGAAGTCGGTTTTTACCAACTCACACTGCAAGATAAAGACGACTCGTAACTCGGGTAAAGGAAAATAAAAAAAATCATAACTCCCAAATTTTTCACTTTTTTCAAACAATCAAAAAAATCATCCCCAGATATTGAGTCAATCTACAATATAAAAATAGAAAAGTTAGAAATATATATTTATAAATAAAAAGTGCCCTTTTTAAACCCCCTAAAAACTTGAGATTTTCTCAAAAACTCTCAAACTTTTTTAATTTCTTTTTTCTTCTTGTAGCCCTCGTCGATACGCGTCCTTTGACACCCTAAATATTTAGGTAGCCTTAAAACTAACGACACCAGGGCGAATTCGTACTCTCGCTGAAAATCGGGGACTATACTGAAGAGATCGAAAAGACATTTCCAATGTCAAAATACTGGAATTGACCGCGCAAACAGCCTATCGATTCCCGCCTTACCGGCTTGGGCGAGCGGGGCGCGGTGGCGCCGGCGCGACGCGATGGCGGCAGAGGCGGCGACGACGCCTTCCAGCGCGTCGCTTCTGGCGCGTTTGAAAGGCGGAACAAAACAAACAATGACATATCTCCGATAAGGGTGTACGCGCACCTAGCGCTTTGTGCCCACTCGCCGGCGCCTTAACAAAACGGTAAACAATAGAAAGGGTTTGAATGTCGGTGGAAATTGAAATTCATGAATGACTCGCCGCGCACAAAGGCTCTTTGTTTTCGGGGCGAGCGCGAACGTGTTATTTGGAAAATCATTAGTCGATGTCAGATGGGAATATTTCAATTGGCGTTCTGCGAATACCTGTTCTGTGTCGATTGATGGAAATCTGAAAATCAATTCTAGCGGTGCTTACGCAGCTGACACTGAAGTCGAGATGGGACATAGTCGATACAATTTTTCAAAATCGTTCATCTGTCCGTTCACCGCTTGGAAATTGTCCACCGGCCTGTGTTTTTTAGGTTTCCGTATCCGTCGTACGGGACCCTATTACAAAGCCTACGCCGTCTGTCTGTATGTCTGTCTGTCCGAGGGCTGTATCTCTTTAATCGGTAGCCCGTTGAAATTTTCACAGGATATGTGTTATTATGGCCGATATACTCGTAACAACAAATAATAAAAAAAAATGCAAAAAGTAAAAAAATCACGGGGGTTCCCATAGAAGAAACCAAAAAGTGTATGCGTGCCACGCCATCTACCAAAAGGAGTATGAAGCATTTTAAGTAATCACGAATTTTAACTATATGAAGCATTTAATAAACACGCCATAGATGGCGTGAGTGGCGCTGACCGTGACATGGCGATACGGAACCTTCGGTGCGCGAGTTCGACTCGCACTTGACCGGTTTTTTATAGAAAGCGCAACATGTGGCAACGAGCCCCCCGAAAGGTGTCTAACGGCGCCCATGGACGCATCTGACGCACGCGGAGGTTGCGAATGCCATGCCGGCCTGACAGGTGATTTCACGCCTCTCTTGAAAACATTGGCATGGCACCTAGTGATGGCATAAAGGCGTTATAGGCTGACATCATGGGTGTTGTAGGTGATGTAGCCAATCGTGTCAGTTTCCATAAAAAAATGATTTCCCTTTAAGAGAAAACATTATTATTTTTAACATAATCTTATTCTCACATCAATACGGCTCTGTTTCGCTTGCTCTTCCAGCCAGACTCCAACGTACCTGAAACAAAGGATAGACAAAACATGAGGTAAGTGCAGACGATTTTCACCCTTAGGGAAGCGCTGTGTTGTATCGGAGCGCAAGTTTGGACAACTAGGTTCGGTGGCGAGATGTCGGCGAAAGATCGAGCGAATGGGTTCGCGGGGATTAAAGGGTTCTTGAAGTTATGTACTTGAGAGAAAGACTGAACAGACACGGAGAAACTAGAACTATTTTCAATTCACTTTAAAGAAAATTTATTTATTTATTTAGCAGATAAACAGCCTAATTTACAAAACGATGGAAAAATTTAGTTATATACACAATGAATTCTAACCATATTTAGTCCTGATTAGACGATTGTTAAGTGGAATCAAGTCTTAATTAATAAAATTGTTAATATTTTGAGACCGTACTAATAAGACTTTTCTTTCCCAGTAGTCCGGTTAATTAATACGATTGGACTAATGGAAAAAAAAATCTCAGTAGTCCGGTCAACCGAACTCCGAACCGGAGATCAGATACTGATCACGTTCCCATACCCATTTTTTTTCGGATATCAAATACTTACCCATCCTACTAAAATAATAGTTTATTGGACAATTATTTCATAGCATGGGCACAGATTACCTAATAGTTACTTCGTAACAGATAAATCTGTCCATAGAAAGAGTTCCATACCTACTGCTTTCATAACCTAATGTTTCACGTCGCCAATCTCTGCGTGCGAAAATATACCTAAACGATCGAGTGTAAAGTGATTATTGCTTCGCAGCTGCGCGCAGCAGCGTGGGCGCGCGTGTAGGTATGCTCCGCGCGGCTGTCGAATCGCCGGCGGCGGGCCGCCGGGCGGTAGGTAGTCAGCGCGCGCAAGTACATAGAGTGCCTGAGGCCTGGGCATGGGTAGGTATTTGATATCGTAAAAAAAATAAATGGGTACATAGTAATATTAATGTTATATATTATATATATATTATGTAGTATTCGTTTTATTTCTTCGTTTTTATTCGATCATATTAGTTTACAGTTAAATACTCTCGCCACATATTATTCTTGTTCGCATATACAAAGTCGAAGGTATGCGAAGTTCAACGCGAGCGGAGCCCATCTTGTCAATTACACAATGCATGGGCGTTGCGACTTAAAGCCTGGGTAGACTGTAGACATCTATTCTAAAACTCAACCCCGCTGAACAAGGTTTAAAGCTCATTAAATGAAGTGTCATACACAAAACTGTTGTGCCTATACTAGGGTTGGCAACTCAGGTTGGCAACCCTACTTCATATTAAAGTCAAATAGTAAATCTCATTATTGGTAGACATATTTCTATGTATTTATATATATTTAGAATTTTGTTTTCATGCAACATACATTTCACATACTCGCATACCTACAGACAATGATACCTACAGAGTACAAAATTACATTATATCATCAATACTAATAATAAATCTGTAAGGGATGGTCATGGAGTAAGTTATATACTTTGTATTATGAGATATTGCGTTTGTAGACTCTATGTATGATATTAAAATTAAATTGATGACTTTTAGAAATATTTTCTGTATGTATTTTTTTTTTATGGAAACTGACACGGTTGTCTACATCACCTACATCCGTGATGTCAGCCCATAACACCGGGTGAACTAGGTGCCATCTCAGTGCTTCCCTTCGGTCGTGCCGGCTACACTGAACTGGACGGAAAACACAAACTATTTACATAACCGTTTCGACCGACGTTTCATTCAGTGCGGTGGTACCAACCCGGGCGGGTTGAACCCTACCACCTAGTAAGGTAAGAAAGGAAGGGACCTACAGTTTTACGTGGAATCCGAACCACGGTCAGCCTCCAACGGTCGAGCGGTCACCCATCCAAGTACTGACCGCGCCCAGCGTTGCTTAACCATCAATAGCGACAGTCGACTGTCTGCACCACTGAGCTATCGAGGCTGACAATGAGGCTTAAAATTTATGTAATGTTCCTCCATAACTCTTAAACCGATCATCCCAATTCGATGAAACTTAGTACACGCACATTTGACTAAATAAAATTCAGTTCCGGTTACGTTAAGACGTGGCTCTCATACAAAACTTAGTGCTTAAAGTTAAAATACTTAAATTGATTTTTATTTTCTACTTTCAAAGACAAGTTATGAAGGTACGATATTTTTCTTAAAAAGAGTAGGGAACAACCCTAGCCAAGGCTCTGGTGCCTGAGTACTCTGAGTACGCCCGCCCTCGACCCGCCCGCTCAGGCGCCGCCCGCGCCGCGCCGCCCGCCTACAAGACCGCAGCAGGGCAGCCGCGGTGGTATAACTCGGGATAGAGTTAAAATAAGTAGATTGTGGGGGAGGCGACAGGGTGGGGCAGGACGAAAAAAAAATATGTTAAGTGCGAGTTTTACTCGCGCACGGAGGTTTCCGTATCTATCCGCTACTATCCGCCTATCTTTTGTCTTTCAAAATTGCAATGTATAAAAGCCTGTGGCGCCATCTATTATTCAGTAGCGTGACATATCGATTTTTCGAACGTTTGTTGTATGGAAGCCCCCCTTAATTTTTTACATTTTCTTATTTGTTGTTATATCCGCCATAGTAACACATATTCTGTCAAAATTTAAACGGGCTACCTATTACGGTTCAAGAGATACAGCCCTCGGACATACAGACGGACGGACGGACGGCGGAGGCTTAGTAATAGGCTTCCGTACGTACGGGATACGGAAACCTAAAAACGTTGATGATATTTTTGAGTATTTTTACGTAGGTTCTATCATGGCCAATGCTCTGATGAATTGTTTTCCCTCGTCCCTCCTGCCCCGATCAGTATCCGCCATACTCGTCGGAACAGCTCCGTACATTACATCAAACTTTGACACCAAACTTGTGAGAACGCATCGCTTTTCAAAATCGTTCCTGTCGCGTATGGCGAAAATATGGAACGGCCTTCCGGTGGGTGTGTGTTCCTACCTATAAACTGGGGTCTTCAAAAGGCATGTTAATTAATAAAAAAAAATAGGTAAAAAAACTTTTAAGTTAAGCGGTTTTATTAAAAAAAAAACAGTTGTATAAAAAATTAGAAAAAAATCAGCTATACAAAAACTAGAAAATAATAAGGACACAAACCTGGGCTTTCTTAAGATTTTACGTCTGGGTAAGAAATCGTCAATACTAGCGTGCTGTCTTCTCATGTCGGATGCCAAAGGGCACTTTGTGTCGCTGCGTCAGCGGAATAAGTAATAAATTGAGACTTTTAACAGACTAATATAAAAACGTGGGGCGTATAATATACGTAATAACATGCGCCCCACGTTTTTATATTAGTCTGTTAAAAGTCTCAATTTATTACTTATTCCGCTGACGCAGCGACACAAAGTGCCCTTTGGCATCCGACATGAGAAGACAGCACGCTAGTATTGACGATTTCTTACCCAGACGTAAAATCTTAAGAAAGCCCAGGTTTGTGTCCTTATTATTTTCTAGTTTTTGTATAGCTGATTTTTTTCTAATTTTTTATACAGCTGTTTTTTTTTTTAATAAAACCGTTTAACTTAAAAGTTTTTTTACCTATTTTTTTATTTACTCGTTTTTAGTTTGATTTTTTTTATAATTTTTTTCTTTCATGTTGTTCCCACGAGTATTAGACCAATAACAGACAACCCCCTCCCTGAGGTCCATGTAGTGGCGCAAGGCTCTCATACAACAAGATGTGGCCAGCCTTGAAGTTGAAACGCTAACGACGTATAATTTTTATCCACCCTAATGCCACACCATCCTCGGCACGTTTCAAACGTTGACTTGGGTGGTGTATCGCTAACAACGTATCATTTTTAGCCACCCTAACGCCACACAGTTCTCGGGACAATACATAAACCTTAACTTGGGTGGATTCAAACCAATATCCTGATCCTTATTTTTCTTTTATTTAAGTTCAACAGTCCACCTCCTGCCTCCATAATCAGATCCTCGTCACCAAGTGTATTGGTAGAAGTATGGGTCACTCGTCCAAACCAACCAAATGAGCCCAAATTCGAGGGGGTTACTAGTAACAGTTGAAGAGTTCCACTGTCCACCTCCTGAATCCATCATTAGACCCTCGCCACCAAGTGTATTGGTAGAAGTAGGGACACTCGTCCAAACCAACCAAACGAGCCCAAACTCGAGGGGGTTACTAGTAACGGTTGAAGAGTTCCACTGTACACCTCCTGACTCCATCATCAGACCCTCGTCACCAAGTGTATTGGTAGAAGTATGGGACACTCGTCCAAACCAACCAAATGAGCCCAAACTCGAGTGGGTTACTAGTAACCGTTGAAGAGTTCCACTGTGCACCTCCTGACTCCATCATCAGACCCTCGTCACTAAGTGTATTGGTAGAAGTATAGGGCACTCGTCCAAACAAACCAAATGAGCCCAAACTCGAGGGGTTACTAGTAACGGTTGAAGAGTTCCACTGTACACCTCCTGACTCCATCATCAGACCCTCGTCACCAAGTGTATTGATAGAAATATGGTACACTCGTCCAAACCAACCAAAAGAGCCCAAACTCGAGGGGGTTACTAGTAACGGTTGAAGAGTTCCACTGTACACCTCCTGACTCCATCATCAGACCCTCGTCACCAAGTGTATTGGGAGAAGTATGGGACACTCGTCCAAACCAACCAAATGAGCCCAAACTCGAGGGGGTTACGAGTAACAGTTGAAGAGTTCCACTGTGCACCTCCTGACTCCATCATCAGACCCTCGTCACCAAGTGAATTGGTAGAAGTATGAGACACTCGTCCAAACCAACCAAATGAGCCCAAACTCGAGGGGGTTACTAGTAACAGTTGAAGAGTTCCACTGTGCACCTCCTGACTCCATCATCAGACCCTCGTCACCAAGTGTATTGGTAGAAGTATGGGACACTCGTCCAAACAAACCAAATGAGCCCAAACTCGAGGGGGTTACGAGTAACAGTTGAAGAGTTCCACTGTGCACCTCCTGACTCCATCATCAGACCCTCGTCACCAAGTGAATTGGTAGAAGTATGAGACACTCGTCCAAACCAACCAAATGAGCCCAAACTCGAGGGGGTTACTAGTAACAGTTGAAGAGTTCCACTGTGCACCTCCTGACTCCATCATCAGACCCTCGTCACCAAGTGTATTGGTAGAAGTATGGGACACTCGTCCAAACAAACCAAATGAGCCCAAACTCGAGGGGGTTACTAGTAATGGTTGAAGAGTTCCACTGTACACCTCCTGACTCCATCATCAGACCCTCGTCACCAAGTGTATTGATAGAAGTATGGGACAATCGTCCAAACAAACCAAATGAGCCCAAACTCGAGGGGGTTACTAGTAACGGTTGAAGAGTTCCACTGTACACCTTCTGACTCCATCATCAGACCCTCGTCACCAAGTGTATTGGTAGAAGTATGGGACACTCGTCCAAACCAACCAAATGAGCCCAAACTCGAGGGGGTTACTAGTAACGGTTGAAGAGTTCCACTGTACACCTCCTGACTCCATCATGAGACCCTCGTCACCAAGTGTATTGGTAGAAGTATGGGACACTCGTCCAAACCAACCAAATGAGCCCAAACTCGATGGGGTTACTAGTAACGGTTGAAGAGTTCCACTGTCCACCTCCTGACTCCATCATCAGACCCTCGTTACCAAGTTGAAATTATCATAATATTGTATTGTCACGAGAACTCAATGTGTGTGCAAAGTTTCATAAAAATCGGTTCAGTAGAAGTAGTTGAAAAAGTTGTCGCAAGATTTGAAACAAAGATAGAAACAAATATACGAAGTCAAGCTAAATAAAATTTAGAACCGTTTAATTAGAGAACCATCTCTCTTTGTCCGCCTTATAGCTGATATGTAGCCTATCTGAGCGTGGTTTCGCGAGGAGTGGTTGCCGGTTGCATATTTAAAAAAATGCAAAATCAAAATTAAGGTTGATGCAAACTAATTAAATTCGATTTATAATTTTTAAGAATAAAAATTACAACCCCGACCCTTAGAAAGTAAAAAATAATTTCCGTTTACTTACTTAAAGGAGTCGGGGGACTGCTAAGTAAATATCCGTGCAGCTCTGAGTTTTTATATTTTATTTACTTCCTTTAAGTAAGTAAAGGGATATTATTTTGGAATTTTGAAAGGTCGGGGGTTTTCGAAATATATATTTAACTTTTATTTGAAGCTTTAAAAAAACCGCATACAAATCGGTGTTTTATTACTTACTTGTTTGATTACTTGATTACAAACATAGCAAAGAACCAGCCCGATAGCTTTCTAATAAAAAAAACCGCATCAAAATCGGTCCATCCGATGCTACGATGCCGAGCTACGATGCCACAGAAAGACACACCCATACACACATACACACACACGTTAAACTTATCTCATTTTGCACCGGGGGTTAAACACCATTACAGGCGGACATTTTTGGGCGAAAGCTTCTGGGCCACTACCGTATAGTCTCGATTAGTTCCAAAAGTTTACAATACACAAACTATTTTACTCAACCCCTTCAGGCAGCCACGTTTGTCTCGAGGTTTCTCTGCTACAGCGCAGCGCCCTCTGTGGTATAATTTTGCCGTTGTAAAGTACTTAGTGCGTCGCGTGGTGCAACTCGAGACTGCTCCAACTGAGACGTCCTGTCTAAAAGTTCTCAGAAATATATACACAGAAGAAGCATTTACTTCTCGAAGGGGTGAAGTCGTGCGGTGCAACTCGGCTGCTCCAACTGAGACGTCCTGTCTAAAAGTTCTCAGAAATATATATACAGAAGAGGCATTGACTTCTCGAAGGGGTGAAGTCGTGCGGTGCAACTGAGACGTCCTGTCTAAAAGTTCTCAGAAATATATACACAGAAGAGGCATTTACTTCTCGAAGGGGTAAATAATGCAAAATATTAATACCTGTGGCGCCATCTATTATTCAGTAGCGTGAATATGTCCTAATCGATTCTTAGCACGTTTCTTGTATGGGGACCCCTTCGCTTAATTTTTCCTTTTTTAGGTTTCCGTATCTCGTACGGAAGCCTATTACTAAGCCTACGCCCCGTCTGTCTGTCTGTCCGTCCGTATGTCTGTCTGTCTGTCTGTCCGAGGGCTGTATCTCTTGAACCGTAATAGGTAGCCCGTTAACATTTTCACAGAATATGTGTTATTATGGCGGATATAACAACAAATAATAAAAAATAGAAAAAGTAAAAAATTAAGGGGGGTTCCCATACAAGAAACGTGTTTTTTTTAATGCTTTTTTTTTGTGATGCGGAAACCTCGGTGCGCGAGTCCGACTCGCACTTGGCCGGTTTTTTTTTTATTATTTGTTGGCACATCCGCCATAATAACACATATTATGTGAAAATTTCAACCGGCTACGATAAAGCCCTAAGACGGATGGAGACGGCGGAGTAGGCTTAGTAATAGGCTTCCGTATTAGATACGGAACGATGTAAAATCTTTGGCGGTGCAATTTTCACATAGAAATATTACGTCAGCCCGCATTAGATACCGATTAGTCTAACTGAGCGGAGGTCTGAACTACGACAGCTCTCTACAGAATGTAAGCTCTGCCCTAGGACTGAAACTCAATTCATGAAATTTAAATCGCGAGCTCAAATTCAAAGCTCTAAACCGATTCATCGGATGGACTGGTGTCCGCCTTGAAAGTTGCCGCTCGAGTACGCCAAATTGTTGCGTATCGCATTTTATTGAAATTAAATAGACTTTATTGCGCAATAGAAGTGACAAAATACGGATATAAAGGCTAAAGGTATTCTCTATCAGTCATGCCTGGGGTTTGGGTTAGGTAGTGGGATAGGTAGTGCAAAATTAAATGAAAAAAAAGTTTAACAATATTTACACATTTAACAATACAATTAAATACATGCATTACAAACATACTTAAAGGTTGAAAGGTGCATACATATAAACAAATATATACACAATGCAGTTTCTATATAAACGTGTGTGTTATACACACGGAGACATTACGAGTTTAATTGAAATCATTATGTTGCCTCAAACGGGATTTGAAAATATTTCTGATTGAACAGCAAAATTTCACTTTTTAGTTTAATCCGATACAGCAAACATTTACATAACTGTCTTCATCAATATTGACAATTTAATTCACTTGCCGATATATGTAGATAAGAGGAAAAATTTAAATGAAACTTTCATAAAACCCGACGCGACGGTGAAAAACGAAAAAAAAAACAAGGCAGGTTGGTCTTAAATAGTAGTAGAAAATGGGTGGATTGTAATTTTAAAGTGGATTTAGGCTTCAATGGTTGTAGAAAATGAATTGATTATAAATTTGAAGAGGATTATAATAACAGAAGTAGAAAACGAGTCGGACTCACTGCCTATTCAAATCTATGTTACAGCATTTTCTACTGCTATTGGCATTTATTATCCGAATAAGGCGAAGCCAAAGGCGAATGCTATGCACTTTTATAAATAAAGAGAGCGCCTATAGTTCGAGCCAGCTAGGCCGCACCTCAACATCGGCGCGCAATAAACGCGAAATTGCCCAAAGGTAGGAACATTAAACCGGCAGTAACCAGCTTTCGAGTACGGTCTAGCTACGGCGAACGGTACTTGATTAACATCAATTAACCGGTGACTATAAAGGCAACACACGTACGTAGTAAAATCGAAATTTATATGGAGAATAAAACGAGACGCGCCGAGAGTATATTGCTAAACGAAAAGACACTTCTTGTACGAACAATGCGTGGCGTGTTAATTTACATTACAATCGCGGTATGTTCCGCGAGAAATATATTTTGACATTGGAAATGTCTTTTCGATCTCTTCAGTATAGTCCCCGATTTTCAGCGAGAGTGCGAATTGGCCCTGGTGTCGTGAGTTTTAAGGCTATGTGAATATTTACCGCGAGCGAAGCCGTGGAAAAAGCTGGTGCAATATAAATGTATTTACTTCAGTAAGGATAGGATTTTTTTTTTCAAATTTATCTTAAATACATTCATAGGCGTAGTGGAGCGTAAATGCGCACGGGCAGATTATTCCAGAGGCGAGCGATAAAGATGTGCCGAATACATGCTAGTACTTAGAGGAGAGTAGAAGTAATTATATGTGTAGTGAGCAGCTGTTAGAATCTGGAGTGCGTTCGCTCGTTGAGTTCGTCGCTTCAGCCACACCGGGATATTTTCACGCTCACAGTCGGCGACTCGCTATACGCTTATATTTGAATACGCCCTAAAAGTCATTTCCAATGTGCCCGAAGGTCATGTAATGCATGAGATCTGTGATTTTTTTTAGAGCAGAGGGTTTGTATGTACCGTGTGGGGTCGATACTTAGAACTAAGAACTATACCGGATCGCGGTAGCGTCTATTCCGCCCGGGTTGATACCACCGCACTGAACAAAACGTCGATCGAAACGGCTATGTAAAATAGTTCCGGTTTTCCGTCCAGTTCAGTGTAGCCGACATGAAATGAAGGGAAGCACTGACATAGTAGTTCACCAGGTGTTATGGGCTGACATCACGGATGTTGTAGGTGATGTAGCCAACCGTGTCAGTTTCCATAAAAAAACTAATAACCCCACAGCATCTCCCCTCTCTCCCCGTGCATGCTATAAAAGGCGACACTTGCTGCTTCATAGTTTTCTTGTCTAAATACTTTTCGAAACGTGGTGGTCGGTGTTGCGCTGTAATTTACAAGAGTCCTTGCAGCACAATAGCTATTACTCTGCCTACCCCGATTGTCGGCATACAGCGTGTGGTATATATGTATTTAGATATTATATATACCGTGATTCCGCCGTCCCCATTCCACCTCCGCACTACGCGTACTGGGCAAGGAATGCAATGCACCCCTATTCAATCGACCTACCACGGATGCGCACCAACCGGTTCCGTAGGTCTTTTATTCACAGAACCGGGAAAGCTTGGAGTTTTTCAAAAGGGGCGTGAAAAGGCTCCTGTCAGGCCGGCATGACATTCGCAATCCCCGCGCATCACTGAATGTCCATGGGCATCGTTAGACACCTACTTGCAGGTGAAACGATGCCACATGTCGCGCTATCCATAAAAAACACATACATATACAAACAATACATACAAAAATATACCGAACTTAGAGGTTTATAACTAAAAGGAATTAAATAAAAAATTCAATAAAAAAATTATAAGAACCGACTACGACAAACATTTTGAAAATAACAAGGACAATTGATCGAAAACGATGTAATCGGGCGGATTCGAATAGACTAGAAATCGCGACTACATCATTTTCTATCAACTTTCCTTGTTATTTCCTTTATTTTTTTATTCGTAGTCCGGTATTATTTAATAATACTATGAAATTGAATAAACTGAAACATTTTCAAGCGAAATCTCCACACAATAGCTTTCTTGGCTATCTCCAACTTCCACTCACTTCGATACAAGTATTACGCTAATAGGCTAACTTTATACTTTACCAGGACTTTGTATAGAAAAACAACAAGCCCACCCCACCCCGCCCCACACTCTTCCGTCTTGCTCGAAGTTATCTACGAGAGAACATTATATTTTTCCATTCAACTCGCAGACGCCAAGTTTCACAGTGTGAAGTGGAAGAAAATAAATGCGTAGACTTTTATAACTAGCTTAGGCTCACTTGCACCAACACGAATTTAACTATAAACCAGTTTAACTCGTTAAGCTAGCACCCGTTGTATGTGGGAACCGCGTTTAAACCGCGTTTAAATCCATAACTCGCTACTTAACTCTAAACTCGTGTTGGTGCAAGTGGGCCTTACTCAGACATATTTTTTATTGAAAGCTCGACATGTAGCTTCTAGCCACCCATATGGTGTCTAACGACGCCCATGGGCGTTAGACCGTACACGGGTGTTGCGAAAGCCGTGTCGGCCTGACAGGTGCCTTTTCACGCCTCTCTTGAAGAACCAGAGACTGTAAGTGGGAAGGGAGAGCGTTTAAGAGTTTACCGGTTCTGTAGAGGATTTTCAAATATTTTTTTTATGGAAACTGACACGGTTGGCTACATCACCTACAACATCCGTGATGTCAGCCCATAACACCGGGTGAACTAGGTGCCACGTCAGTGCTTCCCTTCGGTCGTGCCGGCTACACTGAGATCTGCAGAACCAGTTGGTACGCATCCGTAGTAAGTCCAGAGCGTGTAGGGATGCAATCCCTGCCCGGTCCGCGTGGTGCGGAGGTGGAAAGGGGACGCTGGCAGGGACCCTTATAAAATCGATCAGGTGTCCGTCAGTCCATCTGTCTGTCACAGCATGTCTGCAAGACATATCCTTGAAACTTTTTTTTTTAAGTAAACTGACACGATTGGCTAGATCACCTACAACATCCGTGATAACACCTTGGTGAACTAGGTGCCATGTCAGTAATATTAGAACTTGGAATGTTTATAGATTCTCGGGAAGTAAAGACATTTTATGTGTAAACTTAGATTTTTTTCTGAAATCACAATACTGCTGCTCGTTTAACGCGATTCCGCCGTCCCCATTCCACCTCCGCACTACGCGTACTGGGCAGGGGATGCACCCCTATTCAATCGACCTACCACCCGGTTTTGTAGGTCTTTTATTCACAGAACCGGGAAAATGTGGAACGCACTCCCTGCCCATATATTTCCTCCCAAGTACAGCCTGGGGATTTTTCAAAAGGGGCGTGAAAAGGCTCCTGTCAGGCCGACATGGCATTCGCAATCCCCGTGCATCACAGAATGTCCATGGGCATCTTTAGACACCTACCTGTAGGTGAAACGATGCCACATGTCGCGCTATAAATAATAAAAAAAAAATTCTCGAAAACAAAAATAGTTTTTCTCAATCACTACATCAATGGTCATATTTATTCTTCAGTTTGACTGGCAGAGATTGCCTTAGGTAATAAGTTCGCCTTTTGTACAATTTTGGAATGAAAACCAATAAAGTATATTCTATTCTAATTGTTATTAATATTTAAGTTTATCTTAACTTTTGTATTTCCGTAACGAATTGTATTGTATTGTATTGTATTGTATACCCCAAAGGTATTCTGTTCAGGTAATGAATCACGCTCACAAAGAGAGTTCTAGACCCAGCACGCACACGGCTGCTGCATTAAACGTACATACAGAAGAACTGCGTTACAACTATCAATAACATGAAACACACGCTCGTTTATCTGCCTAATGGACTAACTTGTGCCCCGAGAATCATCTTACTACTCATTCGCTACAGGGCCGCAATGAGGCAGTTTCATTTATGTTTTCAATCATTTTTGAGACGCTTTAGATTTTTTTTATTTATCTCATGTGTGTGTGTGTGTGTGTGTATTTTTTTTATTTATTTATGCCTGGCGGCGTCTGCTTGTTTACTTAAATTATTTAACTTTCGTTAGGGTAAGTGTTTTTTTTTTATTGAACGCGCGACTTAGGGCCCCGAAGCTGAACCCATAAGGTGTCTAACGTCGACCGTGCCACTCGGTCGCATGCGGGAGTTGCGAATGTCATTTCGGCCTGACAGGTGGCCATTCACGCCCCTTTTGAGGGACCAAAAAAAATGTCTTTCATTCTTCATCTTTTGTTGCTACCCTATATTATGTTTGTAATTAAGACATGTTGACTGGCAGAGATTTCCATAGGTAACAAGTCCACCTTTTGTAAAATTTATATTTAAGTGCAACAAAGGATGTTTCTCTTTCTATTATCACCTCTAGGTTTTTAATTTCCATAAGCTTTTAAGCGCGACATGTGGCATCGTTTCACCTACAAGTAGGTGTCTAACGATGCCCAACGATGGATATTCTGTGATGCACGGAGATTGCGAATGCCATGCCGGCCTTACAGGAGCCTTTTCACGCCCCTTTTGAAAAACCCCAGGCTCTACTTGATATTAAATAGATGGGCAGGGCATTTGTAATTTTTATTGTAAACGAGCTGTTTGCGCTGCATCCTTTCGCGGAATAATATCATATAACCATCCTTAGATGTGCATGAATCGTCAGGATGAAACCCCATGTGAATAAAAAAAAAATATTTTTTTTTATTATTAAGAAACACACATTACAAAAAACAGGGATACAACAACAGTACAATACAATACAAAATGACACACAAACAATAGACATATAAACATTATTGTAAACCATTGATAATAATAAATTTAACCATTAATTGATTTAGTAGTTATCGATTTATAAGTGAACATAGAATCATGACGGAGCATAGGTGGGTCGGCGCTTCGTAACACATTTTCTGTTTTATGTATTACTTAGCTTTTGCCCGCAGCTTCGCTCGCATAGGCTATGTCCATCCTGAAGGTCCATTCTAAATATTGGTCAAAGAATTTTTGAAATTGGATGAGTATTTTCGGAGATTACCTCCTAGATCCAAACTTACAAACTTTACCTCTTTATAATATTAGTGTAGATTTTAATTACAAATCCTCAATGATATTTTAGGAAAGATAAGTTATCTAAATGACATTCAGTGCTCACACACGGCACGTCAAATTATATGGGATTCCTTGACTTTTAGTAGCGATTGTCGAAGAATTAGTGCATAATCTCATTAGTCATAGTACTCATTAGTCTTTCATTACACACGACGGCATTTTCGATGTGTTAGCGGCTCGTGGTTAGCGGTCCGAACGCGTGCGTAGTTGGTGGGCGACTAACTTCAAACAGGACTGTGGTCTTTTATTTAATGTGCCACCTTGGGAGCTCAGATAACCTATCTACCTCCTTTTAACTTATATAATATCATTGCAAATCCTGAAAATTTGAATATTGCATTTATGACATCTGAGCTGCCTAATTCCAACCCTGCTAGTGATCGGCGCACGGAAGTGGAAGTTCGTCCAAGACTCCCTCCCGAAGCCGCGCGCCGCTTGGGCGTAACTTCGATCAAGTGATGAGCAAGTTCAACTTAAGTATGAGATCTTAAGTTCACGTGTTAGGGCACGTTGGTACAGATGCATGATACGTGACGCTGCTGGAGTAATAGACTTAAGCGGCCAATTCACGTCCCCGCAAGCTGGTCCGATATCGCGGGTACAGATGTTCTATCTCACGAAGTCACCAGACTTGTCGACAAGAATATTGCCCAGCTTTTCGACGAAATCTTTTGATTATTGTGCCCACGCACCGAGGGACACGACGGTGAACGCCACGAAAACATTGGTATCAGGGCAGATTGATTGCACGATTTGATTAAGTAACTTCACTTGATAGAAAATCATTATGAAAATGGCTCTGAATTAACCTATTGGATGTAACGTGACCAAAGTAAGGAAGGGGGCAGACTTAAAACCAGCCGCAACTACCTACTTGTTAGGTTTTGCATCGTACTGTGTCTGCTCCCTTTCAGCTAAAAAAATGATTTTTACATTTTTTATTTTATAATCTTGTTTTCTTATTTTATAGTTTTAGCTGAACGTTTTTCTTTCTTTCTTTCTTTCTTTCATCTGGATTTTGTCAACCTCGTTAGCTCAGTGGTGCGGTCGGTCGACTGTTATTAAGCAACCCTGGGCGCGGTCAGTACTTGGATGGATGACCTTCCCTTCTTACCTCACTAGGTGGTAGGTTTATCCCGCCCGGGCTGGTAGCACCGCACTGAATGAAACGTGTTGGTCGAAATGGCTATGTAAATAGTTCGTGTTTTCCGTCCAGCTCAGTGTAGCCGACATGAAATCATGAAATGAAGGGAATCACTGACATGGCACCTAGTTCACCCGGTGTTATAGGTTGACATCACAGATGTTGTAGGTGATGTAGCGACCGTGTCAGTTTCATAAAAAACAACACATGTAAGTACGTACTAGCTAATTAAAAGTATACATGAATACATATTAATTACAGTTTATACATATAATGTCTAAATATATACATATATGCATTGTATGGAGCCTTAAATATTTGCCATAGATTCAAGATGCATTCCTCCCTGGGGGGCGTCTCGGTTACTACCTGCCTGAAGAGTTGTGGTGCGAGGGGCGGGAGGCTGTACTTAGCTAGTGAGTTCTTGTGAAATCTTACTGAGAAGAAACTGTAAGCAAGAATGATATGAGCGAGACTCGGCTCCCAAACGGATGGACCGATTTGAACGCGGTTTTTTTTTATTAGAAAGCTGGTTTAATCGGGATGGCTGTTAGCTATGTGTGTAATCAAGTAATGAAGTAATTAAGTAATCAAAAAATTTATTATCTTAAAAAGTGGACTGATTTGCATGTGTTTTTAGGGTTCCGTATCCGGTACGGGGCCCTATTACTAAGCCTACGCCGTCTGTCCGTCCGTCCGTCCGTCCATCCGTCCGTCCGTCCGTCTGTCCGAGGGCTGTATCTCTTGAACCGTAATAGGTAGCCCGTTGAAATTTTCACAGAATATGTGTTATTTATTATGGCCGATATAACAAAAAATAATAAAAATAAGAAAAAGTAAAAAATTCACGGGGGTTCCCATAGAAGAAACCAAAAAGTGTATGCGCGCGCCATCTACCGAATAGAGTGTGAAGCATTTTAACTAATCATGCCACTTAACTAATATGAAGCATTTCATAATAAACGCCATAGATGGCGTGAGTGGCGCTAACCATGACATGGCGATACGGAACCCTCGGTGCGCGAGTTTGACTCGCAATTGGCCGGTGTTTTTATATTAATTATATAGACTGACTTGGTATACAGTTTTTGTATTGCTGTATCGGGTATCGGATACGTTCCGCGAAGCTTGCTATTAATACCCATATTCTGGAAATAAAATGAAACGCAAATACCAATAAATGTTCCAGACGAGCCGAGTAATTCGAAATTCGAACGTTGTTGCCCAAATAAATCG
This sequence comes from Nematopogon swammerdamellus, assembly GCA_946902875.1. Lineage (NCBI taxonomy): Eukaryota > Metazoa > Arthropoda > Insecta > Lepidoptera > Adelidae > Nematopogon > Nematopogon swammerdamellus. The sequence goes on along the minus strand of OX336335.1, from coordinate 3,505,254 downwards.
ATTTAAACAGCGAATCCACTCGCCGCACAGTGCCTCTCCGTCCGGATAATCCGAAGTATGTTGAGAGAAATAATCCATACAAATGTTCCGAGTCCGACGTTTCAATATCCGAAAGCGCACGAATGTTTACCGATGGCGGATAATGCGCGCTTTCGATTATACGGAATTGAAAATTGAGTTATTATTGGAAATATTGATATTTTCCCGTTTGATGGTTCGGCATCTTTAATTAGCACAAAAGGTTTAATTAATTATAGACATGCGATTGTGCTGTAGCAATTATAAAATATTTTCGACGATGTATCACTTTTTTTAGGGTTCCGTATCCGTCGTACGGGACCCAATTACTAAGCCTACCTACGCCGTCTGTCTGTCTGTCCGTCTGTCTGTCCGAGGGCTGTATCTCTTGAATCGTAATAGGTAGCCCGTTGAAATTTTCACAGAATATGTGTTATTATGGCCGATATAACAACAAATAATAAAAATAAGAAAAAGTAAAAAATTCACGGGGGTCCCCATACAAGAAACTAAAAAGTGTATGCGCGCCATCTAACGAAAAGAGTATGAAGCATTTTAACTAACCCATAGATGGCGCGAATGGCGCTGACCATGGCATGGCAACACGGAACCTTCGGTACGCGAGTTCGACTCGCACTTGGCCGGCCTTTTTATGGTTAGCGCGACATCTGACTTCGTTTCACCTACTAGTAGGTGTGTAACGATGCCCATGGACATTCTGCGATGCACGGCGATTGCGAATGCCATGCCGGCCTGACAGGCGCGGAAGCCTTCTCTACACATTGGCCAGCGCTAGCAAATATTTTAGTTTCTTTATTTTCATCGTATAGTATAATAAATTACACATAAAATGTAGGTATATAATATATAATATTAAATATGTGTCAACAACGACATAAGATTATGTCGTATTGGGATAGTAATTAAATTGTAAGAATTGCAATGAACCCGCAATGAACCCGCAATGAACGAAAGGTCGGTCGAAATGGCTATGTTCGTGTTTTTCGTCCAGTTCACTGTAGCCGGAACGTCTGAAGGGAAGCATTGACATGGCACCTGGCATGGCATGGCAAGGTATTATGGGCCGTCATCACGGATGTTGTAGATGATGTAGCCAACCTTGTCAGTTTCCATAATACAAAATTCACAGATCTCATGCATAACATGACCTTCGGGTTCATTGAAAATGACTTTTAGGGCGTATTCAAATATAAGTGTACAGTAAGTCGCCGACCATGAGCGTGCTGACTGTGAGCTATAAGAAGCGATTAGTCGGCCTCTGGTCAGTGAGCTAAAAAGAGCATATGCATTGTGTAAGAGTATACGTATTGCATTATTAAGTATTAAGATTGTGTAGCCCTCGTCGATACGAGTCATTTAACGCGAGGCGTTATACGTAGCCTTAAAACTCACGACACCAGGGCGAATCCGCACTCTTGCTGGAAATCGGGGACTATACTGAAGCGATCGAAAAGACATTTTCAATGTCAAAAAAAAAAACCAACTGGAAACGATGATTTTCAACTGTCGCCATTCGCGCTTCTCGCGAAAACCAGAATAAATACCTAAGTATGTATACCCACATAAACACTATCGGTGTTCGTACGCGATGACCTCGTACGAGCGTCCGCCGCTGTCTGCCTGCGATCAAAACATTCCCATGACGTCACCGGGACACCCGCGGATCCATACAGCGCGGCGCCGTCCGGCCGCGCGCGTCCCAGATCCCGCGACGCCGACGCCGACGCCTCTGTGGCTGCCGACACGCGCGACGCCTCTTGCGTAACAACAGTTTGTGTGCTGCCACTCGATCCGAGCGCACTAAAGTGGGTGATCGGTGGGTTTTTGGGTCAGTCGGATTATTGAATTGTGTATTTTAGCAAATTCTCTTCGCGGTTTTTCTCTTCTTGTCGTTGCGAAAGTAAGGCGTCCCTTACTCGGAATTTACGGGTGTTTCAGGATAGGCTTGAGAAACTTCAGGAATAGAAAGTAATTATTAGACGAAATTCCGTATTTTTTTTTTCATACAAAAATTGAAAATTGTAATAAAAACTCGATGGACAGTGAGTATGGGGAGATTGGGCAACACTGCTGTCTAGGTCTAGCTAGGGAGTGCAATGACCTAGTCCAGTCCCCTTTTTCTTTAGATGTAATTCAAATTAAGTGTTTGGTATTTACCTACATGCAGTTTAATTGTACTAGTTAAACACGTAAGATAGTAATTTTATTTATTTTTTAATAAAGGCGGACGTTAACCGTCCACCAAGTCTCGATGAAACGATTTTCACTAAAAAGTTATTAAAGGTAAGGAGGATAAGGAAGAGTTTGTATTACATAAACTTATTATGTTGCATTTGAAACGGGATCCGGTGAAAATCGCTTTTCGCTATCTCCGTAGAGAAAGCAACCTGAGTGGATCCCATTTAATTATCTACCTTACATTGTCACTTGTTAAAGTTTTTGTTAGGATTATAAATAAATTTCAAACAAGTCAAAGGAAACTTTACAGATTAAGAGCGAAGACACAGTAGGTTACACGGAATTTCCGGCTGTAATTCCCCGGCCGGAGCGGAATCGTACTTATAAGTAACTAGCTGTGCCCGCGGCTCCGCCCGCTCTCATATTTGACGTCTCTGCAGCGTGATAGTAAGTAGCCTATAGTTGATGGGAAGAATCAAGCTATCCGTAGAATTTTTTTTTTATTAAATTCGGTTCATGGATTCTCGAGTTATAAGCGGACAGACAGACAGACATACATACATACATACAGAAAGCAGACGTTGGATTTTAATAAAGGTAAAGGATAAAGGACTAGAACTACCATACAATTTACCACCGACAGCAAGATCGGGCCGGAAATTCTGATGAGTTTCGAGCTGAAAGCTGTCCAAATTTCGAATTTCGAACCAGTCAACGGAACCGTTGCATAGTAAAAGTTATTGAAATTTTCGAATTTCGAACGAGTCAACGTTCTATTTCCTCCAAGGAGTCAACGGAAGCGTTGCATAGTAAAAGGTATCCAAATTTTGGAATTTCGAACGAGTCAACGGAAGCTTGCAGAGTAAAAGCTATCCAAATTTTCGAATTTCGAACGAGCCAACGGAAGCGTTGCAGAGTAAAAGCTATCCAAATAAAGCTTATTAAAAGTCGTTACACTTGCCAAACAATGTTCATTGAAGAGAATTCTCGACAAAGACGTCGCTCGCATTTTATTAAGAGTCTGTCGCGTGTCTCCCCTTCTCTTTAACTTTCCCCGAGTATTCCATTACGCTCATTTTCTTATGTAATTATTCTAAATAAATATGTACTTCGAAATTATGTTTAACTTGCTAGGGCTCGATGGAAGGCCGTATTAGGAGACGATGAAGACGAGGAATATTATTTTCAAGCAAATACTACTTATTTGTTATTTAACAAAAATATTCAATGCTTACAGCGAATTGCTACACTCTGTACCTACTACCATTTTAAACGTTGTAGCAAAATCGATGTAGAAGAAATTTTAACATTTGTGAAAATGTTGTCTTATAAATACACAAAGTTATACATACATAAATAGCGTCACGCCCACAGAACTCCTATTAATAGCTTAAACTTCTCTGATCTGTGGTCACGCCTGTTTCCCGGTGGGGTAGGCAGAGACAACGGATCTCGACGTGCCACGATCCTGACACACAATGGTATGTAGGTGTAAAACCAATACAATTTACTTCTATTGTAAGAACGATATCAGCGCAATGTTTTAACGATATTTTAGGCGTGTGTTCGGTAGACAATCATAAGATATTAATTAGTACGTTGTGGGGTCGGTAGGTACTTAAAAATAATGACCCCACTGCATCTCTCCCCGTGCATGTTGTAAAACGCGACTAAGGGATAAGGACAAGATGCCTTGCATAAGGGCGACAGGATAGCCACCTCTCACCTTCGCACGGTCCTTCCACTTCTACTTACACTCAAATTTTTAGTTAATTGAGAGCCTTCTCCAAGAGCCTATATGCTTCAGCTTACCATACTTACGTAATTGAGTGGCACCATTGATTTCTCGGCACATCCACCCATGTTGGTTTACATAAAAACAAATCAACGACCTTAAAATAAAAAAAAATTGCGTGTGTCTTTGTAGTGACAAAGTTTAATAATACGTTTATTTAATAGTAGCTTTTATTCGCGGCTTCGCTCGCATGAAATTCGAAAAGGACAAAGTAAGTCACTAAGGGGGAGGCCGAAAGCCGAGCTGTGTTCACGTAAACGATATACTCTCTCGAAGAATGTAAGACCTACCTCCTTAAATACATAAAATATATACTATAGTACCTAGATAAGCCTTTTTTGTACATCACTCCTGAAAAAAACATGTCACAGATCAGCTTATAAGCTGAATTCACAATATTTTGGTTGGTATTTGGCTTACCATGGTTTGAATTCGCGGTCATGTGGCCGACGTTTCGGACTCGCCCTGAGGATGGACTGCACGTGCCAGTCCGAAACGTCGGCCACAATGACCGCGAATTCAAACCATGGTAAGCCAAATACCAACCAAAATATTAATATCCATGGTAGACTAAAAGTATTTGAATTCACAATTATTGATGCTTGTGTTGTATGGTTCACCTTATCGTCTTATGTCCTCAAATACGCGAGTAAGAAGCGTTAGCGCATTCATAGCATGAGGTGGCTTTTAATGCGATCCTTTGAATGTATTCTTGATGGCAATTTTTATTATGTAATCCGGTATGCAGAGTCGGAGGGGCCAATGCACATGCTCCGACCAGCCAATATCACCTCCGAGAAGGTAGAAGACTTCCCTGGATTGCTGACTATACTGGACTAGAGGAGAACACAACCGAGGCTCCTATGTGTCATCTTACATGCAGTACGGTGGTACCAACCTAGTCGGCTACAATTTGAGTCTACCACCTAGTAAGGGGCAAGGGAAGGGACCTACAGTTTTACACCGGTTCTGAACTGTGAAGCAGCAGGTTTAGGTATGCATGTAATTTTTTTTCGTCAGAAGAAACTCATTGTTACACGCCGACCGGATTCGAACCTCGGACCCCTCGCATGAGAAGCCGTTGCCGAAAGCACTCGGCCACCCGCCGCTCTTAAAAAATTGGATGTGAGGGCACTCACACTTGTTGACCGACAAGGAGCATGCTTCTAGGTTAGTGTAAATTTACATAACATATGCTTACACCACAGAGCATCGAACACCGCGCGCGCCTCTCTAGAGGCGAAAGTAATAATAATATTTGAAACCCAATAACCGCACGCAGTGCTGCTAGCGCTTCGTATGTGTGAGTGTGTGTTAATATCGACACTACACACAAAGAGGAGGAAGTAAGGACACGCACAAAACAAATGCACACGCACAACACACATATGTAAGTCATAGGCTACGCCCACAGGCTTCAACGGCGTTGTAGGGAAATCGCGCTCAGGGCGTCTCTAGGAGGGGGTGCGCACGGTATTCGATGCTCTGTGGCTTACACCAATGTTTGTCATGTCAGTGAAGATATCTGGAATAGGAATGCCTTTGTCCGATTGTGGAACTATCGGACAATATATTCGATTGATTAGTTTCTCTCGAACAAATCATGAATTATGTATTTGCGTATGAAATATTACATCAATATGAGGAGGATTCATAGCTATCACTCATACTGATCCAATCTATGTATTTTTTCGCACTTGGTGTATTATATATTTTTACGTGTACGATATATATAATGAATGCATTATGTTTAATGTACACATAAATTTGAATGATAATAAAAACATTTGAAATTTCAACAATGATCCAAACTTTATGGTTTATTTCATATTATTCATATTACTGTGTGTTAATGTCACTAGTGTTACTGTCACTAGTGTTACTGTAACTAGCGTTAGTGTCACTAGTGTTACTGTCACTAGTGTTACTGTCACTAGTGTTACTGTCACTAGCGTTAATGTCACTAGTGTTACTGTCACTAGTGTTACTGTCACTAGCGTTAATGTCACTAGTGTTACTGTCACTAGTGTTACTGTCACTAGCGTTAATGTCACTAGTGTTACTGTCACTAGTGTTACTGTCACTAGCGTTAATGTCACTAGTGTTACTGTCACTACTGTTACTGTCACTAGCGTTAGTGTCACTAGTGTTACTGTCACTAGTGTTACTGTCACTAGCGTTAATGTCACTAGTGTTACTGTCACTAGTGTTACTGTCACTAGTGTTACTGTCACTAGCGTTAATGTCACTAGTGTTACTGTCACTAGTGTTACTGTCACTAGCGTTAATGTCACTAGTGTTACTGTCACTAGTGTTACTGTCACTAGCGTTAATGTCACTAGTGTTACTGTCACTAGTGTTACTGTCACTAGCGTTAGTGTCACTAGTGTTCCTTTCACTAGTGTTACTGTCACTAACGTTACTGTTACGAGTGTTACTGCTACCAAATAATGAGAAATACTCGAGGTCCCGTTATAGATGTTTCGCCAAAAATTATTCTAGACCAAATCGAATTTAGCCACTTCTTAGTATATTTCTAAGAGCCTAGCATTATCCGCCAGTGCGTTACCAATTTTAATATTTATTTTACCCGATTAACTGATTACAGCTAAACCAAAAGACGGAGAACGAATTCTAAAAGTTTAATGTGTACATTATGTTATAGAACTAAAACGTATAAAAAACAAATTCAAAATATTTGTTTAAGACCTGACTGCTAATAAAACATTACGTTTTAATTATTATTTACAGTGGTATATATTAATATTGTTTTAACGTAAGGTCATTTTGAACTCGAACGACAACGATGCAAAGAAAAATTCAAGTATATGCAAATAAAAAAAAACGTGGGCGTAAACTCAACACATCCGCTCACGTTACTCAGCAAAATGAACAATTTAGGGCCCAAGTGACCCATAAATATGCAATTCATACAGCAATTTACCTGTCACCATACAAGCCACAACACTAGGGGCCTGCGCTTCTGCGTAACACAATATGCGACAGCGCACACGAACGCTTTTCTCCATTGGCAATTTTGGAACAAACAGATGTTAGTCACGTGATAATTTTTTCTCCACACAAAATCATCTTACGGGGTTTACGTTTTCATTAGGTAGGTACCACTAAAATTTTACGGATTTTTCTTGTAATAAGGACAGTCTAATCTACGTATTTGTAATTTTTAGTTAAATTAAATATACGAGGCCAGAGTTAATAAAAAAATCCCCGACCCTTAAAAAGTAAAAAATAATATCCGTTTACTTACTTAAAGGAGTAGGGGGACCGCTAAGTAAATTCCCGCGCTGCTCTGAGTTTTTATATTTCATTTACCTAGCGGTCCCCCGACTCCTTTAGGTAAGTAAAAGGAAATTATTTTTAACTTTTTAAGGGTCGGGGTTTTTTTAACTTATATTTCAGGCTTTTTTTAAAAAAATGGCATGCAAATCGGTCCACATTTTAAGATAATAAATTTTTTGATTACTTAATTACTTGATTACAAACATAGCTAATAAGCATCCCAATTAAACCAGCTTTCTAATAAAAGAAACCGCACACAAATCGGTCCATCTGTTTGGGTGCTACGATATGCCACAGATAGACACACACGCGTTAAACTTATAACATCCCTCTTTTTTCGTCGGGGGTTAAAAACAGTAGAGATCAGGCATATTCATTTTATGAATAAAACATAGATCTGCGAAAGGACACCTGAAAGTCGCTCGTGTGCACGACACCACACACAGCGCCCCAACAGCGGGGCCTCAGCGATGTCAAAACAAGATATTTTATTCAACCAAAATGCCCCCCTGTCGATACAGGGGGACGAGCCCCAATTAAAACCGGAAATTCACCACCTTCGTTAATTTAACTTTGAGATATTTACGTGTCGGTTAATTTAGGAAGTGATACTTAGATGAAGGAGGGAACGCAAATACGCAGTGTGCGTTGAAATAAATTAATGTTTTAATTAATATTTATATACTGCGCAAATGTTGAAATGGAAGGCCTACATTTAGAAAGAAAACTACCCAAATTATTCAAATGATCATTTCCTTTATCTCTTTTTCAACCGACTTCCAAAAAGGAGGAGGTTCTCAATTCGTCTGTTTGTTTTTTTTTTTCATTATCATGCATGCAGGCATGTAGTTGAAAAGATTTTTTTTGGACGATATAAAACATATTTTTGATAATTTTAAAATTAGATTGCTGTTTATTTACTTATATTACCTTATAAATTTATAAAAATAATAAAAAAAAACCATGTTCCAAAGAAAGAAAATCATTGAGGGCGAGGCCGAAGGCTGAGCTTCAGTCAAAAGATATACTTTCCCATAAACAGTAAGATACTAAGGGCGAGGCCGAAGGCCGAGCTGAGTTTAGGGAATACATTTTCGAAAACAGTAAGTTACCACGGGCGACGCCGAAGACCGAACTTTGTACGAACGAATTGTAGACACTATGTATGACACTAAAACTAAATTGATTATTTTTAGAAATCTTTTCTGTATGTATGTTCCTGCATAACTCTTAAAGCGATCATCCAAATTCCATGAAACTTAGTACAAGCACATTTAACTATACGTGAACCGGAACTGAATTTTATTCAGTTCCGGTTCACGTTCAGGATAGGCTAAATCAAATTCAGTTCCGGTTACGCTAAGATTTGGGTGGCTCTCATACAAACCGAATTATTCCGCGCGCCGAAATAAAGGTACGGTAGCGGGCTTACTTACTTCCTTATTTTTAAATGCGAATTTCACGCGAGCGAAGCCGCGAGCAAAAGCTAGTCCTCATATAAGTTGCTAGCAAAACATACTAGATGCCAAACAGCACACTACACGTGTAAAACAAATATTTTCAGCTGGCATATTCCATTATTCGTTAATGTATTAAAAAGTGAGGACTGAATTTATTTTCGCTCCAATTTCGCCCCGAGGAGTGCTTTTGTGTGAGGTTAATGTGTAATTTGACAGGACTCGGCCGAGCTGACGGGCGTAGTGCTGACGAGGTGTTCTGTCGATAGTGTATGTAATTAATTAGTTTTGGTAATTTAATTAAAAATAATTAAAATGTTATACTGCTGCGAAATTTATTTTTTTAGGCTTCAGTATCCGGTACGGGACCCTATTACTAAGCCTACGCCGTCTGTCTGTCCGTCCGTCCGTCTGTCTGTCTGTCCGAGGGCTGTATATCTTGAAGCGTAATAGGTAGGCCGTTGAAATTTTCACAGAATATGTGTTATTCTTATTATGGCCGATATAACAACAAATAATAAAAATAAGCAGAGTACTCTGCTTACCCTGATTGTCGGGATACAAAAGCGTGAGTTATGTATGTATGTATGTAATAAAAATAAGAAAAAGTAAAAAATCACGGGGTTCTCATAGAAGAAACCAAAAAGTGTGTGCGCGCGCGCCATCTACCGAATAGATTATGAAGCATTTTAACTAATCATGACATTTAACTAATATGAAGCATTTCATAATACGCCATATATGGCATGAGTGGCGCTAGCCATGACATGGCGATACGGAACCCTCGGTGCGCGAGTTCGACTCGCACTTGGCCGGCTTTTTTATATTTCTTTTTAGGGTTGCGCACGGGACTATTTCTAAACCTACGCCATCTGTCTGTACGTCTAACCTTAAGTACGTTGGTAACTTAAGGGCTGTTTCTTTTGAAAGGTAATAAGTGGTAGTTAAAATTTTCACAAAATGAGTGTTCTTATGGCGTATATCTTAATAAATAGAATAAGTAAGTAGAATAAAGGGGTTCCCCATACAAGAAACGTGTTTTTTCAATGTTTTTTTTTCTCTATCGCAAAAACGGTAATACACCTGTCAAACTTGGTGTGATTATATTAATAAGAATTTAAAGCAAAAAATAATAAAAAAAAGGAGAAGTGTGAGTCCGGCTCGTGCTAAGGATCCCGAACTAAATTAAAGAAAACACAATTTGTTTGGTAAATACGTAACATTGAATATATTGTGACACACAAAATATATTGTGATAAATATATTGGTAGTATATCGGTGCGCGAGTCCGACTCGCACTTGGCCGGTTTTTGTAGGCATCATAATATTGTTATATTTCCAAATATATGTTTAATTCTAGCATTTTATTGACCTATTATCACTTTATTTTGGACCAATATGTAATGTAATGACATTTTATAATATAGGAAATAATGTAAAAAATAATTACCTAAATAACATTTATAACATATTAAAATAAAATAAATGAATATAAATAGGCACACAATTTTAATTAAATTATTTTCCATCCGTTCATTGTCTTCCCAACCCTTCACCTCTGCGCCGGCCACCTGACACGAATTGACGAAGGTGTATTGTATACGGGTTGTGGGCGGGCGGGTGTGTTCATACTACGTCACACGTCACACGCCATACAAACAAACACGTGTGTGACGCGCGTCAGCTCGCGTGGGGCGGTGTGAGGAGACAGTTGGTATCACAGAGCACGGAATACCCCCCGCGCGCGCCCCCTCCTAGAGACGCCCTAAGCGATAATATTTGAAACCCATTAACTGGACGCAGTGCTACTAGCGCTTCGTATGTGTGTGTGTGTGTGTTAGTATCGACACTACACACAAAGAGGAGCAAGTTAGGCACACGCACAAAGCAAATGCACACGCACAACACACATTATGTAAGTCATAGGCCACGCATACAGGCTTCAACGCCGTTGTAGGGAAATCGCGCTAAGGGCGTCTGTAGGAGGCGCGGCGCGCGGTATTTCGTGCTCTGTGGTTGGTATGCTTGTATCCGTCACAATGAGCTTAACTGATATACCTACATAGGATTCTACGTATAGCTCAAGAAATGAATTATGAATTAAATAGTTTTATTTTCACCAGTAGGTATTTGGTTTTAGTTATTTTTATAATATACTAGCTTTTGCCTGCGCCTTCGCTCGCGTGAAATTCGTATTTAAAAAGAAGAAAGTAAGTAAGCCCGCTACCTTTACTACCGCTAATTCGGTTTGTGTGAGAGCCAAATCTTAGCGTACACGGAACTGAATTTGATTTAGCCTATCCTGTGTCCCGTATAGTAAAATGTGCTTCCCGTATAGTAAGGTTAAACTTAAGTAAAACAAACGGTAACTGCGAGTCGAACTCGCGCTCTGTGGATTCCGTATCGCCATGTAATGCGCCACTCACGCCATCTATGGCGTGTATTATGAAATGCTTAAAATGATTCATACTGTTGGTAGATGGCGCGCATACACTTTTAAGTTTATTCTATGGGGACCCCTGTGATTTTTTACTTTTGCATATTTTTATTATTTGTTGTTATATAGGCCACAATAACACATATTCTGTGAAAGTTGGAACGGGCTACCTATTACGGTTCAAGAGATACAGCCCTCGGACAGACGGACGGACAGACAGACAAACAAACATACAGACAGACAAACAGACAGACAGACGGCGTAGGCTTAGTAATAGGGTCCCGTACGACGGATAAGGAACCCTAAAAAAGCAAAATGTAAAAAAAATTAAGCGGTACCCCATCCCGCGAGTACCCCATCATCGAGTCCATACAAGAAACGTGCTAAGAATCGATTAGTACATACTCACGCTACTAAATAATAGACGGCGTCACAGGTAGTTTGCATCGCTGATAGACAAGAGATAGACGGATATGGTTTTTTGACAGGTATGGATAGCGGATCTGCGGAACCCTCGGTCGGTGCGCGAGTAAAACTCGCGCTTGACCTATTTTTTTTATGTGATCCGGTATAGGTGGCTGTCAGATGGACCAAAGCACATGCTCCGACCAGTCATATCACCTCCGAGATGGTAGGTGCCATACCGGAGACTTCCCTTTGGATTGCTAGCTATACAGAACAAAATCGAGTACGATGGTGGTACCAACCTAGTCTGCAAAAAAATTGAGCCTACCTAGTAAGGCCTAGTAAGAGACAAGGAAAGAAATTTCACAGTTTCACACGGGTTCCGAACGGTGAAGCAGCAGATGTCGGTATAAGAAAATTATTATTTTTACGTCATAAGAAAAATTATTGGCTCATGGCCGGCCGGAATCGAACCTCGGACCTTGATAAATAACTGTTGGACTTTAATTAACCATATGTGGTGCGAACAGCCATTCGAGAAAAAAAAATTTGTTTTTTATTTATTTATTTTTTATTTATTTTTTATGGAAACTGACACGGTTGGCTACATCACATACAACGTCCGTGATGTCAGCCCATAACACCGGGTGAACTAGGTGCCATGTCAGTGCTTCCCCCTTTGATCGTGCCGGCTACACTGAACTGGTCGGAAAATACAAACTATTTCCATAGCCGTATCGACCGAAGTTTCATTCAGTGCGGTGGTAACAACCCGTGCGGGTTAAACCCTACCACCAAGTAAGATTAGGAGGGAAGGGACCTACAGTTTTACGAGGAATTCGAACCTCGTTCAGCCTCCAACGGTCAGCGGTCACCCATCGAAGTACTGACCGCACCCAGCGTTGCTTAACATTCAATAGCGACAGTTGACTGTCTGCACCACTGAGTTATCGAGGCTGACAAAAATACAATTTAATCCTATTACTTTAAGTGAGCTATGCTTGTATATACCTATATATATATAATTGGTTTCTCGGAAACGGCTCTAACGATTTGGATGAAATTTTGTATTTAGATAATGTTATTTTTTCAAGATTATCTAGATACGTGTAGACGCCGAGTCTCGTTCGCCCCGGTACTAAAAATTAACTAAACACCACGAAATAACCTATATGGAGTATAACATCATACAAATAACATAACAGTCAATGAGCCAACATTTCATCCATTAAGCTTTAAATGGAAACACCGTTGAAGTCTGCAATTATCATTATGGTATGATTCTGTGTGCAGGCTAGGCAGAGCACAAGTGAATGCGAGAGAGGCTTGTGGGGCTGGCATTTGGCGTCGTCTAATGCTCTATTAAATAATTCAGAACGCTTTGTAAGGGCGTAAGTGCCTTTCAACGCGCTAAATAAAATGGAGGTGGCGTTCACGGCTTTCAAATATTTGTAGAAAATGTGTTTACACCGTATTACGGGAGCCTACGCTGTCTGTCTGTCTGTCCTACGGCTGTATCTTTGCAACCGTAATAGCTAGACGGTTGAAATTTTCACAGTGTATGTGTTATTTATTATGGTGGATATAACAACAAATAATAAAAAAATATAAAACGTATAAAATGAAGGGTTTTTCGAGTTTTTTTTTTTATGCGGTACGGAAAACTCAGTGCGCGATTCCGACTCGCACTTGGCCGTTTTTATTATTTTGTTAATTGCTACTTGCTACTCGATTCGTTAGTAATTTTTTAATTTTTATTTTATTTATTTTAATTATTTTATTTACGACAAGGTTGGCTACATCACTTACAACGCCCGTGATGTCAGCCCACCTTGATGAACAAGGTGCCATGTCAGTGCTTCCCTTCATTTCATGTCGGCTACACTGAACTGGACCGTAACACAAACTATTTACATAGCAGTATCGACCTACCTTAATCATGGTACGAACCCGGGCGCGTTGAGGTTGAAACACATGAATTAAGAAATACACGTGAATTTAATAATTAGCATATGAAAAAAAACTTCTCGGACGAAAGCCGGATCTCCCAAATCCCGGACAACCTGCGCGTAGCCTCGCGACGCCCGCCCAACCGGCCCGCCCGCCCACACGGGGCGAAGCCTCTACAGCCTCCGTTTCCGCCAGCGAGCGACTTCCGGCGCGACACGGTAGGGCGACTAGCCGGACTACTTGATGGGTGGAACGAAGTTATGGTGAAATTATACGTTTTGTCGAGCGACCCTAAGATGTAGGCGTTGGCAATAGGTAGTTAATTTTGTGTGATAAATTGAAGGTACATGTAAAGGTTGACAGAAGAAAATCACTACCGGTAATAAGTCCGCTATTGTACGCTGTTGCTCTATATTATGATTTCTTCTTCTGTTATGTTTTACTATTTTATAGTAATTCTAAATTTAAAAGTCTACATTGACCCCCCCCCCCCCCCCCAAAAGCCGCTCCCCCCTCTCTCACTCTCCACGCACTCAATCACTCACTCTCTCCCCCTATCCCCCTCTACCCTCTCATTTTCTCGCCCGTTCACTCTCTCCCTCCCCTCTCTCTGTCTTCCTTTCTCTCTGTGTGTCTTCCATTCTCTCTCTATGTCTTCCTTTTTCTCTCCCTGTCTTCGTTTCTCTCTCTCTCTCTGTTTTCCTTTCTCTCTCGCTGTCTTCCTTGCTCTCTCTCTCTCTGTCTTCCTTTCTCTCTCTATCTGTCTTCCTTTCTCTCCCTCTCTCTCCTTCCGGAACTTAATGCTCACTCTCTCGTCGTCCCTCGTCTAAGCTTGCAAAGGGTTGAAGCTCCAAGCTCTTGCAAGGGTGCAAGATCTTCCATTGAACTTTTGGGCAAAGCCACCAGGGCCGGCTGTCTGTAAAAAAAAATATTTTATAAAGATTCTATTATATTCAAAATTCGAATGTTACTCCGCCGCTAGTCGACACCACTGTCGACATTTAGTGCGGTACCCGCGCCAGTCGTAAGCTTCCGGTAATGGCCTCGTATGCGATATTTGAATTTGAATGTGGAGTGTTCTAACGTAATTTTAATGTTTTAAAACGCTCGCGCGCGTGTCTGCGGCCCGGAGATAATTTCGGCTATAAAAAATTATGGTAATTGCGCCGCCTAGCAGCAGGAGTGGGCGGGTTTGATTTCGAAAAAGGACCATTTTGAAGATTCTCCGTATGTTATTTACCAAAACGGTGTTGTCATAACCACTGCTAATAGTTTGACACACAGACTAAAGACGAATGAAAATATGTATATATATATACTTTATTGAACACAAAATCATACAAATTTGGTACAATAAGCGATCTTAATGCCGTGAGGCTTTCCATTCTAACGAAGCTTCTTTATGTGAGAAAAGTACATGCAGGCGAACAAGAATATTTTGTGTCGATGTATTAAACTGTAAATAAATACCTATGTATGATAGATTACAAGCGAATTCTACATAAATACTTTAATACGCATGCTAAATATATACAAGCGAATACTACATATATATTTTAATAGACTTTCGTAAAATTTTATGTAGGTATATACATTAAATTAGTGGGACTTGTGTACAATGTAATTAACTGAATGACAATAGAACGAAAATGTATTTACTTTAGTAAGAACTAGCTGTGCCCGCGGCTCCGCCCGCTCTCATATTTGACTTATCTGCTTACCTCATAAGCCATTTAACGTGATGAAAAGTAGCCTATAATTGATGGGAAGAACCAAGCTATCCGTAGAAGCAAACTGTTTTAAAATCGGTTCAGTGGTTCACAAGTTATAAGCGGACAGACAGACATACATACATACAGACAGCCAGAAAGCAGACGTGGGATTTTATTAAAGGTAAGGATTTAAGGAAGGATAGGACAAATATTGTTAAATTGTTTCTTAAATACATTCATAGAGGCAGAGTTATACATGTGAAAGTGCAAAAAACGAATAACAAACCCATTATTACGGCGATCTGGCCGGCCCTTTTCCACCTCTGCATCACGCGCATGGGGCAGGGATTGCAATCCACTTACCGCGGATGAGTACCAATCGGTTCCGCCTCTTCTGGACCAGATTAATCGTAGAAAATTTTAAAAACAACATAAAAAAATCGGTCAAATGCGAGTCTTACTCGCGAACGTTTTTCGCGCAGGGTTTCGTAAATCCGCTATACCAAAAAACAATATAATACAAAATATAAAAACGTGTGGCGCCATCTATTAATCAGTAGCGTGACTAATCTATTCTTAGCACATTTTTTGTATGGGGATCCACCTGCACTTTTTACTTTTCGCTTTTTTTATTACC
This sequence comes from Nematopogon swammerdamellus, assembly GCA_946902875.1. Lineage (NCBI taxonomy): Eukaryota > Metazoa > Arthropoda > Insecta > Lepidoptera > Adelidae > Nematopogon > Nematopogon swammerdamellus. The sequence goes on along the minus strand of OX336335.1, from coordinate 3,489,344 downwards.
TATTCGTGGCACATCCGCTATAATAACACATATATACCTTTTTGTGGAAAATTCAACGCGCTACCCATTCGGATTAAACAGATACAGCACCCGGACAGACGGACAGACAGACAGACAGGCAGCCAGACAGACAGACGACATAGGCTTTGCAAGTAGGTTTCCGTATGGAGTTGTCACATTACTGACATAACAAAATAAATTATTTTCCCGCCGCCCGCGCCGCCGGAAACGAACCCATACAATTCCTTCGCAGGGCATGCAGGATGGTGATGACGTCATGGGAAATGTCCGCACCACCATGCTGAGTCACTGCCCACCCGCGTCCCGTCACCTGTCCTACTGTCAGTTCTAACGCGCTAAATGAGTTAGGAATTAATGAGGCGTTTACGACAAACTTAATTGCGAGTTTTGAAAATGGGATCGCAAGTTACCCCTAATTTCTTGACACTACCTGCCAAATTCAAATTTCGCGCCAATACGCATCGCATAAAATAAACTGGTAAAACCTACCTACAAAAATCCAATGCAACCTTCCCACAAAATATTAAAAAAACCGGCCAACGCGAGTTTTACTCACGCACAGAGGGTTCCGTAGATCCGCCTGTCAAAAAAAAAACCATATCCGTCTATCTTTTGTCTATCTGCAATACAAACTACCTGTGGCGCCATCTATTATTCAGTAGCCTGGATAAGTACTAATTGATTCTTAGCACGTTTATTGTCTGTGGACCCCTTATTATATATATACTCGACAAATTAAATCTAATATAATGCAAGCCAATCTCTCAATATTTTAAAATCATATATTTAAAATACAAAAATACTCTAAATGTGTCACATTTGCATTTACCAGGTTGCCAGGTGCAAAAGTATCGAATTTATAATTGGCTTCTTCGATATTCTGATAAATCTGACAACCTGCTAACAACCCTTCCATTGGGGGAGCTTATTACGAATTAATAGCTAACGCTCACGGTCTTAGAATTTAATTATCTGTTTTGTGCGTATTTATATACATTTTGCATACTTTTTTACAGTATTTATGTTTTAAGAATTAAAAATATTTTGATTTAAAAATATTTTTAAGATTAAGTTAGTGGAACGTATTGCATCATCATCATCAAAAAAATAATAAATAAAAAACCTTTTTGAAAAGCAGCTTAGTAAAAGTATTTTTTTTTTTTAGGTTTTCTATTGGATTACAAAAAGCTTGTCGCGCGAATTGCAAAGAAAAACATAATTAGGCAAGTACTTGCTTATCAACCAATCAATGAAATTTATTGCTACCAAGAACATTTCGCTACAAGATTTTTGAAGACAGACAGTCAGACCTCGTAACTTAGTAATAGGGTCGTACCCTTTTCTGCACAATTAATAAATACGCATTACGACGTTAATATTTAAGTTAATTTTTTCATTCGGAAAAAACTTCGAACATAACACTTTTGAGGCACAAAGGCATTTGTACATATTTACCATATTATATGTTTAGGTTTCCGTACCCCTTACGGAAGCCTATTACTAAGCCGATGGCTTTATCTTTGGAACCGTAATAGCTAGACCGTTGAAATTTTCACAAATATGTGTTATTTTGACGGACAACAAATAAAAAATAATGAAAAAGTTTAAAATTAAGACCCCATATAAGAAACCTGTTTTTTCAACGTTTTTGTTTGTGGTGCGGAAACTTCGGTGCGCGAGTCTGACTCGAACTTGGCCGGTTTTTAATACACTTAGGTGATATACAATATGTATCAACCTATAAATTGTTTCAAGGTACCTATACAAAATTTATCTCCCGTCAATTCTTCGAATGCTTCGATCGTATCGCTTACTCCAATTACGATCGCTACGCTCACGTTTAAACTAAGAATAGGTCCCCAGTTAACGCAAGCTAATACTGAGAATAAATGTTTTAATTAAAGAATCTCTTGAGTAGGTAGCGGCCGGATTGAGGTTAGATTGGCAGCTGTCGACATTTTGGCGTGGGTCGGGAAGACTACTTCACCTTTCTACCTGTGATATATTATATTTATATATTTATGTAAACCAACATGGCTGCCTGTGCCGTGGGATCAATCAATCAATGGTGCAGCAAACAGAGCCAAAATCACCTCTCCTCGCGAAACCACACTAAGTGAGGTATCATGCCGGCAGGCTGGCGAACTGTTGCTAGGCTGTCTAGCTTGTTAATACGACGTTTGAAGACACCGAAGGATTCAGAAAGACACTCGCCGGAAAAGACAGTTCCACCTATGATATAATACGTATCACTGATAGGTATATGTTTTACAGCAACCTGGCACGGTTGGCTCCACCAAATGCTTGTGAAGTTAGTCCACCACATTGTTCGACGTTTTTGCTTTTGGTGACATGTCAATTCTTTTATTGCACCGACGGCACTGAACTGGACAGAAAATAGAAACTTTTTTCTTGGCTGTTTCGATATGCCTTCATTAATTTAGGCCCACTTGCACCAACACGAATTTAACGATATAAACCAGTTTAACTCGTTAAGCTAGTACCCGTTGACTGTGGGAACCGCGTTTAAATCCATAACTCGCTACTTAACTCTAAATTCGTGTTGGCGCAATTGGGCCTTAGTGATATCAATTCGAACGTGTTGAACCCTACCACCAAGTAAAAGCAAGTGACAATGTTGGTATTTCAAGACCGTTCTCAATTTGAATTCAAATCGGAACTTATTAAGGAACTTATAGGTAGTAGGCTGTAGTAGTAGTTGACAAGAGACCGTTTCATGACGTAAATTAGATACGGAAAAAATTAATTAAATGCACACTCAACATATCACATGGAGGGATGCTATTAAATAGATGATGGGATTTGGTCCCAGCTCAATGTAAATCATACCCGTTTCATCTGCGTTAATTTAGCTTGTCAAAATATATATTACCTACCGCTTGGACAACGGCAAAGGTATGTGGGGGGATGGCGTAATGCGTGAGAGCAACAAGCATATTAAAATTAATCGTTCTGTGTTTTTTTTTATTTGATTTTAAATGTGTTTTTGTTGTTTGTTATTGTTTTGTTTGCATCTTTAGACCCAAAGGCATTGTTGTAATTCATTTATAACTGAAATAAAATGAAAGTAGACTTTATTTCACCAAATAAGTGACAAAAGGCGGACGTAAAAAACCTAAAAGCATAATTTATCAGTGACGCCTGGGATTGTGGGTAAGATTGTTTTCCGTTCAGCTCAGTGTAGCCGGCACAAGGTAAGTACTGTCATGGTGCTATGACCATAACACCATGAGTTCACCAAGGTGTTATGGTCTGACATCACGGATGTATTGGGTGATGGGGCCAACCTTGTCAGTATCCATAAAAAAACACAAACGCGTACTAGGCAGGGGATGTACCCTTATTCAATCGACGTACCACGGATGCGCACCACCGGTTCTGTAGGTCTTTCATTCACAGAACCGGAAAAAGTGGAACGCACTCCCTGCCCATCTATTTCCTACCAAGTACTGCCTGGGGTCTTTCAAAAGGGGCGTGAGAAGGCTCCTGTCAGGCCGGCATGACATTTGAAATCCCCGTGCATCACAGAATATCCATGGGCATCGTTAGACAACCACTTGTAGGTGAAACGATGCCACATGTCGCGCTATCCATAAAAAAAACATGCTTTCAATAATACTATATTATATTACATCTAATGTCAATAATAAATTAATTTTATTTGCATTGAAATATAAATAAATGTTTCAAACAAAAAAATACTATTAACTCTCGTGACTAGTTCGTTTCATTCTACATCAACCATCCAACGTCCACTCCAACACTGGACCCACGAAGCTGTCATTATTTACAGCTGCAAAGCTTCCTCGTCCTGGCAGGGGCGGCTTTCGGACCGTGCGCCCTTCCGGGGCGCGCTGCGGACCCCACCCCTCTCGCCACCCCCCGCCACCCGGAAGCGTGGGGGCGTCTGCCGGCGCAGCTAAATCTACAAATTAATTTTAGTGAGCGTTATGACAGCGAAGCACAGGTGAGATAAGGAGAGGCTAGATGAGCGATAAAGAGAATTCTGTATGAAAACAAGATGTCACTAAAATTTCTACCGACTGACTTACAGCCACCGAACTAAATACTAGAAGAGGCAAAGCGCGATGAAACATGTTCTCTGTTCTAGATAGGTGCGTTTGGTAGAAGCGACATACATACAGACATATTAAGTTCCCTTTTATAAGAAGTAGAGATGTTTGAGATCAAAACCGGAACCACTTAACATATTTTTATGCGGTTTGCACCAATAATGTAAAGAGTAGTCCTTGAGGCTCACTACATCCGTCACGCTAAATAGCCTTAGGGTTGAGAAGTATCAAAGAAAGTATAGTATGAGCTAAATTTAGTCTCGAATGGTCGTAACAGATGGCGTTAGCAGTTCTGATGAGTTGCGTTAGAGTAGATAGTTGCGTTTGGTAGAAGCGATGTTAGATACATAGAATAAGGAGTAGATATAGGTAGTCGCCCGCATGCACATTATTGAGAGAGAGAGAGAGAGAGAGAGAGGAGAGAGAGAGGAGAGAGAGAGAGAGAGAGAGAGAGAGAGAGAGAGAGAGAGAGAGAGAGAGAGAGAGAGAGAGAGAGAGAGAGAGAGAGAGAGAGAGAGAGAGAGAGAGAGAGAGAGAGAGAGAGAGAGAGAGAGAGAGAGAGAGAGAGAGAGAGAGAGAGAGCTAGTAATATAATATGTGCCATTAATTAGAGCGCTCAAACATAACGTATATATCCTCTGCCTTATGGCCAACTCTGAACATGAAGTCAGCGATACGGCACACGCCCATCTAGATACAATTTTCCTGATCTGTGCAGCGAAGGGAGACCGGTGTGCGAAGGTGAGTAGCTGTGTGCACAAAGTGGACACGACTGACGCCTGAGTGGCGTGTCCTTTGAAAGGGAAGGCCTTTTGAAATTGGAGGTGTCGAGAATGACGACCGAAGGACAATCGAACTGGACAGTATCCCGGCTGTGAGATGCTTGCATTTGTCATGTATGTGCAGTGCACACTAGTTGTTCTCGCGGCAACATTAATAAACTTAAAATGGGTATAACTCATTTTAAGTTTACGGATTAACAGTGGTTACTGAAGACTTACTGTGTCGACGTTTCGCCCGCTACGTCACGGGCCTCTTCAGGAACAGCGGGAGTTCCTGGAGCCGACGTCTGGTGTTCTTCGTACCAGACGTCAAACCTACTGCGGGAGTTCTTGGAACCGACTTCTGGTACAACGGACACCAGACGCCGGCTCCAGGAACTCCCGCAGTTCCAAAAGAAGCCCGTGACGTAGCGAGCGCAATGTCGCCTCATGTAAGTCTTTAGTAACCACTGTTTATCCGTAAAATTAAAATGAGTATAATTAATTAATAACAGAGTAAACTTAAAACCATTTCAATAGGTGCAGAGTAATCGGTGTTGTGCTGCAAGAACTCTGGTAAATTACAGCACAACACCAAGAAATATTTATTTATTGGCACAACCAACTGAATAACTGAACATAACAAATTATTCTGTCAGAACCACATTAAAATGAATCATTTCTAATACTAAATCCTAAAAAGAAAACAGTTAAACTGGTAATGCAGTGAAATATAGCTTCAGCCCGCAGCTTTGCTCGCGTGAAATTCGTATTTCAAAGGAAGAAAGTAAGTAACCAAAGGCGAGGCCGAAGGCCGAAGGTCGATCTAAGTAACTAAAGCCGAGGACGAAGAAGTAACTATTACTTAATCTGTGGCCGAAGGGCGAACTGCATTCAGGTAAATTATAAACCTTCTCGAAGAAAGTACCTGCCACCCTTTAGCGCCGCATCTCGTCCTTATCCACATACACAGACCACAATATTTTTGTTCATTATAAGACCACCCATACTCTTCTTTCTCTCTAGTCATACAAATTCTTATTCTCCCTATATGACATCGTAACACGGGGTCGCAGTCTGGTTAACATATTTTCATAGCAACCGCTCGGCGGCGGCTGTTTTACTACCGCACCACATGACGAGAAATATCCGAGAGCGCAGCATAAACGGCGACGCCATATAACGCAATTAATCAGGAGCATGCGCATTGCGCAGCTTATGCCGGTTCTGGCGAAGCGGGTCCTTTGTTTTATTGCTAAGATTTCATTATATTTCGCGGTAAGGTCGGTGGTTGCAATGTTTTTGTGTGCGAGAACTTGGAAGCTGGTCGATAGTATTTCGTATAATCTGCTATACTTTCTTGAATGATTTTTTTTGTTTTGTAAATTTTTTAGGGTTCCGTATACATATGGAAGAAATATTACTAAGCCTACGTCGTCTGTCTGTCTGTCTGTCCATCCGTTTGACCGTCCGTCCAATGGCTGTATCTTTGGAACCGTAATAGCCAGCCGGTTGAAATTTTCAGAGAATACGTGTTATTTTAGCGGATAAAACAAAAAAATCAATGAATAAAAATTTACTTAAATAGTTAAAAATTAAGGGGTTTCCCTTACAAGAAACGTCTTTCTTCAAAGTTATTTTTTTGTGGTGCGGAAACCTCGGTGCGCGAGTCCGACTCGCACTTGACCGGTTTTTTTATGTTTAAATTTTAATCGAACACGAATTTCGTAGTTTTGTGTATTAGTAGTTCATCCCAATCTTTACTTTATTATGCAGTGTATGAATGTAAACATAATTTTGTGGTATTTCTAATTTTAAAAGTAATTAAAATGCATTATGGTATGGTAAAGCATTTTATTTACAGGTACATAAAAAAGTAGGGGATAATATTTGAGTAATATAAATTACCTATATATTTTGAACATTTAGATTCCAGCAAATACCTAGACATTTGAAAATAGTAATCATATCAAACACATTTTTAGAATAAAAATCATCTCTACGTGTAATCAACTTTTCGTAATTATTGTTTTTTATTCATTCATGCATTTACACATTTCAGATACCTAAAATGTTGGCTGGAAGAAATCTCCTCAAGTGATAAGTCCACCTTTGCACCTCATGTACATTCAACTTTTAACATAAACAAATTGCTCACATAAATGTATTTATGAGACAGAACTCATTTCCTAATTTAATTGCATTACTTCCTTCGCACACGTCCTCACCGCTTCACAGCTGGCCGTGTAAATGATCCGTCGTTTTACGACGCGGGTGCGGGTAGCCATAAATACACGCATGTGGAGGGGATGGGCGCGGGAGATTCGGCCGACGGGGGGGGGGGGGGGGGGGGGGGGCTTGGACGGAGGCGACAATGCGGGTTCTCTTATCTGTCGATGCTGAGTTTCATAGTGTCGGAGTTATTGATGTTCGCATCGATAAGATTGTATTGACAGCAAATTTAATGAGTAGGCAAGTTAGATGTGCGTTTTATGCGACATCTGAGAGCATTTTGATGGGAGTTTTGATTACTTTGAGAAATCTTTAATTACTTTCCTTGTATAATTTAAAACAAATGAACGTTATTATGTTTCTAATATTATACAATAGAGGTGAAGTTACTTTATTAATTAAATACTTTTTAATAATGTCGTACTTTAATATTATCTATTAGACTGACTTTTCCTTGCATATAATATTAAAAGTGGCACGTGGAGATCCGCTGTCTCTGCCTACCCCACTGGGAAATAGATGTGACATTATGGATGCATGTATATAATTAATTCTAAAGTGTAAAGTTCGGCCATGTTGAAAGAATTATAAGAAAATTAACGCTTATTCTATTATATTCTCTTCTGTTCTATTCGGTTCTGTTCTGTTCTGTTTTGTTCTATGGATATATTTAAATTTTTTGAAAATATATATGAGACTAAAGAGAGATATTTAAGGTGCGAATGTGAGTGGAAGAGTCGGGGATGGGTCGCCACAGATGCACGTACCTAGACCAGATCGGGCATGTGAAGAACATTATGGAGTGCAAGGGGCGGCAGAGGTGTGTCAGGATCGTGGCACACGGAGATCACTCGTCTCTGCCTATACCACTGGGAAATAGACGTAACGTTATGCATGTATGTATGTATAAAATGAATTCTAATGTGTAAAGTTCGGCCATTTTGGAGAACGGATGATAGGAGACTAACGAAAGAGATTTGAGGACCGAATGTGAGTGGAAGTGTCGGAGATAGGTCGCCACAGATGGCACGTACCTAGACCAGATCGGGCATGTGAAGAACATTATGAGAGTGGAAGAGGCGGCAGAGGTGTGTGTCAGGATCGTGGCACGCGGAGATCACCTGCCTCTGCCCATACCACTAGGAAATAGACAAGACGTTGTACCTATGTATATTTTCTATCTAAGCACTTGAAAATGCAAAAGTATCAACATACTCGCTTTCTGCAACTGCTCGATATTTAATATTCTATTTCATAATTTCAGTCTCGTCTCCGCGCAGGTATGAGCGCTTGGCGGTAGTCAAGACGACGCGACGGCGCGCGGTGAAGGGGATTCAAAACTTTCAATACAACGGACGGACTGTGGAAAGGCAAAGTTGGAGTGCTCTGGAGGTAACAGTTAGGAATGCGAGTATTAACGAAGCGCCTTCTCGGACAAAGGACAAAGTTACACGCTTGACGTGCTGCCGTTTAGCGAAGTAAATGAGAAAATTGAGTTATTTTAATTTTAATTGATACTCAGTAGTGTTTTACTTGATGTGCGAATGTATATAGAAATTTAAAGAATTATTAAAGTCAAACTCACTCATAATAATACTGATGCTGAATTATTATTACCTGAAACAGAATGATAGCATTTTCAAACAATTTAAATACATACATACAACAAAACAGAACAGAACCGGATAGAACTGAACAGAACATAACGAATAGAACAGAACATAACAGAAGAGAACATATATATATATATTTTTTTTTTTAATGAACACTGACACCTTTGGCTACATCACCTACAATCATATCAACGGGTGAATTAGGTGCCATGTCAGTGCTTCCCTTCATTTCTTGTCGGCTACACTGAACTGGACGGAAAACACGAACTATTTCAATAGCCGTTTCAACCTATCTTTCATTTAGTGCGGTGGTACCAACCGGGGCGGGTTAAACCCCTTGAAATTAAAGCTGATTTGTCGATTTTGCTGTTCTGTAGAAATATTACATATAGTTTACAATCACGCCAGAGTTGACAAACATTTTCCCACTTTTCCCTAGCGCGCTTCGCTCCAATTATTGTTTCAGGCCGATGATTTTAATTAACACCTTTACTGCGGACCGCAAACGTGCGGTTTAGCGTATCAATCCCCTCCCTTCCATCCCCCACAACGATGGTACGGTCAGAAAAACTAATATTTGCACAGACCGGATTTTTGATTGGTATTTTTGCGTATGACAGAGACAAATCGCTTTCCATTTCAACTTCTTGGGGGATGGGTCCAGGTAGCATATATTTTCGGCCATTCTCCGTTATAAAATAAGTACAAAATAAAAACACACGTAGGTACTCGTCTCGAAGAAACTCAGTAACGGCCAGGCCGAAGGCCGATCTGCGTTCAGGTAAACTATATAAGTAAGTATGTTCGTTTAGGTTTTTACTGCTATTACACGTTGTGTAAAATTGTATGAAGAACAACGAGGTCCATAAGTCAGCCATCTGTGAGCATGCTCTGGACAGTGGCACGAATCATTGGATTCGATTCGACCAAACTAGTACGATATCAGTCGAAAAACACTATGTACCACGTTTGGTTCGAGAATCCATTGAAATTTCCAGACATGCCAATTTCAACAGGGAAGACAGCATGGTACTCTCTTCGTCGTGGACTCCTCTGCTGGCGAAGCATGGCTCGGGTGGTAACCAGCATCAAGCTCTGGCTGCCATAGACACAGTGAGCTACGTCAGGCCTCAGACACTCCTTCATACCTACCGCGATAATCACCTACAGCGCGCGATATTCTGAGAGTACAAACCCCGGCGGGCAGACCCGCGCTTGCGAGCGCAGTGCGCACGCATACAGTCGATCGCCTGGATGGAACGAACTATTCTATTCAGTACCTATGAAGTATTCTGTGCCTATTTTTCGATATAATAATAATGGAGCAATTGGAGCATCATAATACTAATAATAATTGTTGCGTGTACGGCTGTCTCAATAAACAGAAGAACTCAACGTTGTCTTTTTTTACTTTACCGAAAGATTCTGGAAGGTAGGAAATATTTATATTTTGTTCATTTTACATGTAGTTTTAGGAGTTCCCTAATTAAGTAGGTGTACCTAGTTATAGTAGTTGTTGCCTAGTAAATAGAGTAACTAGTACTAGTAACACGAGTGCGCAGAATACGCAAAAAAAAATCTTTTACGGTCTACTTACCTACCTATTATAAATTAGACTGCTGTGAGCCTGTGACGTCGCGTCGTCGGTACATTGAATCGCACGCGTCCTGTTTCTTTAGCAACAGGGTTCACATTCTCAATTTATTGTTTCTATACCTACTGACTGGCAAAACCCTAACACGATACGAATCGCGCCAAAAGAGATAGAGTTACGCGATAGAAAGAGAAGCGTGATGTAGGCTATTATTCGAGTTAGGCATGCAGCGCTTTGCGAGTTGAATTGCACTTTATTGCGTCTCAGCAAGAGTAGCTATTCCTTTATGTGGCCTTGTGGAGTGTCGCTTCTGGTACGACAGTACCTATTTAGTATTCTGTGGCTACGTGTGCACCGACCTTTTCCAGCAAGAGATGCCGAACCTACCCGCATCGGCCGAAGTACCCTCGCATCGCTACAATCTACGTCAGCAGCGACCGGCAGTTGACATCTGACTGGACGACGTGTCGGGTGTCCTCCAGGTCGTCGCAGTTCCGCGAGTCCTGACGATGTCCCCGGAGCGAGGGACGAAACGTCGACTAATAAAAGTGAGTCGCTTTAATTATACCGCATAACTGAAAACATTTATACTATATAAGTAAGTACCTACACTCACATTGAAAATAAGTCAATAAGGGCGAGGTCGAAGTTCGAGCTGCGTTCAGGTAAACGATATACTCTCACAAAGAAATTAAATCACTAAGGACGAGGCGAAATTCGAGCTACTTTCAGGTAAACGATATACTCTCACGAAGAAAGTGAGTCGCTAAGGGCGAGGCCGAAGTTCGACCTGCGTTCAGGTAAACGATATACTCTCACGAAGAAATTAAGTCACTAAGGACGAGGCCGAAGTTCGAGGTGCGTTCAGGTAAACGATATACTCTCACGAAGAAAGTGAGCCGCTAAGGGCGAGGCCGAATTTCGAGGTGCGTTCAGGTAAACGATATACTCTCACGAAGAAATTATAAGGGCGAGACCGAAGTTCGCCGCCTGCGAACGAACATTCGGCGTAACTGTACCAAATTTGTACGCAAACTAATGCCGCCGACAGACACGCCGAATGCTCGCCTCCGAAGTTGCAACAATCACCAGTGCTATCACTCAGTCTATCATATTTTTAGCCCTACCACCTAGTAAGGTAAGAAAGGAAAGTCGGAACCACGCTCGGCTTCCAACGGTCGAGCGGTCACCCATCCAAGTACTGACCGCACCCAGGTGTGCTTATGATAAAGACCAACAGCCGACCGATTACACCACTAAGCTACCGGGGCGTGTAGAAGCATTCGATTAGACAGATAGCCCGACTACAGAATTTTCTACTGATTTTTTTAGCAGTCGGGTTTAATAATTTTTTTATTCATTTTTTTATTCTGTGATAATTAATTATACAGAATCGTAATACTCGTAGTATGAAGAGTCAATAGCCTGACTCTACTATACTGCGGTAGGTAGTGGAAAGCCAATATTTCGTGCAGTTGATAAAACAAACGCCTGTCGCGCGTATATTTCACGAGTTCACCCCGCCGCCCGCGCCCCCCCCCCCCCCCCCCCCCGCCCCGAATGCGTCCGCAGCAAAAATCGCAACTAAATTAAACATTCCGAGAGGAATTGAAACGCCAGCGATTTGGGCAACCACAGACCGAGTGCTCATTTTCTGGGCATATGTTCATAGGACTCGACTCTTTTGGGAAACCGGCCAAGTCCGAGTCGAACTCGCGCACCGAGTCGCCATGTCATGGTCAGCGCCGCGCCACTCACGCCATCTATGGCGTGTTTATGAAATGCTTCATATGAGTTAAAATTCATGATTAGTTAAAATGCTTCATAGTCTTTTCGGTAGATGGCGCGCATACACTATTTAGTTTCTTCTATGAGAACCCCCGTGAATTTTTTTATTTTTCTTATTTTCATTATTTGTTGTTATATCGGCAATAATAAGTAACACATTCTGTGAAAATTTCAACGGGCTACCTATTACGGTTCAAGAGATACAGCCCTCGGACAGACAGACAGACAGACGGCGTAGGCTTAGTAATAGGGTCCCGTACCGGATATGGGACCCTAAAATGCTTCCAAAATAGTTTCACAGATACATAGAGATATTTTAATAGGTTTTTATAGGGTTCAGCACCGTACATGACCCGATTACTAAGCCTACGCCGTCTGTCCGTCCGTCCGTTCGTCCGTCGAAATTTCAAATCTTTTGGACAGTCAGTCAGTCAGTCAGCATGTAAGCGTCCACTGCTGGAAATGCGCCTCTCAAATTTTCCTCCAGTCCTTCCGGCCTTCAGCGGTACCGAAACACTGCTTTCCGCCCACGTACTTAATGTCGTCGTCCCACCTGGCGGCTGGTCCTCCCACAATCCATTTTCCTGTCCACGGCCGCCAGTGTAGGACATGGTTACTCCAATGGCCGTCGTCTCTTCGGTTAACGTACCCAGCCCACTGCCACTTTAGGATATCCACCCGGTGTCAAATTTTGAACAGTAATAGGTATCTATTACGGTTCCAAAGATACAGCAATAGGACAGATCGACAGACAGATGGCGGCTCCCCCGTACGGAAGCCTATTATTCCGTACGGGGTACGGAAGCCTAAAAAAGGCACCAATTCTGGTTTTCACTAAAAGAAAAACTTAATTCTGTCACCAGACCAGACTTTCAAAAGTAACATGCTGCAAAAATTCAACAATATGATTGTACCATCTGGGTAACACTGGAGCATATCAATTCAAATTCCATTTAAACGAACGCAAAAAACATTTATACCGATAACTCAATCTCTGGTCACCTGACACCTCGCGCCGGAAGTGCAGGGCCCGCCATTTTTCATATCGGTCCACCGGAAGTGAGCCGCTATCAGTGCGAATGAAAAGCCGAGGCCGACTGGTCTGCGCAAACATTGATTTTTTTTTGGCTTTGAAATATACGAACGAGGTGGTTATGTTCTCTTTGTCAGTCAGCGTCGGTAGCTCGGTGGCGCGATGCGTGGGCGTTCTTGATGTTAAGCACACCCGGAAGCAGTCAGAATTTGGTTGGGTTCTGACCGTTGTTGAGGCTGGCCGTATTTCGGATTTCACGTAAAACTATTGATACTATAAACGTTTAATTCTTGCGATTAGTATGATGCGAAGCTAAGTTTTCTAGTAATCCTTCGAAAACTGCCTACGCAAGTGAAAACTTAACTGAGGAGCCGCGACGGCGACAGAAGACATCAATAATCCGTTTCCTCTGCCTACCCCTCCCGTCACGGCGGCGCCACTACCCGAACCACCCTTGTTTGCCGAACGTTTTATGTATATTACATAAATCACCACATTTCTCATATATACGATTTATAAATATATCTACGGACGTCAGAGTACAATAATGGAGGTTAATAGTGTGACATACCAAAGTGACTTAGTATGTGGTGTTTGTGTTTTTATCAATTTTGTGATACATTATTGCAGTACGGTGTGTGGCCGGTACTTATATAATAGTATATAGGTAGAATAGCCCCACTGTATCTCTCCCCGTGCATGCCGAAAAATGCGACTAAGGGGTTAGGACAAGATATCGTGCTAAGGAGCGACAGGAAAGTCACCTCTCAAGTGCCAAGGTGAGAGGAGGCGATCCTGTCGCCCTTATGCACGGCATCTTGCCTTAATCCCTTAGTCACCTTTTACGAGATGCACGGTGAAAGATGCAGTGGGGCAATTCTTTTTAAGTACCGACCACACACGGTGCCGACCCCACACGGTAGCACATTTCATTTTATCTTTTGTTTTATGGAAACTGACACGGTTGGCTACATCACCTGCAACATCCGTGATGTCAGCCCGTAACACCGGGTGAGCTAGGTGCCGTGTCAGTGCTTCCCTTCATTTCATGTCGGCTACACTGAACTGGACGGAAACACGAACTATTTATATAGCCGTTTCGATCGATGAATGAAATCATTCAGTGCGGTGATACCAACCCGGGCGGGATAAACCCTACCATCTAGTAAGGTAAGAAGGGAAGGGACCTACAGTTTTACGTGGAATCCGAACCACGGATATTATCGATTGCCGCGCAATAAAGGATTTCTACCTAATCTAAAGGTTGAAAGTTGCCCAGCGAGCAATGGAGCGAGCCATGCTGGGAATATCGCTACGTGATATGGTGCGTAACGAGGCAATCCGCCGACGCACCAAAGTAGTCGATATTGGATACCGGGTGGCTAAGCTCAAGTGGCAGTGGGCTGGGCACGTCAGCCGAAGAGACGACGACCGTTGGAGTAGCCGTGTCCTACACTGGCGGCCGTGGACAGGAAAACGGAGTGTGGGAAGACCACCCGCCAGGTAGGACGACATCAAGTACGTCGGCGGAAAGCAGTGGTTTCGTACCGCTGAAGGCCGGGAGGACTGGAGGAAAATTGGAGAGGCGTATGTCCAGCAGTGGACGCTTACACGCTGACTGACTGACCTAATCTATCTATGCTCCATACAAGAACTTTAAGCACAACACTAAATAAATAGGTCTTCATTCAATTTGTCAGTCTCCATAGCTCAGTGGTGCAGACATTCAACTGTCGCTATTGAATGTTAAGCAACGCTGGGTGCGGTCAGTACTTGGATGGGTGACCGCTGACCGATGGAGGCTGACCGAGGTTCGGATTCCTCGTAAAACTGTAGGTCCCTTCCCTCCTAATCTTACTTGGTGGTAGGGTTTAACCCGCCCGGGTTGGTACCACCGCACTGAATTAAACGTCGGTCTAAACGGCTATGTAAATAGTTTGTGTTTTCCGACCAGTTCAGTGTAGCCGGCACGATCAAAGGGGGAAGCACTGACCTGGCACCTAGTTCACCTGGTGTTATGGGCTGACATCACGGACGTTGTAGGTGATGTAGCAAACCGTGTCAGTTTCCATAAAAAAAAATAAAAAAAATTAAAAATCCACAAGACAATCCTTCGGGTCCCCGACCCACGTTGTTCCAGATGAAGATATAGCGCCAATAGCGAATTTAATTAATTAATTTAATTAATTTAATTAGTTTGTAGATGTTCGTGCTGATTACAAATACCCGCTCTGGCTGACTTCTGGTTGTGGTTTTGGTTGTTATCGAATTATTTGTGATGTTGATTTTGTGTGTGTTTTTTTTTAGAAACTGACACGGTTGGCTACATCACCTACAGCATCCGTGATGTCAGCCCATAACACCGGATGAACTTGGTGCCACGTCAGTGCTTCCCTTCGGTCGTGTCGGCTACACTGAACTGGACGGAAAACACAAACTATTTACATAGCCGTTTCGACCGACCTTTCATTCAGTGCGGTGGTACCAACCCGGGCGGGTTAAACCCTACCACCTAGTAATATAAGAAAAGAGTCATAATATCGCTTTGTGTTACTTCAAACTAGCTGTTCCTGCTTCATCCTTATATGTGTCCGATTACGTCAGTGAAATTCCTATGTGAATTGATTGAGCATTTCTCGATTTAAACGCGATGAGTTAGAAAAATTGATAATACAATAAATATAAGTAAAAACCGCTCAAGTGCGAGTCGAACTCGCGCACCGAGGGTTCCGTATCACCGCCATGTCATGGTCAACACCACTCACGCTATCTATGTATTAGTTAAAATGCTGCATACTTTTTTCGGTAGATGGCGCGCAATCACTTTTTAGTTTCTTGTACGGGGAACCCGTAATTTTTTTACTTTTTGTTATTTTTATTATTTGTTGTTATATCGGTCATAATAACACATTATTCTGTGAAAATTTCAACGGGCTAGCTATCACGGTTCAAGAGATACATCCCTCAGACAGACAGATAGACAGATACGGAACCCTAAAAAGTACCTTTGAAACATGAAAGAAAAAACTATTATTTTTACAATCCGGTTGGATTACACCCACAAGTTCCCGTATGGATACGGAAGCCTAAAAAACATCAATCCGGAAAAAATATGTTTTTTACTGGCAATATCATAGAAATGGCACAATGGTAACAAACTCCAACAAGTCAACTTACTCAACAGACGACACAAGTCCTTAGTAGTTGACAGAAGGCAATCGGACGGGGCGACACAGATCACTATCGTCTGGTAAGCGATTCTAATTGAGTTTCCCGTCTTCTGTAATTGAATGGGCCAGTTCTGAGGGATTAATAGAATACGCCCTTATCTCTCTCGTGCCATCTCCTCGATTCCGTCTCCTCGGACCATCCCTCACGTCCTGACGGAGATGCGATTAAGATTTCATACACAAGGGTTCGGCTAATTACAGAAGTGATGATACTCGTACAATAGGAGCTCAAAGTAGAGATAATATGTTTTTTATGTACTCTGGTATTCGAGACCAAAAACATTTAAGAGCAAAATAAAAAGGCATAATCCCATTTGTGACCGACCACGATCACGCTCGGGTGCGGAGAGGAATCGCCTCTACCATTTAAAGAAGAAAGAAGCTCAAGAAAAACTAACCAACTCGAATCAGCTTGAGCAAGATGTACAGCGCCGATTACGAAATTCGACGTCTTCAACTTCGCAGACCTCTACCTAGGCCCAGACGTTTCCGATCAACTCGAATGTGGTACCAATAGATGTGGACGATCATGAGGAGACAGTTGACAAGTGCCAACACCGACAGTAGGGGCAATACGGGCCCGTCCATGTCGTTGAGTTCGCGGCTCGTCTAACTAATTTGTTCGAATTCACAAAATAACTAGCAGTAGTAGCCCGACTTCTATACACCCCGATTTTCGTAGACTGAACGTGACTGAACCCATTCTTCTATTTCTTCTTCGGTTTTTTTATTGCTTCCGAACTGGGTGGCTGTGCTCGAGGTCGAAGCCTCAGGCGCAGCCAATTCCACCCCCTAGAAGGCGCCAGCCCGGCTTGGAGTTGGACTGATGTCGCTGAAGAAAGGCTTTGCCAGCGATTTGAAGATCCGTGTAAATGAAGAAGAATAAAGGCAAGGTTACTTCAGACATTATGGACAGGAATGTAATGAATAACACACAATTGGCTAGTTACTTACAGTTTCCGGCAGAAAATAATGCGTGTAGAGTTTAAGAAGGAGACCATACGGTTGCAGAGCTTCGTTCCTGAACTCGCATGTCTCTGTGCGACAACCCCACAGTCCCCACCCTCTAGTCTCAGTAGTTCGGTTACTAGTCCGGTTGACCGAACTGTTGAGACTTTTTTCTTCTCAGTAGTTCGGTCAACCGGACTAATGAGACGGAAAAGTATCAGAAGTACGGCAACTGGACTAGTTAAACTTTGTCGTCTCAGAAGTTCGGTTTACTGTTCAAATAATATACATACATATATATCACACACGCTGAATCCCGACAATCGGGGTAAGCAGAGTAATCGGTGTTGTGCTGCGAGAACTCTGGTAAATTACAGCGCAACACCGACCACCACGTTTCGCAAATTATTCGAACAAGATTCAATCGATCAAGCAGCAAGTAAGGCACGAAGACCCACCTGCTGCATGACTCGGTGGAAGTACCATGCCAAGGTGAGAGGTGGCGAGCCTGTCGCCCTTTAGCAGGGCAACTTTTCCTTTTCCCTTAGTCGCCTTTTACGACATGCACGGGGAGAGATGCAGTGAGGCTATTCTTTTTAAGTACCGGCCCCACACGGTACAACTTACGGTACAATTTATTGCAAATACAATTTTTATTCATTTCTATTAGAGTCCTGCTGAGTTCTTTTTCTTCTTCTTCTTTCGATTGGACGGCAACCCCCACCTAAAACCTATAACCTGGAAGTCTTCAAAAGGCGTGTTAATCATCTATGGTGTTAATAAATTAGACCACGACCTCTTTATCCGCCTTGTAGCTGGCATGGCGCCTCTCTGAGCGTGGTTTCGCGAGCAGTGGTGTTAATGGCTGTGTCTTAATCTTCCTTTGAACTTCCGGTCGTCCATAAAAAAAAGGACGACGCTCTACAACCGTATGGTCTCTTTCTAAAGCTCCATAAGCATTATTTGCTGCCGGGAATTGTAAGTAACTAGCCAATTGTGTCTTATTTATTACATTCCTGTCCAATTTTTTTTTATGGAAACTGACTTTGGTTGGCTACATCGCCTACAACATCCGTGATGTCAGCCCATAACACCGGGTGAACTAGGTGCCATGTCAGTGCCTCCCTTCGGTCGTGCCGGCTACACTGAACTGGACGGAAAAGACAAACTATTTACATAGCCGTTTCGACCGACGTAAAGGTAGTAATGTCTGTATTACCCTTATGAGGCGTGTCGTACAAAGTCGGACACGTCGCTCGATGCGTATAGTGTGGTTTTTCCTTCAGGGTAGTTCTTTGTGGAGATTGAGTGGACTGTAAATAAAAATGTCTTACTATGAATAAAAATTCTGCTGACTTTGATAATTCAAATTGTTTATATTATGCATAAACACAAATTTTATTAATAACTTGACTGAACCCTATGTTCTTTGTTTTGTATTTTATTATCTTTAATATTTTGAATTTTTTGCTTATTTATTTATTTAATTTATTTATTTCTTCATCATCTGTAGGTACACAAGATACACTTAGGTTCGTCATTTAAGTTTTAAGCAAATTATATTTATATAGTACAAGCTGTGCCCGCGGCTCCGCCCGCTCTCATATTTCACTTCACTGCTAACCTCATAAGCTATTTAGCGTGATAGTAAGTAGCCTATAGTTGATGGGAAGAATCAAGCTATCCGTAGAATTTTGTTTTATTAAAGTCGGTTCAGTGGTTCTCGAGTTATAAGCGGACAGACAGACACTCAGACATACAGAAAGCAGACGTTGGATTTTATTATAGGTAAGGATGTTATATTTATCATAATGAAAACTTAGTATGTAAGTTATATTTGAAAAAAGCTCTGTAAGGTTTCTTACCCGGTTCTTCCTTATAGTATGCACTGCTGAACGGGACATGACAAAAAAAAATGATGACGAACCATACTGAATAGGCATATGTCTCAATGAAATATTGTTATTGTTGTGTGTTCTTTATGGCGAAATAAATATCTGAATCTGAATCTGTATAGTTAAATTTATGTTTGTTTGGAGACGAGACACTTGTATTAAAAATACTTTGAATTCACTCACGTCTTTATTTTGTCATGGCGGCAGTAACAAGGGAATATTATTCAGCATAGACAGGAGACGACAGAGAGCCGATGACGCCGACCAATCAAAACGCCGTATTTAGCTCGTCACATGAACGGTCAACCTCAGCAAGGAATACTCTGCCTACAGAAGGTTGGCATGAAACAGCTTGCCTTTATTCTTCTTCACTTACTTTCTTACTTTCTTCAAATAAAACAAAACATTTGTTATTTCTTTAGGTAGGTACTAAGGAAGTTAGAGCACTTCTCTTCCATCAATTCGTTCCAAGCATTCTAATTTCTAATTACTCCAACTTCCTGGACCGCGATTTCACACTCCTTAATATATATTGCACGCAGGACGAGAGAATTCTCAACGCATCATCAACAATCAAAGACTCCTCGAACGATAACATTTCATCGTAAATAACTTTCATGCAATCACAACACATCCAATCAAAGCAAAATGTCACACGCGTGCTTTGATCAAAATCCCATTGCAAACGTTCGGCCAAGGATAATAGCCTTTATTCCGTTGTAAAATAAAGAATATTTTTCAATGTATTAAGCAAGACACTTAATACGTCCTTGAAATATAAACACAAATCATAGCACTTGGCCTTTTCCTATCGAAATTCCACTCTATTCACAACTAGTTAAAGTTCAAATCATCATGGACATATCTAGGTCCATACCGAGCGATCCGGCTGCTCGAAGGACCAAAACTAATTGCATTCGTCACGCAAATTCCCGCCAAAAGCGTCCTGTCTCGAAGTCACGTGACACCGCACATACCGGAGGTTAAACTCTTCATTATACTCAAGTCGTTTAAATATGTGCAGCGACCATTTACAATTACGTACTTGACGAATGATTTGATTGGACCACCCAAGAGTTTCACGGTGTAGGCAGTTTTATACAGCATCAATTAAGCGCTTTTTTTTGGACCGAAGAGAGCTAGGCCGAAAAAAAGGGTTAAGGCCCACTTGCACCAACACGAGTTTAGAGTTAAGTAGCGAGTTATGGATTTAAACGCGGTTCCCACAGTCAACGGGTGCTAGCTTAACGAGTTAAACTGGTTTATATCTTAAATTCGTGTTGGTGCAAGTGGGCCTAAGACTTCGACCGTCACGACACTTTTTCTGTAGTATGTGTGTTTGTGTGTTTCAAAGCGTATGTCTATGTATCTGGGGGCACGGCAGTGCCCCCGCCAAGTCGAGCAACACGGCCGTACCATCCAAAGAGTTTGTATTACGTCGCAGCGCAACGACGTAATACAAATTCTTTGGTACCATCCTTTTCTCGATAGGTATATTACTGCAGTAAGTATAGACGTAATTTATTTGTTTTTATTTTTCTTTAATTACTCTCAACGTTTGTTAATTTATTTAATTATGTCTGCATTTAATACATACATATATAGGGTGTTACGATGACCATGTCATTAACTTTGGGAGGGTTACATAGACACTCAAATAAACACGTTACGCAAAAAAAAATATGTTTATAGTAAGTATTACTTTTCGAGAAATTTAACAAAACATGTTAGCTACCTAAACATTAACCTGTGTGTAACAGTAGGTAACTTGCATTGTACGGGGTCAATGACCGTACTATGTTCAAACGCAGAACAGCTGTTTGTTGTAAGTAAGTCACAAGGTCACTATGATTGGTTTTTACAGCTACTTATTTGATTTAATTTTTTTGTTAGGAGAAAAAATGCTCCTATAAACATATGTTTTTTTCTTACGTAAAGTGTTTATTTCAGTGTGTATGTAACCCTCCCGAAGTTAATGACATGGTCAGCGAAACACCTTATATAGCGAAAGGAACTTTGTTCCAACCGGTGTCCAACGACCCCCTCTCGTCTTTTTTTATATAGTTTTAAAATATAACTTACATATTTAAAATTTGTATATTCGTTCGTTAGGTACATTCCATTCTTTCGTATAAAAGATAATTCATTATCACCAGCATAATTTTCAACTTACAAACTTGATAATATGTATGTACATATTCAACATGAAGTAAGTATTTCTTTGTTCACGGCGAGAAGTTGCGCCATTAGTACAAAGAATCATTGTTTACGTCGCCGTCTCGTGTCGGCGCTAGTACTACGAGAGTTTACTATAAATCTTGAAAAAACAGCGAACACTTTTAATAGCTCGCACTTGCTTGTTGACTCAGCGTGAATTCGTGTCTGTGTATAGAGCAGTGAGACGTGGAAAAACCGGCCAAGTGCGAGTCGAACTCGCGCACCGAGGTTTCCGTATCTATCCGCTATTATCCGCCTATCTTTTGTCTTTCAACATGGCAATGTATAAAAGCCTGAGGCGCCATCTATTAGATAGATAGATAGATAGAAAATTCTTTATTGCTCCAGTAAACATTAAACAGTAACAAATACATTGGAAAATTTACATAAGGTGCAAAGGCGGACTTATCCCTTACAGAGATTTCTTACAGTCAACCTTTGGATGTTTGAGATTCGATAATGTAGTGGAATAAGAAAATAAGTAAGCCCGCTACCTTTATTTTGTCGCGCGGAACAATTCGGTTTGTATGAGAGCCACATCTTAGCATAACCGAAAGTGAATTTTAGTTAGCCCATCCTTTGTAACGTATAGTTAAATGTGTTTGTACTAAGTTTCATCGAAGTCGGATAATCAGTTTAAGAGTTATGGATGAACATGCATACATACTTACAGCAAATATTTCTAAAAATCGTCAATTTAGTTTTAATATCATACATAGAGTCTACAAACGCAGTATCTCATAAACACGTAACTCACTCCATGACCATCCCTTACGGATTTATTATTAGTATTGATGATTGATAATGTAATATCTCTCTCATCTGAGTAGGAGCTCTGTGCGCATGTACTTGATAATAAAGTGGTGGTTGTAAAAACTTCAAAGATATTGTTTCCGAGAAGTTCTCGCGCTCTCGGCGGCCGCCAGGTGGCAGCACAGAACTCGTCTCTATCTGCACGCTCTCTCTCTCTCTCTTTCTCTCTCTCTCTGTCTCTCTCTCTTTCTTTATCTTATCCAACAAGGTATATCGCGTGGGGCCGGTACTTTAAAAGAATAGCCCCACTGCATCTCTCTCCGTGTATGTCGTAAAAGGCGACTAAGGGATATGACTCCCTTCTTATATCACTAGGTGGTAGGGTTTAACCCGCCCGGGTTGGTACCACCGCACTGAATGAAAGGTCGGTCGAAACGGCTATGCAAATAGTTTGTGTTTTCCGTCCAGTTCAGTGTAGCCGGCACGACCGAAGGGAAGCACTGACGTGGCACCAAGTTCACCCGGTGTTATGGGCTGACATCACGGATGTTGTAGGTGATGTAGCCAACCGTGTCAGTTTCCAAAAAAAAAATATATATATATAAAAGTTACAGATAGTATAGCCAAAAATATGATCTGTTTTACAATACACGTATTACGATTAGTGATGCAAAGGCCGTCAATTACCGACGTTGACCAAACGGAAAACTTCCAAAAAATGGAAAACGTCCGTCAATGACCGGTCATTGACGGCTCTTATGCGACGCCGCGCCGCAAGCTCGGCACGACGACGCCGCGCGACGCCTTCCCTATGGAGTGAGCCAGGCGTTCTTGACGCGCCGCGCGTGTGCAGAAGGGTGGATCTTCTTTGAAATTTTTATTAGTTTTTCTTGATATAATGTAGGTACCTACCTAGGTGATTAAATAAAAAACTATAAAAGAAATCGTAATATTCTATGTTGAAAAAAATAGAGCGGGCTACACTCCAATAACTTATATATATATATATATATATATAATCAATCATACCTACCTACCTACCTCGGACTTTTTCCAGCGCTAACAGGGTAGGTAGCACTCAATCACTAACAACATACCTACCTATAACACGGAAATTCACTCGTGGGCATGCATGAGTGCAGTGCGAATAGTCTACCCTACACGTATTTCTATAAGAAATTATTAAATTAAAAAACTAACCTAACCAACCCAACCCGAAAGGACTTGCAATGGAATACTCTAGACTCTAGATTGACAATTGAACAGAGTGGCGGCGGCGTAAACTTTGTTAGGTAGGTTGATTATTTGAATCGTAGTTGTAGGTAACCAACGTTTGTAGGTAGGTACCTACTATATTGCGCTGCACAACACACATCGCGCGTGCGTGTGTGTGCAACGTGCGACCTTGAACGACGACGAAAATGTCGATGTTTACCTACTTATTTACGAACTGTATTGGACGCAACGCATGCAAGCAACACATGAGCTAAGTAGGTAGGCAGCTGCGCGGTGCACAGACATCAAAGGGCCGCCGCCCCGGCGCGGGCGGCGCGATGTTGAAAAAAATAGAGCGGGCTACACTCCAATAACTTATATATATATATATATATATATAATCAATCATACCTACCTACCTACCTCGGACTTTTTCCAGCGCTAACAGGGTAGGTAGCACTCAATCACTAACAACATACCTACCTATAACACGGAAATTCACTCGTGGGCATGCATGAGTGCAGTGCGAATAGTCTACCCTACACGTATTTCTATAAGAAATTATTAAATTAAAAAACTAACCTAACCAACCCAACCCGAAAGGACTTGCAATGGAATACTCTAGACTCTAGATTGACAATTGAACAGAGTGGCGGCGGCGTAAACTTTGTTAGGTAGGTTGATTATTTGAATCGTAGTTGTAGGTAACCAACGTTTGTAGGTAGGTACCTACTATATTGCGCTGCACAACACACATCGCGCGTGCGTGTGTGTGCAACGTGCGACCTTGAACGACGACGAAAATGTCGATGTTTACCTACTTATTTACGAACTGTATTGGACGCAACGCATGCAAGCAACACATGAGCTAAGTAGATAGGCAGCTGCGCGGTGCACAGACATCAAAGGGCCGCCGCCCCGGCGCGGGCGGCGCGGCGTCGCTTTGATGTCTGTGCTGCAGCGGCCGCGCGCGCGACGCGCTATCACGCGAATCACGCCACGCAATACCTGTGGCAGTACGCTGTGCGCTGTCTCTCTTTTACCTGTAATAATTGCAAACGAGTGAAACAAATGAATATAGTTAGGGTTAAAAGCAAATCGTTGGCGATGGCGACAAATTGTTTAAAAATGATTTTTATTATTGTAAGTAATAAGGACGGAAGGAGCGGCGCGGCGCGGAGATGGGCGCGGGGGAGCGGAGGCGCCGCGGCAGATTCGCGCGCAGCTCCCGCGCCGTTAATTTTCCGTCATTATTAATTTTATAATAATTATTTTCTTGGAAACCATTACGAATAGATGCATAGTTTCTTGGCAAAAGTTGTTTATAATACTGGGAAAATTTATTTTCTCGTTTTCTCTTAAAGTTAAAACAGAAACAAACAAAAAATTTCACATAGGTAGGTAGGTACCTACTTTATTAGCAAAAGTAAAAGTAGGTATGTAACGTTATTTTAAAAATACTATATTAAAAGTTTGATAATTAATTAGTTTTTAACACTAATAGATCAATACACAATTAAACACTTATTTATCTATTTCCCTTTGATTTTTACAGATTATTTAGGGCAACCTACTTTATTAGCAAAAGTTAAAGTATGTATGTAACGTTATTTTAAAAACACTCCATATTAAAAGTTTGATAATTAATTAGTTTTTTTAATTAATTATCGTATTCTGTTAGTTCGAAAAAATGCCTGCTTTTTGCCTCCAAAAGCAGGCATTTTTTCGAACTAACAGAATACACACACACAACTAACAAGTCGCTGACTAACACGTGGTGCAAATGGTGCAATGCAAATGCTAAGCGTTCGTGCGCAACCGAGTGAGTGCGAGCGACGTCACGTCGACGCGAAACCACAGATTACTAAATAGTTGGCGAAACGGCAACGTCGTCGTCGCGTGCGTGCGGCGGCGGCGCGCGCGGTCGACAACGCCGAGGAAACATTCCACTGGCATGTTCTGCTGGCATAATACCTACCAGTGGACAGAGAAGGCAAGTAGAAAGCTATCTTGCTGGACTGCTATCAAAATATTGTTTATTGCTTCGTCGATCTTATATATTACGCTTACAATATTTAGAATGTTTTTTAGTTTTAAGTACATTCGTTACTCACCAATACTTATCTGCTTATGAAATTTCCATTGCGGTAGTGCAATGAAGAAAAAATGATGTTCAAATGTGATATGATATGATTGGAAAAATTCAAAATGTTGCTGGCCGCATTGTATGCAAGTATCAAACAAGATAATGTAACATGCATGCTGCACGTAACTTGCACACTTGCTTGCATGTCAACTTGTCCGTCTGAACGGTTCGCGTCATGGACGCCGCCGCTCGCTCGCTCAAACGAACACGAAAACGGAATGAGAGTTGGTCATCCATGGAGTTGCTAGATACAATTTAAAATAAAAATTTTGCTCCAAGGTACCTACGAGTAGTTTTGTTTTTCTGATTTCAAATAGTTTTCATTTAATAATGATTTATTATATGCTATGAGGATTTAAATCACCTGTCTTATCCAGTATATTGCATACTATTAGTGTAGGTTCTTAGTTAAAAGGTTAATCAATTTTATTAGGTGGGAATTTTATAATACTGCAAAGTAGATATTTACACTTCCTAACATTAACTTTAAAAAATAGTTATAAGTCTTGTTTAATTAAAGTTTTATTTTATAACACTACCTATTTGTATTTCTTAAGTAATTTTATATTCACATTAATCTATGTTGAGTATAATAATGAAATGATACAACTACATACAGCCACGAGTCAGTATACAGCCACTTATTTTATATTTATATACGCGCGCTAAAATATTGCGACTCCACAACGTATTTTGTTCTCAGAAGTTGTCGATGGACGTTGCCCGAGCAGCAGTGCGGCAACGTTTCAATTTCGGCGTCGGTAGCGGACAACGTCTTGATGACAACGGTCAACGTCGCTCGACGACGCCGAAGCGACGACTTTTTAGGACGTTGACGGTCATTGACCGCTCTTTTAGTGGTCATTGACGGGACTTTATGGTCATTGACGGTCAATTTACAACACTAATTACGATACACATATACGTATACACGATACACATATACGATACACGTATTTTTCTAAATTCGCCTTAAATTAATATCTTCTCTTCTCTATAACATATCTGCTGTAACATTCAATACTTGCCGTCTGTACGTCTGTTAGTTATAAATAGTTATGTAACTTTTTTTATTGTTAATTTTTTTATGGAAACTGACACGGTTGGCTACATCACCTACAACATCCGTGATGTCAGCCCATAACACCGGGTGAGCTAGGAGCCATGTCAGTACTTCCCTTCATTTCATGTCGGCTACACTGAACTGGACGGAAAACACGAACTATTTACATAGCCGTTTCAACCGACCTCTAGTGCGGTGGTATCCTAAATCCTGCCGTCAAGGGAACTACAGTTCTACGTGGAATCCGAACCACGGTCTTGATTTATATTCCATTCTTTACCAAACTTAGCAAGCAAATAAGGTGCACATATTCTATTTCACTGAAGTTATTCTCTGTGAAATAATCGGAATATTCGGAAATAACCAAACGTCTAGCCAACACTTAAGCGAGAACACACCGGTATTTTGTTTGCTCGTCGCTTCGCCGACGGCGTGTCTGCTCAAATATTATGATATCCACTGGCTCTGCTCTTCGGTCCAGGCGAATATTTACAGTACGGAAACTATCCAGCTAGACATTGGATTTCTGTCCAGCTGTAGGCGGCACGACCGAAGGGAAGCACTGACATGGCACCTAGTTCACCAAGGTGTTATGGGCTGACATTACGGATGTATTAGGTTAGGTGATGTAGCCAACTGGGTAAGTTTCCATAAAAAAAAAATATAGAAAATAATCAAATCATATCAAAATATGTTCATTGCACTTTTAAAAATTTGCAAAACTTATGTACCTTATGTAACGCCGTTAATAGGGATGCTGGAAACAGAAAACTAAGTGGTTAATAGCTATACGTTATAAACGCTATAATAGTCAATATTTACGTAGATATGGACGGAACTAGCACAATAATATAAGAATTATTATCGCAATCTTGAATTCTCAGCGGTAACAAAGATCACACCAGCAATCGTTATGTTTAAACGGAGCGGTGCTTTTAGCGAGATTTCCTTCCGGTTAGTTTCTTCAGCCGGCCGCGACCGGAAGTGCAGGCGCTCGCAGATTAATGACGCTATTACAAACGAGGCGAGGGGAGTCGCGCACCGACCGCCACAGCGTGCGGTCGTGTCGCCGGCTGCTGCTGTGTACATTTGTTGCGGTGGCCACTTCAAGCGATCTATTAGTGTGTCTAGTATTTGTAAGCACACGTGCTGTAGTATTATTGTCATAATTTTCTTCGGGTTGAAATTAAAAGAATATGTCACCTCGGAATGTATCACAATGCTGGCTATGTTGCGAAAGAATAATACATTCGTAGAAGTCTAGCCATTACGATTAGAAGTTATTCTTGAAGCTGACAACAAATATTAAAAAGTTTGGCAAACTAATACAATTTAGATTTTTTTTATTCCTATAACATTAAGTGTTTGAACACACAATCTATTCTATATATTATTTCGGTACGTACAGTCTCTTAGAATGGCCAAGAATAAATTGCCTTTGTTCAGTTTAAATTTAAACACTTAATTGACGTCATAATACGGTCCGCTTAACAAGGAGGGATTTCAAATCGGAAGGGTGATTTTAAACGAAATACCTGCACCGATTACCCGGCACGTAGCTTTTGGCTTTAATCCGCGTAAAAATGGAATTCTCGGAATTGCAAAAAAATTCAACTAATCTGTACAATGTATCGAGGAGGGGTTAACAGTTCCCCGAAATCGCTGTTGGGGAGAATATTTCCCTTTCATTAATTGAAGCCAAATATTGCCGAGAATCCAGCGACGTTTTAAGCGGGGGGGTTGTATCGACATAACTGCTCCCTAACGACGTGTCGGTCTGGTCTGGGTCGTTATCGACAATCGACTACCGAGCCGTAACTGTTCTTTGACTTTCGATTGGTCCTTTTACTTGTATGGCTTCATCTTTGTATATCGCTGTGAATTCGTGGCGAGTATGTAACAGCACCTTGGAGGAAACGCGTTCCGCTCCGCTGCTCTGGAGACATGTTACGAGCGAGCGAGACTTGTTCTCTGTGACGCGGTAGTGTAATTGTATGATGATATTGACTATTATTATGTTCATTTAGCGAAGTCACTTGCATAAATATCTTTCTCTAGATGTCTCGAATATTTTTGTTGATACCAATATTTTGTTTCAGATTTTTATATATATTTTATATACTTACAATATACAATATTATACATTTCTTGTATTTCGACTTTATAACTCGTCGTCAGAGAATCCTTTACCTATAATAAAATCCAACGTCTGCTTTCTGTCTGAGTGTCTGAGTGTCTGAGTGTATGTCTGTCTGTCCGCTTATAACTCGAGAACCACTGAACCGATTTTAATAAAACAAATTACGGATAGCTTGATTCTTCCCATCAACTATAGGCTACTTACTATCACGCTAAATGGCTTATGAGGTTAGCAGTGAAGTGAAATATGAGAGCGGGTGGAGCCGCGGGCACAGCTTGTAAATAATAAAATAAAATTTAATATATTTACATTTTTGATGTGTCACATGATGATGACGAATGATAGATGGCGTTGTCTAGTTGTCTCGTTCGCACAGGTTAGTTTCATTGGCACGGGAAGTGCGTCTGTTATCGACGTAGCTAATAGTGCCATTCTGTTGTATTCAGTCTCCCAAAAGTGTAACGTCGAAAGCGCCGCTCCGAGAAGCGGCTTTTTTGCGTTTCGCTTCTATGATATTGTTGTGTGACATTGGAAAAGGGCAAATTTGAATGGGATAGACAAGGGCAGCGTGTAAGATTTTCACAAGTGACTTCGCAAAATGAGCACAGTTTAACGCACCGCGAGCGAATGTCAGTCACCGCTTTTCTCGCATGATACTTAGTGACGTTTCGGACGAAACATTGGAAGGACCGTGTAAAGGTGTGAGTTCGCTGGCCTTTTTTTTTTATGTAAACCAGCATGTGTGGCTGTGCCGAGAGACCAATGGTGCAGTCGACAGAGCCAAAATCACCTCTCCTTGCGAAACCACGCTCAGTTAGGTGCCATGCCAGCAGATTTGCGGACTGTTTCTAGGCCGTCTAGCCCGTTAATACGACGCTTGAAGACACCCAGGTTAAAGCATTCAGACACTCGCCGGAAGACAGTTCCACACTTTAGCGGTGCGACAAAAAAACGATTTAGAGAACCGATGGGTTCTCAAAAGCTCGCTCAGAGTTTTCAAAAGCTCGGTTCTCAAGAGTTCGCTAGCCTGTCGCCCTTTAGCACGACATCCTGAATTAAATCTAGACCACACCATACACCGCCCGACTGTTGGAGGCTGACCGTGGTTCGGATACCACGTTTAAACTGTAGGTCCCTTCCCTTCTTACCTTACTAGGTGGTAGGGTTTATCCCGGCCGGGTTGGTAACACCGCACTGAACGAAACGTCGGTCGAAACGGCTATGTAAGTAGTTCGTGTTTTCCGTCCAGTTCAGTGTAGCCGGCGCGAAATGAAGGGAAGCACTGACATGGCACCTAGTTCACCCGGTGTTATGGGCTGACATCACGGATGTTGTAGGTGATGTAGCCAACCGTGTCAAGTTTCCATAAAAAAAAAATATACTGAATGAAAATTAAAATGTTAAATCTTATATATAAGTTAATGCTCTATCCATTCTATTCTAGTCTATACCTTGATAAGTTTGTTCTGCAGCTTGGCGACGCTGAGCTTCTCCTTCTGTGTCCTTCTCTTCTCCTCCTCCAGCTGTTGTTCCAGCTGCTTGATGCGCCTCTCCACCAGCTCCTGCAACCGATGCGTCGCATTAGACTTCTTACGCAAGAACGTCTTGCACAACAATTATTACGATTCAGTACACGTCCGTCTGATTCCGCTTTCGTCAGATCTTTTCTTTTTACCGCATAGGTCAGAATTGTGTGAGGAAACCGTAATTATCGTCATTCCTCGTCTGTCAGATTTCGGTTTCGTCAGATCTTTTCTTTTTACCGCATAGGTCAGAATTGTGTGAGGAAACCGTAATTATCGTGATTCCTCGTCTGTCAGATTCCGCTTTCGTCAGATCTTTTCTTTTTACCGCATAGGTCAGAATTGTGTGAGGAAACCGTAATTATCGTGATTCCTCGTCTGTCAGATTCCGATTTCGTCAGATCTTTTCTTTTTACCGCATAGGTCAGAATTGTGTGAGGAAACCGTAATTATCGTGATTCCTCGTCTGTCAGATTTCGGTTTCGTCAGATCTTTTTTTCCGAATTGGATTGAATTATAACCTCTTTAATAAAGAGGTTATAATTATTCTTACAGTCTTGTGAGACATATTTGATAACCTATCAAATCCGTATATGTTCATTATTTTCCTCGAAGATTACCATAATGAAACAAGCTAGGGATTATAAAAAAATTAAGTAGCGATACGAAAGGTCAATAAAAATTAGTGCCGATTTATCTTACCTTTTTGTGAGTAAATCTAATGGAATTTTTAATAATCGAACTTTCTTACCCATTAACAGCTGCAGTAGAATAACTCAGAATTTGGCAATAAAGCGATAAGAATCTATAAAAATCGGCCAAGTGCGAGTTTTACTCGCGTATGGAGGGTTCCGTAGATCCGCTATCAAAAAATCCTAAAGACGTCTTAAGACGAGACGGAAGTTAACTTTCTCCATACAAAATCGTGTTTCGACATTTATGTTTTTTACCCCCCCCCCCCCCCCCCCCCCCCCAAACCTTATAGATATATTTTTGTTGTAATAAAGACAGTCGAAC
This sequence comes from Nematopogon swammerdamellus, assembly GCA_946902875.1. Taxonomy (NCBI): domain Eukaryota; kingdom Metazoa; phylum Arthropoda; class Insecta; order Lepidoptera; family Adelidae; genus Nematopogon; species Nematopogon swammerdamellus. The sequence goes on along the minus strand of OX336335.1, from coordinate 3,458,061 downwards.
CTACGCTCGTGTCTTTTTATTTTTTGAATATTGAAAGTGATGGATGACTCAATAAATCTTAAAGAACTTCATGTCATCAAAAAATTAAAAATTCCTTTTTTTCGGTCGAAATAATTTTTTTTTAGCTCCGCTGTTACATTTCATCTAAACAAAAAAATAATACGAACGTAGTAGATTGGACTGTACCTAAGACAAAAAAATTATAATTAAAAATCTGGCAAGGTTTAGGGGACTAGAAAAGATAAACGCCGACAGACGATTTTGTATGGAGAAAGTAAACTCCGTCTCGTCTTAATGCTGCCGCACTTTCCAATATTGTTTTTTAAGACGTCAATTATCTAGTAAAAACAAAGGATGAAGAAATACTTTCATTAAAGAGGGTACCATTAACTGATTTTCTCGGACGCGCTCGTAAAACGTATACGGCGCCCGCAGGACTCGCTGACGGACAAATCGATTGCTAGAAAAACGAAGACTTTAGCTTGCTTATTTTCGACTGTCAGGACGATTCGAAACCAATTCGATTCGATTCGAAATCAATCGATAATTTATTAAGTTTCTACATACATACAACCTGGTTATTTAAATAAAGAAAGGGATTGGAAAAGGCGGCCTTTGATAGCTGTACAGTCGGGATGGATTTTTTTTTTGCATAGCATATTTTTTTATTTGCAAATTTTTGTCTTCGAACAATTTTTTTTTATGTAATCCGGTATGGGTGACTGAGTGGGAGGGGCACATGCTCCGACCAGCCAATATCACCTCCGAGAAGGTAGGTGCCACACCGGAGACTTCCCTGGATTGCTGGCTATACTGGACTAGACACAACACAACCGAGACTGCTATGCGGCCATCTTACATCCAGTACGGTGGTATCAATGCAGTCGGCCACAATTTGAGCCTACCCCTAGTAAGTGGCAAGGGAAGGCTTTGGAAGTTCATTGGAATTGCTTTATTTTCTTTAGCCGGCAATACTGTGTGAGCGAGAAGAAATATAAATAGAATAGAAACGCCGACATTTTTAATCCTTTTCTTTATATAACCAGGTAGTAACATAACATAACACACGCTGCATCCCGACGATCGGAGCAAGCCTTTCACCTCCACCTGTCAGGCCGGCATGGCATTCGCAACCCCCGCATACGACCGAATGTCCATGGGCGTCGTTGGACACCTCATTGGCGCCAAATGTCGCGCTTTCAATAAAAAAAATCTTACGTACACCTTTACATTACGGCCATCTTAGCTACGTAACTACTAAATAATCATTAAATTCATTCATAAAATACCAAGTTTTTTTTTCACATTATAAAGTCCACAGAAAAAAGTGTCTGCCCGTAGTCGTCGCCGGCAGGCTAAGGGCGAGAACTGCAAACACGAAAGAGGCCATTAAACGACACAATTTCTTTTTAATTATTTTTTATTTGAGTCAAGCTCGTAAATTTTCTAGAATTTCCTTATTTCTCCCAAAAATAATGGCCGCAGTGGGTCCCCCGCCCCGCCCCTCCCTATGACCCTTCTTCCGCGTCTCGGCAAGTAAGGTTATCCTCAAATTACAATTCGCAAAAAAATTACATGTTTAATTCACCACACTAATACCTATGCATTCGACTCTTATAAGTTTGTTTTTTTTTTATTGACAGCGCGACATATGGCGCCGAGCCACCCATAAGGTGTCTAACGACGCCCATGGACATTCGGTCGTATGCGGGGGTTGCGAATGCCATGCCGGCCTGACAGGTGCCCATTCACGCCCCTCTGTACTCTCTGGACCCGAGACTGTACTTGGCGGGAAATATATGGGCAGGGAGAGCGTTCCAGAGTTTACCGGTACTGTAGAGGAATGATCTGCAGAATCGATTGGTACGCATCCGCGGTAAGTCCAGCGTGTAGGGATGCAATCCCTGCCCAGTGCGCGTGGTGCGAAGGTGGAAAGAGGACGCCGGGATCGCATTAAACAGCTCCTCCGAGCACTCCCCATGGAATAAGCGATAGAACACACTTAGGGAGCCGACATCCATACGGTGTTGCAGTGGTTCAAAATCACAGGACACTTCGGGGTCACCCACTAGTCGCACACGGCTCGACGCTGGATTGAGTCCAGAGGCGCAAGCTGGTATTTGGCAGAGCCATCCCACAGGTGCGAGCAGTACTCCAAGCAGGACCTGATCTGCGATTTATACAGAAGCAGCTTTTGATCCGGCGTGAAGTACCGTCGCACCTTATTGAGTACGCCCAGCTTTTTAGAAGCCAGCTTGGCCTTCCCCTCGATATGGCGACAAAAGTTCAGGTCGTGCGACAGTTCGACTCCGAGGACCCCGAGGTGCTCGCTTAATTTAAGCGACGTGCCTTGGAATGAAGGAGCCAGTGTGAACGCCGCTCTCTTCGCACTGAACGCGCAAACTTGTGTCTTGGAAGCGTTGAACTCGACCAAATTACTGCGGCCCCATTCGGAAATAGAGCCGAGTGTGTTTCGAGCTCAGACACAAGTCTTCGCCTCTTCTCATCCAGAACATCCCGACTGTCTGAAGGGTGACTGGTGTAGGATCCGTGTGCCGTACTGTCATCTGCATAGCAATGTATATTGCCCAGAGACAGCATATCATTGATATGCAGAAGAAACAGCGTGGGTGACAACACAGATCCCTGTGGTACGCCGGGGCGTTCACTGACATGGCGTCCGACGAGCAACCGTCCACTAGGACCTTAATGCTACGCCCATGTAGGAAGTCGGCGTCCCAGTCACAGAGGCCAGAAGGAAGTCCGTAAGCCGGCAATTTAAAGTTAAAAATTAAAGTTTAGATTATTATTATTTTGTATTTAATATGGATGGCTGACCCAGAGGGGTCAAAATACATGCTCCGACTAGATAATTATAATAGAATATCACCTCCGAGAATGTAGGTGGCACACCGATGACTTCCCTGGATTGCTGGCTATACTGGACTAGAGGAGAACACAGCCGAGGCTGCTATGCGGCCATCTTCCATCCTGGACGGTGGTAGCAACCCAGTCGGGTACAATTTGAACCTACCACATCGCAAGTCAAAAGGCTTCCGAAACTTTCTTGGTTTATAAGATTAAGTACTATTTATTAATTGAAGACATTTAAAACTGTGTGTTTTCCTAAAATAAATGGATAAATAAAATTAATACTCCATCGCAAGCCAAAAGATTATGAACACCTACTTAAGCACAGCGAAGGCTCCCTCCGGATTTAAAACGACATAAATAATGCTTCGTTCACACTGAGCGGCGCGGCGGCGAGCGCGCTCAAATTGCTCGGAAGAATCGAAGACAAAGCCTCCGAGTTATATGGCGCCTTGAGAAACAGTTTTTCTCGCCTTGTACGGAAGTGGGCGCATATTTATGGAGTTTTCTTTCGCTAATTTTTAGGGTCCCGTGTCCATACGGAGTACGCTCCGTCCGTCCGTCCGTCCGAGTGCTGTATCTTTTGAACCGTAATAGCCAGCCGGTTCAAATTTTCACAGAATATGTGTTATTTATTATGGATGATAAGGCCAATAAATAATAAAAAACTGGCCAAGTGCGAGTCTAACTCGCGCACCGAGGGTTCCGTATCGCTATGTCACGGTCAGCGCCACTCTAGCCATCTATGGCGTGTTTATGAAATGCTTCATATTAGTTAAAATTCATGATTAGTTTAAAATGCGTCATACTCTTTTCGGTAGACGGCGCGCATACAATTTTTAGTTTCTTGTATGAGGATGAGGACCCCGTGAATTGTTAGGACAAACAGACAGACGGCGTAGGCTTAGTAATAGGCTTCCGTACGGAGTACGGAATCGTAATAAATGGTCACAAACCAACGGGAAAATGTTCCATAAACTAAGCCACTTTCTCAGAGAAACACAGAACTTATCCATTATTTCAAACCCACTAACACTCTTACATACACACCCTCACACAAACACACACACATCGACAAGTATTCCTTGCAATACAATACATTTCGCTAAAAGACGACTTGATTCGCTTACTGCAAACCTGATTTTCTTTTTAGATCGAGACAATGAAATAGAACGGTGGCAAAAAGTAGACGAACGGAGGGCGGGCGGCAAGTTTGGGCGGGCGGCGCGGGGCCTTTGTTTTCTAATTTCAGCTGTATGGGCCATATTTGGAAGCGTTCATTTACGAGGTGTTTTAAACTCTATTACAGAGCGTTACAGTTCATATTGAAAAATAAATTCTACAAGTATCTGTCGACGAAACGTATGCCTTATTACTGATATATATAAAGTTCAATTTCGGTTGCCGAGTGAAAGTAATCGAATGACGAGAGAACGGCGGACTATAGAGTGACCGAAGAGAAGATTGCGTTAGTTGGAATTGTTTTATGGAGTGCTGTAATCTGAGGAAAAACTGAGCGCCGAGCCAAGTGCCGAATTTGTAGTTTGAGTCAAGCATGCGGGTAAGAGATTTGTGCTGTTGAGTGAGATTTTAGTGTGATAGATAAAACACAATTAAAGTTTGCTAAACCGAACCTGACGGTCGATGTTGCCAACTTTTATAAAATAAAGTCTAAGAAGAGTCTGGCCATCTTTACTGGGGGAGATAATGGCAACCCTATTTTTTAAATGAAATGAAAATATTTATTTCTCCTACAAGAAAACGATAACAGAAAAAAACCTGAAGGAGAAGAAGGAACCGAGGAAGGAACCAACTCAGCATTTTTTCTGTAGGTACACACGACTGCTCTCATTTCTCACACTTTAAGAACCTTGTCAAATTAATATTCACTCATTATCACTACACCTACAAAATTATACATACATATAATCAAATATTTTATTTTGACAGGGTTCCTGAAGTTTGCGAAATGAGTGCTGTCGTCTGTACGTGCCCTACAGCGCTGTTTTTCGGTTGGCCCCTTTTAATTTTTTTTCAGATAAAGTGAAATAAATACATAAACAACAACATGAATGCGAAACACATAAAATAATGACAGCATTTATGTTTTGTCATATAGTAAATTATTGTACAGGGGGACTCATTCCAGATTTTAAACTTTAAAAAATAATTGAAAAATGTCAGTTTTACTTACAGTAATTTTAATAGTATAAAATGAAAGTGTACAAATTGGGATTTTATTTATGAAAAATAACATCATCAAGATGCTTTCCTTCTGGCCGTATACACTCTTCAAGGCGGACGCGTGTATTAGTTATCACATGCTGCAATAAATCCCTTGGGATAGAGTTGACTTCTTCAGTTATTTTGTCTTCAAGTCTTCAAGATTGGCAAGCAGGTTGGTAAAAACTTTGCTTTTGAGATATCCCCATAAGAAAAAGTTAGCTGGGGTCAAATCTGGCGACCTTGGAGGCCAGGGTATATCTCCAAATCGGCTGATGATTTTTCTGGGAAATAGTGCTGCGACTGCACTCATTGAGGCCCTGGCAGTGTGCGCGTGGCCCCATCTTGTTAAAACCATACATCAGGATATCTGCTTATACCCTGTCTCAGTTCCGGTATAAAAAAGTTCTTTATCATGGCGGTATAGCGCTCACTGGTCACTGTAACAGTAGTAACGCGATGGTTTTGAAAAAAAGTATAGGCCTGCAGAATATGCGTCGCGTTCGTGTGCACGAATGACCGTTGCTGAAATAAGCCTCCACTGCGCACGCGCGGTGCTCTCCCGACCACGACATGGCGCCCACTAAAAATTCCCCAACGGTCAGTTTTCGAATGCTGTACCTCGCACCCCGCTAGTTTAGCTGCCCGCCAATTTATTCGAAATTCAAATTTAAAAAGTTTGCTGAGTCACCTGTATTTATTTTTAGCTACTTACCTAGCGCTCCCACCGCACCCCCCTACCCTCAATCGGCGCTGGGTTGGTACCACCGTACTGGATGTAAGATGGCCGCATAGCAGCCTCGGTTGTGTTCACCTCTAGTCCAGTACAGCCAGCAATCGGTCAGGTGTTCATAAGTCTCCGTTATGGCACCTACCTTCTCGGAGGTGATAATGGCTGGTCAAAGCATGCCCCTTTGGCCCCTTCGTCTCTGCCACACAACCCGGATAACATTAAAAAATATATAAATATATAATATCCTCTAAAAACGTACAGCTTTCTCATTAATTTGGTCACATCTTCTTTTCTCTACAATAAAACTGTCACCAGACACTGTCTGGCAGACACGGGAAGGGTCGCCGCCCAAGACGACGCGACATCAACGAACAAGGGAGTGAATTTATCGAGAATTTGAAAAATGATACACTTCGCCGGGGTGGGAGGGGCGTGACTGGCGGACGGGGGGGGGGGGGAGGGGGTCTATCTATGGGATGGAATAGTGAGAAAAGGCAGCGACGCTTGAAAAATCTTTACGGAGTAGACATATCCAGGGCTAAGTATGCATTAAGACGTTTCGAAAACGACGACGTAGTGCATTTGATACAAAATCGTAAAAATAAAAGTATCGTTGTTGGGTCATTGAGGCTGTTTTATCGGTACTACTATGGTCGCCTGCTCTGACGAACTTGTTTCCCTTATCCCTCCTCCTCCTATCCGATAAAATCCGGTTGCGCTAAAATGTGGCTCTCATACAAACCGAATTGTTCCGCGCACCGAAATAAAGGCACGGTAGCGGGCTTACTTACTTTCTTCTTTTTAAATACGAATTTCTAGCCTAAAAAGATGTTCCAGACTTTTCCTGCGGAACCCTAAAGATTCGCGCTCAAGCTAAGCCTGCTTGAGATGTTATCTGGGAGAGTAATTACTGTGCTGCATCCCTCCTGCAATCTATATGGTCTTTGTTGACTTTCGATCGCGCATTAGCCGAAACTAATGATAGCGTCATTAGAGCATTGTGTCAGGGTGCGTCAACTCACCTACGCGGGCGGCACTGTGACGTAGGGGATGCGGTCATTCATCTTCTATGTGTGTCGCTTTTGAGTTATTTTTTGGGGTAGGTATTCATCAACAATAGATTTGGTGTAGCGAAGTAAATACACATAAAAATCGGTCAAGTGCGAGTTTTACTCGCGCACGGAGAGTTCCGTAGATCCGCTATACCATACCTGTCAAAAAACCATTAGCGTATATCTTTTGTTTTTGTACAGAGCGAAATATAAAAGCCAGTGGCGCCATCTATTATTCAGTAGCGAGACTAATCGATTCTTAGCGCGTTTCTTGTATGGGGATCCCTTAAAATTTTTTACTTTTCGCTTTTTTATTATTTGTTAGCACATCCCCCATAATAACACATATTTCGTGAACATTTCAACGCGGCTACCTATTGCGGTTCAAAAGATACAGCACTCGTACGGACAGACATACAGACAGACGACGTAGATTTAGTAATAGGTAGTAATCCTAAAAAAGTTAAATTACAAATTTAAAAACCCCCGACAGAATCAACCTGTACATAAAAAAACTATTTAAAAAAATATAAAAACCGCCTTCAAAAATGTATGAAATAAAAAATAAAAATCGAACCCTAGAGTTGAAGGCGGTCGGTTATTTTTGCTTGCTTTAGCACCACCGCCTTCAACTCTAGGGTTCGATTTTTATTTTTTTATTTCATACATTTTTGAAGGCGGTTTTTATATTTTTTTAAATAGTTTTTTATTTCACAGTTTTTTTAGTAATTTTTATTTGCTAATAATGTAATTTTTTATTAATGTGCTCGCTTTCCAATCCGATCTTGACCAAAAAAAAAATGGGACCACCTTGGCTAGACTGAACCGAACACAAAAATAATCATCGAAATCCGTTCACAATTGGGGAAGATATTGCTGAACATACATAAAAAAAAATACATACAGCCGAACATAGAACCTCCTCCTTTTTTGAAGTCGGTTAAAAAGTAAAAAATAATTTTCACTTAAAAAGCGCGAGGAACGAGTTTATATTTTTTTACTTAGCGGTCCCTATCGCCTTTAATTAACTAAGCGGAAGTTAATTTGGACTTTTTGAGGGTTTTGATGTGACGGGGTTATTTAATTATTCTACATTAGTTTCATTCGGCCGAATAGTTCTTTGTCGTAGCTTACTTCAAAACGATCGAACACAAATGCATAGCGCCACCGAGCTACTGAAACTGGCGCTCTCATTTTCTTTACACTTACACATACATACATACATACATAACACACGCTGTATCCCGACAATCAGGGTAAGCAGAGTAATCGGTGTTGTGCTATAAGGTCTCTTGTAAATTACAGCACAACACCGACCACCACGTTTAGCACAGTATACGGACAAGACAACTATCAAGCAGCAAGTAAGACACAAAGAACCCACCTGCTGCATGACTAGGTGGAAGGACTGCGCCAAGGTGAGAAGTGGCTAGCCTGTCGCCCTTTAGCGCAGTATCTTGTCCTTATCCCTTAGTCGCCTCTTACGACATGCACGGGGAGAGATGCAGTGGGGCTATTTTTTTTTAAGTGCCGGCCCCACACGGTACACACAGTTTTATAAAATCAAAATCAAAAATTAAAATCAAAATCTGTATTGCTTTTTGCGTTTTTTTTTACAGTGTCTTCCACTAAGGATTCTATGGAAGACACTCGGTTTGGTTTTTTGTGGATTGCGTCAATTTTAACTTTCTAAAGGCTATCTTTTCAAACTCTACCCAAATCCAATGCTCTACCCCTATCGAGGTGTTCATCTAATTCAAATGGGTTTTTCCTTTTCCACTTAGAAAAATCCATCAATCAGTGGCAGGACCTGAGCCTGCTTCTCGCGTCTGATGCGGACCTATAGGGGTTGTGTACAGGGGGGAGGGAGACAGAGCACAAAGAAAAGTGTGGCGGTAATGGTGCCTTTTTAATGGGTCTCTTGAATGGGCAGCGGGGCTGTAGTGGGGTGAGAATGCTTGGCGATTAAGTTTTAAACCGCAGTTATCATATACTATTGCATGGATAATTTTTATAAGCTCAAGTGGCAGTGGGCTGGGCACGTCAGCCGAAGAAACGACGACCGTTGGAGTAACCGTGTCCTACACTGGCGGCCGTGGATAGGAAAACGGAGTGTGTGAAGACCACCCGCCAGGTGGGACGACGATATCAAGTACGTCGACGGAAAGCAGTGGTTCTGTACCGCTGAAGGCCGGGAGGACTGGAGCAAAATTGGAGAGGCGTATGTCCAGCAGTGGAAGCTCACACAGCTTTTGCCCGGGGATGAAAATCGAAAAGGACAATTAATTAAACGTTGTATGTATTGACTACTCTCATAATTAGAGCCACTACTCAGTGCCCCCCAAGTAGATACCGTGATGAACTGATGACTGATGATATATATACTAAAACGATCTCACAGAATTGATGAATCTAATGGAATAATAGCCATAAAATTACGAGTATGATTTGTAGTGTTTTAGTAATCGCAAACATAAATATGCGAAAAGAATGACAGACTGTGTGGGGCCGCTACTTAAAGAGAATAGCCCTACTGCATCTCTCCCCGTGCCGTGACAAGGTGCCGTGCTAAATGGCGACAGGCTAGCCACCTCTCACCTTGGCACGGTCCTTCCACCGAGTCATGCAGCAGGTGGATCTTCGTTCCTTAACCCTTGTGCTCCCAAGTGGAGCGCGCGCTCCAGTTTTCGTCGCCTACCCTTGGCTCCCAAGTGGAGCGCGCGCTCCACTTATTGCGCGCCTTTTGCGCGCCGCTAGTTTTAATTCAGTATCTAATTCTACCAATTTTCTAACAAAACACTCAATACTGGTATCATGTCTTGGTTAAACTTACTAATAACTATTCTCAGACACGACTGGGCACACAATAACCTTCACACAGAAAAAAAATAATGAAGTTGACAGAAAATAAAATGTCACTTTTGGCAGCTGACATTTCCACTGACCCTGGAATAGACAAAGATTGTACCCGTAAACGTATTTCGGTATTTGATAGTTCGTTTCAATGCGCTTATTTCGGTATACCATATGTAACACGAAATTGTACAGTTTTGGTCAGAAACATTAAAAAAAAAAATTCGAGTGTGTTTTGTTTTGCCTGGAGTTAAAAAAATCGGTCTGTGCTTCTAAATAAGTGAATCCTGAAGAGTTTGGTATCACTGAACGCGTAATTTCAGTACAAACAAGACAGAATAACGAGTATTGATGGATCGATCGATTGAGGCAGGATATTCGAATTTGTGTGGGAGCGCGCGCGCCAAAATTTTGCGTTTTTGAGCGCCGCTAAAAGGGCCTGGGAGCCAAGGGGAGTAGGACTATTTGGAACGTGTGGGGCTCAAAGGTTAAACAATAGATATAGAATATAGATAACTGTTATCTTGTCCTAATACATTGCTAAACGTGGTGGTCGGTGTTGTGCTGTAATTTACTAGGGTACTTGCAGCGCAACACCGATTACTCTGCTTACCCCGATTTACGGTATACAGCACATGATATGTTGTATATTAATAATTAGTATTTTTGCCTTTCTGATTACACTGGAAGGATTACCTTCTTACAAAACTTTTGGTTGACATTCGAAAATAACTTCATTTTTGGAATCTACTTAAAACTTTAGCAGTAAAGAGACTTTTTTGTGTCGAGATCCGGTTTGCATTTTATATTATGCATTTATGATGGGTAGGTACAAATATGTTGGGAAACTTATCGGATGCTCCGCCAGCTACGAAGGACGAAGAAGCCATACATCTTCGTCGCAGCGAACTATCGACTACAATGAAACTGGAACTTTCTGCATTATAATTCAATTTACCGGAGAACTCGGACTATGGAGCGAGGGAATTGCGGGGGAAGAGTGGCACTTTTTGTTGAACTCGCTTTTAAACATTCACAATATTTGGGAAGCCACGATGAGGGAGTGGAAATATTTTTTTTATGAATGATCAGGATGATGTCGTCTCAGGGGTCAGCAGAGTGCATGGCGGTGATATTGGTCGCAGTCGGTCGGTCAGATATTGGTTGCAGGCGACATTGGCCCGCCAATATCGCCTGCGACAAAGTGCGATACCGGACACTTTGCACAATCTCTACAGATCTCTACCCAATCAATAACCGCGTGGGGCCGGTACTTAAAAATAATAGCCCCACTGTATCTCTCCCCGTGCACGTCGTAAAAGACGACTAAAGAATAATAACACGATGCTGTGCTAAAGGGCGACAGAAGGCCACCTTGTGCCATGCTAGTGACTCCCTTCATTTCATGTCGGCTACACCGAACTGGACGGAAAACACGAAATATTGACATAGCCGTTTCGACCGACGACGTTTCATTCAATGCGGTGGTACCAATTCGGGCGGGATAAACCCTACCACCTAGTAAGGTAAGAAGGGAAGGGACATACAGTTTTACGTGGAATCCTAACCACGGTCCGCCTCCAACGGTCCAGCGGTCACCCATCCAAGTACTGACCGCGCTCAGGGTTGCTTAACACCAGTCGACCGACCGCACCACTGAGCTACCGAGACTGACAAAAGTAGTATGTGTATCATCAAGAAGGAAACGCAATTTTGTCTTATCCTGTACAACCTTTTCACATGCCTGGGAATGTCGACACTGCACTATTGTTCGGTGCTTCGAAGTTGCCGTTCGTTTCGTGCACATATTTTTAACCGACTTCCAAAAAAGGAGGAGGTTCTCAATTCGTCTGTATGTTTTTTTTTTTTTTTTTTTTTTTTTATTTTTTTTATTTTTTTGTATGTTTGTAACACGATTTCTCCGTCAATTGAGGGCCGATTTAGAAAATTCTTTTTTTGTTAGTTAGGTCATACTTCCGAGGTGGTCCCATTTCAATTTTATCGAAATTGGTTCAGTGGTTTTCGAAAAATCAGCATAATACTATGGTGTGTGGTTACCTTCAGCAAAACTTGTGATGTGGTCGTTTTCGGCAATTTTCAGTTTGATAAATTAGTATGGTGTGTGGTTACCTTCAGCAAAACATTTGTGATGTGGACTTATTCAGCAATTTGCAGTCTGACACATATGGCGAATAATTCTGTACCACTTCAATCGATTTCGATTATTCGATTTCGATTATTCTTTTTTATGTAATATTACTAAAAAGAATGAAATAAAAACTGTTTTAAAAAATATTAAACCGATTTCCAAAAAAAAAAAAAAAAAAAAAAATTAAAAAGTATTAAATACCTAATATTTTGAAATTTTCTCTGTCCTGTTGAAATACATGAATCGATATACTAGTGATACATATTCGGACCCTTGTTTCATGAATATTCTAAATTTGAAATTTTTTTATCTTTTCCGACCGGCGTTTAATTTATTATGGTACCTGGCCAGTACCTACTGTACCGAGTACCATCGAGCTGGTTTGATGATGGAGACAGAAGGTGGCCATAGGAACTCCTAAACTACACATGATAAACCCATCGTGTTTGGGCTCGTTGCATTTGTCTTCACGAGAAATTTACTTTAGACCTAAAAGATTCTCAATTCGACGGTATGTTTTCTTTTTTTGGATGTTTGTTACGCGATTACTCCGTCAATTGTGGGCCGATTTTGAAAATTCTTTTTTTTTTTATTTGAAAGGGGATAACCCTGAGGTTTTTGAAGTGAAAACTTCTTTAGCGGCTCTTGGCACTTTTTTAGGTGGGTAAAAATGTATAACTCGCGATATCGCGTCAGCGTCATTTTTAAAATGAAACCTTAAGTCATTGCGTTAAGGGTTAAGTTAGAGTGGCACGGGATCTGCCGGCACTCCCGGAGTGCAACTGTTAAGTAGGGTTCCGTAACACGTTTATGTCTGTCCATTCTACTAAGTTCTGCAAAATGAATGTAGGGTTCCGTAACATATGCATGTCTATCCGTTCTACTAAATTTTACAATTTTCAACCAAGGTCCTCCGACGGTTATTTTATAATAAAAGTAGGCTTCCGTAACACGTTTATGTCTGTCCATTCTACTAAGTTCTGCAACATCACCTACAACGTCTGTGATGTCAGCCCATAACACCAGTGCCATGTCAGTGCTTCCCCCTTTGATCGTGCTGACTACACTGAACTGGTCGGAAAACACAAACTATTTACATAGCCGTTTCGACCGACGTTTAATTCAGTGCGGTGGTACCAACCCGGGAAGGTTAAACCCTACCACCAAGTAAAATTACGAGGGAAGGGACTTACAGTTTTACGAGGAATCCGAACCTTGGTCAGCCTCCAACGGTCAGCGGTCACCCATCTAAGTACTGACCGCACCCAGCGTTGCTTAAAATTCAATAGCGACAGTTGACTGTCTGCACCACTGAGCTATCGAAGCTGACGTGGTCCTATTTTAATTGGGTCAAGATCGGATTGGAAAGCGAGGCGGAATCGCGAGGCCGAAGGCCGAGCGATTCCGCCGAGTACATTAATAGCAAAAAATTACTAAAAAAAACTGTGAAATAAAAAAAAAGTTTTAAAAAACATAAAACCGACTTCCTAAAAAAAGTAAAACTAAAAAACTATTTAAAATAAAAATATAAAAACCGCCTTCAAAAATATATGAAATAAAAACCTAAAAAAAAAAACGAACCCTAGAGTTGAAGGCGGTGCTAAAGCAAGCAAAAATGATGCATGAAAGAAAACATGAGCGGATGATAATATCCTTTGTGATTTGTGTAGCCTTTTTAGCACCGCCTTCAACTCTAGGGTTCGTTTTTTTTTTTAGGTTTTTATTTCATATATTTTTGAAGGCGGTTTTTATATTTTTATTTTAAATAGTTTTTTAGTTTTACTTTTTTTAGGAAGTCGGTTTTTGTAGATTAAAAACGTATTAAACTTGGAATGTCACAACAATTTAACATAAGTAGTCGCAGAATTTGTAAACGAGTATAAATTGAAGGAGCCTTTTTTTTTTTTTATGGAAACTTGACACGGTTGGCTACATCACCTACAACATCCGTGATGTCAGCCCATAACACCGGGTGAACTAGGTGCCATGTCAGTGCTTCCCTTCATTTCGCGCCGGCTACACTGAACTGGACGGAAAACACGAACTATTTACATAGCCGTTTCGACCGACGTTTCGCTCAGTGCGGTGGTACCAACCCGGCCGGGATAAACCCTACCACCTAGTAAGGTAAGAAGGGAAGGGACCTACAGTTTAACGTGGTATCCGAACCACGGTCAGCCTCCAACAGTCGGGCGGTCATCCATCCAATAACTGACCGCACCATTAAGCTGCCGAGGCTGACAGCGCCTGGCCTGCTGACGAGGCCTGCAGCGTTTATGACGTATTTTATCGTTATTTTAGGAAGTGTTAATTGGAATTTCATTTTGAGGGTTTCGTCGCCAACGACGCTGGCAGAGACAATAGCCCAAAAAGCCCCCAAAACGTAGTTTTCTACGTAAAAAAACTTTAATGACGGTTGACGACTGCTAGTTTAGAACACTAACTTAGATGAATTCTAGACGTCATGACGACGGGAAAAGTGTTTGTAAATTAATAGCCGGCCCTTTTATGAACAATTAAGTAGATATATTATGACATGACAGAGGAGATTAGAAGGATTTTTGCCACAACAAAATATTAATTTTGTACGGCGAATCGAGGTCTTCGCAATCTTGGAGGTAGCTGTCGGAGCCGCCAGGGAGCTCTTAGCAACCTCGGAGGTAGCTGTCGGAGCCGCCAGAGAGCTTTTAGCAACATTGGAGGTAGCTGTCGGAGCCGCCAGGGTGCTTTTAGCAACCTTGGAGGTATCTTTCGGAGCCGCCAGGCAGCTCTTAACAACCTTGGAGGTAGCTATCAGAGCCTCCAGGGAGCTCTTAGCAACCTTGGAGGTAACTATCTAAGCCGCCAGGGAGCTCTTAGCAACCTTGGAGGTAGCTGTCGTAGCGGGTAGCCTGACATAAAGGGTGTGTGTGTAGTAGTTTTTTTTTTTTTTATTGCTACCGAACTGGGTGGCTCTGTCCGAGGTCGCAACCTCAGGCGCAGCCAATTTCACCCCCGAGGAGGTGCCAGTCCGGCTTGGAGGTGGACTAATGTTGCTGGGGAAAGGCTATTAACCCGCGATTTGAAGATCTGTGGATTGTAGGAGTGGGGGAAGATATTTCCTGGGAGCCCGTTCCACACCTTTGCAGTGCGGCACAAGAACGATTTAGAGAATCGTGCAGTTCGAAGAACTCTTCTGTCGACTACAAACGGGTGTTCCGCGAGAGTATGGCAGGTTTGGCGAAGGCGAACAGGAGGAGGAGGGATAAGGGAAGCAAGTTCTTCAGAGCAGCGGCCATAGTAGTACCGATAAAACAGGCTCAATGACCCAACGATACGTCTGTGCTTTAGAGGTTGAAGGTCCTTTGTGAGTACGGAGTCACCAATGAGGCGAATGGCTCGTCGCTGAATAGAATCCAAGGCTGAAAGAAGGTACTCAGGGGAACCCTCCCAAAGATGACTGCAATATTCCATCACCGGTCTTACTTGTGCTTTGTAGAGTGTAAGCAGTTGGACCGGCGTGAAAAATCGCCGACAGCGGTAAAGGACTCCTAATTTTCGAGACGTTGATGCAGTCATCCATTTCAGGTACCTTAATAAAAAACACTCCATAACATTTTATGTTTGCTAGTTCAGAAATAGCGTAAGTAATGATGAACATGAACATAGTATAAATTATTGCACACAATTGAAAGAAGAACAGTCCACGACAAGAAACAAGGAATACGAGAGTACGCAAAGGCGGACTTATCACTGCAAGTGATTTAATTCCAGTCAACCTTTCTACCCACATAATCTTGGATAAACAAATTAGACAAACCTTGTAAAATTGATCATCCCTCTGTTTAAACACATACATTATCGTCCTATAAATGAAACGCTTGTAAACACTGAACACAATTTTATAAACCCTTTTAACTATAAAAGTAAACCTCACGGAATCACTTGTTTCACTGAAGGAAAAATTCATCACATAAGAGACATAGTATTTCTTAGTTCAAGTTCCCACAAACAAGATAACCGACTCGGACAGTTACTCCACCATAATCCATAGGAAGTGACAAGTGCCATTGCACTGAGTAACAAGTAAGATTCTAAAAGTAACGATTACGATTCTAAAAGTAACGATTACGATTCTAAAAGTAACGATTACGATTCTAAAAGTAACAAGGTACAAAGCAACAATACACCACGCGCTGTGTAAAAACGCGATAAAACTGACAAGATCATTGTACGGCCGAGACGAGCTGTGGAGTTTAAAGGAAGCGCCAATTATAATTTGTAGAGTAATCTGTGCGTTCAGAGATTGTGTAGAAATATTTCTTCTTCTTACATACATACATACATAGCGTCATACCTGTTTCAGAGAGTAGACAGAGACAACGGATCTCCACGTGCCACGATCATGACACACCTCTGCCGCCTCTTCCACTCCCATAATGTTCTTCATGCATGCTCGTCCGTTACGGGTACTACGCACTTGACCCTTTTAAAGCACAGGCCCGACCCGATCTAGTCCAGGTACGTGCGTCTAGGGCGACCCTTCCCGACTCTTCCACTCACATTTGCTTCATGAATTTCTTTCGTTAGTCTCCTATCATCCATTCTTCCAACATGACCGAACCACCGAAGCATTCCTTTCTTCCTTTACCCGGGTTGGTACCTCCACACTGAATGATACGTCGGTCGAAACGGCTATGTAAATAGTTCGTGCCATCATACATTCTTCTTCTTCTTCTCATCTCTTAGGGCGGTAATTACCTGTAAAGTCATCTAGGCTATAGAAGAAATAAAATAAAAAAATAAACCATCTAACGACATATTTGGTCCAACTCAGCCTAGACAATAATGTAGCGAACTCTAGCCACAGCACTCTAGAACGCTAACAGAGTGTAAAGCCTACCATTCACACGTCGCGCGCACGTAGCGACAAGTCCGAGGACGAATACGCGAGTGAATGTCGCACGGTTTGGGACCACGCCCGGGCTAAGACAATTTGTATCAATTTAATTATGTTAGTACATTAAACATACTAAAATATAGTATAATTTGACTCAATTATTTATTTGCTTGTGGAAATGTCTCCTCGCCCTCGCATGTGATCGAATCTCCATGGACGTCGTTGTAAACCTTACGGGTGGCAGAGCGCCACATGTCGCGCTTTCTACAAAAAAATATTAATACGACTGTAAGTATGTACGCCATAAGTATGCTGAGCCCGCGCCGGAGCTGTCTACAACTGCCGTCCTGCACATCCAGGATACGCAACCCGCGCCGCCGCCGACGACGCCCGCGCCGCTGCCGACGCCCGCGCCGCTGCCGACGCCCGCGCCGCTGCCGACGCCCGTGCCGCGGACGCAATCTGCGCCCACTCTACGCGCACCTGATCCACCGCGTCAGCAGACTAATATGACGCATACGGGTCTCTATTGGGACCCGTACAGACACAAGTGGAGAAAAAGTAATTTTAGTTCTTAGGTTAAGACATTTAATATGTATTTTCAATATGGCCCTAGTTGGCTGAAATAAAGAGATAAATAAAATAAAATAAATAAAATTAAAAAAAACTGAGAAAGAAAGAAAACTGAAAGCAACGAGCACAGTACAGTAGAACAGTGAGAGACTGCAGGGTGTTGACGACTGACGTCTCTCTCCATTTTTGCCTCGTCTTCTACAAGGACTTTATCTGTTGAGCTGATTATGCCGGACTCTAAAGTGCTTGAGTGTTCTGTGCATAGTTCGTTAAAGTATTCAGTGTTCCAGAGTCCCGTTGATTCAGGCAGCGAGACGCATGATGAGGGCAGAGGGCGGCGCGGCGCGGGGGCGTAGATGCCAGTCATGTTCCGTTCCAGTTATCGATACATTTTTAGAAATTTAAAAAAAATCAATCTAGGGTGAGTTTTACTCACGCTCGGAGGGTTCAATGTATCCGCTATACGATACCCATATCCGTCTATCTTTTGTCTGCATGCAATGTAAGCTACCTGTGGCGCCATCTATTATTTAGTAGCGTGAATATTTACTAATTGATTCTTAGCACGTTTCTTATATGGGGACCCCTTATTTTTTACTTTTTACGTTGTTTATTTTTGTTGGCATTACGGTTCAAAAGACAGACATACAGACAGACAGACGGCGGGCTAGGACCGATTTAGGGGGGTGGGGGAGGGGGGAGGTGGTTTGCAAAAAACCACCACAGTCACAAGGAGGGGGGGGGGGGGGTTAGTGCCAAGTCACGTAGTTACAGTTACATTTTACAATATATTTATAACCATGGTAGGTCACAAGGGGGGTGGAGGGGGGTCAAAAGTGGGTAAAATCGGTCACATAGTATGGGTACGAGCCCTAAATAGCGTTTGCCAACTGCAGTAAATTAAAAATAGACTAAAACTCCATTTACTCCAGTAAAATTTTTTCAAACCAGAAGATTCAGATGCATAATATTTATTTAGCCACACAATGATAAAAAGATGTATGAATTGACAGGAATGCATTTACTTTTGTTCCGCTCAGCAATGAAAATCGATGATATTAGCAGATATTTTCTATATCAGACAAACCATATATTCAGTGCTATATTTTGGGTGATATTTTTTTTTACTATTTCACTTAAAACTTATTTGATGTATGTTAGGCGGAACAATTTCTAAACAGGTGAATGTAAAAAATAATTATTTTTCACTTTTGTGTGGATTGACTGATAAAAAGTCGCAAAATAAAAGGTGCTTTAATTTAATAATAACCCCCTTACAGGTAATATCACCCATTAATGTAACACCACGTATAAGTTTCTTCGCGGTGTTTTTCGTGATGGGGAAATTCATCGTAACAATCGATAGTTTCTATCGAGAATGTCCCGGCACTAAATTGATCAAGATACATCGCGCGCGCTCCAGCCGCGTTCTGATTGTGTTGACAAATTGTGGGCACTACAATATGGCGGAATGCATGGAAATAAATAGTAAGAAGAACACAACTCCACTTGCACACAGAAAAAATTGTTATAAGCGTTTAGAAAATAATAAAAAGATAGTGTTGTGTGATGTTTAGTAGTGTATGATGCTGAACTGCCAGCTCTCAAAACGAACGAAAATGACATACCGCCTGTTTAGTCGTGTCAGTACTATCTAATATGGCAAAATTTGATCTAAAACTTTATTTCAACGTCAATTACTTTTCTCGAATTTCGAGACACGTAAACAAACCAATTAATAATTAATTCTTACTTACGAAATACTTATGTAATTCCTTTTTACAGCATAGATACAAATATTACACCAACATTTTGAAATAAAAATCTTACCCTGAAAATTTCAGTAAGATCTCTGAAAATCTATTTTTTTTTATGTAATCCGGTATGGGTGGCTGAGTTGGAGGGGCCAAAGCGCATGTTCCGACCAGCCAATATCACCTCCGAGAAGGTAGGTGCCATACCGGAGACTTCCCTGGATTACTGGCTATACTGGACTAAAGGAGAACACAGCCGAGGCTGCTATGCGGCCATCTTACATCCAGTTCGGTGATACCAACCCAGTCGGCTACAATTTGAGCCTACCACCTAGTAAGGGGTAAGGGAAGGGACCTTCATTTTTACATCGGTTCCGAACGTAAATGTTTTCGTCACAAAAAACTCATTGGTGCACGCCGACCGGATTCGAACCTCGGACCTCTCGCATGAGAAGCCAATGCGCAAAGCACTCTACCACCCGCCGCTT
Organism: Nematopogon swammerdamellus; assembly: GCA_946902875.1. NCBI lineage: Eukaryota > Metazoa > Arthropoda > Insecta > Lepidoptera > Adelidae > Nematopogon > Nematopogon swammerdamellus. Next base: position 3,438,486 of record OX336335.1, on the reverse strand, counting down.
TTTAGGATATATAGGGATCCACTAGCAAATTATAAAATAAAAATTAATGTAGGCTTGACCCCTTTTATTAAAGCTTATTTTATACCGCTGCTGGGCTATACTAAATTTCTAGTGAAACATTTTTCGCTATCGGGGCGAGGCGTGCCTTCGTCGTTCACCAATCACGCACGCATGCCCCCAGTTGGTTTGCTTGACGAACCTCTTTCTACTTTTCCCACGTTTCGATGCCACTTCTACCTGCGTCTTTCCTTCCACTAGTACAATGTCAATGTACTAGGTTATATTATTATTGCGTGCTAGATCCGAGCGCCTCCTCGGTACCGTACAATGATCTCGATGATCTCGAGACATCATTATGCGGAGTCATTGATGCTGGGCGAAGATAATGTGCATAGGGCAAGTTCAAGATTTCCGATAGTCTACAGGCATGCACCATCACGCACTCATAGTTTGTAGAAGATGGTCTTTGCATTTTTAGGCTACAGATGCTACCCTTCAAGTGCCAGCCGCCTTTAAAAGGCGGTACCATTTACACAGTCACCTGTGCCAGCCGCCTTTAAGAGGCGCTGCTTGCGTGTGGTCATAGTAAATGATTTTTCAAAATTCGAAGACCATGCCAATCTCTTCTAACTTATGTGTAATTATTCATGAAAGAACAGGCTAGCACATAAAAGAATAGTCTAAGACTTCTCTATGCCTGTGTTACTTGAAAATAATTCTTGAAAAATGATCTCGCTCATTAATGCTCTTTGAGTGCGCGGAGTGCCCGCTTGTTTTCGATTAAAATCGATTAAAAATTGTGAAATTGTGGTATTTCTTGGGCAAAAACAATGGACGGGTAAGTAATCTTCATCTTACAATAGTTTCTAGCAGTTGAGGAACGATATTTGCGAAATATAGTGAGTTTTCGAGTCGAGTCGAAATTTCGACTCGTCTCGATTTTTTTTTATTGATTACATTTGATTGAAACGGTCGAATTCCTTGCTGTGTTACTAATGCAATGACTAGTAAATTTAACGTACATTTCGAAAATATAGGCTTTTCACATAGGTTTCATATAAAAAAAAATAGGTAAAAAAACTTTTAAGTTAAACGGTTTTATTTAAAAAAAACTAGAAACAAAAAATCTGCTGTACAAAAAACTAGAAAATAATAAGGACACAAACCTGGGCCTTCTTAAGATTTTACGTCTGGGTAAGAAATCGTGCAGTGCTGTCTTCTCATGTCGGATGCCAAAGGGCACTTTGTGTCGCTGCGTCAGCGGAATCAGTAATAAATTGAGACTTTTAACAGTCTAATATAAAAACGTGGGGCGCATGTTATTACGCATATTATACGCCCCACGTTTTTATATTAGTCTGTTAAAAGTCTCAATTTATTACTGATTCCGATGACGCAGCGACACAAAGTGCCCTTTGGCATCCGACATGAGAAGACAGCACTGCACGATTTCTTACCCAGACGTAAAATCTTAAGAAGGCCCAGGTTTGTGTCCTTATTATTTTCTAGTTTTTTGTACAGCAGATTTTTTGTTTCTAGTTTTTTTTAAATAAAACCGTTTAACTTAAAAGTTTTTTTACCTATTTTTTTATTTACTCGTTTTTAGTTTGATTTTTGGCTCGTATCATTACGCAAACTCCTCATCCTTTCCAACTCTCTCATTGCATCTTTGTTGCACGGTTTCTTACCTGTCAATTTCTCACAATCAAGCTCCTCAATACATAGCCCTTCTAAAGACTTTACGCAACTCAATGCAACATACGCTTGACCCTCCTCAAATAGTCTGGAGCCCAAATACACGACAGCATGGTCAACAGTACTGCCCTGCATTTAATGGACAGTGGAGGCCCATGACAAAATTATCGGTACCATCCGTCTCTCAGCTGTTCCATTATTAAACTTTACTGGAAACTGTATGGCTTTTGGATGGATAAGGTGTACGCCGTCCCTTTCAAAATCAATTTGAACAGATGGTATGTCTGTTTCATTCATACATTTGCGTTCGACAAGTATGGGACACTCGTCCAAACAAACCAAATGAGCCCAAACTCGAGGGGGTTACTAGTAACGGCTGAAGAGTTCCACTGTACACCTCCTGATTCCATCATCAGACCCTCGTCACCAAGTGTATTGGTAGAAGTATGGGACACTCGTCCAAACCAACCAAATGAGCCCAAACTCGAGGGGGTTACTAGTAACGGTTGAAGAGTTCCACTATACACCTCCTGACTCCATCATCAGACCCTCGTCACCAAGCGTATTGGTAGAAGTATGGGACACTCGTTCAAACCAACCAAATGAGCCCAAACTCGAGGGGGTTACTAGTAACGGTTGAAGAGTTCCACTATACACCTCCTGACTCCATCATCAGACCCTCGTCACCAAGTGTATTGGTAGAAGTATGGGACACTCGTCCAAATAAACCAAATGAGCCCAAACTCGAGGGGGTACTAGTAACGGTTGAAGAGTTCCACTGTATACCTCCTGACTCCATCATCAGACCCTCTTCACCAAGTGTATTGGTAGAAGTATGGGACACTCGTCCATACAAACCAAATGAGCCCAAACTCGAGGGGGCTACTAGTAACGGTTGAAGAGTTCCACTGTACACCTCCAGGCTCCATCATCAGACCCTCATCACCAAGTGTATTGATAGAAGTACGGGACACTCGTCCAAACAAACCAAATGAGCCCAAACTCGAAGGGGTTACTAGTAACGGTTGAAGAGTTCCACTGTACACCTCCTGACTCCATCATCAGACCCTCGTCACCAAGTGTATTGGTAGAAGTATGGGACACTCGTCCAAACCAACCAAATGAGCCCAAACTCGAGGGGGTTACTAGTAACGGTTGAAGAGTTCCACTGTACACCTCCAGACTCCATCATCAGACCCTCATCACCAACTGTATTTATAGAAGTACGGGACACTCGTCCAAACAAACCAAATGAGCCCAAACTCGAGGGGGTTACTAGTAACGGTTGAAGAGTTCCACTGTACACCTCCTGACTCCATCATCAGACCCTCGTCACCAAGTGTATTGGTAGAAGTATGGGACACTCGTCCAAACCAACCTTAAGAGCCCAAACTCGAGGGGGTTACTAGTAACGGTTGAAGAGTTCCACTGTACACCTCCTGACTCCATCATCAGACCCTCGTCACCAAGTGTATTGGTAGAAGTATGGGACACTCGTCCAAACCAACCATAAGAGCCCAAACTCGAGGAGGTTACTAGTAATGGTTGAAGAGTTCCACTGTCCACCTCCTGACTCCATCATCAGACCCTCGTTACCAAGTTGAAATTATCATAATATTGTATTGTCACGAGAACTCAATGTGTGTGCAAAGTTTCATAAAAATCGGTTCAGTAGAAGTAGTTGAAAAAGTTGTCGCAAGATTTGAAACAAAGATAGAAACAAATATACGGAGTCAAGCTAAATAAAACCGATTAAAAAGACTAGAAATATGGTCTAGAACGCGCAGCGGCAAGCGGCGGCGGCGGGCGCGCGCACTTTTCGAAAAGTGCCTGGCACTTGCTGGGTGACATTTCAAATATGGCTCCGGCTTCTGCCCGCGGCATCGCTCGCATATGGCCTATGTCCAATGTCCATCCTGAAAGTCCATTCTAAATATTGGCCAACTAATTTTTAAAATCGGATGAGTATTTTCGGAGATTACCTCCTACATCCAAACTTACAAACTTTACCTCTTTATAATAGTAGTGTAGATAAAAAAATTGGGTTTTATTTTTGTCAGCCTCGGTTACCCACTCAGTGGTGTAGTCGATCAACTGTCGATCGTGATATAAGCACACCTAGGCGCAGTCAGTACGTGGATGACCGCTCGACCGTTGGAGGCTGACCGTGATTCGGATTCCACGAAAAACTGTAGGTCCCTTCCCTTTTTACCTTACTAGGTGGTAAGATTTAAATCGCCCGGGTTAGCCTCTATAAAAAAAACTGGCCAAGTGCGAGTCGGACTCGCGCACCGAGGGTTCCGCACCACAATAAAAACGTTGAAAAAAACCGTTTCCTGTATGGGGACCCCGCTTAATTGTTCGTTTTTAATTTTGTTTATTATTGGTTGTTATTTCCGGCAAAATAACACATATTCTGTGAAAATTTAAACTGTCGAGCTATTACGATTCCAAGGATACAGCCATTGGACAGACGGACAGACAGACAGACATACGGTGTAGGCTTAGTAATAGGCTTCCGTACGGGGTACGGAAACCTAAAAATCACCGAATACCTTTGGTCGTTTTGTGTACGAAGAAGAAGAACACTTTAAAATAATTGAATTTTTTTAACAAATTAAAAACATATAATCAAGATTAATTATGATTTTATTAGCAATTCAGTCGCAGTTTAGATGCACCATAGCAATATTATCTAATTTAGGAATAATCAAGAAAAAACATTTCAGTAGTTGTCTTGTAAATTATTTATAACTAGCTTTTGCCCGCGGCTTCGCTCGCGTGAAATTCGTATTTCAAAGAAAGAAAGTAAGTAACTAAGGGCGAGCTGGGTTCAGGTAAACGATAAACCGTCTCGAAGAAAGTGAGTAACTTTTTGAGGCCGAAGGCGGAGTTGCGTTCAGGAAGACGATAAACCTTCTCGAAGACAGTAAGTAACTATGGGCGAGGCCGAAGGCCGAGCTGCGTTCAGGAAGAGGATAAACCATCTTTAAGAAAGTAAGTAACAAATAGCGAGGCCGAAGGCCGAGCTGCGTTCAGGAAGAGGGTAACCTTTTCGAAGAAAGTAAGTAACTATGGGCGAGGCCGAAGGCCGAGCTGCGTTCACGATGAGGGTAAACTTTTCGAAGAAAGTAAGTAACAGAGGGCGAGGCCGAAGGCCGAGCTGCGTTCAGGAAAACGATAAATCTTTTCGAAGACAGTAAGTAACAATGGGCGAGGCCGAAGGCCGAGCTGCGTTCAGGAAGAGGATAATCTTTTCGAAGAAAGTAAGTAACAGAGGGCGAGGCCGAAGGCCGAGCTGCGTTCAGGAAGACGATAAACCTTTTCGAAGACAGTAAGTAACTATGGGCGAGGCCGAAGGCCGAGCTGCGTTCAGGATGAGGGTAAACTTTTCGAAGAAAGTAAGTAACAGAGGGCGAGGCCGAAGGCCGAACTGCGTTCAGGAAGGCGATAAACCTTTTCGAAGACAGTAAGTAACTATGGGCGTGGCCGAAGGCCGAGCGGCGTTCAGGAAGAGGATAAACATTTTCGAAGAAAGTAAGTAACAAAGAAGTTACTTTCTTCGAGAAGATTTATGGTCTTCCTGAACGTAGCTCGGCCTTCGGACTCGCCCTCTGTTACTTACATTCTTCGAAAATGTTATCCTCTTCCTGAACGCAACTCGGCCTTCGGCTTCGCCCTTTGTTACTTACTTTCTTAGGGATGGTTTATCCTCTTCCTGAACGCAGCTCGGCCTTCGGCCTCGCCCATAGTTACTTACTGTCTTCGAAAAGGTTTATCGGCTTCCTGAACTCAGCTCGGCCTTCGGCCTCGCCCTCTGTTACTTACTTTCTTCGAGACGGTTTATCGTTTACCTGAACCCTTACCCTTACTTTCTTAGGGATGGTTTATCCTCTTCCTGAACGCAGCTCGGCCTTCGGCCTCGCCCATAGTTACTTACTGTCTTCGAGAAGGTTTATCGTTTTCCTGAACGCAGCTCGGCCTTCGGCCTCGCCCTCTCTTACTTACTTTCTTCGAAAAGTTTACCCTCATCCTGAATGCAGCTCGGCCTTCGGCCTCGCCCATAGTTACTTACTTTCTTCGAAAAGGTTATCCTCTTCCTGAACGCAGCTCGGCCTTCGGCCTCGCCCTTTGTTACTTACTTTCTTAAAGATGGTTTATCCTCTTCCTGAACGCAGCTCGGCCTTCGGCCTCGCCCATAGTTACTTACTGTCTTCGAAAAGGTTTATCGTCTTCCTGAAAGCAACTCCGCCTTCGGCCTCAAAAAGTTACTCACTTTCTTCGAGACGGTTTATCGTTTACCTGAACCCAGCTCGCCCTTAGTTACTTACTTTCTTCCTTTGAAATACGAATTTCACGCGAGCGAAGCCGCGGGCAAAAGCTAGTTATAACAATAAAAACATACGGTACATATCACTACAAAGATTTATTTTTGTTTTAAATTAACTGCATATTTACTTTACTTTTAAATAGAACAGAAATTGTTATATTTCAATTTTCCGCTATTTTCGCTCTCCTGAACAATTTAGCATTTTGGTGAATACAGTGTTTCGCTCTGGAGCAGCCGATAGATTTGTACCTAAAATTAATCAAATAGATAGGTACCTAACGAAGTTAACCTACATAATAAATATTATGAATCGAATTAAATAAGAAACTCTGCTCAAGACAGTGCATACACACACCGCGCTCCGCCTCCGCCGCCCCTCGCCGCCAGTCTTCGCCAGCAGCCGCGCTACTAACCCCCGCCGCGCCGGCCCGCCCTATATTTCGGCGTTTGGAACAATTCAATTTGTATGGGAGCCACATCTTAGCGTAGCCGGAAGTGAATTTTAGTAAGCCTATCCTGTGTCCCGTATAGTAAAATTGGTTTGTACTAAGTTTCATCAAATTCGGATGATGGCTTTAAGAGTTATGGAGGAACATACATACATACATACATACATACAGAAAAGATTTCTAAAAATCGTCAATTTAGCTTTAGTATCATACATAGAGGCTACAAACTCAATATTTCCTAAAACAAAGTAACTTACTCCATGACCATCCCTTACAGATTTATTATTAGTATTGATGATGATATCATTTTGATTAAGTAGTATTATGAGAGATTTATTATGAAATGTGTTTTTTTTTTTTTTTTTTATTGAAACTGACACGGTTGGCTACATCATCTACAACATCCGTGATGTCAGCCCATAACACCGGGTGAACTTGGTGCCACGTCAGTGCTTCCCTTCGGTCGTGCCGGCTACACTGAACTGGACGGAAAACACAAACTATTTACATAGCCGTTTCGACCGACCTTTCATTCAGTGCGGTGGTACCAACCCGGGCGGGTGAAACCCTACCACCTAGTAATATAAGAAGGGAGTCATATCCCTTAGTCGCCTTTTACGACATGCACGGGGAGAGATGCAGTGGGGCTATTCTTTTAAAGTACCTTTAAAAGTTTCTTTTAAAGTGCTGTCAAACATGTACAGTACGCGACAGTAAATAATGTACATCGGGCTTTAAAAAGAGACAATCCGGTTGTAGAGCGTCGTCCCTGTCGCACATAGACGTGCGAGTTGGTGCGACAGAGACGACGCTCTACAACCGGATTGCCTCTTTCTAAAGACCGATGTTCATTATTTATAGGCGCGTATAATTGACAATGATAAAGCATAAAGCTCTAACAGAAAATGCGTTGTAAAAATAAATTTTCCCAATAACACCCTGTAGTACATACATACATATACATACGTATCACACACGCTGAATCCCGACAATCGGGGTAAGCAGAGTAATCGGTGTTGTGCTGCAAGAACTCTGGTCAGTTACCGCACAACACCGACCGCCACGTTTTGCAAAGTATTCGAACAAGATTAAATCGATCAAGCAGCAAGTAAGGCACGAAGACCCACCTGCTGCATGACTCGGTGGAAGTACCGTGCCAAGGTGAGAGGTGGCGAGCCTGTCGCCTTTTACGACATGCATGGGGAGAGATGCAGTGAGGCTATTCTTTTTAAATACCGGCCCCACACGGTACCCTGTAGTGTAAAGTGATTATGCAAAAGGTTATCACAAATAATCGGTGGAGGCATATGGGGCTAATAGCCACGTGGCTATCCGAAAAACCTGGCAAAATTTATCACCAACGTGCGCGCGTACATGAAATATTCATAAACCTGTTGTTGGAGGCACGCAGCGCCACGCGCGGCGATTCTTGTAACTAAAATTTAGTGTGCAGCGCCGACCAGCGAGGGATGCATACACTAATTAAGGTTCTGTTCTTGGCTGTTTGCCATCGCGGCCGGGGCGGCGGGGGCGGCGCAAGAGCGCGGTTTGCGGTCGAGTGGGCTCTTTACTTCAATGGGGTCTTTTTCGTACGAAATGTACAAATTTTTAACCCCCGACGCAAAAAGAGGGGTGTGATAAGTATAACGTGTATATCCTAAATGGATTTGAATGCGGTTTTTTTAAAAGAGGTTGAAATAAAAGTGAAATTACAAATTTTAAAAAACCCCGACCCTTATAAAGTCAAAAATAATTTCCGTTTACTTACTTAACGTAACTTACTTAACGTACTTAACGTTAAAGGAGTCGGGGGACCGCTAAATAAATAAAAAATATAAAAAAGTCAGAGCTGCAAACTCAGGGTATTTACTTAGAGGTGCCCTGACTCCATTAAGTAAACGGAAATTATTTTTGACTTTGGGTCGGTTTTTTTTTTTATTTGTAATTTAATAATTAAATGGCGTAGAGGCGCGACGTCAGTGCTTCCATTATGGTCGTGCCGGCTACACTGAACTGTGAAGGAAAACAAGAACACCTTTCTTTCAGTGCGGTTGTACCACCTAGTAATTATACACCATATATTATATTGTATATTTTCACTGAAGACGACGTCGAAATATTTGAACCTGTGTACATTATATTATTAATATCAATATATAAATAAAAATGCACCTAGTAATAATGTAAGGGAAGGGATCTACAGTTTTACGTGAAATAAAAACCAAGATCAGCCTCAGAAGTCGAACGGTCACCCATCCCAAGCTCTGACCGCGCCTGGGTGTGCTTAATTTCCCTATCGGACATCGATCGGGAAAAAAATTCGATTTAAACTCACAGACAGAATGTAAATTTTTATAAGCTGAAAATAATCCACTGATCACTCAGTTCGTCAGCGGGGGGCGACAACGGATAATGGAATCGATATTTCTATAGCGCGGACCGTGCTGTAATTCTATAATCCGTCCGTCCGTCTGTTTGCGCCAAAAGGACTGAGCCATTAGTGAAATTTGTTTCTGCTGTTAGTGAAATTAAATTCGAGAGTATTCTGCAAAGTCCGGTGTCCTGTTTTATTGTAGCGGTGGTATTTATCCATATCTGTATATTTGGACGAAGGCTATTTTTTGCTCGATGCACATTAGAGTGTTTTCATTTTACGAACGCACGAGGGGTACGAGGTAGGAAGTGGTGTGAGACCGCGCGGAGCTCAGTAGGGAACGACTCGGTTCGACGGAGCGACGCGGAGACGTGTAGAACGTGTGTACCGACCGGGCACCGAGTTCGTTCTCTACTGAGCTCCGCGCGGTCGCTTCTCGCACCACTTCCTACCTCGTACCCCTCATGCCTTCGTAAAATGAAAACACTCTACCACATCATAACCATTGATGTATATTATCATAACATTATTTGGAAATACACTATGACTTGTCCGAGTGTGCACAGATGGTGCGCAGACACCTAATGGATGCATTATAAAAAAAATAAAATAAAAAAAATAAAAATTTCATTTTGTGTTTCCATAAGTACACCTAAAACATTTCCTAGATTAGCTGTATTGCTACTATATTGTGCTACATAATAGGCTTCTATGTGGATACGGAATCCCAAAAAGCAGTCTTAAATCCATACAAAATACACTAAAAATAATCCACTTCTACATAAATATTTAAAACGGTAGCGTGATCTGCATCTCTCCCCATGCATGTCGTAAAAGGCGACTAAGGGATAAGGACAAGATGCCGTGCTAAAGGGCGACAGGTTCGCCACCTCACACCTTGGCACGGTGCTTCCACCGAGTCATGCAGCAGGTGGGTCTTTCGTGCATTACTTGCTGCTTGATCTATTGAATCTTGTTCGGATACTTTGCGAAACGTGGTGTTCGGTGTTGTGCTGTAATTTACCAGAGCTCTTGCAGCACAACACCGATTACTCTGCTTACACCGATTGTCAGGATTCAGCGTGTGTGATATACATATGTATGTATGTATTTAAAACGGTTCTGAACCAGAACTGTTCAACAAAATTAAAGTGGGAAACAAAATATAATACTACCATGTAATACTGGTGGTAGGAAGACGAGCATAGAACATGCTGGGTGCCGTCGATCCTATAATTCGACTCGTCTGGCTTCGGGCAATTAACGTCGCAGACATCTGTCGTCTTCGCTATCTGCAGAATTTATCAGACAGCTGGAGAAGTGTGGAGTGACCTCTCTGAGCAGCTATTAGTTGAGGGCTAAAGGTTTCGATAGCCGCCCATATCCACCACTGTCTCACACAATTCGTCAGCCGCGGCAGCTCAGTGGTGCGGTCAGTCGACTGTTGTTAAGCAACGCTGAGCGCGGTCAGTACTTGGATGGGTGACCGCCCGAGCGTTGTAGGTTGACCGTGCTTCGAATTCTACGTTAAACTGTAGGTCCCTTCCCTTCTTACCTTACTAGGTGGTAGGGTTTATCCCGGCCGGGTTGGTACCACAGCACTGAGCGAAAAGTCGGTCGAAACGGCCATGTAAGTTGATCGTGTTTTCCGTCCTGTTCAGTGTAGCCGACACGAAATGAAGGGAAGCACTGACATGGCACCTAGTTCACCCGGTGTCATGGGCTGACATCACGGATGTTGTATGTGATGTAGCCAAATGTGTCAGTAACAACAACAAAGTCGATAAAAAAAAACTTCCTTTTGGCCGGTAGAAATATATGGCACGGTCTGTAAAAAATTACGAACAAGCCGCGTCCATACAAGAAACCATGCAGAGAGCCGGCTCAACACACGCTGGACTCCACGACGCGACGGCCATGGATGAAGCTATCTGTCGATAAAGACATTTTATTACTATCGACTGGAGCGCGGGTCGGCACCACCGCACTGAGCGTTCGACTGCTCTGCGGCTATCTTGCTCTCGTAATTCACCCTGCGGATTATCTAGACAGCCTATTTGCACGAACTGCGCTGCGAATGTGGGAACGAAAAGTAAGAGTTTCTTAAGGGCTCCGTAGGCAACGAACGCTGGCTGGGACTATTATAAAATCGGTCAGGGATATGTCCTTAGTTCAGACCTTCTGTCACGCGCTCTGTTCAAGGCGATAGCTCCGGAAATTAAAGCAAGCTCAATAAATATTAAAAAAGCGGTCAATAGATTGTCAGGCTCGCACAAATTATGGTTCCGTAGGAAACGAAAATATGATTTTTTCCCTGAAAATATTACATTGTCGAAAAATCTGAAGTTTTCCTGTAATATATGACTTAATATCTAATCCTATAAAATTCTAAATTATAGCTTTAGAAACCTAGGAGAACAGTGGGATTGGTCGGTTTGCGCATTTTTAGGGTTCCGTATCCGGTACGGGACCCATTTACTAAGCCTACCCGTCTGTCTGTCTGTCTGTTTGTATGCGCGCGCGCCATCTACCAAAAAGATTATGAAGCATTTTAACTAATACTAATATGAAGCATTTCATAAATATGCCATAGATGGCGTGAGTGGCGCTGACCTGGCGATACGGAACCCTCGGTGCACGAGTTCGACTCGCTGGCCGGTTTTATTAGCTATATCATTAAGACCACTGCACTTAAAATTGTAAAAAAAATATATTTTTAGAATCCTTACAGCTCTTTCAAATGATATCCCACACGAAATAAATATTAAAATAATAGTTTAAACTTTTTTTTATTTGTATCAAATTGACCCCCCGTATTAATGTAAAATAATTTTTTATCTAGTTTTAAGATTTTTATAAATTTTTCAGTTTTCGAGAAAACCCTACGCGACAGGCGGGCGGGCACCGGAGTGATGTCATAATGGTTCCGTTTTTCCGGTTCGGAACCATAAAAAATAATAATAAATAAAATAGTCGTAAATCCTAAGTCCTAAAGCCTAAATGCTTACGGCATAAAAACTATTTTGAAGATATTGCGACGCGAGAGGCGCGATGCGGCCTCGTGATCACTCGCTATGCGTGCAAGAAGGAAATGGGTGTCTTCAAGCGTCGTATTAACCATCGATGGTATTAACGGGCTAGACAGCCTAGCAACAGTCCCCAAATCTGCTGGCATGGCACCTAACTGAGCGTGGTTTCGCGAGGAGAGGTGATTTTGGCTCTGTCGACTGCACCATTGGTCTCTCGGCACAGCCACCCATGCTGGTTTACATAAAAAAAATGGCTACGAAACCCTCAGTGTGTGAACAAAGCTCCCACTTATCGGACGTTTACTATGCTCGAGCAGTCGAGCATAAGCTATAGAGGCGAAGGAAATATTTGTTGGCGATGGGCTAGCCGATCTTAATTTATGTGTAGGAGTTATGTGTCGGTACCTAAAATATTATAAAGATAATTTATCTTTATAATATTTTAGGTACCGACCTACGAATATCTTTCGACCGTTCAGGCTGACTGTTGTTCGGATTCCACGTAAAACTGTAGATCCCTTCCCATATCTTACTAGGTGATAGGGCTAACCGCCCTGAATGTAAATAAGCGGCGAGTGGCCGAGTGGTTTGGGCATCGGCTTCTCATGCGGGAGGTCCGAGGTTCGAATCCGGTCGGCGTGTACCAATGAGTTTTTTCTGACGAAAAAATTTACGTGCATACCTACACCTGCTGCTTCACCGTTCGGAACCGGTGTAAAACTGTAGGTCCCCCCTTGCTTCTTCCTAGGTGGTAGGCTCAAATTGTAGCCGACTGGGTTGGTACCACCGTACTGGATGTAAGATGGCCGCATAGCAGCCTCGGTTGTGTTCTCCTCTAGTCCAGTATAGCCAGCAATCCAGGGAAGTCTCCGGTATGGCACCTACCTTCTCGAAGGTGATATTGGCTAGTCAGAGCATGTGCTTTGGCCCCTCTGACTCAGCCACCCATACCGGATTACATAAAAAAAAAACTCGTGTTTTCCGTCCAGCTCAGTGCAGCCGGCGCGCGGCGCGGCGTGACCAAAGGGAAGCTCAGACATGGCACCTAATATGGTATGGGGCAAGGAACATTAAATATTTCTCTAACATTAAATCACTCTTCCGAACACTGATCTATAGTACTAGATACGCCTTTCTCATACATCAATCCGGAAAAAACATGTCATTGACCAAAGGAGCTTATAAGCTGATTTCACAATGAAGTAAAAAAAATTAAAAAGAGTTTATTTCACAGTCTTATTTTACATATTTGAAAAATAATAAATGACAGGAAAAGAGGATGTGACACAGCATGTGACTCCATATAGCTAACGAGCTACATAGAGTCGTTGGTTTCAAGCCACACCCTGTAAAAAAAAAAAGATTATTACTAAGAAAAACTATTTATACCAGCCCCTATAGCCCAAACAGCAGCAATGAATTCCTAAATCTACGCAATACCAAATCCTCACACACACCACATACAAGTATCTGGGTATACTTATCTAGTTTCACAAACAAAATACAATAATAACAAAAACCCTTAACCGTCTCATTCATATATTTTGTCTGTCTGCTCTGCAAACTACCTCGTGGCGCCATCTATTATTTAGTAGCGTGAATATGTAGGTACTAATCGATTCTTACAAGAAAGTAAATTAAAATGCTTCATACTGTTTTCTTAAAAAAAATTCAACTTTTAGATTTCAAAATGAATCTAAATGAAAAGTGTCAGGCGGGTGAAAGTGATAATAGCATGTGAAGCCACGAGCTTTAACGACAAGTTTTTTTTTATGTAATCCGGTATGGGTGGCTGAGTTGGAGGGGCTAAAGCGCATGCTCCGACCAGCCAATATCACCTACGAGAAGGTAGGTGCCATACCGGAGACTTCCCTGGATTGCTGGCTATCCTGGACTAGAGGAGAACACAACCGAGGCTGCTATGCGGTCATCTTACATCCAGTACGGTGGTAACAAGTTTCATCGCTCTTTGCCCCCTCTAGTATTTACAGTTCGGTGCTCCCGAGAGCCCTGAAAAGCAATTAGCTCAGGCTACTGACTCCACAGTGAACGACCTCCCGTCGCCGTCTGAGCCTCAAGAGATAACCTCCTGAATCTGAATGTAAATGAATGAATCTAAATGAAAAGTGTCAGCCGGATGAGAATGAATGAAAGTGTCGACCGGGTCCCCTTTGTCGGCATCTCAAAAGATTCAATAACTCTATGCGGAAACTTATAATTGGGGACTAGAGACGGAAGGCACGCTGAAGCTCGGTAAAGTTTCAGGTCCAGACAGACGCCCCGGCGCAAGAGTTTGAGTGAGAGCAGAGGATATAACTCACATGGGAGCGCCGTTTGAAAAATCTACTGTATGTTAAGTAAATAACCCGAAATTACTTTAGACTTTTTTTTTTGAGTCGAGGTTTTTTTAAATTTGTAACTTAACTTTCATTACTACAATCTTAACTTAACTACAATCTTCGTCAACGACGGACGGAGATCTGACAGTTCTCTGCCAGTTCTCTGCGGGGATTAAAAATACCATTTGCCGTGGAAAAATACGAACTATTTTCTTTATTCCCGTAACCATTCATTTCGTTTCTCGTCCAATGCGGCGGCAGAGATTCGGGCGACTAAATCCCGCCGCCCAGTAAATGAAGGAAAATGAAGGAAATTCTACAGGTTTTAGGCGGGCGTTGAACCGTGAAGCAACCCGCGTCGATGACGAAATGCACTTATCATACTCAGGAATTTATGAGAGAGAAAGTGCTACAAGAGGACCGATTTTTGAACCCACACGACTAGAACCAATACTAAAAATAAATAAATCTGTAAGGGATAGTCATGGAGTAAGTTACTTTTTTTTATGAGATATTTCTTTTGTAGACTCTATGTATGATAAGAAAGCTAATTGACGATTTTTAGAAATCTCTTCTGTATGTATGTATGTTCCTCCATAACTCTTAAACCGATCATCCGAATTCGATGAAATTTTGTACTGGACACAGGATAGGCTAAATAAATGACATTCAGTTCCGGTTACGCTAAGATATGGCTCTCATACAAACCCAAATGTTCCGCGCGCCGGAGTAGGTATCTACGGTACGAGACTTCTTTTAAAATACGAAAATTACGCGAGCGAAGCCTCGGGCAAAAGCTATATAAAATAAAGTAAAGGTAATTTGAAAATTATATTACGTATTTATTTTATAGTTATTTCATATTAAAGTTATTGATATCTTTATGTAGACCGCACATAATTTTTTTTTTTTTTTTTTATGGAAACTGACACGGCTGGCTACATCACCTACAACATCCGTGATGTCAGCCCATAACACCGGGTGAACTTGGTGCCGCGTCAGTGCTTCCCTTCGGTCGTGCCGGCTACACTGAACTGGACGGAAAACACAAACTATTTACATAGCCGTTTCGACCGACCTTTCATTCAGTGCGGTGGTATCAACCCGGGCGGGTTAAACCCTACCACCTAGTGATAAAGAAGGGAAGTCATATCCCTTAGTCGCCCTTTACGACATACACGGGGAGAGATGCAGTGGGGCTATTCTTTTAAAGTACCGGCCTTACACGGTACATTATATATAAATTAGATTACATTACATAAAATATAAAGACTGAGTAAGTACTAAGTATTAATAATTGTCTTGTTTGGTATTTGTGTGTTTTTAGCCTTATCCGTGATTGGAATGGGGAGCCCTTGAAAATGAACTTCGCTGTCTTATACAGGTTATTTCAGTTATAATAATTAATAAGTACCTGGGCGACCGATCTTCGCTCGGCGTCTACACCTATATAGATAAACTTAAAAAAAAATAACATTATCTATATACTAAATTTCATCCAAATCGTTAGAGCCGTTTCCGAGAAACCAATTGTATGTATATATATATACAAGTTTAGCTCACTTTAAGTAATAGGATAAATCATAATTAGTAACCACACCTTCCAAGACCAATTAATTGGTCTTGGAAGGCGTGGTTGAAAAATTGTATTAATAAAATTAATCTGCGAACAATTTTTTACAAAATTTTCTCTAATCGATTTCTAAGAACTATGCAAATTTGGAAATGTAAATTACTTATAGGTACAGTCGTAGACAAAACTTCTAAATAGATTTGCTATTTAGTTATGCAAATCAATTTCCGATAGCCCCCCCCCCCCGCCGCACCCTGCGCAATTTACTCCGCGCACACAAAAAGCCGAATTGACGATTGAACTCATGAATATGAATGAATAGAATATAATATTTCAATTACCGGCACTTGTGACGGCGGTGCTGAGTTGGCGTCTCCACGAGAGACTCTTTGTGCAGATTTCTTTGTAAACTTACTTACTAGACGAAACTACTTAAATATTCGAGTATTCTATATTCTAATTACACCCTCGAGTTACCTACACACAAGTGACAAATTAATTTTTTTTTTTATAGAAAGCGCGACATGTGGCGCCGTGCCACCTATAAGGTGTCTAACGACGCCCATGGACATTCGATTGTATGCGGGGGTTACGAATGCCCTGCCGGCCTGACAGGTACCTATTCACGCCCCTCTTGAAGGACCCGAGACTGTAAATAACATAACATAAAAGATTTATGAAAGGTTTTTACGAGTTAACTTAAATTTGCCGTATTCTTAACTGTTAACTTAAAGCAATAATTGCTTATAGCGATATGTCAGCCTTTTCGCACTTCTGTAGTTTATATACTGTTTACTGTTTATTGTGTTAACTTCTTTGTTTTACGGCACTGTGTTACAACAATTTTTATTGAAATGAAAATGAAATGAAATGAAAATATACTTTATTGCACAAAAAGTGACCAAATGGCGGACTTAAAGCCTAAATACATTATCTGCCAGTCATGCCTGGGATTGTGAGTAGGGTAGATGGGTAGTGCGGAAGATCAACTAAGAGAAATTTTTTTTTTAAAGATTATAATAATAATAAAACATAAATCATAATAGTGACATACAACTACGAAATACATTCGTGACATACATAAATACAGGTTCAAAAGTAGATACATATACATACACATATAAACAAATACATACATACATAGGTACCTATTGCAGTTTGTTCATCAATTTCATTCATCATTCATTCAAAATCTGTCATTCAGTGTTGCACAACGGTACCACCGATTAATGTACATAATATGTAAGTTTATTATATACATTATATATGCTTATTAAATTATTTATGTAGTATTCATATGTAGTTTATCATACATATTTCTTTACAGTCTAACACATTGCCACAAGCTATTCTTGTTCGCCTGCGTGTCCTTCTCCCACATCCCAAAGGTTAGTTAGAATAGAATGCCTCGCGGCATTAAGCTCGCCTGTTGTACCTAATTTTATAAATTGGTGTTCAATAAAGAATATATACATACATACATACAATTTCTGTAAATTATTTCACCGTGTAATGAGAAAATCTTTTTCTGGTTTAGGAATGTACTCGTAAATGAAAAACCGCTTGCAGCATAGATATGTATGTATTCGTATAAACTGTTGATTTTCCACATAAAAAAGTGTGTTTATGTGAGTATATTATTTGTCACTCTACGCTTCAGTTCCAGTTCCCCTCGTATGATACGCCGCGACTTGAAAATGAAAAAATCTGTGGAAAATTGCGAGCGAACGCCAAATTTGTAACCCCATAAACAATATGCATACGTCGTTACCCCTTACTGTGTAAATTTATGCGGTTTTTTCCAAGTGAAATTCTTGTGATGGAGTTTTGGCTTAAGCTGGTATGTTTATGATATTATAAAGGTCATTTGGTAGGTGAATAATCTTATGTAGTTATTTTTTTTTAATTTTTTTTTTATGGAAACTGACACGGTTGTCTACATCATCTACTACGTCCGTTATGACAGCCCATAACACCATGGTGAACTAGGTGACATGTCAGTGCTTCTGAAAGGAAAACACGAACTATTTACATATAGCCGTTACAACCGACTTTTCATTCAGTGCGGTGGTATCAACCCGGACGGGTTAAAGTACCTAGTAAGGTAAGAAGGTTTCATTGTTCCTATTTCACGTAAACCCTGTAGGTCCCTTCCCATACCTTGCCTGTCATACGTGGTCTGTAGGCTCAGTTTTCGGTGTGTATTTCAGAAAAAAACACGTATTATTTCTCCCTATGGGGGACCATAGGGAGAAATAATACGTCTCCGTTTGAAGGTGAGCAATTATTGGTCCCTAAGGCGAGCGCAGCTTATAAACCATTCAGAGTGGATCACGTACTCTCAGATCCACTCTAAATGGTTTATAAAAACTGCCGTGTCGTCTGGGGACTGACGAATGAAAGCCCTCCCTAAATTGAATCAATATTTTATGACATAATATTGTTTTATATAGAGTAGATTATATTCAATATACCTACTTCTAAAATATTGATCTTTTTAGTCTCAGAAGCATTTTGTTATCTATGCTGAAGCATTTGTTATCGTTTTGGTTTTAATTTTCTTGACCCTTCCTCTTCCCCAGACCTAAATAAAGTAAGAAAATAGGCTAGGGTATTTTTTTTTTAAAACCAACGACTTCCGGATGGGTGGTGGGGGCAAAACTTACTTAACAATGGTTTCTACCCCCCTCATTGTTTTATATTCTTCATAATCATGAGGTACTTTGTATGGGGCCCTCCCCTAACCACCCCTTAATGCCCCTCATATGGTCGTCATAAATCAACTAATCAAGACCCACCCCCCCCCCCCCCCCACCCTTCCGACCTCCACAACCCATGCCCCAAGTTATTAATCCCCCCCCCCCCCCCCTAATTCACTCATTTTTTCCGAAATAAAACTAGCCTATGTGGTAAACCAGAGCTTGATCTATCTACCTACCAAATTTCATCCAAATCCGTTCAGCCGTTTAGGGGTGAAAGTGTAACAAACAAACATCCATACTTTCGCGTTTATAATATTACTAGCTTTTGCCCGCGGCTTCGCTCGCGGTAGACTCGGTTTCAATAGCAAATCCGATTTAAACGCAAATATTAAACGATCGCTTCTGTTATATTCTCTATCTCTCTCCCCTCTTTCCCTCTCGTGCATCCTGACACCTCCCCCCTCCTACCGCCACCCTCCGTCCTTCTCTCCCCTCTCTATCAGGCGCTACCATGCGACAGTAAATTCCGTTCGTACTATACTTTCTTTGATACTGCTCGACCCTGTTGCTATTTTTCGTGATGGTATATGGCCTATAGTGAGCCTCAAGAACTACTCTTTACACTGATGCAAACCGCATTAAAATCTGTTCAGTGGTTCCGGATCTTGCCTCAAACATACATACATACATACATACATACGACAGAAGTTCCCTTTTATATAAGAAAGTAGAGATAGAGAAGAAAAAGATAGAGATAGAGATTAGTGAGATGAGATAGTTGGCTGAGATAAAGAAAGAAATAAATAAAGCCGAGCACCCAATAGTATATAAGAGTTGATTTCCACATCCCAAAGGTTAGTTCGTAAAGAATGCAGCAAGGCATTAAACTCGCCTTTTGTAACCCTTTTATATATTGGTTTACAATAAAGTATATTTTCATTTCATTTCATTTAAAATGTGCAAAAGAACATTCGAGGCAACATTTCAGTTTGTTAACGAACACATCGAGCGCACACAACCCACAGAAATATATATGGAAAGTCCCACCCTGCACTTTATATAGCATGCTCAACAAAGAGTGGTTGGTTACACACGGTGAAGCTAGTAACGACCCTGAACTTTTAACCCCCCCGATTGGCTCATGCATAAGTAAAGTCGTACGTTTCAAAAATATTTGCATTTAAATTCGGCCCAACTAAGTGGAAAAGAGGATTTCGTCATCGCTCCGAAAATATTGTTCCGCGAATTCAATTTCAGGTTCTACGGAGCCCTGTGATTTAGTGAGTCTTTAGGGAGGGCGGGCCTCGGATGTAAGTTCATCTTGGTAGCTTTTAAAACTTGGGGAGTATGTGATGGGTATGATGCGTTTCGATAATTTTCTTTTAGGGTTCCGTATCCGTCTGTCTGCCGTTATAACAACAAATAATAATAAAAATAAGAAAAAGTAACAAATTCACGGGGGTCCCCATAAAAGAAACTAAAAAGTGTATGCTCGCCATCTCCCGAAAACAATATGAAGCATTTTAACTAATCATGAATTTCAACTAATATGAAGTATTTCATTAAACACGCCATAGATGGCGTGAGTGGCGCTGACCATGACATGGCGATACGGAACCCTCGTAATCGGTGCGCGAGTTCGACTCGCACTTGGCCGGTTTTTTTCCTACAATTAAGTTTGAAGGGGTCCGTCAGACTTTTAAAATTTTGCAAGTGGTCCGTGACTACAAAAAGGTTATGGAACCCTGCCTTAGGGACTCTGGACGCTAAGGGATAGAGAACGGTCTGACGGCCGCCATTTTGAATTTCACTATTTCATTTCTTTATAGCACTTCCCCAATTAAGACGAATCTAACGACACCTCACCACCACGGCAGGAACGACACCTGGGAAGTAACTATTAAGTAATCTGTGACCTGGGCAGGGATTGCATCCTACACGCTGGACTTACCGCGGATGCGTACAAATCGATTCTGCAGATCTTTCCTCTACAGAACCGGTAAACTCTGGAACGCTCTCCCTGGTCATATATTCCCCCCAAGTACAGTCTCGGGTCCTTCAAGAGGGACTGAATGGGCACCTGTCAGGCCGGCATGGCATTCGCAACCCCCGCATACGACCGAATGTCCATGGGCGTCGTTAGACACCTTATGGGTGGCTCGGCGCCATATGTGGCAATGTCAATAAAAAAAAAAACCTCAATATGTCTCGCAATATGTGCCATAGAAATATAAATACTCGTACATACATACATACATTTTTTTTATGTTATCCGGTATGGGTGGCTGAGTTGGAGGGGCCAAAGCGCTTGCTCCGACAAGCCAATATTACCTCCGAGAAGGTAGGTGCCATACCGGAGACTTCCCTGGATTGCTGGCTATACTGGACTAGAGGAGAACACAACCGAGGCTGCTATGCGGCCATCTTACATCCAGTACGGTGGTACCAAACCCAGTCGGCTACAATTTGAGGCTACCACCTAGTAAGGGGCAAGGGAAGGGACCTAAAGTTTTACACCGGTTCCGAACGGTGAAAAAAAAAACACATACATACATACAATCGAAAAAAACATCACTGTCCTTTTTGCTTAGCGCAGTCAGGTAAAAAAGAAATGAAAAATAATGCAAGCAAGCTGTGACGCAACTCTATAATCCTCACGATCGTTTACCTCTAACCACACTGCTTGCAAGGCGATGTAAGACCCCACACACCGACCACAGGACCCGGAGGGCAGTTGGGACCCGCCTATGTCCAAAGTCGATAAGATTACAACGCTGGTTCTGCAAGGCCGATTATTTTCGAAATGTCAGCCGGCGCCTGGAGCTAGCAGGATGAGGATAAGTTCCCGGCTGGAGGAATGTGGATGTTTATAATATAAGTAGTAGTGATTTCCTTTTATAGTTTTATAATAAATAACACGGGATTTTAACATTGAAAATATTTTTTCGGTTGCTCCAGTAGGGGCGCCGTTTTCAGCGAAAGTGCGAATTCGCTCGAGCGTCGTTAGTTCTAGGTCTAGACAAATTATTGAGATGTCAAAAGATGTGTATCAATGAAGGCTACATGATGGTAATTTAGCAATTTTTTTAACTATGAAAAGTCTTAATCAAATCCCGACAAACCGCTAAAAATGAGCGTTTTTAGTGGTTTAGTAAGGAAAAGCTTTCTTTACATTTAAATTTCATATTTTTTTTTATTTTTAACTTTTGAAAAATAATAAAAAATATCGTTTTTTAGGTTTCCGTATCCCGTACGGAAGCAGTTTTTTTTCATAATTTCGAATGGAAAATGGCCAGTTACCTATTTGTAGCCATGAGATAATAAAACTTTATTAAAAAATATATTTCCTTTATTATGAACTATATAAAAGTATTCTATACTGGTGTTGTATATTTACTGTGCTGAATTGCCGCTGAAACCATTTATTGTAAGTCGTAATGGTACATACATATTTCTTTAATCTAACACATTGTCACAAACTATTCTTGTTCGCCTGCATGTACTTCTCCCACATCACAAAGGTTAGTTAGAATAGAATGCCTCGCGGCATTAAGCTCGCCTGTTGTACCTATTTTTGATAAATTGGTGTTCAATAAAGAATATATACATACATACATACTTCAAAAATAATATTTTCTTTAATTAATAGATATGCTTGGATCCAGTCACTGGGTACTAGCGCACCTCAAAAATATTTAAAAAGGGGTCCTAACAATAATTTTAATTCAGGGGTCCTAGAAAATGGGTCGGAACAGAACCTTCCGAGACTAAAACAGCGCCACCTACCTTATCACCATCGAACTTCTCAGTCTGCGGCTCGTCGTAGACACGAACCACGCGCGGCCCTCTAGCGGCAAACATCGGCGACGACGGCGGAGTCGCTATGCTATTGCGCGCGCTCTCTGGCGGCGTTTTTATGAACTCAATCTTTCCACCCTCCACGCAGATGTTCGGGGTGAGCGGATACACGGGCGTAAGCGCCACATTCGTGTTCGCGAGGTGGTTCGTGTACTGGTTGTCTTCATCAAGCGGTAGCACTTTAGGTTTGCTCTTTCGCCGGAAGGTGGAGTCGTAGGCGAGCATTTGGGTCTTGTCCTCGGGGTGTATTTGGCGTGCTTTGAGGGGCGGCCGGTCGGGCGGCTCGGGCGAGACGCTGCCGTCTGTCGCCGGGCTCTCGTTTCTCTCGTTGGAGGCCCTGCGAAGAAATAAAACATATCGTCATCATCAAAATAATAAAAATAATAATTGTACTGAGCACCGAGGACCGCATGGAAGTATGGAAAGGCAAGGAGCTGCACGGTAGGTACTTCCGGTCTCTCACGGGACCGGATGTAGACCAACTTGCTTCCGTGCACTGGCTACGCTTCGGGGACCTCTTCGGGGAAACCGAAGGGTTTGTCTTTGCAATACAAGATGAGGTTGTCAAGACGAACAACTATAAGAAACACATAATGAAGGACGGGACCATTGACATCTGCCGCGCCTGCCACCAACCTGGCGAGTCCCTCAGACATGTGATTTCCGGTTGTTCGCAGCTTGCCAACACCGAGTATTTGCATAGACACAACCTAGTAGCCAGGATTATCCACCAGCAACTTGCCTTAAAGTTCAACCTTGTAGGTACTGAAGTGCCTTACTATAAGTACAATCCGCCGCCAGTTCTCGAGAACGGTCATGTCACACTCTACTGGGACCGGTCCATTATCACAGACAGGACTATTCTCGCGAACAGACCTGATATTGTGATAGTGGACCGGGAGGCAAGGCGTGCAACGCTCGTCGATATCGCCGTGCCGCATGATGGTAACCTCGTCAGTAAGGAAGCAGAGAAGATGTTAAAGTATCTGGATCTACAGCACGAGGTTACCAAAATGTGGCCCGTCGACTCGACGATCGTTGTGCCCATAGTCGTTTCGGCGCATGGGCTGATAGCGAAGAGCCTCGACGACCACCTTGAGAGGCTCTCGCTGAGTGGTTGGGTCAAGGGCCAGATCCAGAAGGCAGCCCTGCTCGACACTGCACGCATCGTCCGGAGGTTCCTCTCTTTGGGACCCGACCATCGGTAGCTTGGGCTCGCCCCGCCGCCGCCGGTGGTGGAAACTCCATTTGTTTTTGTATTAATTTTAGATTTTAACTTTGTAAATATTATGTAAAATTAATATAAAAAAAAATGTGTAAATAAATGGATAAAAATAATAATAAATCTAAGGGATGGTCATGGAGTAAGTTACTGTGTTTTATTAACCCCCAACGCAAAAAGAGGGGTGTTATAAGTTTAACATGCATGTGTATGTGTTTATCGGTGTGTTTGTCTGTGGAATTGTAGCTCCCAAACATAGAAAAAAAAATATTTTGGTTTACATTTTGGGGTACCCTGTACTTTCCACAGGACTATTAGACAAACTTATCTATAATATATCTAGCGGCAAAAATTACACGTAATTAGGCGACAGTTTCATCGAAATCAGTTCAGTAGGTCCGGAGATATCTGCGTGTGACCGACAGACAGACAGACAGACACTAGAGCGATCTCATAAGGGTCCCTTTTTTCGCATTTTGCGACGGGACCCTAAAAACGGATAGATAATTATGTAATTAAATTAAGTAATCAGAAAATTTATTATCTTAAAAAGTGGACCGATTTGCATGCGATTTTTTTAAAAAAGCTTGAAATAACTAGGTGGTAGGGTTTATCCCGGCGGTTGGTTTCGCGACGTTTCGTTCACCGCACTGAACGAAACGTCGGTCGAAATGGCTATGTAAATAGTTCGTGTTTTCCGTCCAGTTCAGTGTGGCCGACATGAAATCAAGGGAAGCACTGACATGGCACCTAGTTCATCCGGTGTTATGGGCTGACATCATGGATGTTGTAGGTGATGTAGCCAACCATGTCAGTTTCGATTAAAAAAAAATAATTTAAGTTACAAATCTAAAAAAACCCCGACTCTTGAAAAGTCTAAAATAATTTCCGTTTACTTACTAAAAGGAGTCGGGGGACCGCTAAGTAAATAAAATATAAAAAGTCATAGATGTGCGGGTATTACTACTAAATTAACAAAATTGACGATTTTCTGTATATATGTATGTTCCTCCATAACACTTAAACCGATCATCCGAATTCGTTGAAGCTTAGTACAAGCGCATTTAACTATATACGTGACACAGGATAGGCTAAATAAAATTAAGATATGGCTCTCATACAAACCGAATTGTTCCGTGCGCCGAAATAAAGGTACGGTAGCGGGGTTACTTACTTTCTTGTTTTTAAATACGAATTTCACGAAAGCTAGGCCGCGAGCTAAAAAAGCTCGTGATAAATAATAATATCTAAGTAAGTCTACGATGTAAGTAACTTTAGTTGGAAACACAGGCGAACTAGCAGCCTTAGCCGCCCTAGGCCGTTTAGTACCGTACCAGCCGCCCCAATTCAATGCAGCCGCCCCTTTCAAGTTTACAGCATACCTAGATACAAATGTGAAGTTGTACGAAAATCAGTATTGCGTTCGGTTCAACCTGCCAGAAATACATTATTTCTCGGTTTAGTGGTTTTGTTTTTACATATACCTAGAAAAATTATTTTTTATAAGTTTTACGGCAATATTGATCTTTTCGTCATAGCTAAATTATTTTGTCCGCGTAAATTGCCGCGTCGTCGCCGCCGCCGCGCGCCGTCGTCCTCACCACTCCCGCACGTCTCAAGCACTTGCTCCGGCCGGCACCTTGTATATTCTGTACCTGCGCTCACTGCTTCCGGCAACACGCGCAGAGAGGACGCCACTAATATATGGCCGCCCTAGGCCCGGGCCTAGTCGGCCTTAAGGAAAGTCCGCCTCTGGTTGGAAACACATAAATATGGGAAAACTTTTTTCCCATTTATGTGCCCACGTACATTTATTTGTATATTATAGATAGCGCGACGTGTGGCGCAGAGCAACCAATAAGTTGTCTAACGACGCCCATGGACATCGGTCGTAGGTATGCGGGGGTTGCGAATGACCGGAGACCCGATGACCTCTTGACGGATCCGGGACTGTACTTGGGGGAAATATATGGGCAGGGAGAGCGTTGCCGAGTTTACCGGTTCTGTACAGTAAAGATTTGCAAAACCGGTTGGTACCTACGTATCCGCGCTAAGTCCAACGTGTAGGGATGCAATGCAATCCCCGTCCGGTGCGCTTGGTGCGGAGGTGGAAAGAGGGCGGCGGGATCGAGTTCAACAGCTCCTCCGAGCACTCCCCATGGAATAAGCGATAGAACACTACCTATTCATATTATAAGTTAGTTGTTTTATCTTTAAATTCTCACACTCAACTCTTTTACTACTACCTGCTTACATTTCACTAAAATAAATAATCTACCTACTCTCAAACATCCAAAGGTTGACAGGAAGAAATCACTGTAAGCCTTTGCACCTACCACCTCATGTTTTATTTTATTTTTATTTTTATTTTACTTTAATATGAGGTAATCATAATTTTGACACATTTTTTTAGGAATACAGGCCAACGAAAGCCTTATTTAATATTACACTCGTATTACTGATAATAAATAAAAAAAATTAACATTTCTTGGATACTTATCTTTTTAAAACATTAGCGTTGATTATATTTAAAATAATTTATTTAACTTAATCCTAACAATGAAAACAAAACAAAAACAAATTTGTTAACAATTTAAGTTGTGCTAAGGTACGCACTTTCACATTTACGCCAACAACGGCGAGTTGAAAACAGAAAACCTGCAAAGGTTCGACGATAAATAACTTAGTTACTAGGTCGTTTCCTAGATGGAGCTGGGGGCTTTCGTTAAAATTTAATGCTGTAATTTCAGCATTCTATTGAAGTAATTGTCAATAAAATGTTGTAATAACTTCACGATATTTTTACAGTAGCGAAATAAATATGTGTTTTATCAAACTGTAGAATGTTTTCTTTGAAAACGTCAAATTGAGAAAGCTATGAATAATATTCGCTATATCGCACTTTTGAAATTTACTACCAGGTTTTTATATATACGGTTAGCTCAGCTGTTCTTTCGGAAGTGTGTTCTCTAGCTGTGATGCCACTTATGGTTGATCGCTAGCCTATCGTTGGAAGGTCTGCTCCAGTGACTGGCGTCAGGCACGTCTACCCTAATTCACTCAGGCCTCCTCGTAGTGCGCGCCGACTCCCGTTCGCCCGGTCGCAAGGCCGCGCCGCGGCGGTTGAGGCTGGCGCGCTTTCCCTGGTCGCCCTTGTCTAAGTTAACCACGCGGTTTCTCATAACTCGTTAGTGTTAGCTCCGGTTAATTCGAGAATCAGAACACTTCCATACTGTGGCGCTGAGCACTCTCGGATGCCAGTTTTTTTGCACTCTTGTAAAAAAAAACTTTATTTTTATTTTTATCTCTTTATTTATACATTTACATTAGTTTTACATATACAGAGTATAAAAACACAAACATATACCTAAAATTAATACAAAAAAATAAACGGACTTTCACCACCGGAGGCGGCGAGCGGCGGAAACGGGGCGGTCGGGTCCAAAAGAGAGAAACCTCCAGACTATGCGTGCAGTGTTGAGCAGAACTGCCTTCTGGATCTGGCCCTTGACCCAATCACTCAGCGAGAACCTCATAAGGTGGTCGTCGAGGCTCTTCGCTATCAGCCCATGCGAATGCATTTTTATCATTACTATAAAATTTGCAATAATACCGTGTGGGGCCGGTACTTAAAAGAATATCCCCACTGCACCTCTCCCCATGCATGTCGTAAAAGGCGACTAAGGGATAAGGACAAGATGACGTGCCGAAGGACGATAGGCTCGCCACCTCTCACCTTGGCACGTTACTTCCACCGAGTCCTGCAAAGGTGGGTCTTCGTGCCTTACTTGCTGCTTGATCGATTTAATCTTGTTCAAATACCTTGTGAAACGTGGTGGTCGGTGTTGTGCTGTAATTGACCAGAGTTCTTGCAGCACAACACCGATTACTCTGCTTACCCCGATTGTTGGGATTCAGCGTGTGTGATATGTTTGTATTTATGCAATAGGACTTGAGTAAATAATATTCTTCTTCTTTATTCATTAAAGAAATATTATTATTATTTTGTATAAGGTTATTTATATAAACTAGTTTTAATTTTATAGTTTTTATAAGTTCTTTCTGTGAATTAGATTTTTATGTTCTCTTTCTGTTTAATAAATTTCTCTATATTTTAGTATTAGGCCTACCTAGCACGTACAGCGAATGCAATCCGCGCTTGAAACAATCCTTACATGCACAGCGAATAAAAATCCGTGCGATTTTGTCACATGCACGTACACCATAGTGCACAAAAAATAATTACTGCAGACCGCGCGGTGCCGCGCGGAAATTAAACCGCATAGCAGAGCGTGCTTACACCATTAGTATTGCACCTCAATTGATAGGTACATATTTTTCGTCTAAATAGAAATCTTGTGTACCTTCTTTTTATGGATAGCGCGACATGTGGCATCGTTTCACCTACAAGTAGATGTCTAACGATGCCCATGGACATTCTGTGATGCACGGGGATTGCGAAAGCCATGCCGGCCTGACAGGAGCCTTTTCACGCCCCTTTTGAAAAACCCCAGGCTGTACTTGGGAGGAAATAGATGGGCAGGGTGTGCGTTCCACATTTTCCCGGTTCTGTGAATAAAAGACGTACAGAACCGGTTGATGCGCATCCGCAACCTAACC
The DNA here is from genome assembly GCA_946902875.1 of Nematopogon swammerdamellus. NCBI lineage: Eukaryota > Metazoa > Arthropoda > Insecta > Lepidoptera > Adelidae > Nematopogon > Nematopogon swammerdamellus. Next base: position 3,410,295 of record OX336335.1, on the reverse strand, counting down.
TAACCTAACCTAACCTACCACAGAATCTGTGATGGTTCTGCCTGAAGAGTTTTTATACTATATAGCTAGCGATCTTGGAGCTGGCAAAACCGACGACGCCGTATAACGCACCGACCGCGACGATCAAATTGGCTATAAAGCGTTCTCTTCTGGCCGCTCCAGCATGATAGTAAAATTTAACAAGACACCACAAGACAGCACAGCGCCTAGCGGTCTCATAGCAGCACAGGCATTGAGGAAGTGTTGGGGAAGAGCTGTATCAACAACGAGCAAGCTTGAAGCAGCATGAACATGGGACATCGAGCAAGTATTAGCAATCCAGGCTACGATTAACCTTGTCGACAACATTGTTATTGTTTGCATGCTGTCGATAATAAATTTTCATTTCATTTCATTCAAGGAAGGAATGCTTGTTTTTATTATAATTAAAAGCACTTATTTAACTTCACGAACGTTACTTCAAGAAAGTAAGAACCGCGTGGGGTCGGTACTTAAAAGTACCGTGTGGGGCCGGTACTTAAAAAGAATAGCCCCACTGCATCTCTCCCCATGCATGTCGTAAAAGGCGACTAAGGGATAAGGACAGGAAGCGGTGCTAAAGGGCGACAGGCTCGCCACCTCTCACCTTGGCACGGTACTTCCACCGAGTCATGCAGCAGGTGGGTCTTCGTGCCTTATACTTGCTGTTTGATCGATTGAATCTTGTTCGAATAATTTGCGAAACGTGGTGGTCGGTTTTGTGGTGTAATTTACCAGAGATCTTGCAGCACAACACCGATTACTCTGCTCACCCCGATTTTTGGGATTCAGCGTGTGTGATATGTATGTATGTATGTACCAAGCCGAAAGTCATATTCAACGAACAGGCAGTCCCGGGGCAAGCGACAATGGGAGAGGCGACCGTGAAGCTAGAAACTCATTGGGCCCACGTACGCCACAGACGCGAATCTGGGCGCGTCGGTCTCCATACATTTTATATGGGAGAGTGCAGCACGCAGTTTCATTGCGCCCACGCCACCCTATGCTACGCGACACACTGCGTGCTGCACTCTTCCATATAAAATGTATGGAGACCGACGCGCCCACGTACGCGTCCGTAGCGCACGTGGGCCCAATGAGTTTCTATCTGGCTCGCCAGTCACAACCACAACTCACAAGTTGTGCAGAATAGTTGGAATTAGCATTGTGAACACATATTTTAATAATATTGAAATTGCTCCCCAAGTACAGTCTCGGGTCCTTCAAGAGGGGCGTAAATAGGCACCAGTTAGGCCGGCATGGCATTCGCAACCCCCGCATACGACCGAATGTCCATGGGCGTTGTTAGACACCTTATTGTTCGATTTGCGCCACACTTCGCGCTTTAAAAAAAAACAAATAAATAAAACTACATACATACTAGTTTTGGCTTTATTTTCCCATTAAATGTGCTTCCAACTAAAGTTACTAACAGATATTATTATTTATTACGAAAAAAAAATTTAATAAAAAAAATAAAGTTAAAACATTATGTATGAGCGTTACATGGACGTTGCACATTTTCAACGTCAAAACACAAAAAAAAAAAAACAAATCCTATCTCACGATGAAATCATCGAGTTCATCTATGCCATTTTGTTTTTTTCTCACCGATTCCCTATAGCTTTATGGCGACATCTTCAAGGTTCACTTTCACTTCTAGTTTAACTACAAAAAAAGTTTAATGCCACGCAGGCTAAAGCTGGCTTCCCACGGTGCGTGATTCTTCGGATTACCACGCACAGCCACCCACCGCGCGCCAAGGCTCTTCCAACGGTGCGTGATTCTGCGGATCACGAGGCTACGCACGGCCGACGACCATAGACAGCCGCGCACCGCACATGTTGTCATTCCAAAATGCAAAGTGATAGAGAACTGCACCGCACGAGCACGCACGGCACCAGCTCGCACCGCACCTTTGAAGTTGCCGCTGCATACAGCTCGCACACCAGGGGATGTGTCGCGCTCATTAGTACTGGGGCCCAGTTAGACTTGCTCTAAGATGTGCTTGCGTCGAGTTGTCCTTCGCGTGAAAAGTCCGCAAAGGGGCCGTCCATATATTGCGTCATCGATTTTTGCCGATTTTCGAACCCCCCCCCCCGCCCCCTACAATCATCCTATCGTCATTAATCTGATGATCCCCCCCCCCTCTCGAAAAAAATTACGTCATTTTCATTAACTGTACGACAAAATTAGAATTGTTTTTTTAGCTGAAAAACAAGGAGTTTTGGTTAGAAAAACATATAGGAATTTTTAGAAAAATTTACTGTATCTGTAAGTATCTGTTTATTTTTCGTTAATAACTTCCCACGGGCTTTCAACCCATTCCTTCAAATCCTGAATCACAGTTACAGAATCCCCTTCTGGGTTTTCGGGACTCGGCTCCTCCACATTGGCATCCTCGGCATATTTTGGGGTCATCCGTAATTTACAAGAATGACGTCAGTTTTGGCGTTCGTCCGCAATATCACGCTCTGTGGGAAGCCAGCTTAAGAATTAAACTTCACCAAAGTACAACCGCTCGACTTGCGGATTATTTCCATAAAATATCACCAGATTTGCGTTGCGTGTCGAATCGCCAACAATTTCGATGTACATAACGTTACATTTTAAAATGTGCTACGTCGATAACACTCATAATAATGTGTTCACAATGCAAATTCCACCAATCGGAAAGAGCTTACGCGTACTGCCATGACACTAATAAACGAATTTTATTCCGTGATGTTCCATATTTTTGTTTTCGCAATTTCGAAAAAAGAACGTTATATTGCGCAGGTGGTAAATTATTACTTAACCGTTAAATATTCAGTAACTTGGAATATAACGCTCGTGTGGTGGCGCTAAGTGCGTATTCGCTAATTCCTTCGTTCAGGCACAATGAATATTTTATTGCGAACAGGATTTCGTCTTCCTTCGTTGGGGGTAGCTTTAATTTTCTTCGTAGCTTAGCGCGAATATTATCGATTTCCCTTTGGTCGTGACGGAAAACACCAAATATTTAAACAGCTTTTCCGACCGATCTTTCATTCAGTGCGGTGGTATCAATCCGGGCGGTTTTAACCATTGTAAACTTATTTAAACATAGTAAAGTAAGAAGGGGCCTACAGTTTTAGTTGAAATCGAAACCGCGGTCAGTCTCAACGGTCGAACGGTTACCGATTCAAGTTTTAACCGCGCCATGGTGCGCTTACCATCACTAACGGCGGTCGACCGATCGCACCGCTGTGCTGCCGAGGCTGAAGAATGATTTTAAGTAGTGTCAATGGCCATTAATAGGTGTGCGTTCTCAAGACGACAGCAAACACTCGTGTTAGGTTCAGCCGCATGTTTATTAGCATATGAATGACAAAACTGATGTCACGATGACATCTGGGTCATGGAACAATGACACACGTGCTATTCTCGTTCTTACACACCTACTTTAAGTCCACGTGGTACTTTGTAAAAGGGCATAATTCATTATTTGAAGAAGGAATGGTAAAAATGCAAGTTAAAATTGTATTCAAAGTAATGATGGATGACAAATTACGCATCCTTATCCTTACCTTCAATAAAATCCAACGTCTGCTTTCTGTCTGTATGTATGTATGTATGTATGTCTTTCCGCTTATAACTCGAGAACCACTGAACCGACCTTACCGATTACACCATGTTGCTTCCGACATATTTATCGAAGTAAAATAATATTGTATTGTACATAGTTATATTACATGTTAATGCATAGAAATAAATCAGTACTAATAATAAATCTGTAAGGGATAGTCATGGAGTAAGTTACTTTGTTTTATGAGATATTGCTGTTGCAGACTCAATGTATGATACTAAAAGGAAATTGAAGATTTTTAGAAATCTTTTCTGTATGTATGTATGTGTGTTCCTTCATAACTCTTAAATCGATCATCCGAATTAAATGAAACTTTGTATAAACACAACTAACTATGTGGGACACAGGATAGGCTAAATATAATTCGGTTCCGGTTACGCTAAGATGTGGCTCTCATACAAACCGAAAGGTACAGTAGCGGGCCTACCTTAATTTCTTCTTTTTGAATACAAATTTAACGCGAGCGAAGCCGCGGGAAAAATCAAGTATGTAATATAATAATATAAAATCATTTAGACCCGGTTAATGGTAAATATTTTATTGAAAACATTGGAAAATAATATTACCTACAATATTTTAACGTATCGCGCTCCGGAGGCACATATGAGGTAATTAATAGGTATGTTAAACTATCCCAAAAACTCCGAACGACATAGTTATAATACGAGGTCGGCAGGTTTACTTCAGCTCCCCCGATGTAGACTCACATCTGCAATGCGTCATTGAGATTTCATGAAAATTAAATTATACAATCATATTCCCGCAAAAATAAAATCAATACCCATAAAAAAAAATTTATCTACAATTAAAATGTTCTTAACGAAACATCCCATTTACAAGATAAATGAATTCTTTAATTTATCGTTTTTACTGCCAGACTGACTAGTTTTATTTTTATTTCTTTATTGTTAATTTTTTAAACCTTTGACTTTCGGAACTTGTGTATCTGAGTATTGTAAACTATTTTGTTTTTCAATTCTATTGGGAAACTCTGTTATAATTAATTTTTCAACAATATTGTAATGGAATATGTGTTTAATCTGGCCTGTAAAAAAAATATTCAAAACAATTGTAATGACGATTTCTATAGCATATAGATACATTGTATCCAAATTGATGCTCGTTGAAATAAATATATTTGACTATTGACTATTGACTATTTAATTGTTGCTTATACTAGCTCAAAATGACGCACATAAAAATATATGTTACTGTCTGTAAACTAATAATATTTTCTGTAATTTTTTTTGTTTCTTTAGCAATTAAGTATTTCTCTCTATCGAATAAAGATTTACGGGAAATATTTTTTCGAGTTTATAAAACTACAAATATCATTCATAAAATGGTTTAAAAGATAAAAATTCATACATTAGGTACATACAATATACATACCTACATACATATATGATTTCATTCACGCATGCAATAAATATTCTATATCTAAAAAAAAATTTATAAATATTTCGCCTGCACAATAAAACACATAAACCGGAGTAATAACAGTAAAAAATCAATTGAAAATTTTCTCACATTGTCATGTAATTCAAAAAAATAAATAATGTTTAAGATCTCCAAACGGTATCTCCACAGGACTTACATGTATAAAAGAAGACGCGGGTGCTTACCTACACCTGACACCGCTGTAAAGTAATCGAAATGAAACGCAAAATATGAGCTGGTAAAAATATTAGCGTCAATTCTTAAACATTTCATAACAAACAAAGTGGTGGACGACTGGAACGAACTTCCAGAGGAAGTAATAAGCGTACTTAGTACCAACCAATTCAAAAATAGACTAGATAAATATCTAACATAAATAAAACATAATCTCAAAAAGAGTGCTCAAGAACGATAATAAAAAAAAAAATTAAAAAAAATCTAATTGTATGTTTATTTGTAAATAATGTAAAATTGTTATAAAAATAAAATGTGTAAATAAAGAAATAAAAGATCTAAGATAATGACAAAAACAACTTTTAACTGGATTTAGACGTATCAGCCTACCTATTCGGTTTGTATAAGAGCCACATCTTAGTGTGACTGGAACTAAAGTTTCATCGAATTCGGATGACCGGTTTAAGGTTTATGGAGGAACACACATACATACATGCAGAAAAGATTTCTGATATATTATATATATTGATGATACCTACTATCCTAACAAGGAACATAATAATATTTGTAGAAAAAAACGATCTTTATTGAACACACAACATTAACAAAAATAATTTAATCTAGACCTAAAAATAACTAAATTAACTATAAAAATAAATCTAACTATAAATGAAAATAGTCGTCCATAGGGACCATAGGCATGGTCCCCATGACGGAAGCGGCGTTCCCCCTCTGGATCGCCAGGCTGATCCGCTGGTTGAAATACGCCCGAGCACGGCGGTCACCAGACGCGTCAATGAGTAGTTTTCCCAATTTCTTGGAAACACTGATCGCGTCCGGGCTCCATGCTCCAAGAGTCTCTACAGCAAAGGCCACAAACTCGTAGTTGTTCTTAAGTTGGTTGTATTTGGCATGTTTAACCGATTGGGCCTTTGCTGCAGCAAAACCAGCCACCCGAGACGAGCCCACCATGTGACTGGGGGCGAAGGTGTCCGCACACGTCGCATCCCAAACCAAAGCCCTCCCGCACACCCACGGCAACAGAGTGACTCCGTCCGGCCTCTTACCATCCGACCTAGATAGGCCAGGTGGTTCGAGTGCACTCGGGATGTTGGCTGATGCAAGGGAGCGCCTGATGATGTTGTTGATGGCAGCGTGGCGAGACAGCCTGCCGGCACTCCTGGAGCATGAAAGGCCGTGATGCCCGAGCGCATCAACAGCTCCGCCGCACGCACAAGTGTGCGGTTCGCAAAGCTTGGCACCCACCCTCAGACTGAATGCGACCGGCAAGCTATTATTGTCTAGAAGTGTACCCAACTGTGGTTATGGGTACGCTTCCAGCCACGCGCCGGATTCCCAGCGGGGGACTGCCAAGACACGCGCACGAACTTTTTCCTGGCCATCCAGAAGGAGAACGTCGCGTGATAATTTTGCTATTGGTATGTCCCAAAGCTTTTGGATGGTCGGTCGGGCCGGTAATTCTTCGCCAGGACAGCGGTCGCGCCAAGCCTGAATGGCCTCTCTCATGTGCGTCACCTCATAGTCCCCGCATGAACGTGATAAAACGGTTCCTACGAGGTCACGCACACAGTGAGCTGATGCCACAAATGCTGGCAAGGCGACGTCCTTTACCGAACGAATGCCTGTTCCACCAAGTTTCACCGGAAGCCCAATTTGTTGCCAAATCGTGTCTATCCTAACAATGAATTATTAAGATAGTGGGTATCATATACCATTTGAAAAAATTATAATTATTCGCCCAATTAACGAAACAACCACGATGAGAATAATACTTAAATCAAATATTTTATTTTAGTCGAAGACTTTAAATTATTATAATTTTATTTCAATCATAGGGATATCCATTGTAATTGTCAAAGCCTTTAGTATTGATCCAGCGTCGATCGTGTGTGCCAAAGCGCATCTCATAGTTGAAGTTGATATCCGAAGCGTACGGTGGCACCTGGTGGAAGGAAGGAACTCCGTTTGCAGAAAGTTTACGTTCAAGTCTCCCGTGCGCGTCCTCGACGTCGTACTTGTCCCGGGCCTGGAATAATGTTGGTATTAGTTTTTACCCGACGGCGATGGCGGCAGTTAGGTTAGGTTATGTTAGGTTAGGATAGGTTAGGTTAGGTTAGGTTAGGTAAGATTAGGTTAGGTTAGGTTTAGATTTAGGTTAGATTTAGGTTTAAGATTAGGTATTAAATATACGAAATTAACGAAACAACCACGATGAGAATAATACTTAAATCAAATATTTTATTTTAGTCGAAGACTTTAAATTATTATAATTTTATTTCAATCATAGGGATATCCATTGTAATTGTCAAAGCCTTTAGTATTGATCCAGCGTCGATCGTGTGTGCCAAAGCGCATCTCATAGTTGAAGTTGATATCCGAAGCGTACGGTGGCACCTGGTGGAAGGAAGGAACTCCGTTTGCAGAAAGTTTACGTTCAAGTCTCCCGTGCGCGTCCTCGACGTCGTACTTGTTCCGGGCCTGGAATAATGTTGGCATTAGTTTTTACCCGACTGCGCGAAGCAAAAAAACGGCTTGATGGATTTTAACATAATAATATGAGGTGTCGTTGGATTGGTCTTAACTCTGTTTGAAGAACGTGTACCACCGGCCGCGTCTTCGACGTCGTACTTGTCCCGGGCCTGGAATAATGTTGGCATTAGTTTTTACCCGACTGCGCCAATCAAAAAGAACGGCTTGATGGATTTTAACATAATTTTAATAAGATTTTAAATATATAAAAAAAAATAAAAATAAATAATAATGTCTTTGGATTGGTCCTAACTCTGTCTCCATAAGGTATACCACCGGCCGCGTCCTCGACGTCGAATCTCTCCCGGCCGCCCTGGAATAATGTTGGCATTAGTTTTTACCCGACTGCGCCAAGGAAAAAAAAAATATAAAAACCGCCTTCAAAAATGTATGAAATAAAAAAATTAAAATCGAACCCTAGAGTTGAAGGGGGTCGGTTATTTTTGCTTGCTTTAGCACCACCGCCTTCAACTCTAGGGTTAGATTTTTATTTTTTTATTTCATACATTTTTGAAGGCGGTTTTTATATTTTTTTAAATAGTTTTTTATTTCACAGTTTTTTTAGTAATTTTTATTTGCTATTAATGTACTGCTCGCTATTGCTATTAAATTAATGCCTCGCTTTCCAATCCGACCTTGACCAAAAAAAAAATGGGACCACCTTGGAGCTAGACTGAACCGAACACAAAAAGAATCATCGAAATCGGTTCACAATTGGGGAAGACCTCCTCCTTTTTTGAAGTCGGTTAAAAAGAACGGCTTGGTGGATTTTAACATATGAGGTGTCGTTGCATTGGTCTTAATTGTGTATGTGCTTTAGGTTATAAAAAATTCAAAAATTAAAATTGGCGGCCGTTAGGTGCCATCTTGTCAAACTTTGATAATAGCATTTCTTCAAACCACAGAACAACGATCGGTTCACACCGCCCGCGCCCGGATTATTTATTTTATTCATAGCGATTTATTAAGTGAAGCATTAGAATGCCCGGTATCTGAAGGTTATGACGAACTTAAGGATGGACATGTTTAGTGACTAGTCGATGCTTGAGAGCTAAGACCGGACTTTTTTGCTCTGTGCTTCAAACCATAGAGTTGGGTGTCGTTCAGAGCTCAAAAAGGAGATTTAAAAAATATACCACACTTATAAGCGGCGGGTGGCCGAGTGGTTTGGGCATCGGCTAAGCGGCGGGTGGCCGAGTGGTTTGGGCATCGGCTTCTCATGCAAGAGGTCCGCGGTTCGAATCCCGTCGGCGTGTACCAATGAGTTTTTTCTGACGAAAAAATTTACGTGCATACCTACACCTGCTGCTTGAACGTTCGGAACCGGTGTAAAACTGTAGGTCCCTTCCCTTGCCCCTTACTAGGTGGTAGGCCCAAATTGTAGCCGACTGGGTTGGTACCACCGTACTGGGTGTAAGATGGCCGCATAGCAGCCTCGGTTGTGTTCTTCTCTAGTCCAGTATAGCCAGCAATCCAGGGAAGTCTCCGGTATCGCACCTACCTTCTCGGAGGTGATATTGGCTGGTCGGAGCATGCGCTTTGGCCCCTCCAACTCAGCCACCCATACCGGATTACATAAAAAAAAACTTAATGGTTGAGAACTAAGAGGGATAAAACCCGACTGTTAAAGAATTAGGGAAACAAGGAAAAATCAGTAGAAAATGCTGTAGTCGAGCGCGTGTAGAAGCATTCGAAAAGACAGATATACCGACTACATCGTTTTATATACAACGGCTTGATGGATTTTAACATAATAATGTCGTTGAATTGGTCTTAACTCTGTTTCCATAACGTGTACCACCGGCCCTGTCCTGGCCTGGCATCATAGCTCCCAAACGGATCGACCGATTTGGATGCGGTTTTTTTATTATATAAAGCTTATATTATTATAGAAAGCTTGTTTAATCGGTATGGTTGTTAGCTATGTTTGTATTCAAGTAATCAAGTAATTAAGTAATAAACAATTAATTATCTTAAAAAGTGGACCGCTTTGCAAGTGTCTTTTTTAAAAGCTTGAAATAAAAGTTAAATTAGAAATTAAAAAACCCCCGACCCTTAAAACGTCAAAATAATTTTCCATTTACTGACAGGAGACGGGGGCCGCTAAGCAAATAAAATATAAAAACTCAGAGCTGCACGGGTATTTACTTAGCGGTCCTCCGACTTCTTTAAGTACCTACGTAAACGAAAATTAATTTTGACGTTTTAAGGGTCGGGGTTTTTTTGCATACTGACTGCATTGCATGTGGGTAAATATCGGTACTTAATGGCAAAAGAAAAAAGGCAAGAGTTGGCCGACAGTTTTCGCTCTGCCTACTACGGCGCCACTTTTTATACGAGCTGTCAAAATATTTTTAATTTTTTTTTGGAATGCAATTGGCCATTCCTATTTTACCCTTTATTTACCTTAAATGTTTTTTTACAACAAAACATATGCATGCAATGTCACACTATAAACACACCAATTTTAATGCTTATATGTGTTTCCGGGTTTGTGACAAAGCAAAAACCAAAACAAAATATTGAAAAAAAAAACACGTTTCGTGTATGTTTATTATTTTTTATTATTTTATACGCCTGTGAAAATTTTAACGGGCTACCTATTACGGTTAACCCGATTCGTAAGACTCTTTAAAGGTAGGATGGACGGAAATCGCGGCGCAGGTCTAGTAATATGGTACGAATAGGAAACCCTAATAAAAACTACTTACCCGCGGAATAGCTGCAGATAAAATAAACATCAAGAAAAATGTTAACAAAATTACAAAATTCACAGGAGTGTCCATTGTGTTTCCAGTTCTAGCGTCAATAGTAAAATATGCAATCCTCTATGTTTCTTTCACTTTGTAATATTTTTTACGATCCCAAACATAACATTTTAATTTTTGATAAAAATGTTATCAAATATGTTTTATTACATATTGGTTGTGCCGTTTCAATCTACAGTTGGATTTAGATAATCTATATACTCGTATATATATATGTATAATAAGTTCATAAAGGCAAAACAAACTTTCAGCCTTCTTCGGCCTCGCCCTTAGGTTCCTAACTTTCTTCGAGAAGATTTTATCGTATCATTACTTACTTTTATCGACAAGAAATGTCGTTTACCTAAAGCAGTCTGGCCTTCGGCCTCGCTTTTAGTTACTTACTTTCTTCCAGAAGGTTTATTGTATTTCAAAATGCAGCTCGGCCTTCGTCCTCGCCGTTAGTTAATTACTTTATTAGAGAAGGTTTATCGTTAAACCTGAACGCAGTTTGGCCTTTGGACTCTTCTTTAGTTATAGGCAGAATTTTATAAGTTGAGGTGAACACAGTACTCACACAGATGCATCTGTATATACAGCATGCTTGAAAGTTTGTTACAAAATATTAGTTAAATAATCCCTGGTAAACAAAAACATTGTATGTATAAGTTCACTATACCTACCTATACATATACACTAAGAAAACAAAACTAATTTAGTTATTACATATTTATATATTTACATAGGTACACAATTAACCGTCAGATTCCGATAGCTCATCGACTCCGCTAATTTGTTTAATTAATTACAGTACAAACAATAACTACAGGTTTAAACAAGCACTCACTAAGGCCCACTTGCACCAACACGAGTTTAAAGTTAAGTAGCGAGTTGGAGTTGAGTTTTCTAATCCAAACTGAATGGAAATAATTACAAAGGGAACACTCTCTAAACACAGAACCTTCCTAGAAAAAATACGACATAAAATAATAGGCGACTAGTACCTCTCTGTTATACACAGCTAAGACTATGCGGGTGCGAGAGAAACAAATAGGCGTTCGTTATGGCGTCACTTGTTCCCTAAAGCGCATTGTAATAATAATAACAGAAAGTTGCACATGGTCAGCCACCGAGTATAGTTCAGTACAAATCCTAAGAAGGACATTTTGTTTATTTTTCATATTCACACTAATTTTTTTTTAATTATTTTATAAACAGAATGAAAAGTTCTATTACATTTACTAAGTCATAGTAAAACTACGTCCTGATAATACCTAGCACACATTAAAACGATTTTATTATTTTGTGTCACTAGAAACCATACTAAATACCGGCGGGTTTACAATAAGGAAACCCTTATTAAATTTACGTAGTCATAGTAAAATTACTTTCTAATAATACATATAATATTACTTACTAAACAAATAAAAAAATTTAACAAATTTTATAGGTTTATGTCTCTTATCACAAGTGTTGGGTACTATGAATTGAATCAAACTATATATGTTTTACTCACGGATATTGGTGAGTGTTGATATGGATGAGAAGAGCGGAAGACCGCGTGTGGTGGCGTGTCTTGGGAGAGGCCTATGTCAAGCAGTGAACCGATACAGGCTGATGATCATGATGGGTTGACAGTCACCTGCATCTTATGTTATGACAAGGCTCACGCCAGAGGCAGGGGTCGTCTCTTTTCTATTGTATATGTGTTTTGTTGTATTATCCATATAATTGTTGTTATTGTTTTTTATGAGCGGTTCAACCGCCAGCGGGGCTATTCTCAAATAAAAAAAACGTGCAGCTCGCACAACAAAATTTTATGGCTTAGTAAAGGGAGATTCCCTTCACTGAGCCATAAAACTTTATTATGCGAACTGCACGTTTGTTTTGATTTCAGTTATAGTATTCTCTAATATCAATTCATCGCTACTAGCAATTTTTTATTATCAATCTCACTCGCTCTAACGGAATTTTTAATGCGCATAGTGAGATAGAGTTGCAACTATCGCAATTTTTAGGATTTCATCGCAAATAGAGAATAGGCATGCAGGATGTATTGTATATATTTATTGCACTCAAATAAAATACGGACAAAAGGTAACACTTAATGCCTCTACGTATTTTCTAACAAAATAACTTGGGGTATAATAACTGCTAGGCGAGTGGCGGAAAGAAGAGTCGTCTAGTTGCAGAATCCGCTATAATGAATTTTGACTTATAATTGAATTTGGCCTATAAATAGGGTTTAAATGTGTTTGTAAACGCAAACAGTTCCGTCCATACAATTTGTGTCTAAACCTGCTATTTTGTATACAAAATCTATCATAAAGGTGACAGTTTGCCGCAAAATCCGCTATAATTCTAGGTGTGTTAGAACATTGATCATAAAGTAAATAAAAACGTTTTTTTTCGTTTCTGAACATTTTGCCAAAACTGTTATGGCGGGTTTTGCAACTAGATATTATAAGTATTATGATATGTATGACAGATTTACGGTAATACAAAAGATAAGATAAACTTAAATATGAATAGTTTAAATACTATACCTATATACCATATAGATAAGTAAAGATAGACTAAATAAAATATACCTAGTATTTACAAATATATATTTTACTAACTCTGAGCATGAGAGACATAATTTTAGATTAGAAAAATTACGAGTACAAAAAGGATGTCGATGTTGATAAATATTGAATAAACCCTTTGTTGGGTTTTGGACAGATTCTGGATTGGACAGATTCGTGATTCGGCAGACTCGCTGCTCGACAGATTCGTGGATTGGGCAGGTTCTTCGATTCGACGGATTACATTTTCTCACAGGGCTACTATTTACAAATTTGTTTATTAACACCTACGATGCCTACGAGGACAATAATATTAAATTATACATTTTGTTTTAATCAAATACTTTATATATTATAATATTAAAATTCAATCATTAGTGTCCACGGTCTTTGTCAAAGCGTCTAGTATTGATCCAGCGTCGATCGTGCGTGCCAAACTGCCCTTCATAGTTGAAGTTAAGATCCGAAGCGTACGGTGGCTCGTGTTGGAATGATCTTAAACCGCCTGCAAAACCCTTAGCGTCGTCGTAGTAACTCGATGGGCCCTGGAATAACGTTGGAATTAGTTTTCACGCGACTGCGCGAATCAAAAAGAAGGGTTATGTTTTTTGAGTGTATGTATGTATGTAAATGTGTCTATTTATTTGGCACGTCGTCGTGTAGCCTAAACAGCTTGATGGATTTTTAACATATGAGATGTCATTGAATTCGTCTTAATTTGGGGAAATGCTATAGGTAAAAAAACATGTGAAAATTCAAAATGGCGGTCGTCAAACGCCAAATTGTCAAACTTTAAGAATAGTGTTCGGAACCGGTGTAAAACTGTAGGTCCCTTCCCTTGCCCCTTACTAGGTGGTAGGCTCAAATTGTAGCCGACTGGGTTGGTACCACCGTACTGGATGTAAGATGGCCACATAGCAGGCTTGGTTGTGTTCTCCTCTAGTCCAGTAATAGCAAGCAATCCAGGGAAGTATCCGGTATGGCACCTACCTTCTCGGAGGTGATATTGGCCAGTCATAGCATGTGCTTGGTTGGGCCCCTCTGAATCAGCCCCCCATACCGGATTACATTAAAAAAAAGTGTTTTTATTTTCAAATCCCATTGAGTGGGGTATCGTTGTTTTCAGCAATTTAAAAATACCTATACCACACTTGTAACATTACAAGTTCTCCATACAGTTATTAGGAATTTATAAAATTTGATTGTTTTGTTACGTATTATTATTGCACGTATGGTTTGAAACTAAAAAAAAACCGACTGCTAAAAAAAATTGGGAAACAAGTAAAGATCAGTAGAAAATGGTGTAGTCTGACTGGTGGAAGGATTTGAATTCAGATAGCTCGGCTTCATCATTTTCTACTGATCTTTCCTTTTTTCCTCAATTTTTTAACAGTCGGATTTTTTAACACAGTATGGAAGACTTAGTCGGGGGAAGATGTCCTCCGAACTCTGTTCTGTGGTTTGACCTCTTGATAATTGGAGCGCAATTCAAGCGCTCAACGTTTTTAAATGCATAACTGTCATTCATTAGGTATTAAATATTGATGAAACTATTAGTTTTGGAAATAGTCATATTGAGGTAAATATTGTTGTGATATCATAGGGCCAGGGGTAGGGGGGTGCCGCGAACACTCAACAATACTGACATTTCATGCAGGGATTTAGTCTAAGTTAACACTGAAATTAAAAAAATTAATAAGTACCTAACTACTGAATATTGACAGCAGCAGTAATATTTACTGACAGCTAAGCAGTTCTGACTGATTAATTATTTTTTTTTTATGTAATCCGGTATGGGTGGCTGAGTTGGAGGGGCCAAAGCGCATGCTCCGACCAGCCAATATCACCTCCGAGAAGGTAGGTGCCATACCGGAGACTTCCCTGGATTGCTGGCTATACTGGACTAGAGGAGAACACAACCGAGGCTGCTATGCGGCCATCTTACATCCAGTACGGTGGTACCAACCCAGTCGGCTACAATTTGAGCCTACCACCTAGTAAGGGGCAAGGGAAGGGACCTACAGTTTTACACCGGTTCCGAACGGTGAAGCAGCAGGTGTAGGTATGCACATAAATGTTTTCGTCAGAAAAAACTCATTGGTACACGCCGACGGGATTCGAACCGCGGACCTCTCGCATGAGAAGCCGATGCCCAAACCACTCGGCCACCCGCCGCTCTAAATACTCACTGACAACAAAATATTGAGCGATAAGTAGTCAGTATAAAAATGTAGATGCCGCATATCATGAAGCCACTGAACTCCCCCCTTCTTTGTGCAATTCCATGCAAATTCAATAAGAATACAGGCAGTGCGCAGACGAGCGACAAAACGGTCAGTCGACTCGATAATATTTTTCAAAAACATGTTTTTTTTTTCATACTGACTTGCATTTGGCTAACTATTAGGTTAGGGTCGACTGACCGTTTTGTCGCTCGTCTGCGCACTGCCTTTAGTCTTATTGAATTTGCATTCATTCCTATTTGGCTATATTGACTTTTTTTTCAGATTTTTCACTATAATAACACCAAGTTTAACGCTTGGATGTATAATCGTTTTTACGGTAGAGTAAAAACAACCAAAAAAAAAACCTTTGAAAAAAATAAAACGCGTTTCTTAGTACCTACTTGGGTTTTTTTACTTTGGTTTTTTGTTTTTTGTTTGTTTGTTTGTTTGTTAATATTATTATTTGATAGGATATCCTCCACAATAACACGTATCCTGTGAAAATTTCAACCGGAAAGTCAAAGTCAGAGTCAAAAGTATTTTATTTCAGCGAGGATTATGTGTGAAAAATCCATCGTGCTATAGAAATCGTCAATAGGTATACATTTACACTGAATTCTAAGCAACATCAGCAGTTCATCATGAAACAATAAAATTAAGTAACTGAAAATACATTTAGAACACAAAGTCAAAAGTCAACAAGGATACAATACAAATACTAACATTAAATATCATTGGATAGTTGAAAAAATGTGCAATGTAACAATTGTTAATAATTAAAAAGTAAACAAGATGCAATATGCACAATGTAAAAAATTTTTTTTTATGTAATGCGGTATGGTTGTCTGAATCGGAGGGGTCAAAGCGCATGCTCCGACCAGCCAATATCACCTCCGAGAAGGTAGGTGCCATACCGGAGACTTCCCTGGATTGCTGGCTATACTGGACTAGAGGAGAACACAACCGAGGCTGCTATGCGGCCATCTTACATCCAGTACGGTGGTACCAACCCAGTCGGCTACAATTTGAGCCTAGTAAGGGGCAAGGGAAGGGACCTACAGTTTTACACCGGTTCCGAACGGTGAAGCAGCAGGTGTAGGTATGCACGTAAATTTTTTCGTCAGAAAAAAACTCATGTGTACACGCCGACCGGATTCGAACCGCGGACCTCTCGCATGAGAAGCCGATGCCCAAACCACTCGGCCACCCGCCGCTTAGCCATAAAATTGGGTAATTTATCGTTTCTAGGTATTTCTTTAGTGAATACATAACATTATTAGTCAAAATAGGTTTTTACTCTGCTTCAAAAGAGGTAGGACGGACAGACAACGGTGCGGCGTAGGCCTAGTTAGTAATAGGGTACGAATACGGAACCCTAATAAAAATTACTTACCTGCGGAAGTGCTTCAGATATAATAAACATAAAAAAAAATGGTAACAACATCACAAAACCCACAGGAGTGCCCATAGTGTCAACAGTATAGTATGCAACCGAACGGAGCTATAAATTCCTTTAAGTACTTATATGTTTCTTTACTCGTGTTCACTTTGTATAGCGTTTTACGATCACAAACATAAATTTTCAATTATTGAAACACCTATGTTCATACAATATGTTATCGAATACATTTTATTACAAATTGGTTGTGCCGTTTCAATCAACGATTGCCTAACACATCTACGTGTGGTGTCACACGCTGCATCCCGACAATCGGGGCGAGGCAGAGTAATCGGTATTGTGCTGCAAGTACTCTTGTAAATTAGAGCACAACACCGACCACCACACTTAGCAATGTATTAGGACAAGGTAAACTATCAAGCGGCAAGTAAGGCACGAAGGCCCACCTGCTGCATGACTCGGTGGAAGGACCGTGCCAAAGTGAGAGGTGGCTATCCTGTCGCCCTTTAACACGGGATCTTGTCCTTATTCCTTAGTCGCCATGCGCGCATTACGACATGCGCGATGAGTGATGCAGTGGGGCTATTGGTTTTAAGTACCGGCCACACACGGTACAGTATGTGTATTTATATGTATATATTATTATTGAATACCAATTTATACAATTTAAGTACAATATAGGCGCTTAATGCCGTGAGGCATACTATTCTCACTAACCTTTGGGATGAGGGAGATGTGGAAAATAACAGACCAAAGTCCACCACTTTTAATTTATTAGTGTAAATTCTTTTATAGAGACTGACACGTTTGGCTACATCACCTACTACATCCGTGATCTCAGCACATAACACCTCGGTGAACCAGGTGCCATGTCAGTGCTTCCCTTCGTTCGTCCCGGCTACACTGAACTGGACGGAAAACACGAACTATTTAAATAACCGTTTCAACCGACCTTTCATTCAGTGCGGCGGTAACAACCCGGGCGGGTTAAACACTAACACCTAGTAATGTAGGAAGAGAAGAGACCTACAATTTCACGTGGAATCCGAACCACGGTCATTTAGGTACGCTGACTCCACAAATGTGACCTCAGATACGACTGTGACTTATTTAGGTGTTTACACAAAACTAAACCAGCACATCATCAGGTCTCGTCAGCGGCCCACCGTCGACTTAGCGTCACGTCAGCGGTAAGTCAGCGAGGTACAGGTCCCGGCAGGAAATAATGCGGGTCGAACTTTAGAAAGAGAGACCATGCAGTTGTAGAGCGTCTTCCCTTTTTTTTATGTAATCCGGTATGAGTGGCTGAGTCGGAGGGGCCAAAGCACATGCTCCGACCAGCCAATATCACCTCCGAGAAGGTAGGTGCCATACCGGAGACTTCCTTGGATTGCTGGCTATACTGGACTAGAGGAGAACACAACCGAGGCTGCTATACGGCCATCTTACATCCAGTACGGTGGTGCCAACCCAGTTGGCTACAGTTTGAGCCTACCACTTAGTAAGGGGCAAGGGAACAGTTTTACAGTTACAGTTTTACGTGGAATCCGAACCACGGTCAATAGGTACGCCGACTCCACAAATGTGCCGACTGACTGCGCGACCTCAGATACGACTGTGACTTATTTAGGTGTTTACACAAAACTAAACCAGCACATCATCAGGTCTCGTCAGCGGCCCACTGTCGACTTAGCGTCACTTCAGCGGTAAGTCAGCGAGGTGCAGGTCCCGGCAGGAAATTAGCGTCGAACTTTAGAAAGAGAGACCATCCGGTTGTAGAGTGTCTTCCCCTGTCCCGCGAACTTGGCGAATTGTCCCGAAAACGCAGATTCGCTCATGCGTGGAGTACTGTTCGCATCTGTGGGACGGATCCGCAAAATACCTGCTGGGCTCCTTAGACTCGATTCAGCGTCGCGCTGTCCGCCTCGTTAATGACCCCGAGGTATCCCGTAACTTAGAGACCTTACAACTCCGCAGGGACGTTGGATCTTTGTGTGTGTTCTATCGCCTGTACCACAGTGAGTGTTCCAAGGAGCTTAACGATGCGACCCTCCATCCCCATTCTACCATCGTTCCACGCGCAACAGGTTGGGAATACATCCACACACTGTCAATATTCCCCCACTTAGGACAAATCGATCCTGTAAATCCTTTATTTACAGGGTTGCCAACATGTGGAATTCACTACCACCTGCATCCTTTCCTCTAATGTACAGTCTGGGGTCCTTCAAACATAATGTGAAGGTGCACATAGCCGGCCGACAAGGTATTCGCAGCCCCCGTAAATATCCGAAAGCCCGTGGGCGCAGTCGGACTACACATCTGCGTCAGTCTGGCGCGCGCCATTCGTCGTGCTCCCCATAAAAAAAAAAACAATCGTCGGTCGCCGCCTGGCCACATAGCGTCAACCTCCCCCACCCGATACCACCCAATCAGAGCGCGCGCCGTCCCCTCCGCTACCCGTGGAGCTCGGCGACGCTGGTTCTCATACAAGCATTGGACAGTCCGACGTCCCTACCTCTTCTAACGTTCTTCTTCACACGTCTCTGTGCGACAGAGACGACGCTCTACAACCGGATCGTCTCTTTCTAAAGTTCGACACGCATTATTTTCTGCCGGGAACTGTACCTACATAATGTAGTTGCCGCTGACGATAGTTTTAACGAATTAACACGACATTTGCATCGCATCGCCCGCACAGTGTAACGAAACGATGCGACAGCTCGGAAGTGTCAACTGAAAAACGAGGTTACGATAACATTTATTTGCATAATAATGTTTTAACGTTTTCGTACCCCTATTACTAAGCCTACAACGTTCGTCTGTTCGGTATCTTTTGATTTAGAGCCGTAATAGGTATCCGGTTGAAATGTTCACAGAATATTTTATTATGGCGAATATCCTAAAAAAAGTAAAACAACAAATAATAAAAACCGGCTGATTTTGTGGTAGTACGGAACCCCCAGTGCGCGAGTTCGACTCACACTTGGCCGATTTTGATTTCTATTCAAAACGTCCAAACACTTTAGACACAGTGTAGAAAATTTTTCATAAAATCATTTTATTAAACAGTTGCACGTAAAAAAATACGTTGGCTTGCGCGGCCACTTCGAAATCCTGGCCTTTGCTGTGGAAACACTTGGCGTGTGGTCACCCGACGCAAGGACCTTCGGAAACGTCTTAGGAAAGCTCCTTATTGATAAATCTGGTGACCGAGGCGCCAAGTCTTTCTTTTTTCAGCAAATAGGCCTAGCCATTCAAAGGGGCAACGCAGCCAGCGTATTGGGTACTGTGGCGGAGTCGGAGGAGTTGGACGAAGTTTTTTACTTACAGTAATCTTAAATGATAGTATTTAGTTTTTTTTTTATTTATTTATTAAGTTAATTTTATCAATGTTATACATTTGTTAGTTAGGTTTTAATTATTTAGTTATTAGTATTTATTTTTTATATTTGATGAAAATAAATGCTCATTAAAACATAGGGTTAGGATGGTGAAATATTAAAAGATTACACATTTAGTTGTACCTAACAATGAGAGTACATCGGAAAAAATGGCCCCGTTGCACGTATGTTTGTTTAATATTTGTCATATTTTTCTATAAATCTATTTATCAAATATATTAAGCACTTTATTTATTTGAGTGATCCCCCATATTAATCTAAAAACAATACTATTTAATTAATACAAATCTTACCAAACCTTTGACAACCTAAACTAACTTTAAAAAGTTAAAACTAATTTAATTTTTCATTTATCAAAAGACTAAGTGCAAAAAGAAATAAATAAACACGTAGCGCTTGCTAACACCTATGCTAACATTCTATTGACAGCAGTAAATACAAACTTATTAGCTACAGAAGGAACTAATCAAACGCAATAATTGGTCGAAGCAAAAACCTAATTGGCCAATTAAAGAGAACCGGGTAACACCTGACGAAGCGCGCGCCCATTCCTCTTACAAAGAATTCAGACTAGGGTGACTGTGTAATGTTGATGTGAAAGGAACATACTACTGCAGTTATTCGGGAAACAAGGATTGGCGAATAACATTTATTTACAATCTCACTGTGTTAGAGTACATTGCAGTGTAATAATAAATAACACTGCGCCCAGCGCGAAACGGACGGAAATATAATCATAAATTAATAAAAAGACACAAGAACAAAACAAACGAAAAAACCAGCCAGTGCGAGTCGAACTCGCGCACCGAGGGTTCCGTATCGCCATGTCATGGTCAGCGCCACTCGCGCAATTTATGTATTAGTTAAAATGCTTCATACTCTTTTCGGTAGATAGCGCGCATACACTTTTTAGTTTCTTGTATGGGGACCCCGTGAATTTTTTACTTTTTCTTATTTTTATTATTTGTTGTTATACATACATACATACATACATAGCGTCACGCCTGTTTCCCGGTGGGGTAGGCAGAGACGACGGATCATCACGTGCCATGATCGTAATAACATTTTATCGGTCATACATAATATAACACATATTCTGTGAAAATTTCAACAGGCTACCTATTACGGTTCAAGAGATATAGCCCTCGGACAGACGGACAGACAGACAGACAGACAGACAGACGGGGTAGGCTTAGTAATAGAGTCCCGTACGACAGATGCGCAACCCTAATTATAACAATTTAAATACAAAATCCTATTACCTACTTCAGCTATTCTTGTATATGTTTAAGCGTATATGTAATAGGTTTTCAGAAACGGCTCTAACGATTTGGATGAAATTTCCCGCCAATACCACCCTTTTCTTGAAGCAAATCAGGGTATGTGCACATCTGTGTGTACAAATACTTACCTATTGGAGAATCTACTATCCAACTTTTCTGCCTACGCCCACATTTCCTTTCTGTACCAATTTAGTCATTTTAGTTCAAAGGACACTCATATTAAAATAATTTAATATTTCGTTTGATATCGGTTTCATAAGCTAAAACTCCTTGTCGATAAATCGGGAGACCGTCCGCGTCGTCGCGCCCGCCGCCGCACCGCCGCCGCTGGTGCTTTCTTCATACAACGCGTAAGTAGCGCTGGAGATTCAGAGAGGCAATTATTGTGCAAGTGTCCTGGGTACCGCAGGGGAGTTGGCAGAACTGGAGGAGATTTACCTTCATTCATAGCGCCCCCACCCCACCCCCGGCGCTTAACTGACGCAACTATCCTTTTTCTCATCAGTTTAATTATATTAATTTATTTTAATCGCTGTTTAAAAATAATGTGAAGTTAAAATTTATGTGAGTTGTCACATAAATTTTTTACGACAATAAAAAAAAAATACGATTTCATTAGAAAAATTCACCACACCTATTCTCTTTTGTAAAAATTTTAAGTGGAGCGCAGTGGAGTTATGATTTCGTAACAGTGCAGTGTAGCTTCCCGAAATGGTAGTCCTATAAATTTAATAGGCTTATTACAGTGTAATTGGTCTCCTTCAGAGTCGCCAAGAGAAAGGAAAGGAACAGTGGCGGAATAATTGGTTCTGTTTACTTATGTCGGTCACGTGCAAGCGGCAAATTGCTTATTTAGTGCCCTGTCTAAAATGTTGATTTATCGTTGGTAGCTTTACGATTACACGATTTTGCGATGATCGAATTATAAATTCTCTGCACGATTTATCATAATCGAACGTCAGTGTTATTTATATCGGTGAACTTTAAATTTAGAACAATATTATGGGAGAGTTTGTGACGTAGACACAATTTTAACGAAGAGAGGAAATTGAGCCTGTTTACAATGAAGGATAAGTTGAAAATATTGTAAAACTATGAGCTTACATAATTGTATAGTTTGATTTGAAACAAAATAATAAATCTGAACAGAAAATATAAAATACGATAGAATAGAATATAAACTTATGACCCCCGACGCAAAAGAGGGGTGTTATAAGTTTAACGTGTGGTCGTGTGTGTGTGTGTGTGTGTGTGTGTGTATGGGTGTGTCAGGGTGTGGCGTCGTAGCTCCCAAAACGGATGAACCGATTTGGATGCGTTTTTTTTTATTAGAAAGCTGGTTTAATCGGGATGGCTCTTAGCTATGTTTGTAATCAATTAATCAAGTAATTAAGTAATAAACACAAATTATCTTAAAAAGTGAGTCAAGTGAGTGATTTGCATGCGGTTTTATTAAGAAAGCTTGAAATAAAAGTTAAATTACAAATTTAAAAACCCCCGACCCTTAAACCGTCAACAATAATTTCTATTTACTTACTTAAAGGAGTCGGGGCGGTCCCCCGACCCGACTCTAAGTAAATAAAAAATAAAAACTCAGAGCTGCGCGGGTGCACCATCCCGATTAAACCAGGTTTCTAATTAAAAAAAACCCGCATCCAAATGGGTCCATCCATTTGGGAGCTAGGATGCCACAGACAGACACACATACACACAGACGTTAAACTTATAACACCCCTCTTTTTGCGTCGGGGGTTGAAAATATGGAATGTTTAGAAACGGACAGGCTAATTCTTCAGAGTTTATACCAACCTGCACATAAATATAATATTGCAAGCAGTTTAGCCAATTATGTACATACAAATGTACCAAGAACTGTTTTTAATTATGTTGTAAATTTAAAACCAGATAAAATGGAAGCTTGAGCAAAATTTACAATGTCACAAATCTCGTGGTAATAAAATGTGTAAAACCTGATAAGGCGTCTTTCCAAAAAAATCAGTAAACAGCAATCATGTGCATGAAATTCTCTTGCAAATTATACAGCTGAGATTCTCAGCCGTCGATCAGTGAGTTCTGAAGCAAAAAATCGGAATCGTGCGCGGAGGACAGGTGCTGGACTGGACGAAGGAGGGTGTTGGTTCAAGTCCTGTTTTTTGTGGGAATGTGAGTGCAAATTACGAGGGTGTTTCGATTCCGGTTCCATTTCTTAAGGCACGAGCCTTCAGAAATGTTGCACCTGCTTGCTATTTTTTGCGAGTAAGCCCGAAGGCACACTCACCGGAATTTCCGGCCGGAATATCCCGGCCGGAGCTCAATAGTATGGGTGGCTCTACAGAGCACGGAATACCCCCGCGCGCGCCCCCTCCTAGAGACGCCCTAAGCGATAATATTTGAAACCCAATAACTGGACGCAGTGCTGCTAGCGCTTCGTATGTGTGTGTGTGTGTGTGTTAGTATCACACTACACACAAAGAGGAGCAAGTTAGGCACACGCACAAAACAAATGCACACGCACAACACATATATGTAAGTCAGAGGCCACGCCTACAGGCTTCAACGGCGTTGTAGGGAAATCGCGCTCAGGGCGTCTCTAGGAGGCGCGGCGCGCGGTATTCCGTGCTTTGTGGGTGGCTCTATGCGCGGCGACGGCGACACGCTTGTGCCGATTCAAGTCCCCCGTAACATTTAAACTCCTCTACTTTTACTATGGTAGTAATTTAAATTACACAATAAATTATATAATCATAAATTAAGTATGTAAGGTCTTTATTAAGACATAATTAAAATAATATTATTAAAAACAGGAAAAAAAGAGTATAATCACACTAATAACAAAATTAAAAAATATAAAGCTATTAACAAAAAAATAAAGATTTAAGATAAGGTATTGTCTTTCTAAAATAACAAGATATCCACATACATACAAAGTACAATCGATACTAAAATATAGCAAAACTCCGCTGCATCAAACCGCATCACGAGTACTCAGACTTCTGCAGAAATGTAGTCCGACAAAAATAACCGGATCCTTTGAATTCTCCTGCAGCACATTCCCGGCTCTGCGACCGCGACGCGACGACAAAACGCACCTGCCTGCAGCGGTCGCCGCGGGCCGCGCCGCTTCCTGTCGCTTTTAGGGTTGCGTACCAAAATAGTACAAAAGGAATCCTTATAGTAAGACTTCGCTGTTCGTCTGTGTGTACTGATTGAAAGATAGGTGTAGATAATTGAAATTTTTAATAGATAGATTATTTTGTAACACGACCAATTCAGAGATTTTTTAAGACTTTTTTGAAAAAAAAAATGAAAAAATTACTTGGCGTCTACACTTCTACACTATAATATTATAAAGAGGTGAAGTTTGTAAGTTTGGATTTAGGAGGTAATCTCCGAAAATGCTTATCCAATTAAAAAAAAATATTTGACCAACATGAACCTTCGGGATGGACATAGGCTATGCGAGCGAAGCCGCGGTCAAAAGCTAGTGTAGCATATATAGTTGGAAAGGTCTTAGTTTGAGTATTATATATTTTTTATATTATAATTTTAATGGGTGTTTCTATAAAAAAGTGCCAAAAAGCATCACCCCCTCCACCCTTTAAAATTCTGAAACCATATAATCATATAAAGAGTCCAATAGATATTTAAAAGAGGGAAAATTATAGCTAAAGTCAGATTTTTAATATTTTCGGAGACATACAGAATTTACGGAAACCTCGACGCTTGAAGTATGTTCATGCTTTACCGGTTTTTTTGTCGTATTGCGTTCGAGCGCCTTTATAATGCACTGCATAATGTTTACATCTACATCAAGTACCAAAATCCCTTTCGCGATTCAGTTCGAACATAACGCATAAATTTTGGCCCGTGTGGCTGAATTAATATCGTATATTCGATCGTCGGTGTGGTCCTTTATACGAATGCCGACTTTCAACTTGTTCCGCATCTGCTTGGATAATATATTTTTCTCTCAAAGATCATTCATAATAATATATCATTAAGTTTTTAAATTTTAAAAG
Organism: Nematopogon swammerdamellus; assembly: GCA_946902875.1. NCBI lineage: Eukaryota > Metazoa > Arthropoda > Insecta > Lepidoptera > Adelidae > Nematopogon > Nematopogon swammerdamellus. The sequence goes on along the minus strand of OX336335.1, from coordinate 3,384,862 downwards.
TTTTTATATTTACCACTTATTGTGAATTTACACAGCGCAGCTAAATAAATCCGTTAAGGGCCGTTTCCAACACAGACTTCAATATCTCATAAAGGCCCGTTAACTAACGACAGGTCAAATCCGTAACTCCATAAGTCTTCTCTATCAAGGCGTATTATCCATCTTTCAACGTTAAGAAGATTGAATGTAACGTCGGTCGAAACGGCTACGTAAATAGTTCGTGTTTTCCGTCCAATTCAGTGAAGCTGATATGAAATGAAGAGAAGTACTGCCATGGCACCTAGTTCACGCGGTGTCATGGGCTGAATGTTACGGATGTTGTAGGTGACGTAGCCAACCGTGTCAGTTTCCATAAAAAAAAAGACAGAAGGCACTAAATTGTATAAAATAACGCCACAATAGTCCCTAAAGCAAACTGTTTGACAGACAGCTGACGGTATTCATTCCCTCGGCATGACAGATGTCAATTTTCCTAAGTGCCTGTTACAAAGTTAAACGGCCGAACACCCACACATAACTTGAAATCTGCTTAGGTTTCTTTGGAGCAACTGACTTTTTTTTTAAGATGAGCATAAGTGGACTTAATGGTTACTTATTTTTAAATGTATCGTTAAGTTTGTGTTTGCGCGAACGGCCCTAACACACAAAGATTTCAATCAATGATGCATGGGAGTGATTTTTCTTCATAGTTGCCTGAAAATGAGCAACTAAAATTTTAAAGACCCGCACTTCAAAACAATCGTTTTAATTGATCGTTCTTTAAATCAATGGTACCGATAAATAATGAAAAAACCCGACTACGAAAATGACCAGGAAATTTGATAGAAAATGCTGTAGTCGGGCTATCTGTCTATTTGAATCCTTCCTTCTACACGTCCGATTACAGAATTTCGATCAACTTTCCTTGTTATTTCCTTCGTTTTTCGTAGTCGGCTTTAATTTTTTTTTATGGAAACTGACACGGTTGGCCACATCACCTACAACATCCGTGATGTCAGCCCATAACACCGCGTGAACTAGGTGCCATGTCAGTGCTTCCCTTCGATCGTTCCGGCTACACTGAACTGGACAGAAAACACAAACTATTTACAAAGCCGTTTCGACCGACGTTTCATTCAGTGCGGTGGCACCAACGCCCGTGTTGGGCGGGTTGAACCCTACCACCGAGTAAGGTAGGAAAGGAAGGGACCTACAGTTTTAGGTGGAATCCGAACCACGGTCAGCCTCCACCGGTCGAGCGGTCACCCATGGCCATCCAAGTACTGACCGCGCCCAGCGTTGCTTAACAATCAATAGCAACCGTCGACTGTCTGCACCACTGAGCTATCGAGGCTGACGAACATTTTCATAACATTTTTGTTTAATTAATTTTATTTCCAATGCATAAGTGTGGTAAAAAATTTACAAAAAAATAAATCTGTGTACCAATTAATAATGAGAAATAGTTTAAATTAAGTCGTCTCTGCGCTCCTTATGGAATTACTAGCTTTAGCCCGCAGCTTCGCTCGCGTGAAATTCGTCTTTAAAAAGAAGAAAGTAAGTAAGCCCGCCTACGTACCTTTATTACGGCGGCGAGCGGAACAATTCGGTTTGTATGAGAACCACATCTGAGCGTAACCGGAACTGAATTTTATTTAACCTATCCTGTGTCACGCATGTTAAATGTGCTTGTACTAAGTTTCATCGAAATCGGATGATCGGTTTAAGAGTTATGGAGGAACATACATACATATAGAAAATACTTCTAAAAATCGTCAATTTAGTTTTAGTATCAGCAGTATCTCATAAAACAAAGTAAGTTACCCCATGACCACCCTTACAGATTTATTATTAGTAAGTATTGATGAGAAGAGCGGAAGACCGCGTGTGGTGGCGTGCCTTGGGAGAGGCCTATGTCCAGCAGTGGACCGATACAGGCTGATGATGATGATGAAGTATTGATGAAGAATTGTCTGTCAGATCAGATGGTGCCGTGTATGGTATTATAGTGTGTCCATTTTGAGATTTAAAATGTTTAATTTACCGAAAGTAACCTAATGATATATAATCTAACCATTTATTTGTGCCCGAATCCTAGCTGATTATATTTCTCGCCCATCAAAAAGGATTAACGGTGCCGTATATAGGTAATATAAGTATGCGTTTTAACGCATACTTATAGTTACTTAATTACAAAGTTTGAGCGGCGGGTGGCCGAGTGGTTTGGGCATCGGCTTCTCATGCGAGAGGTCCAAGGTTCGAATCCGGTCGGCGTGTACCAATGAGTTTTTTCTGAAGAAAAAAATTACGTACACACCTACACCTGCTGCTTCACCGTTCGGAACCGGTGTAAAACTGTACGTCCATCCCCTTGCCCCTTACTAGGTGGTAGGCTCAAATTGTAGCCGACTGGGTTGATACCACCGTACTGGATGTAAGATGGCCGCATAGCAGCCTCGTTTGTGTTCTCCTCTAGTCCAGTATAGCCAGCAATCCAGGGAAGTCTCCGGAATGGCACCTACCTTCTCGGAGGTGATATTGGCTAGTCAGAGCATGTGCTTTGGCCCCTCTGACTCAGCCACCCAAACAGGATTACATAAAAAAAAAAAGAAATGTCGCTACCCATTTGATAAATAAAAATAAAGAATGCGTTTTTAGCGAGAATTGAGTCATCTGGTAGACGCAACGTGGGCGCAGCAGGTACAAGATCCCTCACGGACCAGCGAATCGAGTAACATTAAGTGATTTTAACATCGCTTGCGTATCGAAACTTCATTCCAACGGCTTCCTTCAAAAATTATAATCTATGATCTTTTCAAGTGAGCATTCGTGCGTATAAAGCCCTGACAATTTTTAGCACGAAGATAAATTTTGATTGCCGTTTTGTTTTTATTAGGTTTCCGTATCCCGTACGGAAGCCTATTACTAAGCTTACGCCACCGTCTGTTTGTCTCTCTGTCTGTCTGTCTGCCTGTCTGTCTGTCTGTCTGTTTGTCTGTCCTACTGCTGTATCTCATGAACCGTAATAGGTAGCCGGTTGACATTTTCACAGAATATGTGTTATTTATTATGGTGGATATAACAACAAATAATAAAACATAGAAAACGTCAAAATTTAAGGGTGGTTGTACTTCAAGCACTATTGTTAATTACAGCACAACACCAACCACAACGTTTATCAAAATATTAGGGCAGCAAGTAAGGAACGAAGGTCCACCTACTGCATGACTCGGTGGAAGGACCGTGCCAAGGTGAGAGGTGGCGAACCTGTCGCCCTTATGAGCAGCATCTTGTTTTCTGTTTTCGTCTCTTCCAGGAAACCAAAATCCTCATAAAATATGTGTGAATCGTATTTTCTTTCTCTAAATCCTTAACTAAAGATGATTTTTTAAACATACACATCACACGCCGTATCTCTACACTCGGGGTAAGCAGAGTAATCGGTGTTGTGCTGCAAGTACTCTAGTAAATTACAGCACACCACCGACCACCACGTTTAGCAAAGTATTCGGACAAGATATATCAGGCAGCAAGTAAGACACGAAGGCCCACCTGCTGCACGACTCGGTGAAAATACCGCGCAAAGATGAGAGGTGGTTAACCTGTCGCCCTTATGCACGGCATCTTGTCCTTATCCCTTAGTCGCCTTTTACGAAATACACGGGAAGAGATGCAGTGGGGCTATTCTTAAGTACCGGCAACACACAGTACATATAAGGGTATATGACTCCCTTCTTATATTACTAGGTGGTAGGGTATAACCCGCCCGGGTTGGTACCACCGCACTGAATGAAAGGTCGGTCCAAACGGCTATGTAAATAGTTTGTGTGTTCCGTCTAGTTCAGTGTAGCCGGCACGCACGACCGAAGGCAAGCACTGCCGTGGCACCAAGTTCACCCGGTGTTATGGGCTGAGATCACGGATGTTGTAGGTGATGTAGCCAACCGTGTCAGTTCCCATAAAATAAAAAAGATGATATTTTAAACATTTCACGTTAATCGCTAGGCGTGTCTTCCTCAGCCGGGGCGGCTCTCGTCAAAGGACATGGCGGCGCAATCAAAGCAAAATTCCTTATCAGCTGTAAACGTCTCCGTGCGAGATAAGATCGGAAGGAAGCGACGCATTCGAGATGGGAAGGGAATCTGGGCTAATCCCTCCGTGTAAAACCATGCTTGGAAATAATAAATCATTGTGAATTACATTTATAATGTAGTAGCTTTTGCCCGCGGCTTCGCTCGCGTGAAAGTCGTATTTAAAAAGAGGAAATAAGTAAGCCCGCCACCGTACCTTTATTACGGCGAGCGAAACAATTTAGGTTTTGCATGAGAGCCACATCTTAGCGTAACCGGAACTAATTATCGTTAAATGTGCTTGTACTAAGTTTCATCGAATTCGGATGATCAGTTTAAGAGTTATGGAGGAACATACATACATACAGAAAAGATTTCTAAAAATCGTCAATTTAGTTTTAGTATCATGCATAGAGTCTACAAACGCAATATCTCAAAACAAAGTAACTTACTCCATGACCATCCCTTACAGATTTAATATTAGTATTGGTATTGATGTTAGCCGTGTAGTAGTAACTAATATCACATTTGGAGCCATGCTTTGAGGAAGTGACTAAGTGTAACGTGGGCATGAAGAGGGGGTGAGGGAGAAAAAAAGAGAAGTAGAGGCAGAGAGAGGAAGACAGACATAGGAGCATTAAGAAAAAGATAGGCATGGAAAGATGAAGAAACTGAGACACGAATTAATAAAAGAGGGAGGCAGGCAGGCAAAGAAAGTGAAGGAACAGGGATGACGAAGATAAAAGGAGAGAGTGAGGGAGAAAAGAGTTAAGGGTAGAAGATGGATAGTAATGAGAGAGGACCGGAATAGAAAAATGGGAAAGTAGAGAAGGGAAATAGGTAAAGGTAAAGAAAAGAGAGAGAAGAGCGAAACCAGATTGATCCCTTACTGGTCCATTTTTTTGCAATTTTGCGAAAGACCCTAAAAATTTATAGATAGAAACCTGTATAAACCCATCTTCGCCATCCAGACCAAGTTAAAAGCCAAACATAAGGAGGAACTGTATTGTTTTGTTCCCTAGTGTTGTTGAATTGAACCTTAATCAGCGATGATACTCATCCATTCTTAGGTAGATGACATTTTAGTCGCAAGTACGATCCTAATACTCCCATGATTCACCTTCTCGCAATATTATCAATCAAAACACGGCATTTGTTATCGTACTTGTGCCGATGTCGAGAGCGCTCTTTCGTCGATGAGCAGTGAGCACGAGACAGGGGGCCAGGAATCCGGACCGATTCCAGGAACAACCAGTGTGCTCGCGAGCCGTGGCGAGGTGCGTCGGCGCAGAGGGGCGACAGCCTGGGCTTCTAGTAGATGTTGTCATTCGTATATTGTGATGTGAAGAGAAAAGTGAAATTTTTACAGTAAAAGATATGTTGTTGGAAAAGTCTGAACCATCGGTTGAGGTGTAAACATGAGGGTAAAAAAATTTTTTTTTTGCATCATGTGACTGTCAATTGTCGTGACTGGCTCGTTATTTATCGTAAATGTTAAAAATTCTGTACAATGAATATATTCGAAAATAAAAAAACCAGCCAGGGCGACTTAAAATGAGAAACTGAACATGTTCGAAGTAATTTTTTTATAAGTATAAAAGATATTAAAGAAAATATACGAAAATCGAGCATTCCCGCGCATTATCTAAGAAACTACTGAGCCTAAAATTTTAAAAAGAAATAGTCAATATAGGGCCTCTCTTATAGTTTACAGGAAAACCAAAGAAAATCCAAAGTTTTTAAGTTCTCACAGAAAAAATTTATTATACGGAACCCTCTCCACTCGAGTTCGACTGTATGAGTGTCCTATAAAAACACAGAGCGGCTCGGGTGCTATCTGCACTACTTAATCTCGAGGTGCTCTCCGCGCCGCTTGCTCCAGTGTTGACAGAGTCGCGTCTGTCAACACTGTCTGCATGCGCGTCGTCTCGGTCCGGCTCATTCAATTCATAGAGTTCATTCAATTCATAGAGTTCTTTCAATTCATAGAGTTCATTCAATTCATAGAGTTCATTCAATTTATAGAGTTCCTTCAATTCATAGAGTTCATTCAACTCATAGAGTTCATTCAATTCATAGAGTTCATTCAAGCCATAGAGTTCATTCAATTCATAGAGTTCGTTGAATTCATAGAGTTCATTCAATTCATAGAGTTCCTTCAATTCATAGAGTTAATTCAATTCATAGAGTTCATTCAACTCATAGAGTTCATTCAATTCATAGAGTTCATTCAATTCATAGAGTTGGTTCAATTCATAGTATTCATTCAAATCATTAATACTTAGTTTCAATTCAACGTGAATGTTGCATACCTAATCGATTTCAATCGATAGATTCGCGCTCAAGAGTTTTCCTTTCCTTCCTTTCCCTCAAGAGGCCCCTTCCCTTCTTACCTTACTAGATGGTAGGGTTTATCCCTCCCGGGTTGATACCACCGCACTAAATGAAACGTCGGTCGAAACGGCTATGTAAATAGTTCGTGTTTTCCGTCCAGTTCATTGTAGCCGACATGAAATGAAGGGAAGCACTGACATGGCACCTAGTTCACCCGGTGTTATGGGCTGACATCACCGATGTTGTAGTGTAACACTTTTTTTAAATCTGAAATAACCTAAACCAAGCTAATCAATTTTTACCAAACCAGATAAATTATCTTATCAAGCGCGCACTCAAATCGCGAAAATTTATTGATCGTATATTTAATAATACACGGGTTCGCACTCGGATTTAGCGGAAAGAATTTTGATTACCTACGACGCTTAGTATAAATAATAAAAAAGTTCGTCGCGAACTAAACAAAGTTTCCAATCGAGCACAGTAAAAAGTATGCATTCGAAGCCGAGAAGCACGTGGAGGGAGAGTAGCCGGACGAATCACAGTGTCAAATATGACCTTAAAATCGGACACGTCCTTTTTATTCCAGAAATTAATAGATTTAGTTATTTAAAATGCTAGAGTAGACTTCGCCCGCCTCTGTGACTTTTAGTTAATGAGAAATAAATTTTTGAAAATTAAAAAAACTAACTAAACTAAAAAAGTGTAATTTTGTAAGGCTGAGTGAAACTTAAATAAGTAGCTTAGTTTTAATTGTAGAATTATTTTTCGTTTTTCCGAAACGGTGCCATAGTGGTTTGGTCATCGGTTTCTCATGCAATCCGTCCGAGGTTTGAATCCGGTCGGCGTGTACCAATGACTTTTTTCTGACGAAAAAATTTGCGTGCTGTTATACCGTTCGGAGCCGGTGTAAAACTGTAGGTCCCTTCCCGTGCCCCTTACTAGGTGGTAGGCTCAAATTGTAGCCGCCTGGGTTGGTACCACCGTACTGGATGTAAGATGGCCGCATAGCAGCCTCGGTTGTGTTCTCCTCTAGCCCAGTATAGCCAGCAATCCAGGGAAGTCGTGGAAGTTATGGCACCTACTTTCTCGGAGGTAATATTGGCTGGTCGGAGCATGTGCTTTAGCCCCTCCGACTCAGCCACGCATACCGCATTACATAAAAAAATCTTTGGATCCTGCGTCCGCAGTTTATTATGTTTCTATCTGTTGTAGTTTAGCCGTGCGAAGATGACGAAAGTATACATCATTTTCGTCAGATGATTTTTCCGAAGGAACCCTCCTGATTTCGTCCGTAAACGTAAGACGTAAAACGTAAAAAATATTCATGTACCTATTAGATTTGACGTATCTGAGTGTACCTTGTCCACTTATTGATGAAATAAACAATACAATTCCTATTATTATCTGTATAGTTGGTCATATAAAATTTTTATCGGAAACAACGAGGCGATCTCTGATCTGTGAAATGCCTCATGTTTTTCGAAATAAATTCAAAGGATTCATTCGTGTCATCCCGCTAAACGAGGCGGCTTACAAGCTCAGTCGGACTCGTACGTTGAATATACTGGTTGGTTGCTGAATGGCGGCAGGTAAGCCGCTTAGTGGCTAAGGAGTCTTGGTTAGGACGACTTGTCTTTTGAGTTGCTTTGGCACGAGCCCGTCCATCCGACGGGATGAGTAGGCGAGACACTGCAAATCCTTTGAGTGGGGGGAAAATTTATGTTAAAAAATAGGTAACTAGCGTTTGCCCGCGGCTTCGCTCGCGGTAGACTCGGTTTAATAGCAACTTCGATTTAACTGCAAATATGATAATAAACTATCACTTCTCTTAGATTTCCTCCGTCTCCGTCTCCGTCTCCGTCTCGGTCTCGGTCTCCGTCACCGTCTCCGTCTCCGTCTCCGTCTCCGTCTCCGTCTCCGTCCCCTCCCCCCCCCCCCCCCCCTTTATCCACATTAAACAAAGTTACGTTGCCATTGCGGGTTAATATACTAAGTTCTAACAAAATAATCTATCTTTCTAATCCGAGGACTTGGTGCAGTGCAGTGCAGCCGTTGCTTTTAATCCGACTATGTAACGACATTATAAAATTGTCATTGAACAACGACCGCTGTACAAAGGACCGGGTTTTCGATCAGACAAAGGGTTAAATCCTGAATTGACCGTCCGCCGTATCTATTTAATCCCATCCTGATATTTACTGTTTCATCTTTCTTATCTGCTTGTCATCTGTGAAAATTGCTTTGAGCATTGAATATAAGCGGTATTGTATTTTGGGAGAAGAGACTTTATAGTGCAGACAATAAAGTCTGATAGTCGGATGGCAACGGTATTGCCGGGCGGATGGAATATTAAAACGGTACTGATAAATCCATAGAACCAGGTCACAAAGCCACAGACAACACAAAAGTGAATTGAAATGTCACAAAGGTACATCGTACAGACATATACATACGTAACAGAAATCTAACAACGAGGAGATCTTATTGAAACGTACAAAATCCTCAGTGATTACAATGATTTACCAAATCTCAATGAAATGTTCACAAAAAATACCAATGCACAGAAACCCTACCACCTAGTAAGGGAAGGGACCTCCAGTTTAACGTGGAATCCGAACCACGGTCAGCCTACAACGGTCGAGCGGTCACCTTTAATGCGCATATTAGATTAGAGCGCACAGCTAAATCGCTCAGCATTTAATTCTAACCCAAGGAAACACTTCTTGGCTAACAGAGTTTTGGACACTTGGAACGAACCACCGCAGGAGGTCATAAATGCTAAAAGTGTAAACGGATTAAAAAACCAGTTAGATAAACACCTAAAAGAAATAAAAGTATTACCTAATATAATGTAAATAGCTACAAAAACATTGCATTAAAATATTAAAAACTACACTCCGGGGAGAAAAAAAAGTGAAATGCACGCATCAGCTTCAAGCTGTTACTTAGTGCCATAAATATTAATAATAAAAAAAATTAATAAGAGAGATTGTCCTAAAAGAAAAAATACCGGATATAAAATGATTGGACGTAAGAATAAAGAACATTTCAAAAGACTTTATTTTATAATCTTAGTTGGTTTTGGCTAGACTCTTGAAATACTAAGACAAGACTACTAGAAAGAAATATAATCTCTCCAAAAAATCCCTCTCTTCATTAACTATACTAAAATTATTACTTCCTGGCCCAACAACAGCCAACTAATTTTGTGACTTAGACCCATTGTCTTCAATGGGAACAGATCGGAATGATTCATGGCTAGATGGCTCAGGGCGGTATAACTTTACTATAGACGATATTGTAAATAAAGAACACAAAGACATTGTACATACACTATTATGTATTATTTTTAAACTCGTGAAGAACCGTGAATAAAGCTGTTTTGTTTAAAAATAGTGTCTAACAACCACGGTAATTTAAAAATCCACTCATAATAGTGGGTTTTTAAATTACCGTGGTAACAACAATAATAACAACAAAAAATAAGAAGGTAATTATTTCAAAAGTAATGCTGCCCAACACATAGAAGAGAGCGCTATCCGAGGAGATAGAACGCAAAATATATCCTTCCAAGTTCCAATGTCTAAGTATAACTGTTGAACGAGTACATGAATGACTATTTTTGAATGACATGGATTGCTCGTGACGTTAACAGATTGCTTGTGTTCGAGAAAGCGCGTCTATCTTTAGTGGTACGTCTATGGTGCGCACGTTAGTAAGCAAATGGAAATGTTATGAGTATGAGACTACATTCACAGAACGCTCACGTAGATACTTTTAAGGGTTCCGGAGTCAAGTATTTAGAAAATTATCATTATAAAATCGATTCCGCAAGAACTTTTGTCTGTAGTTTTCATATAGCCTCATTATTGCTCTGAAATGCTAAATAATACTGGCAGGCAATACTTCAACGAGAAGTTATAAGAAGGACCCTCGTGCACGAGCAATTTTTTGTCTTCGACGACTGTGGTTTCTTCACAGTTATTTATTACCCATTAAACCATATTATAAACTAGCTTTTGCCCGCGGCTTCGCTCGCGTGAAATTCGTATTTAAAAAGAATAAAGTACGTAAGCCCGCTACCGCACCTTTATTTCGGCGCGCGGAACAATTCGGTTTGTATGAGAGCCACATCTTACCGTAACTGGATCAAAAAATATATTTTCGTTTATTTAAAAACACACTTTCTGCTCTGAGTTTTTCGAATTGTTGTATGTACTTACTATTGTCACTCAAAAATAACTAATGTTATCTGTGAATACCTGTAAGAAGTCCCACTTACGTTTTTTTTTTCGTATTTCGTACCTAATCTTCTTTTAAATTGCCAGAACGTCTTAAATGAATCTAAAATTATTTATCACACACAAGCTACGATTCCATACGCTCATCTTTTCGGTCTGGTTAGCGGTCGGAGCTAAACTGTACATTTCTCAAAGACATCTCTAATGGCATTTATGTTGGCGGGAGGTTTATAGATGGAGACGTTTAGTTTTCGAGATATTGTTACAACATGTCGCTCTGCTCGGGTAGAATTTGTTTCGGTTGGATGAAGTTTGACGTGTTTCGTTCACTTCGGTCGAAGCACTAATGTTGGAGAGCCATTCGAAAGTCACGAATTCGAAAATTAAACTGTTTTTTTAAAATTCTTTACCTAAATGACTTATCTAAGTATGCATTAAATTATTTTATTTTATTAATGGTAAACATTTTTCTTCCTTTCTCACAGTCATGCCCTCATCAAGATCAATGATTTATTTTGACGCTAGCTGGTTTAATGTTTACTATTACTATAATAATTTACTTGTCATTTGGATGACTTTGCAAAACTTTGTCAAATTCGCAATATGTGAATAAAGTTTTAGCCGCTTGTTGATTAATTTCTACGAGTATGCATCGACGCTTTCCATATTAACAAATATGAATCCACGACAACCCGAAATGAACATCCGACAAATCCTTCCTAACGACACTCCCACCCACAACCAGTTTTCATCACCCAATTACAAAAGCGACAGTATCTGGAAGTCTCCAGACGTAACTCATTTCCCCGAAGCGATATTTCAGAGGCGAGTGAGTTATTTCGAAACTTCCACATCAAAGATTCCGTTTAAATTGACCGATACCGTGTGTCATTTGAATCCGGGTGAGGAGGAATTTGGCAAGAGACGGGTCGAATTTTGTGCGGACATTAAGCATACCTTGGGGAGTGAGAGTTTCGCAAATGATGTGTATCAATATTAGATAATACTCGTAGTAAGATAACGATTTAAAAGCATTTTAAAAGCAGAAAAGACTCCCAGTACTGGAGGCAAAGTAATTAACTCAAATATTTCCAGTGATCCTGCAACACGGACGGCATCCCATCATCACACACACACACATCACAAATATAAAATTAGTCGTCTGCTGTCTGTCTGTCCGTCTAGAACTCGAGTATCGCTCAACCGATTTGAATGCAGTTTTCACCATTGCAGTGTGCAATACTTTTTTTTGTATTGTAAGCTCGACATATGGCGCCGAGGCACCCATGAGGTTCCTAACGGCGCCCATGGACATTCGGTCGTATGCGGGGGTGGCGAATGCCATGCCGGCCTGACAGGTGCCCATTCATGCCCCTCTTGAAGGACCCGAGACTGTATTTGGTTGGAAATATCTGACCAGGAACTTTATAATATTTATAGGATGCCATCACGCTGTTCTTAAAAGGCTAACACTACGGTCGATATTAGTCACAGTCGGAGCGAAAATGTCATTCAGAGTTATTATTAAAGCCAACGATAACTATGACGAAGCTACGGGCAAAGTTGCTTTACAAACCAGCAAACACTAGAAAATACTTTAGATAGGTAGCTCGATTCACAAAATGACTATAAGACTCTTTCGTATCCTTAACTTAAAAGTCTATGAATGCCAATTCATATTTCGGCAACGGCAGCTGTGAATCCAACTACTGGCATGAATTTCGGATAATCCGTACCCGCCAAACTTCCCATCCACGACAATACCATTCCTTTTCACGCAAATGACAGCAAGTTTCCCAATCTCATCTGCCGACCGAACAAAAAAGCGAATCTCTAATCCGATAGGGTTTTTCCCAAAAGTTTTCTTGTTTGGTTCCCGTTTTCGATAGCCCAAAAAATACCCGACTACGACACAGGAAGGGGATACGAGAGTCATTATATTCTTTATAATTTTATTTTTTCGAAATTTTAGACTCTTTTAGACTTTGGAGATAAGGGGGAGAATGCTAGATTTTTTATATTTTATTTAATGTCTAAACTATTAATATTAAAATTCGGAGAAAATTAGCTGTCACAGACGGACAGACAAGAGTGATCGTTTAAGGGTTCACTTTTTTCCTCTTTTGAGGTAGATACGGACTAAAAAAACTGGCCAAGTTCGAGTCGGACTCGAGCACCGAGGATTCCGCACCACAAAAAAAACCATTGAAAAAAACACGTTTTTGCATGGGAGCCCCCTTAAATTTTTACTTTTTCTATTTTAACTTTAATAACACATATTCTGTGAAAATTTCAACTGGCTACCTATTACGGTTCCAAAGATACAGCAGTAGGACAGACAGACAGACAGACAGACAGACGGCGCGGCGTAGGCTTAGTAATAGGCTTCCGTACGGGATACGGAAACCTAAAAACTGTAGCAAAATGGAAAAAAATTGTTCTCCATACAGTTTATGTATTTACGAAAATGTATCGAGAACTCGAATTTTTTTTTCCAATTTCGCCACCTATTTAGAATTTACGGTACCAAGTTTTCGACACTGATTAACCCATGAAATATCCCTGACGGTAACAAAATGTCTTCCGCTGTTTTTTCGTAGTCAGATTTCTCGCTGTCGAATCCTCTCCGCAAGCCCTATTGGCCACGCGAGGCGGATTTGATAAATATTGCAGAGCTCGGGGAGGACCGGGGCCAGAGCGATCCTGGGGGAATATGGCCGGAGGTAAATCATGCTACGACGCGAGATTGCGGGAGCGTGCGATCATTCCTTCGTTTTATTTATTTTTAGGTCAGGTATGCGCTTATATCGGCAACGTTAGTGCACATATATTTTTAAAGTGCCTTCGCAAGTTTTATACAACGTTTTAAGGGTTCCCAATCCATACGGAAGCCCAAGAACATTTTAGTAGGTATGGACGTCAAACTGTCCAATGCTTATATGGGAAACAGCGTCGCCGAGCTCCGCGGGTAGCGGAGGGGACGGCGCGCGCTCTGATTGGGTGGTATCGGGCGCTATCGCGCTCTGATTGGTTGGTAACGAATGGCATTTGTACGTTTATACAAACGTCTTGTTAATCTGGCGCGGGGAAGGTCCGACGTCCGTACCTATTAAATGTTCTTGCGGAAGCCTATTCATAATCGTCTGTCTGTCTGCCCGTCCGTCCTCGAAATATTTGTTAAAGTAAACTTATTGATTATAGCAAATTTATATATTTTTGAAATTTCCTTAACAATATCTATAGAGTGACATGATATTTGATTTATTTAAAAAAACAAAAAATATTTTTGGTTTACATTTTGGGGTACCCTGTACTTTCCACATGACTATTAGATAAACTTATCTGTAATATATCTAGCGGCAAAAATTACACGTAATTTGGCGTCATTTTCATCGAAATCGGTTCAGTAGGTCCGGAGATATCTGCGTGTGACAGACAGACAGACAGACACCAGAGCGATCCCATAAGGGTCCCTTTTTTCGCATTTTGCGACGGGACCCTAAAACGCAAAAAGTAAAAAATTAAGGGCGGTCCCCATACAAAAAAATTGCTAAGAATCTATTAGTGTATATTCACGCTACTGAATAATAGATGGCGCCACAGGTATTTGTATTTTGAATTATACAGACAAAATATAGACGAATATGGTTTTTGACAGGTACGGTATAGCGAATATACGGAACCGTCAGTGCGCAAGTAAAACTCGCAATTGACCGATTTTTTATAATTCTTAGTTGTAGTTATTGAAATTAAAGTCAAATTATTATGTAAAAGAAAATAGTAAATTATGAATGTAAATGGTTTTGACATCTTACGAGAACGATCGGTTCCCTTAGCTTATTTAATAGGTCTTACCACTGGTTGCTCTGAGGAATTTGACTTCCCTCATCCCTCCTGCCGGACTTGCTTAGAACATCCATATTATGTCGTACAGAACCCATCGTATCTCGAAATCGTTTCTGTGCCGTACGACGAATGGAATGTGGTCTTCCGGTGAGTATGTTACCTAGCTTCTCTATCATGGGCGCTTTCAAAAGGCGTTTCAATAAAATCAAAGATAACCGTTCTGTCCTCCTTGTCAGGTTGTCCTGTAAACTATAAGAGAGACTCAGTAGTTTCGAAGATAAGTGGGGGGATGCTCGATTTTCGTAAATTTCTTTGATAAACTAAAAATTTTTTTTTTTTTTTTATGGAAACTTGACACGGTTGGCTACATCACCTACAACATCCGTGATGTCAGCCCATAACACCGGATGAACTAGGTGCCATGTCAGTGCTTCCCTTCATTTCGCGCCGGCTACACTGAACTGGACGGAAAACACGAACTATTTACATAGCCGTTTCGACCGACGACGTTTCGCTCAGTGCGGTGGTACCAACCCGGCCGGGATAAACCCTACCAGCTAGTAAGGTAAGAAGGGAAGGGACCTACAGTTTAACGTGGTATCCGAACCACGGTCACGGTTGACATGCGACGGGGAGAGATTCAGTGGGGCTATTCTTTTTAAGTACCGACCCCACACGGTACTTTTTAAAATTATAATAAAAAATATATATTTGTGTTTCTTATAAAGAGCCCTTACTATTGAAACGTCACAATATGCATTTGAAAAAAATAAATTCTAATGTATCCCCCCCCCCCCCCCCAAACCTCCCAAAATCTAAATTCATTTACTCTACCTATACGTCGTTGATTGGGTCATCCATCAAACTCTGTATATGTACCAAATTAATATTTTCGTACCGTGTGGGTTCGGTACTTAAAAAGAATTACCCCACTGCATCTCTCCCCATGCATGTCGTAAAAGGCGACTAAGGGATAAGAACAAGATGCCATGCTAAAGGGCGACAGGGTCGCCACCTCTCACCTTGGCACGGTACTTCCACCGAGTCATGCAGCAGGTGGGTCTTCGTGCCTTACTTGCTGCTTTATCGATTTAATCTTGTTCGAATACTTTGCGAAACGTGGTGGTCGGTGTTGTGCTGTAATTTAACAGAGTTCTTGCAGCACAACACCGATAACTCTGCTTACCCCGATTGTCGGGATTCAGCGTGTGTGATATGTGTGTAGATTCGGAGAAAATAAGCGGTGACCGACGGACAGACAGACAGACACAATAGTAATCATATAAGGGTTCCGTTTTCTCCTCTTTTGATGTAGGGATTCCTAAAAAATGCGTAATTCTAAAATTTATCAGCAATATTGAGTGTATCAATAGTGTCTAACAATACAGCATCCATATAAATTCAGAATTGTAAATTCAAAACGAAATTCTAAATTCAAACCCACGCTGTTTCAAGAAGGGTGACATCATATCAGATACAAGCGATTTCGCAGTTAAAATTTATTTTACCTTTGTTTATTTCAATTTCTTTTTAAATTTATTATCGGTCCTGTTGTTTATCGTTATTGATAAAAAAATTATAATATTAAAAATTAAATATTAAACGTGGCTTGTTGTTTTATGATGCGTTGAGATCTTTTCACGGGCAGTACCTGGAACAAGAGAAACATATTTTGTTAGTTCATATAATTATAATATTTATATGTAGGTAGAGTGTTTTCATTTTACGAAGGCACGAGGGGTACGAGGTAGGAAGTGGTGCGAGAGGCGACCGCGATGAGCTCAGTAGAGAACGAACTCGATGCCAGGTCGGTACACACTTTCTAGACGTCTCCGCGTCGCTCCGTCGAACCGAGTCGTTCCCTACTGAGCTCCGCGCGGTCTCACACCACTTCTTACCTCATACCCCTCGTGCCTTCGTAAAATGAAAACACTCTACCTAATCTAAAGGCAATACTTTAGTTAGAACATCGTTAAAATTAAATTCTGATATTTTTTATAGAAATCGCAACATGTGGCTCCGAGCCACCCATGAGGTGTCTAACGACGAAAATGGACATTCGGTCGTATACGGGGGTTGCGAATCCCATGGCGTCCTGACAGGTGCCTATTCACGGCCCTCTTGAAGAAAAGCTCTAAGTATAAGGTTTCTTACCCGGTTCTGCCTTATAGATTATGTACACTGTTGAATGGGACATGACAAAAATAAAATAAATGATGACGAACCATACTGAATATACATATGTAATGCATATGTCTCAATGAAATATTGTTAATGTTGTGTGTTCTTTATGTCGAAATAAATATCTGAATCTGAATCTAAAGTGATCCACGCCACGACTATGCAAAGTTTCAGAATTACTGCAATAGTCTCTGACGAAAATCACCCAAAATCAAGAGAAATCTAAATAGAACACAAATCCGGACATCAATTTCTATAAAAAAAATTCTAGCTCCTATATATTTTCCTATAGAACTTATTTTAACTCCAGAAAACCAATTTCCGTAACCGATATCTTGTCACACCAAATTCACTCTGTGCGCCTAAAGATATTTCACATAAAAAATAATAAATCGAAGATTCACGACGTTGTCGCTCTCGACCCCCGCTGCTTGTTGTCGTCGTAATAAATGTGGGTCGATTTGACCCCGGGCCAGTCGCCCAGGGTCCACTTGCCACTGGAGCCTTCAAGCCGTAGATCCTAGCGGAATGGCTTCGCTTTTTAAAGGTTTTCTAATGGCTGCAATTTGTTTATCTTATAGATGCTTTTAGTGGGATAGGTATTTAGTGTTTTATTTTATTTGCGTTTTAGATTTTGTTTCACGTTATTTTTACATCTATTCGCTGAAACGCTCTCCCTGTTGATATATTTCCCCCCAAGTAGAGTCTCGGGTCCTTCAAGAGGGGGCGTGAATGGACACCTGTCAGGCCGGCATGGCATTCGCAACGCCCGCATACGACCGAATGTCCATGGGCACCGTTAGACACCTCATGGGTGCCTCGGCACCATATGCCGAGCTTACAATAAAAAATAAAAAAATCACTCAATGAATTCAGAAATTATCTATTGGTGGTTTTCATCATTAAGTCTTTGAATTGAATAGTTTGATGTCCGTTGTAGATAAAATATTTGAATTCTTTATGATTCTCAATTTTGTTTTTCCATCAAAGTGCAACTCGTGTTTTTCGTCCAGTTCAGTGTAGCCGGCACTACAGAAGCGAAGGACTGATACGGCACCTAGTTCACAAAGATATTATGGGCTGACATCACCATAGGCGCCGACTACGTGGGTGCTCGGGGGCTCCAGCACCCACGAGGGGTGAGTAGTGGGTGCGGAGCACCCACGACGATAGATATTATTAAAACTGATCAGTAATCTGATTAGAGCTACGATAAAAGTGCCTTATTTACTTACAAGCCTTTGGGTGGCCACATTTACACATTCGCACTAGTGGCGCGACGAATAGCGAACGTTATAGTACTCCTATATTATTATTCTATACCATATGCAATAGAATATAGGAGCACTACATGCGTAAGTACATCGTGCGAATGTGTAAATGCGGCAAATGCAAAACATTGTGCGAACGTTTTGCGAATCCATGCTGCCGGGTGCCGGGAGAATTAATGAAAAATTGGAGAAGCATATGTCCAGCAGTGGACGGCAACATGTTGATGATGATGATTATCATAAAAATCATCATCATCAACATGTAATCATCATCAAATATTCAATAAAAAAAAATTGCATGAGCACCCACGAGGATTTCTAAAAGTCGGCGCCCCTGGACATCACGGATGTTGTAGGCGATGTAACGAACCGAAGCCAACTTCTAGGCCAGGCTAATAATTATTTAACTGAGTCAGTAATTATATTCGAATCGAAGATAACACAGCTGTATCCGTGGTTAACCCACGAGAGAATAAGGCTAAAATAAGATAAAGTCTCAAGACACCACCACAACTTGCCCCGCGGTCGGACGGAGGTCGTTTTAAACAAGTTACAAATTTGTAAACATTTACATAATAACGGCTCCTCGATGATCAATCAGCAGTTAACGAGAGACATTTTTCTCAGGAGTCGATTGCAAATTTACATAATCACAAGGAGCAGGACCGTTTCCTGGTCATTTTCAGGGTTCCGTATCTGTGCGAAAGCTTATTACTAACCCTAGCGCCGTCTGTCTGTCCATCCTACTGCTGTATCATTTGAACCGTGATAGTTGGATGGTTTGAAATTTTCACAGAATCCTAACAAATGATAAAAAAGTCAAATGTAAAATATTAAGGGGGGTCCCCATACAAGAAACGTGCTATTTTCAGCGCCATCTACCGGATGATTAAAACACATTTTAACTACAACAGCATGAAGTTTCACCGATAGATGGCGTGTGGAACCATATGAAATTAGGTTTCCATCTTACTTGTTAGCTGCGAAGAACTCAATACATAAATTAGAAATAAAAAAAACCCGACCCTTAAAAAGTAAAAAATAATTTCCGTTTACTTACTTAAAGGAGTCGGAGGAACACTAAGTAAATACCCGCGCAGCTTGAGTTTTTATATTTTATTTACTTAGCGGTCCCCCGACTCCTTTAAGTGCGATTAAATCAGCTTTCTAATAAAAAAATCCGCATCCAAATCGGTCCATCCGTTTGGGAGCTACGATGCCACAGACAGACAGACACACCCTTACACACATACATACACACGTTAAACTTATAAAACCCTTCCGTTTGCGTTGGGGTTTTAAATTAAACTTGCCTCTTGTACATGCAAAGCATTTGTCCGTGCGTCTTAAAAAAAAATGCCATCACATAGTCTATAGTAAGTCCAAAAATAAAATAAAATATGATTCACTCACACATTACTTACGTAGTATTAAAAGGACTCAGAAATAAAACAAAACTACAAACTTATGTTAAGTACTTAGTAAAATTGTTCTCGCCTTAAGCCCGCCCGGTTCAAGTTCAGGCCTACAATTTTTCACCAACTTATCATCATCAATGTTACTTACTAATAATAAATATGAAAGGGATGCTCATGGAGTAAGTTACTTTGATTTCTGAAATACTACATTTGTAGACTCTGTGTGTGATATTAAAACTAGGTAAATTGACGATTTTTAGAAATCTTTTCTGTATGTATGTATGTACCTCCATAACTCTTAAACCATCATCATCCGAATTCGACGATACTTAGTACAAGCACATTTAACTATATACGGGACGCAGGATAGGCTAAATAAAATTCCAGTTACGCTAAGATGTGGCTCGCAAACCCAATTGTTCTGCGCTTCGAAATAAAGGAACGGTAGCGGGCTTACTTACTTTATTCTTTTCAAATACGAATTTCACGCGAGCGAAGCGGCGGGCAAAAGCTAGTATTTAATAAGATGTAATTTTCTAGGACCGATTCGCTAAGTCTCGCCCTATAAGCGGTCGCATCCGATCTGCGGTGGCGCCTACGGTCTAGTCTCATGTTCTTAATATTTTTTTTCTTTTTCTTTAATGTGTGGATCTGTCATTAGCATCTTCTCTATACTTCTTATAAAAGGGAACGTGTCTGTATGTATGTCTGAGCTAAACTCCGGAACCACTGAACAAATTTTGATGAGGTTTGCACCAACGGAAAGAGTAATTCTTGAGGCTCACTATTTGCTATATACCATTACTCTAAATATTAGGGCTGACCAGTATCAAAGAAAGTATAGTATAGCAGCCTCGATAGCTCAGTGGTGCAGACAGTCAACTGTCGCTATTGAATGTTAAGCAACGCTGGGTGCGGTCAGTACTTGGATGGGTGACCGCTGACCGTTGGAGGCTGACCGAGGTTCGGATTCCTCGTAAAACTGTAGGTCCCTTCCCTCCTAATCTTACTTGGTGGTAGGGTTTAACCCGCCAGGGTTGGTACCACCGTACTGAATGAAACGTCGGTCTAAACGGCTATGTAAATAGTTTGTGTTTTCCGACCAGTTCAGTGTAGCCGGCACGATCTAAGGGGGAAGCACTGACATGGCACCTAGTTCACCCGGTGTTATGGGCTGACATCACGGACGTTGTAGGTGATGTAGCCAACCTTGTCAGTTTCCATAAAAAAAAAAAATGGACGGGACAGAGAGTGAGAAAGAGAGAGAATATAAGAGAAGTCATTGTTTATTATAATATTTGCGTTCAAATCGGATTTGCTATTAAGCCGAGTCCACCGCGAGCGAAGCCGCAGGCAAAAACGAGTTTATAATATGTAGTTAGAAATTAGATAGCCCCACTGCATCTCTCCTCGTGTATGTCGTAAAAGGTTAATAAGGAATAAGGACAATATGCCGTGCTAAAGAGCGACAGACTAGGCACCTCTCACCTTGGAATGGTCCTTCCACCGAGTCATGCAGCAGATGAATCTTCGTGCCTTACTTACTTGCTGCTTGATAGTTATCTTGTCCGAATACTTTGATAAACGTGGTGGTCGTTGTTGTGCTGTAATTTACCAGAGTTCTTGCAGCACAAAACCGATTACTCTACTTACCCCGATTGTTGGGGTAGAGTGTGGTATGAAGGTATGTAGGTAAATAAATTGAATTTGAAAATTTTACATAAAAAAAAAAATTTTAACTTAGAATATCTCTCCTAGACTTTATGCCTCGCCTATTCTCAAATTTAAAGTTGTTGACCAATAGTTTAGAAGTTATAGCCCTGGGCAGACGGACAGACCGAGGCACAAGTTCCTTTTTCCCCTACATATTTGAGTAGATATCTCAAAAAAAGGTTTTTGAGACATACGACCGAACGTCCATTGGCGTCGTTACACACCTTATATATGGGGGGCACCGCGGCATATGTCGCGTTTTAAAAAAAACGGCCAAGTGCGAGTTGATCTCGCGCACCGAGGGTTCCGTATCGCCATACGCCATGCCATGTTATTTTCATTATTTGTTGTTATATCGGCCATAATAAATAACACATATTCTGTGAAAATTTCAACGGGCTACCTATTACGGTTCAAGAGATACAGCCCTCGGACAGACGGACAAACAGACAGACAGACGGCGGCGTAGGCTTAGTAATAGGGTCCCGTACGACGGATACGGAACCCTAAAAAATACTGATAGATTGGCAAAGCACCATACTAATAGATATATTCTAGGTACATCAATGCACCTGGTTATATTTAGCAGTTAAAGAGGTGAGCGACAGTTAATAATCTCTGCATTAAATAGCGAATTACTTGATGGACAACGCAAGTGGGCGCCAAACTTGTTCTGAGCATCCCGTAATATTTGCATGGCGTGCGGCTGTCGATTAGCGGTGATGTCAAGCTGATGTAGGGTTGCCAACCGTACTTTAAAATAAAGTCTCTTAGGATATTTTAGGTCTCCGTAATTTAAACTTTTGAATAGCAATGAAGTACGCGACATGTAGCGTCGAGCCACGCATAAGGTGTCTAACGACGCCCATGTACATTCGGTCGCACGAGCGGGTTTCGAATGACGTGTCGGCCTGACAGGTGCCTCTCATGAAGGATCTGCATTCACGACTCTCTTGAAGAACCCGAGACTATACTTGGGGGGAAACATTTGGGCAGGGAGAGCGTTCCAGAGTTGACCAGTTCAGTGGAGATCTGCAGAATCGATTTGTACGCATTCGCGGTAAGTCCAGCGTATAAGGATGCAATCCTTGACCAGTGCGCGCTGTGCGGAGGTGTGAAGGGGACGGGGCGGGATCGCGTCAAACAGCTCCTCCGAGCATTCCCCGTGGAATAAGCGACAGAACGCATGAGGGCGCCGACATCCCTACGGAGTTGCAGTGGCGAAATTAAACATAAACCTGACAGGACCTCAGTAATCGCATGCAGTGCATCTTAATAGTGTATTCAATAATACCTGATCACTGCTAAAATGTACAAAGAGCACTAAAAAATGTGTTTCAAAATTTTAATAAATAACACTTTTTTTTATTAGGCCGTAAATTTTTTAACCATACCTGAAATCTGAAATATACATTATTTCTGCTAATAAAAGTTGGCAACCCTGAGCTGATGGCGAATTATTTGCATAAGCATTCATTATGTGGTCGGCTCGGCCATTTAGCATGTGCTATCATCGCTCACTGTAAATATTCATAAAAAACATGTTTTGAGCGATAAAAGTGATTTTATACATGAAGTGTCAATAATGAACAAAAACATTATTTTTTTAATGGAAACTGACACGGTTGTCTACATCACTTACAACATCCGCGATGTCAGTCCATAACATCTTGGTGAACTAGGCGCCATGTCAATGCTTCCCTTTGATCGTGCCGGCGACGCTGAGCTACCGACGATTCAGTGCGGTGGTACCAATCCGAGCGGGTTAAACCTTACCACCTACTTAGTAAGTGGTAGCAGTTCTCTCAAAACTTTAATGCCGCTCGACCTACCTGCGCAGTTAACC
Source organism: Nematopogon swammerdamellus (assembly GCA_946902875.1). Taxonomy (NCBI): domain Eukaryota; kingdom Metazoa; phylum Arthropoda; class Insecta; order Lepidoptera; family Adelidae; genus Nematopogon; species Nematopogon swammerdamellus. Next base: position 3,361,960 of record OX336335.1, on the reverse strand, counting down.
AATTTTAGGTCATAATTCGTAGAACATACGGTTGACTTTAAAGTCGCTCACATCTTGGGTTCGCGCATGTGCAGTGAAGCAATTATCTACCCTATGATCTACGAGTGATGACCTAAAATTCGTTGACTGCGCGCGCAGGTAGATCGAGCGGCATTTAATGATTTTTTAACAATTTAGAAAATATCCCCTAGACTTTATGCTAAATTGTATTCTCTAATTCTGTAAGTAAGTAAGCTTTTGAGAACCCATCGGTTCTCTAAATCGTTTCTTTGTCGCACCGCTAGAGTGTGGAACTGTCTTCCGGCGAGTGTATTTCCTGAATCCTTTAACCTGGGTGTCTTCAAGCGTCGTAGTAACGCGCTAGACAGCCTAGCAACAGTCCGCAAATCTGCTGGCATGGCGCCTGACTGAGCGTGGTTTCGCGAGGAGAGGTGATTTTGGCTCTGTCGACTGCACCATTGGTCTCTCGGCACAGCCACCCATGCTGGTATACATAAAAAACATTATTGTGGCGCACTGCAAAAGGTGTGGAATGGGTTTCCGGGAAATATCAATCCCATCCATCTATAATCCACGGATGTTTATGTCTCCGGTTAACAGCCTTACCCTGTCACCTCCTCGGGGGTGAAATTGGCTGCGCCTGAGGTTTCGAGCACGGCCACCCAGTTCGGCAGCAATAAAAAAATTACAGATCGTACGATATCTGTCAAATAACTCTAATCCAAGCCAAACACAGTCTCGCGTCGTTTAATAGGCACCAGTCAGGCCGGCATGGCATTCGCAATACCCGCATACGACCGAATGTCCATGGGCGTCGTTATGGGTGGCTCGGCGCCGCCTGTCGCGCTATCAATAAAAATAAGTTCGACTTGAAAAATCCCTAAGTACATTTGACGACAACGAAAAAGGATTGAACGTTTTAAACCAATATTATCCGTGCGTTTATTTGAAAGGTATTCTAAATTTGAAATAGGATCCAAATAATTTCGAAATTTAAACTGAAAACACCCGAAAGTAAGTTTTATTATTAGTGGGAATTCGACGCTTTAACGTTGAAACTTTGTAATAAATTAGCAATGAAGCGAATAATTAAAAGCCGGAGAAGTTTCGCGAGTTGTGGGCGGCTTTAGCCGGAGGTAGGAAATATTCTCAACGGGAAATAATATGTTCCTTAAAATCGAGTTAATTTTATTTCTGTAACTTATTTATTAAAATATTCATAGAAGTAGAAATGCTTTATTGCACACAAAAACACAACAAAGATACAGAAGACAGAAGATAACATACAGACGAGCAATAGAAAACAATACTTCACACAGAAACAAGAGAACAGTAGCGTGCAAAGTGCAAAGGCGAACTTATCACTTTAAGTGATTTCTTCCAGTCAACCTTTGGGATATTTATATATGTAGGTACCTTATGCTTTTGATGAACAAAACTCATTATTCTACATAGGTAGGAATTCTATAATAGTTACCCCATCCAATTAGGATGGATTGCATAAATAACACAACCAATAAATTAAATTAATAAATTTAACCAATAAATTTAACTTTTAACTAAATAATTAAATTTTCAAATAAACTTTTTTTACAACATACCTACCTATTTCTCTACCAATAAAATAATGTGATACTTAATTTTATTCTTGTAGTATAACTTGTGTGTTGTTTTTGTATGTGTTTATAAATGGATTAAAAAAAACCGGCCAAGTGCGAGTCAGACTCGCGCACGGAGGATTCCGCATCACAAAAAAAAAACATTTTAATTTTTTTATTATATGTTGTTATATCGGCCAAAATATCACATATTCTGTGAAAATTTCCATCGGACAGACGGACGGACGGAGAGACAGACAGACGTACAGTCAAAGTACGGAAACCTAAAAAATAAAGGAATATAAAATTCCTAGACAAATTCAATACTACCTAAGTCCATTAGGCATTAAAACCACTTCTGATTTAATACGAACTGGTTCAAAGAACTGTACCCTAATCACGAGATTTAACCTACACCGCATACTACGCTACGCGCCGTGTTCTCCGCATCATTTTGTATGGAGAAACGGAGCAGCGCCTCTAGTGATAGATTTGCGAACTTCGTTTCTCCATACAAACTGATGCGGAGAACACGGCGGCGGCGTAGCGTAGTACGCGGTGTAGGTTAAATCTCGTGATTAGAGTACTTGATGTTCTTGAATGAAATATTTATATTCTTACTTCATCTGATGATAGGTTGGCGGCTGTAACATGCAATAAGCCATTAGCAAGCCAAACATTAAGCCATTATCTGTTACGATGACGCGTTCAACAAATTATACAATCAATATAGTGTCAATAAAAGAGCGTGACTATATGTACAACATTATCAGGGTTTCGTAGGTCTGACTTTTTTTTTTTTTTTTTTTATGGAAACTGACACATTTGGCTACATCACCTACAACATCCGCGATGTCAGCCCATAACACCGGGTGAACTATGGTGCCATGTCAGTGCTTCCCTTCATTTCATGTCGGCTACACTGAACTGGACGGAAAACACGAACTATTTACATAGCCGTCTCGACCGACGTTTCATTCAGGGCGTGCGGTGGTACTAAACCGAGCGGGATAAACGCTACCACCAACCAAGTAAGATAAGAAGGGAGGGGAACTACAGTTTAACGTGGAATCCGAACCGTGGTCAGCCTCCAACGGGCGAGCGGTCACCCATCCAAGTACTGACCGCGCTAAGGGTTGCTTTTAGCAGTCGACCGACCGCACCACTGAGCTAATGAAATAATCGCCATGCCATTCTGATTTTTAGTTTTTAGGGTTCCGTGTCCGGTAAGGACCCTATTACTAAGCCTACGCCGCGCCGTTTGTCTGTCTGTCCGTAAGGGCTGTATCTCTTGAACCGTAATAGGTAGACTGTTGAAATTTTCACAGAATATGTGTTATTATGACCGATATAACAACAAATAATAAAAATAACAAAAAGTAAAAAAATCACAGGGTCCTCATACAAGAAACTAAAAAGTGTATGCGCGCCATCTACCGAAAAGAGTATGAAGCATTTTAATTAATACATGGATGGCGTGAGTAGCGCTGACCATGGCATGGCGATACGGAATCCTCGTTGCGCGAGTTCGACTCGCACTTGGCCGGATTTTTTAAAAATATTTATAGGATTTTCTATTTTTTTTTTCACGCAACCCTCTTCTTGCAAACCGAGTGTTTACTTGGTAGGTTTTATTTTCTAATTCGCGAATGCTGAGGTCGAGTTCGTCTGCCTTCAAGCGGGCGCGGCGCGGTGTGGTGTGTGGTCATTTTGTAAAGCAACCGGCCGCGGGGACCGTGTCGCAACCTGGTTGGTCTTGAAGAGGTCACATCAACGCTTAGGCCGGCCTATCGAAAGCAAATTGTGGGAATTATTTTATTAACTACTGTTTGATCGAGTTATTATGAGCTAGGTTGAATACTGTGGTGACTAAACTAAATTGCACTACAAATTTGATCATAAAATTTATAAAATTATTGATAAAATTGATATATTGATTAACAGATTATATAGTAAAACTAAACAGTGTATATTTCAAAAGTATTTAATGACCAAAAAAAAAATTTTTATGATCGTTCAACAGTAATATATTATTCTTATATCCATTTATTTCCACATTTCTTTTTATACAAATTTTACATTTTTTTTAAATTAAAACCTAAAATTAATATAAAAACAAACGGAGTTTCCACCATCGGCGGCGGCGCGGCGGGGCCAGCCCAGGCTACCTATGGTAGGGTCCCAAAGAGAGGAACCTATACCTATTATATTTATTACGACAGGAAATCAAAGAAGAATAAATATTATAAACTAAACTCTCTTAAAAATAAATTTAGAAATACTTAAATAAAATTAATTAAATAAAATTAACATATAAATATAGCTAATTAAATTTCAAGGAGTCGCCTGAGTTGAACGAAATATTTTATCCACGCTTCTCTCTCCGTCCACGGTACAGTGTAGACACGCACTTAATTATTTTTTTAATATATATTTTAATTAGTTATTTCTTAGGTTAATTTTATTTAATTAGTTTTACTCTTTATTATTATTCAATAAATTATATTAATTCACTAATTAGAAACTAAAGCCTTGAAACTAAAATATACTAAAATCGTATTACATAATTGTGTTGCAGTGTTTGTAAATTCCTTGCACTACGATTAACAAATTAAACACGTGGATAGTTTATCTCAAGTCGTTGCTCCACCTAGCCACCCGCAAATAAACAAGCCGCATGAGCATGATAAATAAGCCAGCGTGCTCGGCGGCATAGAACAACGAATAGCAAGCGCTCCACTGGAAGTGACAAATGCAGGAGTAAAACTACTCCATTTTATCCCATAGACCATAGACAATATAGAATGACATACTAACATTGTATTTATTACATAAATTGTATTGCAGTGTTTCTAAAGTCCTTGAACTACGATTAGTAAATTAAACACGTGGATAGTTTATCTCAAGTCGTTGCTCCACCTAGCCACTCACAAATAAACAAGCCGCATGAGCATGATAAATAAGCCAGCGTGCTCGGCAGCATAGAATATCGAATATCAATCAAGCCCTCCAATCCACATTTTGAGGTATAGGTAATAAAATTAAAGTTAGGCGTTCTCAACTATAAATTAATAGGTCACGTAAAAATCAAGTTGAAAATAAAAATGTGTTTCTTATAGATAAGTAAGTTCGAGTAGTATAACGCTAAAATAGTCTTACATAATTTGTTATTTTTTGAAAACCTCGCATGTTTCCTGAATCCTTTAATCTGGGTGTCTTCAAACGTCGTATCAACGGTCTAGGCAGCCTAGCAACATCCCGCAAATTTGCTGCTATGACACCTCACTGAGGTTACGCGAGGAGGTGATTTTGACGCGGTCGACTGCACCATTGGTCCCTCCACCACCATTGGTACAGCCACCCATGATGGTTTACCTAACTTATAAAAAGAAACTAAAGGGCATGTAAGCAGATACATAATGCCTGAGAAAGACATTATGTATCTGCTTACATGCCCTTTCCACATAGGTCTTTCTATATTCCCCGGTCTCCAGCGACCAGCGGGGCGTGCCTCCGCAATTAGCCACGCACTAGCTCCACTACAAGTTGCCGACTTTCTGGCAATTGATTACCTGAAGTTAGCTGCAGAGGGAACATATACTATACAGCGCACTCGTGACCCGAGCGTGGGACAAGCGTAGGGGCTTGCGAAAGGAGTAAATAGGGTTGGTAGCTATTATCACAATTTATACCATCTTCTCTTCTTCTCTATCTCTTCTCCTCTTGTTCCCTATATTTCTTCTTCTTCTCTGCCTCCCTTCTTCTCTTCTTCTCTACCTCTCTTCTTCTCTTCTTCTCTATCTCTTCTTCTCTAACTGTCTTCTTCTCTTCTTCTCTACCTCTCTTCTTCTCTTCTTCTCTATCTCTTCTCCTCTTGTTCCCCATATTTTCTCTTCTTCTCTGCCTCTCTTCTTCTCTTCCTCTCTACCTCTCTTCTTCTCTTCTTCTCTACCTGTCTTCTTCTCTTCTTCTCTATCTCTATCTATTCTCCACATAATATAAAATCCAACGTCTGCCGTATGTGTAGGGGTAACATAAATAATTATATTTTCAGGGTTCCGTATTCATACGTATGATTAATAAACCTACGCCGCCGTCCGTCCGTCTGTCATAACTTCTAACTTACTCCATGACCATCCCTTACATATTTATTATTAGTATTGTTGTTAATATAATACCAGTGTTAGTAGATATATCTAATTACATTAAGTGCTAGAGAAAATGACTACCTAACCAAATGTTTAAATACTTTTCTCAGACTTGTGACAAACAAAGTTTTTTTTATAACAAAAAGACTACGTGAATCGCTGACTGCAAGTCTAGACATAAATGGAAGAATTAAAACAAGGCTAAACATTAAAGCAACATTTACGAGTTATAAAGGCAACATTTACGATGCGTTATTTTAGATTTCAACACAACATTGCAAGTTTTTAATTACCTACATCGCTAAGATGTTATATTGCACAATAATAACGTTTAATTGGCTTTCTTTGTCGGTGAGATTCGTTTGGGTTTGATATTTTACTTCATGAGATGGAATTACTTATTAATTAAGTAGTCGATATTGGACACCGGGTGTCTATGCTCAAGTGGCAGTGTGCTGGGCACGTTAGCCGAAGAGAAGATGACCGCTGGAGTAACCGTGTCCTACACTGGCGGCCGTGGACAGGAAAACGGAGTGTGTGAAGACCACCCACCAGGTGGGACGACGACATCAAGTACGTCGGCGGAAAGCAGTGGTTCCGTATCGCTGAAGGCCGGGAGGACTGGAGGAAAATTGGAGAGGCGTATGTCCAGCAGTGGACGCTTACACGCTGACTGACTGACTGACTGATGGAATTACTTGAGATGAGACGATTTTCAAAATGTTTTTTTTTGTTTGTTTTTTTTTTTATGGAAACTGACACGGTTGGCTGTATCACCTACGACTACGACATCCGTGATGTCAGCTCATGACACCGGGTGAACTAGGTGCCATGTCAATACTTCCCTTCATTTCATGTATATACATAAATACTCATCGATGCGATTTAACACCATAATCTGGGTAAGGATAGTGATCGGTGATGCGCTGCACAACACAGACAACCACGCTTAGCAAAGTATTATGACAAGATAACTATCAAGCAGCAAGCAAGGCACGAAGACACTTACATATCTAACTGCATCATGACTTGGAAGGACCGTGCCTAGGTGAGAGGTGGCTAGCCTGTCGACCCTTAGCGCGGTATCTTGTACTTAAGTAAAAACGTAGTAAGTACAGTAACATGAGATGCAAAGGCGAACTTATATCTTGAAGAGATTTTTTCCAGCCTTTGCCTACCTAAATAATCCTCCCTACATATTATAAGATTCAACGTCTACCGTCTGTCTGTATGTATGTATGTATATTTTTTTATGGACCAGTGTCCACACGGTTGGCTGCACCACCTACAACATCCGTGATGGCAGCCCATAACACCGGGTGAACTAGGTGCCATGCCAGTGCTTCCCTTCGGTCGTGCCGGCTACACTGAACTGGACGGAAAACACAAACTATTTACATAGCCGTTTCGACCGACGTTTCATTCAGTGCGGTGGTACCAACCCGGGCGGGTTGAACCCTACCACCTAGTAAGATAAGAAGGGAATGTATGTTCGCATATAACTCAAGAACAGCTAAAAATATTCGTTTGCAGTTTTTTTTTCTATTTAATACGACCTATCTCCGCCAGGTTATAGGCTATATGACATCACGTCATTATTCATATGAGTCGACCAGTGGGCCCGGAAATGAACAAAGTCGAAAAAAATCGACAAACACCCATGTTTACCGCGAGCGAAGCCGCGGGCACTGCTAGTAAAAGAATAGATATGATGAAATTACAAATGTTCTCCGGACTCCGCCGCACTTGTTTAAACTTTGGTCTGTTGCAATGAGAAAATATATAAAATATATATTATACACAATTAAAGTTGACACTGCATCTCTCCCCGTGCATGTCGTAAGAGGCGACTAAGGGATAAGGACAAGATGCCGTGCTAAAGGGCGACAGGCTCGCCACCTCTCACCTTGGCACGGCACTTCCACCAAGTCATGCAGCAGGTGGGTCTACGTGCCTCACTTCTGCTTGGTCGATTGAATCTTGTTCGAATACTTTGCGAAACGTGGTGGTCGGTGTTGTGCTGTAATTTACCAGAGTTCTTGCAGAACAACATCGATTACTCTGCTTACCCCGATTGTCGGGATTCAGCGTATGTGATATGTATGTACGTATTAAAGTTGACAAAAGTTGGAGCTAAGGATCCTAAACTGAATGAAGGTATAATGTTTTTGGTAAATACTTCCAATCACAAATATATCATGTTGTGGTACGGAACCCTCTGTGCGCGAGTCCGGCTCGCACTTGGCCGATTTTTTATTTTTTATTTTTTTTATTTTCATGATCACTGTTTAAACGATTTTCCTGTTTGCAAATATAAAAAAAATCCTCAATGTATCCTCCTTTGCAATTTAGTATACAACGCTGATTTCAAATCAGTGATTGGACTTGAACGAGGGTTGGGTATTGTGAATTGGGATCGATTCTTCGACTTTCATTACTTTGCAAATTCTTTTCTTTGTGCTGGAAAATATTGTTGTTTTGCTCAAACCACGCTCCGGTGACTGGTATTATTTCGATTGATACCTGTCAGTTTATACAAGGTGTTTCTATATTAACTGCAAATATTTTAGGAGGGTCATTTTTAAGCAAAAAAAAAAAAAAAAAATTGCATTAGGTCGCCAAACCATGTCCAACATCGGAATCTGACCTTAAGTATAGTGGCGAGGATTTCGAAAAATACGTGGCCTAAAAAAAATTACTGAACTTTTTTTTAAAGATTATTCAACGAGAAATCCCGTGGTGGAAAGCAAATCCGACCCAACTGGGACAGCCACTGTTAAGTACTTGAATGTCAATACTTAATCGAAACATAATACCAATTTATTTACAAGTATACGCAGGAATACGTATTTTACTGACCTTTTAGCGGCGATTATTTCGAAATATAGGAGTCCTAGAAACAAAAAAAATACCGGACTTTTTTTGAAGGAGGAATCCCTTCATCATCATCATCATCATCAGCCTGTATCGGTCCACTGCTGGACATAGGCCTTTCTCAAGGCACGCCACCACACGCGGTCTTCCGCTCTTCTCATCCATCCACTCCCTTGAGGAATCCCTTGCTGGTAGCAAACCCGGTCGAACTGGGACAATATTAATAATTTGAACATAATACCAAACATATTCACAAGTATACGCAGGAATACGTATTTTGCTGACCTTTTAGCGGCGATGATTTCGAAATATAGCAGTCCTAGAAACAAACAAAAAATACCGGGCTTTTTTTGAACGAGGAATCCCGTGCTGGCAGCTAATCTGGTCGAACTGGGACATCACTATAAGTACTTTAATGTTAATGATTTGAATATAATACCAAACATATTCACAAGTATACGCAGGAATACGTATTTTACTGACCTTTTAGCGGCGATCATTTCGAAATATAGCAGTCCTAGAAACAAAAAAAAATACCGGGCTTTTTTTGAACGAGGAATCCCGTGCTGGTAGCTAATCTGGTCGAACTGGGACATCACTATAAGTAGGTACTTTAATGTTAATAATTTGAACATAATACCAAACATATTCACAAGTATACGCAGGAATACGTATTTTACCGACCATTAATATTGAGCGTACCGAGACCGCCATAGGCTGCTTGCACACCGTACGATACGGCCATGGATCTAGGAAGGGAAGGTAACACTAACAGCGCTTTCTAGGTCCATGATAACGGCACGGCGACTGTCGGCGACTACCGCGTCACGTTTAATGAAACATTATTTAATGAACACAACATTTTTTTTTAACTGACACGGTTGGCTACACCCACAACATCCGTGATGTCAGCCCATAACACCGGGCGAACTAGGTGCCATGTCAGAGCTTCTCTTCATTTCATGTCGGCTACACTCAACATACATACATACATAACTCACGCTTTTGTATCCCGACAATCAGGGTAAGCAGAGTAATCGGTGTTGTGCTATAAGTTCATACATACATACACACACATAACGTCACGACTGCCTGCCTCCCAGTGGGGCAGGCAAAGACAACGGACCCAACCCACGCAAACAACCCAACCCCCACGCACACACTTGCTGACACACTTTTGCCGCCTCTTCCACTCTCATAATGTTCTTCATACATGCTCGTCGGTTACGGGTACTACGCACACTCAACTGGACAGAAAACACGAACTATTTACATAGCCGTTTCGGCCGACGTTTCATTCAGTGCGGTGGCACCAACCCGAGCGGGATAAACCCTACCACCTAGTAAGGTAAGAAGGAAAGGGACTACCTACAGTTTTACGTGGAATCCGAACCACAGTCAGCCTGTAACGGTCGAGCGGTCACCCATCCAAGTACTGACCGCGCCCAGGTGTGCTTAGCACCACTGAGCTACCGAGGTTGACAAACATACTATATAATATATATACATAATTAAGTTAGTCCGAATACTTTGCGGAATGTGGTGGTCGGTGTTGTGCTGTAATTTACCGCGCCGTCGAGTGCGAAAGCAGTTCATATGTTTTCACACATTTTTATCTCCACTGCTGACGTGACGTAGTCGTGATTAGTCGTGACGTAGTCGTGACGTTACCGTCGTCGTGCCGGTATCGTCTAGTACGCAAGCAGCCTAATTCTCCTGATTGCCCTCCGACGCGCCGTACACAGACCACCTGCAGTTTTTGAATATCAATGACGCAGCCACGACTGCATAGAATATTAAGTAAATTGCTGTGTTGGGTCCAGTTCTGTTCTAAAAATACCTTAGTCGAAAGACAACGCGTTTTTTTTTTTGCTTTGGTATGAATTTCGATAAATTACTTGTTTATTTTACTTTTTAGCTTTTCGCACCCCGCACGCGAGCCTACTACGCCGTCTGTCTGTCTGTCTGTCCTACTGCTGTATCTTTGAAACCGTAATAGCTAGCCGGCTGAAATATTCACGGAATATGTGTTATTATGGCGGATATAAGTCGGCTGAAAAAGACGAGAGGTGTTCGTGGGACACCCAGTTGGAATGAAGTTCCTTACGCTATATATTATTTATTAAATAACAGGCACAATATTAAAGAAATTAACAATGTTGTTTGAGAGTAATTAAATGAAAAATAAAAATATGCTATACAAGCTGTGCCCGCGGCTCCGCCCGCTCTCATATTTCACTTCACTGCTAACCTCATAAGCTATTTAGCGTGATAGTAAGTAGCCTATAGTTGATGGGAAGAATCAAGCTATCCGTAGAATTTTGTTTTATTAAAATCGGTTCAGTGGTTCTCGAGTTATAAGCGGACAGACAGACAGACAGACAGAAAGCAGACGTTGGATTTTATTATAGGTAAGGAAAGGATAAGGAAGGATATCTAGACCATCCTATGCATAGACATACGGTTGTAAACAGACAAACGCACATTTTTTTTTTATGTAATCCGGTATGCGTGGCTGAGTCAGAGGGGCCAAAGCACATGCTCTGACTAGCCAATGTCACCTCCGAGAAGGTAGGTGCCATACCGGAGACTTCCCTGGATTGCTGGCTATACTGGACTAGAGGAGAACACAACCGAGGTTGCTATGCGGCCATCTTACATCCAGTACGGTGGTACCAACCCAGTCGGCTACAATTTGAGCCTACCACCTAGTAAGGGGCAAGGGAAGGGACCTACAGTTTTACACCGGTTCCGAACGGTGAAGCAGCGGGTGTAGGTATTCACGTAAATTTGTTTTTTCGTCAGAAAAAACTCATTGGTATACGCCGACGGATTCGAACCTCGGACCTCCCTACTACAGCAAAAGTGTCGTGACGGTCTGAGTCTTACACTTTTTTCGGCCTAGCTCTCATTCGCCAAGTTTCTTGAGTGTAACGTAATAAGTGTTTTTTCAACGTTTTTTTTTTTTTGTGGTGCGGAAACCTCGGTGCGCGAATGCCATTCGCACATTTTTCTACCATCAACAGTAGGTACCTAGAGTTTCATGACCAGCTGTAATCGCACTTTTACAAAATAATATGTATAGGTACTCCCACAAGCTATATCCCGACAATCGGGTTAAGCAGAGTATTCGGTGTTGTGCTGCAAGGACTCCGTTGTAATAATCTCTCCAAGCGAATGTGTACCTACACGTTCTTTGAGATAATAAAGATTCTTTAAACCCCAAAATTATATGATCAGATTTATATTTTCATTAAAAAAAAATAAATTGCTCTATGGAAGGCACAAAGTGCCAGGTCTGGAACGACTGTAAGACGAATTGAGCGAAGGAAAGCGGAAGCGAAGCGAAATGAAAGAAAACCACTTCGTCCGGCAGGAAATCCACATTTATTAACAATTTCCACAAGGACACACGTTCGCTAAGACGGCGCTGGGGCGTGGACGTTCACGAACAGTTCTGTGGGTTTTGGCTTAATGTTCAACTTAATAGGGCTCTCGTCTTTTTTTTAAGAGAGAGAGAAAGATAGATAGATAGATAGAAATACTTTATTGCTCCAAAACATTTGTACCGTGTGGGGCCGGTACTTTAAAAGAATAGCCCCACTACATCTCTCCCCGTGTATGTCGTAAAAGGCGACTAAGGGATATGACTCCCTTCTTATATCACTAGGTGGTAGGGTTTAACCCTTCCGGGTTGGTACCACCGCACTGAATGAAAGGTCGGTCGAAACGGCTATGTAAATAGTTTGTGTTTTCCGTCCAGTTCAGTGTAGCCGGCACGACCGAAGGGAAGCACTGACGTGGCACCAAGTTCACCCGGTGTTATGGGCTGACATCACGGATGTTGTAGGTGATGTAAGCCAACCGTGTCAGTTTCCATAAAAAAAAAAAAGAGAGGGGGGGGGAGAGAGGTAACGAGGTGGAGAGAGAGGAGAGCTCCGTGGAAGCACCATGCCAAAATGAGAAGTGGCATGCCTCTGTCGCCCTTCAACAGGGATTTTTTTTAATACTTACCCCTATAATGACAGTGGACCTCATTTTCACTAGAGCGGCGGGTGGCCGAGTGGTCTGGTCTGGGCGTCGTTGGATTCTCTTGCGAGAGGTCCGAGGGTCGATTCCGGTCGGCGTGTACTAAATGTTTTTTTTTCACTGAAAAATTTACCTGCATACCTACACCTTCTGCTTCACCGTTCGTGTAAAACCGTAGGTCCCTTCCCTTCCCCTTACTAGGTGGTAGGCTCTTGTAACCTCGGCTGTGTTCACCTCTAGTCCAGTATAGCCAGCAATCCAACGGTGTCTCCAATCCAAAGTCTCCGGCATGTCACCTACCTTCTCGGAGGTGATATTGGAGCATGTGCTTTGGCCCGTCCGACTCATACGGAATTACATAAATAAAGTAACGGAAACCAAAGTATACTTCCAATACATACATACATACATATCACACACGCTGAATCCCGACAATCGGGGTAAGCCGAGCAATCGGTGTTGTGCTGCAAGAACTCTGCTAAATTACAGCACAACACCGACCACCACGTTTCGCAAAGTATTCGAACAAGACATCGATCGATCAAGCAGCAAGTAAAGCACGAAGAACCGCCTGCTGCATGACTTGGTGGAAGTACCGTGCCAAGGTGAGAGGTGGCGAGCCTGTCGCCCTTTAGCACGGTATCTTGTCCTTATCCCTTAGTCGCCTTTTACGACATGCACGGGGAGAGATGCAGTGGGGCTATTCTTTTTAAGTACCGGCCCCACACAGTACAGTTAACACAGTACACACATAATACAGTTAACACATTTCATCTTTCTCCGTAACGCTGGATTGAGAAGCCGCGGCAACAATAGATCATGTGATTGTATGGAAATGCTCGTACGATGAAATAGCGTTAAGGCGACGTAATACCTGGGATCGTTCATATCTGATCAGTTTTTTTTATTGAAAGCACAACATGCGCCGAGCCATCCATAAGGTGTCTAGCGACGCCCATGGACATTCGGTCGTATACGGCGGTTACGAACGCCATGCCGGCCTGATAGTTGCCCATTCACGCCCTCGTGAACAACCCGAGACTGTACTTGAGGGGAAATATATGGAGAGAGAGAGCGTTTCAGAGTTTATAGGTTCTGTAGGGGACAGATCTGCAGATTGTGTGAGTCTGGGAGGGATGCAATCCCTACCCAGTGAGCGTGGTGCGGAGGTGGAAAGGGGAAGGCGGGATCGCGTTAAGCAGCTCCTCCGACCACTTCCCATAGAGAGATAGACCACACTTTAGGAAGCCGATATACATACGGAGTTGCAGTGATTCTAGATCAGTTATCTATATGTAGTTTTAATAATATTTTTTATATAAGCACTAATTTTAAAATGTGGCTAAGAGAAACCCTCGACAATGAACCAATTTATAATGTAAACTCACAAAAGTTGCTCATTACCTTTGACATTCAGACCTTGAAAAAGTTTTGAAAAAGTTTCAGGCTCGGATTGCTTGTTGTTTTATTTATATTTTTATTTAATTATATTGACTGGCTAACTGTCGAGCGTCGCTTTATTTTCGATTTAGGCTATAGATTATTTATAATAAATTAAAACACCAGTGTGCTCTGAGAGATACGCTAAAATATGCTTTGGCAATAACACCCTTATTGCGCCACATATTAAGCGCCCAAAAAAAAGTTTTGCTTCGTGCCGAGATTTCTTGATGGGTGCCCCATTTAAGATATTTTTCTCAAGTCTCATATCACCTTAATTTTGCACAAAGTCGCTTTTTGAGCGCGGCTCGGTTCAGGACCCCTTCGGTCGTGACCTTAACCGACGCCTTATGGGCAATAAACATCATGTCTCGCGGAATCACCTATTCAGACGCATCCAACATGTAATATCGGTAACGACGTGGCTTGGCTCCGTCTGACAGAAAGCCGCGGTAATAATAAGCTAGAAAAGCCATCGCCTTATCGAGGAGTTAAACGAAAAGTGGACAGAGACAAAATTACAAGTATGTTTCACAATTTGTAGTTCATATATTGAAATGTGTAATGTGCAGTGATCGGTTTTTGGGCGTCATTGCAGGGCCGCACTAAGGAACCATTTAAAAAGCCGCACCGAATTTTAAATTATTCTTTCGGAAAAAAACTATAAATTTGGTAAAATTTTAATGGAATCGTGTAGATGTCAAAAAAATAAGGCACTTTTGTTATTATATGTTTTTACCAAATGTCAATGGTTCCGAAGTTATGAAATAATTAAAGCTTTTTTCCGGGTTTGCTCGGAAACTGTTTATAAGCTAGAAAAAAAAATTAAGAACCAAATACGTCGAGGCTTTGATCCTCTATACAGAAAAGGTAACATATACACAAAAATAAAAAAAAATATAATTGGTAAATTTTACCAAACTCCGTATTTTTCAAATTTGGTTGAAATTTTAAGGAATTAGTATAGAAGGCCAAAATATAAGACTATTTGGTTCTTACATGTTTTTTCCTAATATAAGTGGTTCCCCTGAAACGGAAAAATGAAATATTTATTGAGGGTTTTCGCGAAAAATACCGATCCTAGAATGCTATTACCAGAACAATGTACATTTATACTTTGATCCACTATACAGAACAAGTAAAAAATATACGCAATTTTTTTTTTTATTTGGTTAAAGTTTCAATGAAAGCTTATAGAGGGCCGAAATACAAGGAACTTTTGTTCTTACGTTTTTTTGCCTAATGTAAATGGTTCCCAAGGAATAGAACAATTTACCAATGGACCCTAGTAACACTCGCTTTGGAGCACCGACTGCACGACGCACGTACAAAGTGCTATTTGCTAAATTTTAATGTTAATACGTACACCACCCGGCACGTAACTTGGCCTGTACGCGAGAGAGACATTGCTATACTCGGAGCCCTCAATTTTATTACGCTGGGCCTTTCGCACACCGACCAAGTTACGTGCCGGCGGTGTACGTTTAAAGGTCTTTCTTTTTATCTTAGGTTTATTTTTCTGTGTAGAGCATTGAAAGTGTAAAATTACTTTGTTCTCGTAATTATAGGACCAGTATTTTTCGAGAAACCTGGGAACAAATATTTAATTGTTCCGTTCCTCGGGAACTATTTATATTAGACAAAAACATGTAAGTACAAAAGTACCGAAATTTTGGAGTACTTTTACTTTTTATGTATAGAACATCAAAGCAAAAAAAAAAACTTTGTTCGCATAACTGCGTTTTAGGAGCAGTATTTTTCGAGAAAATCTGGAAAAAATATTTAATTGTTCTATTACTTGGGAACCATTTACATTAGGCTAAAAAACGTAAGAACAAAAGTTCCTTGTATTTCGGCCCTCTATAAGCTTTCATTGAAACTTTAACAAAATAAAAAAAAAATGCGTATATTTTTTTACTTGTTCTGTATAGTGGATCAAAGTATAAATGTACATTGTTCTGGTAATAGCATTCTAGGATCAGTATTTTTCGCGAAAACCCTCAATAAATATTTCATTGTTCCGTTTCAGGGGAACCACTTATATTAGGAAAAAACATGTAAGAACCAAATAGTCTTATATTTTGGCCTTCTATACTAATTCTTTAAAATTTCAACCAAATTCGAAAAATACGGAGTTTGGTAAAATTTACCAATTATAATTTGTTTAATGTTTGTGGATATGTTACCTTTTCTGTGTAGAGGATCAAAGCCTCGACGTATTTGGTTCTTAATTTTTTTTTCTAGCATAAACAGTTTTCGAGCAAACCCGGAAAAAAGATTTCATTATTTCATAACTTCGGAACCATTGACATTTGGTAAAAACATATAATAACAAAAGTGCCTAATTTTTTTGCCATCTACACGATTCCATTAAAATTTTACCAAATTTATAGTTTTTTTCCGAAAGGCTAATTTTTTCGAGAAAATCTGGAAAAAATATTTAATTGTTGTATTCCTTGGGAACCATTTACATTAGGCAAAAGAACGTAAGAACAAAAGTTCCTTGTATTTCGGCCCTCTATAAGCTTTCATTGAAACTTTAACCAAATTCAAAAAAAAATTGCGTATATTTTGTACTTGTTCTGTATAGTGGATCAAAGTATAAATGTACATTGTTCTGGTAATAGCATTCTGGGATCAGTATTTTTCGCGAAAACCCTCAATAAATATTTCATTGTTCCGTTACAGGGGAACCACTTATATTAGGAAAAAACATGTAAGATCCAAATAGTCTTATATTTTGGCCTTCTATACTAATTCTTTAAAAATTTCAACCAAATTTGAAAAATACGGAGTTTGGTAAAATTTACCAATTATAATTTTTTTAATTTTTGTGTATATGTTACCTTTTCTGTGTAGAGGATCAAAGCCTCGACGTATTTGGTTCTTAATTTTTTTTTCTAGCATAAACAGTTTTCGAGCAAACCCGGAAAAAAGATTTCATTATTTCATAACTTCGGAACCATTTACATTTGGTAAAAACATATAATAACAAAAGTGCCTTATTTTTTTGCCATCTACATGATTCCATTAAAATTTTACCAAATTTATAGTTTTTTTTTCCGAAAGGCTAATTTTTTCGAGAAAATCTGGAAAAAATATTTAATTGTTCTATTCCTTAGGAACCATTAACATTAGGCAAAAAAACGTAAGAACAAAAGTTCCTTGTATTTCGGCCCTCTATAAGTTTTCATTGAAACTTTAACCAAATTAAAAAAAAAATTGCGTATATTTTTTACTTGTTCTGTATAGTGGATCAAAGTATAAATGTACATTGTTATGGTAATAGCATTCTAGGATCAGTATTTTTCGCGAAAACCCTCAATAAATATTTCATTTTTCCGTTTCAGGGGAACCACTTATATTAGGAAAAAACATGTAAGAACCAAATTAGTGTTATATTTTGGCCTTCTATTCTAATTCTTTAAAATTTCAACCAAATTTTAAAAATTCGGAGTTTGGTAAAATTTACCAATTATAATTTTTTTAAATTTTTGTGTATATGTTACCTTTTCTGTGTAGAGGATCAAAGCCTCGACGTATTTGGTTCTTAATTTTTTTTTCTAGCATAAACAGTTTTCGAGCAAACCCGGAAAAAAGATTTCATTATTTCATAACTTCGGAACCATTGACATTTGGTAAAAACATATAATAACAAAAGTGCCTTATTTTTTTGCCATCTACACGATTCCATTAAAATTTTACCAAATTTATAGATTTTTTTCCGTACGGGTAATTTTTTCGAAAATCTGGAAAACATATTTAAAACAACGTTTACTCGTGTAAGTGTAACGATAAACAATTTAAAATACATTTGAGGCAGTTTGTAACATTATGTACCATAAAATGGTAAAATAAAAAAAATATTTTTTTTTCTTACCATTCGGCCCTGCAATGACGCCCGAAATACCGATCACTGGTAATGTGTAATAATTAATTACACATTTCATTACACCGTTTGGGGCCGGCTTTAATAGCCTACTGTTTCACATCGCCAATCGCTGCGTGCGAAAATGTACCTTAACGATCGAGTGTACAGTGGTTATTGCTTTGCAGCTGCGCGCAGTTGCGTGGGCGAGCGTCTATGTATACTTCGCGCGGCTGACGAATTGCACTGAAAAAGACCGCCGGCGGCCCGCCGGGCGGTAGGTAGTTACTTAGCACGCGCAAGTACATGGAGTGCGTGAGGCCTGCCTCGGTGCGCGAGTTCGACTCGCACTTGGCCAGTTTTTTCTATAAATGTTTCAGGAAACACACTCGCTGGTGGACATGCAATGTATGATAAAACCCTTTCTACATATTAATACCCCGCCTAAGGCCTCTGCTGATTCACGCTTCGGTCGAGACTTGGAGAGTGCATTATCAGAAGAATGTGTTGAGAACTTGAAGAGTATTCTCATACGAGCGATTCAACCACAAAACGGGACTGTTGTCAATCTGGCATGCGCAATTTTCATCATATGCCACGCTTTGTTGCGGAAGTCGGCTGTTAAGTTTAGTTCCATGTTGGTGAACCAGTATATTTGGTGGAGTTTCGATTTCGAACGCAACGCACGCAACTGATTTAGCGAACGAAAACTGCACAGTAGGTCTACCGGCGTTCACTCACTCGCCCGTGTGAGTGCGAGAAATGTGGCGAGAACGCTTTATTGGCACCGGTGAAACAGGCGAGTGACGTCATTCTCGCACTCCCACATTTTACTCGCTAGAGCTGTCGATCTAGTCGATTATAGCCTTCTCTATATGTCCTTTCAAGACGACAAGGACGGAATACAGAAGGCTATGAGTCGACACGGAGTCGATCTATCAAACAATTGGCACCGGGGTTTTTGACGTTTCTTTGACAGATAAACTCCCCGATATTTGCCGCTAAACTCGCTAGCTAAGGATCAACTTTTTGGCGTTCACTTCATGAGAAAACTGACGAAAACATCGAAATAAATTTATTAACTGAACAAAAATATTATAAAAGTCTTTACAAATACATAATAAATACTGTAGAAAATATAGAAATTATAGGAAATAAAATTAAAGAAATGGCAGAAGGACCCGGCATCCAAGCCAATAATTATTAAAAAATTACAGCGGTTCGTAAACAAACAAGCAAACACGACATTCGCTTCGCGATGTTTATTTTGTGGTTTCTTTCTTTCTACGAAACATTTACGTAAGCGGCGGGCGGTTGGCGCGGTCTTGGCTTGGACTCTTTTGCTGGAATCCGGCCGACATGCGTCGATGAGCTTACAGCAAGAACATCGGCGCGAACAAGAATCCACTCAAGGGAGCTGCGCTTCGCCACTTTACGAACCGGCCGACACCCACAAAAGAAAGCCGAAGCTATATCACCCACTTCCAAGGTATGTACTTTGTCATCTGTGCGACAGAAGGTTGAAAAACTACAATAGCTTTGCATCAACCTCTACTTTCTATGCTGAATCAAATGTTGCTCTTAATTATTAATAACCAATTCTAGTGTACAGTACGCGGCGGTAAATAATGTGCATCATGCTTTGATGACTTTCTGGTTGTAAAGCATTGTCTCGGTCATACAGATACTTGCAGTGCGACAGAGACGACACTCTACAACTGCACTATCTAGTTTATCACCAAAGAACATTGCGCATTATTTTAAATTGTATTTGCTAGATAATGACTGCCCTTCCATTTTATGCAAGTGATACTTACCAACGCACGGAGGGTCATATATACGCTTCTCTCAAAATGAAGTATTCTTATCTCTGGTAAAAAAAGTAAACAAAACAATAATAAGAATAAAATATTTTTATTTACACATACAATTTACACAAAAACCTATTTAGGTAAACTAAAGAACTAATTGAGCATCTTAATAATAAACGCTGAGCACATGCTGGCATTGATGTTGTGGAAGGACTTGGTGCTTGCAACCAGCAGATGGTAGTGTGCTGCACCAAACCCGAGGATGTGCTCCGTTTATGTAGGGAGGGTGTTCATTGTCCCAAGTGAGCCACTGCTGGGGTTTGTTGAAAACGCCCTCGGTTGTCCTGCAAGTTAAAACAAAAAATATCTTTAAATTATATTGTTTTGATTAGCGTAGGTACTTAGATGTATTTGGATCACATTAGACCATTACATTGCTTGGACATTTAAAAACAGGAGCCAAGTGCGAGTTTAACTCGCGCACTGAGGGTTCCGTACTACCACACAAGATATATTTTGTTATACACGGTGTTAACTTTTTTCGCGACATTTCAATTTTAATACCGAATATTAAACCATTTCGTATACTGATTATTTTGTGGTACTAAAAAATAAAATCTAAAATAGTTTAAAAAAATTTGCATATTTTCTTCAAAATTTTACCTCAGCGACAATTTCTCTTTGGAATGGTGTAGCGAGCGCCGCCGCGCGCCTGCGACCGTGCGTACCCAGCTGACTGACCACGTGTCGCGCGCTAGCTGTTGTATCGTGTCGATATGAATGTGATTTTTTTTATTTATTTGAAAAATTACTCAGCTTTCGATTTTTTTGGTAATGCAGTGTGATTCCTATTATGAAATACCATGTTTTTATACCAAATATAGAAATTGAAAATTTTAAAACCAAAGCTAAAAAAAAATTACCCCCTTCTTCGGCATCAGTATGTGACCCAAAACAACCCCCTTTCGGGAATGTTGCCTATTTAAGTTAACACCGTGTATATTTACCAAAATAATTGTGGTGATATGTCCTATAAGGGTTCCTATTTTTCCTCCAAAAACCTTTTGTTTAGTATTGAAATGGGAATTAGTTTATATGGTTACTGAATGTTTTTATTTAGTCTGAATTCATCGTACACCTTTATTATTTCTGTTAATCCCATGAATCTGCTCCCGGACTTAATGTAGTGACTGCTGCAACAGCCTGTATATATTATATAGCAATACTTACATTAAAACATTTTTTTTTACCTGCAGAAACTGCCGCAGAAGCTCCAACTGTTGCCGCCGAAACTCCTCCTGTGACACCAGGCACCACTCTCTGAGGGCCATGTCCTGCCGCCTGTCTTCAGCGTGTACCCGCTCGTACTCCTCAATAACCTCGCGCATAGGCGGGTTGATTTGCACGAAGCTCACGAGGGGGGCGGCCAGCAGGCGTACCTTAATGGAAAAAAATAATTTAATTAGGCATCTATCTTTTTTAACTTTAAGACATAATTTTGGATGATAAAGTATCAGGCAGATCTTTATGATTTATATTTATGATTTAACGTAAAACCATCTTAAGAAATGACAGATTGTAACAGTGAAAACAGTATGTAAATTAATAAAGTGGTTCTCGAGTTATAAGGATATTCATATTTTTTTTTTATGGATCCTGACACGGTTGGCTACATCACCTACAACATCCGTGATGTCAGCCCATAACACAGGGTGAACTAGGTGCCATGTCAGTGCTTCCCTTCATTTCATGTCGGCCACACTAAACTGGACGGAAAACACGAACTATTTACATAGCCGTTTCGACTGACGTTTCGTTCAGTGCGGTGGTACCAACCCGGCCGGGATAAACCCTACCACCTAGTAAGGTAAGAAGGGAAGGGACCTACAGTTTAATGTGGAATCCGAACCACGGTCAGCCTCCAACGGTCGAGCGGTCACCCATCCAAACACTGACCGCGCTCAGCGTTGCTTAATAACAGTTGACTAACCAACCGCGCCACTGAGCTACCGAGGCTGACGAATTTTCTTATCCCTTAGTCGACTTTTACGACATGCGACGGGGAGAGATGCAGTGGGGCTATTCTTTTTAAGTACCGACCCCACACGGTACATAATATATTATATAGACGTGCGTTGGCCAGTCGCAATTATAGCTCGGTACTTTATTGTGAAAAATTTTGCTTCTATGTTACCTACTTTACTTTTATTCAAGAGAGAGTAGTGTTGTTGAAAATAAAATTGATTAAAAAGAAATGTTTTCCTTGTTTTCTTCCCTAAAACACATTGGCTGCTTGCATACTAGACGATAGCGTCGCGGCAGCGGTGATATGACCGCGACGCGGCAGCAGGTTTCGAGCATATTGTCACGGTATTGCGTACATTTTTCCTGCCCTGCTGCCGTGACGTCACCGTCTAGATAGTGCATAAACAGTCGTTGGTTACATACATACAATGAAGTATGTAAACAATACTACAGTAAATAAATACCAATATGATTTAAAATATGCTTACCGGTAGAGTGTTCACTATGACCTCGGAGTCCCCGAGTCCGAAGCCCTGTCCCAACACCGCCAGCATCCGCTCGTCCTATTGCTCCAGCAGAGCTACCGGTGCCGCCGGCCCACACCCGTTCCGTGGGCCTGCCGCCTGGCTCTACCGGCCAAGTTTTTTAAGTGAACTTTATTGTCCGTCCAATACTGAAAAAACAGATGAACATATTTGTAAAATATTATATTAGTACGACCATTGTAATACGACTTATTAAGTTTGATGTTTGAAAGGAATTTGTGAATACATAAATATAACACACCTTGTGCTACTGTTGCCATGTTATGACGCAGCCCCCCGATGCTTTGAGGCGCTCCGTTAGGCCCATCCAGAGGCGCGAGCATCGCATTCTCTCCCGACAGCCGGCCCCGCGCCAACTGCGGATTTTGTTCCATGAACTCCGCCATCACATATCTCTTTGCACCGCAGTTGGCCGGGAGCTGAGTGTGGATGAGGTGCCTGCACTTGGCTCATGTTGCGTTACTTACACTCAAGTACGGTACATTACATATATATATTTATTGAAGAAAAATTGGTAAATTCTTCTTCTTTTTTTTTTTAATAAACATGACAGTTGATTGACTGACACTGGCACATGGTCTAGGTCGACATAGTCTATGCTAAGCACTCATTTGTATCAGTAAAAATGGTTAAAAGGTAATAATTGATAATTTTTTTGGCATAAATGTTCACGAATTTCCATAAATTATAAATACAACATATAAATAATTAGATAACATAAGATAATAATAAGTAATCGCAAGTAATCTAGACCGTCTTATCTATGGTAGGTCGACACTCACTTGAACGCCGGTACCGATACAAATGACGCTAAAAGTGAGAAGGAGTACGAGTAAACTCCCGCATATTTCAAGCGAGAAATGCCGGTAGGGCCCAAAACTTCTCGCTGGACCGGCGCGCCGCGGCGGCGGCGGCGCGGCGGCGGCGCGGCGGCGCGGCGGCGCGGTGCGGAGGCGCGGGACGCGGGCGGGGCGTACGGTGGTGTCCGCCGCCCGCTCCCCCAAACCTTCACAAATACACACAAACACGGCCGTGCGTGGCCGGTGGACGACTGGAGACAGCGATATTTTGTTCAAATACCTAACATGCGATCACGTGACTTACCTCGATCTGCTCTTAAATATGAATGAAGTACTTATATGGGTTTTTAAATTACCGTGGTTGTTAGACATTATTTTAAATCAATCAGCTTTACTCACGGTTTCACTCCGAGCTATGTGGCTCGACGTTTCGGGCCACATAGCTCGGAGTGAAACCGTGAGTAAAGCTGATTGATTTAAAACCCCCGACCCTTAAAAAGTCAAAAATAATTTCCGTTTACTTAATTAAAGGAGTCGGAAGACCGCTTAGTAAATTCCCGCGCAGCTCTGAGTTTTTATATTTTATTTACTTAGCGGTCCCCCGACTCCTTTAATTAAGTAAACGGAAATTATTTTTGACTTTTTAAGGGTCGGGGGTTTTTTAAATTTGTAATTTAACTTTTATTTCAAGCTTTTTAAAAAAAACCGCATGAAAATCGGTCCACTTTTTGAGATAACAATTTTTTTTATTACTTAATTACTTGATTACTTGATTACAAACATAGCTAAGAACCATCCCGATTAAACAAGCTTCCTAATAAAAAAAACCGCATCCAAATCGGTCGATCCGTTTGAGAGCTACGATGCCACAGACAGACACACACACACACACACACACACACACACACACACACGTCAAACTTATAACACCCCTCCTTTTTTTTCGTCGGGGGTTAAAAATAATGAATGAAGTACTATTATAATTTGCCAATTGTACACATGGTTTTAATTAATTTGTTCATGTAATCCGGTATGGAGGCTGAGTCGGAGGGGCTAAAGCACATGCTACGACCAGCCAATATCACCTCCGAGAAGGTAGGTGCCATACCGGAGACTTCCCTGGATTGCTGGCTACACTGGACTAGAGGAGAACACTACCGAGGCTGCTATGCGACCATCTTACATTCAGTACGGTGGTATCAACCCAGTCGGCTGCAACTTGAGCCTACCACCTAGTAAGGGGCCCTTTTTGCGTCGGGGTTAACAACGATGAAGCTAATAAAGCACTGACAACCCAGATGCCAGCACTGCTAAGATTTACGTTCTTGGCCTTTCAGAATGTACTTTCACTTGCCATTTTCTACGCAAGCACTTCCCACTGACCTTACACGAAGCTCGTGGAATTCGACATAGTCTCTGATAAAGTGGATATTTTGTTCTGTCACTGAAGCATGCAGCAGCTTGCTGTACGGTCTTGTATAAAAGCGGCAATGCACCTGCAGAACCTTGTCACACGTCACGTGTAATGTCTTTATTTTTTAACCCCCGACGAAAAAGTTTAACGTGTGTGTGCATGTGCGGGTGTGTGAGTGTGCGTGTGTGACTGTCTGTGGCATCGTAGCTCCCAAAGGAATGAACCGATTTGGACGCGGGTTTTTTATTAGGAAGCTTGTTTAATCGGGATGGTTCTTAGCTATGTTTGTAATCAAGTAATCGAGTTATGAAGTAATAAAAAAATTAATTACTATCTTAAAAAGTGAACCGATTTCCATGTGTTTTGTTTTTCAAAAAAGCTTGAAATAAACGTTAAATTACAAATTTAAAAAACCCCCGACCCTTAAAAATTATAAATAATTTCCGTTTACATACTTTAAGGAGTCGGGGGACCGCTAAGGAAATAAAATATAAAAACTCTGAGCTGCGCGGGAATTTACTTAGCGGTCTCGCGACGCCTTTAAGTAAACGGAAATTATTTTTGACTTTTTTAGAGTCGGGTTTTTTTTTAATTATTTTTGTTTATTAACCCACGACGCAAAAGGGCCGCGTCCGTCTGTCTGTGAGTCTGTGTGAATGTATGTGGCATCGTTTCTCCCAAATGGATGGGCCGATTTGGATGCGGTATTTTTATATTAGAAAGCTGCTTTTACCGAGATGGTTCTTAGCTATGTTTGGTGAAGATCTTATCAGTCGATTCGAAATCATAGACACTTTTCCCAATTCGTGATCTCTGCTGTAAAATTATAATAAAGTACTTGGACGACCGAGCTTCGCTCGGCGTCTAGACCTAGATAGGTCTAGCTAGACGCCTCTAGATAGATGAACTTGAAAAAACATTATCTGAATACAAAATGTCATCCAAATCGTTAGAGCCGTTAGAGCCGAGCCAAAAACCCAAATAAATACAAGTTTAGCTCACTTAATGAATAGGATATACGTACTTGTACATGCTATTTAAATAATAGCTATACCTACTTATACGTATGAATACCGGATAGCGGAGATAAAACACTAGACAAGATTCTGAAAGAATTTTGAAACGTTATTATACATATAACACAAAATTAATACAATAATTATTCTTACACAGGTTGATGCGGATAAAGGTACAAAGAATATAACTACGACCTACTTAGACCGGTGCGCCACCTGAAAGGCTTCCTGGCTCCTTCCTGGCTCCTTTAGCTCCTTCAGACAGTGTGAAGATGAGTGATGTTTTGGTGGTTTAAAAAAAAAATAACCAGGGTTCATATAAAGAAGATCTATATTTATCCTAACCTAATGTTGAGGCGGTGCATGTCGTTTTTGCTACGTTTCGTTTCGAGCCGAGTGTTCACGAAAGGAGCCAAAGGAGCCAGGAAGGAGCCAGGAAGTCTTTCAGGTGTCAAGCCGTACTTACGGTCTCTTGATATGTGGTCTGTGGGCTCTAGTGCTCGGTGCTATTTACTCTGCAGTGGGTTGGGTCAGCTTGAACTTTGAGTAAGTAATAAATGTTATTTAGCGTCAGCCGAGCGCGTATGCGCGCGTAGACTAATGTTTCTATTTATTTACCGGCTTCAAGCCAGCTCAACTTTGAGATACTGGCTCATTTTGTTGTCGAGGAAATGTCTTTCTATTCTAGATAATCAGCGCAAACACGGTAATGCTAATAGCAGGAATTAAACAGGCTACCTACCTATGTTACAGTAATCTTGTTGAAGAAACATTATCTTAGCATTATCTTGTTATGAAATAAGGTATTATACATACCACACGCTGTACCACAAGCAGAATCGGTGTTGTGATGCAAGTACCCCTGTAAATTACAGCACAACACCGACCACTACATTTAGGAAAGTACTAGCTCGCTCGCGGGTGCCATTTAACGTGATGGCATATAGCCTATAGTGAGCCTCAAGAACGACTCTTTACATTGGTGTAAACCGCATCAAAATCTGATCAGTGATTCCGGAGTTTACCTCAAACATACATAAATACAGACAAACGTTCCCTTTAGAGTAGAAGTAGATATGGATAATAGAGAAAATAGAGATAGAGATAGAGATTAGGACAAGATAGGTAACTATCGAGCAGCAAGTAAGGCATGAAGACCCACCTGCTGCATGACTCGGTGGAAGGACCGTGCCAAGGTGAGAGGTGGCAAACCTGTCGCCCTTATGCATCTTGTCCTAATCCATCAAAAAATTATTTTGCACATTAAAGGCATGGAATGGTTCGATTACTTAGAAAAATTTATCGACTCCAGTATAGCAATTTCCTTTTATCAAAATATCTGAACAAACAAAAAAAAACCGGGCAAGTGCGAGTCGAACTCGCGCACCGAGGGTTCCTTATCGCCATGTCATGACTAGCGCCACTCACGCCATCTATGGCGTGTTTTATGAAATGCTTTATATTAGTTAAAATTCATGATTAGTTAAAATGCTTCATACTCTCTTCGGTAGATGGCCCGCATACAGATTTTAGTTACTTGTATGGGAACCCCCGTGATTTTTTTACTTTTTCTTATTTTTATTATTATTTGTTGTTATACATATATTACGGTTCAAGAGATACAGCCCTCGGACAGACGAACAGGCAGACAGACACGGGGTAGGCTTAGTAATACGGTCCCGTACCGGATACGGAACCCTAAGAACACCCCACCCCAAAATCCTGGGCACGCCCGTGCAAGTACGTACAGTCGCGACAGAAACTCCAAAGAAATCTAACTTACGAGTGCCCTCGGAGGTTAAAGGATACACGCAAGACTAGATCAAGAAACTCTCCAAGTTACCTAAGCCTTGAATTGGCTCCGCCTTAAGTCTTAAGACTTGGCCGAAGTTTGGCCACAAACTGTAAGCCTAAAACCTTGATAGTTGCTAGTAAACTAAGCCCTTCCGTAAATCGAAACTTCCAGTTTGCCTGGATGAAGAGGGCTTAAGGGTCTACTCCGGCTCCCTAAATTGTGCCTCTCACTCTAACAATGCGCGTTTTATTTTATTATGAAGAAATTATACAACTTATAAAAAAATCCTCTGGGAGAAACATGCATGATAAAATTATTAATGCTTTTTCAATAAAAAAATTTGGTACCTACTCCATATAATGTGAGTGTGAATAATATCGTCCAACCACAAAATCAAAATGTTGAGAAAAACGCGTTTAAAGTTTTTTCAAATTTCAAACCTTGGTAATTCGAAAACTAGAGCATACAGATATAAATGTGTTTTTTTCCTGTGGTGTCTGATTTATTGTAGTTACGAATAAAAGTAAACATATTAGGTGGTCTCATAAGGGAAAATCGAGAAAAACTGATTTTCGTACTTGGTTAGTTTTTCTATGCTTAGATTATTTATGCAAATATTGTTGGTGACTTTTAATTTGTGAAAACTTATACCAATAGGTTAACCAAGTGCTGCGAGCGGAAAAAAAAGCGCGTAGAAAAAGTAACCAATGACTATGACAATGACCAAAAGTCAGCAAACTTTTTCCTGAACACAATTTTTGGGTTTTGGTAGTTGGTGATTTGAAGATTATTTAGATCTCACTGAAAATGCAGAAATAGAATTTTGGTGATTTTTTCTACGATAGCGCTCGAAATTACGATATTGCCAGTGTAAATAACTCAATTTCGACAAAAAATGTATTTGGTGAGTTTTTCCATGAGGAGTACCAAATTTTTTTATTGAAAAACATTAATAATTTTATCATGCATGTTTCTCCCAGAGGATTTTTTTATAAGTTGTATAATTTCTTCATAATAAAATAAAACGCGCATTGTTAGAGTGAGAGGCACAATTTAGGGAGGTAGACCCTTAAGTCAATGGTTGGAAACTGGGCTAAATAAATAGCGTTCAGTGCGAGTCTATCCATTATTAGCTAAATCGTAAATATCTTTTTTTTTATAACTGACACGATGGCTACATCACCTACAGCATCCGTGACGTCAGCCCATAAAACCGGGTGAACTAGGTGCCATGTCAGTGCTTCGTTCATGTTCCACGTGTCATGTTAGTGTGTCGCCTACACTGAATTGGACGGAAAACGCGAACTATTTACATAGCCGTTTCGACCGACCTTTCATTCAGTGCATTGGTACCAACCCGGGCGGGTTAAACCCTACCACCTAGTAATATAAGAAGGGAGCCATATCCCTTGGGCGCCTTTTACGACATACACGGGGAGAGATGCAGTGGGGCTATTCTTTTAAAGTACCGGCCCCACACACAACATACGACTCTCAAACATCCAAAGGTTGACTGGGAGAAATCCCTTAGGAAAAGTCCGCCTTTGCCCCTCATGTAAATTACTTATCGTTTGTTACTGTAAAATGTTTATGAGCAATAAAGTGTTTCTATCTATCTATCTATCAGTATCGCGAACGCACACCTAGCCAGCCAACAAATTGCTAACACCGCAGGCGGACGGACTCTAATAAATACCAACACATTAGAGCGAGTGTAATTACTAATTAGCTATCAATGGATGCCAGAAATGATCGATGTGCATCGCACTTACATTCAAATATGTGCTTTAGGTCAACTGCAGCAAGAATGGTATTGCAAAAAAGATTGGTGTCGCGAATTTGCATCTCTTTGGGGAGAATCGCTTAAGAGCCAGCAGTACCAAAAATCGGTTCCTCCCGATTGATTGAGACAGACGTACGGCTTAGGCTTAGTATTAGGCTTTCGTATGCATACGGAATGCTATAAATTCAGTATTCCTTCCCGTCAAGGATTATTTTTTTTTAATGGATACGCGAGACACTTGGAGCGGTCAGCGTGGATTGTTGAGCCGACGACGACACCCAAAAGCATTCGGTTTAGAACGGGGGCTGTGATTGCCGTGGCAATGCGAATTTTATTAAATATTACGCCTACAATTAATTATGTATTGATTATGCACTAACGTCCTCGAAACTCAGTGGAAGCATCGATCGGGAGAAACCGATTGGTGGTACTGCTGCGCCTTAAGTCACCTTTTAAGGTCGTCCCATTAATGGATACAATAAAATTGACGCGAATTAAACAGTGACTCGAGAGAATCCGTATTCATTACTTACGCCGTTGTAGCGGTAATTTAAAACTGAATGTCTTGCATGTGCTGATTGCCTGATAGCCAACCTTTTCATTAATAAAAAAAAAAGAAAGAAAAACGGCCAAGTGCGAGTACAACTCGCGCACCGATGATTCCGTATCGCCATGCCATGGTCAGCGCCACTCACGCCATCTATGGATTAGTTAAAATGCTTCATACTGTTTTCGCTAGATGGCGCACACACACTTTTTAGTTTCTTGTATTGGGACAAGAGATACAGCCCTAGGGCAGACAGACAGACAGACAGACAGTAACAGGGTCCCGTACGACGGATACGGAACCCGGAAAAAATATATCGTCATTTCTGGTTTAGTTACTGAACATTCTATAGTTGGTGTCTGCTTGACAGGTGATTTTTCGTCACCCCTTTTTAAGCATTAACTAAAGTTAATAGAAAGTGGTAGATAGAAAATACTTTATTGCTCCAAAATTTTTCCTCTACAGAACCGGTAAACTCTCGAATGCTCTCCCATATATTTCCCCCCAAGTACAGTCTCGGGTCCGTCAAGAGGGCATGAATAGACCAGTTCGCACACGACCGAATGTCAATGGACACCTCGTCGTTAGACACCTTATGGGTGCCACAATGTCGCGCCTTCAATAAAAATAAAAACACACTTCACAGAAATAAGCACAACACTATGCAACATTTACATGAGGTGCAAGGTGACTTGAATAGGTTATCAAAGTCCCATGAAAGTGTTACCAATTGTCATACTCCATAAAGTCAGTTTTGTATTGAGACTGGTATGAATTTGGTGCGTCAAAATTATTAGTGAATTATTTCGTATGAGACGCGCGTCTTTTCCTCGAAGTTAAGAGTGCATTACAAACTTTTGTATAACCGCTTGCTTACTTAGGATCGAAGTGTTGTAACGCAGCTGTTTAAAGGTCTTACTTACAAAGTACACTAAAACAAGAATCATAAAGTACGTAATGCTGTAAGGAGTAATATTAACCGTAGAAATTGACACCCAGAAACCGCATTGCATACATTTTGTTTGTATCTTTCTCCAGATCTCATCCGACTCCAGATCATCAGTCAGTTTCGGGAGACCCGAAACTGACTGATGATCTGGAGTCTCTCAGTCACAGACGATTTGTAGGGTCACTCAGTCTGTTCTACGGGTACTATGATGGACGCTGCTCGGAGGAACTTGCTTCCCTTATTCCTTGCCATCCAACCTATCTTCGCACAGCACTCGCCGCAGAGAAACTGAGCACCCTTTTGTTGTTGACGTTTGGCTTTTCAGAACCCATCGGTTCTCAAAATCGTTTCTTTGTCGCACCGCTAGGGTGTGGAACTGTCTCCCGGCGAGTGTTTCCCGAATCCTTTAACCTGGGTGTCTTCAAACGTCAACGTATCAACGGGATAGACAGCCTTGCAGCTGGCATGGCACCTAACTGATCGTGGCTTCGCGAGTAGAGGTGATCTTGGCTCTGTCGACTGCACTATTGGTCTCTCGGCACAGCCACCCATGCTGGTTTACATAAAAAAAATCTCATTATCGATCAAAGAAAAGATATGCCCCTTCTTCGAATATAGAACCAAGAGTTAACTAGTTCATTTTACGACTGTAAAGTACGAGTGCAATTAGGGTTGTTGAACCTGCACTGCAGGTGTCCGTAGGTATGGTCCAGCGAAACCGGAAACAGACTTGATGCGCGATTAAACAGCGTTTAAAAATATTGTAGCGGTTAACTCAAATCTGACTGCGACTTTGAACGATCTTGATACTTTAGCGTTATTTGCATATGAACTGAATGACGCGTTTTTTTTTTTATGGATACTGACACGGTTGGCTACATCACCTACAACATCCGTGATGTCAGCCCATAACACCGGGTGAACTTGGTGCCACGTCAGCCTTCCCTTCGGTCGTGCCGGCTACACTGAACTGGACGGAAAACACAAACTATTTACATAGCCGTTTCGACCGACCTTTCATTCAGTGCGGTGGTACCAACCCGGGCGGGTTAAACCCTACTACCTAGTAATATAAGAAGGGAGTCATATCCCTTTGTCGCCTTTTACGACATACACGGGGAGAGATGCAGTGGGGCTATTCTTTTAAAGTACCGGCCCCACACGGTACGGTTTCCATCATAACTACATCATAAATAACATAATACGTTTTAATAAGTAATATATTATTTGGTGTGTCAAAATTATTTGTGAATTATTTAAATTTTTATTTAATAATAATTTTCCCGGGGAAACATATTCCCCGGACTCCCGGTGAATATCTTTCCCCACCCACTCCTACAATCCGCGGCTCTTCAAATCGCGGGTTAATAACCTTTCCGCAGCGACATTAGTCCACCTCCAAGCCGGACTGGCACGCGGTGAAATTTGCTGCGCCTGAGGCTTCAACCTCGGGCAGAGCAACCCAGTTTGGCAGCAATAAAAAAAAATGGAGGAATAAAACGCCCCCTCCGCTAACCATGGACCCTGCGCGTAAATCTCGATGGTTTTAATCTGGGTTTTAATAGAATTCTGTAATATTTACTCTACACTCTATTCGCCGAACAGAGTTGAGTTAATACCAGAAAAATTACAACGTACGACATTGGTTGCCGATACCGAGCTAAGGAAGCGTTAGCCAAATGCCAGTCTACATCTGTCGCTTGCACGGTGCGGACGCGTCTATTGTTCTTATTTGCGTTGTTCCTGTTTACCGTACGACTTGGGGGTGTTTCTCGGATTGATATCTGTTTCATTATTTGAGCTCTCTTGCAAATATAAATTTATTTTTGATATATTCACTCACATACACATTTCTTGCATTGATACAAGTACTATAAAAAATTAGGAAGAATATTACTCCCCGTAAAGTAAGCCTTAGGCCATGTGAACGCATCTCAACATCTCTTGACCATTATTTACGCATTATTAACCTCCAAATGCAGTCATCTGTCCCTTTCACTTGCATACAAAAATGTGAAAGAGAGAACGCTATATTAACTCTGTTCGGCGAATAAAGTATAAATAAAAAAACATTTAAATTGTCCAAATGCAAATCCGTCCGGATTGACACCACAACACTGAACAAGTGTCTGACCAAGCGGCTATTAAAACAGTCCGTGTTTCTGTCCAGCCCATACAACGGCGTTATAAACTCGCCGATATGAGTACATATGAGAAATGATCGATCTCAACCAATCAGAAAGCGTTTTCAGTAATGCGCCCGGCGGCGGCGGCCCGGCCATTATTGGTGGAAATCTGCAAGTATTTTTAAATCTACGAACGAAGGGAAGCACTGACATGGCGCCTAGTTCACCAAGGTGTCATGGCTTACATAGCGGATGTAGTATGGTAAAGGCAACTGGGACAGTTTCATAAAAAAAAAATATAATAATAATAAAAAATATTGTATGAGCCGGCACGATCAGCACTGACATGGCATCTAGTTCATCGAGGAGTTTTATTTTGTAAATTTTGTTTTTGTCATCATCGTAGTTTTCCTCTGTGAAACTTCATATTAAAAGTCCTAAAAAGACCTAAAAACTTGTAAATCTGAAAATATCAATTAAATCGAATAAAAATTTAAAAAAATTAAAAATGTACCTAAACGAAATAAGGATCAAAACCTCATAGGCCTACTAAACGATCTAGCCGCAAGTACGGTACTTAGAGCGCTGTGGTTGCCGCTTCGATTATTGCGATTTAAAAATACAAAATGGCCACTTGTAACGACTGCTCTTCCCTATTGATCTCTCTCCAAACTAAGCGATCCACTTCAGCGGGCAGTGTAGACGAGAGAGCTTTTATTTTCGCTTGTTACCCGACTGCGTGAAGCAAGAAGGAGGGTAATGTTTTTCGAGTGTATGTATGTATGTATGAATGTATGTCTATTTCTATGGCACGCGCTGTAGCCTAAATGGCTTGATGGATTTTAACAAATGAGGTGTCGTTAGATTCGTCCTAATTGTGGAAGTGCTATAATTTGTATCAATACTAATCAGTCTTAATGCTATGCTATGGAAGCACTGATATGGCACCTATTTCTCCCGGTGTTATGGGCTGACATCACGGATGTTGTAGGTGATGTAGTCAACCGTGCCAGTTTCCATAAAAAAAACAACTATAAATACAAAAATTTGAACATTCAAAATTTGTCAAACTTTGAAAATAGTTTTTCTTCAAACCCCATCATGTGGTGTATCATTGTCATAAGCTCGAAAATGCGATTAAAAAAAATGAACATTTTAATACCCGACTGCTAAAAAATTAATGAAACAACAAAATATTAGTAAAAAATGCTAGATTCGAGTAGACAGACAGCCCGACTTCAGCATCTTTCCTTGTTTCCTTAATTTCTTTAGCAGTCGGCTTTTAGGAATGTTTTTATTACATTTTTTTATAGCTATCATAATGTTACGATATATGTTACATTCTTGGCGATACTGATGTTGCCAGTTAGCATTGAAAACATTCAAACATAAACGCTAAACAAATTGTTGAATACCCTTAAAATTTCAATACCAACTTGTTGTAAGACGACATTTTATGTCGTCTTTTACAACATACACGTGGAGAGATGCAGTGGGCCTACTCTTTTCAAGTACCTTCATTAAAAAGCTTAGGCTGCACAAATTGTGTAGCCTAAGCTACACAATTTGTGAAATGGTCTATGTTTAGGTCTTTTTCGTTAAAAAAAAGTCAAATTGGTGATTCGATTCCTATTGGAAAGTTTAGAGAGTACGATTTAGTTTAATGCCCTGTGTGTAGGGTTATTTTCCGAATAAGAATTCTGCCCGGTCTGGACAATAAAATACTGGGAGTTGTACTAGACATACTCTAATAACAAAAGTAAGATGTCATGATGACTTTTTTTAAAACCTCATAAAATATCAATGATCATGACTAATGAATGAAGTACAGGATAATAAGCATAAAAAGAACGTTTGAAACATAAGTAGGTTCACATCACTCGTTTAAATACTTAACTCGTTTAAATACTTAACTCGTTTAAATACTTAACTCGTTTAAATATGTTTACATATTTGCCATATTCATTCAAATTTCAAACTATATAGTTATATTAATGAAAGGAAGGGAGGGAAATGAAGGGAAGCACTGACATGGCACCTAGTTCACCCGGTGTTATGGGCTGACATCACGGATGTTGTAGGTGA
This sequence comes from Nematopogon swammerdamellus, assembly GCA_946902875.1. Taxonomy (NCBI): domain Eukaryota; kingdom Metazoa; phylum Arthropoda; class Insecta; order Lepidoptera; family Adelidae; genus Nematopogon; species Nematopogon swammerdamellus. The sequence continues at coordinate 3,327,107 of OX336335.1, read as the reverse complement.
TGTAGCCAAGCGTGTCAAGTTTCCATAAAAAAAAAAAAAAAAAATATTATTTTACTAAAAAAAAAAGTTGGCAACCCTATATACAGCACACGAACAATATTAGTAGCACCTACAAGCGTGTTGTAGAACCACCCCAATTTATCACGATTACTCGAGTTCAAAATCAGTCGCCCGCCAACAGTACATATTACGTAAGCCAAAATCAGAATCGAATTCCGTCAAACGGCTCAGCCACGCGGGCGTCATTAGAAAGACATAAATTACAGCAGCGACCGAGAGACGGGACGAATGCAAATTGGACGTCCGACCTCACAGACTTGACGCCTCGGTATCCGACTGAGGTATTTGACAAGTTTCTCGGCGGCCGGTGAGTCAGTTTAGCCTAGATTTGAGGGAAGTAGAGCATTATTGCATTTGAAATGTGGAAGACGGGGAGCGGTTCGGTGCATGCAGAATAACGATCGGGCCACCACACCGTTCGCGCCCGTTCAAAGCTCCTTGGGTTCGGTGTGACGTTTGAAAATGGAACGGTATTCGAAAACTCTGTCTCGTTATTATAGGTTATTGAAGCCGTTTTTAATGATCGAAGATTGAAGCAATTATTTTATATTTGTTAATATTACTAGTGAGTGAAATACGTATTTAAAGAGAAGAAAGTAAGTAAGAGAGAAGGCCGAGCTACGTTCAGGTAAACAACAAACCATCTCGATGAAAGTGAGTAACTAAGGGCGAGGCCCGCTACAGTACCTTTATTTCGGCGTGCGGTACAATACCGTTTGTGTGAGAGCCACATCTTAGCATAACCGGAACTGAATTTGATTTAGTATATCCTGTGTCGTGTGTCGTGTCACGTATAGGTAAATGTGTTTGTACTAAGTTTCATCGAATTCGGATGATCCATTTAAGAGTTATGGAGGAACATACATACATACAGAAAATACTTCTAAAAATCTTCAATTTAGTTTTAGTATCGTACATAGAGTCTACAAACGCTACAAACGCAGTATTTCATAAAACAAAGTAACTTACTCCATGACCATCACTTACAGATTTATTATTAGTATATATTGATGATTGATAGATAACTATCCTTCCTTATCCTTATACCTATAATAAAATCCAACGTCTGCTTTCTGTCTGAGTGTCTGAGTGTATGTCTGTCTGTCCGCTTATAACTCCAGAACCACTGAACCGATTTTAATAAAACAAAATTCTACGGATAGCTTGATTCTTCCCATCAACTATAGGCTACTTACTATCACGCTAAATGGCTTATGAGGTTAGCAGTGAAGTGAAATATGAGAGCGGGCGGAGCCGCGGGCACAGCTTGTGTGACATAAGTTGACATAACTTATAACATAACATATTTTTTTTTTATTTATTCACCAAAAAACCGGCTCAACGTAGCACAAAGTGTGTGTGTGTATGTGGCGTGAAGCCTCCTACCTTGGTGCAGTTCCCGCCCGCAGCCGCAGTTTTCGATAGCTTAGTCAGCTAGGTAGTGATCTCAGATCAGTAATCAGTCAGTAATCAGATCAGTTACTGATCTGAGGTAGTGATGGTGGTTGTAGGCACGGAGACGTCCGGTGACAGATAATCCGCTGGGCCCAGCTTCGCACACACTTCACAGCAACACACAAGCCTCCAGAGCTCCGCCCGCGCTCGATGGAAAATCGCTTTTATTTATGTGAAAATCTACTACCCGCTACCGCATTATCGGACGTGACACTCACACCCCGTTGCTGGGCAACCGACTCCTCTCCCGATCCGCAAGGAGGCGCTGTTTTCTTCTTCTTCTTCTAACTTCGGCTTATTTTACCAATGTCAAGTCTGGAAAGATCCACGGTAACAAATAATTACTACCTCACACATAGAGTAAACAAATTATGATTTTATTTTATGGAAACTGACACGGTTGGCTACATCACCTACAACATCCGTGATGTTAGCCCATAACACCGGGTGAACTAGGTGCCATGTCGTGCTTCCTTTCATTTCATGTCGACTACACTGAACTGGACGGACAACACGAACTATTTACATAGCCATTTAATTCAGTGCGGTGGTACCAACGCGGGCGGGATAAACCCTACCACCTAGCTAGTACATGTAAGAAGTGAAGGGACCTACTTGGGACCTACAGTTCGTGGAATCCGAGCCACGGTCTGCCTCAAACGGTCGAGCGGTCGCCCATCCAAGTACTGACCGCGCTCAGGGTTGCTAAACAACAGTCGATCGACCGCACCACTGAACTACCGAGGCTGACGATGCAACAATTTATTAAATTCAATTAAAAATAACAGGAACAAATAAGATAGAAATACCTCTACATATTCTGATATACATACATGCATTATACTGATAACTCGTCCAACTGCCAATATTGACTATATATCGAAATAATTTTGACAATCATATCAATTTTCCTCACGCCACATGCGTGGACACCCTGGCCCCCAGCCATGTTCCCGTTGCCTCCTTGTCTGCCGGGACCGCGGCAAACAAGGCTGCCGCCCCGCCAAGACGAGATTGTACAGCTCGCTGCGTGATCGCTTTGAGTTTCAACCTTTCGCCGTGGAGACTTTGGGACCATGGTCGTCTGAAACCAAGGTTTTCACGGAGAAGCTGGGAAAGCTTCTCGCGGAGAGGACTGGCGACCGTCGTTCCAAAGCCTTCCTTAAACGGCGGATTAGTATTGAGATTCAGAGGGGTCACGCAGCGAGCGTACTGGGTACACTTGGCGTCGGCAGAGACGGCGCTTCGGCGGACTTTTCAGAAATTAATTTTTTGTAGGTTTTCTGAATATTAATTTTAGATTAGTTTTAGTTTTAGTGTATTAGTGTATGGTTGTATTTACTTTATATACTTATTTTTGTTATAGTAGTATGACTTGAAGTATTATGTGAATGTGATAATAAATAAATTTAACATTTTCCTCTTGCGTAGCTATGTATGAAACTACTAAATAGGTAACTTACCTTTAAAATTGTATTATTCACAAGTCCAAACAACAATTTCCAAACTTTCTCCCTCCTATTCAATTGAACAACAATAATAATCACTTCATTCAGCCATCAATTAGAAAGATAACTAAATTTTCAAAACGACTTCATTCTGAGCAACGAACGACAATTTTAACTAAATTCCGAAACTGCTCAAATAGTCACTGACAATTAACGAATTTCCTCTAATTAGCCTCCCCAGCTTCGTCGGGATCGAGGCAAGTAAATTAGAATCTCCGAACACTTCACTGCAAGCAAAGAATTCGAAACGTTAGAACTATTCTCGTCATGCACACTATTTGCGTCTGACGCCTCGTAACAAATATTTGAATGAAAGTGGTTGCAGTAAAACAAAAAACTTCTTTTATAATATTCAAACAAACCTACGAGTGTGTCGCTTTTGCCGTGGAGACTCTTGGGGTGTGGATGTGGAGCCCGGACGCCAAAGAACTGGTGAAGCAGTTAGGATAACTGCTTATGGAGTCGTCCGGAGACCGCCGCGCCCCGTGCCAGAGCGTTCCTAATTCAAAAGATAAGCTTGGCCATTCAGCGGGGGAACGCTGCTTCGGTTCATGGGACCGCTTTAACCATCCCAATGGAGGAGTTATATATTTTAATTTAGTTTTACGTTGATTTTAATCTGTTGTTATTTTATATGTGGAATATACACCTACATATACCCACCTGAAAATGTATAGATGTACCCCTTTTGTGCTTTTGTACCGCCTTGAACTCAAGGGTCCGAATATGAATCAAAATATTATTTAACACTTTTCAGTTCTAGTTGCTTTTTTAAGTCGGTGCAATGTTTTTTAAAACAGTTTTTTATAATAGCAAACATTCCGTCTTTGTGCCACATGCACATTTACAACGACGACACCTCCTCGACAATGTTATGATCTCGGAAGGTTTGGAACCCTTTTTAGGACCCATTTTCAATAAAAAAATAGCTGGTTTGTACCCAATGGCATTTTATTTTAAGGAAGGTTTTGACCCTCTTACTATAAAACATAGATACGAGTAAGTGAACTTCCTTTGTGGCAATAAACGTACAGAAACTTGAATTTATTTTTTAACTACAAATCAGTCACGGTACAGCAATAAGTAGCGTTCAGTTAAATAAAGGATATTGTCAAATAGTTTGTTGTCTTTCATTATATTTTGTTTTATTTATCAAATACAACAAATAATTTTAAATTAACAAAACGTAAAAGTATTTTTAACTTCTATTATTATTTTGACGTGATGACGTCACGTCTTATAAATTGATGAACACCGGCTGCACGCACGAAGAAGTGTCACGTTCCATCTAAACCTGTGTGTGCAAGCGAGAGCGCGATAGAGACCTGTGTGTGCAAGCGAGAGCGCGATAGAGAGGCATATACAATAGTAGGAAATACAAAATATATTTCTCCGTCTTTTGCGAGCCTCGAACCCGCGGTCCCTGCCACCAATATATTGTGACCGACGTCTTAAACCACACGGCTAATCGGTCGTGTACTTATGAGGCGAATTTGGGAACAGTTTGTGAATATTTCATGGAGCGACATCTAGCACTTCAGTCATGTACTTAAATCAAAGAGATTAAAATAACCAGGTTATAGAGAGGCATTGATTTTATAGGGGGAGTCAGACAGATCAGACAGATGTACCGTCAGCGACGTTTTAAAGGTAACATGAAATTAGTCTTCATTTAAGTCCTAAGATGGCGCCAGGAGTATCGTATTTGAATCAAATAATAATTATATTTATAAATCTGCTAATTATAGAACGGTGCTAAGTGGGAACAGCATAGTTAAATTTTAAGATTATTTTATATTATGTTGAAATTTCGAAATAGTGCATTTTTAGGTTTTCATAATTTTTCCAATAAACATTTTCATGTTTTGTCAGCCAGTGAGCTTGTAAGAGTGGTAAGAGTGAAGGATTTGTATTTTTTGACAATGGGTTCGAATCCCTCAAATTTTGTTTTGTTTTTTTTTATTTTTGAAGCAATGTTACGGTGTTTAAATTTTTTAGGATGTTTAGTTTTTTTTATAACCACCTAAGAATTATTTTCGGAAATACAAAAAGTTTTCACTTCTGCCGGCACTCCCGGAGTGCAACTGGGGCTTTTGACGTGATGACGTCACGTCTTATAAATTGATGAATCCCGGCTGCACACACGAAAAAGTGTCACGTTCCATCTGAGCCTGTGTGTGCAAGCGAGAGCGCGTAACAAGCGATAGAGAGGCACAATCGGTATAGTCAAAGTTACCATGGAAACGTCTTAAGAAGTAAAACTGTCAAGATCAGAGAACAGAAGTTTATTGATGGCCAGTCACAAGATGATTAATCTTTCTACTGGAAATAGAATTACTGATCTTTGCTCTATGTACTACGATTATTCCACGTCATCACGTAAAACTATCGTCCGTAAACCGACTTTACAGACAACCAATTTTTTTTATTATTATTTTGCATATTCTTTATTTCACATTTATATAATAATTTATATAAATTTTACATATACATATTATACTATAAAGTAATAAAAATACTCAAAATTAATACAAATATTAAAAAAACCGTATTATTCTTTTTCCCTTTCTAACCTTTCAATTTGCTCGCTCTCGAGGCTATTTCTGTGATTACGAGACGAGAGACGAGCCGCTCCCCACTAGACAGGAGTAGGATGAAAAAAAAACAAAGAAGCGTCACGGCACACTCTTTCCTCTGCGAGGTGACAGACGACGCTTCCTCTGTCTCTGCTCGTCACTGAACGCGAGGTGAGCCCAAATGTCTGTTGCTAACATTTTGTGAAGCGGCAAGAAATCGACATGGAAAATAAACATACATACATATCACACACGCTGAATCCCGACAATCGGGGTAAGCAGAGTAATCGGTGTTGTGCTGCAAGAACTCTGGTAAATTACAGCACAACATGGACCACCATGTTTCGCAAAGTATTCGAACAAGATTCAATCGATCAAGCAGCAAGTAAGGCACGAAGACCCACCTGCTGCATGACTCGATGGGAGTACCGTGCCGAGGTGAGAGGGGGCGATCCTGTCGCCCTTTAGCATGGCATCTTGTCCTTTACCATTAGTCGCTTTTTACGACATGCATAGGGAGAGATGAAGTGGAGCTATTCTTTTTAAGTAGGGCCGGTACTACACGGTATGGAAAGTAAAGTGTTATAAAAATAAAATCAGAATAAAGTCATCATATCAATAATCAATCATCAATAATAATAATAAATCTGTAAGGGATGGTCATGGAGTAAGTTACTTTGTTTTATGAAATACTGCATTTTTAGACTCTAAATGTATGAAACTCTTAACCCGATCATCCGAATTCGATGAAACTTAATACAAGCACATTTAACTATACGTGACACTGGATAGGATGAATAAAATTCAGTTTCGGATACGCTAAGATGTGGCTCTCATACAAACCGAATTGTTCCTCGCGCCGAAATAATGGATTTTGTGGAAATGTAAATAAAATATAATGAATATAATTACATATTATATTTTATATAAGTATAAATATGTAAGTAAGTACGAACTAATTAACTAAGTGCCATGCCAGTGCTTCCCTTCATTTCATGTCGGCTACACTGAACTGGACGGAAAACACGAACTATATTTACTTACATAGCCGTTTCGACCGACGACGCGACGTTTCGTTCACTGCGGTGGTACTAACCCGGTCTGAATAATCCCTACCTCCTAGTAAGGTAAGAAAGGAAGGGACCTACAGTATAACGTGGAATCCGAACCACGGTGAGCCACCAACGGTCGAGCGGTCACCCATCCAAGTACTGGCCGCGCCCAGGGTTGCTTAATAACAGTCGGCCGACCGTACCACTGAGCTAATGAGGCTGACAGGTTCGTATTAAAAGCGAAGGTGCGATCGCAGCTTCATTCTGACGTGATCTCATCATTCCACCACCGACGTGACGCGGCGGGGTGCGCGGGCGGTCGCTCTCCACTCCGCCACCGCCGACACTACACCACACTCAGCTGAAGTACGTTGCATTTCCACTGAAAACTCTACCAGACCACATTTACACTGCGTTATACATACGTATGTGCGTTATATGGTAGACAAGCTGTGCCCGCGGCTCCGCCCGCTCTCATATTTCACTTCACTGCTAACCTCATAAGCTATTTAGCGTGATAGTAAGTAGCCTATAGTTGATGGGAAGAATCAAGCTATCCGTAGATTTTTTTTTTATTAAAATCGGTTCAGTGGTTCTCGAGTTATAAGCGGACAAACAGACACTCAGACAAAAAGCAGACGTTGGATTTTATTATAGGTAAGGATAGATAGATAGAAATACTTTATTGCTCCAAAAACACATTTTACAGAAACAAACGAAAGTAATTTACACGAGGGGCAAAGGCGGACTTATCCCTTACAGGGATTTCTCCCAGTCAACCTTTGTACCTATGTTTGAGAGTCGTATGCTGTGAGATTTATGTAGGTAGTAGCAAAAGACTTGATTGTGGGAATTTAAAATATAATATAAGGAAAATAACTATGGTAAACTAAAATATACACTACATAATAAGTACTTACTAGTTAATTAAATGTATAAATTACTATTTATAAATTACAAGCTGTGCCCGCGGCTCCGCCCGCTCTCATATTTCACTTCACTGCTAACCTCATAAGCTATTTAGCGTGATAGTAAGTAGCCTATAGTTGATGGGAAGAATCAAGCTATCCGTAGAATTTTGTTTTATTAAAATCGGTTCAGTGGTTCTCGAGTTATAAGCGGACAGACAGACACTCAGACAGAAAGCAGACGTTGGATTTTATTATAGGTAAAGGAAGGATTAAATACATATGAACTACAGTTGCAGTTTATATAATACATAATACCTAAACATATACATACATACCGTGTGGGGCCGATATTTAAATAGAATAGCCCCACTCCATCTCTCCCCGTGCATGTCGTAAAAGGAGACTAATGGATAAGGACGATATGCCGTGCTAAAAGGCGACAGGATAGTCACCTCTCACTTTGACGCGGCAGTAGGTGAGTCTTCGTGCGTTACTTGCTGCTTGATAGTTATCTTGTCCGAATACTTTTCTAAACGTGGTGGTCGGTGTTGTGCCGTAATTTACCAGAGTTCTTGCAGCACAACACCGATTACTCTGCTTACCAGATTGTTAGGATACAGCGTGTGGTATATATGTATGTATGGTATTGCTGTATTATTTATTCGATTATGTCAGTAGGGTTAGAGTGTGAGAAGACGACATCAAGTGCGTCGGCGGAAAGCAGTGGTTCCGTACCGCTGAAGGCCGGGAGGACTGGAGGAAAATTGGAGAGGTGTATGTCCAGCAGTGGACGCTTACACGCTGACTGACTGACTGACTACCTACCACACTGAATGTTAAAAACGGCTGTGTTAGTTTCCTGTTGCTAACTATTACAAAAACAAAAAAATATAGCTCAACCATATTGCACTAAATAACAATAAAACAGGAAATACCCTGACATGACACCTTTATCCGACAGGATGGTGTAATGGGGTCGACAGCTCGAATATAGGATGTGTAACCAACCGTGCAGGTCGTAAAAAGTAAAAACAGTAAGTTAAATTATAATCTGCAACCGTTAAAATTTCTGGAAAGTTTTATAAAAAAAAGTTCAATGTTATTTTATAATAACTACAAGTCGGTCGATTGTAAATTAAGGGAGTTTGAAAAGTGCCAAGGCCGATAGTATATTCTTATAATCTTTGTAACGCACCTCCGTATCTGGGGGCTGGCAGCGCCGCCGCCGCCGCTACGTCAATTCTTTTTTTCAGCGTAGGCTTTTGACCCATCAGGTCAAAAGCCTACGCTGAAACTCAGAAGTCTCAATAAAATCTTGCTCTCAAGCTACGAGTATATTTTCGATGTTATTATGTGGATAATATTAATACATAGATTTAATAAAAAAGTGTAACCGTACGCGTCCATAAGAAAGAACGGTGTAAGTTTGAATTTTTAAATTTTCGATAAATTCATTTCTATATTTTTCAATATTCTTTTTTTACATTTCAACTTAATTTTTTTAGATTTAATTATTTTTGCTTTATTATAAAGTATTATTTTGTGGATATTCACTAAAATACTTGTAATAATATTAATGACAAAAAACCGGCCAAGTGCGACTCGAACTCGCGCACCGAGGGTTCCTTATTTCCATGTCATTGTCAGCGCCACTCACGCCATCTATTGATTAGTTAAAATGCTTCATACTATTTTCGGTAGATGGCTTTTTAGTTTCTTTTATGGGGATCCCGTGAATTTTTTACTTGTTATTATTTTTATTATTTGTTGATATATCGGCCATAATAACACATATTCTGTGAAAATTCAACGGGCTACCTATTACGGTTCAAGAGATAGCCCTCGGACAGACAGACGGACAGACAGACAGAGGCGTAGGCTTAGTAATAAGGTCCCGTACTACGGATACGGAACCCTAAAACACCCTTCGAAGTTTCTTGTAGGGTGTAATCGAATCGAATAAATCGGAACCAATTGCGACTAGTTTACTCACATAAGAATGCTCAATACACAGTACCTACATCGTATTTCTTCGCCTAATCTCTCAATTCAGAACCAGAAATATTTAATTCCCACTCTAGAAAGAGGCAGAAGACTTTAATAGCTCAACAAATAGAACGGCCAGCTCCGCGATTATAAAAACGCGTTTGACACCTGAAAGACTTCCTGGCTCCTTTCGTGAACACTCGGCTCGAAACGAAACGTAACAAAAACGACATGCACCGCCTCAACATTAGGTTAGGGTTTAATATAGAGAAGATGCGCCGCGTAGACGCGTCTTCCTTATATTAACCCTGGTTATTTTTTTTAAAACCACCAAAACATCACTCATAATACCACACTTTCCTTCGAGCCGAAGTCTGCCGAAAGGAGCTAAAGGAGCCAGGAAGGAGCCAGGAAGTCTTTCAGGTGGCGCACCGTTATAAAGACACTCCGCCACGGAGAAGTCATATTTCTCGCTTGAAAAAATATTCTAATTGTGACGAATGGAAAATTTCCGGCGCGCCCGGAGATATCTTTTCACGGATGATTTTCTCGCCATTAATTGTGTGAAATTTCTTAATTAAGTATGTAAATATCATTTAGTTTGTAAGAGCAGCACAACCATCAGACTTTTTTTTATTGAAACTGACACGCTTGGCTACAACACCTACAGCATCCGCGATGTCAGCCCATAACACCGGGTGAACTGGGTGCCATGTCAGTGCTTACCACTGAACTGGACGGAAAACACGAACCATTTATTTATATAGCCATTTCGACCGACGACGTTTCATTCAGTGCGATGGATAAACCCGAAGGTAAGAAGGGACCTACAGTTTTATGTGGAATCCGAACCTCGGTCAGCCTCCAGCTGTCGACAGGGTTGCTTAACAAGAGTCGACCGACCGCACCACTGAGCTACCGAGGCTGGCGAGGTAGCTAATACAATCTAACGCTTTGTGAAATTTCGTAGGATGACAATAAATTAACTTAAATTTTTTATTCTAATTTTACTTTTTTTTTTTTTTATGGGGAGCACGACAAATGGCGCGCGCCAGACTAACGCAGAGGTGTAGTCCGACGGCGCCCACGGACTTTTGCTTTAGAATGTTCTGTTTCTTTACTATAATACGTATATTTTTATGGTTCCGTAACTTAAAATAAGAGAATTATCAAATGTTCATCAAAAATCACAATAGATCACACAATAAAATAAAATAAATAAACCAAATATACAAAGAACTGTGCAAAAAAAAAATTTTTAAATGTTCGTCAATAGGCGCGTACTAGCGCGGCATACGGCGAGGCTGTCTCGGCGTATGATTTGCCGCGCGAGGCTGCCTCGCTACAAAACCAATTGTCGCAAGGCTGCCTCGCGAGGAAAAGCCGAGCCATATTCCTTCCGAAAATTGTTAGTTTAAAGCGAGTTGTCAAGATGAGACAGCTCCTTATCCATGTCGCGAACGAGCGAGACGAACGAGGCACACAACGTCCGTTTTGAGTGCGCGCGGCAAATGGACTGAGGCTCCTTTGAGCGCGACACAAAACCGACAGCGGGCGGATCGGCCGAGGGCCGAGCCAACGCTCGCCCGAGGCCGCGCGCGCGCTTGCCCCGGGCGAGGCGCGTCCTCCTGACTGACCGAGGCTTGCGAGCCGAGGCTGCCTCGCGCGGCAGCAGCGCTCAGTCAGTACGCGGCTATTGACAATATTCGCATTCAATATCAACAAATAATAATATTTTTCAAATCATATTTGCATATCATCCCATCACCAATCCCTTTCGATTGCTCGAAAGAGCTTTGAAAAGCAAAGAAATGTTTGCCTGCCGCCTCGCTTTCCATTGCAGGTATATTTTTCCGCTAAAAGCGGAAGTAGGTCAAGTGATGCGTCAGCAGAACCCGACGCCGCCGTCCGGAAAAGTTGAAACGGGCGGGGGGGGGGGGGGGGGGGGGGAGGGCAGGGGGGGACTCAAAGGAAATGTCAGGAGTATTAAGGCCCCTGGGGCTTAAGGTGCATCTTTGAAGTCTTCGCACGGTTTCATTTTATAGAAATTTACACGGTTGGCTACATCATCTTTACAAAAACATTCGTGATGTCAGCCCATGACACTTTGGTGAACTAGGTGCTATGTTAGTGCTACACTGAACTGGACGGAAAACACGAACTACTCGTATTTGCATAACATTTCGAGCGACCATTAATTCAGTGCGGTGGTACCAACCCGGGCGGATTAAACCTTACCACCTAGTAAGGTAAGAAGGGAAGGAACCTACAGTTTTACGTGGAATCTGAAACACGGTCAATCTCCAACGGTCGAACGGTCACCAAGTTCTGACCGCGCTACCACCGTAGTGGATGTAAGATGGCCGCATAGCAGCCTCGGTTGTGTTCTCCTCTAGTCCAATACAGCCAGCAATCGAGGGAAGTCTCCGGTATGGCACCTACCTTCTTGGAGGTGATATTGGCTGGTCGACGCTGACGACGCTGGCTGACGAAGATGTGACAGTTCTCTGCCAACCGTCGCACAAGGCAGAGTGCTCCATGAAGATGGGCCATACGCTTGGCCCGAAACGTCGAGCCACATAGCTCGGAGTGAAACCGTGAGTAAAGCTGATTGATTTAAAATAATTGCTTCAGAATGTTCATTTTAAAATTATGTAGATACTAAAAATAAATAAAAATAACCTTAAAATGTGGCACCGTAGCGCAGTCGCCCACACACACTCTCCCCTTAAATGCCGCCATCTTTCTGTGGCTTCAGACGACCGCTTGGGATTATGGATGTATTTTCAGGGCGAGGGAATGCCGGCTCTTGACAAATGTACTGAAGACTTAGCGGCGACAAGAAAAGCTGTCGACGATGCCGACTATCAACCGTTTCGCTGTCGGTTTAATCTGACGTACGGCGTACGGTGCTGATAAATCTTTTAGAGAATTTACATAGACATAAAATTGTAACTATGCAATAGATACCGTGTGGGGCCGGTACTCAGACAGTCAACTGTCGCTATTGAATGTTAAGCAACGCTGGGTGCGGTCAGTACTTGGATGGGTGACCGCTGACCGTTGGAGGCTGACCGAGGTTCGGATTCCTCGTAAAACTGTAGGTCCCTTCCCTCCTAATCTTACTTGGTGGTAGGGTTTAACCCGCCCGGGTTGGTACCACCGCACTGAATGAAACGTCGGTCAAAACGGCTATGTAAATAGTTTGTGTTTTCAGACCAGTTCAGTGTAGCCGGCACGATCAAAGGGGGAAGCACTGACATGGCACCTAGTTCACCCGGTGTTATGGGCTGACATCACGGACGTTGTAGGTGATGTAGCCAACCGTGTCAGTTTCCATAAAAAAAAATAATAAAAAAAAAAACTTAATAATTATCAAACTGAAAATTGCTGAAAACGACCACATCACAAGTTTTGCTGAAGGTAACCACACACCATAGTATTTTGTTGATTTGACAGAGTAATCGCGTAACAAACATAAAAAAAACATACACTCGAATTGAGAATCTCCTCCTTTTTTTGAAGACGGTAAAAATAATATAGCCCCACTGCATCTTTTCCCGCGCCCATCGTAAAAGACAACTAAGGGATAGAGACAAGGTTCAGTGCTAAAGGGCGACAGGCTAGCCACCTCTCACACTATCGCGGTCTTTCCACCGAATCATGCAGCAGGTGGGTCTTCGTGCTTGAAAGGCGGAACTTACTAGGTGGTAGGCTCAAATTGTAGTCGATTGGGTTGATACCACCGTACTGAATGTAAGATGGCCGCATAGCAACCTCGCTTGTGTTCTCGTCTAGTTCAGTGTTGCCAGCAATCCAAAGGGAAGTCTCCGGTATGGCACCTACCTTCTCGAAGGTGATATTGGCTGGTCGAAGCATGCGCTTTGGCTTCTCCGATTCAGCCACCAATGCCGGATTACAAAAAAAAAATCTTTGCTTTAAAAAATCTTACCTACATTCTTTAGGTACTTACACATTTCACACACCTTAAAGTTTGGCTGTAAGAAATCTCTTCAAGGGATAAGTCCGCCTTGCCGCATTAACTGTGTTATTTTTATTCTTGTAAAATATTCGTGGAGCAATGAGAATTTTCTATCTACATTTATCTATCTAAATTGTTCTCGTACATCACGTAAAGGTAGGGGTGCCATAAATTCATGGAGGCAATAGGGGACAAACCTAGAGGTTGGCCACTTTTTTGTTCTGATATTTTTTTCATGTCGTTGCTAGTTTTGGTCGACCAAATAAAAATAAAACAGATATAAAAGAACACATTTACAACTTTATTTTAAAAAAATTATACCTATTTCTGGAACAAGGCACTTTGAACTCAAAAGGAATGAAATCTTATTTTTTATGCTGGTCATACTTTTCGGCCGTTTTAGCAGGTTTTAATAACTCTTTTTAATTTTTCACGTATTTATAAAACTAAGCGCACGTCATTTTAAAGTTCACATAGCACTGAACAGTTGCTAACAAATCTGTAGGCACCGTTGAGTCGGACATCCTGCTATCGCAACGCAATCCACAACTATCCCTTACCAGGGATAATGAGTAAAATGAATGACACACCGAACAAGCGTCTTGAAAAATAAGTTTTTTTAGTGTTTTTTAGGGTTCCGTACCTCAAAGGAGGAAAAAACGGAACCCTTATAGGATCACTTTGTTGTCCGTCTGGCTGGCTGGCTGGCTGGCTGACTGTCTGTCTGTCAAGACCTTTTTTCTAAGGAACGGGTAGAGGTACGGAGGTGTAAAAAATTTAAGCTTCTAGGTCAACGTAATCACTAGATACGCCGATATAAGTCACATATTTTGCTAGCGGCAAACCAAATCAAAACATATAGAGTACTTTCCGTTAACCTAGAATCATGAAATTTGGTAAGAATCAAGGTCTCACAGCAAAAGTAAAGGAAAAAATCGAAAATTGAAAATTTATAGTTATGTGACATTAAAAAAATGTTTTGTTTGTTTTGTATGTCAAGGTCCTTTTTTCTCAGGAACGGATCAAGATAACAAATTGAAATTAATACATAATCTAAGATCTACGATCTTTATAAGATGTAGAATACTAAAGCTTCTAAATCAACGCAATCAAAAGAGACGGCCACCTATGTCAGATTTCATACTCGCAAACTCACTCAAATCAAATCAAAACCTATAGGGTACTTACTTACCGTTGACCTAGAGTAATGAAATTTGGCAAGAAGCAAGGTCTCTCAGCACAAAGAACAAATCCGAAAAATTGTAGCTATGTCGTTATGTCATAAGAGATATATTTTTGTATATTTCAACTTCACGAATGCCGCACAGTCAAACCATCTTTATTTAGGCGGTACGTGATTTTCCAAAACCATTGTTTTTGTACATACATAATACAAATATATTGAGTGATGCTGATGATACGGAACCCTCGGTGCGCGAGTCCAACTCGCACTTGCCGACTTTTTTTAAATAGGGGACAAATTGGCATGGGTAGGGGACAAGGGGACATAAATATGGCTGGAAAAGGGGACAAATCGCGTAAATAGGGGACGTATGGCAACCCTACGTAAAGGCCGACCGCCCACTCAACACACGAGCGACCGAGTTGCGTGGGTCACAGTCACAACTGCCTAATTAGCTAAATACGTGTTCCCCTATCGAAGCGAAATCAGCTGTCTCCAGTACCTATTTATTCCATTCTAATTAGGATTCGTAATTTAAATGTTGCCATTCTTACAGCCAATGGTAGGATATTGGATGATATTGGCTAGCAGCTAGACAGCACTGTTGCCAAATCTTTCCATACTCACTGTCCATCGAGTTTTTATAACAATTTCCAATTTTTGTATGAAAAAAAATACGTCGTGTGGGTTCGGTATTTAAAAATAATAGCCCCACTGCATTTCTCCCCATGCATGTCGTGAAAGGCGACCAAGGGATAAGGATAAGATGCCGTGCACAAGGGCGACAGGTTAGCCACCTCTCACCTTGGCACGGTCCTTCCGCCGAGTCGTGTAGCAGGTGGGTCTTCGTGCCTTACTTGCTGCT
The DNA here is from genome assembly GCA_946902875.1 of Nematopogon swammerdamellus. Classification (NCBI taxonomy): domain Eukaryota; kingdom Metazoa; phylum Arthropoda; class Insecta; order Lepidoptera; family Adelidae; genus Nematopogon; species Nematopogon swammerdamellus. The sequence goes on along the minus strand of OX336335.1, from coordinate 3,311,529 downwards.
TGATAGTTTATATCTTGTCCGAATACTTTGCTAAATGTGGTGGTCGATGTTGTGCTGTAATTCGCAAGAGTACTTGCAGTGTAACACCGATTACTCTGCTTCCCCGATTTTTGGGATCCAGCTTGTGGTATGTATGTAAAAAAATACGGAATTTTTTGAAGTGATAAGGATCGCTGTGGAAGTCGGAGCAAGAGGACTACCAGCGAAGTCACTCTACAGTCTCTTCAAGAATCTAGGGCTGCCAAGATCGACACTAAGCTCATACATGGAGGGAGCTTCGAAGACGTCACTGGAAGCATCCTACAGAATATGGATAGGTAGAGAGAGGGAAGTCGAGAGCGGGACTGGTGTTTCCCCGCGTCCTAGGCAACGCAGACTAGCTGACGAGGGCTTGATGCAAGCCGAAACGTGAAGCATGCGCGGGAAATTTAGAGTGGCCACTCGCTAGTCCCGACCTCGATTAACACCCTCCTCTAATGCCGATGGACCCGGATATGTTCGGTGAAGCCATCGCAAGCTTAGTTCCACACCTTCCCTTTATTTTTTCTAATGTCTATTCCTGAAGTTTCTCAACTCTATTCCGAAGCACCCTACAATTTCTTACAACAGTGTGCACACAAAATTGCAAGATCCTGATGCAATCTGCATGCAGCTATCCCACAGCCATGAAACCCAACACTTCAAGCCTATCAAACGCATATAAGGAGATCATCATGCGCTCCTTTCCGCTATGCTAAGCAACGATGCGATCCAACTGCCTACGTTCCACCCACTCATGCCAAAGATGGAATCCTCCATATTAGAAGATGGGTCACTGAGTCGACGGCCGGCGCAGTGGATCGCCAGGGACCCTTCAGCTAATCGCCTCTTGCGATCTGTGTCAACCGCTTCTGAGGAGATGATGGGAGATTGCATGGGTCAATGATGCCTTCGCAACTCGCGTTGAAACTTAAAAATAAGCGGCCAAGTGCGAGTCGAACTCGCGCACCGAGGGTTTCGTATAGCCATGTCATGGTGAGCGCCACTCACGCCGTCTATGGCGTGTTATGAAATGGTTCATATTAGTTAAATGTCATGATTAGTTAAAATGCTTCATGCATGATCTACTATTCGGTAGATGGCGCGCGCGCATACACTTTTTGGTTTCTTCTATGGGAACCCCCGTGAATTTTTTACTTTTTCTTATTTTTATTGTTGTTATATCGGCCATAATAACACATATTCTGTGAAAATTTCAACGGGCTACCTATTACGGTTCAAGAGATACAGCCCTCGGACAGACAGACGGACGGACGGACGGACGGACGGACGGACAGACAGACAGACAGACAGACAGACAGACAGACAGACGGCGTAGGCTTAGTAATAGGGTCCCATACCGAATACAAAACCCTAAAAACGGCCAAGTGCGACTTAGTATTTTTTTAAAGTATGTTTGGATAACTTGCCGTTTTGAAAGACACTTTTAAAGAAGATATACATTTTTGACTAGTTTGTCGTCTCAAACTCTTCTTAAATCAATACTAGTAATAAATCTGTAAGGGGTGGTCATGGAGTAAGTTACTTTGTTTTAGGAAATATTGAGTTTGTAGCCTCTATGTATGATACTAAAGCTAAATTGACGATTTTTAGAAATCTTTTCTGTATGTATGTATGTATGTATGTATGTTCCGCCATAACTCTTAAGCCGATCATCCGAATTCGATGAAACTTTGTACAAACACATTTAACTATATGGGTCACAGGATAGGCTACATAAAATTCAGTTCCGGTTACGCTAAGATGTGGCTCCCACACAAACCGATATGTTCAATTGTTCAATCCGCGCGCCTTAGTACGGAGCGAGCGGCAGTTGGCGGCGCGGGGCAGGCGCGGCCTATAAACTCAACAGCGAACCGAGCAGCCGCACTATATTCCTCTTTCACGCAAACACTACTGAACAGATTTTGACGACCCTTTACAGTACTATAGCTTATACATCAAAAAGGCTATAATTTATAAAGACATTGTGTAAATTTGCCCAAATATCGATAAATGTCAAGTAAGTCGGAAAAAATCCTGCCTTCTGAGAGCTATCTCGGCGTGCGCTGCATAAACCGTTAGAGTTACACAAAGATAGTGCATGGTGAGGTTGTTTCTCTAAAATAGTTCTAAAAAAAGTCCGCGACAGCATATATCTACCTTTTATGTGGAAGCCACTATAGCCAAAATAGTGAACCAAATACATTTAAATTGGATACTGTATTTACAATGCACATTTTATAGTTTTGAATTAATTCTTATCGAAATACATACTTTTATCGCTTCTGGTATTTAAAGTAGATAAACTTTGGCTGTTACACTAAGTAATTTGGACAAATAGTTTAAAAGTTACGACGATGAGAATGTCTTGAGAGAAGCGCTGCGCTTCTCTCAGCGGGGGGCAGCGGGGCGAGGCGAAAATGTTTGTATGAATTTCCTCCATAAAATTTAAGCCGATCATCTAAATTCTATTAAAATTACTACACGCACATTTAGCTATACGAGACACAGGATAGGCTAAATAAAATTCAGTTCCGGTTATGCTAATATTTGGAGTATTTTACTTAGTTAGGTAGGCATCTAAAGTATTTGATTTATTTTAATTGAATTTTCTTATTTTAATATCGATAGCTTTTTCCCGCGGATTCGCTCGCGTAAAATTCGTATTTCAAAAGAAGAAACTAAGTGACTTAGGCCGGGACCGGAGGGCGAACTGGATTCAGATAAAAACAATAAACATTCTCAAAGAAAGTAAGTAACATACTAAAGGCGAGGCCGAAGGCCGAGCTGCGTTCAGGAATAGGTTAAACCTTTTCGAAGAAAATAAGCAACAAAGGGCGAGGCCGAAGGCCGAGCTGCGTTCAGGAAGACTATAATCCTTCTCGAAGAAAGTAAGTAACTAAGGGCGTGGCCGAAGGCCAAGCTGTATTCTGGAAGACACTAAACCTTCTCGATGACAGTAAGTAACTATGGGCGATAGTTACTTACTTTCTTCAAGACGGTTTACAGTCTTCCTGAACGAAGCTCGGCCTTCGGCCTCGCCCTCAATTACTTCATTTGTTCGAGAAGGTTTATGGTCTTCCTGAACACAGCTCGGCCTTCGGCCTCGCCCTTAGTTACTTACTTTCTTCGAGTAGGATTATGGTCTTCCTGAACGCAGCTCGGCCTTCGGCCTCGCCCTCTGTTACTTACTTTCTTCGAAAAGGTTATCGTCTTCCTGAACGCAGCTCGGCCTTCGGCCTTGCCCTCAGTTAGGTACTTACTTTCATCAAGAAGGTTTATAGTCTTCCTGAACGCAGCTCGGCCTTCGGCCTCGCCCTCAGTGACTTACTTTCTTCAAGAAGGTTTATAGTCTTCCTGAACGCAGCTCGGCCTTCGGCCTCGCCCTCTGTTACTTACTCCTTCGAAAAGGTTATCGTCTTCCTGAACGCAGATCGGCCTTCGGCCTCGCCCTCAGTGACTTACTTTCTTCAAGAAGGTTTATAGTCTTCCTGAACGCAGCTCGGCCTTCGGCCTCGCCCTCTGTTACTTACTCCTTCGAAAAGGTTATCGTCTTCCTGAACGCAGCTCGGCCTTCGGCCTCGCCCTCAGTTAGGTACTTACTTTCATCAAGAAGGTTTATAGTCTTCCTGAACGCAGCTCGGCCTTCGGCCTCGCCCTTAGTTGCTTACTTTCTTCGAGAAGGTTTATGGTCTTCCTGAACGCAGCTCGGCCTTCGGCCTTGCCCTCTGTTACTTGCTCCTTCGAAAAGGTTATCGTCTTCCTGAATGCAGATCGGCCTTCGGCCTCGCCCTCAGTGACTTACTTTCTTCAAGAAGGTTTATAGTCTTCCTGAACGCAGCTCGGCCTTCGGCCTCGCCCTCTGTTACTTACTTCTTCGAAAAGGTTTTAGTCTTCCTGAACGCAGCTCGGCCTTCGGTCTCGCCCTCAGTGACTTATTTCTTCAAGAAGGTTTATAGTCTTGCTGTACGCAGCTCGGCCTTCGGCCTCGCCCTCAATTACTTACTTTCTTTGAGTGGGTTTATCGTTTTCCTGAACGCAGCTCGGCCTTCAGCCTCGCCTTTAGTTACTTACTTTCTTCGAGAAGGTTTATTGTCTTCCAGAATGCAGCTCAGCCTGAAGCCTCGCCGTTAGTTACTTACTTTAGTTTAGAAGGTTTATCGTTTACCTTACTTAACGCAGATCGGCCTTAGTTACTTACTTGCTTTCTTTGAAATACGAATTTCACGCGAGCGAAGCCGCGGGCAAAAGCTAGTGAGAACATAAATGTGATAAACGTGTACAAGTCTTGTACCGTGTGGGGCCGGTACTTTAAAAGAATAGCCCCACTGCATCGCTCCCCGTGTATGTCGTAAAAGGCGACTAAGGGATATGTATGACTCCCTTCTTATATTACTAGGTGGTAGACTTTAACCCGCCCGGGTTGATACCACCGCACTGAATGAAAGATCGGTCGAAACGGCTATGTAAATAGTTTGTGTTTTCCGTCCAGTTCAGTGTAGCCGGCACGACCGAAGGGAAGCGCTGACGTGGCACCAAGTTGACCCGGTGCTATGGGCTGACATCACGGATGTTGTAGGTGATGTAGCCAACCGTGTCAGTTTTCATAAAAAAAAAAAAAAACAAGTGTGTAATGGTAAATTGAATAAACGAGCTGTTCTGTTGATCATGATTAGAGAGACACGAAGGCGGCAGAATGTACACCAGATGTTCAAACAACATGTTATCGATCGTCGTCTGCCTGACTGAAAACCACTCTGGAAGCATCTAAAGAAAACTCTATTTAATAGTATACGTAACGAAATTTAGTAACAATTACTAAGCCTACAACGTCTGTCTGTCTGTCCGACCGAAGGTGAATGATACTCATTTTTAAGTTTCCGGATTAACAGAGTAGGTTTAAAGACTTACATATTCGACGTTTCGCCCGCTACGTCACGGGCTTCTTCAGGGACTGCGGGAGTTCCTGGAGCCGACGTCTGGTGTCCGTTGTACCACGTTGTTGACGGACACCAGACGTCGGCTCCAGAAACTCCCGCAGTCCGTGAAGAAGCCCGTGACGTAGCGAGCGAAACGTCCACTTAATATGTAAGTCTTTAAACCTACTCAGTTAATCCGGAAACTTAAGAATTAATATAAATTAGTAAATAACAGAGTAACCTTAAAAACATTACGAAGATGAATGGATTGCAAGGGAAAGATATTTCTCGGAAGCCCATTCCACTCCTTTGCAGTATAGTTCATTTTCTATAAAGTAAGAGCGAATGCCATTCCGGCCTGATAGGTGCCTATTCAAACGTTTCTTGAAGGACCCGAACCTGTACTTGGGGGGAAAATATGTCGGCAGGGAGATCGTTCCAGAGTTTCTGTGGAGGAATTTGCAATATAGTTAAATATTATACCCGTAATCTATGAAGAACATTATGAGAGTGGAAGAGGCGGCAGAGGTGTGTCAGGATCGTGGCACGTGGAGATCCGTTTTCTGTGCCTACCCCAGTGGGAAACCCATTCACAGAACGGGGAATATGTGGAACGCACTCCCTGCTCATCTATTTCCTCCCAAGTACAGCCTGGGGTTTTTCAAAAAGGACGTGAAAAGGCTCCTTTCAGGCCGGCACGGCATTCTCAATCCACGTGCATCACAGAATGTCCATGGGCATCGTAAGTCCCTACTCGTAGGTGAAACGTTGCCACATGTCGCAATTTCCATAAAAAAAAACCAAGAGTTTTTTTATGTAAACTGACACGTTTGGCTACATCACCTACAACATCCGTGATGTCAGCCCATAACACCGGGTGAACTAGGTGCCTTGTCAGTGCTTCCCTTCATTTCATGTCGGCTACACTAACTTGACGCTATGTATGTATGCATGTATACCACCCCACAATATTGTGCAACAAAGTTAAAAGTTGCAATGTAAGTAACCCCAGTACCGGTTCTCTCTCTACCTTGCATCCATTAGAGAAACAATAGAAATCCAATAGGTACATCCCAAAGTCTGGTCCCACAGAATTGATCATGTACATTCGCGACATTGTAGGCATTGTAGAGATTGCCTACAATAAGATGGTATTTTACTCGATCAGGTTCAACATATTGGGAGTCTTGTTGGCAGTATTGAAGGGGAGTATCATTATGTATTGGATGAGATCTATCGACGAGCCTGTTACAGCACAGCAGATCGTGCAGAATGCAAGGCTCGTTAGCTCAAAACGTTTCCTTCGCAAGCGATTAACTTGTCACAGTTAATTATGCTCACTTCGTGCCCGCGACTTGGTCTCCCAACAACAGTTCGATGCTCACTTCTTATAGAAAGTTCTTAATTAACTTCGCTAACTGGTCGTTAAACCTCTATGGGGTCTCATTGCGTGTGATTTACGGGGTGCCTGAGCTTAATGGGGTGGTAAATATTTTGCAAGTGAATGAAACTGCCAATTCTGAATGTTGATGAATTGAATAACAGGAAATTAGTTTTATGTTTTTATACTGCTAACAAGCATTGACTAAGACAGGAAACTTGACGATTTATTGGGAAATAATATAAAGGATAAATTCTCATAAATTAATTGAATCGTATTATAGAAAAAACAGGTTTTCTTTATCCTAAGAAGATAATACTTTTCTAGTTAATAAAACATTATGAATGAAATGTACCTAATAGATTTGTCTGTGGTTTTAATTATAACTGAACAAATGCTGAATAAATGAACTTACACGAAACCCGGTATTCACATGAAAAGAAACTTCTCCAACTGTAAATTCTTCCTCTGCATTATATTATCGCACAAGAACGGAAACATTACTCCCAGCGCTTCATCCATCATTAGCAGTTCCCGACGCCTTCTCCGCGGCGCGGCCGTCAATATTGTGTTTCAGTTTTCTATTTCCAGCCAAACATTCAATTAAAATAATTGCATGTGATTAACAAGCTCAGTAATAATAACTAAGTCGATGACATCTGATAATTAAAAGAGCGGCGTTTGTAGCACAATGTGATGCTTGGTTGATCTGAGTTTTGTATCGATTCTGCCATTTATCTAAGAACTAACAGCATCTCGCTCCCACCAACTGTATTCGACATTTCCTTCCCTCTCAGTAAGTGCCTCGGAAGGTGTATGAGAAGATAAATTGGAAATTATGAGGTGCTCGCCCGCGCTGTTGGTTCCTTTAATGCTCTGTGGAACTAACGCGTGTAGGCATCTGACCAGTATAATTTTGCTGATGCAACATTATTGTGTAGCAATTTGAGAATCTGGAATATTCTAGATTTCAAAATCAAGGATCAGAAGAAACGTCGGCAAACGATTGAGCGGAAGTGAAAGGTCTAACAACCGCATTATTATGTATGTTGATCCGAACCTGTAAAGTGAATGCAATTGTACCAAGACTGACAAATGAAATGAAGAACTCGTTAATAATAGAGCTTGCATTACTAACTTCTAGAAGATCAAAAGTCACAGAACGATTCTAGAAGAATTTTACCGAAAGTTTATCACAATCAGGGCAATTTCCCAAATAAACGTATCGAACTAAATAAATCGGAGTAGATTATGTTGCCATCGGGGACCATTAAGTAGGTTGGGCAGGAAAAGCATGATTGGGCGACACGCCGGCAATTAAGTGCAGATTTCCTTATTTCATACTAGGCACGAGATCGCATGACTCAATGCGTACGATCGGCCGCATTATAAATATGTCTGAGTAAACTACTTTTATCGTACAATACAATTCAGTAGTAGGGCCGTTCCAGCCTACTCCTTTTCCGTGGTTGCCATGCAATTTGTAGCTGAATAGGCGTACTAGTGAATCTTCAGCTTTACTGTCTATACTTAGAAATGCTAATAAGAGGAAGGAAATGACACAACGCCTCATATGGAATTGAACGAGCTGGCAAAGAGGGGGGCGCATCCAGGCGCATAGAAGGCCCAGAACCGTATATACCATTAGCTCTCAATCAGTTCAAATACTGGCTGCAACAAGTAACAAAAACCAAGCACAAGGAACTGCGGACAAATACTAGGGGCTGCAGGCAATCCAGAGAAGGTATTCTGAAATCGAACTTGCGACTCAGGAAGCGCCTATTACAGTTTCATAGGGGCAAACTGCGAATAGCTGTGTGGCTTCTCACAGGACATTGCCAACTTAACAGACGTCTCTTCATTCTGGCTGTCACCAACAGCCCCCTGTGCAGGCAGAGGGTGCGTGGGAACGGACGAAACAGCCACCCACGTACTCCTGGAGTGCCCGGAAGTGGTTTAATGAACGGCTTCAGTCTCTCCGGGAAGTGGGAACTGCCCGTGAAGCATGGAAGCGGCCGAATATGGTGATCCGCTTCATAGAAGAGCTCACATGGCTGACATGGCACCGAGCACTAACGTACAAAGAACTGTCCATGGTCCAAGTGCGGAGAAGGAGCTCCTATATTAAGTACCGCAAGAAACGTAACAACAGGAGGAATATTATTAATATTGATAGTTATTCTTGTTGACACATCGAAATCATCTCTCCATTTCTAGTATCGTCGACTAAATTATCAACTACCAATACGTCTGCGATAAAGAGTAAAGCAAACTAACAAACTGCTACCATTGTACGGTGCACCATGCACCGTTGACTCTGACAGTGGGGAGTTCATTGAGAAAGCAATCACAGCCGAGGCGTGTAATTCTGCAAGCGTCCGTGCGGCGTTCTAAAATTGAAACTTCAAATTGTGGGAAAGCGTCCGCCGACGGCTCTCGCTGGCACGACGAGACCGTTGGGAAAATGGAGATGTTCCCCTCATTTCTTGGAATACTGTTTTGCATCTATCATACTTAAACATGCATTTGACCGCAAAATTGTTCTCCCCTGGGCGTTCATTTTGTTGAATTACTATTGTTTTTATTACCCTATTCCCAGTACTCAGTCGCGAAATACCCTCAATTCTCCACAATTGTTGGCTCTATTGAATTATTGAATAGTAGAACTAAATATAAAATTCGCGGAAAAGGTCATTAGCTTTTTTAGATGTTCGGTTCGGTGCTTAGCGTCCCCGAATAAGTATTGATATTTATTTCGCTCTGTAAATTTCCAAGTTCGAATAGATATATGGAAATTAAATAAAATGTGTATTAAAATGTCACAATTCGTTGTCTTGAGCTTTTTTGGAAGTGCTATCTCGGTAATAATCCAAAATAGTGAATCTTATTTTGCAATACTTTTTTTTATGGATACTGACACGGTTGGCTACATCAGCTACAACATCCGTGATGTCAGCCCATAACACCGGGTGAACTTGGTCAGTGCTTCCCTTCGGTCGCGCCGGCTACACTGAACTGGACGGAAAACACAAACTATTTAGGTACCATTCCGGGCGGGTTAAACCCTACCACCTAGTTATATAAGAAGGGAGTCATATCCCTTAGTCGCCTTTTACGACATACACGGGGAGAAAAGCAGTGGAGCTATTCTTTTAAAGTATCGGCCCCACACGGTACAAATACTTATGGGTTACAAATACTTTTAATGTTTTTTTCAGGTCAAAATTATTTCATTGATCACTCGAAATATGGGTACCTTGACAAAACGATTAGATATTAATAATTTTTCGTCATATTAAGTCGAATATATCACGTTACTGGGGTCACGACAGTGCCTCCGCCAATTCGAGCAAACACGGCCGTACCATCCTTTCCTCGATAAATATTACACTAGCGAACTTTTACCGAGTGGTGATTTGGAAAGCTGAAGTGGACTGTAGGATGTAGGTATGGATTTCTGACCTTAGATTTCCATGGGCGTGGTCCCGTCAGTATTTACTGCTTACCGTTTTCAGTAGCATCCAGGGTCGACCCTTTCTTGAATGTAATACCCTTTAATGAAGATCAGGTCTTGCTCCGATATAGCTGATGAAACTCTTTATGCCACCGGTTGGTTTGGAGAAATCAGGAAGAATAATGAAAAATGATATGGAGGTAGGTGTGGAAATAAATGTTTATTTTTATTAGTGAAGTTTTCGACCTACCTACGATAAAGCTTGCCATATCAAATTTAGTGGTGCCATTTAAATATGTTGAGAATCCCTAAAATTATCTGAAGAAATAACCACCGAGTATCAGTTCTACGCATAAATTAAAACCCCCACACGAGTTTAACTAATCTAAAACATAATTAGCGTGCGTACGTTCTAATGACACAATCTATAATAGGCAGGCGCACCTATCTATCTGCCTAACACACGTGAATAATGTGGCTGGATAAAGAATTATTATTGTGGGCCAACCGACGAATTCTAAAGCTAGAACCGGCATCAATTCGTCGAGAACCCAGTACAGAGATATTATGGCTAATACATACATAGATACAGACATAGACAATCGGGGTGAGCAGAGTAATCGGTGTTGTGTTGCAAGAACTCTTGTAAATGACAGCACAACACCGACCACCACGTTCAGCAAATTATAAGGAAAATATAACTATCAAGCAGCCAGTAAGGCACGAAGAATATTATGGCTAGATAGGCTTTAAAGAGCCTTTTGTATGGTATGGTAACACTGTTACCAAAATCCCTACCTACGAATCAACTTAAAGCAAATTAATATTCACAAAATGCTTCGCGGGCAATCAACGCTCGCATGTCAACTTCTACACAGCCAGGCTATTTTCGCACTAAAAAAATACGGCACGGTAACGGCACGGGCGACGGCAACGTCACGATCACGGCACGACAGCAGTGAGTTATAAATGTATGAAATACCGTGACGGCATGGCATTAGTGTCGTTGGCCAGTGCGAAGGCTGTTCATATGTTTTCACACACGTTTTTCTATGTAAACCAACATAGGTGGCTGTGCCGAGCGACAACGGTGCAGTCGACAGAGCCAAAATCACCCTTCCTCGGGAAACACGATCAGTGAGGTGAAAAAGTTAGGTAAGCTGAGAAAAAGGTCTAAAGTCTAAGTCTAAAGTCAGCTAGTGTCACATTACAGGCTTCAACGTATTTATATCAACATGAGAACTGATATTGAACTGTTTGACTACAATGGTGTGCGTTCACACCATTGTCTTGGGAACGAAGTAAAAGTACTGTATGATACTATCAGTTCTATACATTTCAAATTCTTTTGGGCACACACAACCCGAATTAGCGTAATTATTAGGTCGACAAAAGTTTATAGCTAAGCCCTCGTAATGCCCAGCTAAACATTTTAATTCGTGGCTGTTAGATGCGGTCGATGCGATAAAACTATAAACAAAACGCTGCTGACCTAATTCTGTATGATACATTTTGTTAAAATTTTTATCTTATCTCAACATTTTATGGAATTGAATTATGTGTTACGACCTAAGGGGAGGAGTTTTCTTAACGGTTTGGAAAAATAAATTTTACTGAACTCATTGTATCTCGAATTGCATAAATAAGTTCGTGATTATAAGTATATGAAAACATAGAACGCTTTCATTACAGATTACAGAATTCAATTTATTTTAATTCAATTTATTTCATCAAAATATAATTGTAATTTTTTTTTTATTTATTTCATAATTTAGTTATTAGTAAAGGCGACGATTAGTAAATATAACTATAAATTAACCTAAAATGGAGTAAGGGAAAATTGTCCAAAGATTACAAACAACAATTACAAACTTACTTACTTCTATCTTACCGGCTACGTGTCCAAAATTGTAAGAATCTCGTCACGTTCGTTTCCAATTTTGAATTTAAATTATGTTGCAGTTGTATACCTGGAACAAAAACATTTAATTATTCAACTTATAAAGTAATTAGTAATTACTCCAGAGGCTATACATCATTCTGTCTCACATCACCCCTACAGTCATCATCATGTATATACGCCATTGATGCTAGAATATATGGACCTGTCATACGAAAGCACTCGGATATTGCGTGACCCTCATAAAACTCAGCCGCACTCCGTACGACACGACCGCTGCAATGGCACACCAGTCAGCACAACGGCGCGCGGCGGCGGCGGCGGTGCCTACATCGAGAATATCAAAGTTATCAAACGAATAAAGTGAGGACGGCCGCTTCGCACGGTCGCTGGTGTCGCAGCACAGCACCGATTACTCTGCTTACCCCGATTGTCGGGATACAGCGTATGGATGTGTCTGTAAATATCCAAATTAGTGGAAGGATTACGATTTTAGCAGTCTATGTATGTATGCTTACCACATCATTGACGTTTGGCACATTGTGGAAAGCATTAACGCATATAGTAGTTATTCTTTCATCATTGGTACAAACCAGTTCATTTCCATATTAAATTATTCCGCTAGATCGCTCCCCGATCCCCCTCGATACGGTCGCAGTCTTCGTCACGGCTGGCTACCATCAACCCCTGCCTGCTTCACGCTCGGCAGCCGATACGAACGGGCGACAGGTAATGTTATTGACGCAGTGTTGCGATTCCTACATTTGGCCTAATGTCACTTCGCATCTAAAATTGGACTAATTTCACTTCACATTAATACAATTATTATGTTGGACTAATTCGACTTGATTCACAATTAAAAAAATATAAAAACCGCCTTCAAAAATTTATGAAATAAAAACAAATCGAACCCTAGAGTTGAAGGCGGTGCTAAAGAAGGCTACACAAATCACAAAACGTCTGTGAGAAACTAAATTTGTCCAATTACAAAATTAAATTAGTCCAAATATGCTAATCCCGTATAGACGACATGCACCAGTGCCGCCTCGGTTGGCAGGGAGGAAATCGACCTTGAACCTCTAAAAGTGGCTCAAATGTCAGACCATTGTCACTGCTCGTATAGTGGATCGTAGTGACGTCATTGCTTAAAAGTGCTTTCATTTGGGAAATACTGAATAGAGCTGCCAAGAAAATATTGTTGTACTGCTCGGTTTGGGCTACAATTATGGCAAACCTACCTTCTGTCAGCGGCTTCGCTCGCTTGAAATTCATGTTGCATGTAGTTTATATAGTGTTTTAGCGTTCAAAATTATTAGTAATAATTTACATTTTGAAAGTTATCTGAAATAAAAATGTTTCATTTCATTATCCAATTTAAAAAAAAATAATATAGTATTTTAAATTTATTTAAATGCACATGTGTGACGATTTTTTACTTCTTTACTTACTACTTTAGGAAGATATTTGAAATTCCTGACGAGTAATATAAAGGTTTACGAGTAAGATTTACGCTTTAGACATTCAGGAAATAAAAAATGTGCGAGTCGAACTCGCGTGGAGAGGGTTCCGTATCATTCCGTTTTACGTGAAAATTTTAAGACTTACACAGATTTTTATTTGTATTTCATATGATGAGCACTTGTCATGATACGTTACATGATTTCTATACACTTAAAATTTTATTTTTATTTTTAACTTTCTAATTTGTCCCCCAAAATCGAGATTCGTTTATTTACGCTATACGTCCGTGATTTGGTATACAATCTATATACGTACCTACTTACCAAATTAAAAAACTTTTTTCGTCCAGTAGATTCAGAGAAAATAAGCTGTGACAGATATAAGAGTAATCCTATAAGGGTTCCGTTTTTTTTTCTCTTTTGAGAAACCCTAAAAACTACCCAGTGCACTACACGCTGCTCATTTTGCTCAGCCGCTTCACGTGTATTTGTTCAAGTTGTGTGTAATAATCACAGATCAGATATTATTAATAGCTAGATGGACGATAAAGATATCGGTCTCACACCACGGAATAAGAAGTAGCCGGACGGCCCATGGACCGGTCTCGCTTGCTATTGTCGGCTCGGTTTACTATTGAATTTGTACTGACGCCACGATGACTATTATACTAACGACATTTTGGTCAATGCAGATGTTTTACAATTTTATTGACGGACGACAGGAACATTTGACAAATCTTTATTGATTTGCACAGTTTCAAGAGCGGCTGGCGGGGCGCGGCCGCCACCGCCGCGGCCGGGGCGGAGAGCCTCAAACGCACGTTTGCGGTTGAAACTCGGTCCGTGGAGCAGTTGGCCCACTGCTGGTGGACGCAACTGGCGTCCCGCAATCAAGGGCCTTGCCATCCAGCGGGGTAATGCCGCAATTTTTCTGGGAACTTTGGAAAACGCCCCTTTTGATAGTTATTTTAATGTTTGTTTGGTAGGTTTTAATTCTTTACTTATTATTATTACTTTTTAATATTTTCTTGAATAAAGTAATTCTTGAATTTGGTGTGACTATTTGAAAATACTGTACATATTATCTAACACCCACAAGGGCGGGCGAGCCAATACTTGTAGTTGTGACGCGCGCGCTTGTGTGCGGCGCGCGGCTCGGGCGAAACAGAGCACTCTCGAGCTTACGCACACGAAAACAATGTGCATGTGCATCTACACTCACAACTAAAGCCAACCCGCCTTCGTGATATAAAACAACTGTACTGTGTAAAAGTATTCTACTCAGACATGTTTCTACTGCGGTTGAACGTCTGCACTGGCTGAGCCATGGTATCTAGTGGCTAGTATGAAGTAAGTCAAACCGTACTTGCAGCAGCGCGCCGGCCACGCACCATTTTATCCCTCTAACCAACTGAAATGCTCTGTGGATCATATTGCCGTCTTAGTTATTTTATCATGTCTATGGGTGATAGAAATGTAGGTAGAGACATACATACGAGCGCTCTTGTTGATAACACATCTAGCCCCTATTTCTCTGATCTGTGGTAATTATTTATACAGATGTATTCAAATGTGTTACATATTTAGAATTTTCAAGAAATTGACTTCCTTTCTTATAAGATTCTGAATTGTACGAGTAAAAGTATTTTTTATAACATATTTTGTCATTCTCGGTAGCTCGGTGGTTCGATCGATCGACCGCCGTTCGTGATTTTAAGCACACCTGGGTGCGGTCAGAACTTGGATAGGTGACCGTTCAACCTGTGGAGACTGACCGTGGTTCGGATTCCAAGTTGTTTTCCTTAATCCCTTCTCTTCTTACCTTACTAGGTGGTAGGGTTTATCCCGCCCGGGTTGATACCACCGCACTGAATGAAATGTCGGTCGAAAAGGCTATGTAAATAGTTCGTGTTTACCGTCCAGTTCAGTGTAGCCGACATGAAATGAAGGGAAGCACTGACATGGCACCTAGTTCACCAAGGTGTTATGGGCTGAATCACGGATGTTGTAGGCGATGTAGCAAACCGTGTCAGTTTCCATAAAAAAAAACTGATACGGTTCCAAAGATACAGCAGTAGGATAGTCAGTCAGACAGACAGACAGACAGACAGACCGACAGACAGACAGACAGACTGACAGACGGCGTAGGCTCAGTAATAATGCTTCCGTACGGGATACGGAAACCTATAAAAGGTTATTTTGTTCTTGCTATTCATACGGCGGGCAGCCCTAGGCAAAAACGGGCTATGTCTAAAAAGAAGAAAAAAAGTTCATTCTACACTTGTACTGGGAAATGTGTTCCAGTAGGAAGGAGAACTTTATAATTAGATCGTCCCGCAGTCGGGGGCCCCAGGTTCATATACCGACGGAGGCACGATCTCATTAGGAAGGCTCCGTAGAGCTTCTCTGTTTTATTAGAGAACGATGCCTGCTGTGCGGAGTGATAGAGCTTACTAGGCAAATTGATTAAACCTACTTAATTGTCAGCGTCGGTGGCTCAGTGGTGCGATCGGTCGACTGTTGTTCTTTTTTAGGGTTCCGTATCCGGTACGGGACCCTATTACTAAGCCTACGCCGTCTGTCTGTCTGTCTGTCTCTCCGCCCGTCCGTCCGTCCGTCCGTCTGTCCGAGGGCTGTATATCTTTAACCGTAATAGGTAGCCCGTTGAAATTTTCACAGAATATGTGTGATTGGCGGTGAGAATGGCGGATATATCAACAAATAATAAAAAATAGAAAAAGTAAAAAATTAAGGAGGGTTCCCATACAAGAAACGTGTTTTTTTTTCAATGTTTTTTTTGGGCTGATACCACCGCCATTGCATAAAAGGTCGGTCGAAGCGGCTATGTAAATAGTTCGTGTTTTTCACCCAGTGAAGTGCAGCCGGGCCGGCACGACAACAGGGAAGCACTGACGTGGCAGCTAATTCGTCAAAGTGCCATCACTGATGTTGTACGTGATGTAGGCAACTGAGTCAGTTTCCATAAAAAAAAGTGGTCAAATGCGAGTCGAACTCGCGTAGAGGGTTCCGTCCGTACCATTGCGTTTTCCGTTCGCTGCCGCCCAGTGCGGTCACACCTTAAAACCTATGGACCACTTTAAATTAACGACAAAGAAGTCATTTATCTCAATGCATCATAATAGTTTAATGGAATATTTCCTACGTGTCGACCCGAGGGCATTTTAATGTCGCAAGCCAAGTAAGACACATTGGATAATAGACCCTTGCGGCAATCATTATTGGACCCTCTGTAGGGTGGTCTTGTTTCGTGTGTGGCCGGCACCGAGAGTAGCCGGGGTCAAGGTCCTACCCTAGCTAGGGTTTTATGTCGTACTAGCTTTTTCCCGCGGCTTCGCTCGCATAGCATATCGATGGCTTACAGCCAATACCTCGTAACCCACAAAAAATCTGAAATCGAGTTAAGTATGCAGAAAAATTTCAAATTAAAAACTTTATGTGTTTGCAAAAACTCGCAACCCACGGTCTATTGAATTTAATAATTTGAAATAGTGGCAATAAATCACTTCCCCAAGCGAGTGGCATGGAGTGGTAACACATTCAGCGTTTGCGCGCAATTTCTCGCAAGCCACACAACAGCCTGTCAAAATAGTTAAAATAATTATAATTATTTTGGATCAAATTTTTTATTGTAACTATTAAAAGCAATCAAACACCACAAAATATTTACATTTATTTCATTATGTATGAAATAAAACAGTTTTCACCTTCTCCTGTAAAATTTGGTCTCCGTGGGTTATTATGAGGTATTGCCTGTAAGCCATCGATATGTCCTGTCCATCCTGAAGGTATTATTACGAAATATTGGTGAAAGAATTTTTGGGGATTAACCTCGTACATCCAAATTTACAAACTTAGAAACGTTTTTGTTATTAAAAAGAAAAGTAAAGTAAAAGACTGTAGTAAAGAAAAGTAAAGCACTGACATGGCACCTAGTTCACCCGGTGTTATGGGCTGGGCGGTGATATGGTGATGTAGCCAACCGTGTCAGCTTCATAAAAAAAAGTATGTTATTTCGGCGCGCGGAACAATTCGGTTTGTATGAGAGCCACATCTTAGCATAACCGGAACTGTATTTTATCTAGCCTACTGTGTCACGTATGGTCTAATGTGCTTGTACGAAGTTTTATCGAATTCAGATGATCGGTTTAAAGGTTATGGAGGAACATTGATACAGAAAAGATTTCTAAAAATCGTCAATTTAGTATCATACATAGAGTCTACAGACGCAGTATCCCATAAAACAAAGTAACTTACTCCATGGTACCCTGTGGGGCCGGTACTTTAAAAGAATATTCCCACTGCATCTCTCCCCGTGCATGTCGTAAAAGGCGACTAAGGGATATGACTCCCTTCTTATATTACTAGGTGGTAGGGTTTACCCGCCCGGGTTGGTACCACCGCACTGAATGAAAGGTCGGTTGAAACGGCTATGTAAATAGTTTGTGTTTTCCGTCCAGTTCAGTGTAGCCGGCACGACCGAAGGGAAGCACTGACGTGGCACCAAGTACACCCGGTGTTATGGGCTGACATCACGGATGTTGTAGGTGATGTAGCCAACCGTGTCAGTTTCAATAAAAAAAAAAAAAAAAAAAAAAATGACCATCCCTTGCAGATTTATTTTTAGTATTGATCGATGATGCTAATAAGGTTCCGGGTTGAATACAATACAAATTATATACAATGCAAGGAAAAATCTGTAATTGAGGAGGTTAGGTTCAAAAGTTAACAGATCCACTTTAGAATTATTTTGTTATTTTAATTGCCGAATTGCATCGATTCCACACCTTGTAATTATCAAAATGTACTCAAATTCGATTGATCTTAGCTCCCAAAAAGTGACATTGGTTCATAAGGTAACGAATTCGAAAAAGTCGCCACTAAATTTAGTTTCTAAATTCACTCTTAGATCGCTTTACATCAAAAGGGCAACAAATCTAAACCAATTTCGGTACATAATGCCGCCCGGTTGTTCTAAATGTAACATATTCAATTATTGTCGTAATTTTGTGGGGCACATATCCGTATACTTGTGGAAACAAAAAGTAACAAATTCATTATCCCGGTACTAAAAGGCATTCTGTGAAAATTTCAACGGGCTACCTATTACGGTTCAAGAGATACAGCCCTCGGACAGACGGACAGACAGGCAGACGGCGTAGGCTTAGTAATAGGCTTTCGTACGGGATACGGAAATCTAAAAACAAAATCAAAAAGTTAAATTACAAATTTAAAAAACCCCCGACTCTTAAAAAGTCAAAAATAATTTCCGTTTACTTACTTAAAGGAGTCGGTAGACCGCTAAGTAAATTCCCGCGCAACTTTTGAGTCTTTATATTTAATTTACTTAGCGGTCCCCCGACTCCTTTAAGTAAGTAAACGGAAATTATTTTTGACTTTTTAAGAGTCGGGGGTTTTTTAAATTTGTAATTTAACTTTTATTTCAAGCTTTTTAAAAAAAACCGCATGCAAATCGGTCCACTTTTGAAGATAATAATTTTTTTTATTACTTAATTACTTAATTACTTGATTACAAACATAGCTAAGAACCATCCCGATTAAACAGGCTTCCTAATAAAAAAAACCGCATCCAAATCGGTCCATCCGTTTGGGAGCTACGATGCCACAGACAGACACACACACACACACACACACACACACACACGTCAAACTTATAACACCCCTCCGTTTTTTTCGTCGGGGGTTAAAAAGAGAACCAAAATGGAAACATACAAACGGACCCAGAATATTAAAACCGCTGACAGTACCGCTAAAACTATAACCCGGCCCACCGCACCACTCCTGCCTGACTCGCAGAACCCACTTCTCCATAAAATCGTTCTGGCCCTAGGGGCAGAGAGAATAAAAAATTAAACCGCGCTTATCTAGACAGGTCTTTCCCTGAGGGCACCGCCTGATGTACAGTTACACTGAGTTACCTACCGCTTAACCGTGAAATAAGCACAAGACGTATGCACATTGAGCTCCGCTTGGCACTTACCGAAGCGCCACTTATTTTTATTGATGCCTGAATTTAAGAGGGTTCAAAAGAGGCAAACCAAAAATGCCATACGAATCCTCGATCGAATCGAGCGCAGTGCGCGCGTTTTTATGGTGAATTTTGAAGTTTTTGTTTGTTTAAAAATTATTGGAATTAGTTTTTTTCAAATAATGCTGCTTTAGTGTCTAGAAAATTAAATTCTCTATACAATGACGTAAATTTTATTCCAAAATAATTATCCAGTATGGAGCTAGCTCGACATAAGAAATTAAAATATAACCACATTCAGAAATTTTTTCACCATGAAAAAAATACTCTAAACTTAAAAATCCTGCTTCAGTGTTTGGTACATATTATCTAGTTTAAAAAAAATAAATTATTTTCTTCATATTATGTACTTCATAGAACTAAATTTTTGTTTGAAGTTTTACAATTTTCGTTGTTTTGCCATATGAATCCTCTTATGGCGCCGACGCGCCGTAAGCATCATCGGTCGTAAGTTTTTTTTATCGATCGCGCGATATGTCGGCGGTTCTGCTGTTTTAAAACGAACCAACGCCTACCAAAGTGAAACGATTGAGAAGCGCGCAGGGAAAATTTTAATCGCTAGTTTTTTTTTTTACTTTAATGGGGTATTTGGTGTCAATTCCTGTAGTAAATCAAAGCAGCGTCAATTCCGAATGGTACCAGAAGTGTTCATGCATGGCTGTGGCTGTGGCTGTGAGCAACAAGCGACCTAACATTCAGCGCTCAAAATGGAGTTTCCTGGACTTGGGTCACCTTCCTTACAGCCATTTAATTCCCTAAAATTAATTAAATAATTTGCATGCGTTTTTTTTAAAGATTAAGAAAACATTTTTTTTAGATATTACATTAAAAAAAATTCTTTAAAAAAAAACAATTTTTATTTAAAATTTTAATGTAAAAAAAAATGTCTTAATCGTTTCAGTTTCATGCCAGGAACAAAAAAGTTTTCCAACACTCTTTCTTTCAGAAATTGTGAAAAACCACAATTTTAGTTTTATTAGTATGGAATGGAATAGAAAGAATTTGATTTTTTTTTAACAACTTACACGTGTTACATCATTCATAATGGTAAGGAAGACTTTTTATACAGAATCCCCCCCCTAAGCGTACTATGAACTAATTTTGAAAGACCTTATATACTTAGATGCTGGTGGAGAGTTATTTGAAAATACTTTACGCTCTTTCAGTTTCGCAAAACTTTCTGAGTGCCCACGTATGCACAACGGAACTAAATAAGTAGTGAATAAACAAACTTCTCGGTCAAGGTCATTTGAGCGGTAACAATCACTTTGCCCGCTCCGCCCGTATCTTGCTTGAAGTCTTGAAACTGCTTTTGAGCGGTTTAGACCGCGCGGTAGATTGGCGATTTTGGCGCCGTAATCATAAGCATCGGTGGTTCAGTGGTAGAATGCTCGCCTGCCACGCGGGCGGCCCGGGTTCGATTCCCGGCCGATGCAATGTTTTTTTTTTTGTGAGAAAGTTTATTTTTGTTTTTATTAAAAATAATGATAAATTTCATTTTATATCTTTTAATATACAAGGCACGATTGAGATATAGGGTCGCTTCAACACGTCTCATTATTATATGAATAATGAGAAGCTTATGGTAATGGGAAAGATGCGCCCAGCCGCCCACTTACTAATGGGCTCTCACCTACTACAGGCTGTTCTCTTTATTTCCTTTTCCTTAGATTTTATCTATTTAAAATAGACGTAAGTAATTATTGGAGAATATTACTTTACATACCACACTTCGAGAGTGAACGCAACAGTCGGAAAAAACCGGCCAAGTGCGAGTCGGACTCGCGCACCGAGGTTTCCGCAACATAAAAAAAACATTGACAAAAAAAACACGTTTCTTGTATCGGAATCCCCCTTAACTTCTAATTTTTCAATGTCTTATTATTTCTTGTTATATTCGCCATAATAACACATATTCTGTGAAAAATTCAACCCGCTACCTGTTAAGGTTCCAAAGATACAGCAGTAAGACAGACATACAGACAGACAGACAGACATACAGACAGACATACGGTGTAGGCTTAGTAATAAATAAGCTTCCGTACGGAATACGGAACCCTAAAAATCTACCAATTCGGTTAGCTATCATTGTGATTTACTCGAAAACTACTCAGCCGATTTACATAGAGTTTTCACCGAATTTACCTCGAGTGGAGTCACGGGCACAACTAGTATATTAGAATAATTTTGGAAATCGACTTAGAATTTACATACCTATATTATGTTTTTATTAATGCATGATTGATGAATTGATGATATTTAGAATAGAATAGAATAGAATAGAAACTATTTATTGCACACAATTGAAAGAAGGGCAGTACACGACAAGAAACAAGGAATACAGAAGTGCGCAAAGGTGGACTTATCACTGCAAGTGATTTCTTCCAGTCAACCGCATGTGTTTATTTTTACTTAGGTAAGTATGCGTTTCTTCATAAAGTAAAAGATCTTGAATGAATTGAATGAACTGAAATAAACTTCACACGTAATAAAACTTCAATTGTGACAAGTTCGAGCGCAGTCTTACTGCTATATGAATGATCAATCCTTATACTTATAAACAGCTGGACCGATTTGGATGAAATTTTGTGTGTATATTTGAGTGGGTCCATCGATGGTTTGAAAATACAATTGGACCCTGTAGATGGCGTCGTGATAAGTCCACGCGGACGAAGTCGCGGGCACAGCTATTAAACATAATATTATACTTACTCGTCTTTGGGAAGCGCGTTGCTGGGGGCGCATATACTTGTACTGTATGTTAATGTGTTGTGCTCCTGTTTGTACATCCAAACCAAAAAAAAAAAATAAAAAAATAAAAAGAAACAATGAACAACACTAAACAATGAAAAGCAATAAACAATAAACAACATGCTATTCTGACACAATTTCATACGTGGATTCGCGTTCAGTGGGACAACAACGCAACCGTCTACCTATTATAATTTTTGTGTAACTTTGTTTAGGTATTTTTTTTTTGTTTTTTTTGTTTTTTTTTTGTTTTATTGCTACCGATCTGGGTGGCTCTGTCCGAGGTCGCAACATCAGGCGCAGCCAATTTCACCCCCGAGGAGGTGCCAGTCCGGCTTGGAGGTGGACTAATATTGCTGGGGAAAGGCGCGATTTGAAGATCTGTGGATTGTAGGAGTGGGGGAAGATAATTCCTGGAGAGAAAAAGTCAACACAAACAGGAACACTAAAAAACAAAGCACAAACAGCTGTTAAACTTTGTGAGAAACTTTTAATAACTGAACACAAAAATAAAACACTCCTTGTATCAAACATTATGAAGCAATATTGTCGTTGACTTTTTTTTCAAGCTCGATGCACATGTTAAGTTGTATGTTCATGCTTCTATCAATCTATGTACAGACAGAGAACAATATGTCTCATGATTAGGTCGCGTGACGTCCACACTTGACTCGCTTGGGAATTTAACCTAGAGCATCGCTCACACCCCCTCCTTCACACTCACGTCACCAAGGGCTCGTGTTTCAACTCCCACATACTTAGTGCTAGGAACACAAGATCAACAAAACCCCCGACCCTTAAAAAGTCAAATATAATTTGTATGGTGGATGGACCGCTAAGTAAATTCCCGCCCATCTCTGAGTTTTTATATTTTATTTACTTAGCGGTCCCCCGAATCCTTTAAGTAAGTCAATGGAAATTATTTTTGACTTTTTAAGGGTCGGGGTTTTTTAAATTAGTAATTTAACTTTCATTTCAAGCTTTTAAAAAAAACCGCATGCAAATCGGTCGACTTTTTAAGATAATAAATTTTTTATTACTTAATTACTTGATTACTTGATTACAAACCTAGCTAATAAATAACCATACCGATTAAACAAGCTCCCTAATAAAAAAAAAAACCATCCAAATCGGTCCATCCGTTTGGGAGCTACGATGCCACAGACAGACACACACACACAGAAACGCGCGCGCGCGCGTTTAATGAATCCGTGTGCGTGTGTGTGAGCGCACGCACAGGCACACGCACCACGCACAGGCACACGCACACACACTCGGATTCGGAATATGAATCTCAGCTTCTAACTAAGCAACTTTCTCTCCTCGTTTATCTATGAATTTTCAATTATGTAAGAACATAGTTAATTTATTGCACGTCTCAATTTAGACCACACTAGTGGAATTGATGAATGATGACTTCCGTTCTATCCTTCCAATTCGTTAAAAAAAACATAAATAATAAAACAGTACTTATGTACTCACAAAATATACATTAAAAAATATAATGTGTTTTTGATTAATGTATCCGTAAATTATATATAACAGACTCAAGTTACACATAATAATTTATCTCTTGATAATCGATAGAGTGGTCCAGTAGCCAGCGGCAAAAATCCCAGAAGTGGAGCGGACGATATAATAAATCCGTACATACATACACACCACGCGCTGTACCATCCCGACAATCGGGGTGAACAGAGTAATCGGTTTTGTGCTGCAAGTACTCTGGTTTACAGCACAACACCGACCACCGACACGTTTAGCAAAGAAGATTAGAAGATCCACCTGCCGCATGATTCGCTGGAAGAACCGTGCGAATATGGGAGGTGGCTACCCTCTCGCCCGAAAAACCACGGAAAACGTGACACGATCTATTTTGATAGGGCTACAAAATACCTATACATGTTATAATCGAGAACATTAAATTCCGCGAATTTGTTGCTCAAGTTTTCATTTTGACATCGTTCGACTTCAAGGTCACAGACAGTTACAAAAAAAAGTGTATGTGTCGTGGAACAACACCCGACAAATTCCTTACGCCATATTCCTTGGTTCGACGTCAAAAAACGTAGATAGATGGCGCTAGGGCAGCGCTATGCCGCACAGCCAACGCTGTTCAGCCAATGTGGAGCGTTGTAACTTCCGTTCGTACTTTCGTGACGTTTCATTTTTTCTGAGTTAGGTCTCCATGCCAA
Source organism: Nematopogon swammerdamellus (assembly GCA_946902875.1). NCBI lineage: Eukaryota > Metazoa > Arthropoda > Insecta > Lepidoptera > Adelidae > Nematopogon > Nematopogon swammerdamellus. The sequence goes on along the minus strand of OX336335.1, from coordinate 3,287,381 downwards.
ACGTGCGTTAAAAAGCTTCACTTCAAAAACTAAATTACAATATACAAACTTTAAATCATTATGCGTTTGTACACTCTATATATGATATTAAAACTAAATTGAAGATATTTAGAAAATCTTTACTGTATGTTTCTTTATGTTCCTCCATAACTCTTAAACCGATCATCCGAATTTGATTAAACTTAGTGCAAGCACACTTAACTATACGTGGCACAGGATAGGCTAAATAAATTTCAGTTCCGGTTACGCTAAGATACATCATACAAACCGAATTTTTCCTCGTGCCGAAATAAAGGTACGGTAGCGGGCTTACTTACTTTCTTCTTTTTAATTACGAATTTCACGCGAGCGAAGCCGCGGGCAAAAGCTAGTAAATAAATATAACAGATAATTTGCCAACCCTGCCTGAAACCCCTGTCCGTAGTCACCCACCCACCCACCACACGCAGCGGCGCAGTCACCTACTGTGACGGATAGTCTTGTACCCGCCGCACATGCGCTTGCGCCGCGCCGCGCCACCACGCACCACCGCTGCTGTTGCCGTGCCGCCTACGGCTACTACGAGATAATTACAGCCATAGTGAAATTTATTAACACGACTATCTTTAATTATCAATCGTAAATCGATAAAAACTGGTGCGTAGCGCAGAAGTGGGACAAAAAGACGGGGTTTTCGAACGCCAGCTAGAGAAGTGCGGATGTGTGCATGTACCTGAATATGTAAACCGGCCAAGTGCGAGTCAGACTCGCGCACCGCGGGTTTAGTACCACCACACAATATATATGTGTTAAAAAAAAAAGGTTTTATTTCATTCAGTTCGGGATAATTAGCGCGAGCCCGACTCGCACTTGGCTGGTTTTTATTATTTCTTGTTTTACTTTAGATTTTGCACAATAATCACACCAAGTTTGACGCTTTTATGTATTACCGTCTCTACGATAGAGCTAAATAAAAAAAAAACAAAAAAAAACAGGTTTCTTGTATGAGGATTGTAAATGTTTGTTTTATTTTTATTTTTATTATTTGTTAGGATGTCCGCCATAGCACATATTTTATGAACTAGATAATAAGAAGTAGATAGTTGTTTCTTTCAAGGCGGACAATGTCGATCAATATTCAGAAGGATCTAAGGATTGGTATTATAGAATAATTTTCGCCAAGGCGAAGCCACGGAACAATTTAGTCAACTGTTCAACTGAAAATAAGGCTTTAAGTATAGAGTAGGTATGCTGAATCAAATGAATGTAGGCATTCATACCGTTACTACAAAAAAGGTACATGAATTAATGAAATCGAGAACAGAAGATGATGCACAAAAACAATGAACCGATGTTTTTTGTAAAACAACGGTCTAGCTGGCGAAATTGCGATCTGAATCCGATAGATCGTGACCGACGGGTATCCGACCATATTATCCGAGACAGATCAAAACAAACATCACGAAAAGACTCTTCGTGTTTCTTTATCTCGAATACGTGATTCTGCGTCCGTAGATACAATTTCGAAAATGTATGTCAATATTAAATTTCGCTATAAGCGTATTAAGTAGGTACTTTTTGTAGAGACCTTTTCCAAAATAGAAATTTCTGTTTATGATTTTGTTGGTTCATCATGAGAAAGGTTCAAACATCTAAGAATCGTATTTGTTGTGTAACTTTCCACAAATTATTAAAAATGTGATAAAAATTCTAACGACATAGATGATAAAGTTTTGTAGGTCAGACATTTTGTTGAGACTGCAGCAAGGTACCTATCTATCAGTCAACGAACTAATTACCTGAACGAAGAAAAGAAACAGCGCCATATCTGTTTGAATCTTAGAGCAAACGCAATTATACGATCGCAAACTTCGCTCCGTTACTCGTTCACTGTCACGGTTGCGCGTGCGATGGATGATTCATAGTTAGATCCACCGCCAGATCTCAATCGAAACTCGACTCTATATGATAAACAATACGAATCAAATGAATTTGTAGTAACATTACATTTAAATTGAGATTGTAGAATGCGGTAGGCCGACACGATGACAGACATCTGTTGCAATTTAGAACACTCTACTTTCCATGTGAACTCTGTAGATAGAGGAAAGATGTTTATTTAGAACATAATTAAAATAGAAAATGCTAAACTGATTGCAAAGGATCAAAGTATTTAACTTATAGAACAGCTGGAATAATAACAATTTTTAGTTAAAAAACCGACTCCCCTGAAGTAACTCCTTTCCCATATAAAAAGAATAATCGAAATCGGTTGGCATGGTATAGAATTATTCGCCCATTTGTCATGCACATGTTTATGCAAATTTAAAAGTTTGATGATTTGCATATAGATCCTATCATCAGAACTATACCAAATGAGCCCACCCCTAAGGGGTGTGGTACCCCTTTCTAATATAAGAAGAATCATCAAAATCGGTCTACGTGGAAAACAATTACAGCTGAACATACATAAAAAAAGATTCCGACCAATTGAGAACCTCCTCCTTTTCTTGAAGTCGTTTAAAAATATCCAGCCAGAAAACGACAAGCTTCAAAGGGGCTTCGCCTCAGTACATTTGTCCACCTACACACGTCGAGTATACCACAACCACATATCAATTCTGCTCTGCATTCCAACATTTACGATGATCATACAGTAAAATCCTTCTTAACTCCCACTGCGGCCATTTCAGCTATCCGCTACAAAGTGAAGGCACACTATGACCACTGGGAAATAGTATCTCTCAATATTGTGGGTGTCGTGTGCAGCGGAGTTGTGCGAACATTCAACCCTGTGGTGTTTGCTCGTCTCGTTCGCTCTCAGATAATTACAGGTGTTAATAACACTGGTACCCGGAACCCTGTGTGAAAGAGCGAAATGTTGAGCCACTGACGACGGTGCTCTTTGCTTATGGACTACTGAGTGATGGCGTTGTTATTTGTATAGTAAATGCGATGCTTTCTGCCCAGGCTCAGAGGAAGCCGAAGCGACGGGCGATACGTCGACGATAATCACAATTCCTGAGAACCGGTAAGTGACAAGTCATTGAGAGAACAGTGGAGCGCTGCTAAGTCTTCTTCGTGACACTTCTGGGTTAATATACAAGCCGTCTCTAGCCATAAAATTTTACACTGATGTTATTTCTGTATTATTTGAATGCGACATTGGAGCGACATTTTAAACCAAAGATAAATTAACCTCATTTACGAGTACATTTATTTCTCTAGATGTTCGTGCAATAGTTTGAAAAGGGGTAGGCTGATTTCTTGTTTCGTTTTATGCCTACGTATATCCTGTCAATGGGACGACGACATCCAGTTCCGTACCGTTGATGGCCAGGAAAACGGACTGGAGGAAAATTTGAGAGGCATATATCCAGCAGTGGGCGCATACGCGCTGACTGACTGACTAATAATATTCTGTCAGCGTACTGCCACCTCCATACAAAATGTAGGTAGGTACATCATTCGATTCGGTACCACAGCATTGAATAAAAGATCGCTCGATATCGCTGTGTTTGTGTACGTATTTTCCGTCCAGTTCATTATAGCTGGCAGGACCAAAGGGAAACACTGACATGGCACCTAGTTCACCAAGTTATGGGCTGACATCACGGGTGTTGTAGAAGATGTAACCAACCATGTCAGTTTCCAAAAAAAAAAACCTATTTTGTGGAGAGTCGATTACGGTGCTAAATTCACATTCTTGTTCTTCACATCCTCGGCAATTTACTATTATTTCTTTCTCATTTTAATTGTCATGAGTGCAGCTAGAATCTTCAAACAAATCAAGACAGAAAGCGCTAGCAAAGTGCTCATCAAACAGCCCGGCAACAGACGTCACGCACTGTAGCTCCCATAAAGTCTGTCGTCGACTTGAATTGTATAATTACTGAAGAGTACCGTTCTTCAGCACAGCGGTGATTGTTGTCATTGTCTAGATTGGAGCTGGAAGCCGCGGGTTCAATGTCGGCCAGTGAATCTCCTCGTCGCTCGCAGTGTTGATTTCAATTCAGACAATGGTCAATGGCGGAAGTTTAGCTTCGTTGGAGTTGTCAGTTCGAGTCGCTCTGTGAGTTTCGTTCGTACTCCGTTCACGCACGACCGTCGGCGATGTCTCTCCAATAAGGCTTCTGACAAATTAGAGACGGTGTTTGTTGCATGTATTAGCGTTTACATTTGAATTCAAATCGCTTGTTGTCTTGTTTTTTTTTTCTTAATTGTACTGTTTTCTTAAGCATATGATAATTTTTGTTTTCAATTATTCATACATATTCAATGATAAAACGTTGTTAATTATATGAAATATCAATTTTTAACACATTTCATTTGCAGCGTATCATTGTTATTCATACGAATTTTAAGTATTATAAAAATAAGGTACTGTCCAAAACTATGATTCTATTACAACTGCTACATTCTCAAAAAATCTGGAAAATCTTCAACTCCAACGGTTATTATCTTCGCGAGATCGTTTTCATCAGCGTACAACTAAAACGCCGTGTTGGCGCGTGTCCCCACAGGCAAGCTACCTGTTCCGGTATTGGCAAAATACCGGAACAGGCAAGAGACGTCGCCCTCGAGACAATCCAATCCCGCGCAGACAGCGCGCGCACAACACTCCGCAGAGCTAGGGTTGTCATCAATCTAAAACAAGGAGGATCAGTAGACTAAGAAACCCTGACTTCTGGGGCAAGATCCCCGAGAGTGACAAATGAAAATTCGACGTTAAAGAATGATGTATGATAAGGAAAAGAACAGAATTAAATACTTGTTTTTTCTGGGACATCAAATTTTGCCTCCCGGGCTTTGGGAACACACAAAAATCTGATCCTGTCGGGGAAATGTCGGCAACCCTGTGCGGAACGCAATCTCACCGGAACGCGCGGGCGCGCGGAACGGCGCAACGCAACGCGGAAACCGCGTCTGCCGCTCGCACAGCCGACGGGTTAACTGCACTCAGAGACGATCCTGCACGATTTGTGACATTCCAGTCATATTGTTTAGATGCTCGCAGATTCTTAGGGAAGCATGCGAAACCTAGAAGCTATGTGATTTTAAAGCTGAAACTGAACAACCAGTTTCCCTAAACTTACAAAATTAAGTACCGCTCTTTGCAGACTTAGGTCAAGTTAAAAAATAAACACATGAAAAGTCAGGTTTTTTACGGAGGATACTTACGGGTGCTGCGAATACCATGTCGGCCGGCTAGGTGCACCTTCACATTATGTTTGAAGGACCCCAGACTGTACATTAGAGGAAAGGATGCCGGTGGGAGTACATTCCACATGTTGGCAACCCTTAATAACTACTTAATAAATAACTTATTGCGATATTTTCTAACATTCATAAGGATGCCGTTACCGTTAACGCCATTCAAGGTCTAAATTTAAAAGAGCTCTAATATTGCGTGCACCTGCTTCATCAAGCTATAGCTTCCAATAAAACTATAAACCTGTTATGGATTCAAATCCGTAATTCAGTAAAATTAACATTTCGTCACCGCATAGTGATGTTTTAATCAATTCCAAATTACACAACTCGGTCGAAGCACAAATCGTTGATTCCGATGATGCTGAGAATATCTCTGCTTGATTGATTGACTGTCGTGCACCGGCATTGACGAAACGGCTACCTGCTATTAACTTGGCCGTATATGGAGAAATATAATCCTCCTCTATTGACAAGCTCAGATAATTGTAAGAATGATTAATGATACTCAACTGGAGCCAGGAACATTTTAAAATCTTAGATCGTCCGTCGTCACTTTTTTTTTTAGTTCAATAAAATATACTTTAATTTCATTTCATTCATGGATTCTTGTAAAAACGATTTGGTCAGTACTACTAGGAGTACTAGGTGTAAAACTGTAGGTCCCTTTCATTGTCATACATAACCAGGTGGTAGGCTCAAATTGTAGCCGAACCAACATACTGAACCAAAAATGGTCGCATAGCTAAAGACCGTACCAACAAGTTTGGTACTGTCTTTGCTCATAGCTGTCTCCGTTGTAGTGAAGGGAAGCCTCTGTTTGACATAGCACTTTCTCCGAAGGTGATATTAGCAGCATGTGCTCTGATCCGTCTGACTCAGCCACCCATGCGGGAATATATATAAAAGAAAACATTATTCTTAAATGATAAGTAAAATAAACTATATAATGTACCAATCTTATCTTAGTTATTGATATAATAAACTGAAATTTTAGCAAAATGGGATCTTACATAAGCCTACAACATTGTCAGGACAAATAAACAATGCAGTATAAGTTTCCAAATCTGGAAGATTAGGTTGAAACTGCTAAATGATTTTATTTTTTTATTAGGATCGCTAACAGGTGTACATCTAGATACGTTCACACGAATAATTCTTAAAATAAAAACCCGAGAGCACAAACCAATTAAATGCGAACACAACATACCTACATAGTAGGTGAGCTATGTAAAGAAAAACGTTTTCCGTTCTCCTTTAAATTCTAAGCACCACGACAAGACGATTGGGTAAAGATTTGACGTTTTATGATAATACGGCAAAATTATCGGACATTCTCGCGTCATTGAGAATTGAATAGCTTGTTAAAAGTTCTCTGAAAGCTTCTTTTATTCACAATCGCTTCTGCTAAGACGTTAACCAATTTGTGAGCATTTGCTTTGAATGGTTGCTCCTTTGTACAGTTTTAGTGTGCAATCACTACATTCGCTATTTAGATGTTATGTCTTTTTACAAATGTCTTTACGAAAGACACACAGTTTGCAATATACTCTTGCAGTCATCTATTCATTCCGATTGGTTTGTTTATTGCTGTTTCATTAAAATCTTCGCCAATTTTCTTCGTGTCATCATCGCAGTCGTTGTCTTCATTCGCAACACTTGGAAATTTATTGATTTAGTATAGTATATTCTTTATCAGTGAGAGAACCACGGAAGTATAGTGTCTTCTCTAACGAATTCATAAGCGAAGCAATTGGGTCTCAATTGATGCAACAAATAAGGTCAATTTGCGAAATGACTCGCGCTCAATTTGGATCCGTGTTGTGGGCGAGATATATAGAATCCTATATTGTCATTGCAAATCAGGCTATCTCTTGAAATAATTCGGAAGGAGGTACCTAATCTAAGTTCCCAAAATAAATTTGAGAACTTATAGAATTGTGATCTCTTGCATTAATGTAGGCAAGACAGATTGATTTTATTCATGAAGGCAACTTTTTAAAACTTCCGACAGGCAAAGGAGCCGCCATTGCCGGAGGTAAAATATTTTAAAACACTTAAAAAAATCTTCCCGCTCGGCTCCGTGCAAATTTATTATCTCCAAGCGGTAGTCGTTATTCATAATAAAAAGACCACTGTTCGAATCCATGACCTACGTTTTTAACCCGCGAATGGTAGCGCCTGGAGCTTGGTGCCGTATATGGCGTACTCTCGCACGGCGCGCGGCACCGAGCCATGCGGAAACCTTCCAAATATGGCCGATCGGAGCGCGCCAAACGTCACGCGGCGTGTTGACACGACACGACCTGCCACGGCCATTGTGCGGACAGGTTGCACTCGAGAGCTGCCCACTTTGTATTAGTTGCGAGTACCGTAGCGGATATCATAATATTTTTTCCTGGCGTCTGCTGATCCGACAGGAACAGTCTCACTTACAATTCACTTGGCAATTGGCACTGTACATCGTGAAAAAAGGTTTGAAGAAGATGATGAGATATTGGCTCTGAAACTCAACAAATTGCGAGAGATCGTTACCGAAGAGCGAAATGTATTTCTATTCATAGCGGAAATGCTCTGAATCTTCAAGAATATGTGCCAACAATTTCAACGAGCACATTCTCACTAATCCATATTTGCATATTTGTCTATGCCTAATGGTTTACTATCCTGTCCATAATTTGATTTATTACAAGGACTCCATCCTCATTTCCCCACAACGTAAACCTATATTGTGGTAGCGGCTCTGAATACTTGGTTTCTTAAAGCATAAAGCCGCCGGAGCTATAGGAATGTGCACTTGATTTATAAAGTAATTGTTTATCGGTTCTCTCTAGATTTATATTGGCTGCGCTGTCGTCGCGGTTGCGGCTGCGATCCGTTCGAAATGTTTACTGGTTTGCAGTTTCTAGGACACCAGGACATCGTTAGAGATACACTTGGCACGATTTGTATGAGCTACGTCTGGCGTGCGTGACCATAAAACGATGGTAATGAGGCTGGAGTTAGCTTAAGTTCTTTTGCATTAGGACAGTATTACACACAAATATTTTTCTCATATTCTTCATGTCATTTAAGATTGACTGGAAGATATCACTTATAGTAATAATACTGCCTTTGTGCGCTATTGTTCATTTATTTCTCTGTATATTATTATTATTTGTTATTAATTATTGTATACTTCTCTTGAATTTCTGTATGTTTTCTTCGTGTAACATTGTTTTTAATTTTTTGTGGGCAATAGATAATTTCTAATTGCTATTTCTACAAATATTTCAACCTAAACAATAAACACTTTGCCAATTATTACTTTCTAATTGTTGTCCTTCACAAAGTTATTTTCAAATGTGATATCTACAAGTACATTACTATTAATTTATTAATACAGTGCTATTAATTTATTCACTGCTTTGTCATTGTTGTCACCTACCATAGAATCAATGACCAGCTGAGAGGTTTCATATACTCAATTAACTTTACTAAAGGGTAAATTAAACTGTCTTTATTATTTATAGAACTGGTTTGTTCGCACACAAGGTGATCAGTGATCAGCAATTCAGGTCCACCTTTCTGTTATGTCCTTACTACTGATTATGTGACAGTTGGATGAGCAATCTAATGTGGTTATTTATATTTTACTTGCAGCCCCATTCGGATTAGAGTTTTCTGAAATTTCGATCGCTTATTTCTTACTAGTCGTTCGGCGTTCCCTCTTTATCATTATTCTGTTATTTATTACCTTCTTACTACTTAGCCCCTATGTATTGTTCATCTGCGTCATCATTACCATGTATGTAGTACATGGTAATGATGACGCAGAGTTCAAAGTTAAAATATATTATTTATTACACATTATTTAGTAACAAATTGTCAAGAATTATTTTGTCAGATAATTAATGTTTCTTTTCTTTTATCTTAATGCAGCGCAGCTGTACCACAATAAGGTAATTCAATGGGATAAAATAGTATCGACTGGTACTCTATAAGTAAATGTTCGGTTGCCGCTTGCTAATCCCCTGATTAATGTCAAAGCAGATCTATTAAGCCTGATCTGCGGCGTACGAGTTGGTGGGTGAGTCACTCACGCCACGCGTACGGTGTCCATGAACAGGTACAGTAAAGACTTTCATTGGTTTTAATTCATTAATTGCTTTAAAGTTTTAAATAAGTACTTTTAATTTAATTAAATTTTCCACAAAACTTCCGAATTAATTGTATTGATAAATAATTGACATTCTAGCTATTTATTGTTTGATAATGGGGAATATGTAACTTCTGAATCAGAAATTTTCAGAATCATTACTTCTGATCTGATAGTGAAAGTTTTTATAAATACCATTTATAACAACATTTATTACCATTAAATATTTAAGAAATGTAAAGAATAATGTACAAAACAAAATAATACAACACCACATAGTGGTTAAAAAAACGCGAGAGTGTTTTTAATATTTATCATAATATATTATAAACTTTCAATAACATTTATTATGATGACCAACGACGTATTCTCGTTGATGATGACACCAATTTATTACAACAATATTCGAACCTCTTTGACTGCATGACTGTGGAAGCACCTTGCGGAAGTGAGAGATGGATAACCTGTCATCGTTAAGCACGGCATCTCGTCTTTATCCCTTACTTGACTTTTTCGTCATGCCATTTCCATAAAAAAAAATCATAATTCAACTTTCAGTATTGTTGCACTAAACAGCAACTAATAATAAACAAAAAAATAAAAAACAAATAAAAAAAAAAAACATTCCGATACCGGGAATCGAACCCGAGCCTCCTGGGTGAGAGCCAGGTATCCTAGCCACTAGACCATATCGGATATTGAATGCGAGTTCGTATTAGCGGTTGCCAAGCGGCGGGCGCACGTGCGTGAGTCGACTTCGAAATGGGGTCAGTTTAGTGCGCTCAAATTCACCTATGTGCGAGTATTTTGTATTAACTGTTTCAAATGCGCAAATGTGCTGAGATCAAAGGTGAGGTAGCCTTATCTCGTGGTTTATTTACTTTTGTTTCGTTGAATAATAATTAATAATCATTAAGTGCATGCATGCACCTATTCATATATTTTTATTGTTTGGTTTGACCAATTTAATTTTAAATTTTCCTTGTAGTATTTAAGTATTTTTTATTGTTGTAAATTGTTTGGTTTTTTGACGATGGTCTATTTTTGCTTGGGTTGAAATGAACAATGTGTTTATAATGAACCCATGACAACGCCATCTACATTCGTCATATAATCATTGGACACATGGAACTTGTAAATACCTGACGACGACGACTACTATATAAATGACGAAAAATATAAAAAGAAAGTATCCTATACAGTCTTTAAATAATCTGTGGGCGGTGTATGCACGCACAGGCCACATTGTCTGGCCTTTGAAAATATTATCGTCGTTCGAAACAAATCACTCTAGACTAGAACACATGGTTTTGATTGAAAAAGTATTCGATACTCTACGCCTAAATGGACACGTAGATTTATTCCTACTTTATAATTTTTTTTAGGAGATAAGATTATTTAATTGATTACATTGGAAAGTTTCTTGGTCACTCCTCACTCCTCTGTGCCTTATTGAGTAGAAGTAGTAAAGTCAGCAAGACAATCCCTAAAAGTCCATCAAACAGCTTCAAACTCCAGCGCAGTATGTATGTAATTATTAGCATATGTATGTATGATTACTACTATTAAGAAATCCGTGGTATTACCATAGTTTCTGCCACCACATGTTCGCTCACCTGAAATAAAAACAAAACTCATTAACTCATTAATTACATAACCTAACGATCATGCTTCATTCAGATTTCACACCAAGACATTTCTAACAAATAAATAACAAACATTTGGTGGTGGTTTTTAATGTGATCGGTTGAATGTATTGGTGATCGATCACAATATTGCATGTAAGGCACGCACACTTGTTTACATACAATTAGCAAGTTCCATCGAGCTATACCGCTTCTACAGGTCTAGTACGGCGCATATAATATTGTGTCGCGCAGTGTAGCCGCGGTAAAAGCTAGTTCTTTCATAGAACTAAATTTGGGGAAAAACCTGAAATGGGTCATTATTATCTGTTAGACATACAACCAACTCAAGAACAACCAGAGTTTATGGCCTTTGCTGTAGAGACTCTTGGGGCATGGAGCCCGGACGCGATCATTTTTTTCAAGAAACTGGGAAAAGCTCTTTGACGCGTCTGGGGACCGCCGCACCGCGGCGCCGCCCCGTGCCTGGGTGCTTTTCACGCAGAGGATCAGCCTGGCGATCCAGAGGGGGAACGCCGCCGCTTCAGTCATTGGGACCACTGTAATGGTGTCTATGGACGATTATTTTTATTTATAGTTAGATTTATTTGTATAAGTAATTAAATTAGTTATTTTTAGGTCTAGATTTAATTATTTTTAAGTATTTTATTTCAAATATCTGTCAGTTTCGTATTCCATAGGTGACCCTTTCGTGTGAACTGGCCTGTTCACACGACGACACTTTGAACGCTGTGCACGTATTATAACGGCGTGCGATTGTCCAGATATCGACATTTCGAGCAGCCGTGGAGGGCCCTTCATTCAATTCAAACCGCCCATGAATATTCAAACGGTAGGCCGCGACACACGATTTACAAGACGAATTTCGAAGGGTACATATTCGACCTAAACGTAACTGTAGGTACACTATTCTAGGTCACGCACGCAAACAGAGCAGCCCAGGTACATTCCCTTTGAAGTAGCCGAGGAAACTCACGAATTCTCTGGAGTTTTTACGATCACCTACGTTACCGGCACTCTTTGAATCGCTTTTGCGACCGTCCTTTTATAGCACAAATCGCTGTAGATAGTCAGCGCACCGTAAATGAGCAAGCGATTTTTTGAATTGTTTTTTTAATGTGATCGTTGTGAATTAAATATATTCCATACTTCAGTATAATATAGCAATTACTAGATTCTGGAAAAGCTAAATCTAAAATTTTAAAAATTGTTTGTTCGTTTGTTTTGTTTTGTATTTATGGGCTATTTCACCAGGTTATCTGTCGATCAAATTGGAATGTCTCATACAGATGACAGAAGTTAGGTGATCGATCTGAGACTGCGTCTGACTCGAATTTCAAGAAGTGTACCGCCAATATTACTTTCCTGACAGATTCAGTTTTAATATATGTAAGTAAAACTTCATCTATCAGCGCAGATCAATAGCTTTTTGAAAACACGATTTGGTTAACTTCGCTCGATAGAAAAAAATCATGAACATGGCTCTGAATTTACGAGTAGTTATAAAAACGTATGTAAAATGGCAAGGTGTGTGACCAAATCAAGGCTTTGAAAAATAATATATTTTATCTGTTGAATATATATCTAAATCCGTAGCTTTTTACTTTTTTGTTTCGATCCGTAGTTTTGGAATAAAAAATTAAAACCAAAATGTTTACTACTCCAACCAGCGAAAGCGGCGGGGCGGGGCGGCGACATTATTAGAAAATTCAACCGCTTTATTCACGGTCGTCTCCGAGCTATGTGGCTCGAAGTTTTGGGCCAAACGTGCGACGGTGTGCGGAGAACTGACAGTCATCTGCTAACTGTCGCACCAGGCGGAGCACTCGTGAAGATGATGTATACTTTTGGCCCGAAACGTCGAGCCGCATATCTCGGAGACGAACGTCAGCAAAACCGTTGAATTTTCTAATAATGTATAACAATCACGGTAATTTAAAAACTGTACCAGTTTAGCCAAAGATGAGGAAATCGAGCCGTCAACGTAGTATTACAGTATTAAACTAAAATGTATGCCTTGCATCATTGAGGTCTATCATGTCTACCTTAAATGGGCCAGCGTGAAGAGGAGTTATAAAATTTGATCCTGCCAATTTCGATCTATTACTTATTGTAACAACATCTAGATCCATATTGCATATGGATTGCATCAGGAAATAATAAAGCAGTTTAGTTCATTGTGGATTGGAAGTAGGAAAATTGAGCTTTTCGTCAGCCTCGGTAGCTCAGTGGTGCGCTCGATCGACTATCGGTCGGAATATAAGCACACCTGGTCGCGGTCAGTATATGGATGGGTGACCGCTCGACCGTTGGAGGCTGAGCGTGGTTCGTATTCCACGTTAAACTGTAGGTCCCTTGCCTTCTTATCTTACTAAGGGTTTAACCCGCCCGGTTTGGTACCACCACCGCACAGAATGAAAGGTCGGTTGTGTTTTCCGTCCAGTTCAGTGTAGCCGGCACGACCGAAGGGAAGCACTGACATGGCACCTAGTTCACCAAGGTGTTATGGGCTGACATCACGGATGTTAGGCGATGTAGCCAACCGCCACGGTGGCAGTTTCCATAAAAATTAAAATAAAGCTTAATTCGTGTGAAAGGTCCAAAATACGGCGGCGCCAGCATATCGGCCGACTGGCTGGGTGGCCTGGCCCTGTATTGACGTTTCGACATCACCGAGTGGAGTAAAATCACTTTAGGTGCCAGTAACTTTGAAGTGTTCGACGATAAGAGTATCGATATAGATATGTTGTGGCATAGGCTGATATTGTACCTAAATACGTAATTTAGAATACTCGTCAGTCAGCGTTTACGCGTCCACTGCTGGACATACGCCTCTCCAATTTTTCATCAGTCATCCCGGCCTTCAGCGGTATGGAACCACTACTTTCCGTCGGCCAACGTGCTTGATGTCGTCGTCCCACCTGGCGGGTGGTCTTCCTACACTCCGTATTCCTGTCCAAGGCCGCTAGTGAAGGACACGGTTACTCCAACGGTCGTCATCTCTTCAGTTGGTCTAATATCAACTACTTTGGTGCGTCGGCGGATTGCCTCGTTACGCACCATATCAAGTAGCGATACTCCCAGCATGGCACGACGCTCCATTGCTCGCTGGGCAACTTCCAACCTTTGGACAACATCGACCGTCTAACTAATGAATGTGCTACCACAATTAAGGCCGTGACAAACGCCAACGACCTTGAGCATTCGGGAATTCTACATAATGTACCATGCGACTGCTAATTTCGCTTCGCACGTTCAAGTCACATTTAGCGTAGTTTGTCGCTATCAGCCTAAAGAGTTGATGGTTCGGGGTTCGAATCCCACTTTCGTATGTTTTTTTTTTTTTGCTTTTTTATTATTTTAATTATTAAAATGATTGTGGCTTATGTAACTGATGCGTGATTCTAATTTTTTATTTTTTATTATTTTACCTAAATAACATTTTATTGTAATTTCTTCCAAATTATTTTAGTTCATGTACTTACCACTTTTTATAAACCTCTAAATAGACTATCGATGAAAACTAAAATAAAAATAGGTAGGTAGGTAATAGGTAGATAGGCATTTAGGTATGTATGGCAAATATCATAGCAACATAGGTACCGGCATTCGGGAATTCTACATAATGTACCATGCGACTGCTAATTTCGCTTCGCACGTTCAAGTCACATTTAGCGTAGTTTGTCGCTATCAGCCTAAAGAGTTGATGGTTCGGGGTTCGAATCCCACTTTCGTATGTTTTTTTTTTTGCTTTTTTATTATTTTAATTATTAAAATGATTGTGGCTTATGTAACTGATGCGTGATTCAAATTTTTTATTTTTTATTATTTTACCTAAATAACATTTTATTGTAATTTCTTCCAAATTATTTTAGTTCATGTACTTACCACTTTTTATAAACCTCTAAATAGACTATCGATGAAAACTAAAATAAAAATAGGTAGGTAGGTAATAGGTAGATAGGCATTTAGGTATGTATGGCAAATATCATAGCAACATAGGTACCGGCCGGCGCGCGCGGCGCGCGCGGCGGCAGCATGGCACGGTGCGGTGGGGTGCGGTGCGGTGCGGTAACTCAGTAGCAGCGTGCGGTGCGGAGGCGGCACGGCGGCGGCGGCGGCGGCGGAGGCGGCGGCGGCGGCGGCGCGGTGGAGGCGCGGGAGGCGCAGACAGCGTTATACCACAGTACCTATTAGTTATTCTGTGGTTATACCAACGAAAGCCATGCGTATAACGCCCCGTCAAGTTACGTACCGGAGCGTATACTGATAGATACCACAGAAGAGAGATATTACTGATACGGTCGTACTGTATACTGGTACGGAAAATGACACGGTGGCAACATCACCTACAATACAACATCCGAGATGTCAGCTCGTAACAACTGGTGAAGTAGGTGCTATGTCAGTGCTTTTCTTCGGTCGTACCGGCTTCACTGAACTGGACGGAAAAAAAGAAGGGAGTCATATCCCGAAATAGTTTGTATTTTCCGTCCAGTTTAGTGTAGCCGGCACGACCAAAGGGAAGCACTGACATGGCACCTAAGTTCACCCGGTGTTATGGGCTGACATCACGGATGTTATAGGTGATATAGCAAACTGTGTCAGTTTACATAAAAAAATCCCTCAGTCGCCTTTTACGACATGCACGGGGAGAGATGCAGTGGGGCTATTATTTTAAATTACCATCCCACACGGTACAAATATACCTAACCTACCTATCTTTTTTCCATTCGATCCAAACACAGAAGACAGAAATGACGACCGACACGCGGGCGCAGCAGGGCAGGAGCGAGCAAGCGAGCCCGGAACTAAAATTGTATCTAGTATTGAAGTGCCTGCTAAATTGACGAAGGCAAAAGTTTTACCCTTCCGACTGAAGAATTACGTCAATAATTTCATGTAGGCGTTTTTTGTTTTTTATTTTTATCTCCTTTCGTGGATAAAATAATAAAACAAATTGAATAGAGTTTTCTCAGAGCTTTGTGACCTTTGAATCGGTGGTATTGTAAAATTGTAATAATACACACATACTCAGATTTTCAAAAATTCATGCTTTTTTTATATATTTTTAATTTTATGTTTATTACTTACTTTTACTCATTATTAAAAAAACCAGCAATGCACTTTGTTGGTAAGGAACCAAAATATAGGTTGGTATTTTTTTAATTTTCTGAATGTGTGTCAATTGGTCAGTTTTGGACCTTCTTTGTCGCACTTTTTGCATGTTTTGCGTATTTGGCGTTTGTCACCGCCTTAAGACATAAACCTAAATTTAATAATCTTAGAGACACCAACTTCCCGCATGTCGTTCGGAGCAGCAAATTTCGTAATAAATGTGAAATAACATATGACTATGACCAAAAACTGAATGCAAAGAAAGAAAAAAACCGACCAAGTGCGAGTCGGGCGTGCGCACCATGGACAATGTGCGCACCGAGGTTTGCGCACCACAAAAAAAATCTTTGACAATACACGTTTCTTGTATGAGGGCCGTCTCTATTTTTATTTTTTATTATTTGTTGTTATATGCGTCATAATAACATATATTTTGTGAAAAATTTCAACCGGATAGCTATTACGGTTCCAAATATACAGCAGTAGGACAGACAGACAGACAGACGGCGTAGGCTTAGTAATAGGCTTCCGTACGGGGTACGGAAATTTAAAAATAAAACATTAGAGAAATCCCAGCTCGTTAGCGGTCACTTTGAAGTTAATTTTCCATCGTTTTCGAGCCGTAAACCGCTCATCAATCTGCTGTGTCCTATGTCTCGTCGGAGTCCAAGTAGGACATACTAAAATAGTTCAAAAGAGACGACAGGTGTCCTAACACCGACGGCGGTTGAGTGGGTAAATATTGCCGACTGTATCGGAGTCCGGGTCTACCGGCGCGCGTGAACTCACTCGCTAACTCACACAAATACTCGCATATTTCAACCTCAACCAATAGCCGGGCCGGATGCCTCACCGAACGCTTTCTGATTGGTTGAGTGAGATCGTTTCTCATACTCACATCGGCGAGTTTGTAACCGGTACGGCCTTGGTTTGGTTCCGTATTATTCGATATTGCATCTCTGTAACATAAAATTCATACAGAAACGGTGGTAAGCTATACTTTTTAAGAGATTTATTTTATGAGCATTTATAGCGTGACACACTCAAGTTTGAAATGTTTATTAGTGAGATTCCATTAAGCTTTTTATGATTCCATAGCTGACAAGTTGTCAGGGCCTCATAAAATTAAGGTGTCTTTCACTGCTCAGCTTCTACACGTTTTATGCTATGATGTCTACTAAATTTAGTAAGTGACTAAATAAATTACAGGGTGACCACCTAAGAATTTGGATAAACAAAAATAAATATAATAAGTTAATTAAGACTAACAAAATATAATAGTATAATAGCTTGTGCCCGCGGCTTCGCTCGCAGTAGACTCGGTTTAAAAGAAAATCCGATTTAACGCAAATATGATAATAAACGATCGTTTCTCTTATATTCACTCTCTCTCTCCGGTCCATACTATACTATCGTTGGCACCTGGTCAGCTATAAGGCTATTTAGCGTGAGTGTATATGTCTATAGCGAGCCTCAAGAACTACTCTTTCCATTGGTGCAAACCGTATCAAAATCTGGTCAGTGGTTCCGTAGTTTACCTGAAACATATATACAGACACGTTCCCTTTTTATTATTATAAGAAGTAGAGATAGAGATCGAGATGACAGGGTCAATTGAAATATTAGTGTAATAATTTTTATTAGTCTATGAATTCATTTAAACTGCCAAGTATAAGTTTTTACATTTATGAAATAATTTAATGTCAAATTCTGACATAATGACCTCGACACCGTTACGCTATAAAGTGGATTTATCATCCATAATGTTACAGAATCCTCGTGCCTGCAGTAAGTAACTGACATGTTTTCCGACAGTTAATTTTGCAATAATCGCATAGATAAAAAAATATTTATAAAACCCGACTAAGAAAAACGAATGAAACAAGAAAATACTGTAAACGCCCGACTACGGCATTTTCTACTGATCTATAAGACCAACTTGCCTTGTTTTTTTCGCTTTTCGTAGTCGGTTTTTATAATATGTTTATTTTTATTGTTTATTTAATTATTTTTATCCTAAAACATAAAGTGCACTTTTGAAATCACCGTTTCAAGCTCTAGAGATTTGGTGAAATGTATTTTTACAGTTGAACAATATGACGACCATTTTGAAATAAAAAAAAATAATTATACCTACATACCCAATTTCATTCGTGCAATTGAGACGCAACCGAATGACACTAGAATAATAAAAATCGAACAAGTCGTTTAGGATATAATCATACCAACAAACATACATATACGCGGTGTTGCAACCCCAACCGTAAAACACGAAAGGGTGTGATTCTGTACGTGAAATAGAACAACTTTAGTTCTACGACTTTTTAATTTGAAGAAAAAAATTTTTTTTTTCTCAATACATTTTGAGAATAGGTATTTAAAGTTTGTATGGAAAAAATATTTTTTTTTGTTTCAAAAAAAAAAATATTCGCCACAGAAGTTGTTTAGTTTCACATATAGAATAACCCCCATAACAGTTAAATATATTACGGGGGTAAATGCAACACCGTGTATACATATTTGCATACAAACTTTCATGCTAAACAAATAACCCTGCTTTTGGCTTTGTTTGACATAGTCGGGTAAAAACCAGAAAGCCCTACCGAATTAAACTACAGGTACAGGCTACAGCTTCGGCCTACATTATTGCGCCAGTAATAAAGTGAATTTATGCGCGGTTCACCCGTCGCCGCTGCAGCGCTCGTCGGACAAAAATAGCGGCTCATAAACGCAAATTGGGTCGGGCAGGAAACGCATCTTAATGAAACTACTGTCAAAATAACGCAACAGTTAACCTGGCAGCTCCTATGGCCCCGAAACGGAGCCCATATATTTTTTCCGCCAATTATCTTGGGCCCGAAACGGACCCCATCTTTATTCTCAAATTACGGTCGCACGAATTGGTCTATTGCTCTTTCAATCGTTGATGGGGGCTATAAGTGACACCGGCAATTATGAACTAACCATTTTTCTTGTCTCCAAAGACCAATTATGAATAATAAAACGAACGCTAGCTGTCAGCTGACAGTTTCTTTGTTCTCATAATTCTCACGAGTTTCGCGGTGACGCACTTCTGCGAAATTATTTATTATAAGTGTATTCAAGTGCATCTATGAGCTAAAGGTTAGTAAATAGTGTTATTTATTCTACCAATAGAAGATGCATTACGAGTTCGGGTAGCGACAAAAGTCATATTTTTCGTCGCTCAAAAATGTTTGTTTATTTTTGTATGAAATGTGTAAACAATAACTTTGGGGGCATATTTTTCATGGAAATATAGCTTATTTTTCCAATTTTCTTCGCATTATTATACAAACATACGATCAGTTGCAAAATAAAAGAAGGTTTAGTTCAAATAATATATTTATAAAATTGGGAAAAAATATCACGCGCGTGCCATCTCGGAGTTTACGGAATGTCCCAGGATGTTCATGTTGAACATCCGATTTCGCTGATTTCTGTAAAGAAAACGTATATTATACTTTACTATTTCTAAAAGTATGTTTCTTTACGAGTATTCTGATATAAATATTGTAAAGGTATGTTTTGAATTTATTTTATAATGAATTTTTCAAAAAAAAATTGGGATTTTTTTTTCTACCTAAAATATCTGGTACTTCTAAACAAGGTAAGCCTCACTGTTTCACATGGATTTTAGGAAATTTTCTAGGCTTTCTAGGACAGAAGAGTTTATAGATCTAACTTTATTAGTTTCCGAAATATCTGCGTTTATGTCGAGGTCGGCGCTCATGTGCGCGCGCGCCGTCCGCGGGCCACGCCCATGCGGGAGTCTGGGGGCTGTAGACATATTATAACGCGGGAGCGTACAGGATCTGTGATAAATCTGCGTATTAATCTTGCGCAATGACGTAATGCAACATGGGTAGGCACAGGTCAGATTGAATGCTGACATTTTAATATTCCGAAATTATTTTTTCAATTTCGTTAGCAGTTATTAGTCAGGTCAGCGCGACCAAAATGAAGGAGTCGGGGGGCCGCTAATTAAATACCCTCGCAGCTCTGAGTTTTAAATTTTATTTATTTAGTCAGGGGACACGACACCTTTAAGTAAGTAAACGGAAATTATTTTTGACTTCCTAAGGGTCGGTGGTTTTCAAACTCGTAATTTAATTTTTATTTAAAGTTTTTTTTTAAACGGCATTCATGCCGGTCCATCCGTGGGACGTAATTTTTTTATTACTTTATAATTAATTTATTACTTCATTACTAACATAGCTAAGAACCATCCCTATTAAATCAGCTTTCTAATAAAAAAAACCGCATCCAAATCGGTCCATCCGTTTGGGAGCTACGATGTCACAGACAGACACACCCATACACACATGTTAACCTTACATAACAGATGTTAACCTTATATACAGGTTGTATCAGGATAGGTTTGAGAAACTTCAGGAATAGAAAGTACTCATTATTTGAAGAAAAAAAATCCTTAACACTCAAATCGAAATTCCGTTGTTTTTTTGTCATACAAAAGTTGGAAATTGTAATAAAATTCGATGGACAGTGAGCTGTGAGACTGGAGAGTGCAGTGAACTAATTCAGTCCACTTTTTTTCTTGACTCCATGAACTTTCAGTGTTTGGAATTTACCTACACGTAGTTCAATTGTACTAGTTATGTATGCAACCTACCCATTTTTATTCATGAGTTAGAATTTATTTTTTATTTAATAAAGGCGGATGTTAACCATCCACCAAATCTTGAAGAATAGATTTTCACCAAAAAGTACTGTAAAATGAACGAATCTGGGAAAAAGTTTCAGAGCTTTTCGTCTTCAAATATGGGCCCCTTTCGAACCCTGAAGTTTCGAAACCCTATCCTGATACACCCTGTATAACACCCCTCTTTTTGCGTCGGGCGTTAAAAACTCCCAAACTACATCGCAAAGTCAAGTCAAATCTCCCCTGCCCTGCAATGATTCATGCCGTGCATCATGCATCGTCTTATTTCGATGTTAGCAGTGCCATCCGATATGGTCTAGTGGCTAGGATACCTGGCTCTCACCCAGGAGGCTCGGGTTCGATTCCCGGTATCGGAATATTTTTTATTTGTATTTTTTTTTCCTATCAATTTACCCAAATTCTTTTAAAAAATTTAGTAGGGTTTGTTTATTGGCTAGCTGACAGCTGCCAAAACGATCTAATCAAAAAATCTATATGTCAATGTAATTCTACTGAAATTAAAATATTTTTATATAGAGAGGAAGAGTATGAGAGGATTTGTTATTAGGGTTCCGTATTCGTCGTACGGGACCCTATAATTAAGCCTACGCCGTCTGTCTGTCTGTCTTCCTATCTGTCTGTCTGTCCGAAAGCTGTATCTCTTGAACCGTAATAGGGTTGAAATTTTCACAGAATATGTGTTATTTATTATGGCCGATATAACAACAAATATTAAAAATAAGAAAAAGTAAAAAAAATCACAGGGGTCCCCATAGAATAAACTAAAAATTGTATGCGCGCCATCTACCAACAGTATGAAGTATTTTAACTAATCATGAATTTTAACTAATATGAAGCATTTCATAATACACGCTATAGATGGCGTGAGTGGCGCTGACCATGACATGGTGATACGGAACCGTCAGTGCGCGAGTTCGACTCGCACTTGGCCGGTTTTTATACATACAAACTGATCCTCCAGCGAGGGTTATCTACCATTCGTCCACGGAACCCGCGTCATACCCAAGCGCGTACACATGGGGGGGGGGGGGGGGGGGGGGGGGGTCATGGGTGTCAGGACCCCCCCAAAGGCAGGCCGAGTAAATAAAAGTATCGTTTTGTGCCATGCCATGCCATGCCAGCGAAGGCTGGAGATGTTTTTATCATTTTATCATCGATGGTTTTTAGGATTCCGTAACTGTACGAAAGCCCGCCCCGCGCCGCCGCGCCGGCCGCGCCGGGCGGCGCGTGGCGGTATTACCGTTTTTTTTTTATATTTTATTCTGTTTGTATTAATTTTGTTTTATAATTCAATTTGTTTTATAATTATATTGAATTAATATAAATATGTACAGAGATTTAAAAAAAACGTGAAATTAAATAAATATACACACGGTTCTTCTAGTTTTATTTCACGAAATGAAATGTGACAACCTCCACTCCTCTAGTTACTCTGTTCGCGGAGAGATGGCGACAGTGGGCATATTTCACTTTACTACGCGGACCGAGGAGAGACGAGAGACACGTACGTACGTGAGTCGCTTCTGGAATTTCTATGTATGTACCTCAATGACGTATCATGTATTCTACTAGACCTCTTACCCGGGCAACAGCCTTCGCTCCACCGCGGTGGAGTAACCATTACGCGGAAGGACCCTCTTGAGACTAGTAGCTCGCGAGCGACCGAACGCGGCGGACGCGCCGTCCGCGCGCTCGCTGCCGTCCGTCTGCGGCTCGCATCGCGCCAGTCATTCTTATGCCCGGTTGTGTGTTGCGAATTGCGATATTGCAAAAATCATACCAAAAATATTGGGAAAACTGATGGCATCTCATTTCATAGGTAAGTATCACTTCATTGTGATCTTAATATATAAGGTCTTTCAAAATTAGTTAATAGTACGCAAAGGGGGGGTTCTGCATCATATAGGGAGTAAAACCTATATAAATTTTTTTGGACCTTGGGCTTTTTTTATGTAAAATGTTTTGTATGTATTTAAATAAAAAAATATGTGGTTGATTTTTATAGCCTAATCGATTCATTTTCATAACAGTAACAAAAAAGTCTTCATTACCATTTTGATGTAAGAGAAAGAAAGAGATCTATGTGTTGGAAGACTTTTTTGTTCCTGGCATGAAACTGAAACGATTAAGAAAAGAAATTTTTTTTTACATTTTACATTATTATAATTTTTTTTTTTTGTAAAAAAAAATCTTTGTTCCTCAAAAGTGATTTATTTACGATACAGAACCCCCCCTTAGCGTACTATTAACTAATTTTGAAAGACCTTATATATAATATCTTGTTTTCCATGTGCTTAGAAATATTTGGTTCAACTGGCCAATTAGGGCTGTCACAATGCTACTTCAATTAGAAAATTTTGTACATTTTATGTATTGACCTAGCATTGCAATAACATAAGCATTATTTAATTAAACAAATAAATTAAACGCGCTCATTAGGGCTGCCACATATGAATGATTAGAAATAGAGTTCTGGGATATCATGTATGAAAGTAAATAAATATGTATTAAACCACGTTAAAATATGAGAGTGAATTGACCGCTAATTAGGGGTGTCGCTATTCTTTTTTTTTTTTTAATTAGTAAGTAATTGAGAAATTTTCAAGAAAAAAAATTTTTTACAAGGTTTCCACATCCTTCTAAGGGATCAATACGAGAAAGATGGATAAAAATAGTCCAAGATGATACATTGTTTAAGGGAAAGTGAAAATTTAAATTTGTGTAAAGTGAAATTTAAATTATTTTGTTTAAGTACGGAGGAAGAGTTATTTTAGTTGTGTTTGTGTGTGTAGTCCAAAGTATACCTAATGGTTTTTTTAGTTATATATATATATATATATATATTTTTTTATAAATGCTGCACTCTTTATTTTATGTATGTTTGGTTTGGAGATTTTAAGTTTAGTCCAAGGCCAAGACCGCAGTTATAAATTCTTTATTATTAAGTTTAGTTTTTTAGATATTATTCTAGTTATTAAGTGTAGGTATTATAAGAATACAAAACGGCTTTACTCGCGGTCGAAATATGAGCTGTGTGGCTCGACGTTTCGGGCCAAACGTATGGCCCATCATCATGAGCACTCTGGCCGAAATGTCGAGCCACACAGCTCGTATTTCGATAGTGAGTAAAGCCGTTGTTACTTCTTAAAATGTCAAATAACCACGGTGATTTAAAAACCCATATAAGTTTAGGTATGTATTCAAGTTATTATAGTTCTGTATTTTAAGTTTAAATACATAAAAACGTTTTTTTCGATGAAATTCACTATCGGTTTTCTTCTATAATCCTTTAAAACGTCCCACTGCTAGGCACGGACTCTGCTCACTAACGTAGGAGGTATTGTTTTTATTGTTGTTGTTTTATTGTTTATTGAGTATTCTTATGGCAGTCATATTGCACTCGAACTTGTCACAATTTGTTATATCCGGTTCGATTACTCGTACATGGTGACCAGTGGAAATCAGAAGCAGTTTACACAAAAATACCTTTCATAGACCAGTGTGCACTAGTTACCTAACTTTATTTTTCTTCACCGGAGCGATCGTACCTATTCGTTATGAAATGCACGTATATCAATCTTTATCAAGGAAATAAATAAGTACATTAGTTAGTGCCCGGGATTTGAACCCGCAACTTCTGCATTGAGAAGCGTTACCACTAGACTACGGGCACAATTAACCATAATACCTACTCGTAAAATAATAAATCGAAAAATATATTTTTGGTAGACTAAGTGACAACCCTACGTATTCCAATGCACGTGTTGACTGACCGGCCGGGCCGGCCGGGCCGCTAGCCGCTAGTCGCTCGCTAGCTAGCCCCTCTCCCGCTCGCTTCCCGCCCCGCGCGGCTCAGCGTTCCGCCACCCCGCTACCTTACCTCATACCTCAGTTATTGGCCGTCATTTCTCTGTATTCTTTCTTCGTAGTGCTCACTCTATACATAAAATCTCTTTGATGTACCTAGGTACTTTGCTCCCTGTTTAAAACGTCATATACATAGACCTACCAGCAGTGAGCTGAATTTTTTCTCAAACATTTTGAGAGGATGTTTATCATCATTAATAATAAATCTGTAAGGGATGGTAATGGAGTAAGTTACTTTGTTATATGAAATACTGCGTTTGTAGACTCTATGTATGATACTAACACGTGCTAAAACTAAATTGACGATTTTTAGAAATACTTTCTGGATAGGACATGTTCCTCCATAACTCTTAAACCGATCATCCGAATTTGATGAAACTTAGTACACGCACATTTAGCTATGCGAGCGAGACACAGGATAGGCTAATCATCATCAATCATCAATCAATCATCAATACTAATAATGAATCTGTAAGAGATAATGATGGAGTAAGTTACTTTGTTTTATGAAATACTGCGTTTGTAGACTCTATGTATGATACTAAAACTAAATTGACGATTTTTTTTAATATTTTCTGTATGTATGTATGTTCCTCCATAAGTCATAAACCGATCACCCGAATTCTATGAAACTTAGTACAAGCACATTTAAGCTATACGTGACACAGTTTACATAAAATTCAATACCGGTTATGCCAAGATGTGGCTCTCATACAAACCGAATTGTTCCGCGCGCCGAAATAAAGGAGTTGCGGTAGCGGGCTAAATTACTTTGTTCTTTTAAATAGTAATTTCACGCGAGCGAAGTCGCGGGCAAAAGCTAGTCTTTTATATTTTTGCCTATAATGTACCTAATAATCGCAAAATTTAAACCGGAAAACGAAGACCTTGTTTGCAAATTGTTTTTCAACATGAGACATTTTTCATTTTTATACTTCATACAGAAATCTGAAACATATTTTTTTTATATTCACATATTTTTTTATATTCACATGCTCCAACCAGCCTGATGGCCACCGTTTTTAATTTTTACATTTATAACGACACCTCATATGTTAAATAAAACCCATCAAGCCGTTTAGGCTACAGCGCGTCCCATAAAAATGCATACATACATACATACATACATACATACATATACGCAGTCGGGTCATAAGTTCTGTCACAACCTTATTATTTTCAAATTTCGAATGATGGCCAGAAATGTTTTGATTGATTTTAAATTAGGAACGTTTTGCGTCTTTAAAAATAAAAAATAAAATGATCTTACTGCATTTTAAAACATAGAATGAACGCAAAAAGAAGACAGAATCGCGGTTATTGCGTTGTACCACTGCGGTTACGCGAAAACTGAGATATACAAACTTAAAAAAAAAATTGAAAATAACACTAAGGTGTGTTTATCGTATAATCAAACTATTCAGTGAAGATTCGAGCTTCCAAGATGGCAAGAGGAGCGGCTGGCCTCGTACGGTTAGGACACCGGCGGTCATCAAGGCAGTGAGGGCGCGAATCCAATGAAATTCCACGCACAAGCAAACATTGTTAGTTCTGCAGATGCGGTTAAGCAGAGCCACGGTCAAAATAGTAATAAATGAACACCTTGGACTACGAGCTTATTGAAAGATAATAGGACATTTTGTTTATGAGCGTCTGAAAAAAATAAGGATAGTGAGATCTCGGCCTTTGTTAAGGCGGTACGTGGGAAAAAAGTACCGCGAAATCCTTTTTTCAAACAAATTTTTTATGACGTTGAACAAAGTTACAACAAACAAAATGATAAAGTTTATGCCCGCAACAGTGAAGAAGTGAGCAGGCATATCCCGAGAGTCCAGCATGGGCATCATCCCTCATCATTCATGGTTTGGCTTAAAGTCTCATTTTCAGACCTAACTGAGGTGTTTTTCTGTGAGAAAGGTATAAAAACCAGTGCCGTTGTGTATCAAAATACGGTGATTTCAAACATTGTGGAACCTCTTTCTCACAAAATGTTCGAAAACAGACACTGGGTATACCAACAAGATTCTGTGCCAGCTCATAGCGCAGCAAGCACGCAAAATTGGCTGACCGCCCATGGAATCGACATCATCACGCACCAAGAATGGCCCTCCTCCAGCCCAGACTTGAAACCATTGGAATACAAAATATGGCAACATTTGGAGGAGAAAGTCTGCGCTAAGCCTCACCAGAATTTGGAGTCTCTCAAAGCATACCTGATTAAATCAGCGGCTGATATAGACACAAACGTCGTGCGTGCTGCGATCAACAACTGGCCACGCAAGTTAAGAGTCTGTATTCAAAATCTGGGAGGGTTTTTCGAATAATTTTGATAAAATTTTAATCTACTTTAATCTGCCTTTCTTTTCGTATATATATTTTAAACTAACATAAAAAGTCGTACAATTTAATTAATAAAGTATTTGTGACAGAACTTATGACCCGACCTAGTACATACATACATACATTCATGCGTGCGTGCGTGCGTACGTACGTGCGTGCGTGCGTGCGTGCGTGCATGCGTGCGTGCGTGCGTGCGTGCTTGCGTGCGTGCGTTCATACATACATACATACATACATACATACATACATACATACATACATACATACATACATACATACATACATACATACATACATACTTAAATACATACATACATATTTGTGTATACGAATGAAAATGTGTCAGACCTGTTGGTAAACCCTATAATATATTTTGAAAAAAACATACATACATACATACACTCGAAAAACAGTACCCTCCTTTTTGCTTCGCACAGTCTGGTAAAAAGTAGAGTATGAAAGCACGCACAGGTGCGCCGTACGCCGCGCCATCACGCTCCTCTATGTAAGTTCACTTGTAATCTACCATCACCTGCGAACCCTCTCCTGGCATTCACACACGTCCGCAATAAAACGACAAACGAATGAGCCATGAGACGCTCACAGCGTCGCCCCAAGGCCCAGCATGACGTCACGGCGAAGGAGTTTTCAGAAGAGGGCACGCGGTGAGAAAAGGGCCAATTTAGACGACACATTATAAACGAGATAAAAAAAGTGTTTCTCGGAAAATACGCTCTCTAGAGATTTATGACCGTTGATAAATAAAAATATAATCACACGAAGAGATACTCCTGCCAGCACGCGCGTGGGCCAAGCCTCGATATTTCAACATTTCCGAATGATATTAACGATGGTGCTGGCATTGATTAAAATTTTATACGAATTAATGTAAACATGTATTTTTAGGGTTCCGTATCCGTCGTACAGGATCCGCTATTACTAAGCCTACGCCGTCTGTCTGTTTGTCCGTCTGTCCGAGGGCTGTATCTCTTGAATTGTAATAGGTAGCCCGTTGAAATATTCACAGAATATGTGTTATTTATGTTGTAATAAAAATAAGAAAATGTAAAAAATTCACGTGGGTCCCCATACAAGAAATTAAAAAGTGTATGCGCGCCATCTACCGAAAAGAGCATTTCAACAAATACATAATGGCGTGAGTAGCGCTGACCATGACATGGCGATACGGAACCCTCGGTGCGCGAGTACGACTCGCACTTGGCCGGTTTTTTTTTTCTGATAACCTTGGTTAAGGACATTTATCATTTTATATGTATACGAAATATAGAAGACAGTTATTCCATGAGAACCAGCTTATAAAATGTATTTTCAAAGCAAAACCGAGATAGATCCGGTCAACACTTGGGCTGATCGTGATCACACTTTTAGCACCTAGCTATCACAAATCCCGCACGAACAGGGCAACATTTTTGCTTCGAGGAAGAAAAATATGTTGCCTTGTTCGTGCGGAAACATCGAAGCGTAATTTTTAGGTTACCGTATCCCGCACGGATTATACTCACCCGCGATGTCAGCCCAAAACACCTTGGTGAACGAGGTGCCAAGGGGTGACTGAATAGATAAACCAGCCAAGTGCGAGTCGGACTCGCGAACCGAGGTTTCCGCACCACAAAAAAAAGACATGTTTCTTGTATATTAATTATTTTTTTCTTTTTAATTTTTTTTTTATTATTTGTTGTTATATCCGCCATAATAAGTTTATAACACATATTTTGTGAAAATGTCAACCGGCTACCTATTACGATTCCAAAGATACAGCAGTAGGACAGACAGACAGACAGACAGACGGCGTACGCTTAGTATAATAGGCTTCCGTACGTGATTTTTTTTTTTATGGAAACTGACACGGTTTGCTACATCACCTACAACGTCCGTGATGTCAGCCCATAACACCGGGTGAACTAGGTGCCATGTCAGCGCTTCCCCCTTTGATCGTGCCGGCTACACTGAACTGGTCGGAAAACACAAACTATTTACATAGCCGTTTAGACCGACGTTTCATTCAGTGCGGTGGTACCAACCCGGGCGGGTTAAACCCTACCACCAAGTAAGATTAGGAGGGAATGGGACCTACAGTTTTACGAGGAATATACGGAGTGATACGGAAACCTAAAAATAAGAACTACATATTTTTCGTAATTTCGACAGACCGTACGGTGGAAGTAATCCGAATGGGTAAACCTCCAACTAATCAGAACTAACAGAGCCGACTGTCATTGTCTCCCTCTACGGAGACAAGCCGTGCTGCATCGTCATAGCCCCAGTGCGACGTTGCTATCGTTACTTGCTCACGCTTGCCTCCCTGTGACAAGAGTGAGAGAGAAACACGAAGATTGCGACGGTCGCCCGATGAAGGGTGAGCGATTTCATGCTTCTCTCTCGCTTCTGTCATCGGTAGGCAAGCGAGAGCGAGTAAGCGATAGCAACGTCGCACTGGGGCTATGATGATGCAGCATGGCTTGTCTCCGTAGAGGGAGACAATGACAGTTGGCTCTGGAACTAATCATACATACATATTTATATGATATGATAAAGTATTCGTATATTGTATATTAAAGTATGTTGTTACATACATACCGCACCCTGTATCCCGACAATCGGGGTAAGCAGAGTAATCGGTGTTGTGCTGCAAGACTACTTGTAAATTACAGCACAACACCGACCACCACCACGTTTAGCAATGTATTAAGGGAATGATAACTATGAAGTAGCAAGTAAGGCACGAAGACCCACCTGCTGCATGGCTCGGTGTAAGGACCGTGCCGAGGTGAGAGGTGGATATCCTGTCGCCCTTTAGCACTTATCCCTTAGTCGCCTTTTACGACTTGCACGGAGAGAGATGCAGTAGGGCTATTCGTTTTAAATATGTTCTACCCATCGAAGGAGGGAATTTTACGAGGTTTCAGGCCGAACGTGGCCCCAAGACGTTTAAAAATAATCATGCAATCTAGGACATTTCTGCTCATATGTACTTACTACATTGTCGGAACTATTAAATTAATGTCTTTGCCATGTTATCTTTACATTAAACTATGTATGTACTTACTATTGTATTTAATGTGAATTGTGTGTTTTATTTTTTTATTTTTTATTCTTTAATATAGGTAATATGGTTTATTGATGCACGACTGAAGCATGTAAGAATTCTTGGTAATATTTATTTTGATTTTAATTTAAGGGTTTGATATTGTTGTTAATTTTATACATTTTTTTTTCTTCTTTATATGTTGTCTAGATAAGCGCACAATGTCTGCCTAATTGTCGATAATTGCCTCTGCGAGACGGATTTTTCTAGTGCAGAGCATAGGTTTAACAAAAAAATGTGTGTTTAGAAAATAAATAAATAAATAAAAACTTACTTGCCTGACGGCTGATCACAGCGTCTCTACCCAGTATGAACTAGTGTTGCTACGGATATCCGGTATCCAGCCTATCCGGCCATTTTTGCACTATCCGGTTCATGGCCGGATAGAAGACAGTATCCGGCCAAGGCCGTTCGGAACCGGAGTAAAATTGTAGTTTCCTTCCCTTGCCTCTTACCTCCCCTTGGCTCAAATGATTGTAGCCGACTGGGTTGGTTCCTCTTGCTCAGCCACCCGTACCGGATTACATAAAAACCGGCCAAGTGCGAGTCGAACTCGCGCACCGAGGGTTCCGTATCGCCATTTCATGGCTAGCGCCACTCACGCCATGTATGACGTATTATGGAATGCTTCATATTAGTTAAATGTCATGATTAGTTAAAATGCTTCATAATCTATTCGGTAGATGGCGCGCGCGTATACACTTTTTGGTTTCTTCTATGGGAACCCGCGTGGATTTTTTACTTTTTTCCTTATTTTTATTATTATTTGTTGTTATATCATCGGCCATAATAACACATATTATGTGAAAATTTCAACGGGCTAACTATTACGGTTCAAGAGACACAGCCCTCGGACAGACAGACGGACGGACAGACAGACAGACGGCGTAGGCTTAGTAATATGGTCCCGTACCGGATACGGAACCCTAAAAAGTGCCTATAACATGAGCGAAGCCGCATGCAAAGCTGATTACGTAATAAGTAATAACTTAAGTCCCAACTCCCAACGATGATTTATAGCGCAATTACAAGATCAGCCTCAGAAACCACAATAAACCCGATTGTCATCCGAACGTTTAACGACCATAATCACAATAGCAGCTCCTATCGAAGATGCCAGGATAACGCCGATAGTATCTACAGCGGCGACCGCATTACCTCACAAATAATTGTCACATTCAACAGTCCGTAAGTCATTTTAATTCACCTATAACTAAGGTTACCATACGTCAGGACATGTCAGGAATTTTTAGGCTCTTGTCAGGATTGCAGCCGGATTTTGGAACTGTCAGAATTTTTCGATTTTTCAATGAAGTACAGCTTATTTTTCTAGTTTTATTATGAGAATGTTATACAGACGGTAACGTAATTACTAATTAGAGTAAATCACACAGCACAATAAAATTAAACAGAAACATAAATCATCTTTACCAACAACTTTGATAATATTAGGCAAATGAAGTAAGCTTAAAGGCAAGGCAAATGAAGTAAGCTTAAATTACACAATATAGACTTTTACCATCTTTGGGTGGCGTTTGAGTTGAAATGGAGGACAAACATACATACATACAAACATACCAAACATACAAACATACATACATACGCTTATGAAATTTGGCACACCTGTTTAGAAGCCCACATAGACTAACATATACGAAGATTGTGCAATTCCAACAATGTTACATACATACGTGTAGAAATAATAACCTCCTTTTTGAAGAAGTCGGTTAAAAATTTAGTTGAAATGAAGTTCAACCAGTGAGACCTGCCCCGCGCCAAAACAAATATTTGAAAGTTAATTACCTACGTTTGCAACAAAATGTCCGGTTTTTCCTATGGAAATTCTATTTGGAATGAATTTTCTATCTGGTAACCCTACCTATAACAGCCGACAGAACACATTTCTGCGCGAGCCGTCGAGCCGGGTTATGGGGGAGCCAGAACGCTTTTGCGCTGCGTAAAAATTCATTGGGCATTTTACGGTAATGCCGCTGTCGTTTTTCTTTTACACGCAAAAAACCTGGTTGGAGTATATTCGGAAGCACAACACTATTAACACAGTTGGGATTATTAGCAAGTAGTATCCATAAAACCGGCCAAATGCGAGTCGAACTCGCGCACCGAGGGTTCCGTATCGCAATGCCATGGTAAGCGGCACTCACGCCATCTATGGCGTGTTTTATGAAATGCCTCATGTTAGTTCAAATCCACGATTAGTTCAAATGCTTCATACTCTTTTCGGTAGATGGCGCGCATACATTTTTTAGTTTCTTATATGGGGACCCCAGTGAATTTTTTACTTTTTCTTAGGAACTGACGGACAGACAGACAGATGGCGTAGGCTTAGTAATATCGTCCCTTACGACGGATACGGGAACCCTAAAAAATAAAAGTTTACATTATTGGATCAAAGACCAGTACTGCAACGCAACGCAACAAAAATGCTAACACCATCTGTTACTACCATTCGACACTAAATCCCGTTCATCCTATACTTTCTTTGATACTGCTCAGCCCTAAGGCTTTTTAGCGTGATGGTATAGTGAGTCTCAAGGGCTATACTCTTTACATTGGTGTAAACCCCATCAAAATCCCTTCAGTGGTTCCGAAGTTTACCTCAATCATACATACATACAGACAGAGCAAACTAGCAAACCTGTCCTGTAAAGAACAACCGTCGCGCTCGTCAAATTATTCTCAAACAATTCCCTTAGGGTTTTCACTGGTGTTGTCTGGTACATCAAAGGATGACTATATAGATATACTTCTATTCCCCGACGATCATTAAATATAGGCAAACTCAAAAACAGTTTATTTAAAAAACCTCCCCGACTGCGGAAAAATATTTAATTTGAATGACACCTACATAAATACATGCATACATACCACACGCTGTATTCCGAAATTCGGGGTAATCAGAGTAATCGGTGTTGCTGCAAGTACTCATAAATTACAGCACCGACTACCACGTTTAACAATCTATTAGGACAAGAATAACTACAGGGTGTACAGTGGCAGATTTCAAACTTCGAACATTTTTAATTTTCGAACGCGTCAATCTGTCAAAATAAAAATGGCGCCATTCGATGCAGCAAAGTTGCGGATTTTTTCGATGCTATGGAACAGTGAACTGGAGAGCATCGCGCTTTTGCCGTCGAGGCTTACCTTATTAAGTGGTTTTTCGCTAACTGAAGCTCGCCGTCGCGCGCGTCGTCGGTTTAACCATCGACACCGTATTTTTTTTTATTTATGGAAACTGACACGGTTGGCTACATCACCTACAACTTCCGTGATGTCAGCCCATAGCACCGGGTGAACTAGGTGCCATGTCAGTGCTTCCCCCTTTGATCGTGCCGGCTACACTGAACTGGTCGGAGAACACAAACTATTTACATAGCCGTTTCGACCGATGTTTCATTCAGTGCGTTGGTAGCAACCCGGGCGGGTTAAACCCTACCACCAAGTAAGATTAGGAGGGAAGGGACCTACAGTTTTACGAGGAATCCGACTCGGTCAGCCTCCAACGGTCAGCGGTCACCCATCCAAGTACTGACCGCACCCAGCGTTGCTTAACATTCAATAGCGACAGTTGACTGTCTGCACTACTGAGCTATCGAGGCTGACAAAACCGTATCCGTCGATTATCTGATGGACCATCGCCAAACAAAATTTTCGTTACTGGGATGTGCGCAACGCAAAAAAAGTGCATCAAGAGCCTTTACACAAGCCTAAGGTTACCGTGTGGTGTGCAATGTCGGCATCCACCTTAATAGGGCCGTATTTCTTCGAAAACCAGCGCGGCCAAAATGTGACCGTGAATTCAGAGAGATATTCTGAGATTATTAATAATTTTTTTATGCCGGAACTGCAGAATAGTCTATATTTTAACCGAAACATTTGGTTCCAGCAGAATGGGGCTACCGCACATACGGCCAATGTGTCTATGAATGCGGTTCGACAGTTTTTTCCTGAAAAAAACATCTCTCGCAACGGCAGCATACCGTGGCCACCTCGGTCACCGGATTTGAGCCCTTGTGACCTTTTTTATGGGGATATCTAAAATCTGTCGTATACAAATCAAATCCAGGCACTGTGACAGAATTAAAAGAAAATATCCGATCTGAAATCGGCAACATTTCACAGGCGCTCTGCAAACGTGTATTCAAAAAAACGCGAGCTAGACTCGAAGAGTGTGTGCGGCTCAATGGTCGACATTTAGAAAAAGTTGTTTTCAAAAATTTTATCCGCATTTAAGTATTATCTTGCATTTTCATTAAAAATATTTTAAATAAACACTGTCGTTTTTTATATAAAAAATTTTAAAGTATGAAATCTGCCGCTGGACACCCGTTATCAAGCAGCAAGTAAGGCACGAAGACCCACCTGCTGCATGATTCGGTGGAAGGACCGTGCCAAGGTGAGAGGTGGCTATCCTGTCGCCATTTAGCACGGCACCTTTTCCTTATCCCTTAGTCGCCTTTTACGACATCCGCAGGGAGAGATGCAATGGGGCTCCTGTCGCCGTTTAGCACGGCACCTTTTCCTTATCCCTTAGTCGCCTTTTACGACATCCACAGGGAGAGATGCAGTGGGGCTATTTTTTTAAGTACCGGCCCAGAAGTGGGTTTAATTAATTCTGTTCATTAGAAGAAGTGTGAAACTTCCATTCTAACGAGCCTACCAGTTTTCACCTGTTGTATGTAATAAAATATTTAATACGACTCTCACCAATAGCAGTTAGGTTGTAGGTAGATATTCACTTAATAACAATTTTACTATCACTTAAAGCCTTACCGGCAGACAAATTGAAAGTCGTTAATTTTCTTTAAGCTCCACAGTCAAAACACTTACATAGCATCTCCCCTTCTCCAAGTGAAAAGGAGGCTTCCGTAGCCATTATGCTATACAAAGCGCAAGTTCGCCCGGTGATGGAGTATTGCAGTCATCTGTGGGAAGGATCCCCCCTTTACCTGTTGGCCTCCTTGGACTCTATCCAGCGCCGCGCCATCCGCCTGATTGGTGATCCCAAGCTCAGGGAGGGACTTGAATCATTGCAACACAGGCGAACAATTGGTTCCCTAAGCCTGTTTTATAGGTACTACCATTGCCGATGTTCCGAAGAACTGGCTTCCCTCATCCCTCCTGCCTCGATCGGTATTCGTCATACCCGCCGGACTCGCTCGGATGTTGTTGACACACAACTTCTGAGAACGCATCGCTTTTACGAAATCGTGCCTATGTCGTGCGGCGAAAATATGGAACGGTCTTCCGGCGAGTGTGTTCCCCACCACCCACCTAACCTGGGAATCTTCAAAAGGCGTGTTAATAAATTAGACAACGACCTCTTTGTCCGCCTTGTAGCTGGCATGG